>JASDDO010000016.1:520397681-522797681 GCA_030015575.1 Agapanthus africanus | reverse complement strand
TTAGATATGTTGATTGCTATGAAGGCCGAAATGGCCGCACTTACGAAAAAGTTAGAAGCAATTGAGACCAAAATCTCATCACCTTCTCCTGCCCCTGCTTTAGCCCCACGAACTGTTTGTGCTTGTTGTTCAGATCCATCACATCTTACCGAAGAGTGTCCTTACAATCTACCTGTTCAAGGACAAGATCACGTCAATGCTGCCTTTCAGCAAAGACAAAGAAATGATCCATACTCTTCGACTTATAATCCTGGTTGGAGGAGCCACCCAAATTTTTCTTGGAATCAAAGTCAACAATTCCAAGGAAACAACAACTTTCAAAGGCCACCTCCTCCACAACAACAAGCACCTCCACAAACTCAATACCAGCAACCTTTCCAACCACAACCTTACCCAAACCCAATGAAAATTTTTGTGCCCAACAACTCTTATCCTCAAAACAATTTTGTTCAACCAAATGACGATAAGGTTACCTCGGTAGAAAGAAGTCTAGATGCGTTTCTAAAACAATCTACTTAATCCGCAGCAAGGTTGGAAACTTCCATTCAGTCTTTGGTGCACAACAATGCTTCACATGATCAAAGTATCAAATCAATCGAGACCCAAATTGCACAACTAAATGCTGCGTTGAGCGAGCGAGAAAAAAGAAAGCTTCCATCTCAACCATTGCCAAATCCCGGTCACACACACAAGGCACATGTTGCATATGAACAGCAAAATCATAATGTAAATACTGTGACCACGTTGAGATCTAGAAGAGTGTTGCACAACAACGTGGGTAATAGTGAAGATACCCCTGCTGGTGCTTCTTCTTCATCTTCTTCCTCTTCCTCTTCATCTTCTTCGTCAGAGCCTGTTCTTCATTCTTCACAAGGCTCTACTTCTTCTACTTCGAACGGACCCACTTCTCACTTCAAGAACACACCAACACTGGGATCCGTTCCAACTCCGCAATCTACTCCACACACATTGGACTCAACAAATTTTCAAAATGTTCCTTTTCGAAACAGGTTGAGATCCAATAAACCAACTCCACAAATGGAGAAGATTGTGGAGTTATTCAAACATGTTAGCATAAACAAACCTCTCTTGGATGCAATCCAACAGATCCCTTCTTACGCGAAAATCTTAAAGGGCTTATGCACCTCGAAGAGCAAGTCTCAGATACCTAAGAAAGTGTTGGTAGCTAGTGCCGTGAGCAATGCTATTAACCAACCTCAACCCTTGCCCCAAAAACGAAAGGACCCTGGCTGTCCTACAATTTCAATAACAATTGGGGATAAGACCATCAATCGCGCACTTTTAGATCTTGGTTCTAGTGTTAACCTGCTTCCCTACTCCGTGTATGAGCAATTAGCTATTGGAGAGTTGAAACCCACTCATTGTACTCTCCAAATGGCTGATCGATCAATCGCCCATCCTAGGGGTGAGTTAGAGGATGTGTTGATTAAAGTAGGGGACTTCATATTCCCTGTTGATTTTATTGTTATGGACACACAACCTGTTGCTAACCCACGGAACCAAATTCCGGTGATCCTCGGACGACCATTTTTGGCCACTTCCAATGCCGTAATCAATTGTCGCAATGGCTCTATGACTCTATCCTTTGGGAAGATGTCTAGTGAGTTCAATATTTACAAGATAGGAAGTCTGCCCTCCGTGCCTAAAACTAGTACACTAGAAGTTTGCTCGATCCACGAAATCACGCAGGAGGAATGCAAGCTTGAAAAATTTATGTTTGATCATAACAGTTTTGACGCCACTAATGCATCCCTCCATGAATCTGACACAGTTTGCACAACCGATAACGATTACGAATGTTTCACTTTTTCGAACGATTTGATGACTCACCGCCCGAGTATGAATCTTTTGAATTTTTGGATGAGTTAGTTGAACCATCCGATTCGGTTGCTTACAGTGATTTCGAACCATAGTTGGAATCCTTTGAGTTCGAGATAGCCTCCCCAATTTACATTCAATTGTTTCGCTTCCGAGACCCGAACTCAAGCCTTCGCTATCTCACCTTAAATACGCTTACCTAGGTGAGAATGAGACCTTTCCCGTTATTATATCGGCCTCTCTAGCCCTCGAGCAAGAGAAAGCACTTTTAATGGTCTTACAAAATAATCGGCAAGCTTTTGGCTGGACTATGGCGGACATCGAGGAGATTAGTTCCCTCATAATTAAATATCATATGCATATGATGGATGATGCCAAGGCAGTAAAGGATCCACAGAAACATCTCGGGGATTTTGTGGTTAATCAATCTCATCCTATAGAAGTTGAACCACCCCCTTTTCTTCTAATAAACTACAAGAATGCCAATATTCCACTGATTTTTGATCATTCACATTCTCGTTTTTACTCATCATCACCTCCGATCTCTTCACTTCCACGTACATACAAACCATTTCTTTACCACCACGTATCTCTTCACTTCTTCTTCTTGGCTCTTTATAACATGTTCCTCCACCGACCTATACGTTACACCGATAAATTCTTCAACTGGTTGGTGTTGACTTTTGGTCTTTGCAAAGCTTGGCATTGACTTGTAACATTGTTTAACTCAAGTTTGGGGGGACCTTTTTGTATATATATTTTGTTTTTCTTTTAACAATAAAAAAATATAAATAAATAAACAGGGGAGTGCCGACATTTTGACCCTCTTAGTGTAGCCTGACAGTGAGGACACTGCCAAGTTTAAATTTGGGGGTATGCTCGGTAAGCTTTCTTCTTTCGCATTCATGTGTATATTCTTGTATTTGCATACTTATTTTAAAACCCATAAAAAACTGAAAAATTTAAGAAAAATTATAAAAATTAAAACATTCAATTTTTAGCCATAATTGACTTGAGTTTGACAAATAGGTTAATTAGCTAGGAACAACTAGACCTTAGACTTAGTAAATTAAAAACCCTAAAAATAAACTTTCTTAAAATTTAACGGTAGAAAATATATGTCTTTGTAATTTATTTAGAAATAGGCAAATTTCGAGTTGACTTCTTGGGCTAAGTTAAAACAAGAGAAAAGTATTGATATTTTTATTAAAGTATAAGTTTGAAAAATAATTCCTAAGCTTAAGTCTAAATTCTAAAAATATATATACCCTACAAATTGCACAAACACACACCTTAAAACTTGGATTAGTAGAGGAGACCTGTTAGGTCCACGTTACCCACCCCGGTTCTTTCGGGGAGGCGGAATAGGTAAAAATTAAATTTTTCTAACTAGGTAACATGGACCATCCATGAAGGATCTTTGCTAAACAAAAACTAACAAGTAAACTACAAGTTATAGCTAATATGTAGAAAGGTTATACCTAGGTCTTGAACTCCTTCTCTTCCTTTTGTGGTTCTCCTCCTTGCTTGCTCCTTGTAGTGGTTTGAACGGCTCCTCCTCGTTGTCTCCTCTTTGCCGTAGATAGATCCACCCGAGGGCCTCGAACTTGAGCTCCTATCTCAACCTAGAGATAACTAAGGTGCTTGGTTTGCTAAACCTAGAACCTTAGAATGAGTAGAGAAGAGTTATGGTGGTTTTGTCTCAAAAGTTTATGATTTCCAACTCATGGAACACTTAAACTTTTTGAGAGGAAGAGGGAGAGCTTTCTTTCAAGAGAGAGAAAGAATATGATAGAATGAGCTCTCATCTTGCAACCATGCTCACATATTTGGAATAATGATGATAATAATAATATTAAAGAATTGTGATGGTTAGTTTATGAATGACCATTATCATTACATTCATTTAATGCATTTTGCAAAGAACAAGAAGCATCTTTGAAATGAAATGATGATGGTCAACAAGTCCACAATGGTCAACAAAGTCAACAAGTCAACAAAAGTCAAATTGTCAACAACCCTAACCATGGCACAATTATCCTTAATTAATATTATTAACCATATTCCTCATTCTCATTAGGGTTTGGAAAAAGTCAACGGTCAACAAGTCAACCAAAGTCAAATGGTCAACAACCCTAATGAGAATCCTCTGCCTCTGCCTCTGTCAACTGTGCATACACACCCGCATCCGTGTTCTGAAGAACACGAATACACTGAGACAAAACCAATCCCAAAACAAATACTATGATCTAGCTTAAACCAAAACCCGCTAGTAATAACTGCCCGGACACCAAATGTGCACAAGTGCGCGGATGTGAACGAACCCTGTCACAAAACCATGCGACCTCTACTCTGTTTTGCCCAAATGCGAGTAACCCTCTGTGTGGGACTCTAAAGGCTCGACACTATGCTGGCAGTGGGTTTAACCACAGGCCGCAAGCGGTACTAGCTGTACGTAACGGTCCCCAGGTAGATGCCGACAAGAAGACTGATGAGGTGAACCCATCCGAACTCCTACTGAGCCTGAATGTGACGATCTCCGTACAGTCCGATCTGTTCGTCTGAGAGTATCGTATGTCGGGCCTAGGGGGCGGTAAACGTCATACCCCTAATAGTGGTACAAGTCGTGTCAGAGTGTAGCCCAGAACACCCTGAGAAACTACTGGTAACACTACCAGCAAATCTCGCTTGCCCTGGCCAGGGACGACTATGTGTAATGGCTCTCCTAGACACAGCGCGATATCAACTCCCAATACCGGGAGAGACGAATCCTGTCTAACTGTCACTGCCTCCAAGTGCTTCGGGACTGCACCCAACTACTACCTGTTTGCATGACTCAATAGAGCCGTGGTAGGGTAGTAATCTAAAAACAGTGGGAACACACTTGAGGCGAACTGACAGTGTCAAGTCAACGTACTACAGCTGTACTCATGTCACCTGGGAACTGTTAACTGACGATAGGTATAATACCAACCTACAGTTCCCGACGAGTCATGTCCAGTGTACTCGTAACCTAACGAGCACCTGCATACTATCTCCAGTACGACGTACAGATGGCTGTGGGACAGACCATCTCCCCTGCTGGGAAGAGAAGCGTATGCACCAGTCTACTCTGGAGTATCGATGCCCTGTCTCGATAATCCTACGACTAGGGACCAAAGTAAGGATGTGCTTATAGACTACCCAGCCCCCACTAGTGTGATCGCCATCACAACGCCGGTAGTCAAGCAAAGATCCTAGGGGCTCCATCAATATGTATTAGAGATATGTTAAAAGAAACATATACACATATTAAGATAGACACAAACCAAGTAGCATACTACTATATCGAGTAAGACTGTCGTAAACCCGTATATATATCCCAAGCCTCCAAAATGTATTATACAAACTAGTACTATACAATAATGGCCTCTAGGGCATACATATCCAACAATCTCCCACTTGCACTAAAGGCCAGTAATTGGTGTACCGCATACCCAACGTCTGCACTAAGGCCAGCTGCTGGCGTACCGCATACCCAATAGCTTAAAAAATCGCTCGAACTGTGTTTGAGGGAGGGCCTTTGTGAATGGATCCGCCGTGTTGTCTTTTGTGTCCACTCTCCGTACCTCGATCTCCTGGCGATCAATGATCTCCCTGATCAGGTGATACCGCCTTAAGATGTGTCTGGACTTCTGATGGGACCTTGGTTCCTTCGCTAAAGCTATAGCCCCATTGTTATCGCAATACAAAGGTATTGGGTCAACAATGGACGGAACCACCTGAAGTTCACTAATGAACTTCTTCATCCAGACCGCCTCTTTAGAGGCATCGCTTACAGCAATGTATTCAGCCTCCATCGTCGAGTCTGCGACGGTATCCTGTTTGGAACTCTTCCAACACACCGTCCCTCCATTGAGGGTAAACACAAAACCCGAGACAGACTTGCTGTCATCTTTGTCACTCTGGAAGCTTGAATCGGTAAAGGAAAGATTTCTGGGGAAACCGCTAAAAAAAGACTCGACCCTGTGGTCTCCATTACCGTAAACCAGGAACATCTCCTTAATCCTTCTCAGGTACTTGAGAATGTTCTTCACTTCCGTCCAGTAGTCCTCTCCTGGGTTTGACTGATACCGGCTCACCACGCTCAGCGCGTAAGCTACATCTGGTCTTGTACATAGCATCGCATACATTATAGATCATACCGCCGAAGCGTAGGGTATAGTGCTCATGCGAACCCTCTCCTCGTCAGTCTTAGGAGACATCTTCTTGGAGAGGGTGATTCCGTGCAATGCGGGTATATTACCGCGCTTGGAATCTTCCATACTAAATCTCTTTAGTACGGTCTCTATGTACCTGGACTGCGAAAGTCCCAGTAGTCTCTTGGATCTATCTCTGTAGATCTTGATCCCCAGAATGTACGAGGCATCACCCAGGTCCTTCATGGAGAACCGTTGTGACAAGAATAGCTTGACCGATTGTAGCATAGGAATGTCATTTCCTATCAAAAGAATGTCGTCCATGTACAAGACTAGGAACACGACAGTTCGTCCTACAATCTTCTTATAGACACAAGGTTCATCTTCGTTCTTGATGAAATCAAATTTCTTGATTGCCTCATCAAAACAGATGTTCCAGCTCCGCGATGCCTGCTTTAATCCATAAATAGATTTAAACAACTTGTACACCTTCCCGCTGCTCCCACTGTCTATGAAACCTTCTGGCTGATCCATGTAAACGCACTCTTCCAAACAGCCGTTTAGAAAAGCCGTTTTAACGTCCCTCTGCCAGATTTCATAGTCATGGAAGGCAGCAATGGCAAGTAGGATCCGAATGGATTTGAGCATAGCTACTGGAGAAAAAGTTTCATCATAGTCCACACCAGGTCTTTGACAAAAACCTTTTGCAACGAGTCTAGCCTTATAGGTTTCCACCTGCCCATCTACACCAAGTTTCCTTTTGTAGATCCATTTGCATCCAACGGGTTTTACCCCAGGTGGAGCAATATCCAAGGTCCACACTTTATTGGTGTACATGGACTCCATTTCGGATTGCATTGCATCCAGCCACTTATCAGAGTCCCTACTGATAATGGCCTGCCTGAAACTGGTAGGGTTATCTTTTTCCAAGATGCAATCCTCTCGATCCCCGTCTATGAGAAAACCGTAGTATCTCTCAGGCGGATGAGAAATCCTATCAGATCTGCGGAGTGGCTGAGGTTCGTTGGGTGTAACTGAATCTAGCGGTTCCTCCAATCTTTTGTTAAAGTTTGTGTTTCTGGAATTTCATCCAGTTCTACTGTGCTGCCACTAATATTTTTAACAAGAAATTCTTTTTCCAAAAATGTGGCATTCCTGGAAACAATTATCTTCTGTTCCTCTGCATGGTAGAATAGATACCCACTAGAATCTTTTGGGTATCCCACAAACTTATATAAAACTGCCCGTGCCTCAAGTTTGTCTGGGTTCTGCTTTTTGACATAAGCTGGGCAACCCCAAATCTTAATACGTTTAAGATACAAACTCTTACCACTCCATATTTCATACGGAGTCTTAGGCACAGATTTGGATGGAACTTGATTCAATAGATGTGCTGCTGTTTGAAGTGCATATCCCCAGAATGAAAGAGGCAAGTCAGCACTACTCATCATGGAGCGAACCATATCCAATAGGGTACGATTCCTCCGTTCCGATACACCGTTGTGCTGTGGTGTATAAGGAGGAGTAAGCTGAGAGAGAATACCATTCTCTTTTAAGTAATCTAGGAATTCCTTGCTTAAGTACTCCCCTCCCCTATCCGATCGGAGGATCTTGATACTTTTGCCAGTCTGGTTCTCTACTTCGTTTATGAATTCCTTGAATTTCTCAAAAGCTTCAGATTTGTGTTTCATCAGATACACATATCCGAACCTAGAGAGATCGTCAGTGAATGTGATGAAGTACGAGAACCCACCCCTTGCATGTATAGACATTGGACCACATACATCACTGTGTATGAGTCCCAAGAGCTCTGTTGCCCTTTCTCCATGTCCGGTGAACGGAGATTTGGTCATCTTTTCTTTGAGACAAGACTGACAAGTTTCATAAGATGAAAACTCGAACGTATCCAAGAGTCCATCTTTATGCAACTTACTTAGTCTTTTCTCACCGATATGACCAAGTCTACAATGCCATAAGTAGGATTTTCGTATCTGAACTCTTCCTCTTGCGTGTGTTTTGTACATTGAGAACTGTATTCTGATTTAGAACTTAGATACCATTACACAGTGTACCTTCTGCAACCAGTACCTTATGAAGGCAAATGTTCATGATATTTCTATCAAGAACAAAGTTATATCCATCTTTATTGAGTAAAGAAACTGATATGATGTTACAGACCATGGAAGGTACATAGTAGCATTCGTTCAAAATCATAGTATTGCCATTTGGCAACACTAAGTGATATTCACCGACGGCTGCAGCATTAACTTGTGCTCCGTTCGCTACCCTGAGCGACATATCACCAGGTACAACTTTCCTACTTTTTCTCAGTCCCTGCAATAGATTACAGATATGAGATCCTGATCCGGTATCAAGTACCCAGGAGGTAGGGCTGACCGTAAAGCAGTTCTCAATTACAAGAACACCTGAAGTAGATGCAAAATTGTGCTTTTTCTTCAACTGGGTATCCTTGGAATCCATACAATTCTCTTTCTCTTGCTCATACTTATGACTGTTGTCGTAAGTTAGAGCCAAACCAACGTTTCCCAGCCCCGAATAAGAATTCAGATCGGTCAAGCGATACATTTTATTATCTTGATTAGGGCGTGAAATGGTTGCTACCTGGAGAGACAGAAAGAAACACTCAGCGTGCGCTCTTGCAAGATTAGATTGGTTTATTGATTTATCTGACCAGGATGGCTCCCACCGTTTCCTCAAATTCTTCTTCAAACCCTAAAAGAAGAACTAGTCAGGATTAATCGCACGTCACAATACTTGCTTAACCTTTCATCCAGGCTAGTGTTGGTATTTCGAAGGAGGTTTTCCAACGCTTTCGCGAAGTTCCTTAATTAAATAACCTGTTTTCCCTGGAGGCGTAGCCCCGCTAACACCGTTCTAGACACCTACTTGGTTTATAGCATTGATTATTAAGTGAAATAATCTCCCGAGAGTAATCCAACTCATCAGTGGGATCGGGATCCAACTATCATTATGCGATAACCTAGATGGAATCCACTCTAGTCACCACACTCCAGAAGGTATGCTAAATCTACAAGTTTCAGTTTTTTTAGAAACTCCGGATGTGGATTTTTGCCCCTAGGACCCAAGTGACCTTGACACAGTCAACAAATCAAAGAGTCCTAGTAAGGTTCAACCCGTCATTATCTTGATTGCATTAAACCCACCCGCATAACCCTTGACACAGTCAACAAGATTATACGACTGTCCTAACCAATCACATCAATACTCAGCTACCGTTCACTGCGCCTTGACACAGTCAACAAACGCAGCACGAATACTAAGTATAACTTATAAGAAATGACGGAGGGCTACGGCTGGGTTTTTGGCGAAAAACCCGTTAACGTAATGAACTTGATATCGTTGAAGGAACCTGATAACCTTTTTAAAATTATAGTGACGATAACTTTTGCTAAAGAGGTCACTCCCTGTGAAGGGATCTCGGCTCTTTCCTCGTCGAATGAGGTGCAGGATATTCCAAACTGAATACCTCGATACAAAGCAAGAATAATCGACTATAGTGAAGTTATTACCCTGACGCAAACTTTTGTCCAAGGGGTCACTCCCGATGAAGGGATCTCGGCCCTTGCCTCGTCGAATGAGGTGCTGGGCATTCATAACCGAATACCTCTGTGCAAAACAAAAGAGAACGTCCTTGCAATAACATCTTTTTGAAAATTGTTTCAACGTCGTCTTTTAGGTTTGTTTTTACTTTGCATTAATATAATGCGTTCCATCAATTAATCCTACCATTGCAAAAAACAACAAAAATATGACGTACGCTTATGCCATCCGCATTCGCCACGGGGCCCCGTCATCACCCGTTAGGTTACTTAACTAACGACAGAGCGGGGGCTGGACTAGCGCGGATGCAAAACATAAGCAACGCCTACTAGATATCATATATAAATATATACATTCGTCAGCTGCAATGATAGCCATTCCAGATCACAGATGAACACATTGGATATGCTAGGAATCCGCGTTTCGTTCGAGCCTGCAACGAAAGACGGATTACACAGTCGCGATGAAGAGCCAAACCCCACCCTAGACCCCTACGGGTGCGGCAAACTACCCGCCAAATACCCGAAGTGAAGCAGCATCCCTCAACAACGTGAGTAGGCCACTCAGCACTTCAACGTACCCGGTAGTTTGTGCACCCCACCTTGGGTCTATCTTAGGAGCAAAAACAGTAAAAGAAATAATATACAATGGCGGCTACAAGCTCATCCCGGATGTGCGGCCATAAAAATAATATTACATCAATTTACATACTACATCAAATGAAAGATAAAGAAACCCTCATCTCACAAAACCCCAGCTATTCATCCGCGACAATCCAACAAGTTCATATACACAATCCAACAACATTACAGATCACAGATATGCACAACCCCCACTAATCGACTTATAGCGATTAGTCGACGTTCAGTGCATATATCACATCACAGATATAACCATTTAGCCAAAGTTTGTAGAAATCCGATCAAAATACCAATTTGCAACTACCCCAAAAATAACATTGTTCTCTGGAAAAACTGGGCAGAAACAAAACATCTTTAAAATCCCAAAATACCAAACAAAGAAGACTGCAATAAATCGGAGTCGCGGCCGAGTCAACTCGGCCGCGAATCCGCGGCGAAACACACGGTTTAGCCGCGGTTCCGCGGCGAGTTGGCCGAGTCGTGGGCTCAAATTTCTTGCCTGTTTCTAGAAAACCCTGCACTGATTTTTAAGGCATGTGGAATAATTTTTAGAGCAGTTTTAAAAATCGGCAGAAAGTATGGTTTTTTTGACATGTTTTCGGGATTTTTTCCGGATCGAAGTTCTAAACACTTTGCTAACAGTTAGTTGTTGTTTAGCTAGGCTCTGATACCACTGTTAGGTCCATGTTACCCACCCCGGTTCTTTCGGGAAGGCGGGATAGGTAAAAATCAAAATTTTCTAACTAGGTAACATGGACCATCCATGAAAGATCTTTGCTAAACAAAAACTAACAAAAAAACTACAAGTTTAGCTACTATGTAGAAATGTTATACCTAGGTCTTGAACTCCTTCTCTTCCTTTTGTGGTTCTCCTCCTTACTTGCTCCTTGTAGTGGTTTGAACGGCTCCTCCTCGTTGTCTCCTCTTTGCCGTAGATGGATCCACCCGAGGGTCTCGAACTTGAGCTCCTATCTCAACCTAGAGATAACTAAGGTGCTTGGTTTGCTAAACCTAGAACCTTAGAATGAGTAGAGAAGAGTTATGGTGGTTTTGTCTCAAAAGTTTATGATTTTCAACTCATGGAACACTTAAACTTTTTGAGAGGAAGAGGGAGATCTTTCTTTCAAGAGAGAGAAAGAATATGATAGAATGAGCTCTCATCTTGTAACCATGCTTATATATTTGGAATAATGATGATGATAATAATAATAAAGAATTGTGATGGTTAGTTTATGAATGACCATTATCATTACATTCATTTAATGCATTTTGCAAAGAACAAGAAGCATCTTTGAAATGAAATGATGATGGACAACAAGTCCACAATGGTCAACTGGTCAACAAAGTCAACAAAAGTCAAATTGTCAACAACCCTAACCATGGCACAATTATCCTTAATTAATATTATTAACCATATTCCTCATTCTCATTAGGATTTGGAAAAAGTCAACGGTCAACAAGTCAACCAAAGTTAAATGGTCAACAACCCTAATGAGAATCCTCTGCCTCTGTCAACTGTGCATACACACCCGCATCCGTGTTCCGAGGAACACGAATACACTGAGACAAAACCAATCCCAAAACAAATACTAGGATCTGGTTTAAACCAAAGCCCGCTAGTAATAACTGCCCGGACACCAAACGTGCACAAGTGCGCGGATGTGAACGAACCCCGTCGCAAAACCATGCGACATCTACTCTGTTTTGCCCAAAGGCGAGTAACCCTCTGTGTGGGACTCTAAAGGCTCGACACTACGCTGGCAGTGGGTTTAACCACAGGCCGCAAGCGGTACTAGCTGTACGTAACGGTCCCCAGGTAGATGCCGACAAGAAGACTGATGAGGTGAACCCATCCGAACTCCTACTGAGCCTGAATGTGACAATCTCCGTACAGTCCGGTCTGTTCGTCTGAGAGTATCGCATGTCGGGCCTAAGGGGGCGGTAAACGTCAGACCCCTAATAGCGGTACAAGTCGTGTCGGAATGTAGCTCAGACCACCCTGAGAAACTACTGGTAACACTACCAGCAAATCTCGCTTGCCCTGGCCAGGGACGACTATGTGTAATGGCTCTTCTAGACACAGCGCGATATCAACTCCCAATACCGGGAGAGACGAATCCTGTCTAACCGTCACTGCCTCCAAGTGCTTCGGGACTGCACCCAACTACTACCTGTTTGCACGCCTCAATAGAGCCGTGGTAGGGTAGTAATCTAAGAACAGTGGGAACACACTTGAGGCGAAGTGACAGTGTCAAGTCAACGGACTACAGCTGTACTCATGTCACCTGGGAACTGTTAACTGACGACAGGTATAATACCAACCTACAGTTCCCGACGAGTCCTGTCCAGTATCCTCGTAACCTAACGAGCACCTGCATACTATCTCCAGTACGACGTACTGATGGCTGTGGGACAGACCATCTCCCCTGCTGGGACGAGAAGCGTATGCACCAGTCTACTCTGGAGTATCGATGCCCTGTCTCGACAATCCTACGACTAGGGACCAAATTAAGGATGTGCTTATAGACTACCCAGCCCCCATTAGTGTGATCGCCATCACAACGCCGGTAGTCAAGCAAAGATCCTAGGGGCTCCATCAATATGTATTAGCGATATGTTAAAAGAAACATATACACATATTAAGATAGACACAAACCAAGTAGCATACTACTATATCGAGCAAGACTGTCGTAAACCCGTATATATATCCCAAGCCTCCAAAATGTATTATACAAACTAGTACTATACAATAATGGCCTCTAAGGCATACATATCCAACAAGACCTTGAAATGCTCTTGTCTAGAAGTCCTTAGTATGAAGGAAAATAAAATAAAATTACAAGTATGAATAAAGAGAGAAAAAATGAACACTAGTTTTTGTAATTACTTAAGGCTGCATAAATAGAAAAAAATATTTAGCAAGGGTGCTTTATCACCTAGTGCCTTAGACCAACTGGTTTGGGAGTCACTGGTAAAGCCTTAGGTGTTACAAGACTAGGAATTACTCCTTAATGTGCAAGCACATTTTGTAATCGGTTATTGGTACCTCAAGAAGTATTAACGGTCGCATGAAGAATGTGTGAGTAATTTCATCTAAAAACTCACCAATTGAAAAGTACTTTGGACGATGGACAAGAGTATAATAGCTTGATTTGAATTTCCAAGTGTAGGGGTGATATATACATACACGTAGGGGTATGTGATTGGGGTTTAGATAAGAGATAGGAATGAAAAATAAGACTTGTATTTTTAGTAGAGATGATAAAAAATCTTAAGTTGAGATAGAACCCTAGAAGGAAAACTCAAAAGATACTAAAAGCTAAGTAAATTTACAAGAACATATATAATCTTAAGTTAAATGATAAGGAGGCGTGAAAAATACGGGTGGATAATTTCTGAGTCGAAGATAATAGAGTTCTTATTAGAAAACCTAATTGGAGAATAAAAGTCAATATGCTAAATTGATAGGATTTTGTGGGTAGTATCCGCTGAAAACCCTCAGGAGACAACACTCCTCCTACTAGGGACACCTAGAGGTTTAACGGCTTGTTGCATGAGCTCAGTGCAATCGCGTTTCCCTGCGAAAGTGAGGCTGGGTCTTTTTCAAGAATAAAACTAGGTTTGCTCGAGGACGAGCAAAAAATAAGTTTGGGGGTATTTGTTCAGATCATAATTTTGCATTATTATATTCCCCATTCTTATTCATTTTACAAATAAACAGGTGCGTTTGATCCATGTCTTCTACATAGTTGCAGGTTACAGGTTTTTGGAACAAAAACAGTGAAAATGATGAAAAGATGATACAAAAGTGAGACTACGACCGACAAATGGAAGAATCTTGATCATGCCTACAGTTTGAGGGACAATGAAGATCAATGAACAAGTTCACAAAGTACAAAGGCAGCGCAAGATTCAAGACTTCGATACGAAGCAAACGGTAAAGTCCACAACATGATTCACTGTGGAAATCTGGAAGAAAACTAGAAGACAATCTGAGAAACCAAGTAAAGAAACAAGAAGCCAAAGGCAACCAGAAGAAACCCGGAAAAATGCAGCCAACAAGCCATCAACATGGCCGCGGAACCACGGCCAAACATGCCTTCTATATGAAGCCTGTGTCGGTGCAATTTCGTGTCGGTTCGGCGGTGCGTTGACTATTCTTCTTTAGGGTATATTTGTAAATGCAGATGTGGGTCGAATGTAACCCTAGGGTTTCTATGATCTATAAATAGAAGCCCTAAATCTCTTTTTGAGGTATGCCGCTTTTAATTTCATCTATTCAGAATTTTAATTCGGTGCAAATGTTTGGAGAGAGCCATCAAATAAAGTAAGATTTTTATTATTTGCCCTAGTTCTTAATTTTATTTCTGCCTTAGTATAATTTTTATTATCTGCCCTACTTAATTAGTTTAGAACATGTTTATCAATTCCCTAATGGGTGAGTAGTTCCTCACTTGTTAGGGTTAGGAATAGGGAAGGTTTGAGAGATAAAAATCTCTCACCCCTTTCTTGCCCATCACATAATAATTCATAGGACTTCATGCATACATACACACACCGCTCCCTACGGCACCGTACCCCACGAGGTAGCGGTGATACCGTAGTTTAAAAGACCGGTTGCGTATGTCTTCCATGGAGGTTAAGGTAAGAATTAATAAAGGACGGATAAAAACCTAGAGGAAGAAACATTGTTTCTTCCCGATGGTACTAATCCACTTTATTAATTATTATCATAACACCAAAGAGATCTAAATTAGGGCATTGAAAGCGGTGGGAAATCTTCAATTTCCAAACTTAATCTAAACCTAACCCTAGCAAGATTCTAATCCTAGTCTAAATCAACTTAGTTTTTAGTGATAATCAATGCAACACCGTTTGGAATTAACTCGTTAGAACAAATTGAGAATACACAAAATCCCTGTGGACCGACCCGTACTCACCGGCTAGCTACCAAGCGACGCCGTTCTTGATTGCGGTAATTAATTCTTTGATCGTAAAACTTAGCATAAATCAAGCTTTGAAATAATGAAAATCAAGTTCCTTCTTTAAAAGATAAATAATAGTATACGAAAACACAATGTGTGTAGCTATCTTGAAAACATGTTTCATCATTGAAAATTTCAGCAACACCTCCTTTGTATATTTTAACCCGAAAAACAGTACAGGCAATAAATATAGACATCCCTAAGCGGGAGCTAGATCTTCGCCAATTGGCGGAAACAACCACACAATAATATAAATATACAACGCCGAAGAGCGAGGATCAAAACTCAGAAAGAAGGTAAAAAAACAGGCATCATCAAGAAAATCAGAAAACAATAATAAATATATGAGCGTGACTCTAAGCCGAAATAATATACAACTGTGGTTTCTAAGTCTAAAAAATATACAAGTCTGGTTGATGGAACTTTTAACTAGATACAACAGAAATAATATAAAAGTACGATGGTGGTCACGATGCAAGTGATCCAACCTACCAAAGCAATCACCCGGAAGAATGTGGTGTGCCAGCAAAGCCGCTACGGGACCTGTACGGCCAAACCTGCAAGAAACTGTGGCACAACTGGGGTGAGTTGCCAACTCGTGAGTATATGATATCAGCGAGTAGAAACCGAATGTATGACCCTCTCCTAGGTCATACGGTACAATAAAATAATAATAGTAACACGACAATATCGAGTAACAGTAGAGCTAATAAGATAGACATATGTACAAAGTCAGGTACTCGTGTCCGTGTCATAAAGTGGTAACAGACATATGTAAACTTATGCATGAATGTAAATGCATAAATGATTGTATGCCCAGCAACGACACACTAAATCAAGATAAAGCCTGAGTTCCCAGCATCGACACTCGAAAACATCATGAAAGTTGTATCCATTTGTAATACAATATCCTTATATATCTCGGGCGCCGTATCCTCAGAACGGCCCTCAAATCCATCTCATGAATCGGTCGTATCCTCCGGATAACCACCGGGTCTAACATAATCACCGGTCGGTAGTGCTTCCCTGTCGGGCTCAACGTCTCTCTATACGATCCTCTTGCTCTGGGGTATCGCACCGGGTCCACCATGTACCCGCATACGGTGCACCCCCCTCCTCGAATTGGGTTTGTGTACACACGTGGCTCAAGAACCGAGAAAACTTATGGTGGACGCCATACACATCATATCACGAGAAAACCGTAATTTCTATTTAAAAATGATAATAAGTTTATGAAACTCCTTTGCGGTTTTCCCAAAATCCCAAAATCACCTGAACACGGAAATCTCCAAGAAGAATCACAATCTATGAGTACAATGAGATAGTAAATACCGGCGTAAAACCAAAGATCAGTGCATAACTGGAATGTGTGTATGCAAATGCATTTGGCGTCTAAGTAAGAAATACAATGTCTACACTAGCATACAAGATCATGAATGTTAAACAATACTATTTCTGCAGACTATCAGATCATACAATGTAATAACGATTACTACAGTGTGCGTGACATGGAAATTATCGATGATGATGTGTGTAAGCCGACAAGCAAGTGTACGTGGAACATACACATCATCGTTAATGGTGCAGGTGTCCTATCAGATGAGATCACAACAGAAAGTAAACAACAAAAGCAACAATAAGGTATATCACTATATACGAGCCATACCGTTTATCATGTTTAAATAGCACGAATCGTTATTTTTAGAAAAGTAGGGACTACGGTGTTTTAAGAAAAATGATGTCTTTTGAAAATCCGTAGCTTCCCTCGTATTATTCTTTGAAAAAGCCTACGATTCGTCGGTTTTGAAAATAGGTATGACTCGAGCCTAAGTTAACCTATATCTACGCAACTAAGGACTAAACTAAGAAGCTAGTCGAAGATAATAAGAAATCTATAATATCCCGAGTCGATATATCTAATAGTCGGCGATCTAGCCTCATATCATCACGTACGGTAATAATACATCGTACGGCATTCTCAAGTCAAGAGTGCGGATCAATCATCATATACATCTCGTACGGTAATATCCATCGTACGACATCCTCAAAATCGAGTGTACGGGTCAAATATCATAATAAATCATCATTCTTACGGTATCAATCGTCGTACAATATCAATATCATAAGTCGGTGGTACGGGTCTAAGGTCTCGTACAATCTGTTATATCATCAAGTCACATGTTATCGCATATTTGAATACATATTGCCCAACGATCCTTTATTATATCATATCATATACGGTGTCTTCGACTCAATCACATATCATAAACTCACGGCATCATACCCGATCATAATGACTCGTATCCATATAACATATACTATCCTCATCTCACGTGTGTGTATGTGTATAAACAAACACACAAACACACACACACACATACACACAAACATATATACCAAGTGTATGCGTGTTTACGACTAAGTAAGCCGACGACTCACGACTATGGAGCTAAACTAAGAGTAAACTATCCTACTAGTAAACTATCCTACTAGTACGCCAAATCTAATCTATAGTCTCATAGCAACCCTATTTACTAGGTATCCAAATCTTACATAAACATATATACTGTTAATATATAACCTATTCTATGGTTGCGGGGGTGCTATACGCCATCCACCCGACTTCCCCCATTGATATACAACTACTCACATGCCAAGTCCTCGCTTAGTCGAAGTCGATGTGCTTCATCGTCTCGAAATTCCACGCGAAGGTACCTACAAATCAACACATATATCGCAACGTTATTAAAACCAAGTCCGAAAACCGATACGGCACATGAACTGCTCATAGGTTAGAGCCTATAGTTTACGCATGCAAGAACAACCAAATAACACTCTTCATTGATATACAAACGTCCAACGACCAAATCTCATCAAGAATTTCATAAATCCAAGTTTCAAATATCGGAAAACATTGTCAAACCCAACTCAAAATCTCCAAGATTTTTGCACAGATAAATAGGGAAAAAACTAACAATACAGTAGCTAGGTTATGGGGAGTATGAGCTATAGGCAAAACCCCAACACCAAAAGCCAAAATTTGGCTGACCAAACCGCTACAGTAACCGTCCCCACCGCTTCAAACATGGAATTTGGGTCTCGATCTTCTGTGGTAGTCTTCTAGTGGTCTAACTAGGTCAATGTGGTTGTTTGTTTCTCTTATAAGCATCCCATGTTGCTCCATATTCCATTTTGAGCATCAAAAATCACAGAAAACCGACACTTGAAATATCTAAACTCAAGTTTTGGGTTTTCTACACTATGTGTTGATCCAGAATTGACACTAGAGGGGTTGTAGTCCTGACTAAAACCTCAAATACACTTTTACAACTCCACAAATCCCCTAAAACCTCATCTTTGAATTTCCAAGATCACTAAACTATATCTGTTTAACACTAAACTACTAAAGGAGTTAAGAAAACTAAATTTCTAAACTAAGAATGCATGAATTATCTCATTTGGCAACTCAAGAATTTTATTGAGTTGCCCAAAATGTTCAAAATCTAGACTTGTTCCCACCACGGTCTTTGTGAGGAGCTCGTGCACATTTTTTGTGAAGAGGGTATGGTATTTTGGCTAAGTTTTGAGGGTGTTTTTGGTGGATAGAGAGGAGGTGGAGGCTTGAAGGAGATGAAGAATGAGGAGAAGGAGAATGAAGAGGATGAAGAAGAAGAAGGGAACATGGTTAGAATGAACCCCTCTCTCTTTCTCTCTTTCTCCAATGCCATGACCATACCTCTTTGTCCCCATGCCACAAAAATATCTTTTCCATTTCTTTTTTTTATTATTTTGAAACAAAAACATTTAAATGGTAAATGAAGCCATGGTTTTAAAAATGAAACAAGTATATTGCAACATGTCATGTACCTAAAACATGATAAATGCATAATTAATAAATATTAATCAAGTTTAGCATTAACATAGAATACAAATAATTATTAAAAAAAATCTATGAATGCTATTCTCATAATTTCTTTCAAAATCAATAATTCTTATTAATTTTCCAAATATTTTCCTAAATATCGGTATATAATTATACCTCTTTCATTAAAACTAATCTCCATACCTTAAAATATTTATAATAACTCATTATTTAATTATTTAAATTCCCAAATATAATATTTTATTTTCTGAAATGTTACACCTTCTCACCCGAGATTTGTGCAGTGCTTCATTACTTCCAACTTGACCCGGGTCAGCTAGCGCCGAACTCGTGGAGAATCCTCCTCGGGTTTCTGGCCCGGTTAAAACATGAACAGATCCCCTTTAGTTTGACATCCTTGTTTCCTTCCTCTGTTATAAAAATCATCCCGGCACCGCCAAGAGGGAGCCGAGCTGGGTATATTTCTCCTTCAAAAAGCGAAAAGGTGGGGTGGCCGGGTCGGGAGTAGTGGCTGTCACTTCTTCCATCCATGAATGGAAGGAGAAATTTGTTTTCGTCGAACCACCTGAGGGCGAGAATTGGCCTGTGCCTATTCAGTGACACAGGGCTGACTGCCCAAGGGTAAAGCAGTTGACATCCCCCGAGGCGTGGGCGGTGTCCCTATGGGAACCGATTCAGCTGGCGGATTACCTGCTGTCCGAGCGTGTTTTGAGCTGGGCCGAGCTTAGTCCTGCACATTTCTTGGGTAAGTTAGGGCTTTCGGTGATCTGTCAAGACTTAGTTAAATCTCCTTCGTCTTTTCAGTGTCGCTAACCCCCTTTGTTTGTATGTTCTTTTTGCAGAGCCCATGGACCGAGCAAAGATCTTAGCTGCCGGGGCCATCAAGACTGTAACACCCTAGTTCATTTATACCAGTTCTATTTTGAGTATTTCTTTATTTGTGGCCATTTCTTGATTTATTGTGTTTTGGGTGCGAATAATGTAATTGGTATCTGTATTTGCATCCGACCCGACCCGCTTGTTGGAAACTGTATTGATTCCTGTTTATGATTTATTCCAGCTAGTTACGAGGATCTGTGCACTTTTAATATTGTTTATACTGCATACTGGCATTATATCTGGCATCTGCATTTTTTTAGTATAACAAATAAAGTCAAATAAAATATTTTAAAAATATCTTGC
The DNA here is from genome assembly GCA_030015575.1 of Agapanthus africanus. Taxonomy (NCBI): domain Eukaryota; kingdom Viridiplantae; phylum Streptophyta; class Magnoliopsida; order Asparagales; family Amaryllidaceae; genus Agapanthus; species Agapanthus africanus. The sequence continues at coordinate 522,777,391 of JASDDO010000016.1, read as the reverse complement.
ATGGCCTGTACCATACCCCTAACCCTGTTGTAGCATCCGTACATCGTGTTCTCATCCCGTTCAGTGAAACGAACTCGTTTGGATAGCTGCGTGCACGCTACGTTATCCATTTTTGGGGTACGCATTTTCGTTATCTGGATATGCTATTTTAGTTTTGGTTGACACGTATATTAACCGTATTTTCAAACAATAATTTTAGACCCGACCCGGGCGTGTTTTGAACTATTTTTGTATTAACCTGAAATCTCAAAATATATAATATAAAATCCTTATATATTAATAACTGATTAATATATATGTTTAACAGGTAAAAATATATTAGTATATATTTTTAACAACAGATTGTAACATCTATCTCTCTCTCTTACTATATATATTATTATTTCTTTTAATTTGTTTTAACCCCTACACGTCTCTCTCTCCTCCCTCATTTTCTTCTTTTCATTTTTTTCGTTTTCCTGCCTCCTCGCTCAAACCCACGCCCGACGCTCACGCTCGCTGTCGGAGCTCGCTACCACCCTCGCCTTCATCCTAACCTCACCCTCGTCCATCTCCTCACCTCACCTCTCCTCATCGCCCTCGTCCCCGACGACCCAACTCCGATTAACCCCACAACCTTCGAACCCACGCTCGTCACCGCCCTTCCCTCCGCGCAACGCATTCGCCGCCTCCACCCTTGTCGCCGTCGACCTTTCCTCGACCACCTCACCTCCTTCCTCTTCTTCCTCCACTCCTCTCTCTTCCCACGACGTCTCTGCACCGCAACCCGACCCGACCTGCACAATACGTCGCCGACAACCTCACCGCTGATTTCCGCCGTCGGCGTCAACTCGTCACCACCGCCTCGACCCCTCTCCTCTGCCGACAACACAAACCCTGCACCAAGCCTAATTACCCGAACCCATTTCCCACAGAACCCGACCCCGACGAGAACCCATTGTCGCCGTCGCCTTCAGCACCGGCACCCTCGTCGGCCTTCCCTTCATCACCACCATCACCTACGACTCTCCCCTGCACACCCGAGAAATCCCCGACCCCAAGAACCTAGCACCCACTGACACATCGCAAACCTACTGCCTCGCTGGGAAAACCATTGCCTGCACCTCGCCGTCGACGGCTCACCGTCGTCGACGACTCCCCCGCCTTACCTCTGACCTTAGAACACCAAACACCAGTTCTTTTTCTTTCTTCTTCTTCTTCTTCTTCTTCTCTTCTTCTTCTTTCTTGGTTCTGTTTTCCGGTCATCGCCGGATCCGTTCCACCGCTGCCGATCTGGAAGACCCAGTAGACATCCCTAGCCAGCATGGTCACATTCTTGCTTTGCTTGGTTCAGTTCTGTACGTCTGCGTGTGCGTTGCGACATTTACCGACGTCGTACGCAGCGTGCGCACCTCGTCTGGAGATCCGTTCAGGCAAGTTTATCTTGCTACAAGCTATGAAACATATTTTGCATCCATGTGAATAAAAATATTACATGTTTATTATATTGTGCATCCATATTACAAATTTACAGTTTTTCGATACCCGTATGCATCCATATCATTAATTACATATCTGGTTGCATGCAAGTTAGCTTGATACAGGCTATATTATTATACTCATATCTATATTAATAAGAATATTGCATGTTTATGGTATTGTGCATCCATGTTACAGTTTTACCGTTTTCCGATATTCGTTCGCATTCGTATCATTTATTATATATCTAGTTGCATGTCAGATCACATTATTTCATATTACTGTTATCTCAGCACCCCATGCTTGATAATGTGCATCCTACGTAGTCATGGAGTTGTAGATGTGAACCCGGATAAACACTCGAGCATCCGTATTTTACTATGATTCGATACTTGCTACATTTTACTTTTGGGCATCCGTTTGATATCTGTGCACTACCTGTCATGACCTGATACACCACTACCTGACCTGTTACCTGATCCTGTTTCTAATGCCGACAATCCTGACATGTTGTCCTAATGGACGTATCCCGTTGTCTATTTCAGACAAATCTGTACCCGCTTGATCCTGTGTTGGCATTGGCTCCAGATTATCAATACCTGACTTGAACACATAACCTTGGGGGCATGGGGAAATCAAAAGTGTAACTGAAGTGTAGCTTAAAAGGGTATTACTTGATCCATGGTCCCGGGGGATAACGGGACAGAATCATTCGTGATTCTTACTTGATCCGTGGTCTCGGGGGATAACGGGACATAGTCATTCGTGACTCCCACTACCTGATCCATGGTCCCGGGGGATAACGGGACATATTCTTTGAGTTACATGGAGGAGTACACTAATTGGTTTCAAACAAACTTTATAATAGATAACCCAGTAGCACAGTTTAGATTGATCACTGCACGTCACATATACTGATACACTTCACTGTTCTATATCCGTGTTTACTTATTACATTCATGTTACTATTTATAATTCATGCCTGCATATCTCGTTACATCCTGGTTGCTTATTATTATTGCTATTATGACGCACTGACGTCTGGGTTTTGTATGGCCCAGATCCTTTATCTCTTTCGCAGGCTGATCAGGATTATTTCAGCCGACAGGCCGAACAGTGAGGAGCATGTTAGTGTTTAGCTTTGTTTACTTTCCTTTCCGTACTTTCATTTCCTGATGTGAGCCCGTATTTGGGACGTACTTTTCAGATGTTATTGCTTATTGGATTTATTGCTTCCGCACATTTATATTTCTTGACTCGTTTATTCTGGCATATGAACATGTACTAGATAGATTATTTATTTCTACTGTTCTTGATATCTTATAGACAGCCGTAATGTGACTGTGGAGGGATATTTCCTAGCCACAGGTAGCATGGTTGGCTCTTTCACGTGCCGATCTTAGCGCACTCTGGGAAGCGGGGCGTGACAGGGTTTGTTTGGTATCAGAGACATAGGATTTAGGTTCATCGGGTATGATTCTTTTGTATTTGGGTATTGGACCCGATACACGAATCAGAAAACCCGTGATTAGGAACATGTCCTGCCACATTGTTATCGTGATTCTTGAATCTTATCTTTCTCTTGATCCTTTGTCTTGACGATATGCAAACAATTTTGCATCTCGGCTTGAAATCTTTTTGGTTCCCTATTGTTTCTCCCTTCCTATTCTTTTGATTCTGATACTAGGATTTGGGCGACTTGAACGGAGTTATGTGGTTGTAACTATGAACTGCAGTATGGTTACAATGCGGTACTCTATTTGAGTAACTTGGAGCCCTAGTCTTGATTCATTTCCTTGATTTATGGTCGTTATATTACCTTTCTTCTCTCAGTTTCATTGCTTACCAGTTCATGTTTTATCGCAAGCTTGAATCCTATTTACCGTGCTTATCTTCTTCAGTGTTTGGCTTCAGGTGAAGTCATTTCGGGTATCCTACTTGTTCATGTTTTCCTGCATTAGCATTATTCGTTTCTGGTGCATCCCATTGGTTTATGTTGTCCAAGTTTATTGCTGCACACTCAATTGCATGTACGGCCCTGTCTTGTTGTTGGGACATACACACTGGGAATGGGAAGATCATATCTAGTAGTGAGTGCAAAAATTGTTCGGTTGTTATATGCAGACGGGAGTTATTCGCGGATTTCTTGGTGATCGATACTCGTAGCTATGATGTTGTCTTGGGAATGGATTTTCTCGACACTTTCCACGCTCACATTGATTGTAGGGCAAAGAAAGTGATTTTCCAGATTCCCGGACATCTGGAGTTTGTATTTGCTGGAGGTAGCAGTTCTGTCGGGCCAGTCGAGTTTAGGGCTAGGCCGACAAGCGTCGTCCTTTCGTCGATGGAAGTTGATAAAGAGAAAGCGCCAGCTGTAGTTCGAGAATTCATGGATGTGTTCGAGGACATCTCGGGTTTACCGCAAAAACGAGATGTGGAGTTCGCGATCGATCTTGTTCCTGGTGCAACGCCAATTTCAAGGACGTACTATCCGATGGCACCAGTGGAGTTGGAAGAAGTAAGAAGCAGGTTACCGAATTGCTAGAGAAGGGTTGGATTCGCAGCAGCAATTCACCTTGGGGAGCTCCAGTTCTTCTAGTCAAGAAGAAGGATGGCACAAGGAGGATGTGCATCGATTATCGAGAATTAAACCGGGTGACTATTAAGAACAAGTACCCGATCCCTCGCATTGGCGAATTGTTCGAGCAATTTAGTGGCGCGAGGGTATTCTCGAAGCTAGATTTGCGATCCGGATATTATCAAGTTCGAGTTAAATCAGAGGATATTTGCAAGACTGTGTTCCGAACTCGATATGGACATTACGAGTATTTAGTGATGCCATTCGGAGTCACGAATGCACCGGCGATATTTATGGACTTGATGAACCGAATCTTTTCACCATTCTTGGACCAGTTTATAGTGGTGTTTATCGATGATATTCTAGTCTACTCGAGGAGCCTAGAAGAGTATGCGGAATACTTGAGGATTGCACTGCAAACGTTGAGGCAAGAAAGATTATATACAAAGATGAGCAAGTGTGAGTTTTGGCTTGAAGAAGTGAAGTTTTTGGGGTATGTCGTATCCGGAGATGGAATCGCTGTTGATCCTGAGAAGATTGCAGCAGTTCAAGATTGGCCGATTCCGAGGAATGTAGCGGAGATCAGAAATTTTCTAGGACTTGCAGGATACTACAGAAGATTCATGGAAAATTTTGTTCAATTGGCTGAGCCTTTGACCAAGCTTACACGGAAGGGGGTACCGTTCGTATGGACGGATAGTTGTGCGTCAGGTTTTGAGGTATTGAAGCAAAGGTTGATAACCGGTCCTATTTTGACCGTACCAGACGGTTCCGGAGGATTGGTGATTCACAGCGACGCATCTGGGAAAGGTTTGGGATGTGTTTTGATGTAGCATGGGAAGGTTATAGCCTGCGGATCGAGACAGTTGAAGACCCATGAGAAGAATTATCCAACTCATGATTTGTAGCTAGCAGCAGTGATTTTCGCTTTGAAGATTTGGAGACACTATTTATTGGACGAAAGGGTTGAAGTATTCACCGATCACAAAAGCCTAAAGTATGTGTTCACGCAGAAAGAGCTTAATATGAGGCAGCGTAAATGGTTGAAGCTGATGGCTGACTATGATCTTGATCTCAAGTATCATCCGGGGAAAGTTAATGTAGTACCGGATACGCTTAGTCGGTTGCCAACAATTCAAATGTTGACTGTACAGAGAGAGCTTATCGATGATTTTCGAAGATTCGATTTGGAGATCGTGCTACCGCATTCTTCGGGACAGTTGATGTAGCTGCAAGTACAGTCGTCGTTGATCGATAATATTAAAGCAGCGCAGTCATAGGACCCAAGATTGCAGAAGTTTCGAGAACAGGTAGAAGCGGGACTTCGAACGGACTTGTTGATTCATGAAGATGGTTCGTTGCGTTATGGTAGCCGTTTGTGTGTGCTGAAAGTAAGTATTCACGAAGAAGTTATGAAGGAGGCGCACAGTTCCGCATATTCCGTACATCCAGGAGGCACGAAAATGTACCGTGATCTAAGACAACATTTCTGGTGGGAAGGCATGAAAAGAGAGATTGCCTGCTTTGTAGCAAAGTGCTTGGTGTGTCAGCAAGTTAAGGCTGAACATCAAAGGCTAGCTGGTTTATTGCAACAACTTCCAATTCCTCAGTGGAAGTGGGAACATATAATCACGGATTTCGTGGCCGCTTTACCGCGGAGTCCAAAGAGCAACAATGCAGTTTGGGTGATTGTTGATCGATTGACCAAGGCAGCTCATTTCATTCCGTTTCGAGTTGGTCAGTCGACGGAAGCGTTAGCAGAACGGTACATGCAGGAGATTGTGAGATTGCATGGAGTACCTGTGAGCATCGTTTCCGATCGTGAGACCCGATTCTTATCGCACTTCTGGAGGAGTTTACAGGAAAGTTTGGGGACGCGATTGAAATTTAGTACCGCTTACCATCCTCAGACAGATGGTCAGTCAGAGAGAACGATCCAAACTCTTGAAGACATGTTGAGAGCTTGCATGTTAGACTTCAAGGGCTCGTGGGAGGACCATCTACATTTGGTGAAGTTTTCTTACAATAACAGCTTTCAGGCGACTATTCAGATAGCTCCATTCGAAGCTTTGTATGGTCGCAAGTGTCGCTCACCCATTTATTGGGACGATGTTGGAGAACGAAGATTGTTGGGACCAGATTTGATCGTGCAAACGGTAGAGAAGGTTAATATTATCCGGAATCATAGGATAGGCAGAAGAGTTGGGCCGATACATCGAGAAGAGCTCTAGAGTTCGCTGTTGGTGATATGGTATTCTTGAAGATATCACCGACCAGAGGAGTGATTCGTTTTGGGAGTCGAAGCAAGCTTAGTCCTCGATTCGCGGGGCCTTTCGATATTATGGAGCGTGTTGGAGAAGTGGCTTATCAATTGGCCTTACCGACATCTTTGGCGAATGTTCATGACGTGTTTCATGTATCTAAACTCCGTAAGTATGTTCGAGATGAAACACACGTGCTAGATCATTCGGAGCTGACTGTAAGGGAGGATTTGACCTATAAAGAACGACCGATGTTGATTGTTGATCGAAGAAAAAAGGTCCTTAAGAACAAGGTTATCCCACTAGTACTTGTTTCTTGGGGGAATCGCTCGCACGGAGAATCGACTTGGGAACGAGAAGACGAGATTCGACAGAACTTTCCACACCTCTTTTCCTAGATTCATGCTTGTTTTTCTTTTCCTTGTTCCGGGAATTTCGATAACGAAATTCTTTGTGAAGTTGGGTATAATGTAACACCCTAGTTCATTTATACCAGTTCTATTTTGGGTATTTCTTTATTTGTGGCTATTTCTTGATTTATTGTGTTTTGGGTGCGAATAATGTAATTGGTATCTGTATTTGCATTCGACCCGACCCGCTTGCTGGAAACTGTATTGATTCCTATTTATGATTTATTCCGGCTAGTTACGAAGATCCGTGCACTTTTAATATTGTTTATACTGCATACTGGCATTATATCTGGCATCTGCATTTTTTTAGTATAACAAATAAAGTCAAATAAAATATTTTAAAAATATCTTGCATGGCCTGTACCATACCCCTAACCCTGTTGTAGCATTCGTACATCGTGTTCTCGTCCCGTTCAGTGAAACGGACTCGTTTGGATAGCTATGTGCACGCTACGTGTATCCGTTTTTGGGGGTACGCATTTTCGTTATCCGGATATGCTATTTTAGTTTTGGTTGACACGTATATTAACCGTATTTTCAAACCATAATTTTAGACCCGACCCGGGCGTGTTTTGGACTATTTTTGTATTAACCTGAAATCTCAAAATATATAATATAAAATCCTTATATATTAATAACTGATTAATATATATGTTTAACAGATAAAAATATATTAGTATATATTTTAAACAACAGATTGTAACCTCTGTCTCTCTCTCTCTTAATATATATATATATATATATATATATATATATATATATATATATATATATATATTATTTCTTTTAATTTTTTTAACCCCTACACGTCTCTCTCTCCTCCCTCATCTTCTTCTTTTCATTTTTTTTCGTTTTCCCGCCTCCTCGCTCAAACCCACGCCCGACGCTCGCGCTCGGCGCCGGAGCTCGCTACCACCCTTGCCTTCATCCTAACCTCACCCTCGTCCATCTCCTCACCTCTCCTCATCGCCCTCGTCCCCGACGACCCAACTCCGAGCAACCCCACAACCTTCGAACCCACGCTCGTCGCCGCCCTTCCCTCCGCGTGCCGCCGTCGTCGCCTCCACCCTCATCGTCGTCGACCTTTCCTCGACCACCTCACCTCCTTCCTCTTCTTCCTCCACTCCTCTCTCTTCCCATGACGTCTCTGCACCGCAACCCAACCCGACCTGCACAATACGTCGCCGGCAACCTCACCACTGATTGTCGCCGTCGGCGTCACCTCGTCACCACCGCCTCGACCTCTCTCCTCTGCCAATAACATAAACCCTGCACCAAGCCTGATCAACCGAACCCATTTCCCACATAACCCGACCTCAACGAGAACCCATCGTCGCCGTCGCCTCCAGCGCCGGCACCCTCGTCGGCCTTCCCTTCATCACCACCATCACCCGCGACTCTCCCCTGCACACCCGAGAAATCCCCGACCCCAAGAACCTAGCACCCACTAACCCATCGCAAACCCACTGCCTCGCTGGGAAAACCATCGCCTGCACCTCGCCGTCGACGGCTCATCGTCATCGACGACTCCCTCGCTTCACCTCTGACCCCAGAACACCAAACCCTGGTTCTTTTTCTTTCTTTCTTTCTTCTTCTTCTTCTTCTTTCTTGGTTCTGTTTTCCGGTCATCGCCAGATCCGTGCCGCGGCCGCCGATCCGGGAGACCCAGTGGACATCCCCAGCCAGCGTGGTCACATTCTTGCTTTGCTTGGTTCAGTTCTGTACGCCCGCGTGTGCGTCGCGATATTTACCAACATCGTACGCAGCGTACGCACCCCGTATGGAGATCCGTTCAGGAAAGTTTATCTTGCTACATGCTATGATACACATTTTGCATCCATATGAATAAAAATATTACATGTTTATTACATTGTGCATCCATATTACAAATTTAAAGTTTTTCGATACCCGTACGCATCCATATCATTAATTACATATCTGGTTGCATACAAGTTAGCTTGATACAGGATATATTATTATACTCGCATTTATATTAATAAGAATATTGCATGTTTATGGTATTGTACATCCATGTTACAGTTTTACCGTTTTCCGATATCTGTTTGCATCCGTATCATTTATTATATATCTAGTTGCATGCCAGATCACATTATTTCATATTACTGTTACCTCGGCACCCCATGCTTGATAATGTGCATCCTACGTAGTCATGGAGTTATATATTTGAACCCGGATAAACACTCGAGCATCCGTATTTTACTATGATTCGATACTTGCTACATTTTACTTTTGGGCATCCGTTTGATACCTGTGCACTACCTGTCATGACCTGATACACCACTACTTGACCTGTTACCTGATCCTGTTTCTAATGCCGACAATCCTGACATGTTGTCCTGATGGACATATCATGTTGTCTATTTCAGACAAACTTGTACCCGCTTGATCCTGTGTTGGCATTAGCTCCAGATTATCAATACCTGAATTGAACACATAACCTTGGGGGCATGGGGAAATCAAAAGTGTAACTGAAGTGTAGCTTAAAAGGGTATTACTTGATCCGTGGTCCCGGGGGATAACGGGACAGAATCATTCGTGATTCTTAGTTGATCAGTGGTCCCGGGGGATAACGGGACAGAGTCATTCGTGACTCCCACTATCTGATCCGTGGTCCCGGGGGATAACGGGACATATTCTTTGAGTTACATGGAGGAGTACACTAATTGGTTTCAAACAAAATTTAGAATAGATAACTCGGTACTACAGTTTAGATTGATCACTGCACGTCACATATACTGATACACTTCACTATTCTATATCTGTGTTTACTTATTACATTCATGGTACTATTTATAATTCATGCCTGCATATCTTGTTACATCCTGGTTACTTATTATTATTGCTATTATGATGCACTGTCGTCTGGGTTTTGCATGGCCCAAATCCTTTATCTCTTTCGCAGGCTGATCAGAAGTATTTCAGCCGACAGGACGAACAGTGAGGAGCATGTTAGTGTTTAGCTTTGTTTATTTTCCTTTCCGTACTTTCATTTCCTGATGTGAGCCCGTATTTGGGACGTACTTTCCAGATGCTATTGCTTGTTGGATTTATTGCTTCCACACATTTATATTTCTTGACTCGTTTATTCTGGCATATTGACATGTACTAGATAGATTATTTATTTCTACTATTCTTGATATCTTATAGACAGCCGTAATGTGACTGTGGAGGGATGTTTGCTATCCACAGGTTGCATGGTTGGCTCTGTCACGTACCGATCTTAGCGCACTCTGGGAAGCGGGGCGTGACAAAGGCTCAGAGGGGAAAGGCCGGTAGCGTAAGCTCGTCACGGCCCGGTCCGAGCTCAACCCCAAGGCCAGCTCCACTGTCTAAGCTCTCCGCCGCTCCCCGAGCTCCTGAAGAATGCCGCGGGGGGAGCTACAAGCACTCAACGGACCCGGCGCCTCGGGCGAGGGATGCGGAGGAGGGGGCAGAGCCCATTGAAACCCCCCTCAAAAGACATAAGAGGACGGTCTCTCGGTCGCCTCCTGCCGGGACCTCAGTGTCGGAGGGTGATTTCTGCATAGAGGTGCCCTCCGGTCCCTCCATTGCCGATAGCCTGCTTTCGGACATGGAGCGGGCGGCTGGGGTTAAATACCCTGGGGAACCATGAAGGCTCAGGTGGCCACCATAGCACAGGAGGCAGTTCAGGTCGGTGCATGCTTTCCTTAAAAATTTCTATAAGTATTATTTTCTCGGTTTGAGCGTTCTAACCCGTTTGCCGCTTTCCTCAAGTCCTCCATCATTGCGCCCTCCTCGCTGCTATGGAATCCGAGGATGTTGCCCCGGCATTGAAAAAGGCGGGTGAGTCCTCTAAGGTGAAGGAGGAACTCCGCCTCCAACTGCGGCAGGCGGAGGAGAAATCGGCTCTCCTCGACGCTCGTTTGATCGCCGAGGGGTTGACAAACTCCAAGCTGCTAGAGTCTCATCGGCTCTAGGACGAGTCCTTCCGGGCTATTCAAGCCAAGCTAGAGGAGGTGACCGACCTCTACCACTCGACGAGGAAATCGAAGAACGCCCTCAAGAGGGACGTTCTGACGGCCTTGGACGCTGTGAAGCTCACCGAGTGTCGGGCAGCGAAGGCGGTGGAGGCATACTAGGCATCGGATCAGTTTTACTCCGACCTCACCGACTCCGCGGCTGTCATGTGGCACAGTTCCTTAGACGCCGTCAAATAGAAAATGCCAAGGTTCGATGACCACGATCTCCGCGATCAGTACCCCTTGTCCGAGGAGGTGCTGCAGGGGAAATTCGCCGAAGCCGCTGGCGGTGGCGAGGTTACCGGCGGGAGTGCCGACCCGGAGGTTATGACGTTGGCCCCCGATGCCGGGGTCGAGCAATCCCCTAGTGCCGACGTCGAGCAGGGAGAGATCCCGGCTGAGGGGGCGGCCTGAGCTTCCCTTCCTTGGGGATTTTCTCTCTTCTCCTTCTTATTTTTTTTCAAAAATTTTGTAAGCCCCCGGGCAATTTTTGTAAGGCTGAGGATCCCAGAATACCTTGTATTTATTTTGATTATAAATAAAGTACTTTTTTCCCTTTGCCCAAATGTATGTTCACTGTGCAAGTATTTTTAGCTTGTTAATATTCTTTTTGTTTGAATTTTCATTCTGCTACAAGTGTTATATCAAAGGTCATTGCCCGGCTTTTTAGACGACGATCGCGCGTCGAGTGTAAGTCGAATAATAGCCAAGTGTAGAAAGGTCGGTACCCTCCCGCTCCCCGAAGTCAAGGTGGCGGTCGTTCATCGAGCATGAGTCAGTTGATGGCCAAGTGTAGGAAGGTCAGTGCCTCCCTTTCTACTCTGCTGCCTCGCGGTGAAGGCTTTCGGTCTATAGCATTGTTGGCAAAAAAGATACCCACTGCGGATGCGCCGAGCAGGAAGCTACCCGGCTGCCTCGTGAGGAGGGCTTTCGATCTTTAGCGCTGTTGGGTAGGAAACTACGCGCTAGGGATGGACCGAGCAGGAAGCTGCCCGGTGGCCTCATAAGGAGGGCTTTAGATCCTTAGCTCTGTTGGGTAGGAGTCCACCCGCTGCAGACGGGCCAGCAGGAAATTGCTCGGTGGCCTCGCGATGAGGACTTTAGATCCTTAGCGTTTATGGATAGAAAGCTACCCGCTAGGGATGGACCGGACAGGAAACTGCTCGGCGGCCTCGCGATGAGGGCTTTAGATCCTTTAGCGTTGATGGGTAGGAAGTTACCCGCTATGGATGGACCGGGCAGGAAATTGCTCGGCGGCCTCGTGATGAGGGCTTTAGATCCTTAGCGTTGATGGGTAGGAAGCTACCAGCTAGGAATGGACCGGGCAGGAAACTGCTCGGCGGCCTCGCGATGAGGGCTTTAGATTCATTAGCGTTGATGGGTAGGAAGCTACCCGTTAGAGATGGACCGGGCAGGAAATTGCTCAGTGGCCTCGCGATGAGGGATTTAAATCCTTAGCGTTGAGTAGGAAGCTACCCGCTAGGGATGGACCGGGCAGGAAACTGCCCAGTGGCCTCACGATGAGGGCTTTAGATCCTTAGCGTTGATGGGTAGGAAGCTACCCGGTAGGGATGGACCAGGCAGGAAACCGCTCGGCGGCCTCGCAATGAGGGCTTTAGATCCACAGCTCTGTTGGGCAGGAAGCTACCCGCTACGGATGCGCCGAGCAAGAAGCTATCCAGCGGCCTCATAAGGAGGGCTTTAGATCCACAGCTCTGTTGGGCAGGAAGCTACCCGCTGTGGATGCGCCGAGCAGGAAGCTACCCGGTGGCCTTGTGAGGAGGGCTTTAGATCCACAGCTCTGTTCGGTAGGAAGCTACTCTCTGCGGATGCGCCGAGTAGGAAGCTACCCGGCGGCCTCGTGAGGAGGGCTTTCGAGACCCCCCCCGGCCTTGTAGGGTGTCATTCAAACTTCCGCGGACCGCATTGTCGCCCTTGAAAACCGCCGACACGTGGCAATTCCATATCGGGAAATTGAGACGTCCCGCGATTCGCGTCGCTACGCGAGTAAACTTTCGGCCGTTGGAAGATTTTGTTGAGGCCATAAATAGCGAAGGTACGTTGGCTTCTTCTTAATCTTGCATTCCCTTGAAGATGTATGGATGTATATTCCTCATCAGGGAGATCATCTCATGCGACGATCTGTACCTCTACTGCCTTGATCGCTCTAAGCATATGTATGAGGCAATGATAGATCGTGTGGAGGGCCACTTCGGGCTCCTGCTTCCTCAGTGATCGGCCTTCCTCCAAGTGCTCATGTACGCAATCTGGAGGATGTCCCCGGATCTGCATAATGCCTTGTCTCTGCAACTGAGGGACGAGGCGCTCGATAAGGTGCATACGCTCTACCACCTCGGCCTGATCTTGCAGAGCAGGCGGGAGCGGTCGGTGGGTCTTCTTTTGGAGTGTTTCCTGAAAAAGCAGATCGTAACTTCTTGCCTGGTAGATTAGGCCCCCGACGCTTCCGTGGCATCTAGGGTCCACGGGCAGCGTCAGAGGGAGCGGGCGGAGGAAGCTAGGGCTCGGCTGTAGGAGATCTGCTCGGAGTACTATCAACAGTGCTTCCTTGATCCTTATCCCCTCTATTGTAACTCCTGTAAGGCTGTGTTGGCTACAGTGCCCTCAAGTCAATTATTGAATCGTATGCACACGATTGTGATGATTGAGAGAGAACCTATACTGGTAGAACAGTCTTACTCGAGATAAAATTATGCTATCTGGTTTGTCTTTATCATCATGTATATACTTCAGGTGGTATTATAGATCACTATTACATGTTGATAGAACCCATAGGATTTATGCTTGACTACCAGCATTATGATGGCGATCATATACGTGGGAGCTGGGTAGTCTATAAGCAAATCCTTAAATATCTCTAGTCGTGGGAGTTTCGAGACTGGGCATCGATACTCCAGAGTAGACTAGTGTATACTGATCAAGACCCCGACGAGGTGCGGTGGCCCGGTCTCACAAGACATTGGTGTTAGTTTGTTCACCTAAGATAGTATACAGGTGCTTATTGGGTTATGAGTATACTGGACGGACTCGCCGGGAACCTGCTAGTTGGTATTATACCTATTGCCAGATGGCAGTTCCCTGGTGACATGTGTATAGGTTATTCTGTCGACCTGAGATCGTCATTTGTCTTGTGTGAGTTCCCACTATACTTTGATTACTACCTTACCATGGCTCAAAAGAGTCTTGCAAACACGTTTTAGTTGGGTACAGTCCCGAGCCACATGGAGGCAGCGAGCAGATCGTCGGGGATTCGTCTCTCCCGGTATTAGGGGTTAATGTCGCGTTGTGCACCGGTGACCATCACCAGAAATCCTCGGCCGAGGTAGACGAGAATTACCGATCCAGAATCGATAGTTTCTCAGGTGGTAATGGGTTTCATACCGACACTAAATGTCGCGTTATTAGGGGTCTGACTTTATCCACCCCCCTAGACTTGATATGCGATACTCTTAGACGAACAGACCGGACTGTACGGAGATTGTCACTGTCAGGCTCAGTAGGGGTTTAGATGAGTTTGCTCGTCGGCCTTCCTTTTCGCTCAATACCTGGGTAGCCGTTACATACAGCTAGTGCCGTTGACGTGCTTGTGGTTAAACCTACTGCTAGCGTATTGACGAGTCTTTAGAGTCCCACACAGAGGGTTTTCACGGTTCAGGCGATATGGTGTAGATGACGTATGTTGGTACATACAGGTGTCTGATTAAATATGTGTACAGGCTGCACAGACTTTAATCGGACGGTTGATAATACTAGCGGCTTAGGATTAAGCCGGATTATTAAATCAGGTTTTGATTTAATAATTTATATATATGTATTTATATATATATATATATATGTATTCTAGTATTATTGTTCACTATTCATTTTCTCTCTTGGCTATTCATATTTTTGTACGAATACGCGTATATGTATTTCGATACGTGTACCGGGAAGTATTCCGTATTTATAAGGAACAGCTTCTAGAAGATGGCCACCTCATTATTGATTTTCTTTTTAGAAAATCATTTTGGAAATGAAGTGGAGGGGTGAGTTGGCATGAGTATAGGCTTGAGCATGTAGAGAGGTATGGCATGCATTTATTTATTTGTAAAATGAGGAGATATTTTTTGTGTGTGTGCATGATTGAGAGAAGGAGGGGGCAGCCACTTCTTGAGATGGCTTGCTTATTTTGTTTTCTAGATTTGCTTCATCTCATTCTCATTCTAATTCTCACTTGGAGTTTTTAGCACTTTCTTTAGTTGCTCATGCCACTTGTTTTCCTCACCTCCTCTTGATCTTCTATGGTTGCTCTTGGAGTATTTTGATGAGAGAAAAATTATAGTAAGATAATCCTACACCTCCACTCTCCATTGCTAGCAACCTTGGAGCGTCGGTTGCCTCGCTTAGCGAGGCTGAAGCTTGCGTCGTTTCCCTCGGATGGATCATCATAGATGGAGGAAGATCGGCAACCAAATTCGATCCGCAACCACTAGGAGCTTGGGATGAAGGTTGAAGACCGAAGGACACGGATCAACTCGGTATAACCATTCCTAACTTCCTTTATATTGATTGCTAGCATAGGGTTTAGGGTAGATCCGGGTATCGGGTTGTGGTAGCACCAGTTTCTGTAAATTTTTGTTCCGTATTTAGCCACGGTTTGATAGCCGGGGCGCTGTCGTAACCCAACAGGCTGGGGAGCAATTAAATAAATAAATAAGTCGTGTTTTTCTTTGATTGCAGTGTGTTGTCTCTTTTTTTTCTCCTCGCACAATTTTTAAACTTTAACTAAATGCCAACAGGAACAATTTTATTTATTTTAGAAAGAGGATACAGATATATTTTTTCATTTATACAATTTGAGCTTTTCAGCGTTATAAGGCAGGGGGAAATTATTGCCCCGGGCGTCCTGCAGGCGGTATGCCCCACCGGGCAACGCCTCTTTCACTAGGAAAGGCCTATCCCACTTCGGAGAGAACTTATGTAGCTGGATCAGGTCTGCGAGCTCGTTTCTTCGTAAGACCAAATATCCTTCTTTGAAGGCCCGATATTTAACTCGGGTGTTGTAGTAGTGAGTGGTTTGCTGTTGATAGGCGGCTACTCTGATCTGTACTTGGTCCCGCATCTCCAACAAGACGTCCAAGTTGTTTCAGAGCATGGAGGTGTTAGCTTCGTCGTCGAAGTGTTCGACCCTGTAACTGGGCAGTCCGATCTCTGCTGGGACCATTGCCTCGGTGTTGTAGCAGAGGCTGAACGGGGTTTCTCCCGTAGGTGTTTTCTTTGACGTTGCAATGCCCACAGGACCCGAGGCAGTTCCTCGACCCAACCGCCTTGGCTTCCTTCTAAACGGGCTCGGAGACCGTGGATGACGCCTCGGTTTGCTACCTCTGCCTGCCCATTGCATTGAGGATAGGCAACCGAGGCAAACTTCATCAATATGTGGTACTCACTGCAAAACTCTCTGACCTTGTCATTTTCGAAGTTGTTCCCATGGTCGGTGATCATGCATCTTGATTGTTAGAGTTTTTGCGTACTTAGTTAATTACCGCAATCAAGACGGTTTCGCTTGGTAGCTAGCCGGTTGAGTACGGGTCGTCCGCAGGGAGATGAGAATCTTTTTCTATGTGCTTTAACGAGTTAAGTCCAAAGGTCCAGGTTTGTTTGAGATTAACTATGTGCTAAAATGTATATAAAGAGAGCTTGTTAGGGTTAGGATTAGGTTAGTTTGAGATAGGAGTCGCTCACTTCTTTCGTTGCCACTCTTAATATCGGTGTTACGGTAATCGGCAACAACGGGGATTAGCACAACTAGAAAGGAACTTGCGAGTATAAACTAGGCTTTCCAACGCTTAGTTTCTTCCATTTGGTCCTTGTCCGTCCGTTCTTAGCTCTTAGCCTTAACCTCTGGTTAATTCAACCACAACCGGTCTCGCTAAGGAATCACCGCTATCATGTAGGATAGGGTGCCGTAAGGAGCGGATTGTGATTCAATTTAACGAGAGTCCGAATTAAGATGTTGGGAAAGAAAAGAGTGAGAGAGATTTCCTTCTCTCAAACTTTCCCTATCCTACCCTAACAAGTGAGAAACTACTCACCCATTACAAAAAAAGGAAAATACAACAAAAGGAGGAAGATAGAAAGAAAGAGGTTAGAAAATTACAACTAGCTATTTGAGACCTCACTTTGGTAAGGATCAAGCTTAAGCATCATTGTTGTTAAGGATAAAGAAAAATAGAAGAAGAAAGAAACAAACAACAAATAACAACAACTAGATTAGCAAATGAAAATTACAAGCAAATATAATTAACAAAATAACAAGACAAGCATGATAAAGGAAAGAACTCTTTTATTCATCACTTCACTCATAAAAGCTCACTACAAGCTTTTAATGGAGAAAGATGAAAAGAGGAAGAAGAACTACAAAATCTATCTTAAAATTTCACACAAGAATAAGCACCCCTCACTTGGCATTGTTTTGGGCTATTTATAGGCAGGAAACTGAAACCCTAGGGCAACATTCTGGCCCAACATGAAATTACCAATATGCCCCCAGAAGATAACCAGTTGTCGAGTTAACTCGGCCGCGGATCCGCGGCCGAGTCGTCATATTGGCCACGGATCCGCGGCTGTTTAGTTGACTTGATGGCTCATTTTTTCTGGGGTTCTCTAAGTTGCTGTTTACTTCAGTGTGGTGTACTTGGTTTCTCAGAAGCTCTTCACATTTCTTCCAAATTTTCAGCAGGTCAAAAAGTGATTTGATGTGGATCTTTTGCCATGATTTTCTTGAGCTCCGCGTACATATCTTGGATCTTGTGTTGACATTGTGCTTTGTGCATGAAAATGACCATTGATTTGCCATTTTGTCCCTTAAACTGGTGTGTGGCAACATACAGATAGAGAGCGGAGACCCGTATTTTATCTGTGGTTGGCAGTAATCCAGAATTTGTTGCTCTTTTCCATGAATTTCACTGCTTAGAGCTGAGAACCTGTAACATGCAATTATCTAGCAAACACAGATCAAGAGTACCTACCTATAAGCAATGTGATAAAAAAATGGGCGGTATAAAAATGCAAAAATCTATATGAACAAATACCCCCAAACTTATCATTTGCTCGTCCCGAGCAAAGTCAGTTTATTCACAAAAAATTCCTAACCTCACTTTCGCAGAGAACGCGATTGCACTGAGCATGTGCAACAAGCCGTTAAACCTCTAGGTGTCCCTAATAGGAGGAGTGTTGTCTCCTGAGGGTTTTCAGTGGATACTACCCACAAAATCCCGTCAAGCTAGTTTTGCGAAATAACTGTGATTCAAACCCTAAGGTTCTGTTTTTTTTTTAAAATAACAATTCTATTATCCTAATTCTAGACTATCAAAGCATTATTTTTCACACCTCGCTTCTTATTTAACTTAAGATTTTATATGTCTTTACGTGCAGTGCAAATAGTGTTGTTAAGTTTCAGAAGGATCGATTAAAGTCATCATGTCACAAAATAAAGCCCAGATAAAAATTTAAAAAGGATCACATAAGTTTTATAAAGAGTTAAGTATTTTTCAAGTTTCGTTTTCCAGTAAGGTTTCAATTTCAGAATTTCTATCTTCCTTAACAGAAAACTAGGTCTTATTTTTCACTCCACCTTTTTCTTGTTTTCATTTCATACACACCTTTGTGAACGTGCAATAGTCTTTATCATAGAATAAAACCTTCATATCTCCGCTAGAAATATTTTTTTATAAAAACCTGTCTTTTGTCAAGATTATTCTCACATAAAGAACCGTTAGGAATTTTAACTCGAAGAGAACACTTGCTTGACTTTGTTTTAATTTGGACTTTCTAGGCTTCTTAACGAGTTTTAGGCCAATGCACCCAAACCAGTTGGCTTTAGGGCATTAGGTGTAGAGACACCCCAGCAGACTTAATTACTCAAGTTACCTAGGCCCAAAAACAGAAAACAATTTAGCGTGAAAATCATGACGATTTAATGCGAATGGAGATATAACCGGCAGTTCAATTATTTTTTTGGATAAAAGACGTGTTTAGTGGGTTAGGTGTGTAATCATTCCAATCAAGTTCCAGATGGGTTATTTTTCAGAATTAGTTCCAATTAAGGCATCAATAACATCCCTTCATATCCGCTTCACTTCATAAACTATTCTTGATATTACTTATTTCAGAACAAACCTATTTGATTCTCAGAAAATAATTTATCCATTTAAAAGTTTTCAGACATAATAGACTTGTCATCTAATTTTCAAAACTCACGACACGTGTAGTGTGGTGTAAAGACGTATATCAGCTATAGTTAACTTCAAAGGAGAGTTATCTTTCAGGTTTTCAAAATCTAAAAATAAAATTTAGTTATTCTTATCTTCTCAAACAAAACCGTCGAAATGTTGAATCTGAGTTCTCCTACTAGCTAACTTGACGAAAAAGTTTTTATGTTTTTAGAAAATTTTCTGATTTTTATGGATTTTAGTATGCAGATGCAAAATATACATATGAATGTGAAGGTTAGAAATGCATACCGAGCGTACCCCCAAACTTAAACTGGACAGTGTCCTCACTGTCATTGCATGAACAAATTTTTGAAGGGTCAAAATTGTCGGTTAGATATACACATTTTTTTTATTTTTTTTATTTTTTTATAAAGAAAATAGTTAAAAATGGATATGCACCGGACCAGAATATCCACATATATATACAAAATGGTATATACATACCCCCAAACTTATTTGAAACAGTGTTCACTGTTTTGGCTGGATAACCTAAGTTTGGTGGTATGCAGAGAAAGATTATGCAGGGTAAACCAGCTCCTGTAAGACCAGGAGCTCCTCTGTTGGTTCGGCGCTAAGGTACGGTTTCAGTCTGTGTCCGTTTACTTTGAAAAATGGACCGTCCTTTGGATCCTCCAGATCCACAGCGCCTTGCGGATACACATTCCGCACAAAAAATGGCCCTTTCCAGTGAGATCTGAGCTTTCCTGGATGGAAATGTAGCCGGGTGTCGTAAAGCAGTACCTGTTGACCAGGTGCGAAGGTTTTGTGCAAAAGGTGTCTATCGTGAAACACCTTCGTTCGGTTTTTAACGACAACCGCGTTTCCGTAAGTCTCATCCCGAAGCTCGCTCAATTCGTTCAACTGCAGCTTCCGATGGCTGCCCGCATCTTCGAGAGATAGATTCAGCTCCTTTATCGCCCAAAATACACGATGCTGTATTTCCACAGGAAGGTGGCAAGCCTTTCCGTAAACAAGCCGATAAGGATACATGCCAAGATCGGTCTTATAAGTGGTTCGAAATGCCCAAAGGGCATCAGTGAGTTTTAGAGACCAATCCTTACGGTTCTTGGAAACCGTCTTCTCCAATATCTGCTTGATTTGCCGATTTGAAACTTCGGCCTGCCCACATGTTTGGGGATGGTAGGGCGTGGATAGCTTATGATTAATGGAATATTTCCGCATCAAGGCCTCGAAAGTCTTATTACAGAAATGAGTTCCATTGTCGCTAATGATCGCTCAGGGATGCCCAAACCGGGAGAAAATGTTTTCCTTAAGAAACCTAACGACAACCTTGTTGTCGTTAGTCCGGCTGGGCACAGCCTCGACTCACTTAGAGACATAATCAACAGCGAGAAAGATGTACAAGTTCCCAAAAGAGCTGGGAAACGGCCCTATAAAATCAATCCCCCAAACATCGAAAATCTCCACAACCAAGATTGGTTGGAGCGGCATTTCGTTTCTCCTGGATATTCGGCCCAAGTGTTGGCACCGGGAGCAAGTCTTGCAGTAGTCATGAGCGTCTTTGAAGAGTTGTGGCCAGTAGAAACCACACTGTAAGATCTTCTCGGTTGTCTTTCTGGGGCCAAAATGCCCGCCACATGCTTGATCGTGGCAAAATGACAGCACACTCTTGAATTCATTGTCAGGGACACACCGAAGAATAATCTGGTCGTGACAGTACTTGAACAGATAGGGTTCGTCCCAGTAAAAGTGTTTTACTTGGGATAAGAATCGAAGTCTGTCCTGACTTGACCATCCAGTCGGTAGTAATCCTGTGGCCAAATAGTTCACAATATCCACGAACCAGGGTTCGCAAGATACTGTCAAGAGCTGTTCATCCGGGAAAACGTCGTTGATTGGAATTTGAAGTGACGGTGAAGAAGAAAGTCGTGAGAGATGGTCGGCGACTACGTTTTCACATCCTCTTTTGTCCTTGATGACAAGATCAAACTCTTGAAGCAAGAGCATCCAACGTATCAGCCGAGATTTTGCATCCTTCTTTGCAAAAAGATGGCGTAGAGCAGAATGGTCCATGTAGACGATGACTGGAGAGCCGATGAGGTAGGGCCTAAACTTTTCTAAAGCAAATACAACAGCCAAGAATTCCTTCTCGGTTGTTGTGTAGTTCAGTTGGGCGTCGTTCAGGGTTTGTCTAGCATAATAGATTACGTGAAGCATCTTGTCGATGTGTTGTCCAAGGACAGCACCGATGGCAAAGTCGGATGCATCGCACATAATCTCAAATGGGTGCGTCCAGTCAGGAGAAGAAAGAACGGGAGCAGAAGTGAGTGAGCTTTTTAATGACTCGAACGTAGCCACACAGCTCGAGTTGAAATCGAATGTCGTGTCCTTAGCCAGCAAAAGAGTCGAGGGCCTAGCAATTTTGCTAAAGTCCTTGATGAACCGTCTATAGAAATCGGCATGGCCTAGGAAGGCTCGGATGTCTCTGACGCATCTGGGAGGAGGGAGATTGGAAATGATTTCAATCTTCGCTTTATCTAACTCAATGCCATTTTGCGAGATGATATGTCCTAAGACAATACCTTCGCGCACCATGAAGTGACACTTCTCCCAATTTAAAGTGAGGTTCTTGTCCTTACACCAGGTAAGGACAGCGTCGAGATGCAGCAAACACTCATCAAAGGAATCGCCGAAAATGGAGAAATCATCCATGAAGATCTCCAAGAATTTTTCCACCATGTCTGAGAAGATACCCATCATACACCGCTGGAAGGTAGCGGGCGCATTGCATAACCCAAAGGGCATGCGACGATATGCAAACGTGCCAAAAGGACAAGTGAATGTGGTCTTGTCCTGGTCTTTTTCGGTGATGGGAATCTGATTATAGCCGGAGTAGCCATCAAGAAAGCAGTAGTACTCGTGTCCAGCCAATCGTTCAAGCATCTGGTCAATGAAAGGTAGCGGAAAGTGGTCTTTCTGCGTTGCGGCGTTGAGTTTTCTATAATCGATGCATACTCGCCATCCAGTCCGGGTGCGAGTAGGGATTAACTCATTCACCTCATTGGTTATGACCGTTATGCCCGACTTCTTGGGGACAACATGAATCGGGCTAACCCACTGGCTATCAGAGATAGGGTAAATGATACCACTATCCAGACACTTTACGATCTCCATTTTTACAGCCTCCTTCATGACTGGGTTGAGTCGCCTTTGTGGATCCCTGGCTGATTTGGCATCATCCATCAGATGAATGTGATGTTCAACGATCAAGGGACTAATCCCCTTGATGTCCGCCATTGACCAGCCAAAGGCCTCCTATTGCTGTGCAAGACCGTAAGAAGGGCTTTCTCTTGCTCTGGAGCTAGAGAGGCCGAGATGATAACAGGAAGGGTCTCGTTCTCACCTAAGTAAGCGTACTTAAGGTGAGACGGCAATGGCTTGAGTTCGAGCATTGGAGGTGAAACGATTGAAGGCAAGATTGGTGAAAAGGTCTCGAACTCAAAGGATTCCAGCAGAAGTTCAAAATGAGTGTAAGCGACCGAGTTGGATGGTTCAGGTAACTCATCCAGAAATTCGAAGGATTCAAACTCGGGTGGTGACTGGCCAAGATCATTCGAGAAAGTGAAATACTCATAGTCATTGTCGGGCGCAGAAGCAGCAGTGGGTTCAAAGATGGACGCACTAGTGGCGTCAAGATTGCTGTGATCGAACAAAAACTCCTCGAATTCACAGTCCTCTGGGGTGATCTCCTGGAATGAACAAACGTCTAGTATATGAGCATTAGGTTCGGAGGGCTGATTCCCCAACCTAAAAATGTTGAGTTCAATTGTCAGGTTTCCAAAAGATTGGTTCATCGAACCATTTCGACAATTGATCACAACATTTGAGGTTGCAAGGAATGGGCGACTGAGTATCACCGGAATTTGATTCCGGGGGTTAGCTACAGGATGTGTGTCTAAAACAATGAAGTCAACGGGGAATATGAAGTCCCCAACCTTGATTAACACATCCTCTAGCTCACCCCTAGGATGGGTGATCGATCGGTCGGCCATTTGGAGAGTACAGTGTGTGGGTTTCAGCTCTCCTACACCTAATTGCTTATATACTGAGTACGGAAGCAGGTTAACACTGGCACCAAGATCCAAAAGTGCGCGGTTGATGTTCTTATCCCCAATGGTAATAGAAATCGTAGGACAGCCAGGGTCCTTCCGTTTTTGAGGTAAAGATTGGGTAAGAGCATCACTCATAGCACTAGCTAAGAAAACTTTCTTGGGTACCTGAGATTTCCTCTTTTTCGTGCACAGGTCCTTTAAGATTTTTGCGTAGGAAGGGACTTGTTGGACATCATCTAAAAGGGGAATGTTGATATTAACCTGCTTAAACAACTCCAGAATCTTCTCCATTTGTGGATTTTGTTTATTGGAGCTCAACCGGTTTGAAAATGGAACGTTTTTTAAATTGGTTGAGTCCAATGTTTGTGGAGGAGATTGTGGAGTTGGAACGGATCCCAGAGCCGGAGTTTTTGTGGAGTGAGATGTGGGTCCGTTCAGAGCAGAAGAAGAAGAAGAGCCTTTTGAAGAATGAAGAATAGGCTCAGAAGATGAGGAAGGAGAAGAAGAAGACGAAGTGGACGGGGTGTCATTATCCTCAATTGTTGTGCTAATGTTGTTGTTCAGCATTCTTCCTGATCTCAATGTAGTCACGGCACTCACATTATGGTTCTGTTGTTCAACAGCAACATGTACATTATGTGGGTGACCAGGATTTGGGAGTGGTTGAGATGGAAGCTTCCCGTTTTCTCGCTCGCTTAAGGTCGCATTCAGTTGTGCTATCTGGGCTTCGATGGTTTTGATGCTTTGCCCGTGAGCGGCAGTGTGTTGCACCAAAGACTGAATGGAAGACTGGATGTTGGCGGTGGATTGAGTTGATTGCTTTATAAACGCCTCCAGACTTCGTTCTAGCGAGGAAACCTTATCGTTGTTTGACGGAACAAAGTTGTTTTGAGGAAAAGAATTGTTGGGTGCAAAGTTGTTCGTCTGATTTTGAAAAGGTTGGGGTTGGAAGGGCTGCTGAAATTGATGTTGAGTTTGTTGCTGAGCTTGTTGTTGCGGAGGATGGGGCCTCTGGAAATTGTTGCCTTGGAATTGATGTTGGTTCTGATTCCAAGCGAAATTGGGGTGGTTCCTCCAACCGGGATTGTAGGTGGAAGGTATGGATCGTTTCTTGGTATTTGCTGAAATGCAGCATTAACCTGATCTTGTCCTTGAGATGGTGGATTGTAAGGACACTCTTCGGTTAGGTGAGATGGATCGGAACAACAAGCACAAATGGTACGAAGGGGAAGAACAGGAGCAGGAGCAGGAGATGAAAATTTGCTCTCTATCGCTTCAAGTTTTCTCATTATTGCAGCCATTTCGGCTTTCATTGCAATAGAGATATCGAGTTGGTGAATGCCTACACTAGACTAACCACTAGAAGTAGAGAAAGAAGAAGAAGTACTTGGTCTGGTGCTCTCCCATTGAAGCGTTTGTTCCGCAAGGTCGTCGAAGAATTGCCATGCTTTCTCGTCAGATTTCGATAGGAAGTGGCCTTGACAAATGGTTTCCAACAACTGCTTGGTTGCTGGATTCAGGCCCTCGTATAAAGTTTGGCAAAGTTGCAATTTCTTAATACCGTGGTGAGGGCACTGAACAAGAAGGTCTTTATATCGGTCAAAGCACTTCCAAAAAGGTTCAGTAGGAAGCTGGGAAAATTGGTTGATTTCGTTACGGATCCTCGCGGTTTTGTGATTTGGATAGAATTTCTTGAGAAACGCTTTCACAAACTCGTCCCAACTGGTTATGGAGTGGGAAGCAGTGCTATACAGCCACTTTTCAGCAAGATCGCACAAAGTGAACGGAATGACGTGTAGCCGTATAGCATCATCTGACAGCTGGGTCGTTTTCATCATCGTACAAATATTCTGGAACTTGTTGATGAAGAGATAGGCATGTTCAGATTCAAGCCCATGAAATTTCGGAAGCATGTTAATGAAGTGGGGCTTAATTTCGAAATTATCCCCATTGGCCGGTGGAAGTGAAAGACAGGTAGGAAGTGCAGAGCGGGTGGGATAGAAACGATCCTGGAGCGCGATTCGCTGTGGCGCTACAACAGGCGGTGGTTGTGGGTTATTCGCATCCATAGGAGGTGGAATCAATCCCGGGGGAGTCAAAGGGATGTTTGGATTAAATCCTGACATCGCAGAAGAAGAGATTGGTGATAGTGAAGGTGAGGATGTATGAACAGAATCCCGGTCAACGTCGGAGTTGGCCGGCAAAGGTAAGGGTGAAAGAGGCTTGGAAGGAGTTTCGACGTCTGAGTCGATCGCGTAGTTGGTAGCGACTAACGTAACGCGGACTAGACGGGCACTAATGTCCCGAGTCCAACCGGACATACACTAAACGAGTTTAGTGTAGTCAAAGCGGAGAAGGTGGGGGTAAGAAAACGTCAATGGAGAAATACGATGAGAGGTGGGTGAAAAAATGGGATTCTAGCGAAAAAGGGCAAGTTTTTATAAAAGTTTTTGTTTTGTGTTTTTTTTTCTTTTTTTTTTTTAGAAAGAGTTTTGCAGAAATATGTACGGACTTACGGCTTCACTTCAAACAATCACAGACAAAATATGCACAATCACACCTAGATCTAGGGTCATCTAGGTCAGCTAGACAGCTCATAACTGTTCCAAAGGGCTAGAATTAGGACCTCAAACCGTCTCTTCACCGCCAATTGCGGCCAGGTAAGTGCCAGGTAAGTGGGAGGCTCTCCACTACAAGTAGTGGACCTAATTAAGTAACCACTCGCCTTAGACACACTTGCCTAGACACCGCAAAGTCAGGTTAGGATAAACGGCCGATGCCTACAACTAGTCCTCTATCCTATTGAGCGCGACGTCCTTAGGGCTGAGTCTAGTATTTTTTAATTAAATAATGGTCAATGCATATGCCTTTTGTGATTTCTAGGGTCCTAGGAAGGGTGATGAGATCCCCACCCAATCTGGATTGGTTTCAAGCCCCTTAAAGTCCGATTAAAAATATGCAAAGCGGTAACAATCAATTGCAATCAAATTTTTTTTTATTTTTTAGCGCAGCGCAAAGAATCCTGCACAAAAATAATTTATTGGAAGGGGGAAGAGAGTTTGCGCAAAGAATGCTGCAGAAAAAATAGTTCAGTGGAGTTCAGAGGAGTGGGGAAGAGGGTAGAAATACTCACAGGGATTTTTGCCTGCTGATGTCAGCAAATAGCCGCGGTTCTGCGGCTATTAGTTGGAGTTGGGCCTTCATATTTCTTGTACAAGCTGGGTTGGATGTCCTCTTCTTGTTTGGAGCCCATGAATCTTGATTTGCTCATTGGGTCTGCTCCAGAATTTTACAGTAGACCGTTGGTTCCGTCTTGATCACCCGCGGTGTAGCCGCGAGTTATGGGTCTAACTTCCTACGTCTTTGGCACTGAACTCGACCGTCTTTTTATCCTGCACACTTCCACAAAAACTAATCAAAAATAACAAGATGATTTTTACAATATATTTTTTTTTGTTTTGTTTTTCGGTTATATTCACAAATTAACCCGAAATTACACAAAGAAATAAACTACCGTCTCCCCGGCAACGGCGCCATTTGATTGTTAGAGTTTTTGCGTGCTTAGTTAATTACCGCAATCAAGACGGTTTCGCTTGGTAGATAGTCGGTTGAGTACGGGTCGTCCGCAGGGAGATGGGAATCTTTTTCTATGCGCTTTAACGAGTTAAGTCCAAATGTCCAGGTTTGTTTGAGATTAACTATGTGCTAAAATGTATATAAAGAGAGCTTGTTAGGGTTAGGATTAGGTTAGTTTGAGATAGGAGTCGCTCACTTCTTTCGTTGCCACTCTTAATAGCGGTGTTACGGTAATCGGCAACAACGGGGATTAGCACGACTAGCAAGGAACTTGCGAGTATAAGCTAGGCTTTCCAACGCTTAGTTTCTTCCTTTTGGTCCTTGTCCGTCCGTTCGTGGCTCTTAGCCTTAACCTCCGGTTAATTCAACCACAACTGGTCTCGCTAAGGAATCACCGCTATCATGTAGGATAGGGTGCCGTAGGGAGCGGATTGTGGTTCAATTTAACGGGAGTCCGAATTAAGATATTGGGCAAGAAAAGAGTGAGAGAGATTTCCTTCTCTCAAACTTTCCTTATCCTACCCTAACAAGTGAGAAACTACTCACCCATTACAAAAAAAAAGGAAAATATAACAAAAGGAGGAAGATAGAAAGAAAGAGGTTAGAAAATTACAACTGGCTATTTGAGACCTCACTTTGGCAAGGATCAAGTTTAAGCATCATTGTTGTTAAGGATAAAGAAAAATAGAAGAAGAAAGAAACAAACAACAAATAACAACAACTAGATTAGCAAATGAAAATTACAAGCAAATATAATTAACAAAATAACAAGACAAGCATGATAAAGGAAAGAACTCTTTTATTCATTACTTCACTCATAAAAGCTCACTACAAGGTTTTAATGGAGAAAGATGAAAAGAGGAAGAAGAACTACAAAATCTATCCTAAAATTTCACACAAGAATAAGCACCCCTCACTTGGCATTGTTCTGGGCTATTTATAGGCAGGAAACTGAAACCCTAGGGCAACATTCTGGCCCAACATAAAATTACCAATATGCCCCTAGAAGATAACCAGTTGCCGAGTTAACTCGGCCGCGGATCCGCGGCCGAGTCGCCATGTGGGCCGCGGATCCGCGGCTGTTTAGTTGACTTGATGGCTCATTTTTTCTGGGGTTCTCTAAGTTGTTGTTTACTTCAGTGTGGTGTACTTGGTTTCTCAGAAGCTCTTCACATTTCTTTCAGATTTTCAGCAGGTCAAAAATTGATTTGATGTGGATCTTTTGCCATGATTTTCTTGAGCTCCGCGTAGATATCTTGGATCTTGTGTTGACATTGTGCTTTGTGCATGAAAATGACCATTGATTTGCCATTTTGTCCCTTAAACTGGTGTGCGGCAACATACGGATAGAGAGCGGAGACCCGTATTTTATCTGTGGTTGGCAGTAATCCAGAATTTGTCGCTCTTTTCCATTAATTTCACTGCTTAGAGCTGAGAACCTGTAACCTACAATTATCTAGCAAACACGAATCAAGAGTACCTACCTATAAGCAATGTGATAAAAAATGGGCGGTATAAAAATGCAAAAATCTGATATGAACACATCTCGGGATCCCAAATTGGATGATTATGTTGTTCTGCAGGAATCTTATCATAGAGGTGGCGTTTGGTTTGCTGATGGGTACGGTCTCTATCCACTTTGTGAAATAGTCCACAGAGACGAGGATGTACTTGTGCCTACCCGTGCCGGTGGGGAGTTGGCCCACTATATCCATCCCCCATTGTGCAAATGGCCAAGGGGAAATGAGTGGAGTTAGCTCGGTAGCGAGAAGACGAGGAATGCTGCCGAAGAGTTGCCAGTTTTTGCATCTTCTAACCAACTTCTCGGCATCCTGGTGCAACGTAGGCCAATAATACCCCTGCAGTAGTGCCTTTTAGACCAGGGTTTGGGCCCCTTGATGTGCACCATCGACCCCTTCATGTATTTCTCGCAGAACGTAGCCAGCCTCATGCGGGTCGATGCACCGGAGCAGGGGTTGAGTGTATGATTTCTTTTATAGGTTTCCGTTGCTCCATAAAAAATGTTGTGCCTTGGCCCGTAGCAGACGATCTTCTCCTCGGTCATCGGGAAGTGCACCGTCCCTTAGGAACCCCACGGGGGGCTTTCTCCAATCCCGGCCTTCTTCCTGAGTTGTGTAGATCTGGAGTGTTACCTCCCCGTCTTCCACGCTGGGCCGTGGCAGGACCTCGAAGAGGATGCTCCTCTTATGGTTGGCCGAATAGGAAGAAGCGAGCTTGCTTAAAGCGTCGGCTTGGGTGTTCAAGTTCCAAGGGATTTGTTCCACTTGGACTTCATCGAAATTTTTTCGAAGTATATTTACCTCGGCTAGGTACTTTATCATTAGCGGTTCCCGAGCTTCGAAGCACCCGGTTACTTGGCCGATGACCAGTGCGGAGTCGCTGCGGACTCTGATGGTCTTCAGCCCTACTCCAGAGGCAATTCGCAGTCCCGCTAATAAAGCTTCGTATTCCGTGGCGTTGTTTGAGTCTCTGAACCCGAGCTTTAAGGAGTATTCCATCTCTGCTTCATTCGGGCCGTGGATGATCAAGCTAGCCCCGCTCCCTTCCTCGATAGAGGATCTGTCCACGAAGAGCACCCAGTCTGGGATGGGGTTGGATACCTCTTCGACCGACGGACGTGGTTCGGGGCCTTGCGCTGCCGTTCCGCCTTTAATAGGAATGGTGCACTCGACAACGAAATCGGCTAAGACCTGTGCTTTGATGGCTTGCCGGGGGCGGTACCTGATATCGAATCGAGACAATTCCCACCACTATTTTTCTAGACGACCTGATGACTCGGGGGAGGCGAGGATAGACCCTAAAGGTCGTTCGGTGAGGACGAGTATTATGTGTGCTTGGAAGTAAT
Source organism: Agapanthus africanus (assembly GCA_030015575.1). Taxonomy (NCBI): domain Eukaryota; kingdom Viridiplantae; phylum Streptophyta; class Magnoliopsida; order Asparagales; family Amaryllidaceae; genus Agapanthus; species Agapanthus africanus. The sequence continues at coordinate 522,747,898 of JASDDO010000016.1, read as the reverse complement.
GTCGGAGCTTTCTGGAAGTGACGACAAGTGCCAGAACTATCTTCTCTATGGCCGGGTATCTTGTTTCCGCGTCTTTGAAGACATGGATCACGTAGTAGACCGGCCTCTGTATGCCTTCAAATTCTCTGACAAGCACTGATCTAGCAGCTTGGTCTGAAACGGCTAGATATAATAATAGCCCGTCGCATTCGACTGGTCGAGTGAGCAGTGGGGGAGTTGATAGGTGCGCCTTGAGCTGTTCGAAATCGTTCTGACACTCCTCCGACCATTCGAACTTGGGAATTTTTCTCAAGGCTATGAAGAACGGGGGGCACATCTCCCCGAATCTTGACATAAAGCGACTCAGAGCCGCCACTCTCCCTGTGAGCCGCATGATCTCATCATGGGTGACCATGAACCATGTTGAGAATGGCACTGATCTTTTCTGGGTTCGCTTCGATTCCTCGATGGGTGACTCTGAACCCAAGGAATTTCCCGCTGGTGACTCCGAACGTACACTTAGCTGGATTAAGCTTCATTTTATACTTGCGCAGGACGTCGAATTTCTCGCCGAGGTCTTTGATGTGCCCGTCCGATAAGGTTGATTTTACGAGCATGTTGTCGACGTAGACCTCTATGTTCCTCCCGATCTGTGGTTTGAATAGTTTGTTGACGAGGCGCTGATATGTAGCCTCAGCATTCTTAAGTCCGAAGGGCATCACTTTGTAACAGTATACCCTTGATCTATGGTGAACGCGGTAAGTTCTTCATCGGGCGGGTTCATCCGGATCTGATTGTAACCAGAGAACGCATCCATGAAGCTAAGTAATTCATGGCCGGCCGAACAATCCACCAACTGTTCTATCCAAGGGAGGGGATAGTTGTCTTTGGGACAAGCTTTGTTCAAATCTATGAAGTCGATGCACATGCGCCACTTCTCATTCTCCTTTTTAACCATGACCACATTGGCCAGCCACTCTGAATAGTCCAGGTTTCTGATAAAGTTGGTTGCGAGCAATCGGTCCACTTCGTCTTCTATTGCCTTCTGTTTGGCCGGCGCAAAGCTCCTCTTCTTTTGCAGACTGGCTTCGCTTTAAGGTCGACCCCGAACTTATGGGAGATCACTTTAGGGTCGATCCCAGGAATATCCGTGGGGGTCCAAGCGAACACGTCCGAGTTATCTCGGAGGAACCGTATCACGTCCTCGCGGTGGTCCCCAGTTAATAAAGAGCCGATTTGGACGGTCCGACCGTCGACCCCTTTGACAAAGGGGACTTCCATCAGTGCTTCTACCGGGGATCCTCAGACTTCCCTTTAGTCGTCGCGCGTGTCCAAAGACCCCTGGAAATCACATGCATTTCCAAAATCGCCGCCCGTCTCTCCGGCGGGTGACGTGAAGGCGAGACAAACCTTAGCAATTTGCTGGTCCCCGTAGGCCTGGCCTATCCTCCTTGATCCAAAGGGAACTTGATCGCAAGATGGTAAGTTGAAATTTGAGCCCGAAAGGCGTTTAAGGTCGGACGTCCCAGGAGAATGTTATAGGACGAAGGGACTTTAGCGACGAGGAAGTCCACTGGCATGGTTTGCGTTTTACCCACTTCCTCGATGTTGAGGAGGAGAGTGACCAATCTCTCGGCAGGGACGAAATGATTGGTGAACCCAGAGAGGACATGAGATGTCGGTCGAAGGTCGGACGGTCCTAGCCCTATACGCTGGAAGCAGTCATAGAACAGGATGTCCGCCAAGCTTCCCGAGTCGACCAATATCCTCTGGACCTCATGACGGTGGACTCTGGCCGTTATCACGAGAGGGTCGTTGTGAGGGAGAGATATGCCATGGAGGTTTTCATCGGAGAAAATGATCGGCTTGTCCCTTTTGCATCTTTTGTGTGGTACATCATTTGTACCTTCGACCGGGAGGAAGCGGTGGTTTCCTCCAGCTTCCCGAGCGTGATCCGAGGTAACGACTATAATTTGCCCGATCGTTGACTCCCCAGGAGGGGGCTGGTTCTCTTGCTCCCGCTCTGCCTGCCGCTTGTCCTGCAAGTACTTCGCCAGGTGGCCAGAGCGGATCAACTCCTCGATGTAGTCATGGAGTTGTTTTCAGTTTTCGTTCGGGTGGTCCTGCGACCTATGGAAGGAGCGGTACGGGCCTCGGAGACGCTTGCTCGTCCTTTGGGTCACTGGCGGGAGCTTGAAGAACCTCTTGCCCTTTGCCTCCTCCAGCAGCTCGGTCTGGGAGATGTTAAGAGGAGTGTACTCCTAGAATTTCGGGGAGTAAGGTTTTGGTCGGTCGACTCTCTTTTTCTCTTCTCTGTCCTGCTTCTTTTGGTCGGTTTGGTCGCCTCTGGGTAGATTTGAGTTCACCTCGGACTTGAGTTGGATCTCCCGCTCGGTCCAGGCCTTTACCTTGGCCATGATCTTAGGTTGCGCTAATGAAAAAGAGCAGAGCTACTCTTTGTGCCTAAGACCCGACATCAGCGCGGTGATGACCGTTTCATCACGATGCTCGGGGACCTCGAGGAGCGCGTTGTAGAAGCGGGTGACATAACCTTTGAAGGATTCTTTGTCTCCGCTCTTGATGGTGAACAAATAGTCGACCGTCCTCTTCTGCCGTTGATTCTCGATGAAGTGACCGAGGAATTGGGAGGCCAGCTCGTCGAAGGTCGAGATGGAGCGTGGCATAAGTCCTCGGAACCAGTCCCTTCCAGCCCGGATGAGGGTGGTTGGGAAGGCTCGGCATTGGGCCGCGTCGGAGTTATCCTGAAAGCTCATGCTCGCCGTAAATACGTCTAGATGGTCCTACGGGTCAGATTTCACGTCGAAGAGGGCCATCTTGGATGGTTTGTTCCTGGACGAGACGTGCTCAGCCAGAGTTCCTCCGTAAAGGGTTTCGTCAGCGAATCAGCGGAGTATCGGGCCCCTTCGCCGGACGCTTGGCCATCCCGACGTATGCCCTCAATTTTCTTCTCGAGGGACTCGAGTCGGTGGTGGTAACCGGAGGATTCTGTACAGTCGGAGAGGTGGGTACCCTGCTCCGGGTCTGTTCCAGGGCGTGGCTTCAATTCCGCTCTATCAGGTGTCTCAGATCTTCGGTCGAGACCCTTCTCAAGTGGTCCCTGCGCTCGTCGTTCACGCGATCCCGGCGAGAGTAGGGGTGTCAGTTATGCCTGGAAGCAGGCAACCTGACCGACACCTCTTCAAGAGGAGAGAACGCGCGACGGGCATTGGGGCGACGGCCCAGTCTTCCCTGGGACCGTAGCGTAGAGCTATCCAGCACCCAGCGGGTCATGGAATTAGTCACCGTGTGTAGGTTAAGGTGGCCGGATTCGGCCCGCCGACACTCAGTGGGGCTGTGACGAGGGTGAGTTGGATCGAGGGTTTGAGTGTGCCCGTCCGTCCTTCGGCGGACGTCGTTATCCCTGGGAGGGGGAGCCGTGCTCTGGTGGGCTGGACCCGCTGCTTGAACGCGGACGAGGGCATCTACCAGTGTCGTAAGCTGGTCTATCTGGACGGATAAGGCGTGGATGGCATTAGGAGGGGGAGGCGAGCCGCTCCCGCCTTCGTTGTGGCGGCTTGTATTTGGATCGTTGCGGTCATCGCTCGCCATTGGATCGAGGGCGGAAGATTAACTCTTTTTTTTGGCGGAACAAAATAAGTCTTTCGTTCCCACAGACGACGTCAACTGATGGAACTTCGGATCTCCCTTAGATGCTGTCCTCCATCGATCCTGCGATGGCGGTATCGGACGGCTGCGACTAGGTTTGGGAGTTGTTGAGTGTGGATCTCAATGAGTTGGTATTGGACGTCGAGCTACCTGCAAAGAAGTCCTGGGGTGGGTGACCACCGTAGGATCCTCCGACGATCAAGTTAGAGCGAGGTATATCTGCAGAGTAGCGGCGTATTGGAATAATTCGAGTTAACTGAGTCGTCTGAGAGATGTGTTTTTATAGTGGTCGCATGGAGTGAGCAGGTGCGAGATCTTCGCTATCAGTTACGCCCCCAGCACTATCCTCGCTTTAAATGGCGGGATGCGCCATCAATGATGGGATGCGGATCATGGGGAGGCGGATATGTCACCCTGACGATATACGCGCAGTCGTTGCGGGACGGATGGGCTCCATGCTATTGTTCGGGGGAAACCGCGGAGGCTCGGTCCGTCATAGCTCGGAGGCGGACTGTGTGGCCGAGGAAGCTCGGTGCGTCAGGAGTTCGGAGATGAGCTGGGGGGGCCCAGGAAGCTTGGCCCGTCAGAATGCTCGGAGACGAGCAAGGAGACCGAGAGAGCTCGGAGACGAACTGTTGGTAGATATTCAGGGAGGGCTCTTGAAAGGTCGGATCGGTCCTCGGAGATCCGAGGAATCCTCCCAGTACAACACATTTATTCCACCTCCGTAGTCTTCGGAACACGTTATCCGCCACACGTCGTTGTCTGAGGAGACGCCATTCTGGAGCATCATCAGGCACAGATTATTTTGTGAATAATTTGTGTAAACGAAATTTTTAATCCGAGATTATCAAAAGAAAAGATTAAAAAATCAAAATTTTAAATATAATGAGTTGATCGAAGAATAATGTTCGGTTCACTAGGGGTGCGAGTGTTCATAGGGTCGGAAAATTTTATTCTTAACAATAATGTTTTCTTCATTTGTAATTAAATTAGTTTAATATCTTTTGTCAGCTTTTTAATTTTTTTGATGATATTAAATTTCTGTGTTGTGTCCTCTCGGATTAAAATTCAGGCAACTGTATTTTTGTTTGCATAAATCAGTAACAACGATGAAAAGATTCCCTTCCAAATGCTTCCTAGCTCCTCTATGAAAAGATCCCAATTCGTACTAATCGGTTCATACTTTTTTCGCCTGCCATTTTAGGCGTAGTTTTACAATAAAAAGCATTAGATTGATAAAGATGTAAGAAAATTTATGACTGAAAAAAGATGTAAAATTTTTGTTCTATTTGTTTGATTTAAGCTCCAATGGCAAAAGGATGGTTACAAAGGAACGGCCAAAGCCTGTATGACACCATGATGTCATGATTCGGAAATCGATTTTTAAAAAATAATCAGGGGAATAAGTTAGGGGATGATTCGTAGGCTTGCACAAAAGCTTTGAAAGGACTTATATTTCCATCGTGTGTTATAGTGACACTGTCAAATAGCTATGCAACCACATATTATTTGGAACTTCGAAATTAATCGAAATGATTATGAATGTTTCAATACGTTGCCATACATGGCAGTTGCAGACATTTTGTGGTCAACTTGTCTAGACCGCTCGTACAAATTCCTTATTTAATAGATCACTTGGCTTGCCCTGAATAAATCTGGAGAAAATTGTAAATTAAGATGAAATGAAAAGATGCCATGTGCGGCTTGAATTATGGGACATGCATCCCCATTATTTATAAGGGTAATTCTTCAGTGATTCTGATTTTCAAAAATATAGTGTGTACGGATTCCTGAAACCGGTTTCTTCCGGTTGCAATCTCTCTCTTCTCTCTCACCTGTTCTCCTATCGTCCTCTCTCTCATCCCACAACCTATCCTCTCAATTCTTCAAGATCTCTCTCTCAATTCTCCGATTCTCTCTGTTTATCTCAATTTTCTCTCCAAATATTTCAATCTTCTCATTCTTTTCTTTTCTGTTCATCCCGTACTGCATATCCGCTCAAAATCGTCTCGCAGACAACCTCGTCCATGCTGCTCGATTTGCCGCGACGGCACAATCAACCGTTTCCCCCTCTCCTCGCCCATCAACGGCGTCGGCCCGTCAGTCCACATCATGAACTCCACCTGCAACCTCAAGATCCGTCTCTTGGTCACCTCCAATGAAAACTCATTTCAATAAATTAAAAAAGAAAAGAAAAAAAAAGAACATCTTTCTATCTTCTTCATTTAATTTCTAATACCAATAACAACTCCCTGCATGAGAGCAGCTTCCTCAAGCTCACCAAAATAAGCAGCACCTTCATGATCTCCGAAGTGCAGAAAATGTCGATTTCATACGGAAGATGAGGTTATTGTAAGGGGAAAATAATTTGAATAAATATATATTAAAAAAAACCAATGGAATGGCTCAAAAGTTTATGAAATTGGTCTGGATGAATAAGAGGCGGCAGAGGTCAGATTCGGATTTCTTGACGAGATCGAATTCATTGCCGCGGTGGCACATCTCGAGGCCGGCCGGAGGAGTGGTAGTTGAAGAGGTTGGACTGAGCTTCGAGAAGGACGGATTTGGGGACTGTGGCATGGCTGGGACAGTCGTGAAGTTGAAGTGGGGCGGCAGTAAGTGGTGGTTTTGGGAGTCGAGATGGCGGCGGAGCAGGAGATGGAGGAGATCTTGGTGTTGGGTTTGGGGCTGTTGGTGAGAGGAGGAGAGTTTTGGGGGTGTTTTTTTTCTGGAGGGAGATGGTGGTGGAGTTGGGAACGGGCTTGGCCGGAGCGGGAGATGGTGGTGGTGATGGCCGGAGTGGCGACGGCGGGTGGGGATGGATTGAGCTACCAGCTGATGATGCAAAGGCTCTGTTCATTGGAAGTTAGGGGAAAATGAGCAAAAAGGAAGAGAAACAGTGAGTTAATCACGTGTGTTTGATTTGGTGCGATGAATTTGGGCAACCGGCTGAACCGGCTCTTGTGTTTGGCACAGTTTACGAAGGCGTACTGCGGAAACACCAAAAGAAAGGGTTTTTCCTTGAAATAGATAGTTTTAAATTTATATTATTCAAATAGGATGGTTAAATTTTTTTTTATGAAAATAGGATGGTTTGGTGGATCTCATCCCCCTTCCCGATGTAGAGGACGGGTTCTAGGAACCCGCCCTCTACCTATTATAGGGGAGGGCGGGTTCCTAGAACCCGCCCTCCCCTCATTTGTGAAGAGGGCGGGTTCTCAGGGTTCTAAGAACCCGCCCTCTTCTTTGTAAAGGAGAGAGCGGGGCCCGCCCTCTTAAAAAAAAAATTTTTAATTCGGTGGGGCCCACCAACCATCCTATTTTCATAAAAAAAGTTTTTACCATCCTATTTTAATAATATAAATTTAAAATCACCCCATTTCAAAAAAAAAAAACCCCAAAGAAAAACCCTATTTATAATTGTGCCCTATTGGTCTACTTGCTAGACACCTAACGAGTTATATTGTCGTGCTTATAAAGTCATTCAAGCCTTCTTGGATGTCAAGCCTGTAAGACAAGTTGATGTTGTGGATTGAGGGCTTGGCCCGTAAGGTAGCCTAGCCCACCGCAAATTGGTGTAGGGACGGAGCCGCTGCGGTTCAACTATATACATCTTGTAAATTTAGGGTTTCAGTGTTGAATTTATAGAAATTTACTGAGAGAACAATGAAACCGTCTATGTGTGAGATTTTGGATAATTAGAATTAGATTTTTGAGAGTTCCTCCACTATTATTGTAATCTCACAATTTTTAATATTAATAGTTAAATTCTCTTCCTCTGGGTATATAGTTGGATATGTCCGGATCTTGTTAAATGTTTTTTGAGATTCTTCTTGTTTATATTAGTATTTTTCTATTTTTGCATGAATTGTCAAGAATGACATGTATTGTCCATAGCTTCATATGTCATCTATCAATCATTGGTCAAGATTTTACTATCACTTTAAAATCTACCCCATCTTGCCTGTCTGCCTACTAAATCTTAGAGATAAGAGTAGCTAAGCAATTTTTCTACGCGACACATCCAAACAGTTGGTGTGGGGCTCATGTACTTAAGTACGAGACCCGTTGATTTATAAGTGTTGTGTTGTTGTATAAAAAAAAGTTGTGTATGAACCCCTTTTTCCAATATTTTATCATTGCTCTTGCTCGGCCTCTTACTGTGAACTAATTAAATCCATCAGATAATTGAGTGATAAAATAAGAAAATTTCTAATTATCTTAACGACTAAATGAAGCAATCAAAATAAGAAAATTTCTAATTCAAACATCAAATATTAACGTTGTTAGTCGCCGGTAATTTAATACTCTAGAATTTAAAATCAAATCATGATTATTTTGATATAATTTCAATTTCATTTCAAAATATCACTTATTTTATTTGGAAATTGATATACTCTTAAATTTAGTCTAGACTATATGATGACAATCAATGGAGGAAGGAGGACAATAGTGAACGTTGATCGACTAGCGATTGCTAGCTAATAGCGGTTATTGGCAGATGATGTTTGACAATGGTTGGCGGCGGCGGCGGCGATTCTTGACGGACGGTTGCCGGTGGCGGTTATTGACGGACGGTTTCCGGCACGTTGATTCTTATTGATTCTTAATAGATGGTGGCCAGCCTTAATCATCCGGGGGTTCCGCGACGATCGACGGCTGGGGTTACCAGCGATTGTCACCGATGGTTGGCCATCTTCGATGAGCAGTTGCCTATGGGTGGATACTGACGAAAGTCTCCAGCAGATTGTCGTCAATAAAGAGCGGTTCACAGCTAACGGTACTGATGTAAGTCACCAATGATCAGTCATCATTGACCGACGGTCGCCTGCAGGCAGTTAACGATGAGTGTGCCGGCAGGCAGGTGTCGTAAATGGATGGTTGTTGGCGATAGACATTAGTCATCTGTAGATGATGGCCATTGTCGAGGGGGGCGGTTGACAGACGGTGGCGGTTGTCGACGATGATCGTTGATCACTACTATAATAAGGGATTGCCTCTACGGCTATAGGAATCCGTAGGGGTAACTTTTTTTTGCCCCTACGGATTAATTCGTAGGGCTATCGATTTACTCTTACGGTGTCCTACGGATTAATTAAAAAATATTAAAATGTAATCTTTTATTTTCCCAACGAAGCCGTAAAAGAAGGATTTCCGGATTAATCCGTAGGGGCAACGAAGAGTTATTTATAAAAAAAAATAAAGCCCAGAAATTTCCTCGTTGTTCCCAAACATTCCTCCTCCCTCACGATCGATCTCCCGCGCATGCCTCCTCGCCATCACATCCGCGCGCGCCGTCTCGTCGCCGGTACTCGCATCATTGACGTCTTCGTCGCCGATACACCCACGCGCCTCCTTCCTCGCCGCCACACCCGTGCGAGCTCGTTGTCGACAGCAGAATCCTCGCCACCACACTTTTTATCCGCCGACAAAACAACTACTGAGGTGAGTTAATTTCAATTTTGAATTTATAATTATACTTTTATTTGTGTTATTGTTGATTTTAGGGTTAAGGTTACTACTAGGTATTAGAGCTAGGGTTCGGTCTAGGGTTTGGGTTAGGATTTGGGCTAATTAGGTAGGGTTAGGGTTAAGGTTCGGTCTAGGGTTCGGTTTAGGGTTAGGATTAATTAGGTAGGGTTAGGGTTAGGGTTAGTTTGGATTAATTAGGTAAAATAGGGTTGGTGATGATTAGGATTAGAGTTAGTTTGGGTTAATTAGGTAAAATAGGGTTGGTGATGATTATGGTTAGAGTTAAGGTTAATTAGGGTTGGGGTTTGGGTGATAATTAGGGCTGGGTTAATTTTGGTTAGGGTTAAGGTTAATTTGAGTTAATCAGGTAAAATAGAATGTATTTGTGTTAGGGTGTTGATTAGGGTTAATTTGGGTTAATTAGGGATAATTTGAGTTAGGGTGTTGATTAAGGTTAATTTGGGTTAATTTGGGTTACTTGGGTTAATTAGGGATAATTTGAGTTAGGGTGATGATTAGGGATAATTTTGGTTAATTAGGTTAATTTGGGTTAATTAGGATTAGGGTTTAGGGTGCACTAGTTCCTTCAGTAGGATACTCGATGATAACGTAAACCTACAATTTTACTGTAAACGCAAGAAAAATTTACCCTAAACTAAAAACTTCGAACCCTTAATAACGAAACGTAAACGTAAAATCTATTCATGTTAAATGTTCAAATTAAAATCAATATACGATACTCGATAATAATATGAAACTTTCATATTCTCATCAATACTCATATTTGAAAATCAAAGCGCGACTTAGTCCCCGTCTATCGGTTAACATACGTTCGATATTCGTCGTGACATAGAATTATACGAAAATTATTAAATATCGGACGGTATTGTTCGGTACTAACAACCGTCATGTAGTCTATATGATGAGAAGATTCAATCGTATGATAACCGATAGATTTGTTCAGTGTGGACAAGTTACGAATGCATAAAGCAAACACCTGCATTCACTTGTATTTTCATTCGTTTCGAGTTATTCCGTCGGTACTTTTCCGCTGGTTCTCCGTATATAAAGATAGATTAGATGTTCATTTCAACGTTGTTTCACAGCATTGAAATGATTATCTATTCTATTACAGTGTACTCGGAGAACAGCGGGGAGGTGCTGCCGAAATTTACTCGAAACGGATGAAAGCACAAGCGAATGGGTGTCTGCTTTATACATTCTTAATGGGATAGAAGCCTTACCCCCGACAGCCGAAACACACACATACAACACGAATACACAACAAACGCACACACAAAGCACATACATACTAACAACCCTACATTTAAGCGAAATCATAAATTGAAACACACTTACACAGAATACAACTCATACTTGGGTATCTTTAAATCTAACTTTGTTTATCGATAATTTATTCTTTTTAACGACAAACTTGCATCTACGGATTTTCTTCTTCGTCAGTAACCATCTCGTTTTTAGATTTCTCAATATAGTCATCATAACATACAATTTATATGTTATACAGTCTAATATGGCCCATGAGTACATCATAGTTAAAGACTGGATGTACGTGGATTGACAACAACGTATGCAACCTAAGTTTGTCGCAGGAGTTGCTGCTTTCATTGAATTTGCACGCGCACATAATAAGATCGTGTTAGAGAAAATTCTCTGCCCGTGCGATAGATGTGGGAATAAGTATTGGCAGAAGGTAGAATTCGTAGAGCTTCATATCGTTAAACATGGTTTTACTAGACTTAATACAATTTGGCTATATCACAGAGAAGAAGAAGAAGAAGACAGTAATACGGCAGAAGAAAAAGGAGAAGACGGTAATGTGGCAGAAAAAGAAGACGGTGACTTCTTTCCAGGAGAAGAAATGGAGGATATGGTAGAGGCTGCCTTAGGTGATAGTATTCCTACCGAAAATGACATTACTTCCGGTCAAGAATCGCGTGCGGATAAATATGAAAAGTTCATGAATGATACTAGAAGATCAATTTATGAGAATGCAAAGTATTCCATCCTATTGTGGTTCGTCCAACTTTTCCAAATTAAGTGCCTAAATGGATGGAGCAGTAAGTCATTCACGATGCTTATGAAGTTCTTGAAAGACTCTATACCCCCGGGAAATAGCGTACCCGACAGCTCGTACGGAACCTAGAAGATGATGTCTGATTTGGGTCTGAAATGTGAGAAGATTCAAGCATGTCCCAAAAATTGCGTATTGTACCGGAAAAAGAATTCACATTTCCAATATGCGGAGATGCCATGTATAAGCCGAAAGAATCTAATAAGAAGCCCGATATACATGTCAAGATAGCACGATAATTTTCCATAACACAGAGACTGCAAAGGGTATTCAGGTGCAAGAAAACAGCCGAGACAATGATTTGGAATCACCGTGTTCTTTCAAGTAAAGATGGAAAAATGAGTCATCCAAGAGATTCACGGGCATGGAAGGATTTCGATAGGAGGCACGAAATATTTAGTAGTAATTCTCGCATTGTCAGGCTCGGACTCGCTAGTGATGGTTTCTGCCCATTCAACTGTATGGCTGGAAGCCACATCACATGGCCCGTTGTAATAATAGTTTATAATATACCACCTTTGTTGGTTATGGATCAATCCTACTTTATGATACCTCTTCTTATTGACGGACCAAACTCACCGAGAAACAATATCGACGTCTATCTCCGATCTCTGATTGATGGGTTAAAATATTTATTAATTGATGGCATAGAGACTTACGATGCAAACACAGATACAACCTTCACACCGTGTGCGGCTTTAATGTGGACAATTAATGACTTTCCTACGTATGGAATGCTATTAGGTTGGTCCGTACATGGTCACAAAGCATGCCTTTATTGCCATCAATATACAATATCGAAATTCTTGAATTTTAGCAAGAAGGTTTGTTATTGCGGTCATCGGCGTTTCCTGCAACTAGACCATCCCTACAGGTTATACACTGCTCACTTTGATGGTCATCAGGAGCTTCTTGGGCCTCAAGTTTCATTATCCGGAGAGGATGTGACTGCTCAGTGGGATGGTTATAATAATGTGATCTTCGGAATAGATCCGGCAAAACAGGTCAAACCACGCTACTGGAACAAATTAAGTATTTTCTACGAACTTCCGTACTGGTCAACAAATTTAGTGCATCATTATCTGGATGTCATGCACATAGAGAAAGGAGTATCCGAGCACGTACTCAACTTGCTTCTTTGTAAAGATGGAAAATCGAAAGACAACCTCCGTGCTCGGATGGATCTTCAGGACTGGAAAATTAGAAGTGAATTGCATTCTAAACCGATAGCGGGTAAACTAGGCAAGTTTTTACTTCCCAATACCGTGTATCATATGCCACAGCCGGAGAAAAAAGGTTCCTGCAGGTGTTGCATGATTTGAAAGTTCACACAGGTTTCTCATAATCATTTAGCAAGAAAATAAAAATTGTGAAAAGCAAGATCGATGGGCTGAAAAGTCATTGGGAAATCGCATAGGTCAACATGAGTTGACCTATGCGATTTTATCACACAATGATAAAATTCCCACAGGTTTCTCAGGCTCCGCAAGCCACTACCTCGGCTGCGGTTGCGCGGATCACTCCTGCAGCTCCACAGCCCGCTCAGACTCCCGCACAGTCCGCTTCTTCATTAGTCGAGTTTTTGACGACTCAAGACTGCACCGAGGAGCAGATGCCCCGGATTACGGCGTTTTTCAGAGATGGAGGAGCTGGAACGAGCCAGGGTAGCTTTTTTTTATATATATATTTTTAAGGATGTATGTACTTCTCTGATACATATTGTATATTTTTTGGACGATATTGGTCGTTGTTTGCTTATTCACGATGATTTAGATTGATATCGTATTCTATTTGTTTATTTCTTTTATATATTATGCGTGAGATGTTGATTATGAATATTTCTGTAATTGGTTATATGATGTATATATTATTGTGCACAGGGCGGGGAAAAAACAGGAAACTCTTTTTTATAAAAAAACCACTGATATTTTGTCCTTACGGATTAATCCGTAAGGCCATCTGTTGCACCTACGGATTAATCCATAGGACCAATATTTGCCCTTACACAGTTAGTCGTAGAGACAAAATATCAGGATACCTGATTTTTTGTCCCTATGGACTCGGTAACAGAGGTAAAACTTGTCCCTACGAATTTAACCGTAGGAGCATTTATCTGGACCTACGGATTTATCCGTAGGGGCACAAATCAGGCTCTACAAATAAATCCGTAAGGACAAGTATTTTATTTTATAAACCAATAAATTAAAAAATTTATCAGGCTCTACGGATTAATTCGTAGGGATAAGTGTCCCTACGGATTAAGGCATATGGGCAATTATTACTCCGTAGGGGTATATTCAGGACGAAAACTTGCACCTGCAGCTTTTGCACTTTCGGGGGAATTTTATGTCCCTACGGCTATATCCGTATGGGCAGTGGTTTGCCCTTACGGATAAATCCGTAGGGACCCTTTATTGTTGCAGTGGACGGAGCTTACCAACAGACGGCTGTTTGTGGGCAGTCGCCCATAGGAAGTTATCGGCGATGAGCGGTAGTCAACGACTGGTGGCCGACTACAATTGTTGGTCATCTATAGACGACGGCGGTCAATCGGCGGTCATCGAGCGGTGGTTGTTGGTGGAAGTCGATGGGCAGTCAGCGATCATCCACGAGAGGTTGATGGTTGTCGGCACGGCCGATTGCCGGAGGCCTCGGTGGCCTGTGATAAGCTATAAACGACTGGCGCTGGAATTAACGACGGTGGCAACGGTTTATGGTTTATGATTTTGGGAATTTTAAATTCTAAAAGTATACGAGTGAATTTGAGATTTAAATTTTATACATGTTTGATTTACAATTTTGGGTAAATTGCACGAAATGCATTTAACTTTTGCATAACAGCTCAAAAATACTGTTGACTTTCTAAAAGCAACGCTTTACCTCCTGAAATTTTAATTTTTTACCGGAATAACCTTTTATTTGTTTTTTAAGAATATTTTTTCTCTTTCTTCTTATATAATGAGCTAAATATTCTTCCCTAGTTTCACTTGCAACCTATTTTTTCTCAACATTTTCAACATTTATAAAATCCAAGAGATGTTATATTGAGCAATTTTGGAAAAATCTTGACATATTTTTTTCTTGCTTCATAATGGATAACAAAGAAAATTAAGAGGAAGAAAGAAATTTTTGTGAAGAAAGATGGTTTTTTGGTGTATATTGGGAGAATTTATCCACATTTAATTCAATAAAAAGTATTTTGGGAACACTGTACTATACGTAAATAATTATAATATTGAATGAATGAAAAAGAGATTTCTAACTAAATATTTAAATGAAGAGCATTTTGGGAAATTATACATGTTGGAGCAAAATGACGTCTTTTAAAAGTTAGACGTACTTTCTGCTATTAAAATTAAGAATATTTCTTGTGATTTGGATTACAATTTTAGAAGAAGAGTTTTCAAAATTTAAATCTTGCATTTTGATTAGACACTAGGATTAACACACTGCTAGCTTCAAATGATTTGAGACTAACATTCTTTTACAAATTTTGACAAATTTTAGTAGCTTGATTTTTAAATGACTTGAGACTAACATCCTACAAGCAACAGTGACCTTGCTATTTTCTAAGATTATTTTTTTGTTTAATTATGTAACACTGACACAGATCTGAACTACTTATGGATGATCCGTTACTGTGAAATTATTGACAATATTGATGATCCATTACTGTAGGGAAATTAAAGACAACGACCAATATAAATTCTATTGATTTTTTGTACTTATTATTTGAGTCTGACATATAAATTTCTCACAACAACCGATATAAATTGTATTGATTTAAGTAGATTTTGAGGGCCCTGGCATTTATTATTCATTGATTAGAATTTATATATCTGCTGCACGTGAAAGATCAGAAAAAAAACAATAATAAAAGTGAATATTTATAAATTAAAAACTATTTAAGGGATGTATGTAGTTTTTCTTATCAATTTCCAATGTTCATCCATAGATGCCTCTTATGGGAGATGTGAGAGAGTGTGAGTGATGTTGAAAATCTAAAATTTAGAAATAGATGCCTCTTATGGGAGATGTGAGAGAGTGTGAGTGATGTTGAAAATCTAATATTTAGATATAAATGTAGAAGTTGTATGATTTTTTTCCTTGAACAATGAGAAAATGCTATACATCACCCCCGGGTTTTTTTTCTAATTATAATAGGAGAGGTTAAGAAATCAAAGTAATCAAAGGGATTTACTACAATTATTTAAGAGTTAGTTGATTTGCAAGAAATTAACGTAAGTTTACATTTTTATTTTTTGAACAATACGGCTGTAACATGATGCACACGGGAATCAAACCCTACACCATTTGGTCAGCTTTAAGACTTTAGAGGCTTAATTTACCTATGGCAATAGCAGTTGGTATGACGCTTCTTTTCTCAGGAAGAGTGCGGGGTTCGAACCCTAGAAGGGAGAAGGCCATAAATTAACGTTTTTATGGCAAGTTTGTGGTCTCCAGGATATGTGTGAGTTGTTTTGTGGGTATGGTTTGTGCTCGATTAAGGCTTACGCGGGTCGGTTGAAAAAAAATGCTTAATTTCTCAAAACTGCCTTATAGCTTCTCCGAATCTCAGAACACTCTCATATACTTTAAAATGGACAAGAAACTATCATATTTGACGGTTCCACCGTTTACCTAAAGAAAAATGATATTTTATCCTCTAAATTAATTTAATACCTAAAAGTATATAATTTTTCTTCATTCTTCATCCACCCGTCTACTCGCCGCAGTTAGGACGGTGGTAACCCCATCTCCGGTATAGCCTCTCCGCCATCATCCCGCCGAACCGCCATCATTATCCCGACCACCATCTTGTTCTCCTTCCACCTCTTTCAAACCACCACCATCTTCTTCAACCTTTAAATCCTCATCATCATTGCTCCATCACCATCACCCTCCTTTAAATCCTTCTAAACCACCATCAGTTTTCCCTCTATCCACCACCACCGTCATCTTCTTCTTTTTCCTTTAAACCGCCAACACAATCTTCTTCCAAATCCCACCACCACCACTTTCTTCCTCCAAATCCCAACCACCATCATCACCACCATCTTCCTCCTTCTCTACACCATTACCATCATCACCCCCTTCCACATCCGATCACCTCCTTCTTCCTCCTCTTTCAAACCACCACCATCACCTTCTTCTATATCTTGCAACCATCATATTTTTCCTCCAAATCCCCACAACCACCTTCTTCCTCCTTTAAACCCCCAACCACCACCATCTTCCTCATCTCCTCCAAACCCCTACCACCACCATCTTCCTCCTCCAAACCCCTACCACCACCGTCACCATCTTCTTCCTCCAAATCCCCACCACCGCAACCTTCAAAAATGCTGATAAGTTAGATTAGGATGAAGATAGAAAATGGATTTTTTTTTGGCAAAAGAAAGTAAAAAAAGAGTATAAGGGCATTTTGAGTATTTTTAACTAAGTTACTGTAACACCATTAAATAGGATAATTAATTGACTATTTTAAAGTGTAACACCATTAAATACGATAATTTATTGACCGTTTTAAAGTATATGGAAATATTCTGAAATTCGGCAAAACACTATAAGACAGTTTTGAGAAATTAAGCCAAAAAAAATTACCAGCAGGACATGGGCAATCGAGAAATTAATGACAACGATCGGGGAAATTCCCTACAGTAATTTATACTAAAAATAAACGGCAGCTTGCATGTGGCTGTTATGATTCAATGTCTGCAAGTCATTTAATGGGATTTAGTAAAATTAAGTAATAAAAATTTGCCATTTTGCTAAAAGTCCAACGATATTTACTTGAATCTTAAATCGCTGTGCAAGATAAGCGAGTGGTATTTGGGATATAACGCATGCTTTGTGTGATTTCATTGGATACAATATTTTTGTCCAAGTCAGCAAAAAATATCTAGTTTTCATAATAAGTATAATAAATTAATCTCTACTTCAGAGCTAACTACCGGGCTCTGGCTCTGTGCATGCAGCCAGAATGTCAATCTTTTCATGACAGAAAACCCCGATGGCGCAGGGACAGTCGGGAGTAAAACTTGATTGATCGTTAATGAGAGAAATAAAGGATGATCACGTGTTTGCTACGTAAGTGTGGCTGATTGCTCACATGCTAATCACACGTCATGCACCAGCGGGAACTGACACAAAATAATAAACACGTCTAACATGCTAGGGAATGATGGAATTAATTTTAAAAACAAAACCCACTCTGTCGATTTATGCATGACTCGGAATTCTCTGTCACCCTTGGTTTTTCTCATCCAAATTCCTACAATACAGGCATGTTTGTTTTGTTGATTTTAAATTAGGAAAAATTCATGTGATAAGAAATGAAATTCTACACTATCCTATAACTTTGATTTCTTTGTTTGTTTTAACAATATAAGATTAAAAATTTCAAGTTTTCATCGTATTTGTTATTTGGTCCATTGTTGGTACTGTAAGCATTACGTATCTACTGTGCAGCAGAAAATACAAAACCTTTGATTTAAGATATGATGAAAGAGATTACGACGAATATCAAATCACACAAAAAGAACACACTAAAAACAACACACAAGATTTACCGAAAAGGTTCGGCGTAACTAGCATCTAATCCTGCAAACCGGGACGAGAATTTCCACTACGAAAAAGAATTACAAAAAAATAGACAGACTTCTCACCCTCCTTACAAAGAAATACCCGCTCTTACAAAACCTCTCTCTATCCCGTGACCGTGCTTGACGGTCTCTCCCACTCTAATCAAACCCTAGGTTTTTAGAGAATTATGAATACACAAAACCCTAAAGAAAGTCTTGTATTTATATGATAAATAAATACTCGGAGATAAATCCATAATAAAATTAGCAATAGATATGGATTTAGACTATATAAATTAAATATATTAGATTTAAATCGTATTTAATCATGAATTTAAATCAAATTCAACGGCAGTAACTGGATGATTTGACCCCTTGAACCACTTTTCCTTTGGAAAACAATCAAACATAGAATATTTTAGTCGCCCATGTGAGATTTCACGACTTTTGTGAAGGAAAACAGTTTCTTTCTTTTGCTGAGTTGTCATGATATCGCCCTTACCAGTTTCATTAATCCCCACTCTACACAACCAAACAAAGGAAATGACCTTAAACACTAAAAAGGTACTGGGTCCAGTATAAATAAAGCTTTTTACATGTCCTTTTACCGTCAAACAAACAACCCCTATATAAATTCTCCATGCAAACAACAATTTTATTTCAGTTTCAAACCCGGAGGCATCCACTTTGAAAACTTCTTAAAACAACAAATACATTGAAAAGATAACATGCACCTTTTTTTGGTTATAAAACTTTATTCCAACAGGCATATATATATATATATATATATATATATATATATATATAATGTATCCGAACTTGCAAATTCCACGAATTCATCTTTTGCTGAAAATCACTTCTTTGACTACTCTTTCGAAATTCATGAAAGACTTCCCGCCTTCTACCGTCTCACTTACGGCGGTTTCTTTCCATGCCGACACCTTTCTCCTCATTGCCCTTCCTTTCTCTCCCTCCATTAGCTCTTTTATCATCCTTTCTACTTCCTCTCTCTTCACATTGTAATTTATCCTCATTCCTATCCCTAACACGTCGCACATATACCAACAGTTTGTTGGTTGATCCGCAAAATTACACCAGCATAGCATCGGCACGCCTGCGCTTATGCTTTCCATTATTGAATTCCACCCGCAATGTGTTAAGAATCCTCCAACAGACGGATGCATGAGTACTTCCTCCTGTGGGCACCAGTTAATCAACAAACCTCTTCCGTTGGTCTTATCAAGAAACTCTTTCGGCAGACTAGCGGAATATCCTTCCATGACATCAGGTCTGAGTATCCATAGAAAGTCATGACCACTGTTACACAGTCCCCACGCAAACTCAGTCATTTGCTCGTTGGTCATCAAGGCTAGACTTCCGAAATTCAAGTACATTACCGATCCCGGCGCTCTTCTATCCAACCATTCTAAGCAACTAGCGTCCTCTTTCCACAAGTTATTCGGCCCAACTGCATTTGTCGAGCCGTTGAGATTTTGGCGACATGTTAAGGTTAGAGGACCTATGGTGTATATAGGAGGGAGAAACTTCGCCATTGCTTTAACAACTTCGGCTTCCAAATCGTCAAAGGTGTTCATGATGATTGCAGACGCGCGAGAAGCTTGTTGTGCTTCATCTTTTAGGAAGTTAAATTTGATGTGATCAGGATCGGATGTTTGTCCGAAATTTGGAAGATCTTTTCGGATGTTTTTCATTCCCGGTATCCAGTCGATGAAAGTGTCGAGATTTCCATTACCGAAATCTTCATCTAAACCATAAGACAAAAACATTACATTAGATTATGTTATATGAAATTTGAAGTTGCAATTATAACATGTAACCAAAACAAATAGTACCATAGAGTTGGCCCAAGATCCATCTCTATTATTATAACTGAAACGACATCACAAAAAATTCTTCATTTTTCTCATAAAATTGTTCAAAAAATTGAGGCAAATTAATCTTTCATGCAACTCTAAACTCAAAGCATGCCAACCCATACCTTTAAGATCATGAATTTACTATTTTACCCTTTCACCATTCAAAAACAATAATGGTTGGTTAAAGTCGTCCAAATAATTTTTCAAAAAGAACCCTAGTAAATAACATGTTTAAAAAAAAATAGTTCCAACAAGTTAACACACAGCTATTCTTAACAAACACAATTGCATCCCACCGTGCAAAAATTCTAGTGATGATAAAAGAAAACCAATAGGTAGTTCATGTGTTTCATTTTTAACCCAATTGAAGAATTAATTGAAGTGAATGTAATTAGAAGTTGAATTCCTTGCCAACTTAATTAGAAAGTCTATATATCTTACTGAATTGTCTCTAAATATTTTCTGTATGATAGACATACTTAAGTTTCAACGGAATTTAATCTAACGCGTGCCCAGTAAGCTCAGAGGAACAGAAAAACGAACTTCTGTTTCGCTGAAGAACATCCATAAGAAATATATATATATATATATATGAGAATAATGGAGGAAAGATGTCATAGGAGGGAATTTACTCTATGACGTCGAAAAAATACACCCTTTCTCATTTTTTCCGACGATCGGCCCCCACCATCTTCATCGTTATCATCTAAGATGTGGAAACATCAAATTTTATATGATTCTACAACCTTTTCACCGTTGATTTAGTGGGTTCAAAATTAACGGTTTACCGACAATAGAACTTTTTACATTGCTAAATCAACGGTGAAAATGTTGTAGAATCATATGAAATTTGGTATACTCATATCTTAGATGATAACGATAAAGATGGTGAGTACTCCCCACTTCTCACCACCATCCTCTTCCGGCTTTCTTCCTTCTCTCCACCACCTGTACCTCCTATATATCCGTTGGTAACGAGAAACGAACAAGACCTAATGCGCCTAATTATTGATATGGGTAAATCAGTGATTTGAGGACTATAAAGAGCACTATTAGTAATTCCCTAACTAAACTTTTTTTAATGTTAATAGGATGTAAGTCAAAGCAGGAAGACTAATTTAGTTTAATTTGAAATTTATTATTTAGAAATATATGAAGATTTAGATGTCTTTTTTCCAGAAACGCCAAAGATTAGAAGATTCAAAAACAAAAACATTACAAAAATTATTGGATAAGAGCACGATATCAATTAAATTTTGAACATGTACAACTTATCTCTTTTTTCCTACTTTTGAGTGGCATCAATCCTTTTTCTTCAAGCTCCTTATAATGAATAAACCCCATGTAGCCGCACGCGCTCACGGAGCAAAAGAACACGTTGGGGATCCCTAGTTCATCTGTGACGCCGAGGGTTCAACTGGTGAGGCAATCGGAAACCACGCAAGTAACCGGAGGCACCCCCGCTGATGGTTCATTCAGACTCTTCAAGAGGTTTCCGAACGGATTAGCGAATTTCGTTTGGATAGCGATGAGTAAGGAATCAAGGTCTTGGCTTGCATCCGGGTCCGAAGGCGGGAGGCCGTCGGGGATGGTCGCAAACCGGAAGTGGTCCAAATTCTGGAGAGAAGAAACGCCGGAGCTTCTCAAGATACAGTTGTAGTTAAACTCGGTGTGCACGAAAGTGATGTGGAAGCCTTTGAAGTGGAGGAGCTTGGCAAGCTTTAGCATTGCATGGATGTGGCCTTGGAATGGTAGAGGCATGCACACTGCATGAGGTTTGGCTTCTGTTGTGCTTGAGCTCATATCTCTCTCTCTCTCTTTCAACGTTTGCTAGGTATCAGATTTATAGGAGAAATTATTCGGTAAACCGGTCATATATGTCCGATCATAAAAGATAGAGAAAGAAAAATTAAAACACAGACCCCATCTCTGAGGCTCTTGTCTTGTCTAACCACTAAATAATTTTCCCATTATAGAGAGACGGTTTCTTGTTATGGCAAGTGGGCACATTAATGAGAAGTAAAATGCTGGGCTATACCTGGCTTCAGTTAAAATTCCAGTCGCTAAAAATTGTTGAAATCCATCCCCCCACCCACTTTACTACAATAATTCATAAGAGCAATAATTTTCCTACCTGGTTTGAAATCCTATCACAATACACCAAGAGACAAAATGGTGAAATCCACTGTATATAGATACTAATGCCAAACAAGGATAAGCCTATGGATTTTGTCTTTTGGATGAATTGTGGTAGATTCAAGCCTAGTTGATTGAGCATTTTTCAATTCATAAACCTTAATAATTCATGACTTTAAAAACAGTCATCCCATGATAGGATTGGGAAAGAGTTGAGAGGGAAGCTTCATCGAAAGCCTGTAAGGTGAACAAGGCAGGGGAGGATCCAAAGCAACTAGCTAGGTATGGGCGGATTATGGTTGACCGGGGACGGATCCTTGTAGATATGAGGTTAGTCATCTGTTTCGCCTGGATCAAAAGTTTACCATATTAGTATATATTAGCATATCTAATTAGTAGTTTATAACAAATTATTTTTGTTGGGGTAAAAAATTACACCCCATTGACTAAAAGTAAAAAAATCAAAGTTAAAATACAACTCCAAACAAGTGGGCCCAAACCCAAATTCAAACTCAAGTCAAGTGGGTCCAAACCGGGTCCAAGCTCTCAAGCATGGGGGCCGGCCTCATACGAAAGAAGAAATGTAATAAGTAGGCTTATTATAAAATTTGGTAAAAATAAATTGGCAAAAAGCTAATTTTGTAAAGCCCAAGGCCTCAAATGAAAAATGTAACGAGTATTTAAACTCCGTCCATAAATAAATGAAAAACTCGTTCTATTGTTTCTAGGATTTTGAGCCTCCACCTTCTTTGAGGCAATTTTCTCTTTTATCTCTCACTTCATCTTTAACATCTAGAAACTCATAAAAAGAGTTCGTTTCCTCTTAAAAATTAAAATAAAACTATATCAAGACCCCAAACGAGATAAAAGACTTTGCTTCTCCTTATCAAATCGAAAAAAGGGAAGAAGAAAAAATCTTGGCGAGAAAACCTGGCTTTCACCCCAAGCAAACACCATGGATGAAGAATTGTGTGCACTATCAAAATACATAAAATCGATGTATTGGGGATGAAAGCAATAAGCTTTCACCCCTACGAACCACCTTCGGCGCCGGCTCTCCCATGAGATCCACGGGAATATAGATCACAACCCATATTCCGCGTCGGAACCCCCCAATGAGGAGTCTCCACTTTAAGAACCCCCTCCCAAAAAGGGTTTCCGTCTTCGGAAACCCTCTTAAAGAGAGGTTTCCCTTCCAGGATGTAACGACTGAAATCTTGAATCCTATTCTCTTGAATCCCTTCTTATTTTCCCGATGACCCTGACTCGACGCAACAAAAACGAAGGTGTAAACTTTTTTTCTTCATCTCGATCTTTCTTGCAATCCCCTTGTTTGCTTGAATCTGTTACAGCATCCTCCTGTGTAAATTTCGAGTACGAAATTTTTCTAAAGGTGGGTAAAAAGTAACGATCCTAAAATTCCTATACACTTTTATTGATCTAATGTTATTAAAAGAGTGTATTTCTGTTCTTATTTCAAGTAATTTGGTATTATTGATAACTTAGGTATAAGAAACTCCTTATAGCTCATTGATTAAGGCTCTACATTACTGTCACATAAGCTGAGTGTTCGAATCTCATTAGCCCCAATTATTTTTAATATTTTTTTAACGTTTTGGAAGCCCAAAAGATTGCATGATGTAATACCCGGTTTTTATCTACGCCAATACCTATATTCAAATAAAATGTTCTACCCATTTTAAATTTTGTATTATATTCTAATTATTTGTTTCCAATGGACCTAACCCTAAGCCCAAGTCCATATTCAAATTCCACTCTTTCCTTCTAAATTTTCTTGAGCCCAATCCCAACAACCCAAAACCTTATTTTTAACCAATAGATTACTTTCTCCCTTTTTTCAAATTAAAAATTTCCTATTTAAATCCAAATCCCATCCCAATCCATTTCATTAAACCCCAAATTAAAACCTAATAATTATATATATTAAATTCCTTTACTCTCTCTCTTCTTCATAATTTTTCAATTAATTACTTTTAAAACCCCTCTCACGTTCACTCACTCTCTCTCTCTCTCACACCTATGTTCACTCTCTCTCTCTCTCACCTCTTGTTCACTCTCCCTCTCTCCTCTCATTATACATATATAATATTCTCCCTTGAATCTCAACACCTCCCTCTTCCCTATTCTCACCTCCCTCCTCGTTCTCAATTTCTTCTTTCCGTCTTCGTCCCTTCTCCGCGATACCCGAACCCACACGCCGCCTCCATTGCCTTGCCACCGCACAACGTCGCCTCCTCATCTCATCATCGCCCCCGTCCTCGACGACCCAATCCCGGTCAACCCCGCTACCTTCGAACCCACAGCCCCGCCTCCTCATGACGAAACCCACAACCCGAGAACCCTAACCCCTAGCCTCGCCATCGTCGCCACCGACCATCCCTCACCATCCTCACCTCCACCTTCCATTCTCCTCCTTCTCCCCGTTGCTAAACCCGAGCAAAACCCTGCACCAAGCCTTGAACCCAATACCCCAACGACCCAAGAAAACCCATCACCGATCACGACCTCGCCTCCACCTTTGCCTCACCTTCCCGTCGTCACTCCCCTCACCTCTCTCTTCCTCGACCGCCCGACACCACTATCACCTTCATCCCCGACACCAAGAACCCGACCATCCCTCATTCCTACCGCCCACGGGCCACCTCCGGCCACCGCAACCACTTCTCCATCGCACTGCATCACCTCGTCGCTGACGAACTCCCTGAAGCCGATCACCACCACCTGCCACTTTCCCAAGCCCCAGCCGAGCCCACACCTCCTCTTGCCGCCAACGTACTCCTTGCATGCCACATCGTCTGCACCCAATGCCACTAAGCCACCTTGTCATGCTTTACACCGAACTTACATTGCTTGAGCTCCTCACCGTGACGCTGCCTCCGCTATCGCCGTTACCTTCGCTGTTTTCGACACCGTCACTGCCATCGTCCCCGCAGCTCCATCTCCATCGCCGAGGCCAAGCCCGAATCCTAGCCGTGTGTAGCCTTATGCGTACCGTTGTTGTGGGTCGCCGCCATTATCGTCTTCGTGACCGTCGGTCGTCACAGGCAAGTGAATTTCGCTTGCTTTTACATGATATATAGATATATTAGTTAAATAGTTCTATTATGATTATATGCTTGAATCGAATACCATAATCGAATCATTTACCACTACGAGCACGCGTCGTTGCTTTTAGTGAATTAATCCATTTAGTGGCTTTTACCCCGTGTTTGAAAACGCTCATAATTCATATGGTTGAAATCTCATGCTCGTCAAGTACGAAATCGCTTTTCATTGATAACCGTTTACTTAAGTTAGTTTTCGAACATATCCTAGACTAAAACCTATTTAAAATAGAGGAACTTGGGTTTAATGAACCCATGTAAGGATAATAAATATCCTGTAGAAATTTGGTTACAAAATAGCGTCGTTGCACACATAAAATGGTACCCCCAATTTCCGTCGTAAAATCTGGAATTTTCATACATGCTAACCCGTAAAATTTATAATAAATTATGTATAAATCGGATTGTAGTGTTTCAGGACTCATATCGAACCTGAAGGAGTAACCTACAGTAATATATTTTTTGCATTAAATCCTAATGAGTCATGATAAAGAAAATCTGGGAGAATTGCGGCTCTGGACTGCAGTCCAGAGCAGCACTGGCTGTCGATACTCGAATTGAAATGCTTTCACGTTTCTGTATGAAAATGGTATTATGCGTAACCCTATACCGTAGAGAAGATAAATCTTATAGCTAACTATTATAAGTGATTTCATTTGTTTTTACCATCGTCTACTATTTTAATCACATTTTAAACCATCAGTACATACGGTAGTCCCAAGCAGGGACAGAACGTATACCCTAATACTATATAATGCATAACTTTCAGTACACTATGGATATTATCGATCTGTCTGGTGCGTTGGAAATCTAACTGATAAACCTAAATATTGTTCACTATATCGTTGCCTAATTTTGATCCCAACAGGGTGAAAAATGTGTTACGAAATGGACTTTCAGTTCAGGAACTGAATTTCTAACAGCGAACACTTAAAATGAAATGACTGTAATTTGCGAACCCGAAACCCGATTGACTTGAAACCAATTTCGTTGAACTATCGACTGAGTTTACTTATTACCACTTTTGTATCATTTTACTTAATTCTGAACGTACGATAAGATGCGATTTTTATAAAGAAAATGAGACGCATAGTGACTTGTATTGCATATAAATTGTTTAGCGGCATGATTCACAGTTTTACCCGACTGTAATACCTCTAGCGATAGTGAGTATTCTTATTAATTTTCAGTGTATAAATGCATTGTCGAACGTGAATAGTATCGGTTTGGTTGTGTCAAGTACACCAGTGAAAAGTGAGTGATTCGTGATTCGTGATAATGAACAATACAGTGAATAGTGAATAATACCGTATTATTGATGCGTACTTATACACAACTAGCCCATACTCATAGATAGTGAAACCTGCGGAAAAAGGGGGAAATCGAAATGGACAGGAAATTGTATTTAGCGAGGTCAGTGATTTAGAGGATGATCATTCGAACAACGACTTTTATATATTAGGTTTGGACCTAGCGGTCCGGCTGACAGGGTTATGTCCCGGGCAACAGTGGGCCATAGTCTCGGGTATGTACGAGACCCTCGTTAAACATGATCATTTCTTTCCACAACTCGATTTCAAAGTGACTTAGAGACCGATAGGGACACAGATCATACATTGCATTTGTTTATTGACATATCGATTGCCTGCATTTATTATCTCTATCATTATTACTTTTATTTTTCTTTACGTGCAGTGCAAATAGTGTTGTTAAGTTTCAGAAGGATCGATTAAAGTCATCATGTCACAAAATAAAGCCCAGATAAAAATTTAAAAAGGATCACATAAGTTTTATAAAGAGTTAAGTATTTTTCAAGTTTCGTTTTCCAGTAAGGTTTCAATTTCAGAATTTCTATCTTCCTTAACAGAAAACTAGGTCTTATTTTTCACTCCACCTTTTTCTTGTTTTCATTTCATACACACCTTTGTGAACGTGCAATAGTCTTTATCATAGAATAAAACCTTCATATCTCCGCTAGAAATATTTTTTTATAAAAACCTGTCTTTTGTCAAGATTATTCTCACATAAAGAACCGTTAGGAATTTTAACTCGAAGAGAACACTTGCTTGACTTTGTTTTAATTTGGACTTTCTAGGCTTCTTAACGAGTTTTAGGCCAATGCACCCAAACCAGTTGGCTTTAGGGCATTAGGTGTAGAGACACCCCAGCAGACTTAATTACTCAAGTTACCTAGGCCCAAAAACAAAAAACAATTTAGCGTGAAAATCATGACGATTTAATGCGAATGGAGATATAACCGGCAGTTCAATTATTTTTTTGGATAAAAGACGTGTTTAGTGGGTTAGGTGTGTAATCATTCCAATCAAGTTCCAGATGGGTTATTTTTCAGAATTAGTTCCAATTAAGGCATCAATAACATCCCTTCATATCCGCTTCACTTCATAAACTATTCTTGATATTACTTATTTCAGAACAAACCTATTTGATTCTCAGAAAATAATTTATCCATTTAAAAGTTTTCAGACATAATAGACTTGTCATCTAATTTTCAAAACTCACGACACGTGTAGTGTGGTGTAAAGACGTATATCAGCTATAGTTAACTTCAAAGGAGAGTTATCTTTCAGGTTTTCAAAATCTAAAAATAAAATTTAGTTATTCTTATCTTCTCCAACAAAACCGTCGAAATGTTGAATCTGAGTTCTCCTACTAGCTAACTTGACGAAAAAGTTTTTATGTTTTTAGAAAATTTTCTGATTTTTATGGATTTTAGTATGCAGATGCAAAATATACATATGAATGTGAAGGTTAGAAATGCATACCGAGCGTACCCCCAAACTTAAACTGGACAGTGTCCTCACTGTCATTGCATGAACAAATTTTTGAAGGGTCAAAATTGTCGGTTAGATATACACATTTTTTTTATTTTTTTTATTTTTTTATAAAGAAAATAGTTAAAAATGGATATGCACCGGACCAGAATATCCACATATATATACAAAATGGTATATACATACCCCCAAACTTATTTGAAACAGTGTTCACTGTTTTGGCTGGATAACCTAAGTTTGGTGGTATGCAGAGAAAGATTATGCAGGGTAAACCAGCTCCTGTAAGACCAGGAGCTCCTCTGTTGGTTCGGCGCTAAGGTACGGTTTCAGTCAGTGTCCGTTTACTTTGAAAAATGGACCGTCCTTTGGATCCTCCAGATCCACAGCGCCTTGCGGATACACATTCCGCACAAAAAATGGCCCTTTCCAGTGAGATCTGAGCTTTCCTGGATGGAAATGTAGCCGGGTGTCGTAAAGCAGTACCTGTTGACCAGGTGCGAAGGTTTTGTGCAAAAGGTGTCTATCGTGAAACACCTTCGTTCGGTTTTTAACGACAACCGCGTTTCCGTAAGTCTCATCCCGAAGCTCGCTCAATTCGTTCAACTGCAGCTTCCGATGGCTGCCCGCATCTTCGAGAGATAGATTCAGCTCCTTTATCGCCCAAAATACGCGATGCTGTATTTCCACAGGAAGGTGGCAAGCCTTTCCGTAAACAAGCCGATAAGGAGACATGCCAAGATCGGTCTTATAAGTGGTTCGAAATGCCCAAAGGGCATCAGTGAGTTTTAGAGACCAATCCTTACGGTTCTTGGAAACCGTCTTCTCCAATATCTGCTTGATTTGCCGATTTGAAACTTCGGCCTGCCCACATGTTTGGGGATGGTAGGGCATGGATAGCTTATGATTAATGGAATATTTCCGCATCAAGGCCTCGAAAGTCTTATTACAGAAATGAGTTCCATTGTCGCTAATGATCGCTCAGGGATGCCCAAACCGGGAGAAAATGTTTTCCTTAAGAAACCTAACGACAACCTTGTTGTCGTTAGTCCGGCTGGGCACAGCCTCGACTCACTTAGAGACATAATCAACAGCGAGAAAGATGTACAAGTTCCCAAAAGAGCTGGGAAACGGCCCTATAAAATCAATCCCCCAAACATCGAAAATCTCCACAACCAAGATTGGTTGGAGCGGCATTTCGTTTCTCCTGGATATTCGGCCCAAGTGTTGGCACCGGGAGCAAGTCTTGCAGTAGTCATGAGCGTCTTTGAAGAGTTGTGGCCAGTAGAAACCACACTGTAAGATCTTCTCGGTTGTCTTTCTGGGGCCAAAATGCCCGCCACATGCTTGATCGTGGCAAAATGACAGCACACTCTTGAATTCATTGTCAGGGACACACCGAAGAATAATCTGGTCGTGACAGTACTTGAACAGATAGGGTTCGTCCCAGTAAAAGTGTTTTACTTGGGATAAGAATCGAAGTCTGTCCTGACTTGACCATCCAGTCGGTAGTAATCCTGTGGCCAAATAGTTCACAATATCCACGAACCAGGGTTCGCAAGATACTGTCAAGAGCTGTTCATCCGGGAAAACGTCGTTGATTGGAATTTGAAGTGACGGTGAAGAAGAAAGTCGTGAGAGATGGTCGGCGACTACGTTTTCACATCCTCTTTTGTCCTTGATGACAAGGTCAAACTCTTGAAGCAAGAGCATCCAACGTATCAGCCGAGATTTTGCATCCTTCTTTGCAAAAAGATGGCGTAGAGCAGAATGGTCCATGTAGACGATGACTGGAGAGCCGATGAGGTAGGGCCTGAACTTTTCTAAAGCAAATACAACAGCCAAGAATTCCTTCTCGGTTGTTGTGTAGTTCAGTTGGGCGTCGTTCAGGGTTTGTCTAGCATAATAGATTACGTGAAGCATCTTGTCGATGTGTTGTCCAAGGACAGCACCGATGGCAAAGTCGGATGCATCGCACATAATCTCAAATGGGTGCGTCCAGTCAGGAGAAGAAAGAACGGGAGCAGAAGTGAGTGAGCTTTTTAATGACTCGAACGTAGCCACACAGCTCGAGTTGAAATCGAATGTCGTGTCCTTAGCCAGCAAAAGAGTCAAGGGCCTAGCAATTTTGCTAAAGTCCTTGATGAACCGTCTATAGAAATCGGCATAGCCTAGGAAGGCTCGGATGTCTCTGACGCATCTGGGAGGAGGGAGATTGGAAATGACTTCAATCTTCGCTTTATCTAACTCAATGCCATTTTGCGAGATGATATGTCCTAAGACAATACCTTCGCGCACCATGAAGTGACACTTCTCCCAATTTAAAGTGAGGTTCTTGTCCTTACACCAGGTAAGGACAGCGTCGAGATGCAGCAAACACTCATCAAAGGAATCGCCGAAAATGGAGAAATCATCCATGAAGATCTCCAAGAATTTTTCCACCATGTCTGAGAAGATACCCATCATACACCGCTGGAAGGTAGCGGGCGCATTGCATAACCCAAAGGGCATGCGACGATATGCAAACGTGCCAAAAGGACAAGTGAATGTGGTCTTGTCCTGGTCTTTTTCGGTGATGGGAATCTGATTATAGCCGGAGTAGCCATCAAGAAAGCAGTAGTACTCGTGTCCAGCCAATCGTTCAAGCATCTGGTCAATGAAAGGTAGCGGAAAGTGGTCTTTCTGCGTTGCGGCGTTGAGTTTTCTATAATCGATGCATACTCGCCATCCAGTCCGGGTGCGAGTAGGGATTAACTCATTCACCTCATTGGTTATGACCGTTATGCCCGACTTCTTGGGGACAACATGAATCGGGCTAACCCACTGGCTATCAGAGATAGGGTAAATGATACCACTATCCAGACACTTTACGATCTCCATTTTTACAGCCTCCTTCATGACTGGGTTGAGTCGCCTTTGTGGATCCCTGGCTGATTTGGCATCATCCATCAGATGAATGTGATGTTCAACGATCAAGGGACTAATCCCCTTGATGTCCGCCATTGACCAGCCAAAGGCCTCCTATTGCTGTGCAAGACCGTAAGAAGGGCTTTCTCTTGCTCTGGAGCTAGAGAGGCCGAGATGATAACAGGAAGGGTCTCGTTCTCACCTAAGTAAGCGTACTTAAGGTGAGACGGCAATGGCTTGAGTTCGAGCATTGGAGGTGAAACGATTGAAGGCAAGATTGGTGAAAAGGTCTCGAACTCAAAGGATTCCAGCAGAAGTTCAAAATGAGTGTAAGCGACCGAGTTGGATGGTTCAGGTAACTCATCCAGAAATTCGAAGGATTCAAACTCGGGTGGTGACTGGCCAAGATCATTCGAGAAAGTGAAATACTCATAGTCATTGTCGGGCGCAGAAGCAGCAGTGGGTTCAAAGATGGACGCACTAGTGGCGTCAAGATTGCTGTGATCGAACAAAAACTCCTCGAATTCACAGTCCTCTGGGGTGATCTCCTGGAATGAACAAACGTCTAGTATATGAGCATTAGGTTCGGAGGGCTGATTCCCCAACCTAAAAATGTTGAGTTCAATTGTCAGGTTTCCAAAAGATTGGTTCATCGAACCATTTCGACAATTGATCACAACATTTGAGGTTGCAAGGAATGGGCGACTGAGTATCACCGGAATTTGATTCCGGGGGTTAGCTACAGGATGTGTGTCTAAAACAATGAAGTCAACGGGGAATATGAAGTCCCCAACCTTGATTAACACATCCTCTAGCTCACCCCTAGGATGGGTGATCGATCGGTCGGCCATTTGGAGAGTACAGTGTGTGGGTTTCAGCTCTCCTACACCTAATTGCTTATATACTGAGTACGGAAGCAGGTTAACACTGGCACCAAGATCCAAAAGTGCGTGGTTGATGTTCTTATCCCCAATGGTAATAGAAATCGTAGGACAGCCAGGGTCCTTCCGTTTTTGAGGTAAAGATTGGGTAAGAGCATCACTCATAGCACTAGCTAAGAAAACTTTCTTGGGTACCTGAGATTTCCTCTTTTTCGTGCACAGGTCCTTTAAGATTTTTG
This sequence comes from Agapanthus africanus, assembly GCA_030015575.1. Classification (NCBI taxonomy): domain Eukaryota; kingdom Viridiplantae; phylum Streptophyta; class Magnoliopsida; order Asparagales; family Amaryllidaceae; genus Agapanthus; species Agapanthus africanus. Next base: position 522,716,145 of record JASDDO010000016.1, on the reverse strand, counting down.
CGTAGGAAGGGACTTGTTGGACATCATCTAAAAGGGGAATGTTGATATTAACCTGCTTAAACAACTCCAGAATCTTCTCCATTTGTGGATTTTGTTTATTGGAGCTCAACCGGTTTGAAAATGGAACGTTTTTTAAATTGGTTGAGTCCAATGTTTGTGGAGGAGATTGTGGAGTTGGAACGGATCCCAGAGCCGGAGTTTTTGTGGAGTGAGATGTGGGTCCGTTCAGAGCAGAAGAAGAAGAAGAGCCTTTTGAAGAATGAAGAATAGGCTCAGAAGATGAGGAAGGAGAAGAAGAAGACGAAGTGGACGGGGTGTCATTATCCTCAATTGTTGTGCTAATGTTGTTGTTCAGCATTCTTCCTGATCTCAATGTAGTCACGGCACTCACATTATGGTTCTGTTGTTCAACAGCAACATGTACATTATGTGGGTGACCAGGATTTGGGAGTGGTTGAGATGGAAGCTTCCCGTTTTCTCGCTCGCTTAAGGTCGCATTCAGTTGTGCTATCTGGGCTTCGATGGTTTTGATGCTTTGCCCGTGAGCGGCAGTGTGTTGCACCAAAGACTGAATGGAAGACTGGATGTTGGCGGTGGATTGAGTTGATTGCTTTATAAACGCCTCCAGACTTCGTTCTAGCGAGGAAACCTTATCGTTGTTTGACGGAACAAAGTTGTTTTGAGGAAAAGAATTGTTGGGTGCAAAGTTGTTCGTCTGATTTTGAAAAGGTTGGGGTTGGAAGGGCTGCTGAAATTGATGTTGAGTTTGTTGCTGAGCTTGTTGTTGCGGAGGATGGGGCCTCTGGAAATTGTTGCCTTGGAATTGATGTTGGTTCTGATTCCAAGCGAAATTGGGGTGGTTCCTCCAACCGGGATTGTAGGTGGAAGGTATGGATCGTTTCTTGGTATTTGCTGAAATGCAGCATTAACCTGATCTTGTCCTTGAGATGGTGGATTGTAAGGACACTCTTCGGTTAGGTGAGATGGATCGGAACAACAAGCACAAATGGTACGAAGGGGAAGAACAGGAGCAGGAGCAGGAGATGAAAATTTGCTCTCTATCGCTTCAAGTTTTCTCGTTATTGCAGCCATTTCGGCTTTCATTGCAATAGAGATATCGAGTTGGTGAATGCCTACACTAGACTAACCACTAGAAGTAGAGAAAGAAGAAGAAGTACTTGGTCTGGTGCTCTCCCATTGAAGCGTTTGTTCCGCAAGGTCGTCGAAGAATTGCCATGCTTTCTCGTCAGATTTCGATAGGAAGTGGCCTTGACAAATGGTTTCCAACAACTGCTTGGTTGCTGGATTCAGGCCCTCGTATAAAGTTTGGCAAAGTTGCAATTTCTTAATACCGTGGTGAGGGCACTGAACAAGAAGGTCTTTATATCGGTCAAAGCACTTCCAAAAAGGTTCAGTAGGAAGCTGGGAAAATTGGTTGATTTCGTTACGGATCCTCGCGGTTTTGTGATTTGGATAGAATTTCTTGAGAAACGCTTTCACAAACTCGTCCCAACTGGTTATGGAGTGGGAAGCAGTGCTATACAGCCACTTTTCAGCAAGATCGCACAAAGTGAACGGAATGACGTGTAGCCGTATAGCATCATCTGACAGCTGGGTCGTTTTCATCATCGTACAAATATTCTGGAACTTGTTGATGAAGAGATAGGCATCTTCAGATTCAAGCCCATGAAATTTCGGAAGCATGTTAATGAAGTGGGGCTTAATTTCGAAATTATCCCCATTGGCCGGTGGAAGTGAAAGACAGGTAGGAAGTGCAGAGCGGGTGGGATAGAAACGATCCTGGAGCGCGATTCGCTGTGGCGCTACAACAGGCGGTGGTTGTGGGTTATTCGCATCCATAGGAGGTGGAATCAATCCCGGGGGAGTCAAAGGGATGTTTGGATTAAATCCTGACATCGCAGAAGAAGAGATTGGTGATAGTGAAGGTGAGGATGTATGAACAGAATCCCGGTCAACGTCGGAGTTGGCCGGCAAAGGTAAGGGTGAAAGAGGCTTGGAAGGAGTTTCGACGTCTGAGTCGATCGCGTAGTTGGTAGCGACTAACGTAACGCGGACTAGACGGGCACTAATGTCCCGAGTCCAACCGGACATACACTAAACGAGTTTAGTGTAGTCAAAGCGGAGAAGGTGGGGGTAAGAAAACGTCAATGGAGAAATACGATGAGAGGTGGGTGAAAAAATGGGATTCTAGCGAAAAAGGGCAAGTTTTTATAAAAGTTTTTGTTTTGTGTTTTTTTTTCTTTTCTTTTTTTAGAAAGAGTTTTGCAGAAATATGTACGGACTTACGGCTTCACTTCAAACAATCACAGACAAAATATGCACAATCACACCTAGATCTAGGGTCATCTAGGTCAGCTAGACAGCTCATAACTGTTCCAAAGGGCTAGAATTAGGACCTCAAACCGTCTCTTCACCGCCAATTGCGGCCAGGTAAGTGCCAGGTAAGTGGGAGGCTCTCCACTACAAGTAGTGGACCTAATTAAGTAACCACTCGCCTTAGACACACTTGCCTAGACACCGCAAAGTCAGGTTAGGATAAACGGCCGATGCCTACAACTAGTCCTCTATCCTATTGAGCGCGACGTCCTTAGGGCTGAGTCTAGTATTTTTTAATTAAATAATGGTCAATGCATATGCCTTTTGTGATTTCTAGGGTCCTAGGAAGGGTGATGAGATCCCCACCCAATCTGGATTGGTTTCAAGCCCCTTAAAGTCCGATTAAAAATATGCAAAGCGGTAACAATCAATTGCAATCAAATTTTTTTTTATTTTTTAGCGCAGCGCAAAGAATCCTGCACAAAAATAATTTATTGGAAGGGGGAAGAGAGTTTGCGCAAAGAATGCTGCAGAAAAAATAGTTCAGTGGAGTTCAGAGGAGTGGGGAAGAGGGTAGAAATACTCACAGGGATTTTTGCCTGCTGATGTCAGCAAATAGCCGCGGTTCTGCGGCTATTAGTTGGAGTTGGGCCTTCATATTTCTTGTACAAGCTGGGTTGGATGTCCTCTTCTTGTTTGGAGCCCATGAATCTTGATTTGCTCATTGGGTCTGCTCCAGAATTTTACAGTAGACCGTTGGTTCCGTCTTGATCACCCGCGGTGTAGCCGCGAGTTATGGGTCTAACTTCCTACGTCTTTGGCACTGAACTCGACCGTCTTTTTATCCTGCACACTTCCACAAAAACTAATCAAAAATAACAAGATGATTTTTACAATATATTTTTTTTTGTTTTGTTTTTCGGTTATATTCACAAATTAACCCGAAATTACACAAAGAAATAAACTACCGTCTCCCCGGCAACGGCGCCATTTGATTGTTAGAGTTTTTGCGTGCTTAGTTAATTACCGCAATCAAGACGGTTTCGCTTGGTAGATAGTCGGTTGAGTACGGGTCGTCCGCAGGGAGATGGGAATCTTTTTCTATGCGCTTTAACGAGTTAAGTCCAAATGTCCAGGTTTGTTTGAGATTAACTATGTGCTAAAATGTATATAAAGAGAGCTTGTTAGGGTTAGGATTAGGTTAGTTTGAGATAGGAGTCGCTCACTTCTTTCGTTGCCACTCTTAATAGCGGTGTTACGGTAATCGGCAACAACGGGGATTAGCACGACTAGCAAGGAACTTGCGAGTATAAGCTAGGCTTTCCAACGCTTAGTTTCTTCCTTTTGGTCCTTGTCCGTCCGTTCGTGGCTCTTAGCCTTAACCTCCGGTTAATTCAACCACAACTGGTCTCGCTAAGGAATCACCGCTATCATGTAGGATAGGGTGCCGTAGGGAGCGGATTGTGGTTCAATTTAACGGGAGTCCGAATTAAGATATTGGGCAAGAAAAGAGTGAGAGAGATTTCCTTCTCTCAAACTTTCCTTATCCTACCCTAACAAGTGAGAAACTACTCACCCATTACAAAAAAAAGGAAAATATAACAAAAGGAGGAAGATAGAAAGAAAGAGGTTAGAAAATTACAACTGGCTATTTGAGACCTCACTTTGGCAAGGATCAAGTTTAAGCATCATTGTTGTTAAGGATAAAGAAAAATAGAAGAAGAAAGAAACAAACAACAAATAACAACAACTAGATTAGCAAATGAAAATTACAAGCAAATATAATTAACAAAATAACAAGACAAGCATGATAAAGGAAAGAACTCTTTTATTCATTACTTCACTCATAAAAGCTCACTACAAGGTTTTAATGGAGAAAGATGAAAAGAGGAAGAAGAACTACAAAATCTATCCTAAAATTTCACACAAGAATAAGCACCCCTCACTTGGCATTGTTCTGGGCTATTTATAGGCAGGAAACTGAAACCCTAGGGCAACATTCTGGCCCAACATAAAATTACCAATATGCCCCTAGAAGATAACCAGTTGCCGAGTTAACTCGGCCGCGGATCCGCGGCCGAGTCGCCATGTGGGCCGCGGATCCGCGGCTGTTTAGTTGACTTGATGGCTCATTTTTTCTGGGGTTCTCTAAGTTGTTGTTTACTTCAGTGTGGTGTACTTGGTTTCTCAGAAGCTCTTCACATTTCTTTCAGATTTTCAGCAGGTCAAAAATTGATTTGATGTGGATCTTTTGCCATGATTTTCTTGAGCTCCGCGTAGATATCTTGGATCTTGTGTTGACATTGTGCTTTGTGCATGAAAATGACCATTGATTTGCCATTTTGTCCCTTAAACTGGTGTGCGGCAACATACGGATAGAGAGCGGAGACCCGTATTTTATCTGTGGTTGGCAGTAATCCAGAATTTGTCGCTCTTTTCCATTAATTTCACTGCTTAGAGCTGAGAACCTGTAACCTACAATTATCTAGCAAACACGAATCAAGAGTACCTACCTATAAGCAATGTGATAAAAAATGGGCGGTATAAAAATGCAAAAATCTGATATGAACACATCTCGGGATCCCAAATTGGATGATTATGTTGTTCTGCAGGAATCTTATCATAGAGGTGGCGTTTGGTTTGCTGATGGGTACGGTCTCTATCCACTTTGTGAAATAGTCCACAGAGACGAGGATGTACTTGTGCCTACCCGTGCCGGTGGGGAGTTGGCCCACTATATCCATCCCCCATTGTGCAAATGGCCAAGGGGAAATGAGTGGAGTTAGCTCGGTAGCGAGAAGACGAGGAATGCTGCCGAAGAGTTGCCAGTTTTTGCATCTTCTAACCAACTTCTCGGCATCCTGGTGCAACGTAGGCCAATAATACCCCTGCAGTAGTGCCTTTTAGACCAGGGTTTGGGCCCCTTGATGTGCACCATCGACCCCTTCATGTATTTCTCGCAGAACGTAGCCAGCCTCATGCGGGTCGATGCACCGGAGCAGGGGTTGAGTGTATGATTTCTTTTATAGGTTTCCGTTGCTCCATAAAAAATGTTGTGCCTTGGCCCGTAGCAGACGATCTTCTCCTCGGTCATCGGGAAGTGCACCGTCCCTTAGGAACCCCACGGGGGGCTTTCTCCAATCCCGGCCTTCTTCCTGAGTTGTGTAGATCTGGAGTGTTACCTCCCCGTCTTCCACGCTGGGCCGTGGCAGGACCTCGAAGAGGATGCTCCTCTTATGGTTGGCCGAATAGGAAGAAGCGAGCTTGCTTAAAGCGTCGGCTTGGGTGTTCAAGTTCCAAGGGATTTGTTCCACTTGGACTTCATCGAAATTTTTTCGAAGTATATTTACCTCGGCTAGGTACTTTATCATTAGCGGTTCCCGAGCTTCGAAGCACCCGGTTACTTGGCCGATGACCAGTGCGGAGTCGCTGCGGACTCTGATGGTCTTCAGCCCTACTCCAGAGGCAATTCGCAGTCCCGCTAATAAAGCTTCGTATTCCGTGGCGTTGTTTGAGTCTCTGAACCCGAGCTTTAAGGAGTATTCCATCTCTGCTTCATTCGGGCCGTGGATGATCAAGCTAGCCCCGCTCCCTTCCTCGATAGAGGATCTGTCCACGAAGAGCACCCAGTCTGGGATGGGGTTGGATACCTCTTCGACCGACGGACGTGGTTCGGGGCCTTGCGCTGCCGTTCCGCCTTTAATAGGAATGGTGCACTCGACAACGAAATCGGCTAAGACCTGTGCTTTGATGGCTTGCCGGGGGCGGTACCTGATATCGAATCGAGACAATTCCCACCACTATTTTTCTAGACGACCTGATGACTCGGGGGAGGCGAGGATAGACCCTAAAGGTCGTTCGGTGAGGACGAGTATTATGTGTGCTTGGAAGTAATGTCGGAGCTTTCTGGAAGTGACGACAAGTGCCAGAACTATCTTCTCTATGGCCGGGTATCTTGTTTCCGCGTCTTTGAAGACATGGATCACGTAGTAGACCGGCCTCTGTATGCCTTCAAATTCTCTGACAAGCACTGATCTAGCAGCTTGGTCTGAAACGGCTAGATATAATAATAGCCCGTCGCATTCGACTGGTCGAGTGAGCAGTGGGGGAGTTGATAGGTGCGCCTTGAGCTGTTCGAAATCGTTCTGACACTCCTCCGACCATTCGAACTTGGGAATTTTTCTCAAGGCTATGAAGAACGGGGGGCACATCTCCCCGAATCTTGACAGTGAGGTCCTTAAACTCATGGACTATGATGTCCTAAACCTCGACTGTGATGTCTTAAAACTAACGCTGGACTGTGAGGTCCTTAAACTCACGGACTATGATGTCCTTAACCTCGACCGCGATGTCTTAAAACTAACAATGGACCTAATGTCCTTAAACTAATTATCAACCGCAATGTCACTAAACTAAGCAATAGAGCTCAATTGCTCTCTTGCCGAATCTAAACGATCCCGTTAAGTCGATCTTAGTCTAGAATTAGACTAACGTGTCCTTAACAAACGTTTAAGTTGATCTTAGCCTCAAATAAGGCTAACGTATCCTTAAACACAACCCCTCAAACCCAAATCTAAGAAAGATATGGATTTGGACTAGTCCACGCCCTACGGGCGACAACATAACTTAGTTTCCGTATACAATCCACGGGCAACCAAACACAAAACAAACACCCACGACACGAAGTGACCATATGGAGAAGGAGAAAGTGGTTACCACGATGCGGTAGCGTAATTAACTGCAGGGGATTGCGTCTGCAGGGAAGAGCGTCCCCACAATCAAAAACCCCTCAAACGAGGGGGAATCTGATGAATTCTGCTATATCAGCCGCATCCGTTTAAACCTTCGATACACGGTGCCATAAATCAGCTTGGCATCTTCGGAGAGGTGGACGGATAGCACCAATTAGTATCTGCCCCCAGATTCAGGCAAGACGTTCAGTCTTCCCGGTTTCCGGTGGTAAACAGATTCTGGCACGCCCGGTGGGACCTTTTCCTTTTTCCACTCCACACTTCGTGTGTCGTGTTCGCGAACCAATCGCGGTTTTCTAATGGTTGCCCTTGGGTTTCGATGTACTAAGATTTGGTGTTTTGCTTGGTGCAGAAAGCAAAGGATCAATGGCGTTCACCTGCTCAAAGTGTTCCACATGCAACTGCAACCCACGTCCTGCCTCAATAGGGGGCATAGCCTACGGGCCCCAAGCGGCTTCCCTGTTCATGATGCCCGTGGAACAGGTCACTCAAGCCACCACAGGATTGTTTTTCAGGACCATGCTCTCACCAACGAGCTTCACTGCTCCTGTGCCAACACCGTAAGCTCCCAAGAAGTCGGTCTTTGATCGTCTTACAACTACCGCGGCCTCTCTCAACGGGTCGTCCAATTCCAGCTCTTCGATCTTCACCAGATTGGGCAAAAGTCCATGTGGGCCCATGATGAAGCCTGTAATCTCGGAGAGGGTTGTTCCGAAGAAGATAGCCATCCCTGCTCCTGAAGTCGTCAAGACGGCTTCTCCTACCAAGGGGTCGGTCTTTACAAGACTGACTGCCCCAACTTCCACTCCTGCTCCTGTTTCTCAAAGGACATCAGTCTTCAACAGGATGACGCCAGCAGCAGCCCTCACCTGAACAGGGGGCAAGACAAAGCCATCCACGTCACCGAACCAACTCCATCAGCTCGACGCGCTCGACGTCGCCACTGGCGCCGGGTAAGGAAGGCCGGGGCGAACTCCCCCTCTGAGCTAACTCCACCAGCCCAACGGCGGAAATTAATGCTGCTGTTCCAACCGGGAACAGTTTCGAGCTGCTGAATAAGGTGCGCAAGAATTCTCCTACCGCCATACTGAAAAGATCTCCGCCACCAGTGGAGACCGTCACAGAAATGAAGCCGGAACAGTCCCCTCAACGGCTATCCTCCAAAATCTACAAGGTCTGGCGTCAAGTCCAAGACTCGGTGATTGATCCAAATTTCTCTCGCCAGCAGAAGAAGCTGAAGGCTCAAAAGGAAGAGAACCGTCTTGTCAAAACACAACGGACGACAACCACCTGGGCACCCACTGCAACGGCCCCCTCAACTTCGACCGCTCATAAGAGGAGAAGGCCGGAGAAAATCCCCATGCCTGCGACAACTGTCAAAGGCACTAAGCCCAAACGCCCTAAGTCTGGGGGCATAACGGTCCATACTATTTACATGGTATCCGGGAAAGAGGATAGCCGCGCTTCTACGGGTCACCGACCGCTCACCCGATCTGTAACAAGGGCTCAGGAACAGCAGCAGCAGAAACTTCAGGAGATGCTGACTGCAATGGCTGCACTTATCGGACCAAAAGAAAACCCGGAGGTGTCATCAGAGCAGTGTTATGAACAAGAAACCGATGCTGACTTCCTTCGCAGAGTCCTCGAAAAGAAGGACAAAGAAGCCGCAGAGCAAGCTGCTAACATAAGACAAATGGCGCTTCTCTTCCAAGACATGGTAAGAATGATGTTACAGACGGATCCTCCAGCTGAGGACCCTCCGGTCATTGTTGAAGACGATAGAGGGGAGACATCGAATCCTCTGCCGGCTCTGTCAACAGCCAAGGAGGAAACAATCTCTAAAGCTGCCCTGGATGACTATATTACTCAGCAAATAAGAGTTCACCAGGCAAATGAAGCAGCCGTCCAAGTTGTCAAAACTGGGCGATCGTATCCAGGCTGGTATGATCAGATAAAATACCCGCCGGGCTACACGATCCCCAAGTTCCACGTATACAAGGGGTTAGGCAATCCCTACCAGCACGTCGCCCAATTCAGAGCTCTGTGCGGCAACACCGGGGGCGATGATAAGCTTTTGCTCCGTCAATTCGTCGGCAGCTTGTCGGAAACGGCTTTTGAGTGGTACTCCGAACTTCCAAACGACTCCGTTAAAACTTTCGCAGAGATGGAGTTGTTATTCACCCAGCGATTCACGAGCACCAGTGAACGCACTCCAATAACGGCATTGATCAATGCAAGGGTGAAGCCGGGCGAAACTTGGGTTCAATACGCAATCCGATGGTGGAATCTGTGGTCGAAGTGCGAACAGCGCATCGAAGAAGCACCAGCGGTGGGCATGTTCGTGGGCACCCTAGACTCTCATGCAATTATTTCACAGTTCATGATGTTCTTCAAACCGATCACGTTCCAGGCTTTAATCGACAAGCTAGCCCAGATGGATCAGATGGGTCACAGACCGTCTCCTCCGAAACCGGAGCCGCGGAACGAAAAGGGTAAAGGGAAGGCGACCTTCGTTGCGAACACCCAATAATAGCCCAGTGCCCCAAGACTAACGGATCAATTGGAGGAGAGACGGCGCTATTACAATGAGAAAATGAAGCGCCCTTACTCATTCCCGCGGGATAAAACGAAGAGGCTGTTTGAGCTGGCAATGCGCAACAAGCTTATCAATTTGCCGAATCCAAGACGACCACCGCAACCCAGCGAAGTGAATAATCCCAATTATTGCCTTTACCACCAAACGGTAAGCCATCCGATCGAAAATTGCTTCATCTTTAAGGGATGGATCGAGGATCAGTACCTACAAGGCAAGTTTGCGCTGTCTGAAAAGTGGAAAATGAGCCCACCACAACCGCACACTCCTAAAAAGATGGACACACCAGGGGCAATGTGCTCTTTTGTTGAAAAAGTTCCATGGGAGGTCGTTCTTTCGGCCAAAACCAAAAAGATGCTGAATGATCTCCAGACATGCCCGACGATCAGATGGAAGAATCCGCTGGAATCCCAAATCATCGAAGGGATGCTAAAGCCGCGCCCAACTCCAAAGATTGGTGGTGATAGCCAAAGTGTTCACACCCAGCCGTCAAAATCTTCGAAAAAGAAGAAGAAATCCAAGAAGCCCATGAAGCCTGGAGACAAGCGCACGGACTTACAGAAGCATATTGACGCGCTGGAAGAGTATAACCAGAAGGCGCGGACTCCAATCACGCTCCAAGAGTTCTTCAGCCACGTTCTTGAAGACGAAGATGATGGAGAAGACTCGTCGGATGGATCTGAGGATTACGTAGCTAGCTGCTATGTGATCTCTCATTCATCGCTAGACGATGAAGAAGCTCCCTGCACAGAGAGACTGAAGGCGGATCCCGAGCCGGAACCTCTATTGCCGTCAGACGAAATGATCGACGCCTTCCTGAATGAGATTCATCTGAAAAGTAAAGCCAATCAGGAGCGTGAGATGGCCATATTTGAAAGAGCCAAACGCCAGCGACTGGACGAAAGAGTCGAGGCACTCCCGCCGAATCAAGGAACATCCGTCGTGGATAAAAACAAGTTCAAGACGAGGAAAAGGTTTGCTAAAGCCATATCAATGGGGATGAAGCTACCACCCTCTGAAGGAAACACTCTCGGTGAAGCAGAGATGCATCTTAGCTACTGCTCATATCATCGAAAGATTTCGCACCCCACCGAAGAATGCGACTCTTTTAAAAGATGGTGGCAGGGATATTTTGCTCACCGACAATATTTTAAGCGGATGAAACGCAAAACTCGTCGGGAGCAGAGAAATACGACCGAGGAGCATAAAAGAACTACCGGTAACTGTCGCACGGCCAACACCGGAGGATCGCAAGTTCTCACCTTTGGGAGTGACTCTGACGAGGAAATGGCTCTTGACCCTCTCTTTAAAGAATCCACCTTGGGGAAGGAGGAAGAACCGAAGGCCTGTGAAAACATTCAGCTGCGCAATCGCACGCTTCCAGAAAAGAATTTCGGACCCATGAATAGAAAAGACAAGGGAAAAGAAAAGGTCTATGAGGATATCTCCCTAGATGACCAATTCATACTGACCGCCAAGGACCCTCCAAAGAAGAGTAAGGTGGACTATAATGTTCTGGCGCACTTGAGGAAGTTGCACTCACATCTCAGCATTCTCGACGCCTTTTTACTATCAAAAGAAGCAAGAGATTCATTGATCAGGGCGCTACAAGAGCCAGAGCGATTCCAAGCTTCCCTCGCCGAAGAAAAGATGAAGGACGAGCTGGAGGAAATACACACAGCCGATATCACCTTCAGCGATGAAGACCTCCTCCTTGGCACGTGCGAGCACAACCGTCCCCTCTATGTCTCAGGATACTGTCACAATATAAAGATAGGCAAAATCCTGGTCGACAATAGGTCTTCCGTCAATCTCCTCAACGTGCGAGTGTTGAAGGAAATCTGCATGAGTGTCCAGCACCTAGCTCGTGATAAAATCACCATCTCCGGTTTTGACTCCCAGTCATCACGGACTCTCGGGTCTGTGATACTGACGTTACGATTCGTGCTGCTTGTCACGGATATAAAATTTCATGTCATTGACGCCAAGACATGCTATAATGCTGTGCTCGGTCGGCCTTGGTTACACGAGTACAACATTATTCCTTCTACACAACATCAGTGTATGAAATACTTTAAGGATGGTCTCGAGTATACCGTAACAGGAGAGTTGAACCCGTTCTCCGTGAACGAAGTCCGCAAGTATGAAGATGCAAAATATTTCTTACCAGATTTCGAGGACACGGAGAGATGTCACAAACCGGAGAACAAAGTTATCACCACCATTCTGGTCTTTGCGAGTGATACTGAAGAAGAGGAAGAGATAGTTTATTCAGGTCCACCCCAGTACAACAAGTCAGGACCGTCCGCTCCTATGTTGATCTTTGGTAGCGACTTGGAAGATGAGGTCCATGCTATATTCTCCGCTCGGCCACTAATACAAGCATTCACTGGTGATAATCAAAGTTTGCAAATTACCATAGTTCCGCGGGAGCACTACAAAGATCTCGACACACTTGAAGCTTATAGCGTGCAAGAGCTACAAATATTTTACGTCCCTCCTAGGCGAAAAGGTGAACATGCAATCCTATTCTACCGATCCACGGAAACAAGAGTGGAGAAAGAAGTTTGGCACGGTGCGGATTCTATACTTGACAGGCTCCAGCCCATCCGTCTGCCTAGATATTACACAGAAGGCTTGAAAAGGCTATTGAAGCACCAAGGGATACCCTTCAAACAGACCGCTCGAAAAGCTAAGTTCTATGACAGGATCTGGAACGTTCCTGGAACTCAGCGCAAGTTGCCCAACGAGAGAATGGAAGCGATCAGGTTTGGATATATTCGGTCCAAGAAACGGGAGTTACTCCGCGACTGCTACGTCGTACATGAATTTGATGAAGAAGGAGATGCTCAATGGGAGAATGCTAACCCCAAACTAGAAAGAGCCTTCGACGTGAAAATGCCCAGTCCATCGTTCGAAGAACAAATGGACAAGCTTATAAGGGAAGCTGGTCAAAAAGTTCGAGACGACCACAATCGCGAAATGGCCATCTACGAGAAAGTCAGGATGCAACGCCTTCTTCAACAGGCCGCGAAAGATGAAAATGCTCCTCCCTGTCAACCTGTTGTACAAAAGGCCCGATGCAGAGACAAAAATAAATCAAAGAGCGGGAAAGGCGTTCAACAACGACAAAGCGGGACCAAGAAGCCACGCGGTCGGGAATCGAGCAATCCAGATTCATCTCTTATAAAGAAGATGGGTCGAGCATACTCTTTTCCTCAGAATAAAACACGGAAGATACTTGATCTCGCCATAAGACATCAAATGATCACACTTCCGGAGTCTAAGCACCCCGATCAAGCAGGTGAAGTTAATCACCCAGATTATTGCTCCTACCACCGAGCAATAGGACATTCCCTCGAAGACTGCTTCACCTTCAAGAACTGGGTCGAAGAACAATATCAACAGGGCAAGTTCGCGCTATCTAGCAGTTGGAGGGTAAGCCCACCGCAGAAGCATGAACCTAAATCCGCGAGAGTAGAACCAGATCAACATCGGTCGTGGAAGCGAGCTCGTACTTGTCATATGATAACACTATCAAAAGAAGAGCCTGAGAATATGGATGACCTCCCCTGGTGCTTCGAAAACAATGATGATGATGTGATCTCAGAGTTTCCACCGGCGCCGAAAGAGCTGGAAGATGGAATACACACTACTGCAGATAACCTCAAGAAAATTAATTTGGGGACGGCAAATGACCCGCGACCGACATTCGTCAGTGAGCTGCTATCTGAAGAAAGGGTGGTTGCGCTAAAAGACGTGCTTATGCAGCATAAAGACTGCTTCGCATGGAACTATTCCGAGATGCCAGGACTAGATCCAGAGATTGTTGTTCACAAACTGGCAATATCCCCGGATGTCAAGCCAATCAAACAAGCACCGAGAAGAATGCGGCTCGAGCTTGAGATGAGCATCAACGCCGAGGTTAAGAAGCTAATCGATTCTGGCTTCATCCAAGAGGTTGAGTACCTTGACTGGATCGCCAACATCGTCCCGGTGATGAAGAAAAATGGGACAGTGCACATATGTGGACTTTCGGGATCTCAATAAAGCCTTCCCGAAGGATGACTTCCCGGTACCGGTCACCGAGCTGATGATAGATAACACGTCCACTCACGAAGTTTTCTCCTTCATGGACGGCTCATCAGGATACAATCAGATAAAGATGCGTCCCGAAGACTAGAAGCATACTGCTTTCCGTACCCCTTTGGGTATATTCTGCTACAAGGTGATGCCCTTTGGTCTAAAGAACGCTGGTGCCACCTATCAGAGGGCCATGACGAAGATCTTCGATGACCTCATACATGAAATCGTCGAATGCTATATCGACGATCTCATGGTTAAAAGCAAATCATTCAAGGAACATTTCGAGCATCTGAAGATCGTATTTCAACGCCTTCGGCAATACAACTTGAAGATGAACCCTCTCAAATACACGTTCGGGGTGTCCTCAGGTAAATTCCTAGGATTCATCGTCCGACACCGAGGTATCGAGATTGATCCGTCAAAGATCAAGACGATCATGGAAATGCCTCCGCCAAGGACTCTCAAACAATTGCGGTCTCTCCAAGGGAAGCTCGTGTATATCCGGCGATTTATAGCCAATCTCTCTGGCAAGTGCCGTCCTTATAGTCACCTGATGAAGAAGGGAACCCCGTTCATCTAGGATCATAAATGCCAAGGCGCGCTGGACGAAATCAAACAGTATCTGCAGAACCCGCCAGTGCTGGTCGCTCCGGTCAAGGGAAAGCCCCTTATTCTTTATACAACAGCCCTCGAAGGTTCCTTAGGCGCATTATGGGCACAAGAGAACGACCAAGGGAAAGAAAGAGCTCTCTACTACTTGAGTCGGGTTCTCCTGGGGGCAGAAAGCAATTATTTTTCCATCGAAAAACACTGCCTGGTATTGATCTTTGCGATAACGAAGCTCAGACACTATGCATTGGCGCATGAAGTCCGTCTCATATCGAAGGTGGATCCTCTCAAGTATTTGATGTCTAAGGCCATATTGACGGGACGGCTCGCTAAATGGGCCTTGCTCTTGATGGAGTTCTCAATAACTTATCAGCCTCTTAAGGCAGTGAAAGGCCAGGCCATCGCCGACTTCCTCACTGAGCATCCGATACCGGCTGATTCCCCTTTGAATTGCGAACTGTCAGACGAACATGCATTTGATGCGATCGACGGTGGTGATACCCGATGGGAACTTTATTTTGATGGAGCGTCTTCCATGAAGAAGCGCAAACAAAGTACCCCTATAATCAAATCCGGGGTAGGCCTTATCTTCGTAACTCCACAAGAAGGGATAATGCGCTTTGCTTTCTCCTTAACAGAGCCAAGGACAAACAATGAAGCCGAATATGAAGCTTTGATAGCAGGCCTCGAGATCGCCATCGACATGAGAATTGAAAACCTCCTCATATACGGAGACTCCCAACTGGTCGTTAGTCAAGTAAATAGTGACTATCAGACGTGCAAACCAGAGTTGGTGAAGTACGGAGAAAAGGTGCAGCAACTGTTAACCCAAATTCCTTCCTACACCTTGGAAAGCATACCGTGTGCAGAAAATAGCAAAGCGGATGCACTAGCTAAGCTCGCTAAAGAACTGGCCGACGAGAATCTCGATGACGTAAGAATCGTTGTGCAAAGCCGTCGGGTTCTTGCGCTGGCGGAAATATCTCCGGAGTCGTCCGAAGAAAAAGGAGCGACTGAGCAAGTGGCTATGCAAATAAAATACCAAGAAAAGGTCGAAGATTGGAGAGAAGTCTTTATAGACTACTTCAAATCCCGTCGAACACCTGAAGATGCGTCCTTAAGACATCAGCTCATGAAGCGAGCCTTATCTTTCACCTTCGTCAATGATACTCTATACAAGAGGTCATTTGATTCTCTGTGGTTGAGATGTCTGGGATTTGAAGAAGCAAAAAGAGTCGTCCAAGAAGTTCATGACGGATTCTGCGGTTCTCACCAAGCAGGCCTGAAGATGAAGTTGAAGATTAAATGGATGGGCTACTACTGGCCCATGATGATTCAGGACTGCCTCGAATATGCGAAGCAATGCCACTCGTGCCAGATCCAATGGGACTTTATCCATCAGCACCCAAATCCACTACATCCGACAGTGGCTGGCTGGCCGTTCGAGATGTGGGGGACTGACATAATCTGCCCCATCGAACCAGCATCGTCCAGAGGACATCGATTCATTTTGGCGACAACTGATTACTTCTCCAAATGGGCAGAAGTAGTACCGCTGAGGGAAGTGAAGACGGAGAATATCCTCCATTTCTTCAAGACGCACGTTATTTATCGGTTTGGAACTCCGTGATGGATCATCTCCGATAACAGGCCAGCCTATAGAAGCCACAAGATCAGCCGCTTCGCACAACAACATAACATAGACTGGAGATACTCCTCAGTTTATAACCCCCGAGCTAACGGTCTAGCTGAGGCTTTCAACAAAACCTTGACAAAGATCATGAAAAAGACGGTGTCTCGAAATAAGAAAGACTGGCACGAGAGACTGCAAGAAGCTCTCTGGGCGTATTGAACTACGTTCAAGACGGCCACGAACACAACTCCATACGCGTTGGTATTCGGCACAGAAGCGGTACTTCCCCTCGAGATAGAGTTACCCTCTCTCTATGAGTGGCAGTTCATTACGAGCTAACGGACGAAGAGAACGCTCACCTTCGTCTTGAGGAGCTCGATGCCCTTGATGAAACCCGGCTCCTGGCGCAGCAAAATCTGGAAGCTTATAAAGCAAAGATGACACGCTCATATGAAAGATTGACCAGGCCGAGGACATTCCGCCAAGGCGAACTCGTGCTAGTAGTCAAAAGACCTATGATCCCTAATAGTGCTAAACGAAGGAAATTCAAGCTGAATTATGAAGGCCCGTACATCATAGACAAGGTCTACCAGGGTGGGGCCTATCTACTCATGGACATGCATGGTGAAAGACCTTTCAGGCCAATAAATGGTCGCTTCCTGAAGAAGTACTACGCTTGACGAGTCACGGCCTAGGTCAATGATAGACGACGACGACTATGTCCGCTCGCTATCTTCCTAAGCCCAAACTCTATAAGTAGTAACCGGCTTACTTTACGACGGACCGAAACGTCCTTAAACTAACAGCGGACCGAAACGTCCTTAAACTAACAACGGACCACTATGTCCTAAAACTAGCTGTTGACCGAGATGTCGATAAACTACGACGGATTGCAGCGTCCCAAAGCTGATAAAAAAAAGGTACGTCCATAAGCAAAGTGGGCACGGATGAAAACCCGAAAGGGCCCCGTGAGTAAAAATAGCAGGGCTACCGGTGAGTCTTGTGAAAACCCGAAAGGGCGCAACCTCGTTAGAAAAAAAAAGGAATAAAAAAAACGGTATGTCCATAAGCAAAATGAGCACGGATGAAAACCCGAAAGGGCTCCGTGAGTAAAAATAGCAGGGCTACCGGCGAGTCTTGTGAAAACCCGAAAGGGCGAAACCTCGTTAAAAGACACTTACAGGGTCCTCTCGACCTTGTGAGGAGAAATCACCTGCGTGAGATCCTTACGACTCATAAGGGAGCAACACACTTAGGGATCCCCACGATTCCTAAGGAGAAATTACACTTGCGAGATCCTCACGACTCGTAAGGAGAATCCTCTTAGGGGACCCTTACGGCTCATAAGATTTGAAAATCTTAAACTACAGGGATCTGAACCTGTTCTTAAGCAGCCTCCACAACCTCCGATACTGCGCTACAAGCAGCTCAATGCTGACCCTTGTATACAATCCACGGGCGCGAATAAATATTTTCCTAGCGAAGTCCCACCTGTGACTAGGGATATGTTCGCACGGTGAACAACCCTTGTGAGTTCTCTCGACTTATAAGGGGAAAACTCTCTTGTAAGATCCTTACGACTTATAAGAGAGCATACACTTAGGAGTCCTCACGATTCCTAAGAAGAAAACACACTTACGAGATCCTCACGACTTGTAGGGAGAAATACCTTTATGAGACCCTTACGGCTCATGAAGTCAAAAGCCTTAGTCAACAGGATCCTAACCCTGTTCGCTAAATGATTTCTAGGTTATGTGCGTGTCAAGTTTAGTTCTAAATACCGCAATCAAGACGGTTTCGCACGTAGCTAGCCGGTTGAGTACGGGTCGTCCGCAGGGAGATGGGAATCTTTTTCTATGTGTTTTTCGACGAGTTAAGTCCGGTTGTTCAGATTTTGTTTGTAGTTATCTAAGTGTTGAGTTGATATTTAAAGAGAGCATGTTAGGGTTAGGATTAGGTTAGTTTGAGTTAGGAGTCTCCACATCTTTCGTTGCCCTTCTTAAAGTCGTGTTACGGTAATCGGCAACAACGGGGATTAGCACGACTAGGAAGGACTTTGCGAGTATAAGCTAAGCTTTCCAACGCATAAGTCTTCCTTTTGGTGCTTGTCCGTCCGTTCTTGGCTCTTAGCCATAACCTCCGGTTAATCCAACCACAACCGGTCTCACTACGGAATCACCGCTATCATGTAGGATAGGGTGCCGTAAGGAGCGGATTGTGGTTGGGTTAACGGGAGTCGATTTAAGCTGTTGGGCAAGGAAAGAGTGAGAGAGATTTCCTTCTCTCAAACTTCCCTTATCCTACCCTAACAAGAATGAACTACTCACACATCATAATACGGAAAAATAAAACAACACAAAAGAGGAAGATAGAAAGAAGGAGATTAGAAGAATACGACTAACTGTTTGCGACCTCACCTTGGCGAGGATCGAGCGTAAGTATCATTGTCGTATGTAAGGATAAAGAAAAAAGAGAAGAAAGAAATAACAAGGAAATAACAACAACTACTTAACGAATTTAAAGTTACAACAATTATAATAAAAGTAAGACAAGCATGGTAACAAATTGATCTTCTTTATTTATCATTCCTCCCTCACAAAGCTCACTACAAGGTTAATGGAGAAGAGATGAGAAGAAGAAGAACAAGTGAACTAAATCCTAGAAAAAGAAAATACAAGAATGGACCCTTTCCTTCACAAACTTCTGGGCTATTTATAGGCCAAAACATGAAAATCTAGGGCAACAATACGGGGCCATATGAAAATACCAAAGTGCCCCCAGAATTTCTGCGCAATTGGCGCCAAGACGGCCGCGGAAGCGCGGCCAATACCCCTATTTGGCCGCGCTTCCGCGGCCGTTTAGAGGAATTGGGATATGTTCTTTTTGGTGCTGGCCTGGTTTTCTGTGTACTTCATTCTGGTACATATAGTTTCTCAATTTGGCTCCACGATTTTTCCAGAATTTCTGTTGAAGGAAAGGTGGACTTTTTGTCAAGATTTTGTCATGATTGTCTCGAGCTCCGCGTAGATCTCTTGGATCTTGTGCTACCATTGAGCCTTGTGCCTGAAAACGACATTGATTTGACATTTTGTCTTCCTAAACTGGTATCTGGCAGCATACGGATGAAGAGAGGAGACCGTGTTTTAACTGTGGTTGGTAGGAACCGGATTTTTGTCGTGTTTTCCATGCATTTCACCGTTTGAGAACCGGGAACCTGTATCCTGCAATTGACTAGCAAACACGGCTCAAGAGTATCTACGGATATGCAATGTGATAAAAATTGGGCGGTATGAAAATGCAAAAATCTGATATGAACACTAAACCACCTTTGTTCGATATCGACAGAGGCAAATGATGATTCGCTCCTGGCAATATTCCAGTTGTAGCGGTGCTGATGCTAAAATCGGTGTCTAATCACAAGCTTGCGGCAAAAAGCTAGCGAGCCACACATGCATCGAAATAGCCGAAATGATGGGGCAACTTGCAACAGAAGCAACAAGTAAAATAATGTATGCATGCAAAATAGCCGAAATTATTGGGCAACTCGCAATAAAAAGTAGCGAGTAAAAATAAAATAAATAACTGAAATGATTGGGCACCGCGAAAAATAGCCGAAATGATTGGGCAATCGCGACCTTCGCGATATAAAAGCTGAAATGATAGAGCATCGCGAAAAGAAATAAAAAAAATGATGAATGAATGAAATTTATGCCCTACAGATGATATTACATCAATCCCTGTATACAATCCAGGGGTGCAAACGAAGAGGGAGTCACACTCCTCCTCCCCAGGTTTCATCGGAAGAAGAAGCCAAATCTTGACGGGTCACAGATAGCCTAGAGATCATCTCAACATTCGTCTCATTGCAGCAGACACAACATCAAGCAAAGCAGAACAGCGGCAACTCCCAGTTCCATGACTCGGCGGTGTACAGATGACCGAGAGTCAAATTCCGACTCCATGAAATGCGGATAAAGTCAAAATTTCTGGCTACGTGGAACGCGGATTATGTCACTTCTGACCCCGTGGAAAACGTCCAGAGCGGATCCTGGTCCTCCAAGAGCATGGCAGTGAACCCATGTGAAGCATCCAGAGCGGAGCCTGGTCCTCGCCGAATACGGCAGTGAACCCGTGGGAAGCATCCAGAGCAAAATTCCTGGCTATGTGGAACGCGGATTATGTCACTTCTGATTTCGTGGAAAACGTCCAGAGCGGATCCTGGTGGTTATGTGCCACATTTGGTTCGTGAGAACTCCGTAGTTAAGTGTGCTCGGGCCAGGGAAGTCCTGGGATGGGTGACCTCCTGGGAAGTGGCCCCTGGTCGGGTCCAGTTCGCCCCGAAGGACAAAACCGTGCGGCTTCGGCCAGAGCGGACAATACTCTCTGTATTGGGGGTGGGGCGTGACACTGGTCCTCGCAGAGCACGGCAGTGAACCCGTGTGAAGTATCCAGAGCAGAGCCTGGTCCTCGCCGAATACGGCAGTGAACCCGTGGGAAGCATCCAGAGTAAAATTCCTGGTTACGTGGAACACGGATTATGTCACTTCTGACACCGTGGAAAACGTCCAGAGCGGATCCTGGTCCTCACAGAGCACGGCAGTGAACCCATGTGAAGCATCCAGAGCAGAGCTTAGTCCTCGCCGAACACGGCAGTGAACCCATGGGAAGCATCCAGAGCAAAATTCCTGGCTACGTGGAACGCGGATTATGTCACTTCTGACCCTGTGGAAAACGTCCAGAGCGGATCCTGGTCCTCGCCGAACATGGCAGTGAACCCGTGGGAAGCATCCAGAGCAAAATTCCTGGCTACGTAGAATGTGGATTATGTCACTTCTGACCCGTGGAAAACGTCCAGAGCGGATCCTGGTCCTCGCAGAGCACGGTAATGACCTCGTTTGAAGCATCCAGAGTGGAGCCTGGTCATCGCCGAACACGGCAGTGAACCCGTGGGAAGCATCCAGAGCAAACATCGGACTGTGGGCTCCTTAAATCCACGGACTATGATGTCCTTAACCTCGATCGTGATGTCTTAAAACTAACATCGGACTGTGAGGTCCTTAAACTCACGGACTATGATGTCCTTAACCTCGACCGTGATGTCTTAAACTAAAAATGGACCATAATGTCCTTAAACTAATTTTACCTTGGTTCAAGGGTACATCTCTTCACTCCTTTGATATTTGTCGTTGTAATTCCTCAATGTCTTCAAAGAGGTGATGGGTCCCGACAACCACACATTTCACGGACTGTGGGGTCCTTAAACCCATGGACTATGATGTCCTTAACCTCGACCGTAATATCTTAAAACTAACATTGGACTGTGAGGTCCTTAAACTCATGGACTATGATGTCCTTAACCTCGACAGGGATGTATTAAAAATAACGTTGGACTGTGGAGTCCTTAAATCCACAGACTATGATGTCCTTAACCTCGACCGTGATGTCTTAAAACTAACATCGGACTGTGAGGTCCTTAAACTCATGGACTATGATGTCCTTAACCTCGACCGTAATATTTTAAAACTAACATTGGACTGTGAGGTCCTTAAACTCATGGACTATGATGTCCTTAACCTCGACCGTGATGTCTTAAAACTAACAACGGAATGTGGAGTCCTTAAATCCACGGACTATGATGTCCTTAACCTCGACCGCGATGTCTTTAAACTACGGTATCCTGGAAAATGTCCAGAGCGGAGCCCGGTCCTCGCCAAACACGGCAGTGAACCCATGGGAAGCATCCAGAGCAACCCCTAGCTCCGTGAATGCGGATAAGGACAATTTCACCCATCACTTGTGGGTCCTTACGATTCGTAAGGAAGTAAATTCTCTTGTGAGATCCTTACGACTTTCAAGAGAAAACGCACTTGGGAATCCTCACGATTCTTAAGGAGAAATTACACCTATGGATCCTCTCGCCCGGTGTTCATATCATAATATTGCATTATTATATTCCCCATTCTTATTCTTTTTACAAATAAACAGGTGCTTTTGACGCATGTCTGCTACATATTACAGGTTACAGGTTCTTGGACAGAAAACAGTGAAAATGATAAAAAGACGATAATGCAAGGTCCAAGATTATAAAGCGAACGGTTAAAAGTCCACCGCAATTATTCACTGGAGATCTGGAAGAAACATAGAAGCTATTTTAATAAAAGAACCAAATAATAAAGAAGCCCAAAGACAGAAGAGCCCACAAAGGAAATCTCAAGGCCCAATACTTCCTTTTAAAGAGAGAGATATAAAATTTTACCAAAGCTTGAAGTCTACTTTGACTAGGTCTTCCTAAGGATATTTTGGTAAATGCAGACGTGCGAATCAATTGTAACCCAGGGTTTCCTATCCTCTATAAATAGGAACTCTAAATCATTGTAAAGGCTATGCCTCCCTTCATTAATAAAATAAAAAATTCTTTTGGAGAGCATCGGTGTTTCTTCTCCATTCAGAAATTCAGATCTGACAACCCTGCATGGATGATTGGAGGGATGCATCTGTAAGTAAATTTATTTTCTCGCCCTAGTGTAGATTTCAATTCCTTGCCCTAGGTAGATTTAATTTCATGCCCTAGGAACTTGTTTAGGGTTTAGCTTTGGGGAAGGATTTTGAGAGATGAGATCTCTCATCCCTTTCTTATCCACCAAATATTTACAATAGGACTCCATGCATACGTGCGCAAACCGCGCCCTACGGCATCCTATCCCTCGAGGTACCGATGACACCGTAGTGTAAAGGACCGGTTGCACGCGTTTTTCATGGAGGTTAGGGTAAGGATCTCTAAAGGAAGGACAAGAACCTAGAGGAAGGAACACCTTCCCGAATGGATCTAATCCCCTTTATTGGTAATTACCATAACTCCTCACAGATCTTCATTCGGGTATAGAAAGCGTTGAGATTTAATTGCATTTCCAAACCATCCCTAAACCTAACCCTAGCAAGAGTAGATCTAGATAATTAGTATAGAATAATTAGATTTTTAGATTTAATAACAACTCCGAACACCATTCGGAATTAACTCGTAAGAACGAATCGGAGATTCACAACATCCCTGTGGACCGACCCGTACTCACCGGCTAGCTGCAAAGCGACGCCGTTCTTGATTGCGGTTACAAATATTTTTGATCTATCTTTTAGAAAGCGCAAGCACGCTAAATCACTCAATCAAATGGCGCCGTTGCCGGGGATGGCGTAGAAATTTCCTTTTTGCAATTTCGGGTTAATCTTAATAAAATAAAAAAATCATAAAAATCTGAAAAATCATAAAAAATATAAAAATATTTCATCTGTTATTTTTGGAAGGGATACTTTGTTGTTTGAATTTTGCAGGATATACAAAATCGGATCTGGAAAAATTCAGAGTTCGAAACAGAAAAGGATACATCAAAACAGAGAGGGATTACAAGTACAGAATAGCAAAATTTTTTTGGAGCCCTGAAGCCTCCATCCCACCGCTAAACCGCGGCCTAAGCGCGCTCCCGCCGCCTTTCCGCGGCCCTCTTGCATCATCATCGCAAAATTTTTGCATGGTTTGTTTCATATTTCTTCCCTCTGCAAATCCCCATATATCTTTTGTCAAATCTTCTGCAGGAGTCTTTGCGTTTAAAAAAATCTTCCCTTCCATATAACAATCTTGTGCAGGATTTTTGCGATTTGTTTAAATTAGAAATAGATTGCAAGTAAATTTTCTGTTGCATATTTTTTCTCGAAAATCTTTTTGCAACAAAATTTTTCCAAATAAAGATAGAAAGAAAAAGGACAAATCTTTTATAGAAACTTGCAAAATTTTGGGCCGCAAATAGATCCTTGCACCACAAACTTTCTTTCTTTTCACCCTTTCTTCCAACATGGGTACCCCACATAATAAATCATTAGCCGAACTTTGGTATCCCGAACCTAATTTTGCGTCGTATGTCAATTTGTTCGGTCAATTTAAAGACGATCCCTCCTTGCCAAAAATATCTTTGAAAGATCAAATAGAGGCATCTAGGAGAAACAGTTTGACTTTTCAACCCACTTTGTGTCAACCAAGTCAACCTTTACCACCTACATATGTTGATACCACTTCTTCAAATCCTTCTGTCACTCCTAGGCCGATGTCCATTGCTGAGCATATTGCTCAATCTCGCAGCCGATCTTTCATCCCTCTCCACTCATCTAGTTTTAGGGATCCACACGATTATTCACCTTGTTATCCAGATGTTGACCCTACCCCTGTCCTATCACCCACTTCCTACCAGTCCTACCCGACTTTCCCACCTTCACTAGACACTGTTTCTACACAGCCTGTTGGGAGTTTTGCATATCCACACCATTTCGAATCTTTCACAGAAACCCCCTTACCACCTAAGTCTAGTTTGAAAGAGTCGTTGGAGGCTTATATTGCTGCAACAAATAAAATGACTAGGAATGTAGAAGCGTCCGTGGCCGCCCTTATGCAACCTAGTGAACCGGTAGCTAAAATTTTTCAATGTATAAGGAGGCGGTTGGACAGAGTGAGAATGAGAGAGGATTTCCAAATCAAACCTACCCATACCCAATTGAATCCAACAACTCCAATTTTCAAACATGTGTCCAAAATGATGAGTTGAGCGAATTTGTAGTGTTTGATTTGCCAGATTATGAGGAACCCCTTTCGAGTGAAACCACACCTAATCCGTTTGACCTTTACACCTCCACTCTAGAACCTAAATTGATAAACATCCATGCTTTTGAGGAGGTGTTTAAAGAAATTGATTTTCACTTAATTGAGGATATAGACGCCGGGAATATTTCGGATGATGAACCTGTCGATTTAATAGAAATGTTATGTTCAAATCATCATCTTGAGTTATTAAATGTTTCTCCCAAATCTCATATGCGTCTAGATTTTGATGATAATGGCATGGATGAGTTAAATTTTGAGGATAGTATTGAGGAGAGTCTTGAGGATAATATTGAGGTTGAATCATTTTTGTTTGATGTGTCTGAGTTTCCAATTTATCCTCCTGAACCTTTGACTGTTATATTACCCTCCCTCCTTCCCATCGTTCCGACCCCGCTTGAAGACTGTGAGCTTGAAATTTTTTCCTTTGAATCCGATATTGTTCTCACAGATGATAACACTTACGAGTGTTTCACTTTTTCGGACGATGTTGATGACTCACCGCCCGAGTTTGAGTCCTTTACATTTTCAGATGAGTTAGTTGAACCATCAGACTCG
This sequence comes from Agapanthus africanus, assembly GCA_030015575.1. Lineage (NCBI taxonomy): Eukaryota > Viridiplantae > Streptophyta > Magnoliopsida > Asparagales > Amaryllidaceae > Agapanthus > Agapanthus africanus. The sequence goes on along the minus strand of JASDDO010000016.1, from coordinate 522,690,937 downwards.
GGTGCTTACAGTAGTTTCGAACCATTAATGGAATCTTTCAAGTTCGAAACAGTTTACTATGGTGAGAAAGATATTATCCTTAATTCACTCCCTTTCGTCTTTCCCATTGTTCCGACCGAGCAAGTGACCGTTACGCTTTCATCTCAAATACCAAGTTCGGCGTACCCATGTTTTCTTGCGAATCTTGAGGGATTTGATCCCATTGCACGACGGGTTGATAGGTTAGCGCAATCGCTTTTAACACATCGGTCATCACAAATTGCGCTAATTTACTCATTCAATTTACACCCTCAAGATCGTACTCTACTTCTTTCTTCTTTCCGCCATTCTTCTCCCCCACCGAGACCATATTCTACCCTTCTTCCCACATGGTCTCGTGTGTTTCTCATTTCTTTTCTTTCCACCCCATCATTTCACCAACTTGACTATTACCATGATAAGATTTTTGAATGGTTGGTGCTAATCTTTGGCTTGTGTAAGGCCAAGCTTAAGTTTGGGGGGAACCTTGTTGTATATATGTATATATTTTGTTTTCTTTTTCTATAAAAAATTAAAAAAAATTCAAAACATTAAAAATATAAACAATTTGTAAATAAATAAACAGGGGAGTGCCGACAATTTTTGACCCTCTTGGTTTAGCATGACAGTGAGGACACTGTCAAGTTCAAGTTTGGGGGTATGCTCGGTATGTCTTCTTCCTTCGCATTCATTTGTACATATTTTAGCATTTGCATATTTATTTGAAAACCCATAAAAATTGAAAAAATTCAAAAATTATAAAAATTATTGTATTCAATTTTGGCTAATTGACTTGAGTTTGACAAATAGGTTAACTAGCTAGGAACAACTAGATCTTAGACTTAGTAAATTAAAAACTCTAAAGATAACCTTCCTTAAAGTTTAACGGTAGAAAGTATATGCCTTTGTACTTTATTTAGAAATAGGCAAATTTTGGGTTCACTTCTTGGGCTAAGTCGAAATGAGGGAAGAGTATTGATGTTCTTATTAGAGTATAAGTTTGAAAAATAATTCCTAGCTTAAGTCTAAATTCTGAAAATGTATACCCTACAATTTGCACAATCACGCACCTTGAAACTTGGAATAGTAGAAGAGACCTTGAAATGCTCTTGTCTAAAGTCCTTAGTATAATGAAAATAAAAGAAAAAAAAAGTGAATAAAGAAAAAAAAATGGACACTGGTTTTTGTGATTACTTAAGGCTGTAAAAAAAATAGAAAAATATTTAGCGAGGGTGCTTCATCACCTAGTGCCTTAGACCAACTGGTTTGGGAGTCACTGCTAAAACCTTGGGTATTGCAAAACTAGGAAGTACGCTTTAAAGTGCAAACGCATCTTGTAATCGGTCGTTGGTACCTCAAGAAGTATTAACGGTCGCATGAAGGATGTGTAAGTAAAATTCAATTAAAAATTCACCAACTAATAAGTGCTTTGGACAATGGACGAGAGTACGATTGCTTGATTTGAATTTCCAAGTGTAGGGGTGATTTATACACACACGTGGGGGTATGTGATTGGGATTTAGATGAGAGAAAGGGATGAAAAATAGAACTTGTATCTTTAGTAAAATTCCTGAGTGGAGATGAAACCCTAGAAGGAAAACTTAAGAAATGCCGAAAGCTAAGTAGGTCTGTAGAATATATATAATCTTAAGTTAAATGAGGAGGAAGTGTGAAGAATATGGGTGGATAATTTATGAGTCGACGATAATAGAATTCCTTGTTGGAAAACTTAATTGGAGAATAAAAGTCGAAAAGCCAAATTGATAGGATTTTGTGGGTAGTATCCGCTGAAAATCCTCAGGAGACAACACTCCTCCTACTAGGGACACCTAGAGGTTTAACGGCTTGTTGCACGAGCTCAGTGCAATCGCGTTTCCCTGCGAAAGTGCGGTTAGGATTTTAGTGAATAAAAATAAGTTTGCTCGAGGACGAGCAAAAGATAAGTTTGGGGGTATATGTTCATATCATAATATTGCATTATTATATTCCCCATTCTTATTCTTTTTACAAATAAACAGGTGCTTTTGACGCATGTCTGCTACATATTACAGGTTACAGGTTCTTGGACAGAAAACAGTGAAAATGATAAAAAGACGATGCAAAAGTGGACTTTGACCAACAAACAGAAGACTCTTGATCAAGCCTACATCAAAAATAAAATTCACAAAGTACAAGGCAATGCAAGGTCCAAGATTATAAAGCGAACGGTTAAAAGTCCACCGCAATTATTCACTGGAGATCTGGAAGAAACATAGAAGCTATTTTAATAAAAGAACCAAATAATAAAGAAGCCCAAAGACAGAAGAGCCCACAAAGGAAATCTCAAGGCCCAATACTTCCTTTTAAAGAGAGAGATATAAAATTTTACCAAAGCTTGAAGTCTACTTTGACTAGGTCTTCCTAAGGATATTTTGGTAAATGCAGACGTGCGAATCAATTGTAACCCAGGATTTCCTATCCTCTATAAATAGGAACTCTAAATCATTGTAAAGGCTATGCCTCCCTTCATTAATAAAATAAAAAATTCTTTTGGAGAGCATCGGTGTTTCTTCTCCATTCAGAAATTCAGATCTGACAACCCTGCATGGATGATTGGAGGGATGCATCTGTAAGTAAATTTATTTTCTCGCCCTAGTGTAGATTTCAATTCCTTGCCCTAGGTAGATTTAATTTCATGCCCTAGGAGCTTGTTTAGGGTTTAGCTTTGGGGAAGGATTTTGAGAGATGAGATCTCTCATCCCTTTCTTACCCACCAAATATTTACAATAGGACTCCATGCATACGTGCGCACACCGCGCCCTACGGCATCCTACCCCTCGAGGTACCGATGACACCGTAGTGTAAAGGACCGGTTGCACGCGTTTTCCATGGAGGTTAGGGTAAGGATCTCTAAAGGAAGGACAAGAACCTAGAGGAAGGAACACCTTCCCGAATGGATCTAATCCCCTTTATTGGTAATTACCATAACTCCTCACAGATCTTCATTCGGGTATAGAAAGCGTTGAGATTTAATTGCATTTCCAAACCATCCCTAAACCTAACCCTAGCAAGAGTAGATCTAGATAATTAGTATAGAATAATTAGATTTTTAGATTTAATAACAACTCCGAACACCATTCGGAATTAACTCGTAAGAACGAATCGGAGATTCACAACATCCCTGTGGACCGACCCGTACTCACCGGCTAGCTGCAAAGCGATGCCGTTCTTGATTGCGGTTACAAATATTTTTGATCTATCTTTTAGAAAGCACAAGCACGCTAAATCACTCAATCACCCGGTAGGGAGAAAATTCTTTATGAGACCTTCACAGCTCATAAAGTTGAAAAGTCTTATGTGAGAGATTCCAACCCTGCTTTCTAAGCCATCGCCGCCCTACAAAGAATCCAAGATTGACAGCTATATGCTATCTACAGATCGGACTTACTAAAATCACATGGCAACAACATAGCAAGGAGAAGAAAGCAACAGTATAACAAAAAATGTGTCTTTATTCATGAACTCAATTGGATACAAGATACGTCATATAAAAAAAATGGATACATATTGTTCCCCTCCGAACGGCGGCGCGACGGCGGACGTCTCGCCTGAGGTTCGAGGGCAGATGCTAATTGGTGCTATCCGTCCACCTCTCCGAAGATGCCAAGTTGATTTATGGCACCGTGTATCGAAGGTTTAAACGGATGCGTCCGATGTAGCAGACTTCGTCAAATTCCCCCTCGCTTGAGAGGTTTTTGATTGTGGGGACGCTTTTCCCTGCAGGCGCAAGCCCCTGCAGTTAATTACGCTACCGCATCGCGGTAACCACTTTCTCTTTCTCCAGATGGTCACTTCGTGTCGTGTGTGTTTATTTTGTGTTTAGTTGCCCGTGGATTGTATACGGAGACTGAGTTATGTCGTCGCCCGTAGGGCGTGGACTAGTCCAAATCCGTATTATCTTAGATTTGGGTTTGGGGGTTTTGGGTTTAAGGATACGTTAGCCTCATTCGAGACTAAGATCGTCTTAAACATTTGTTAAGGATACATTAGTCTAGTTTTTAGACTAAGATCAACTTAACGGGATCGTTTAGATCCAACAATAGAGCAATTAAGGGAGCCCTGTTGTTTAGTTTAGTGACATTGCGGTCAATAGGTAGTTTAAGGACATTGCGGTCCAATATTAGTTTTAAGACGTTGCGGTCAAGGTTAAGGACGTCGTAGTCCGTTGTTAGTTTTAAGACATTCCGGTCAAGGTTAAGGACGTCATAGTCCATGAGTTTAAGGACCCCACAGTCCATATCAATGTGTGGTCATCGGGACCCGTCACCTCTTTGAAGACGTCGAGGAATTACGACGCCAAATATCAAAGGAGTGAAGAGATGTACCCTCAAACCAAGGTAGATTAAACAGTCTTTGGCCCAGTTTGGGATCAAGACCAATTAATTATGTTATGAGCCCATTAGCCCAGTTAAGTTTGAATTGAGGACTTATGGCCATCTTGGGCTAAGTCCAATCATATTTGGAATATTGGCTTCCTGTTGGTCCATGAGAGGCTTTGCCTCTAGACACTTAACTACTTGGGCTAAGGTTAGTGTTAAACACTAAAGACCAGCAGTGTTGAACACTGGAAACAAGTTAGTGTTTTAACACTAAAAGATAGTTGGTGTTAAACACCAGCAACAGGGGGTTCAAATTGGTGTTAAACACTAAAACGAATCAGTGTTAAACACTAGCAACAGAGATCTCAAATTAGTGTCAAACACTAAGATAATCAGTGTTAAACATTGGTGACAGAGATTTTAATTTAGTGTTGAACACTAAGAAAGTTAATATTAAACTCTGTTAACAGAGATTTAGTTTAGTGTTAAACACACAAAAATTCAGTGTTAAACACCGCAAGTAAAGCTCTTTAATTAATGTTGAACATTAAGTCAAAACAGTGTTAAACACTGAATTCAGAGGTTCCAATTTAGTGTTAAACACTAAGGCAAGAGGGGTCATGTGGTAGCACGTGAGGGCGCCCTCCCTTTATTTGTTCTGCTGAGAATATTGAATACTTTGGAGCATCACGTGCTGTCACGTGATGGGCGTTTAAGTGTTTGTGCGTTAAAGCTTCTGCCAAGGGTCACGTGGGTCACGTGAGGCATTGCCTCAAAAGCCCTTTTCTATGGATCTTTCCGGGGGTCACGTGGTAGCACGTGACCCTGCCTCTTTGCAATTTCTGATTAAATTCTTCATTAAATCCCTATTTTCCTCTGAAGAATTATATTTTCAGATAGAGTTGAACTCTGATTTTCCTGTAGGAAATAAATTCCTCATATATGTGAAGAACTGAATTTTATCATAGGGTTAAACCCTAATAAAAGCTTTAGAGGAATTATATTCCCATTCTCTTTTAGAGAATTATTCTTAAATAGGGTTAAACCCTAATTTATATTCTGAGGAATGAGATTCTGTCATAGGGTGAAACCCTAATTTCTTCTTTCTTAAGGGAACTAAATTCCTGTTATTTAGAACTAAGTTCTTAACTAGGGTTAAACCCTGATTCTGTTCATTCTGAAGGAATTAAATTCCTATAACATAGGGTTAAACCCTAATTTTATCTCAAAGGAATTAAATTCCTATAATTCTGTGAGAATTAAATTCTCAAATTTCCATTCCCTCTCTATGCTTTGGATCTGCATGGCAGGATCTCAACCCAATGAGAATTAAATTCTCAATTCATGGGGAGATGTGCACTTTGCAGATCCTCTACTAAAGAGAGAACTATGTTCTTATTTTAATATAAGAGTTAAACTCTTTTGAGAATTAAATTCTCTTTTAGAGACCTTCCCTTTCTTACCTAAGATTTTCTTTTGCAGAAGATCCAAATTCTTCCAAAGTCTCCAGGCTCTATATTTCTCTCTCTTTTTATCTCTCTTCCTCTGTATATCTATATCTCTCTATGTGTGTCTCTTGGCTCCTATTTATAGGAGAAGAAGCAGAATCAATTAGTTTTGATGAATATTTCATTGAGAGATTTGATTTGTATTCACCATTCGTTTGGACCTTTGGATTATTAGGTGAATTTTATTCACCATTGGATTTTAAATCCAAAGATTTTCCTTTGTTATTTCGATTAGATTTTAAGGGGAAATCTTTCCAAGTTCAAGATTTTTCCATAGATAGGTGATATTTAATCACCTTTAAATCTTTAGTCCAATCGGTTCCAAATAATCATTTTCCATTGGAAAGATTTGAATGATCTCTTTAGAATTTAATTCTGTTAAATAGGCTTTGAAAGCCGGTCACGTGTGGCCACGTGACTCCTGGTCACGTGTAAGCACGTGACCCCTGGAACGAGCTTTCTTCTTCTTTCTGCGTTCTGTCTTCTGGCCGCTGTTCAACCGTCACGTGCCAACACGTGTCCTCCAGTCACTTGTGAGCACGTGACCCTTTCTGAAGCCTTTTCTTCGATTTAATCAGGGAATTGAATCTGCCTTTGCCGCTGTTTTCAAATATCACGTGCCAACACGTGACTGCTGGTCACGTGCTAGCACGTGATGCCTCCTTCGTAAGCTTTCCTGATTTTAAATCAGGAAACAAATGCCCCCACAGCATTGTTCTCACGTGTCTGCACGTGAGTGCAACGCTGTCATTTTTGTGACCGTTGGATTCTTCTAGGGATTTGGGGAGATGAAGCGTCCCCATCACATCCTATAAATACCCATGTCCTTTCAGAAGAGCCTCCACTTTGCTCATCTTCTTCCTTGCATACTTTCTTTCTGAGAATTTAATTCTCCTTTCCAGAGCTTAGTTCTCTGCCTTGAACAATTTTCAGAGTTTAACTCTGTTCGAAAAGAATTCTTTTCTTCAGGTAATGCTCTCGAACGAACGATGAACTCTCATGTCCTTCTGGATTTTAAATCCATAGCGAGGGTTTCATTCCTCTAAATATGAACCCATGAAACCAATTAATCTTCAGCAGTAAATCTCTTTTAGGGTTCATCTGATCCGCCAAGGAGATGATGATGACAGTTCAAATCCATAGAGTTTAACTCCGTTCACAGAAAAAAGTTTCTGGGGATTTAATTCCCCTTTCCAAAAGGAATTCAATTCCTGTGAAGAACTAAGTTCTTCCTCATAGAGGCTTCTTAGGGTCTCGTTGCCCTAAGCTGTCCTTCTGTAATCAATGCAGCAGAAGCTTTGTAACAATTCTCATGACCTTTATTTCAGGTATTATGGATGCTCATATGAATGGTCTTGACGAAATCATTTCCTATGGGAACATTCGTGCACTGGGCCGCAGTCAGAACCAGGAGATCACCAATGCTCAGTGTGCTGAGATTATGAGCCGCTTTGACGAGTACAACCATCGGCTACTCCACCGTCGCTCTCCTCTTTTGAGATTCATCGTGCTGGCAATTTAGGAGGCGCTTCCTCTCTTCTGCGCCGGTGTACCGCTCAGGGCATTGGATGCTGCCGAGGACAAGATACATTCGGTGTATCTGATGAGTCTAATATCGAAGAGAAGGCGCGGCAAGCTCATTGATCTCTTGCACCAGGCATTTCAGCAGTCGGCCGTACTTGCCGCCTATCGGAGGGTGGAGGACATTCGCGAGGACCCCGATGCTTGTGATCGTGAGAGAAAACATACTCGGGAGGTTCGAAATGCTTGGAGGATCTTGGAAAAAGTTAAGCTTGAGTTTCTCAATCTGTGCCCCGCGTCTGAAGTCTTACCATTGTAAACGTGTTCTTTTTATTTTGTATGACCTTCTTGAAGTATGAATGATAAGTTCTATTATGTCTTTGTATGTTTGCATGCCTTTCTGTGGGATTTTATCATTTCACTATTGTTGTTGCTGATGCTTTTAATATGCATGGTGCTATTCCATTTTTAGTGCACGTCAAGTTTGGGGCTCACGTGTTCTGCACGTGGGGCCCTTTGATGGGACTGTTCAAAATTTTTCCATGCCACATTTTTAGTGCACAATATCAGATGCAGAAAAGGAGCCTTGGAAATAGTTCCACCCCCCTGATTTTCGATGCCTTTCCTTTTTTGGGCCTTGGAAATAGCTTCATCATGCAAAATTTTCCGCGCTCAACACTTAATGCACTTCTTTATATCTGAGGCTATAGCCTTCTTTTCCCTTCACAGAGAGATTTATATTTTTTTCTTTCTTATTTTGGTGTAATTTGTCTTGAGAAACAACCGAGCGCCATGGCCTGCAATCGCCCTCATGCTCGTCGACAGCCATGGGAAGTTCCTATTGAGGAGATGATCCCCCGCTTTGCTGCCCGGTTGGTGGATCCACTCCTTACCGACGACGAATGCGACTCGGCAATGTATGAACTCTCGATCCGTAGGGGGTCCCCCCTCCCGATGGGGTCCCTCTGGCTTCGGATGATTCTCGCGGCCGTGCTTGCCGACATCCCTCCTCACCCGGCGGAGATGACCCTGGCGATGCTTGACGCGGCTGAAGAAAAGCTCGAGGGCTTTCACGAAGCGTGCCTGATTACTCAGGCTTTGAAGGATTGCTCAATTCATCTGCTGAGCCAGATAAAGGCCCGGCGAGCTATTATGTTTGCTTTCGCTGACGAACATGGCGCTAATCGATGGGGAGCGACTCCTCGCGAGAACCGTCGCTTTGATGTGCTGGAGAAAGCAGAGAGAGAGATGGAGAATTTTGTCCTCTGCTTTGTTAACCCTTGTGCCATTGATCCCGTGTTTGGTGACCTTTTCCCGTTAGCGTAGCATTTTTAAATTAGTCCTTCTTTTTGTATGCTTTATGCTGAACTTCCATATAGGCTCGGTACTCGTATGTATATTTTCGCTTGCATAAATAAACTTTGTGTTCTTCTTATAAGAGCTTTTCTTTAATTATCAACACTATCATCATGTCGCAGGCACATTAAAGTTTCGAATATTATTTCTTTTCTGGATGTTCATACAATTGCGAACACATGCTCGCTAGGATAAACGTCGGAAATTTTCTCGTCGCTTTTCATACCAGGTAATGTGAACGAGTTTTAAATTGATTATTGCTGTCGACTGGGAGCCCACATATACGGTCTTGAGCGTGTATGTCCCGTTTCCAAAGTTGCGGTCGCGAAAGTGAACTTAAGTGGCCTGACAAGGCGACACGTGGCGAACACATTGTTGCGCGAGAAAAGGGCTCGGCCGCGAATTCTCGGAGAGGGAGCTGGCTTGCTGAGCGAGCTTCAAGCGAGTCTTACTGCCAAGGCCAACAAAGCGTATGAACTCTGGCGGGTGCTTCAAGAGTCTATCAGGGAGGCGGTGACTCTTGATAAAGCTGCCATGTTCACTCGTGAGAGGGTCGAGGCTCATAAGGCCACCGAGAAAGAGCTTGAAGGCCGGCTCGCTTCGTATTAGGCCCAGCAGGCTCAGGCGGAGGTCCGTCTTTTGGCGATCTTAAACCATGAGGCCGTGGCCCAACAAAAGCAGGATGAGTTGACCAAGCTGCTAAATCGCCCGCCGGCTTGAAACATTTGTATCTTTTCCTTCCTTCTTGTATATACTCATAGATGAGAGTATTTTCTTTTGTTCTTTCATGAATTGTACTTTGTGTCCATTTTGGTTTATGAATAAAAGATACATTTTTCTTCTCAATGATGTGTCTCTTTTCATTGAATGTGTTTTGCGGATAATTTATCTTGATCTCTTTGCAAGGCAGCGATGGCTTAGGATTCAGGGTTAAGATCTGCTTCCTAAGACTTTTGCGCTTTATGAGCCACGAGGGTCTCATAAAGAGTTTTTCTCCCCATGGGTCAAGAGGATCCCATAGGTGTAAGTTCTTCTTAAGAATCGTGAGGATTCTTAAGCGGGTTTTCCCTTGAGAGTCGTAAGGATCTCACCAGAGAGTTTTTCTTCCTTACAGGTCGTGAGGACTTGCAAGTGCTGGATGTGGTCACCGTTATCCGTGTTTCATGGGGTCAGGGGTTGCTCAAGGCATCGTAGTTTAAAGACGTCGCGGTCAAGGTTAAGGACATCATAGTCCGTGGATTTAAGGACTCCATAGTCCGATGTTAGTTTTAAGACATCACGGTCAAGGTTAAGGACGTCATAGTCCGTGGATTTAAGGACTCCACAGTCCGATGTTAGTTTTAAGACATCACGGTCAAGGTTAAGGACCTCATAGTCCATGGATTTAGGGACTCCACAGTCCGATGTTAGTTTTAAGACATCACGGTCAAGGTTAAGGACCTCATAGTCCATGGATTTAGGGACTCCACAGTCCGATGTTAGTTTTAAGACATCACGGTTAAGGTTAAGGACCTCATAGTCCGTGGATTTAGAGACTCCACAGTCCGATGTTAGTTTTAAGACATCACGGTCAAGGTTAAGGACGTCATAGTCCGTGGATTTAAGGACTCCACAGTCCGATATTAGTTTTAAGACATCACGGTCAAGGTTAAGGACATCATAGTCCGTGGATTTTAAGGACTCCACAGTCCGGTGTTTGGTTGCTGGGACCCGTCATCTCTTTGAAGACGTTGAGGAATTACAACGTCAGGCATCAAAGGAGTGAAGAGATGTACCCTTAAACCAAGATAGAATCAGTACAGAATCAGGGTGGTTGATTGTTAGTTTTAAGACATTACGGTCGAGGTTAAGGACATCATAGTCCGTGGATTTTAAGGACTCCACAGTCCGGTGTTTGCTCTGGATGCTTCTCACGGGTTCACTGCCATGCTTGGCGAGGACCAGGCTCCGCTCTGGGCATTTTCCACGGGGTCAAAGAGTGACGTTATCCGCGTTCCACGTAACCAGGAATTTTGCACTAGATGCTTCACACGGGTTCACTGCCGTGTTCGGCGAGGACTAGGCTCCGCTTTGGATGCTTCACACGGGTTCACTGCCGTGCTCTGCGAGGACCAGGATCCGCTCTGGACGTTTTCCACGGGGTCAAAGAGTGACGTTATCCGCGTTCCACGTAACCAGGAATTTTGCACTAGATGCTTCATACGGGTTCACTGCCGTGTTCGGCGAGGACTAGGCTCCGCTCTGGATGCTTCACACGGGTTCACTGCCGTGCTCTGCGAGGACCAGGATCCGCTCTAGACGTTTTCCACGGGGTCAAAGAGTGACGCTATCCGCGTTCCACGTAGCCAGGAATTTTGCACTAGATGCTTCACACGGGTTCACTGCCGTGTTCGGCGAGGACTAGACTCCGCTCTGGATGCTTCACACGGGTTCACTGCTGTGCTCTGCGAGGACCAGGATCCGCTCTGGACGTTTTCCACGGGGTCAAAGAGTGACGCTATCCGCGTTCCACGTAGCCAGGAATTTTTCACTAGATGCTTCACACGGGTTCACTGCCGTGTTCAGCGAGGACTAGGCTCCGCTCTGGATGCTTCACACGGGTTCACTGCCATGCTCTGCGAGGACCAGGATCCGCTCTGGACGTTTTCCACGGGGTCAAAGAGTGACGTTATCCGCGTTCCACGTAACCAGGAATTTTGCACTAGATGCTTCACACGGGTTCACTGCCGTGCTCGGCGAGGACTAGGTTCCGCTCTGGATGCTTCACACGGGTTCACTGCCGTGCTCTGCGAGGACCAGGATCCGCTCTGGACGTTTTCCACGGGGTCAAAGAGTGACGTTATCCGCGTTCCACGTAACCAGGAATTTTGCACTAGATGCTTCACACGGGTTCACTGCCGTGCTCGGCGAGGACTAGGCTCCGCTCTGGATGCTTCACACGGGTTCACTGCCATGCTCTGCGAGGACCAGGATCCGCTCTGGACGTTTTCCACGGTGTCAAAGAGTGACGTTATCCGCGTTCCACGTAACCAGGAATTTTGTTGATTATATTCGCATTTCACGGAATTGGGATTTGACTTTTCGGTGATCAGGATATCGCCGAGCCATGGAATTGGGAGTTGCCACTGTTCCGTTTCGCTTGAAGTCGTGTTCGTTGTTACGAGACGAGTGCTGAGATGATCTCTAAGTCATTCGCGGCCCGTCGAGATTTTGCTTCTTCTTATGATGAAACCTGGGGGAGAAGTATGATCCCTTTTTTGTTTACGCCCTTGGATTGTATACAGGGTGTGATGGAACATCACCTGTAGGGCATAAATTAAAACTTTTTATTTTATTTTATTTCTTTTTCCGCGATGCTCTATCATTTCAGCTTTTATATCGCGGAGGTCGCGATTGCCCTATCATTTCAGCTATTTTTCGCGGTGACCAATCATTTCGGTTATTTATTTCATTTTTACTCGCTGTTTTTTATTGCGAGTTGCCCCATCATTTCGGCTATTTTGCGTGCATACATTTTTACCTGCTGCTTTTTATTGCAAGTTGCCCCATCATTTCGGCTATCTCGTATGCACGTGCGGCCTACTGGCTTTTCGCCATAAATCTGAAAGTAGACACCGATTTCGGCATCAGCACCGCTACAACTGGGATATTGCCAGGAGCGAATCATCATTTGCCTCTGTCGATGTTGAACAAAGGTGGCTTAGCAAACAGGGTTAGGGTCCCGTCAGCTAAAGCTTTTGACTTCATGAGCCGTAAGGGTCTCACGAAGGTATTTCTCCCTACAAGTCGTGAGGATCTCGTAGGTGTATTTTCTCCCTAGGAATCGTGAGGATTCCTAAGTGTATGTTCCTCTGTAATTCGTAAGGATCTTACAAGAGGGCTTTCTCCTTATAAGTCGAGAGGACTCATAAGGGTTGTTCACCATAGGGACATACCCCTAGTCATGGGTGGGACTTTGCTGGGGAAATGCTTATTCGCGCCCGTAGATTGTATACCAGGGTCAGTATGAGCCGCTTGTAGGGCATTGTCGAAGGGTATGGGGGATTTCGCTTAAGCACATGTTTAAGTCTCTGTGACTTAAGACTTTCAAATCTTATGAGCCATGAGGGTCCCATAAGAGAGTTCTCCTTACGAGTCGTGAGGATCTCGCAAGCGTATTTTCTCCTTAGGAATTGTGAGAACTCCTAAGTGTGTTGCTTCTTTGTGAGTCGTAAGGATCTCACGCGGGTGGTTTCTCCTTACAGGGTCATGAGGACCCCGCAAGTGTCCTTTAACGGGGTTGCGCCCTTTCGGGTTTTCACAAACACTCGCCGGTAGCCCTGCTGTTTTTACTCATGGAGCCCTTTCGGGTTTTCATCCGTGCCCTTCTTGCTTATGGACATACCGTTTTTTTTGTTTTTTTTATTTTATTATTATTTTTTTTACGAGGTCGCGCCCTTTTGGGTTTTCACGAATACTCGCCGGTAGCCCTGCTGTTTTTACTCACGGAGCCCTTTCGGGTTTTCATCCGTGCCCTTCTTGCTTATGAACATACCGTTTTTTTTGTTTTTTTTTATTATTGTTTATTTTATTTTATTTTTTATCTCATCAGCCTAAGGATGCTGCGGTAGTAGTTTTAAGGACGTTTCGGTCCGTCGTTAGTTTAAGGACGTTTCGGTCCGTCGTTAGTTTAAGGACATTTTGGTCCGTCGTGGAGAGGGCCAACTACCACTTATAGAGCTTGAGCTTAGGAAGATAGCGAGCGGACATAATCGTCGTCATCTATCATTAACCTAGGCTGTGGCTAATTAAGTGTAGTATTTCTTTAGGAAGCGGCCGTTTATCGGCCTGAAAGGCCTTTCACCGTGCATATCCATTAGTAGATAGGCTCTACCCTAATAGACCTTGTCTATGATGTATAGGCCTTCATAGTTCGGCTCGAATTTTCCCCGCTTGGCGCGATTGGGGATCATAGGCCTCTTGACCACTAGCACGAGTTCGCCTTGGCGGAATGTCCTCGGTCGGGTCAATCTTTCATATGAGCGCGTCATCTTTGCTTTATAAGCCTCCAAGTTTTGTTGTGCTACGAGCCGTGTTTCATCAAGGGCATCAAGCTCCTCAAGCCGAAGGTGAGCATTTTCTTCGCCTGTCAACTCGTGGTGGACTGCCACTCGTAGAGAAGGTAGCTCTATCTCGAGGGGGAGTACCGCTTCCGTACCGAATACCAATGCGTATGGCGTCGTGTTCGTGGCCGTCTTGAACGTAGTTCGATACGCCCAAAGAGCCTCTTCCAGTCTCTCGTGCCAGTCTTTCTTATTTCAGGACACCGTCTTTTTTATGATCTTTGTCAAGGACTTATTGAAGGCTTCGGCCAGACCGTTAGCTCATGGATTATAAACTGAAGAGTATCTCCAGTCTATCTTATGCTGTTGCGCAAAGCGGCTAATCTTATGGCTTCTGTAGGCTGGCCCGTTATCGGAGATAATCCGCCATGGAGTTCCAAACCGATAAATGACGTGCGTCTTGAAAAAGTGGAGGATATTCTCCGTCTTCACTTCCCTCAACGGTACTGCTTCTGCCCATTTGGAGAAGTAATCAGTCGTCGCCAGGATGAAACGATGTCCCCTGCACGATGCTGGTTCGATGGGGCCGACTATGTCAGTTCCCCACATTTCGAATGGCCAGCTAGCCACCGTTGGATGTAGCGGATTCGGATGCTGGTGGATGAAATCCCCATGGATTTGGCATGAGTGGCACTGCTTCGCATATTCGAGGCAGTCCTGGATCATCGTGGGCCAGTAGTAACCCATCCGTTTAATTTTTAACTTCATCTTCGAGCCTGCTTGATGAGAACTACAGATTTCGTCATGAACTTCCCGAACGACTCTTTCTGCTTCGTCAGGTCCTAAGCATCTCAGCCACAGAGAATCAAACGATCTCTTGTATAGAGTATCATTGACGAAAGCGAAAGATAGAGCTCGTTTCATGAGCTGATGTCTTGAGGACGCTTCTTCGGGCATTCGGTGGGACTTAAAGTAGTCTATGAAGACTTCCCTCCAGTCCTCAGCCTTCTCACGGTCTTTTATTTATAGAGTCGTCTGCTCAATCGCTCACTTTTCTTCGGATGATTCCGGAGATATTTCTGCTGGGGCAAGCACCCGACGGCTTTGCACCACGATTTTAACGTCATCAAGGTTCTCGTCAGCCAGTTCTTTAGCGAGCTTAGCTAACACGTCTGCTTTGCTATTTTCCGCGCGTGGTATACTTTCCAAAGTATAGGAAGGAATTTGGGTCAACAGTTGTTGCACCTTTTCACCGTACTCCACCAACTCCGGTTTGCACGTTTGGTAGTCGCCGTTTACTTGACTAACGACCAGTTGAGAATCCCCGTATATGAGGAGGTTTTCAATTCCCATGTCAAAGCTTCGTATTCGGCTTCATTATTCGTCCTCGGCTCTGTTAAGGAGAAAGCGAAGCGCATTATTCCTCCTTGTGGGGTCACGAAGATGAGGCCTACCCCCGATTTGATTATAGGGGTGCTTTGTCTGCGCTTCTTCATGGAAGATGCTCCATCGAAATAAAGCTCCCATCGGGTATCACCTCGGTCGATCGCGTCAAATGCATGTTCGTCTGGCAGATCGCAATGCAGAGGAGAATCAGCAGTTATCGGATGCTCAGCGAGGAAGTCGGCGATGGCCTGGCCTTTTACTGCCTTGAGAGGTCGATACGTTATCGAGAACTCCATCAAGAGCAGAGCCCATTTAGCGAGTCAACCTGTCAATATAGCCTTCGACATCAAATATTTAAGAGGGTCCACCTTCGATATAAGACGTACTTCATGTGCCAATGCATAATGCCTGAGCTTTGTTATCGCAAAGATCAACGCCAGGCAGTGTTTTTCAATGGGAGAGTAATTGCTTTCTGCCCCCAGCAGAACTCGACTTAAGTAGTAGAGTGCTCTTTCTTTCCCCTGGTCATTCTCTTGCACCCATAATGCACCTAAAGAACCTTCTAGGGCGGTTGTATAAAGAATGAGAGGCTTTCCCTTGACTGGAGCAGCTAACACCGGCTGGTTCTGCAGGTACTGCTTGATCTCATCTAACGCGCTCGGGCATTTTTGGTCCCAGACGAACGGGGTTCCCTTCTTCATCAGGTGGCTGTAAGGACGACACTTACCTGACAGGTTGGCGATAAACCGCCGGATGTACGCAAGCTTCCCCTGGAGAGACTGCAGCTGTTTGAGAGTCCTTGGGGGTGGCATTTCGATGATCGCCTTGATCTTAGACGGATCTATCTCGATACCTCGGTGTCGGACGATGAATCCTAGGAATTTACCCGAGGAGACTCCGAACGCGCATTTGAGGGGGTTCATCTTCAAATTATATTGCCGAAGGCGTTGAAATACGGTCTTCAGATGCTCTAAATGCTCTTCGTATGACCTGCTCTTCACCACGAGGTCATCGATATAGCACTCGACGATTTCATGTATGAGATCATCGAAGATCTTTGTCATGGCCATTTGATAGGTAGCACCGGCGTTCTTTAGACCGAAGGGCATAACTTTGTAGCAGAATATACCCAAAGAAGTCCGAAAAGCGGTGTGCTTATGGTCTTCGGGATGCATTTTTATCTGATTGTACCCCGATGAACCGTCCATAAAGGAGAAGACCTCATGAGTGGACGTATTGTCTATCATCAGCTCGGTGACCGGTACCGGGAAATCGTCCTTCAGGCAGGCTTTATTGAGATCTCGGAAGTCCACGCATATGCGCACTGTCCCATTCTTATTCATTACCGGGACGATATTGGCGACCCAATCAGGATACTGTACCTCCTGGATAAACCCGGAATCGTTTAGTTTCTTGACTTCGGCATTAATGCTCATTTCAAGCTCAAGCCGCATCCGCCTCGGTGCCTGTTTGACTGGCTTGATATCCGGGGATATTGCTAATTTATGTACCGCAATCTCTGGATCTAATCCTGGCATCTCGGAATAGTTCCACGCGAAGCAATCTCTATGCTGTAGAAGCACGTCTCTTGACGCCGCCACCCTTTCCTCAGATAGTAGCTCGCTAATGAATGTTGGTCGCGGATCGTCTTCCGATCCCAACTCAATCTTTTTGAGGTTATCTGCAGTCGTATGTATGCCATCTTCCAGTTCTTTCGGAGCTGGTGGAAATTCTGAGATCACCTCATCATTGCTGTTCTCAAAGCACCAGGGAAGGTCATCCATGTTCTCGGGCTCTTCTTTTAATATTGTAATCATGTGACAAGTGCAAATCCGCTTCCAAGACCAATGTGGATCTGACTCTGCTCTTGCGGCTTTGGGTTCGTGCTTTTGTGGCGGCGTTACCCTCCAACTGCTGGATAAAGCAAATCTGCCTTGCTGGTACTGGTCTTCGACCCAGTTCTTGAACGTGAAGCAGTCTTCGATAGGGTGTCCTATGGCTCGGTGATAAGAGCAATAGCCCGGATGGGAAACTTTGTTAGCTTGCTCAGGGTGCTTAGACTCCGGAAGTGCGATCATTTGATATTTTATAGCGAGCTCGAGTAGCTTCTTCGTCTTGTCTCGAGGGAAGGAATACGCTTGACTCATCTTCTTCATGAGGGACAAATCCGGACCGCGCAATGCCCGATCACACGACTCTCTAATCTTGCGTCGCTGTTGTCGACTTCTTTTTCCGCCTCTTGACTTACTTCTGCCTCTGCGTTGGGCCTTTTGTACAACGGGTTGACAGGCAGGAGTACCTTTGTCTTTTGCAGCCTGTTGAAACAGACGTTGCGTCCTGGCCTTCTCGAAGATGGCCATCTCGCGGTTGTGATTTTCCCGAGCCGTTTGACCCGCTTTCCTGATAAGACTGCCTGTTCGTTCTTCAAATGACGGACTCGACATTTCGCTTGTAGGATCCAGTTTTGACGAGGGGTTGGCATTGCTGGACAGGGCGTTTTCCTCCTCATCGAAGTTATATACGGCGTAGCTACCGTAGATTCGCTCCCGTTTACCGGACCTCACGTATCCAAGGCCGAGCATTTCCATTCTCCCGTTGGGCAATTTGCGCTGAGTTCCAGGGACATCCCCAATCCTGTTGTTGAATCGAGCTTGTCGAACAGTCTGTTTTAAGGGTACCCCTTGGCGCTTCAATAGCCTCTTTAGTCCATTTGTGTAGTATCTGGGAAAACGGATGGGTTGGAGCCTGTCAAGTGTAACATCCGCGCCATGCCATATCTCTTTCTCCACTCTCGTTTCTGTGGATTGGTAGAATAGGATCACCTTTTCACCCTTTTGCCTGGGAGGGACGTAAAACGTCTGCAAGTCCTGCACATTGTGAGCTTGAAGTGCGTCGAGATCCTTGTAGTGTTTCCGCGGCACCATGGTGACCTGTAAACTCTAATCATCACCAGGGGATGCTTGTACTGACGGCCGACTGGAGAATACGGCATTAACCTCATCTTCCGAGTCACTTCCGAAGATCAATATGGGGGCGGACGGTCCCGGGTTGTTGCGTCGAGCCGGTCCAGCGTAAACTATCTCTTCTTCTTCTTCGGTATCACTCCCGAAAACAGGGATGGCGGCGGCGGCTTTGTTCTCCGGTTTGCGATACCTTTCTGTATCCTCGAAATCCGGCAAAAAGTACTTTACATCTTCGTACTTGCGGACTTCGTTCACGGAGAATGGGTTCAGCTCGCCTGTCACGGTATACTCGAGACCATCCTTGAAATACTTCATACACTGATGTTGTGTAGACAGGATGATGTTGTACTCGTGCAACCAAGGACGACCGAGCAGAGCATTGTAGCAAGTCTTGGCGTCTATGACATGGAACTTAATGTCCGTGACGAGCAGCCCAAACCGTAACGTTAGTATTACAGATCCGAGAGTCCGTGACGACTGGGAGTCAAAACCGGAGATGGTAATTTTATCACGAGCGAGGTGCTGAACGCTCATGCAGATTTCCTTCAACACCCGAACATTAAGGAGATTGACGGAGGATCCATTATCAACCAGGATTTTGCCTATCTTAATATCGTGGCAATATCCAGAGACGTATAGGGGACGGTTGTGGTCGCACGTCCCAAGGAGAAGGTCTTCATCACCGAACGTGACATCGGCTGTGTGTACTTCTTCCAGTTCATCCTTCATCCTTTGTTCGGTGAGGAAGGCTTGAAATTGCTCGGGCTCTTGTAGAGCCTTGATTAATGAATCTCTCGCTTCTTTTGATAATAAGAGGGCGTCGAGAATGCTGAGCTGCAAAGGTAGCTTCCTTAGGTGCGCTAGGATGTTGTAGTCCACCTTACTTTTCTTGAGCGGGTCCTTAGCAGTCAGCTCTTTCATGACTTGGTCATCTAAGGCGATATCCTCAGCGACCTTTTCCTTTCCCTTATCTTTTCTAGTTGCGGGTCCGAGATTCTTTTCCGGAAGCGTGCGATTGTGCAGCTGAATGTTTTCGCAGGCCTCTGGTTCCTCTTCTTTCCCTAAGACGGATTCTTTAAGGGCCCAGAGCCATTTCCTCATCGGAGTCGCTCCCAAAGGTGAGAACTTGTGATCCTCCGGCGTTGACCATGTAACAGTTGCCGGTAGTTCTTTTGTGTCCTTCGGTCGTACTTCTCAGCTCCCGACGAGTTCTGCGTTTCATTCGCTTAAAATGTTGCCAATGAGCAACATATCCCTGCCACCATATTTTAAAAGCGTCGCACTCCTCAGTTGGGTGTGAAATCTTCCGATGATATGAGTAGTAATTAGGGTGCCTTTCCGCCCCATTGAGCGTGTTTTCTTCCGAGGGTGGTAGCTTCATTCCCATTGACATGGCTTTGGCAAACCTTTTCCTCGTCTTGAATATATTTTTATCCATGTCGGGTGCCTTTCGATCTGGCGGGAGTGCTCCGACTCTTTCATTTAATCGCCTGCGTTTGGCTCTTTCTAATGCGGCTACCTCATGCTCCTGGTCGGCTTTACTTTTCAGACGAATTTTGTCTAGAAAGGCGTCGATCATTTCGTCTGTCGGCCATACAAGCTCCGGTTCAGGCTCTGCCCCCAGTTTCTTAGTGCCAGGAATTTTTTCATCGTCCGTAAACGAGTGGGAGATCACATGACAACTCGCCACATATTCCTCGGATTCATCCGACGAGCTTTCTCCATTATCTTCCTCTTGAAAGACGTGGTTGAGGAACTCTTGGAGTGTGATGGGAGTCCACGTCTTTTGATTGTACTCCTCCAGTGCGTCAATCTGTTTCAGCAAGTCCGTATGCTTGTTGCCAGGCTTCACGGGTTTCTTAGCTTTCTTCTTCTTTTTCTTTGAAGATTTCGACGGCTGGTTGTGAGTGCTCGGGTCATCGCCACCGATATTTGGAGTTGGGCGTGGCTTCAGCATCCCTTCAATGATCTGGGGTTCCAGCGGGTTCTTCCACCTGATCGCCGGGCATGTCTGGAGCTCATTCAGCATTCTTTTGGTTTTTTCTGAAAGCACGATTTCCCATGGAGCTTCTTCAATGAAAAAACAAGTTGCCCCCGGTGTGTCCGTCTTCTTAGGAGTGTGCGGTTATGGCGGGTTCACCTTCCACTTCTCGGACAGCGCAAACTTGCCCTGTAGGTATTGATCTTCAATCCATCCTTTGAAGACGAAGCAATCCTCAATCGGATGGCTTACCGTTTGATGGTAAGGGCAGTAGTTGGGGTTATTCACCTCATTAGGTTGCGGCGGTCACCATGGGTTTGGCAAGTTGATAAGCCTGTTGCGTATTGCCAGCTCGAATAGCCTCTTCGTATTATCCCACGGGAATGAGTAGGGGCGCTTCATTTTCTCATTATAATACCGCCGTCTTTCTTCCAGTTGATCCGCCAGCTTTGGGGCACTGGGTTGCTGCTGAGCGTTCGCAACGAAGGATGCCTTCCCTTTACCCTTGTCATTCCGAGGTTCTGGCTTCAGGGGAGACGGTCTGTGACCCATCTGGTCCATCTGGGCCAACTTGTCGATCAAAATCTGGAATATGGTCGGCTTGAAGAACATTATGAACTGTGAGATAGTTGCATGGGGATCTAGGGTACCCACGAACATGCCTACCGCAGGTGCTTCCTCAATGCATTGTTCGCATTTAGACCACAAGTTTCGCCAACGTATAGCGTACTGGACCCACGTCTCGCCTGGTTTCACCCTGGCATTAATCAACGCCGTTATCGGGGTGCGTTCGCTGGCGCTCGCGAATCGCTGAGTGAATAGCAATTCCATTTCAGCGAACGTCTTGACGGAATCGTTCGGGAGTTCAGAGTACCATTCGAACGCCGTCTCTGACAAGCTGCCGACGAACTGGCGGAGCAGGAGCTTATCATCGCCGCCGGTGTTGCCGCAAAGCGCCCTGAACTGGGCAACATGCTGGTGGGGATTGCCCGTCCCCTTATAGACATGAAATTTTGGTATTGTATAGCCCGGCGGGTACTTGATCTGGTCATACCAGCTCGGATATGGTCGCCCTGTTCTGACAACTTGACCAGCTGCCCCAGTCGCCTGGTGAACCCGTATCTGCTGAGCTATATATTCTTCTAGGTCAGCTTTGGAGATTGTCTCCTCCTTGGCTGTTGACAGAGCGGGTGGAGGATTTGACGTTTCTCCCCTGTCGTCTTCAAGAACGATTGGAGGACCTTCAGCAGGAGAATCTTGTTGGATTATCATTCCCACCATTTCCTGGAACAGGAGGGCCATTCGCTGTATATTGGCTGCTTTTTCGGCAGCCTCTTTATCCTTCTTCTCCAATATCCTGCGAAGGAATTCAGCGTCAGTTTCTTGCTCCTGGCGTTGATCAGATGACGCTTCGGGGCTTTCTTTCGGCCCAGTGAGTGCGGCCATTGCGTTCATTATTTCTTGGACCTTCTGCTGTTGCTCCTGAGCTTTGGTCACTGACCGTGTAAGCGGCCTATGACCCGTGGATGTACGGCTGTCCTCTTTTCCCCGACGCCATGTATACAGTATGGACCATCCTGCCCCCAGCCTTAGGGCATCTGGGCTCAGTGCTTTTAGCTTTCGTTGCAGGCCCGGGGGTCCTCCCTGGCCTCTTCTTTTTATGAGCAGTGGAAGTTGAGGGGGCCGTTGAGGTGGGCACCCAGACAGCTTTTCGTGGCTTAGCCTGGTGACTGACTTCCTGTTGGATTTTTAGCTTCTTGTGCTGGCGGGAGAAATTTGGATCGATCATCGAGTCTCGGGCCTGCAGCCAGACTTTATAGATCTGGGAGGACAGCCGTTGAGGAGATTGGGGCTGTTCTGGCTTTACTTCTATAGCCCTTTTCAGCGGATGGGGAGACTTCTTTAGCACCGCGGTAGGAGAATTCCTACGCACCTTATTTAGCATTTCGAAGCTGTTCCTAGTTGTAACAGCAGCATTAACTTCTGTCGTCGGGGCTGGAGGAGTTAGCTCAGAAGGGGAGTTGCCCCCGACCTTTCTCACTCGGCGCCAGTAACGACGTCGAGCGTGTCGTGCTGATGGCATCGGCTCGGTGATGGTGATAGCCTCATCCTGCCCCCTGTGTAGGTGGGGGGTCGCTGCTGGTGCCAGCCTGTTAAAGACTGGTGTCCTTCGGGTAGCAGGAGCGGGAGCTGGAACAGTCAACCTTGTAAAGACCGACTTTTTGGAAGGAGAAGCCGCCTTGACGACTTCAGGAGCGGGACTGGTTATTTTCTTAGGAGCAGCCTTCTCTGAGATTGTAAGCCCCATCGTGGTTTTACAGGAGCTCCGGCCTAGTCTGGAGAAGACCGACTTCTTGGGAGCCTCCGCTGTCAGCATCGGGGCGGTGAAGCTTGTCGGTGGGAGCATGGTCCCAAAAAACAACCCTGTGGTGGCTCGAGTGACCTATTCCATGGGCATTGTGAATAGTGAAGCAGCTTGGGGTCCGTAGGCTACACCTCCTGGCGAGGCAGGGCGCCGGTTGCAGTTGCAGTTGGAGCATTTCGCACAAGTGGAAGCCATTGATTCTTTGCTTTCTGCAATAAGCAAGACGCCAAGTCTTAGTACCTTGAAACCCATGGGCAACCATTAGCGAACCGTGTTTGGTTCGTGAACACGACACACGAAGTGTGGAGTGGAAAGAGGAAAAGGTCCCACCGGGCGTGCCAGAATCTGTTCCCCTCCGAATGGCGGCTCGACGGCGGACGTCTCGCCTGAGGTTCGGGGGCAGATGCTAATTGGTGCTATCCGTCCACCTCTCCGAAGATGCCAAGTTGATTTATGGCACCGTGTATCGAAGGTTTAAACGGATGCGTCCGATGTAGCAGACTTCGTCAGATTCCCCCTCGCTTGAGGGGTTTTTGATTGTGGGGACGCTTTTCCCTGCAGGCGCAAGCCCCTGCAGTTAATTACGCTACCGCATCGCGGTAACCACTTTCTCTTTCTCCAGATGGTCACTTCATGTCGTGTGTGTTTATTTTGTGTTTAGTTGCCCGTGGATTGTATACGGAGACTGAGTTATGTCGTCGCCCGTAGGGCGTGGACTAGTCCAAATCCGTATTATCTTAGATTTGGGTTTTGGGTTTTTGGGTTTAAGGATACGTTAGCCTCATTCGAGACTAAGATCGTCTTAAACATTTGTTAAGGATACATTAGTCTAGTTTTCAGACTAAGATCAACTTAACGGGATCGTTTAGATCCAACAATAGAGCAATTAAGGGAGCCCTGTTGTTTAGTTTAGTGACATTGCGGTCAATAGGTAGTTTAAGGACATTGCGGTCCAATGTTAGTTTTAAGACGTTGCTGTCAAGGTTAAGGACGTCGTAGTCCGTTGTTAGTTTTAAGACATTCCGGTCAAGGTTAAGGACGTCATAGTCCATGAGTTTAAGGACCCCACAGTCCATATCAATGTGTGGTCATCGGGACCCGTCACCTCTTTGAAGACGTCGAGGAATTACGACGCCAAATATCAAAGGAGTGAAGAGATGTACCCTCAAACCAAGGTAGATTAAACAGTCTTTGGCCCAGTTTGGGATCAAGACCAATTAATTATGTTATGAGCCCATTAGCCCAGTTAAGTTTGAATTGAGGACTTATGGCCATCTTGGGCTAAGTCCAATCATATTTGGAATATTGGCTTCCTGTTGGTCCATGAGAGGCTTTGCCTCTAGACACTTAACTACTTGGGCTAAGGTTAGTGTTAAACACTAAAGACCAGCAGTGTTGAACACTGGAAACAAGTTAGTGTTTTAACACTAAAAGATAGTTGGTGTTAAACACCAGCAACAGGGGGTTCAAATTGGTGTTAAACACTAAAACGAATCAGTGTTAAACACTAGCAACAGAGATCTCAAATTAGTGTCAAACACTAAGATAATCAGTGTTAAACATTGGTGACAGAGATTTTAATTTAGTGTTGAACACTAAGAAAGTTAATATTAAACTCTGTTAACAGAGATTTAGTTTAGTGTTAAACACACAAAAATTCAGTGTTAAACACCGCAAGTAAAGCTCTTTAATTAATGTTGAACATTAAGTCAAAACAGTGTTAAACACTGAATTCAGAGGTTCCAATTTAGTGTTAAACACTAAGGCAAGAGGGGTCATGTGGTAGCACGTGAGGGCGCCCTCCCTTTATTTGTTCTGCTGAGAATATTGAATACTTTGGAGCATCACGTGCTGTCACGTGATGGGCGTTTAAGTGTTTGTGCGTTAAAGCTTCTGCCAAGGGTCACGTGGGTCACGTGAGGCATTGCCTCAAAAGCCCTTTTCTATGGATCTTTCCGGGGGTCACGTGGTAGCACGTGACCCTGCCTCTTTGCAATTTCTGATTAAATTCTTCATTAAATCCCTATTTTCCTCTGAAGAATTATATTTTCAGATAGAGTTGAACTCTGATTTTCCTGTAGGAAATAAATTCCTCATATATGTGAAGAACTGAATTTTATCATAGGGTTAAACCCTAATAAAAGCTTTAGAGGAATTATATTCCCATTCTCTTTTAGAGAATTATTCTTAAATAGGGTTAAACCCTAATTTATATTCTGAGGAATGAGATTCTGTCATAGGGTGAAACCCTAATTTCTTCTTTCTTAAGGGAACTAAATTCCTGTTATTTAGAACTAAGTTCTTAACTAGGGTTAAACCCTGATTCTGTTCATTCTGAAGGAATTAAATTCCTATAACATAGGGTTAAACCCTAATTTTATCTCAAAGGAATTAAATTCCTATAATTCTGTGAGAATTAAATTCTCAAATTTCCATTCCCTCTCTATGCTTTGGATCTGCATGGCAGGATCTCAACCCAATGAGAATTAAATTCTCAATTCATGGGGAGATGTGCACTTTGCAGATCCTCTACTAAAGAGAGAACTATGTTCTTATTTTAATATAAGAGTTAAACTCTTTTGAGAATTAAATTCTCTTTTAGAGACCTTCCCTTTCTTACCTAAGATTTTCTTTTGCAGAAGATCCAAATTCTTCCAAAGTCTCCTGGCTCTATATTTCTCTCTCTTTTTATCTCTCTTCCTCTGTATATCTATATCTCTCTATGTGTGTCTCTTGGCTCCTATTTATAGGAGAAGAAGCAGAATCAATTAGTTTTGATGAATATTTCATTGAGAGATTTGATTTGTATTCACCATTCGTTTGGACCTTTGGATTATTAGGTGAATTTTATTCACCATTCGATTTTAAATCCAAAGATTTTCCTTTGTTATTTCGATTAGATTTTAAGGGGAAATCTTTCCAAGTTCAAGATTTTTCCATAGATAGGTGATATTTAATCACCTTTAAATCTTTAGTCCAATCGGTTCCAAATAATCATTTTCCTTTGGAAAGATTTGAATGATCTCTTTAGAATTTGATTCTGTTAAATAGGCTTTGAAAGCCGGTCACGTGTGGCCACGTGACCCCTGGTCACGTATGGCCACGAGACCCCTGGTCACGTGTGGCCACGTGACCCCTGGAATGAGCTTTTTTCTTCTTTTTGTGTTCTGTCTTCTGGCCGCTGTTCAACCGTCACGTGCCAACACGCGACCTCCGGTCACGTGTGAGCACGTGACCCTTTCTGAAGCCTTTTCTTCGATTTAATCAGGGAATTGAATTTGCCTTCGCCGCTGTTTTCAAATGTCACGTGCCAACACGTGACTGCTGGTCACGTGCTAGCACGTGATGCCTCCTTCGTAAGCTTTCCTGATTTTAAATCAGGAAACACATATTATTCAAAGGTTACAAGTGTCCAACCTATATAAAAACAGCTATTGGGAGGGAGGCACCTTTAATAGACCGGCTAGCTGCTCGCGCACTTTTCTCAACTCCTCCTCACGATCAGCCGCCGCGGCTAGCTCTGCTTCAACCTGGGCCCGTTGCTGCAAATAGGATGAGAGTTTCTGATCAACTTCCTGCTGAGCAGCCTCCTGACTCTGCGCGACCTGCTCATTAAGATCAAGCTTCTTTCTCAACACCAGCCCGTCTGAGATACATCGTTGAAGGTTTTCAAAAATAACATTCAGCTGGGCAGCATTAGCTGCAACCTCAGCGCGCAGTTGGGCAGATTCAGCAGCAGTCGCCTCACGTTCCTTTCGCTTAAGGGTTGCCTCTCGTTCGAAATGGCGAAAGAATGGAACACTTTGCTCAACCCATGCGGCCCGTTGGGAGTTCAAAGCCTGGGTTTTAGGGGCAGGACGCATAAGTTCAAGCTGATGCAGGCAGGCCTCGATCTTCCTGCAGTGATTAACCCAAGACTCGACGACGCCTTCATTATGGAAATTTACAAGCGTCGCCAGCATCGGATTGACCTCGGTAGAGAAATCTGCGGTAGATGTAGGAGCTTCTGCGTCAAGCTCCTCGACGTATTCACTCAGCATGCGCAGACTCGTCACAGCACCCTTTGAGGATGGGCATCTGGAAAAGGGGCCTGCCGGCATCATAATGCAAGATTCGAAAGAGGCCGGAGTTGAAGCGACCGCTGTAAAACAAGTCACAATCAGATAACGGATCAAGAAATATAGGAGATTCATGAACAATGGGATTTACTATACCAGCTGTAGCAGGTGGCAAAGCCGGGAGGACCAATAGCGCAACTGATCTCTCATCTCCTCCTTCAATCTGTAGCACTGCAATCAAGGCAAAGAAGACCCAGAAATGATTTCATGGTCGGTAAAAGAAAGAGCATTAATTGAAAGCTGTATTCACCAGCGCCACTGGATGAGGCAATCCCCGACGGGAAGGAGAAGTAGGGATGCAGCACCTGGTACAGGTGGTCAAAAAGGACTCCTGCAAAAACGCGATAATGCAATGTCAGTACATGAATTATATAGCTGAGAGACAAGACTGATGGGTCACAAATCCATACCTTCCAGCATCTGCGACGGTACGAGAGAAGGCAGAGAGGTGGTTACCGTCAGGACAGTAACCGACGACGCTGTCTCAAGTAGCTCGACATCTGCACTAGCCGCAACTGCATTAGAAACAAGATAAACCTTGTTAGGAAAGATTGCAGAATAAAAAGAAGGACGGTAACCTAAAATCTACCTGAAGAGTCACCAGCCGGAGCCGCGACAAGGGCGTTACTTGATTCAACAATGGCGTCTCCCTCCTCCATCGGGGTGGTCTCACCCCCCGTCGCCTCGTCCCCTGACTCCATGTAACAACCGAGTCCAGTTCTACAAATTTCAGTTACCATATGTGTAGTGTATGGTATTTACTTCATTTATCATGTTTTGGCCGATACTAGTTATAATTTACACCGACATGTCATTTTTTCTGCATATAACAATTTAAGTCTTTTAAATTAAATTAAAAATACTTGTCATGGCCTGCTCGATACCCCTAACCCTGTGGTAGCGTCCTTGCATCGTGTTCCCACCCCGTTTAGTGAAACGGACGTGTTTGGACGTCTATGCGCACGCACGTGCGTCCGTTCTTGGGGGTATGCTTTTTAATTACAAAATACACCATTTTAATTTTTGGAATCTGCCAATAAATTTCATATTTCAAATTCAATTTTTGGACCCGACCCGGGCGCGTTTCTGAATTATTTGTATCCCGCCAAAATTTTAATTATTTAATATTTTAGCTTGGAAATCTTTTATCAGCTGAGGGATCTTCTTTAATATCTTTTATAATTTTCCTAATCTAATTTTTCTTTCCCCGAGCCAATCAAAAACCCCATTCTTAATCACCCGGCCCCACCATTCCACAGCTCCCTCTCTCACCTCTCCCTTTTCTCTTTCTCTTTCTCTCTCTTCTCTCTTTTCTCTCTTCATCTCTCATCCACTAAAATCCAATTTCCTCTCTCCGTACTGTTACCCTCTCTCTCTCACTCCTCTCGCGAGATTTCCTCTCTCCTCTCGAATCTCTCTCTCTCTCCTCCCCATGTATCTCTCTCCCTCCCTTTCATTTATATTTTTCTCTTCTTCCTCGTTGGTTTTAAACGCTGAACCCACCTCCTGCTAACCCTAGCCGCCTCATCCCCTCTAGTCATTGCCCTAACGCCGATGACACCTTCGCAGACCTCGTCGCCTCCTCACCCTCGTCATCTCCTTCTTCCTTTTCTTCTCTCCCGAGTGCCTGTGTGCACCGCCGAGGCTTGCACATCCCCTCACCGCGACGATCACCGGATTTATCTCGTCGCCATCCACTGTTCCAGATCGACGTAGCGGTGAGCTCTCACACCCCTTCCTTCTCCTTCCTTCCTTCTTCTTCCCTTCTCTTATTTTCTGTTCGGTTCTGTGTTTGGCCGTTGACCCCTGCAGGCAGTTCGCTGGAGCTCCGTCAACGCAGCCGACGTTCACGACCCCTCTACAGATCAACGTGAGCACCCCCTCCTCAATCTTCCTTCTCTTCTTTCTTCCTATTCTTCTCTTCTCTTTCTGTTTATATTTCTAGCAATTGTATTTTTTCACTGTTGTGTCTGGCCGGAATCTGACCGTGCCGACGACGTTTCCCGACGACCCAGCGAGGACCTGCGACCCGTGTGACTCCACTGTTCGTCGTTTGGGGCTCTTTCCGTGAACCGTGCGCGCGTCGCGATTTTTCCCCGCCGACGCGTAACGTTCCGTTTTCCGTTTCGCGACCCGTCGAGGCAAGTGAAACTTGCTACATGCTATTTTAAACTATTCGTATGCTATATTATTTATTTCCTGTTAAATCTCTAAATAGAATCGAAAGAATTGGATTTCAAGTTAACCGTATACAGTTCCGTTACACATTTTATGATCCCGAACTTGAAACTTAATTTTGCATCTAATTATTTATACCTAGTAACCACCTGTAAATGATAGACCACATGATCACATTTGTTTATAGCCATGATACCCCTTTTATCCAGTTTTAACCTATCAGACATCCTTGTGCAACTTTAACTGGTTTAATTACAACTGCATCCATTGAACATATTATACATGTCGTCGCATCCATAGATTACTCAATACTAATTAACCTGTTTTTTTAGCATTCACATCTGTTATACGGTATTCATATAATGCTGACACCATCTGATAAACACAACTGATAACTGTACGGCTGATTAGTTAAATCTGCATTTATTGCTTAACCTAGTGCTTGTTTTGTGTTGATACCCATGCTTGATTATTTATAACCAGGATTATGAGCACACACATGTTATGACTTGCTACACACATACTACTTGACCCGACATGGTACCGTACACTACTTGACTTGACCTGATATACCATGGCTCGACCTGTTACCTGATCTTGTGTCTAATGCCAACAAACCTGACATGTAGTCCTCACGGACCGTTCCTGTTGTCTATCCAGACAAACCTGCTCTTACCTGATCCTGTGTTGGCATTAGTTCTTGATTACTGAATACCTGACTTGAACACTTATAACTTAGGGGTATGGGGAAATCAATGGTGAAACCTGACTTGTAACTCAACAGTTTGATACCTGTTCTGATCAGTCTTACGGGCTAGGCCAGCCCCGGAGTGATGATGCTGACATCACTCATCTGTACTTGCTACCTTCTATTGCCTAGCGGCACGTCTCGAATTCAGCCCGAGAATCTTGACCGTGGTCCCGGGCACGCACGGGATACTATTGAGTTACATCGATGATTCATCAAATTGATTTCAAAGACTTGAGATTAGATAACCCAGTAGACCAGTTTAGTTTACTCACTGCACACTACCCCACACTGCCTGATTTATATTACTGTTACACCTGCTTTTCATTCATGTTTACATTTGCATTGCCTGTTACCCTGTTTATATTTTTTCACTTGATGACATGACGTGCTGACGTCTGGGTTTTGCATGGCCCAGATTCCGTACCTTTGCTGCAGTCCGAGCAGGAGTACTTTAGCCAGCAGGCTGAGCAGTGAGGTTTCTGTATTAGTTAGTTCTTTTATTTCCTGCATTTTATTCCTGATGTGAGCCCGCATTATGGGACATATATTCCAGTTATTTGTATTGGATCTTTTGCTTCCGCACTTTTATTATTCTTGACTCATATTATCTTGGCTTATGGACATATTTTAGATAGTTTTATTTTGTTCTTGATATCTCTACAGCCGTAATGTGACTGTGGATGGATACTTCCTACCCACAGGTAGCATGGTTGGCTATGTCACGTGCCCAATTTAGCGTACTCTGTGAAGCGGGGCGTGACACTCCACGAGAGCCGTCGTCACACTTGCGACACCAGGAGACGGCAAAGAACCGTAAGCAGGAAGAGCGATGATCGGGGCGGTGCCCGACTCTTGAGAATGAGCGTCCATCTCGGGCCCAGCAATCGTACCCGTTTCGCTAGCCACTACCTCGGGCTCAGTGATCGCAGCCGTCTTGTCCACCGCTGCCTTAGGCTTGGCCATGGTAGCCATTTCGTCCACCGCTGCCTCAGTCTCGGCCGTAGTAGCCGTCTCACCCGCCGCCACCTCGGGCTCGGCAGTGGTAACTATCTCGGGCATAACAATTGTGACTGTCTCGTCAGCCACTATCTCGGGCCCGGCAGTTACGGCTACATTGCCTACCGTCGCCCCGGGTTCAGCAGCTACCTCCTCCACCACCCCCTCAGGCTCAACGGTCGCTTCCACTTCTTCAGTAAGGCTCAGCCCTGCAGGACAAGATATATAAGAACTGATAATGTAAAACTTTGACAATAGAGCCTCAAGGCACATTACCTGGAGTTGATTTACCATTTGCTTCCTGAGCCGCACGTGTCGCCCGTCTGTGAGCAGTAGACAAGGCAACCGGAGACTCCTCTAAAGGAGTAGCAACAGGAGTAACGGCACTCGAACCAGCTCCCGCACATAAAGCAGCACTACGCTCCCTTGCTGCGCACCTTAGGCGCTTCCTTTCCTCCCGGGCCATCAAACAGACCTTTTAGAAGCCTCCTTTAATAGGACGTCCTCGTCCACGTCCATGGGTACCTCTGGAGCCGTCAAGGCTTCCATCATCGGTTTCTTGAGCAATGCTTCCTTCGGCAGTACCGAAGAGGCCGGGACTTCGGTGGCTGGCCCGGGAAGAGTCTCCGCATCACCTTGCGGCACCGGCATTGTGGTCCCTGCGATGAGATAAAGAAAGGGTTAGATTGCCCATAAAAAGGAGAATGAAGACTCAATGAGCCGAAACATACCATGCCCAATAGAGCGCGATTTCTCTCCTCCTCCTCGAAAGTCCCGAGGGAAGCCGCCAGAGCCTCTTCAGTAGTAAAGCCTGTTACAAAAGGAAGAATGTCAGTCAAGGCATGATAATAAGAAAAAAGATATAACGCAATGACAAAAGTGCGACTAATATTTACTTGATTGCACGAGGGCGGCTATTTTCGCTTGGTGCCTCGCGAGTCGCGCAGAAGAAGCAATAGCGGCATTGAGATCAGTGTCTTTTGGCACTATGAAGAGACCCTCATTGGTTCCATATTCACTTAGGCCTTTGGTAAGAGGAGCCTGAGGCTCTAAGCCGAGTACGGCATCAAGGGAGAGGATCGACTTCTTCTTCTTCTTCTGTGCGCGAATTCCGGTCGCAGCCAGAACCAGCTTGCGCTTCGTGGGCACTTTGGGACGGCGAGTTCCGATATCCGAGCTCACACCAGATTCGGGGGAAGCTACGTTTACCGTCTCCATGGGAGCACGGGGCACCGAAGGCACATTCACCGTCTCTACAGGAGCATGAGGCAATCCACGCGTGGGGCTTAGCGCACGTGGAGGCTTGACTGCAGCAACCTCTCTTAGCGGAGGGGGTACAGCGATCCATCGCTTCAAAGGGACTTTACAATCACTGGCAGGAGGTGCACTTTTGCGATCAAGCAGCAAACGCCTTTCTTCTTTAATAACGGCGCCCGTCGAATGCTGGTACCATACCGTATATGTATTAAGGATCCGTGGGACAGCTCGGCTCGCTGATAAAAAAGTGAGAGCCCATATTCAGACGCGTGAAGTGATGCAGCGCGCTCTGCATCCCCTCTTCAGTGGCAGTGGGTTCCAGCAAGAAAGCCTCCAACGGCACTCCTTGATTATAGCTCAATTGTTGGGCAAAACGATGCGGGTTATATCTCATGAAAAGCGCCGCATCATTTTGCCTAAACACCAGGAAGCCCGGTCTGATAGAATATAAATGGAGGGTCTCTCGAACTGTCAGAACTGAGGCTCCATCTTTGAAAATATCCTGCAATGATCGCACTGTTTTGGTAGACGCCTTTCCGATGGTTAACACCTTGTCGGTGAAGGTCATCCCGTCTCCAACTATGCGGGGACGAAGGAGCAAACCTCTGGCGTCCCGTGGCGACGGATTTACAATTAAGGCGCCGACCAATCGAATAATCCGAGGGAAGCTGCATCTGTCATAGAATGAAGGCCTTCTATGGATACCAAAAACGCCAAGTGCATGTAGCTCGAGCCATGACATGAAGTAATGCATCGAGAAGTTCACATGCTGTACTCCAGGTTCAGTAGTATCTGCCGCTTGAGTAAGGCCGTAATACAGATGGGCTAGGCCGGCGACCCCGACAGCCACTTTCACCCAAATAGTCATTCGGTGAGCCGGGTAAAAGACAGATGGCCTCATACGACGAAGGTGCATCGGGAGCGCGAACCAGCTCAACCATAGCTCAAGAAATCCCAAAAAGAATGCTTCCTCATCCATCCCAGGGACTGCAATCTCCGCAAAAGGAACAACCGGAGAGTTAGGAAGGAAGAAACTCTTCTGATTAACCTCCGTCGCTGGCATGTTATCCAAACCTAAGCTGAAAGGGTCATCAAGCGTGGAGAATTTAACAGCCTCCGTCGAGAAGACTTTTGGGTGAAGGAAGCGAGCGATGAAATCCTCGAAACTAACCCCGCGACTCCCAGATTCGATAAAAAGGCGCTCGTAGATATTCAACACTTTGATCAGACTGGGAAACTGGTGTTGAACAGCATTCGCTGGAGTAAGGCCCATTATCACTGGCTTGGCACCGAAGACATATTCGTCCATGGGAAGCAGCTCCTCATAATGCTCCCCTATGACCGGTAAGCCAGAAACTTCTGCAAACTCCCATAAAGAGATTGACACTTCCCGGTCCAGTGAGAGCAAGGTGTGAGTAGGGATATTCCACTGCTCCAAAAATGCCTTAACCCACCTTGTGGGAAGCGTGGGATATTAGAAGAGAGAGGCATAAATGGCGGTATACAACCCAAGCCCCATCAACTGCGACTTCTTCGCTGACAGAATGTAGCGGGCCCATTGTAGATAACCGATCAGATGACGGGGAATCAGACCTATATTATATGGTTGCCCCCACGGCCGCGCTTTGCCTTGACAAATACGGCGTCCTAAGGTATCTAAAACCATGGGAGGCTGAACGGGAATCGAAGCTATAGCGGGTTGAAGAAGGCCTTCTGAAGTCCAATTGACCATCTCCACGGCGTAGTTCACCGGGGTGAGTTGGCGTAATGGATCACCGTGATGGGCTCCGAAGGCACCGCGCATGAAAAGCTTTGTCGACCCCTGATAATCTGATTGTACCATGATCCCCAAAGGTGAAGATTCTTATGTTCCGGATCATATCTCTGATCAAAGCTAGGACCTCCCGGTTTACGGGTGCTCCAAGGAATCCTCCCTCTGAACGAACGAATGGGAATGAAGCGTCGAAAGACATGTTGCCTGCGAAAAGGGGGACGGAAATCAACTGTCAGTGTTGTAATTTAATTTTTAATTTCTGACTCTTGGTACTTTAAAATTTGTACCACACTGCAATGCAGTGAAAAGGGGACCAAAGGAGGACCCACAAAATCTAGATGACAATGCATCAATTACTAAAACAGCCCCATCACTGGATGAGACTGTCAATCAATGAGGAAATCCTCAAAGGATATTCTCATTGAATGAGAAATCCCTCGGGAGAAGGAGAAAATCTCCCTTTCAGAGCAAAGCTCTATAACAGAGTGACACTTGTCAAACTCTGGTCATGAGGGAGTAAAATTCCTTAAAGAGCCTAGCTCTAGCTCTGTAATCATGATGGAAAATCCATCAAAGATTATTAAAATTAATCCTTGAGAACAAAAATTTTGGGATCTTAAAGATCCATGAAAAAACTCTTAAGAGTTCTTCATCAAAAGATCAAAAGATCTACGTATTGTCAAAAGAGCAGAGCTCTGATTCATGAGATAAGAAACCCCAAGAAAAGATCTGTATAGATTTATGGGTCAAAAGAGCAAGGCTCTATTAATGAAACCCTAAAAGGGTTTTTCTTTAGATCAAAGATCTATGAAGAGCAAGGCTCTGTTAAAGGATAAAAACCCTAATTTGTTAAAATTAAAATTTCTAAAATTTACCTAAGAGTTCTGACTCTTGAAAGTTCTTAACAAAAGAGCAAGGCTCTGAGCAAAAATTCTCAAGAAGAAGATGATAATCATCTAAAGGACCAAAGGTCCTATTTATAGGCACTGAATTGCCTCTTCAACTTCTGAGTTGATCCAAGAGCTCAGATGTTGCCACCGCTGGACTCACGTGTGCGCCACGTGAGAGCAACGGTGGGAGGGGCATTTGTTTCCCCAATCAGAGCAAAGCTCTGTTTTGAATTTCAAAATTCAAAAATTGAAGCAACGCTTCAGATCCTGTGCGCTGCGCGCTACGTGTCAAAAGCAAACACGCCAGCACCGGGAGCAATGAGCCCCAGGCAGTGCACCCCAATCAGAGCAAATCTCTGTTTTCAAAATTCAAAATCTATAAAGTTGAAGCAACGCTTCAGATCCAGCGCTCTGCGCTGCGCGCCACGTGTCAAGCACGGGTGCGCTAGCGCAGTGGCGCTGCGCTCTACGCTGCGCGCCACGTGTCGAACGTAGGTGCGCCAGCGCTGCGATTAAAAATTCCCACCGTTGGATCAAAGGATCTAATAATGATGATAAATCATTAATTAAGCAGAATTAAATTCTGTTAAGGGAAGATTTCTCAAAATCTTTCTAAACAACAAAATTGTGCTGTAAGCACCGCTGGATCAATGATCCAATGGTAAATAATGAAATACCAAAAAACAGAACAAATTCTGAATGGAAAGATTTCTCAATCTTATTAAAAACATGAAGATTATCTTCTGTCAAACAGAAGCCTTAGGATCAAAGATCCAACGGTGGGAAATATTCCCCAATCAATCAGAGAAAGATCTCTCAAAATTGATTTAACAAATCATTTGGCCTTATATAAAGGACCCTAGACTTCAAGTCAAAAAGATAGAGAGAATACAGAAGAAGAGAGATAAAAACCCTCTGCAAAAAAAAGAGAGAGCTCTTAAGAAAAGAAGAGTTTTTGTAACAACCGAGTCCAGTTATACCAATTTTAGTTACCGTATGTGTTGTTTGTGGTACTTATTTCATTTATCATGTTTTGGCAGTTACTAGTTATAGATTACCCCGACATTACATATTTTGCATATAACAGTTTAGGTCACTTAAAAATAATTTAAAAATGCTTGGCATGGCCTGCTCAATACCCTAACCCTGTGATAGCGTCCTTATATCGTGTCCTCGTCCCGTTCAGTTAAACGGACGTGTTTGGACGGCTACGCGCACGTACGTGCGTCCGTTCTTGGGGGTATGCTTTTCTGTTACAAAATCCTTCATTTTAAATTTTGGAGCTTGCCAATAATTTTCATATTTCAAATTCAAATTTTTGGACCCGACCCGGGCGCATTTCTGAAATATTTTGCATCCGCCAAATTCTATATTTTTCTAAATCTTTTAAATCAGCCAAAAATATTTTCAGCCTATCAAAATTAGTAAGCCAACGATATCATATTTTTTTTACACCCAGAAAATCTTTTCTAAAAATTTTCCAACCAATTCTTAAGCCAATCAGAGCTTCCCCTTACTTGCTCTGGGCCCCACCATCAAACCTCTCTCCCTCTCGTCTATCTTTCTTTTTTCTTCTCAACCAATCAGAGTATCTTTTCTTATTTTCCAAACAAAATTTTAATCCTCCAGCCAATCAAAGCTCTCCCTCTGCGTGCATCTGAGCCCCACGAGCGCAGATCTCTCTCTCTTTCTTTCTCTCTCTCCTTCAGCGAGCGCAGCTCTCTCTCTCTCTCTCTTTCTCTCTCCTCTCGCGCCCACTCTCTCACCTCTCGCGAATACTGTGTATTCCTCGATTCTTGTCACCGCGCCTCGCATCTGGTCACCTCCCTTAAGCATCCTCCTCTTCTTCTTCTGTCTTCTTTAAAGTCTCGCCACGAGAAACCCATGAAAGATAAACCGTAACCCTATTTTTCCCTGCTCCTAAACCCTTATCGACCCACTCTGCATTCCCTCATCATCCTCTACTCCAGCACCTCCTTCTCCTTCGTTCTCCTCCGAACGAACCCACTGCAACTTCTAACCGAACACCTCTATCCACCATCACCACCTCGTCGCCGCCGACTCCTTCATCTTTTCGTCATCGTCTTTCTCTCCTCTGCTCTTTCTTGAGCGCCTGACCCAGCACGTACACCGCAACACAACCCCGATCGACTCCAAACCCTAGCTACCGAGGCCTTACCCTGTAACCCTGAGCGCTGCCTCCTTGCCGTCGTCTTGCCGGAGATCCTTTGCCGACGACTTCCAACCTTGCAACCACATCCTAGCCATCTCCCAACCCCAGCAAGCAACCCCTTCTTTCTCAATCCTTGCTTCTTCTTCTTCCTAGGCTTCTTCTGTTAAATTTCCTTTTCTGTTTTTAGATAAAAGGGGTACCTCTGTAGATCGTCGGAGCTCCGTCGACACCTCACCGACGACGCTGTCACCTCTCCACAATCCACAGTGAGTATCCTTCCCTCTCTTCCATACTCCTTCTCTTCTCCTCTTCTTTTCTACCATAAAGTTCTTGAAATTCTTGATGTTTACTGTTTTCTGGTTCGCCGGAGTCCGATCGTGCCGGCGACGATCCCGACGACCCAGCGTAGACCTCTGACCCGTGTGATCCCACTGTTCGTTGTTTAGACTCATTCCGTGTACCGTGCGCGCGTCACGACTTTTCCCGCCGGCGCGTGACGTTCCGTTTACCGTTTCGCGATCCGTCGAGGCAAGTGAAACTTGCTACATGCTAATTAATATATTATATATACGTTTGATGGCACTTTAAACCCGTAGTTTAACTTTAGTAACATGATTTCCCTTTTACATGTTCGATGTCGCGTTATGTCATTTTTAGTTTCCAGACTTAAAACCTACCGTTTGCTTTTACTTTATTAAACCAGATAACCACATTTATATGTTCTAATCACATTTTAACTATTGACATAGCTTATGGTATTCTTCTATAGTTTTACTCCATCGGACACCCGTGTGCATTTTAACCTATTTTAGCTGTGATTTCATCCATTGAACCTATTTATAAATCATTGCATCCCTAAAATTTCTTAATACTTGTTAACATGATTTTAACGGCCATAATTGTCATACTGTATTCATATAATGTTGAAACCATCTCTGAAACACAAACTGATAACCGTACAGCTAAGTAGTTTGATCTGCACATATTGCTTAACCTATTACATGTGCCAATTTATTGTGTTATTGATACCCATGCTTGTTACTTATAACCATGATTATGTTAGTTGATTATGAGCACCCACATGATATCTTTTACACCCTGACATGACTTGCTACACACATATTACTTGACCCGACATGGTACCGTACACTACTTGACCTGACATGATGTACCATGGCTTGACCTATTACCCAATCTTGTGTTTAATGCTAACAAACCTGACATGTAGTTCTTACGGACCGTTCCTGTTGTCTATCCAAACAAACCTGCACCTACCTGCTCCTGTGTTGGCATTAGTTCTTGGTTACTTAAATACCTGACTTGAACACATATAACTTGGGGGTATGGGGAAATCAATGATGAACCCTAACTTGTAACTCGACAGTTCGATACCTGTTCTGATCAGTCTTACGGCTAGGCCAGTCCCGGAGTGATGATGCTGACATCACTCATCTGTACATGCTACCTTTTACTGCCTAGCGGCACGTCTCAGATTCAGCCCGAGAATCTTGATCGTGGTCCCCGGCATGCACGGGATACTATTGAGTTACATCGATGATTCATCAAATTGATTTAAAAGACTTGAGAGTAGATAACCCAATAGACCAGTTTAGTTTACTCACTGCACACTACCCTTCACTGCCCTGATTTATATTGCTGTTACACCTGCTTTATCATTCATGATTATATTTGCATTGCCTGTTACCCTGTTTATATTTTATTGTTTGATGACATGACGCGCTGACGTCTGGGTTTTGCATGGCCCAGATTCCGTACCTTTGCTGCAGTCCGAGCAGGAGTACTTCAGCCAGCAGGCTGAGCAGTGAGGATTCAGTAGTAGTTAGTTCTTTTACTTTCAGCATTTTATTCCTGATGTAAGCCCGCATTATGGGACATACATTCCAGTTATTTTTGTATTGGATCTTTTGTTTCCGCATTTTTATTATTCTTGACTCATTTTATCTTGGCTTATGGACATATATTAGATAGTTATATTTTGTTCTTGATATCTCTACAGCCGTAATGTGACTGTGGATGGATACTTTCTATCCACAGGTAGCGTGGTTGGCTATGTCACGTGCCTATCTTAGCGTATTCTGGGAAGCGGGCCGTGACATGGTTCTTTTGGTATCAGAGCATAGGTTAATCGGGTTTGATTCTTTTGTAGTTGGGTATTGTACCCAATACATGAATCAGAATACTCGTATTTAGGAAACATATCCTGCCACCTTGCCGTTTTACCGTTCTTGAATCTAACCTCCTCCTGATTATATCTTTTACGGTGTGCAAACTTCCTTTGCATATCGACTCGAAACCTGATTCCTTGTTATCTCTAGAACTTAGGCGACTTAGGTGGAGTTATGTAATTGTAGCTATGATACCGCGGCATGGTTACAATGCGGTACTCTATTTAAGTAACTCGGAGTTCTAGCCTTGATCTACTTTGAATCTGTTATCATGCTAATCCTTAGGTGTTTTGATTTCAGGAACATGGCAGACAAGAATTTGAAGACGTACCGAAGGCGTGTTGACGAAGCCGCTATACTTGGGGTAATACGTAGGATGTTAGAGAACCAAAAGCGGCAGACCGAGCTGATCCAGCAACAAGCTGAATCGTTTCAGGAAGGTTTGCGGACCGTTCAGAAGTCCGTGAACAATGTTGGGGCCAGACCAGTAGATCGTGTGGGGACCGTAGCATATTTCAGGAGACTGGGTCTGTCTGTTTTTACTGTCCCGGAGGAGCTGTTGCCAGTGGAGCAGTGGCTGGTTGACACGGAGAATCTACTCATTGCAGCGCAGATCCTAGATGATAAGAGGGTGGATGTGGTACGCATCCAGTTAGTGGATTACGCCCGTGAATGGTGGCTTGTGGAGGAGATCCGCTTGGCCAAGCCGATCAAGTGGGCGGATTTTTCGAAGAGTTTTCTGGAGAAGTTCTTCCCGCAGACTGCACGGGAGGAAATGGAAGAGAAGTTCATCAGTCTAAGGCAGAACGGTGCACCTGTAGATGTGCATGCAGCTGAGTGGACGTGGCTCAGTAGGTTCACTGGACCTTTAGTTGCCAACGATGCGGATAGGGCAAGGAGGTTCATGCGCAGCTTGGATGTGGACATCCAGAGGCAGATTGTCTCCCTGGCTTTGAGCACTTTCTCACAGGTACTTACGGCAGCCCGAGAATAGCAGAGCTTATCTGAGAAGACTGGGAGTTCACAGCAGACAGTAGTTACAGTAAGGAAGCCGACATTTGTACCGAACCGAGCTCACGGACGCATAGGTATTCCAGTGGACCGTCATGGTGTAGCACCGATGAAGAAACCCGTTGTTGTTGATCGAAGAAGGAGCGTGATTTGTGACTACTGCCATTTACCTGGGCACGTGCAAAAGGATTGTCGAAGGAGGCAGGGACTCTGTTTGGTTTGTGGAGCGGCAGATCACACTGTCAACTCTTGTCCGTCGAAACTTCGCATGAGGGATGATATTCAGAAGCCACCGCAGAAACCATTTCAGGGACAGAAGCAGCTGACTCGAGGACCTAATCAGGCTCGAGCTTTTACCTTGACGGCTGAGGAAGCTAAGGCTTCAGGAGAAGTTGTTTCAGGTATTCTACTTGTTCATGGTTTTCCCGCATTGGCGTTATTTGATTCTGGTGCATCCCACTGTTTTATGTCGTCCAAGTTTATAGCTACACACTCGATTACCTGCACGACCCTGTCTAGTTTCTGGGACATACACACTGGGAATGGGAAAATCATATCTAGTAGAGAGTGTAAAGATTGTGCAATTTTCTTTTGCTGACGGGAGCTTTTGCAGATTTCTTGGTGATTGACACCGGCAGCTATGAAGTTGTCTTGGGAATGGATTTTCTCGGCACTTTCCATGCTCACATTAATTGTAGGGAAAAGAAAGTAATTTTCCAGATTCCCAGACATCCCGAGTTTTCCTTCACTGGAGGAAGCAGTTCTGTCGGGCCAGTCGAGTTTAGGGCTAGGCCGACAATTAATGTTCTTGCATCAATGGTGGTTGAGAAAAGTGAAGCGCCAGCTGTTGTTCGAGATTTTATGGACGTGTTTGAAGACATATCAGGTTTACCGCCGAGGCGAGACGTGGAGTTCGCGATCGATCTTGTTCCTGGTGCAGCGCCAGTTTCTAAAGCGTACTATCCAATGGCACCAGTGGAGTTGGAAGAAGTCAAGAAGCAGGTTACTGAATTGCTTGAGAAGGGTTGGATTCGAAGTAGTAACTCGCCTTGGGGAGCTCCAGTTCTTCTAGTTAAGAAGAAAGATGGCACGAGGAGGATGTGCATCGATTATCGAGAACTAAACCGGGTGACT
This sequence comes from Agapanthus africanus, assembly GCA_030015575.1. Classification (NCBI taxonomy): domain Eukaryota; kingdom Viridiplantae; phylum Streptophyta; class Magnoliopsida; order Asparagales; family Amaryllidaceae; genus Agapanthus; species Agapanthus africanus. The sequence goes on along the minus strand of JASDDO010000016.1, from coordinate 522,649,971 downwards.
ATTGAGAACAAGTACCCGATCCCTCGCATTGGCGAACTATTTGAGCAGCTTAGTGGCGCGAGGGTATTCTCGAAGCTGGATTTGCGATCCGGATATCATCAGGTCCGAGTGAAAGCAGAGGATATTTGCAAGACGGCGTTCCGAACTCGGTATGGACATTACGAATACTTGGTGATGCCCTTCGGAGTAACGAATGCACCGGCAATATTCATGGACTTGATGAACCGAATCTTTTCACCATTCTTGGACCAGTTTATAGTGGTGTTCATCGATGATATTCTGGTTTACTCGAAGAGTAATGAAGAGTATGCCGAACATTTAAGACCACACTGCAGACGTTGAGACAAGAGAAATTATATGCAAAGATGAGCAAGTGCGAGTTTTGGCTGGAAGAAGTAAAGTTTTTGGGGCATGTTGTGTCTGGCAATGGAATCGCCGTCGATCCCGAAAAGATTGCAGCAGTTTGTGATTGGCCGTTCTGAAGAGTGTTGCGGAGATAAGAAGCTTTCTTGAACTCGCAGGGTATTACAGAAGATTTGTGGAGAACTTTGCTCGTCTGGCGGAGCCGTTGACCAAGCTTACGTGCAAGGAGGTACCTTTTGTGTGGTCGGATAGGTGTGCGTTAGCTTTTGAGGCGTTGAACCAGAGATTGATAACCGCTCCTATTCTGACCGTGCCAGACAGTTCCGGAGGATTGGTGATTTACAGCGACGCATCTGGGAAAGGATTAGGATGTGTTTTGATGCAGCATGAGAAGGTTGAAGCGTACGCATCGAGACAGTTGAAGACCCATGAGAAGAACTACCCAACTCATGACTTGGAGCTTGCGGCTGTGATCTTCGCTTTGAATATTTGGAGACACTACCTCTTGGGCGAAAGGGTCGAGGTTTTCACGGATCATAAAACCATGAAATATGTGTTCACGCAGAAGGAGCTTAATATGAGGCAACGTAGATGGTTGGAGCTGATGGCTGACTACGATCTTGATCTTAAGTACCATCCGGGGAAAGTTAATGTCGTGCCGGATGCGCTCAGTCGGTTGCCAGCAATTCAGACGTTGACTGCTCAGAAGGAACTCATTGAAGACTTTCGGAGGTTTGATTTGGAGGTTGTGCTACCGCATTCTTCGGGACAGTTGATGCGGCTGCAGGTACATTCGTCGTTGATCAAGAATATTATAGCAGCGCAACCGCAGGACCCTAGATTGCAAAAGTTTCGAGAACAGGTTGAAGCCGGACTACGAATAGATTACTGATCCATGAAGATGGTTCGTTGAGATATGGTAGCCGTTTGTGTGTGCCAAAGAGAGATATTCGCGAAGAGCTTTTGAAGGAGGCACACAGTTCAGCTTATTCCGTACATCCAGGAGGCACGAAGATTTACCGAGACTTACGACAGCATTTCTGGTGGGAAGGCATGAAACGGGAGATTGCTCGCTTTGTGGCCAAATGCTTGGTGTGTCAGCAAGTTAAGGCTGAACATCAAAGGGTTGCTGGTTTATTGCAACCATTTCCGATTCCTCAGTGGAAGTGGGAACATATAACCATGGATTTCGTGACTGCTTTACCGCGGAGTCCAATAGGCAACAATGCAGTATGGGTGATTGTTGATCGTTTGACCAAGGCGGCTCATTTCATTCCTTTTCGAGTTGGTCAATCAACAGACGTTTTGGCAGAACGGTACATGCAGGAGATTGTAAGATTGCATGGAGTACCGGTGAGCATCGTGTCCGACCGTGACACTCGATTCTTATCACACTTTTGGAGGAGCTTACAGGAAAGTTTGGGGACTCGATTGAAGTTTAGCACGGCATATCATCCTCAAACTGATGGCCAGTCGGAGAGGACGATCCAAACTCTTGAAGGTATGTTGAGAGCTTGCATGTTGGACTTCAAGGGTTCATGGGAGGACCATCTACATTTAGTGGAGTTTTCTTACAACAACAGTTTCAGGCAACTATTCAGATGGCTCCATTCGAAGATTTGTATGGTCGCAAGTGTCGTTCACCTATTTGTTGGGACGATGTCAATGAACGAAGATTGTTGGGACCAGATTTGGTTGTGTAGACAGTTGAGAAAGTTAACACTATCAGGAATCATATGAAAGCAGCACAAGACAGACAGAAGAGTTGGGCAGATACGTCGAGAAGACCTCTAGAGTTCGACGTGGGTGATTTTGTATTCTTGAAGATATCACCGACTAGAGGGGTGATTCATTTTGGAAGTCGAGGGAAGCTCAGTCCTCGATTCGTCGGACCCTTTGAGATTTTGGAGCGTGTTGGTGAGGTAGCATATCGTTTGGCGTTACCGCAGTCCTTGGTGAATGTGCATGATGTGTTTCACGTATCTCAACTCCGTAAGTATGTTCGAGATGAAACGCATGTGTTGGATCATTCGGAGCTGACTGTACGAGAGGATTTGACTTTTGAGGAGCGACCGGTTGAAATTATGGATCGAAGGGAAAAGGTTCTTAAGAACAAGGTTATCCCTCTTGTACTTGTTTCTTGGGGTAGTCGCTCACATGAAGAGTTCACTTGGGAACGAGAAGATGAAATCCGGCAGAAGTTTCCCCATCTTTTCTTGTAGTTTGTTGGTCGTCTATCTTTTGTGTTCTTGGAATTTCGAGGACGAAATTCTTTTTGTAGTTGTGTATAATATAACAACCGAGTCCAGTTATACCAATTTCAGTTACCGTATGTGTTGTTTGTGGTACTTATTTCATTTATCATGTTTTGGCAGTTACTAGTTATAGATTACCCCGACATTACATATTTGCATATAACAGTTTAGGTCACTTAAAAATAATTTAAAAATGCTTGGCATGGCCTGCTCAATACCCTAACCCTGTGGTAGCGTCCTTATATCGTGTCCTCGTCCCGTTCAGTGAAACGGACGTGTTTGGACGGCTATGCGCACGTACGTGCGTCCGTTCTTGGGGGTATGCTTTTCTGTTACAAAATCCTTCATTTTAAATTTTGGAGCTTGCCAATAATTTTCATATTTCAAATTCAAATTTTTGGACCCGACCCGGGCGTATTTCTGAAATATTTTGCATCCCGCCAAATCCTATATTTTTCTAAATCTTTTAAATCAGCCAAAAATATTTTCAGCCTATCAAAATTACTAAGCCAACGATATCATATTTTTTTTACACCCAGAAAATCTTTTCTAAAATTTTTCCAACCAATTCTTAAGCCAATCAGAGCTTCCCCTTACTTGCTCTGGGCCCCACCATCAAACCTCTCTCCCTCTCGTCTATCTTTATTTTTCCTTCTCAACCAATCAGAGTATCTTTTCTTATTTTCCAAACAAAATTTTAATCCTCGAGCCAATCAAAGCTCTCCCTCTGCGTGCATCTGGGCCCCACGAGCGCAGATCTCTCTCTCACTTTCTTTCTCTCTCTCCTTCAGCGAGCGCAACTCTCTTTCTCTCTCTCTCTCTGAAAACTTCCCCTATGGAAAGGGGTTCCTGCTCCTCGAAAGCCCTCACCTCTCGCGCCCACTCTCTCACCTCTCGCAAATACTGTGTATTCCTCGATTCTCGTCACCGCGCCTCGCATCTGGTCACCTCCCTTAAGCATCCTCTTCTTCTTCTTCTGTCTTCTTTAAAGCCTCGCCATGAGAAACCCATGAAAGATAAACCCTAACCCTATTTTTCCCTGCTCCTAAACCTTTGTCGACCCACTCTGCATTCCCTCGTCATCCTCTACTCCAGCACCTCCTTCTCCTTCGTTCTCCTCCGAACGAACCCACTGCAACTTCTAACCGAACACCTCTATCCACCATCACCACCTCGTCGCCGCCGACTCCCTCATCTCGTCGTCATCGTCTTTCTCTCCTCTGCTCTTTCTCGAGCGCCTGACCCTGCACGTACACCGCAACACAACCTCGATCGACTCCAAACCCTAGCACCCGAGGCCTTACCCTGTAACCCTGAGCGCTACCGCCTTGCCGTCGTCTTGCCGGAGATCCTTTGCCGACAACTTCCAACCTTGCAACCACATCCTAGCCATCTCCCAACCCCAGTAACCAACCCCTTCTTTCTCAGTCCTTGCTTCTTTTTCTTCTTCCTATGCTTCTTCTGTTAAATTTCCTTTTCTGTTTTTAGATAAAAGGGGTACCTCTGTAGATCGTCGGAGCTCCGTCGATACCTCACCGACGACGCTGTCACCTCTCCACAATCCACAGTGAGTATCCTTCCCTCTCCTCCATACTCCTTCTCTTCTCCTCTTCTTTTCTACCATACAGTTCTTGAAATTCTTGATGTTTACTGTTTTCTGGTTCGCCGGAGTCCGACCGTGCCGGCGACGATCCTGACAACCCAGTGTGGACCTCTGACCCGTGTGATCCCACTGTTCGTTGTTTAGACTCATTCCATGTACCGTGCGCGCATCACGACTTTTCCCGTCGGCGCGTGACGTTCCGTTTACCGTTTCGCGATTCGTCGAGGCAAGTGAAACTTGCTACATGCTAATTAATATATTATATTTACGTTTGATGGCACTTTAAACCCATAGTTTAACTTTAGTACTGTGATTTCCCTTTTACATGTTCGATGTCGCGTTATGTCATTTTTAGTTTCCAGACTTGAAACCTACCGTTTGCTTTTACTTTATTAAACCAGATAACCACATTTATATGTTCTAATCACATTTTAACTATTGACATAGCTTATGGTATTCTTCTATAGTTTTACACCATCGGACACCCGTGTGCATTTTAACCTGTTTTAGCTGTGATTTCATCCATTGAACCTATTTATAAATCATTGCATCCCTAAAATTTCTTAATACTTGTTAACATGATTTTAACGGCCATAATTGTCATACTGTATTCATATAATGTTGAAACCATCTCTGAAACACAAACTGATAACCGTACAGCTAAGTAGTTTGATCTGCACATATTGCTTAACCTATTACATGTGCCAATTTATTGTGTTATTGATACCCATGCTTGTTACTTATAACCATAATTATGTTAGTTGATTATGAGCACCCACATGATATCTTTTACACCCTGACATGACTTGCTACACACATATTACTTGACCCGACATGGTACCGTACACTACTTGACTTGACCTGATGTACCATGGCTTGACCTATTACCCAATCTTGTGTTTAATGCCAACAAACCTGACATGTAGTCCTTACGGACCGTTCCTGTTGTTTATCCAGACAAACCTGCACCTACCTGCTCCTGTGTTGGCATTAGTTCTTGGTTACTTAAATACCTGACTTGAACACATATAACTTGGGGGTATGGGGAAATCAATGATGAAACCTGACTTGTAACTCGACAGTTCGATACCTGTTCTGATCAGTCTTACGGGCTAGGCCAGTCCCGGAGTGATGATGCTGACATCACTCATCTGTACATGCTACCTTTTACTGCCTAGCGGCACATCTCGGATTCAGCCCGAGAATCTTGACCGTGGTCCCTGGCACGCACGGGATACTATTGAGTTACATCGATGATTCATCAAATTGATTTTAAAGACTTGAGAGTAGATAACCCAATAGACCAGTTTAGTTTACTCACTGCACACTACCCTTCACCGCCCTGATTTATATTGCTGTTACACCTACTTTATCATTCATGATTATATTTGCATTGCCTGTTACCCTGTTTATATTTTATTGCTTGATGACATGACGCGCTGACGTCTGGGTTTCGCATGGCCCAGATTCCGTACCTTTGCTGCAGTCCGAGCAGGAGTACTTCAGCCAGCAAGCTGAGCAGTGAGGATTCAGTAATAGTTAGTTCTTTTACTTTCAGCATTTTATTCCTGATGTGAGCCTGCATTATGGGACATACATTCCAGTAATTTTTGTATTGGTTCTTTTGCTTCCGTATTTTTATTATTCTTGACTCATTTTATCTTGGCTTATGGACATGTATTAGATAGTTATATTTTGTTCTTGATATCTCTATAGCCGTAATGTTACTGTGGATGGATACTTCCTACCCACAGGTAGCGTGGTTGGCTATGTCACGTGCTTATCTTAGCGTATGCTAGGAAGCTGGGCGTGACAGTTTTCTTCATATTTAAGGTAAAAAAGAACCATGTTCTTGAAAAACAGAGATGAAAACATCTCATAAAAAGAAGAATCCTCTTCTAAAAAGATCATAGATCTAAAAACAAAAAAGACCAAGGTCTTTGACGATAAGAAAAAAGATCAAAAGATCTAGTTATAAAAAATAATAATAAGAAGTATTTTTATTTCGTCCACAGATCTTTGATCTATAAAGGCAGAGCCTTTTATCAAAACAAGAACTTTTGTTCTTGGATCTTGAGGCAAAACCTCCTTAGAAGAACATAAAAGTTGTTCTGTGATCTTAAAATCGATCAGATGCGCTTTACGCTATTGAAAGTGCCTTGCACTCATGAACTACGCCCTTGCGCTCATTAGACCGGCGCACAGCGCCAGAACTTGCCACGTGTCAACCAGAGACACAATCTGCGCTTTGCGCTCCTGAAACAGAGCGCTGCGCTCATAGACTGGTGCTCAGCGCCAAGCGCGCCACGTGTTGCTTGATGGCGCGCTAACATACTAGTGCAAAGCGCTCATAAATGGAAAGCGCAAATGCGCTAACGAACCGGCGCTTAGCGCTGAGCGCGACACGTGTCACTTTCGCATGCGCTAGCGTAATGCGCTCTTTAATTGGCGCAAAGCGCCTGACGCACCACGTGGCGCACTATCTGAACACCATTTTGTTCCTGATAAATGCTATGCATTTAATTCCAGACAAAATGACAGAGCCCAATGCTTAGCATTATTAAAAAGGGTCGAGCCCAAATAAAGTCTTAATAGCCAGCACAGAAATAAAATGTTAAAACATTTTAATTGGACTTAGCCCAATTCTGGCCATAAGTCCTCAACTTATTTTGAATTGAGCACATCTGCTCTTTCGACCAAACCACCTCGATTCAAGGGTACATCTCTTCACTCCTCTGATATTTGTCGTTGTAATTTCTCAACGTCTTCAAAGAGGTGACGAGTCCCGACGACCACACATTTTACGGACCGTGAGGTCCTTAATCTCAACGGACTATGATGTCCTTAACTTTGATCGTGATGTCTTAAAACTAACATCGGACTGTGAGGTCCTTAAACTCACAGACTATGATGTCCTTAACCTCGACCGCAATGTCTTAAAACTAACATCGGACTGCGAGGTCCTTAAACTCACGGACTATGATGTCCTTAACCTCGACCGTGATGTCTTAAAACTAACACTGGACTGTGAGGTCCTTAAACTCACGGACTATGATGTCCTTAACCTCGACCGCGATGTCCTAAAACTAATAATGGACCGTAATGTCCTTAAACTAATTATCGACCGCAATGTCACTAAACTAAGCAATAGAGCTCAATTGCTCTCTTGCCGGATCTAAACGACCCCGTTAAGTCGATCTTAGTCTAGAATTAGACTAACGTGTTCTTAACAAACGTTTAAGTTGATCTTAGTCTCAAATAAGGCTAACGTATCCTTAAACACAACCCCCCTAAACCCAAATCTAAGAAAGATACGGATTTGGACTAGTCCATGCCCTACGGGCGACAACATAACTTAGTTTCCGTATACAATCCACGGGCAACCAAACACAAAACAAACACCCACGACACAAAGTGACCATATGGAGAAGGAGAAAGTGATTACCGTGATGCGGTAGCGTAATTAACTGCAGGGGCTTGCGTCTGTAGGGAAGAGCGTCCCCACAATCAAAAACCCCTCAAACGAGGGGGAATCTGATGAAGTCTGCTACATCGGCCGCATCCGTTTAAACCTTCGATACACGGTGCCATAAATCAGCTTGGCATCTTTGGAGAGGTGGGCGGATAGCACCAATTAGCATCTGCCCCCAGATTCAGGCAAGTCGTTCAGTCTTTCCGGTTTTCGGCCGTAAACAAGGAAGAGCCATGAGAAGAAAACCCCATAGGGGAGGAATCTAAAGATGAAGATCCAGCCGAGGAGGAATCGGAGGATGAAATCTCGAGTGAAGCGGAACTCGAGGCTGAAGAACCTCAAGAAGATATCCCGGTAATGCACTATGAGAATGAACGCCCCTATCTTAGCGCGAGAACTTATTGCAACCTGTTGAACTTCCACAATCGTGACTGACGCGACTTATTTTTCTTTTCTTTGGGCCAAATAAAAACAATGTATAGTTTAGGGCCATGTTTATCTCTCAGTTGTACTCTGTCAAATTTTTCTAAATAATAAAGTTCTGGTTCGATCAAATTTTCCTAAAATTTTATACCTTTAAAACCCGCTTGATGCATAAATTGATCCTTCTTACAAAATTTCTTTTCCTTATTGCAAGTATTACTTTATCCCATCCTTGAACCTTGCAATCACCTGACCCCCAATTTAGCTAATATGGAAGGAAGTGCCATACGTATGGACGGAGGAACGTACTCAGGCTTTTGAGGGACTAAAACAAAAATTGACCACGACACCTATTTTTACAATGCCAGACAATTCAGGTGGTTTGGTGATACACAGTGATGTCCCGGGGTTGTGTCGTCGGGGACGAGGGCAATGATGAGATGAGGAGGCGACGTTGTCCGGTGGCGAGGCGATGGTCCCCGACGATACAGCCCCGCCTCCTCGTGACGAAACCCACGACCCGAGAACCCTAACCCCTAGCCTCACCGTCGTAGCCACCTCACCGCCGACCATCCCTCACCATCCTCACCTCCACCTTCCTCTCTCCTCTTTCTCATCGTAGCTAAACCCAAGCAAAACCCTGCACCAAGCCGTGAACCCAACACCCCGACGACCCAAGAAAACCCATCGCTGATCAAGACCTCGCCTCCACTTTCGCCTCACCTTCCCATCGTCACTCCCCTCACCTCTCTCTTCCCCAACCACCCAACACCACCATCACCTTCATTCTCGACACCAAGAACCCGACCATCCCTCATTCCTATCGCCCACGGGCCACCTCTGCCCACCGCAACCCACTTCTCCATCGCACCCCATCACCTCGTCGCTGACGAACTCCCTGAAGCCGATCACTACCACGTGCCACTTTCCAAAGCCCCGGCTGAGCCCACACCTCCTCTTACCGCCGATGTACTCCTTGCCGTCCACATCGTCTGCACCCAACGCCACTGAGCCACCTTGTCGTGCTTTACACCGAACTTACATTGCTTGAGCTCCTCACTGTGACGCTGCCTCCGCTATCGCCGTTACCTCCACTATTTTCGACATCGTCACTGCCATCGTCCCCGCTGCTCTGTCTCCATCGCCGAGGCCAAGCCCGAATCCTAGCCTTGTGTAGCCTTGTGCATACCGTTGTTGTGGGTCGCCGCCATCATGTAGGGTTCCTAGGCACTCTCAAGAGGTCACACAAGGTATCAACCATGCCAATTTCAAATTTTACCGGTGCCGAGAAACCCTAATACGGATCGTTAACTAGAATTTTAGGCGAAAAGTTAAGCTAGTTAACATCTTAACTAAAAGTGAGAAGCTACAACCTTTGTAGATCCGGTTCTCCACTTCCTTAGCTCCACGTAAACGTCCTCTCGCTGTCCTAGTCGGATCTCGGACTCTAGCATCGGCTTCATCGGAGAAATGAGCGGACAAGTCGTCGGCCACGATACCGAAGATGATCTACGTCGAGGTTACACAAGATCAAGCTCCAACTTCACCAAGTTGTGAAACTTATGAAGAAAACACCCTATACTACTTGGCAAGAGGTAGAGGGTGAAGAAATAGGAGGTGGGTTCACTTTAGAATTGGATTTCTCACACTTTTGCTCAAGATGCCATTGATGAAGGCAAGCTTTTTCTTGAAGAAGAAGATGAAGAAGAAGATAGAATATGATAAGTGTTCTTTTTAAAAATGCAAAAGAAATGAATACTTATCATAATATGAACCATGGTTAGGTGTAGAGAATTGACTAAGGTTAGATGAATGGTTAGGGTTAAGCATGAAGACAAAATGGTCACTTTGGTCAAAGCTTCATGAAGCTTCAACAAGCTTCAAGAATGATAGCAACCATTTTGTTTTCTTTTGCAATTTCTTTTTAATCCAAATTAAAAAGATAAATGAATAAATAAATAAAAACCCTAACCATTTACTTAACCAAGGTTTAATTCTTTACACTTAACCAAATGAGCAAGTATCATCAAACATGATACAAATATGTGCACAAAAGTATATCACATATACAACTTGCACATCAAGTGAGAAAATCCATTTAAAGTGAACCAATACTAGTTAATGCAAAGTAATATATCAAATATATAATTATACATTAAATCATTAAATCAACACTTGATTTAACGATCCGGTCATATCGCATATAACCGACTAGTATCCTATGTATCGGCCTATCGAATCAATCCTTGATTCGATATCTAGGTTATATCGCATATAACCAATCGATACATTCATCGCGAGAATGGAATACGGTATCACATACACGCATTATTCTCGGTCCTGTACATATCTCATATGCGCTCCTATTTCGTTTCGCTTGAGCCAGGAAACCTCTGTGTAGGACTCTAAAGACTCGTCAATACGCCGGTAGCAGATGATGATCATATCAAGCACCCACAAGCCGCAAGCGGTCTGCTAAACGTAACGGCCACCCGGGTATTGAGCGATCAGAAGATCGACGAGCTAGCCCGCTCATACTCCTGTGAATCCAACCAGTAACACTTACCGTACAGTCCGATCTGTTCGTCTCATATGTCGCATATCAAGTCTAGGGGTGGTAAACGTCAGACCCCAATAACCGATAAGTCGTGCCGATGTGAGGCTCATAACGGGTCGAGAAACTACTGGTAACACTTACCAGCAGATCTCTGATCAGCCCTGGCCAGGGACTTCCCTGTTACGGCTAATCGAGCACAACGCAACATCAACCCCCAATATCGGGAGAGACGAAACCCCTCCTATCGCTCATTGCCTCCATATGACTCGGGACTGTACCCAAAGACCACCGTTTTGCACGCCCTCATGGACGTGGTAAGGTGGAGATCAAAGCACAGTGGGAATCACACAAGACTCTATGACGATCTCGGATCTACAGACTAACCTGTACAAGTGTCACCTGAGAACTGCCATCTGACGTGAGGTATAATACCATCTGGGAGTTCTTGGCGAGTCCGTCCAGTGTACCCAGTCTCCACTGAGCACCCGTATACCATCTCTGATGTCAAACACCAATGGATATGGGATCATCCATCGCCCATCTCATGGGTCGAGAAGCGTATACGCTAGTCTACACTGGTATATCGATGCCCCGTCTCGATACACCCACGACTAGGGACCTTGAAGGATGTACTATGGACTACCATGTCCCCACTAGTATGATCTGCATCATAGTCCAGGTAGTCAAGTACACATCCTAAGGGCTTTACCAACATGTAACTATAAGACAGTTTAAAGAGACAAGTGTACATGTTAAGATAAAGAGCAACCAGATAGCATACTATCATATCGAGTAAGAAAGTCATCTCTATATATGTCCAAGCATCTAATATAATATACATCATCTGTACAATACTGGCCTCTAGGGCATACATACAATTAACAATCTCCCACTTGCACTAGGGCCAGCTGCTGTAGTATCGCATACCGAGCATCCTGAAGAGTCTCTCAAACTGTATCTGGGGAATGGCCTTCGTGAGTGGATCCGCCATGTTGTTCTTCGTGTCAACCCTCCTGACCTCGATCTCCCGGCGATCAACTATCTCCCGGATCAGGTGATATCGCCTCAGAATATGCCTGGATCGCTGATGGGACCTGGGTTCCTTGGCTAAAGCCACCGCTCCATTGTTATCGCAATACAAAGGTATTGGATGCTCAATGGATGGAACCACACCAAGTTCAGTAATGAACTTCTTGATCCAGACAGCCTCTTCGGCAGCATCGTTGGCAGCGATGTATTCAGCCTCCATCGTCTAGTCTGCCACGGTTTCCTGCTTGGAACTCTTCCAGCTAACCGCCCCTCCGTAAAGGGTAAAGACAAACCCCGACTGCGACTTAGAGTCGTCCTTATCACTCTGGAAGCTCGAATCGGTAAAGGACTCCACTTGGAGTTCTCCGTTACCATACACCAAGAGCATCTCTTTAGTCCTTCATAAGTACATGAGAATGCTCTTCACAGCTGTCCAGTGACTCTCTCCAGGATCAGCTTGATACCTGCTCACTACACTTAGTGAGTATGCTACATCGGGTCTGGTACATAGCATCGCGTATATGATAGAGCCTACAGCCGAAGCATAGGATATCTCTTGCATGCGAGCTCTCTCCAAATCAGTCTTGGGAGACATCTCTTTGGAGAGAGTGACTCCAGAGATTGTGGGCAAGTTCCCACGCTTGGATTCTTCCATACTAAACCTCTTTAGTATGGTGTCAATGTACTTGGATTGGGACAATCCCAATATCCGTTTGGATCTATCTCTATAGATCCTGATTCCCAATATGCAGGAGGCATCACCAAGATCTTTCATTGAGAATCTTTGTGATAAGAAGAGCTTGACCGATTGCAGCATAGGAATATCATTTCCTATCAAGAGTATGTCGTCCACGTACAATACGAGGAAGACCACCTTACTCTCTGCTACCTTCTTGTAGATACAAGGTTCATCTGGGTTTTTGACGAAATCAAACTCTTTGATAACGACGTCAAAGCAGATGTTCCAACTCCGCGATGCTTGCTTTAATCCATAAATGGATTTAAGTAGCTTGCACACCTTCCCGCTGCTCCCACTGTCTACGAAGCCCTCTGGCTGAGTCATGTACACGCACTCTTCTAAATCACCATTTAGAAAGGCGGTCTTAACATCCATTTGCCAGATTTCGTAGTCATGATATGCAGCGATGGAAAGCATGATCCGGATGGATTTAAGCATAGCCACTGGAGAAAAGGTTTCGTCATAGTCCACACCTGGTCTTTGACGAAAACCCTTTGCAACAAGTCTAGCTTTGAAAGTCTCCACTTTCCCATCTACACCAAGTTTTTTCTTGAAGATCCATTTGCTCCCAATGGGTTTTACCCCTTCAGGAGCAACTTCCAAAGTCCATACTTTGTTGGTGTACATGGATTCCATCTCGGACCGCATAGCATCCAGCCATTTCACTGAGTCCCTACTCGTGATGGCCTGCTCGAAACTAGTTGGGTCATCATCCTCCATGATGCAATCTTCGCTTCCACCGTCAATGAGAAAACCGTAGTATCTCTCAGGTGGACGAGAAACCCTGCTAGATCGGCGGAGAGGCTGGGGTTCGTCGGGTACTACTGAATCCTCTGGTTCTACTAAATCTTCAGTTATAGTTTGTGTTGCTGGAACCTCTTCCAGTTCTACCTCAATGCCACTAATCTGTTTCATAAGAAAACCTTTTTCTAAGAAAGTGGCATGTCGAGAAACAAACACCTTTTGTTCCTCGGGGTGGTAGAAGATATACCCTTGTGAATTTTTGGGATATCCTACAAACTTACATAAGACTGATCTTGCCTCGAGTTTGTCCGGATTTTGTCTTTTGACATAGGCTGGACAACCCCATATCTTAACATACTTAAGAGATGGTCTCTTCCCTTTCCATATCTCATATGGAGTGGTAGGCACTGATTTGGTAGGAACCATATTCAATAGGTGTATGGCTGTCTCAAGCGCATACCCCCAGAAGGAAATAGGTGACTCAGCTGTACTCATCATTGAACGCACCATATCTAATAGGGTGCGATTCTTTCGTTCCGATACACCGTTGTGCTGTGGTGTATAAGGTGGAGTAAGCTGAGAGAGAATCCCATTCTCTTTTAGATAATCTTGGAACTCATTGCTCAAGTATTCTCCTCCTCGATCAGATCGAAGGATCTTAATACTTTTGCCCGTTTGGTTCTCTACTTCTTGCTTATATTCTCTGAATTTCTCAAAAGCTTCAGACTTGTGTTTCAATAGGAACACATGCCCGTATCTAGAGAGATCGTCAGTGAATGTAATGAAGTAGGAAGAACCGTTCCTGGCATGGGTAGACATGGGACCGCATACATCACTATGTACCAGTCCTAAGAGTTAAGTAAGTCTTTCTCCGTGTCCACTAAACGGAGCTTTGGTCATTTTTCCTTTGAGACATGAATGGCAAGTATCATAAGATGATAATTCGAACGGATTCAAATAACCATCCTTATGTAATTTAGCCAGTCGTGTCGCATTGATATGACCAAGTCTACAATGCCACAAGTAGGATTCGTTCATTTCTGAACTTTTCCTCTTGTGTGTGTTTTGTATATTGAGGACTGTATTTTGATTTAGAATGAATATGCCATTATGTAACGAGCGTGATGCAATCAACTTTTGATCTAGGAATATGTTCATAACATTATCCTGTACTACAAAATTATATCCTTCTTTACTCAATAAAGAAACTGATAATGTTGCACATCATGTTCGGTATATAATAGCACTCATTCAGAATCATTGTATCACCACTTGGTAATACTAGGTGATATTCGCCAACTGCTTTGGCTGCAACATTTGCACCGTTCCCTACTTGAACGGAATGATCACCTTTACCCAGTTCTCTACCTTTCCGTAGCCCATGTAACTGCTTACATATGTGGGATCCTGATCCGGTATCTAATACCCAGGACGTAGGGTGAACTGAAAAAAGTTCTCAATAACTAACACACCCGAAGAAGATGCATCAACATGCATGTTCTTTTGGGCGGCTTGAGAATCTAGATATTCTCCTATTCCCTGTTCAGTCTTATAACTCTTATAAGAAAGAACGGGTCCAACGTTCCCCTGCACAGTATAACATGCGGGTTCGGTCAATACATCCATATTATTATCTTTATTAGGGCATGACATGGTCGCTACCTGGAGAGAGAGAGAAGAAAACACTTTAGCGTATGCTCTTGCAAGATCAGATTGGTTATTATCTTATCTAATCAGGATGACTCCCACTGGTTTTTATCAAATCTTCCTTCAAACCCTAAAAGGAAAGACTAGCCGGGATTAATTACACACTACAAGTTCGCCAATCTTTCAGCCAGGCCAGTGTCGGTACTTTGAGGGAGGTCCCCCGTGCTTTCGCACAAACCTAATTAATGTAAACCTCGTTTTCCCAGAGGCGTAACCCCGTTAACACCTTTCTAGACACCTACTTGATTAGCTAATTGCAATGTGTAAAACTCTCCCAGGAGTAACTCTTACTCGCAGTGGGTATCGGGATCCAACTATCTCATAGAAGGTATGCAATCTCATTGCAAATTTCAACACTTGAAATTCCCAATAATATTTTACCCCTAGAGTTCTATGACCTTGACGAATGCCAAACAACCCATAGTCCACTAGTCAAGTTCAACCCGTACATTTCTTGATTGAATTTAAACCCACCCGCACGACTCTTGACGAATGCCAAACAACGCCGTACGAATACCCTAATCCAATCTGCATCATATGCATAAGCAGATAAATACTAGTTAGCTACCGTACACTACGCCTTGACGAATGCCAAACTACCGTAGCACGAATACTAAGTAGTACTTATCTGAAATGACGGAGGGCTACGCAGGTTTTCAGAAAACCTATTGCGTAATGAACTTGATATCGTTGTAGGATCAAATGAAGTTTTGAAATGGAGTGATTTTGAGGCTTTTCTAGTTTTGCTAAAGGGGTCACTCCCGGTGAAGGGATCGTCGGCCCTTTCCTCGTCGAATGAGGTGCGGGATATATCATATATATCACTGTGCAAAGCAGAAACTATAGAAGCAATCAAAAGCAGACCGAGTATGTAGCATCTGCCAGTTATTGCTAAAGGAGTCACTCCCGGTGAAGGGATCTCGGTCCTTTCCTCATCGAATAAGGTGCAGGGTATATCATATATACCACTATGCAAAGCAAGAACTGTAGCAACCTGTTTTATTTAAAATTTGATTCTACAACATCATTTGGTTTCTTTTATTTCATTAATCACATTAATGAAGTCCCATCATTTAAGTCACCTAAACATCACAGATAAATACGACGTACACTTATGCCATCCGCATTCGCCTGGATGTCCCCTCATGCACCGTTAGGTTAGGTAACTAACGACAGAGCAGGGCAGGGCTAGTGTGGATGCAAAACATAAGTAACGACTATATAATATATCATATATACTATATACTGTATCTATCACAGAACATCACATGCAGAAAATACATATGAAACATTGGATATACTAGGACGTCCGTGTTTTCAATACGAGCCAGTATAAAACACGGATTCCACGGTCGTGATGAATAGCCAATCCCACACCCCTAGACCCCTACGAGAGCGGCAAGCAACCCTACCAATTCTATGGTTAGGAGACCCGGACTCGACTCCTCGAGATGGTCTCCCACTGGACCCTAGAACCCGGTTACTTGTGCTCCTCTCCTTGGGTCTATCCTAATGCGGAAAAGTAAATAATATACAAAAGGTGACAACTTCCGCAACCTGGAAGTGCCCCAATAAAAGAATATTACATACAAGTTTTTACATGAAGGAAAATGAAAAACACTCATCTCACATAAAAACCCCCGGCTATTCAAACACGACGATCCAATATAACATATCCAGCAACACATAACATCACATGTCATCAGCGTAAGTAAATATGCGCATCCCAATTGTCGTTGACATATAGCAACGAAACCGGCGATATCACATATTACACTTACGGTCACAGAAAAGAAAGTGTAAAACTACAACAGTTGGAATCCGCAACCTCATTAGACATCGCATGCCTAATCAAATGAAATACTTAGACATCACATGCCTAACAATTATAAACCCCGCAATTTAGTCCCATTATCGAAAACTCTTTTCAATATCAAGTGAGACTAAACCGCTAGATTTATAACAGTCATCCAGTTATCTCATAACTGTTTGTGAATTCCAATTATTGTATCCCATTCCGAATAAATAGAATATATTAAACTTTTCGATCGAACATTCGAACACCCAAGTTTTCCCGAAATCGTTCAACACATGAAACAGGTTCAAAGACATTCATTTCATGCCTCAGTACCAACGGTCCAGCCGTAGAAGGGTCAAGCCAACGCCTCACATGTGGCACGCCGTACTCCCCCAAACCCGAAGGTTCAAAGGGCAGTTCAAGACGGTCACATAATCGAGTTAAGGTTTGTTGTCTTCTAGAGGGACCATCGCGTTACTTGCATTACTCAGAACGTCCTTAAACCACAGAAAAATCCAACACTTGGAAATTTTCCGGCAGGGGAAAAGTTGGGTATTTATATTCGGTCGAACTTTTTAACATATTCGAAAATTATCCGGAATCCACATAGACAAAATCTGATAATCCGATCGAATCTTCGAATCCCCAAAACAACCCCCGAATACTCATCTGTTGAGTCACAATAAAAATACCCAGAAAATATAGCATTTAATTATATGAATTACTGTGCAGAAATCATTGGACAAGGGGACAGTACGGCCGCGGAACCGCCGCACATGCCAAGCATGTGCCGCGGTTCCGCGGTGGATTTATCGATTTAGACCCTCGTATTTCACAGTAATTCAAATAAGACCCTTCTTATTTTTCTGCATATTTTTAATTGACAAAAATCCAAATTTTCAGAAAATTTCCAGAGAGCATTTTGGTTTTTAGGTTATCGGTTCGATCGGGTTTCAAACATCGTCTAGACTTTGCCTAAGGCTCTAGCTAGGCTCTGATACTACTGTAGGGTTTCTAGGCACTCTCAAGAGGTTTCACAAGGTATCAACCATGCCAATTTCAAATTTTACCAGTGCCGAGAAACCCTAATACGGATCGTTAACTAGAATTTTAGGCGAAAAGTTAAGCTAGTTAACATCTTAACTAAAAGTGAGAAGCTACAACCTTTGTAGATCCGGTTCTCCACTTCCTTAGCTCCACGTAAACGTCCTCTCGCTGTCCTAGTCGGATCTCGGACTCTAGCATTGGCTTCATCGGAGAAATGAGCGGACAAGTCGTCGGCCACGATGCCGAAGATGATCTACGTCGAGGTTACAAGATCAAGCTCCAACTTCACCAAGTTGTGAAACTTGTGAAGAAAATACCCTATACGACTTGGCAAGAGGTAGAGGGTGAAGAAATAGGAGGTAGGTTCACTTTAGAATTGGATTTCTCACACTTTTGCTCAAGATGCCATTGATGAAGGCAAGCTTTTTCTTGAAGAAGAAGATGAAGAAGAAGATAGAATATGATAAGTGTTCTTTTTAAAAATGCAAAAGAAATGAATACTTATCATAATATGAACCATGGTTAGGTGTAGAGAATTGACGAAGGTTAGATGAATGGTTAGGGTTAAGCATGAAGACAAAATGGTCACTTTGGTCAAAGCTTCATGAAGCTTCAATAAGCTTCAAGAATGATAGCAACCATTTTGTTTTCTTTTGCAATTTCTTTTTAATCCAAATTAAAAAGATAAATGAATAAATAAATAAAAACCCTAACCATTTACTTAACCAAGGTTTAATTCTTTACACTTAACCAAATGAGCAAGTATCATCAAACATGATACAAATATGTGCACAAAAGTATATCACATATACAACTTGCACATCAAGTGAGAAAATCC
This sequence comes from Agapanthus africanus, assembly GCA_030015575.1. Lineage (NCBI taxonomy): Eukaryota > Viridiplantae > Streptophyta > Magnoliopsida > Asparagales > Amaryllidaceae > Agapanthus > Agapanthus africanus. The sequence continues at coordinate 522,631,396 of JASDDO010000016.1, read as the reverse complement.
ATTTAAAGTGAACCAATACTAGTTAATGCAAAGTAATATATCAAATATATAATTATACATTAAATCATTAAATCAACACTTGATTTAACGATCCGGTCATATCGCATATAACCGACTAGTATCCTATGTATCGGCTTATCGAATCAATCCTTGATTCGATATCTAGGTTATATCGCATATAACCAATCGATACATTCATCGCGAGAATGGAATACGGTATCACATACACGCATTATTCTCGGTCCTGCACATATCTCATATGCGCTCCTATTTCGTTTCGCTTGAGCCAGGAAACTTCTGTATAGGACTCTAAAGACTCGTCAATACGCCGGTAGCAGATGATGATCATATCAAGCACCCACAAGCCGCAAGCGGTCTGCTAAACGTAACGGCCACCCGGGTATTGAGCGATCAGAAGATCGACGAGCTAGCCCGCTCATACTCCTGTGAATCCAACCAGTAACACTTACCGTACAGTCCGATCTGTTCGTCTGATATGTCGCATATCAAGTCTAGGGGTGGTAAACGTCAGACCCCAACAACCGATAAGTCGTGCCGATGTGAGGCTCATAACGGGTCGAGAAACTACTGGTAACACTTACCAGCAGATCTCTGATCAGCCCTGGCCAGGGACTTCCTTGTTACGGCCAATCGAGCACAGCGCAACATCAACCCCCAATACCGGGAGAGACGAAACCCCTCCTATCGCTCATTGCCTCCATATGACTCGGGACTGTACCTAAAGACCACCGTTTTGCACGCCCTCATGGACGTGGTAAGGTGGAGATCAAAGCACAGTGGGAATCACACAAGACTCTATGACGATCTCGGGTCTACAGACTAACCTGTACAAGTGTCACCTGAGAACTGCCATCTGACGTGAGGTATAATACCATCTGGGAGTTCTCGGCGAGTCCGTCCAGTGTACCCAGTCTCCACTGAGCACCCGTATACCATCTCTGATGTCAAACACCAAGGGATATGGGATCATCCATCGCCCATCTCATGGGTTGAGAAGCGTATACGCTAGTCTACACTGGTATATCGATGCCCCGTCTCGATACACCCACGACTAGGGACCTTGAAGGATGTACCTATGGACTACCATGTCCCCACTAGTATGATCTGCATCATAGTCTAGGTAGTCAAGTACACATCCTAAGGGCTTTACCAACATGTAACTATAAGACAGTTTAAAGAGACAAGTGTACATGTTAAGAAAAAGAGCAACCAGATAGCATACTATCATATCGAGCAAGAAAGTCATCTCTATATATGTCCAAGCATCCAATATAATATACATCATCTGTACAATACTGGCCTCTAGGGCATACATACAACTAACACATCATTGTCTTCGTGACCATCGGTCGTCACAGGCAAGTGAATTTCGCTTGCTTTTACATGCTATATGATATATTAGTTAAGTAGTTCTATTATGATTATATGCTTGAATCGAATACCGTAATCGAATCATTTGCCACTAAGAGCATGCGTCATTGCTTTTAGTGAATTAATCCATTTAGTGGCTTTTACCCCGTGTTTGAAAACGCTCATAATTCATATGGTTCAAATCTCATGCTCGTCAAGTACGAAATCGACTTTTCATTGATAACCGTTTACTTAAGCTAGTTTTCGAACATATCCTAGACTAAAACCTATTTTAAAATAGAGTAAATTGGGTTTAATGAACCCATGTAAGGATAATGAATATCTTGTAGAAATTTGGTTGCAAAATAGCGTCGTTGCACACATAAAATGGTACCCCCGATTTCCGTCGTAAAATCTGGAATTTTCATACATGCTAACCCGTAAAATTTATAATAAATTATGTATAAATCGGATTGTAGTGTTTCAGGATTCATATCGAAGCTGATGGAATAACCTACAGTAATATTTTTTTTCCACTAAATCTTAATGAGTCATGATAAAGAAAATCTAGGAGAATTGCGGCTCTGGACTGCAGTCCAGAGCAGCACTGGCTGTCGACACTCGAATTGAAATGATTTCACGTTTCTGTATGAAAATGGTATTATGTGGAACCCTATACCATAGCAAATATAAATCTTCTAGCTAACTATTGGAAGTAATTTCATTCATTTTTACCATCGTTTATTATTTTAATCACATTTTAAACCATCAGTACATACGGCAGTCCCAAGCAGGGACAGAACGTATACCCCAATACTATATAATGTATAACTTCCAGTACACTATGGATATTATCGATCCGTCTGGTGAGTTGGAAACCTAACTGATAAACCTAAATATTGTTAAGTTATAGAGTCGCCTAATTTTGATCCCAACAGGATGAAAACTGTGTTAGGAAATGGACTTTCAGTTCAGGAACTGAATTCCAGCATCGAACACTTAAAATGAAACGACTGTAGTTTGTGAACCCGAAACCCGATTGACTTGAAACCAATTTATTTGAACTTCTGACCGAGTTTAATTATTACCACTTTTGTATCATTTTACTTAATTCTGAATGTACGATTTAATGCGATTTTTATAAGTTCATGAGACGCATAGTGACTTGTATTGCATATACATTGTTTAGCGGCATGATTCACAGTTTTACCCGACTGTAATACCTCCAGCGATAGTGAGCATTCTTATTAATTTTCAGTGTATAATGCATTGTCGAACGTGAATAGTATCGGTTTGGTTGTGTCAAGTACGCTAGTGAAAAGCGAGTGATTCGTGATTCGTGATAATGAACAATACAGTGAATAGTGAATAAAACCGTGTTATTGATGCGTACTTGTACACAACTAGCCCATACTCGTAGATAGTGAAATCTGGGGAAAAAGGGAGAAATCAAAGTGGAAAGGAAATTGTATTTAGCGAGGTCAGTGATTTAGAGGATGATCATTCGAACAACGACTCTTATATATTAGGTTTGGACCTAGCGGTCCGGCTGACAGGGTTATGTCCCGTGCAACAGTGGACCGTAGTCTCGGGTACGTACGAGACCCTCGTTAAACATGATCATCCCTTTCTACAACTCGATTTCAAAGTGACTTAGAAACCGATAGGGACACAGATCATACATTGCATTTGTTTATTGACATATCGATTGCCTGCATTTATTATCTCCATCATTATTACTTTTATTTTTCTTTCCTCATTAATACTATTATAATATTGCTATTGCGTCTCCCTGACAACCTGAGTTTGCATGCTCAGTGATAGAGGTTGATTCGTCTGATCTTGAGAAGACCGTAAAGATCTAGACCAGTGAACCAGTTATATTTCTCCATTGATATCCCTGGTTAGTTGCCCTCTTGTTTACTTCCATTGAGCTCAGATTTCTTTATATTCGATAGTTTTAATGTCTGCATTCTCTTTATCCAGTGCTAGAAGACAAAATGTGACTACGGCAGGATTTTTCCTTGATCGTAGGAGCATGGCTGGCTTTGCCACCCTTGTATTCCGTAATTTGAGAAGTGGGACATGACACATGAACTTCATACGGGTTTACGAAACGTTGCAACGAAAACAAAGTATTCAAATAGGACCCTGCACCTGACCCAAACCCAAACCCAAACCCAGAGCCTCGAGCACGAAACTTGAGGTTGGGCCGAGCTTTGGCCACAAGTAGTGGCATGAATGTGTCCAATCGGGTCCGTCTTGGGCCCGTGCGTCCTTTTGCCTCCCACCTCTTTATTTCCATACTCTAAAACTCTTGCATTCATCCAGAGAAACGCCCCACTCATTTTTCCATTAAAAATTCATTTTCAATGCCCCATTTAACACAATCCTTACACCATCTTAATTATATTTCTCCTATAAATACTCATGGGTGTCCCAACTCAATTCTATTCTAAAAATCCTCATAAAATTTCTCCCAAAATTCTTGAAGATCTTGCCTAAGTCCTAGGACGTTAAAGCTCTGCAACTAGCCCAAGGAAGTCAAGTTCCCTTAAGCTATTTCCTCATCTCCGTTGCTCCACAACACGCCTAAGTGACGTCGATAGATCGAGCTCGCCTCTTAGCCGCATTCATGGCCTCGATTCTTCAAACCGAGGCTACTTCTCTTCAATTCCTTGCTCGTACGAGTACGAGCGGTTCGAGTAAGTTCCTCCTCTCTCAATTCGATTTCTCTTCACCATTCTTTAAAACAAAAATCGGCAAAAGTGAAATTAACCTTAATATCATTTCTTTTAAACATTTTTATCATCCTTGATAGGCTAAATAAATTACACAAATACTCTAATATCACTTTAAAATATTATTCACATCAATTACTTTTTAATGTATTTAAAATTCCATGCGAAATAAATACATATCGAACATTTTCGCCTAAATACCATGAACTTTAAAAGTATCTTTTTATCGATATCTTGAAATAAATACCTATAGAAAATTCACGGGGTAACGACCTACCCCACTGACATACACTATGGTTCATAGCATAATGTTTTAGATACATGTTTAATTTTAAAAGAAACAATTTTCATTAAAATACCATCGCTTTATAAAAGCACTTTTTAATCGTTATTTTTAAATCCTTTGCAATTACGCCTCTTCAACCCATTTAGAGGAACCCATTGCGGATGGTGCGGGTTATCGCACGTTCTTGGGATAGTAGAGTGGGATACAGAATTCCTCATAGAGAATTCGGTGTCAAAAGGAAATAAAAATACGATTTTTAAATAATACGACTTTTCAACAAATTAAATCATTTAAAACTTCATAAATCATAAATTTGTATTTTTCTATGAAAACCAATTTTGAAAACTATATTTTTAAAATGAAAAATTAAAGTTACATAAAAATACCATCAAGTTTCCAAAAGTATAATTTTCATAAAAATATCATAAAATTTTAAAAAGCTAGGTTTTATCACTAAAATACCACTAAAACTAAAATACATTTTTATAAAAACTCTTAATATTCTAAAACTCCCTCGGGAAATGCAAATAATAAAAATATGTAATAAACAACTTGAATAAATTTTTAAGGACCCCAGATTAATATAGATTTAAGTGGCATAATTTCTCTTGAGCTTCAAGGAGCCGGAGAAAGTGTGTGTTTTCCTATCCAGGTTAAATAACATTGCAAATTAAAGGAATTATCAATGGCAATCGTTTTGAAAAAAGACACAAATCATGCTGCTTATGTGCAGTGGTTGTCCGATTATTCCTGAACTTAAGAATTTTAAAAGTTAAATCCATTCATAAGATATTGATCATAACCTGAATACAAACTCGAACTTGTTTTAAACTCTAGCTCGAATCCAAACTCGAATCCAAACTTGAACACTTGATCTTGAACTTGATTTCTAATAACCAAACTTGAACTTGAACACCTGATTTGACTTGACCAAACCATGAATATAACTTGACATGAAGTTGACATAAATACCTGATTACCACTTGAACTTGAATTTGTACTCTTTATATTCATGGATTCAGCCAAGACCTGTAACTTGAACTATACAATAAAATACGTGGGGATAAGAGGTAGGCTGGTAAGGAACGTTTTTCTTGGAATGGGATGTCACTTTAAATGACACCTCTTGAATATCTCGTGCCGTTGTGCCATGGGTTATGACGGAGCCTTATATTCTCTTGTACTTTTGGTCCTCGGGGTAAGCTAGACTACTCTCGTATACACGCTCACTTTCCTTATTAAACTAAAAACAACCACGTTAGAATGGCTACCCTTTTACATATGAATGACATGATTAAAATATTTCTACATAAAGCCTTACCTGTTCATTTCTACTTGGTTTCTTTTCATTTTTTCATACCTTCATTTGTCATTACTTATTACTTTTGGGGTCTTACCGGGCGCTAGTTTGCCGATGACATTTCTCTCTGTTTCTTTTTCTTGGACTATTCGTCAGGAGAACCGATTCTGAGGAGATAGAACCGAGACAGGAGGATTTAGACCAGCTCACCGTCCAGCCTAACTACTAGTTCCCTTTTTCTGCACTTACTTTCTGTATGCCATTGTTTAGGCACCTTTCAGTCATTGTATCTTTTATTTCAGACAGTTGTACTTGAATTTGAATGTAAATAAAGTTGTTTATTTTTATTACTCTTGTTATTCATGCACATTGTTATATTGTTTATATACGCTTAATGTATTTATTAAGGGAAATGATTTTCTTATAATAAATACGCTGCGGGTCTCGTCACGTGATGTTACTGTTTTTTGGGAAGTGGAGCGTGACACAGGAGTCCCGCCTTTGGACCCCCAAAGAGGGGTTTCCTTTTCGGGACCCCCTCTAAAAGAGCGATCCCCTCTCTGGACCCCCCACCCACCCAAAAAGGGGATCCCGCTTTCAGGACCCCCTCTCAGGAGGTCCCGCTGTCGGGACCCCCCAAAAGAAGGATCATGCTGTCGGGACCCCCTTAAGAGGGCCTTTGCCTCGGGACCCCCCAAATGGATCCCACCATCTCGGGCAGCCCTCCAAACTTGGGAGGCCACTAAAATCCTCTCTTTATTTTCCCCTTTAAAATTTTTTTAACGGGTCCCGGCCTTACCCGCAAGGTGACTGCTAGCCTCCTTGACCCTCAGCCCGCTGACTGCGCAGCGGAACCCCCGTGTGATGGATCCTGATATGTTCAAGCACTCTCAAAAATCATTTTCAAATCTGAATCCAGACAAACAAAATGCATATTTCAAATTGAGTTTGCATGATTCGCATGACCCGTTAATCGGAGGTTCTTTCGCCTCAAAGCGAAGGGTAATTAGCGACAGATTTGTCCGCGGCTGCCAGAGATTAGAATCCCCTGTTTCCCCCCAATAATAAAAGAGCAAGGCTCTATTCAAAATTTGAAAAGAGGCAGTGCCTCATGTGCCTTGCACGAGGGCGCCAGCACCGAGAGTTAAAAACTCTGAGGCGGCGCCTTACGCGCCTTGTACGAGGGCACCGACGCCAGAACTAAAAGTTCCCTGCCATTGGATCAAAGATCCAACGGGGATGACAAATCATCGAAATACAAAATTGAATTCTGTTGAGGAAATATTTCCTCAAAATCTTTCAAAACGAGAAAGATTACCCTCTGTAAAACAGAGCACCGTTGGATTAAAATAAAATCCAATGGTGATTAAAAATCACCAAGCTACAGAATAAGCTCTGTATGGGAAAATATTTCTCCAATCTTGTTAAAAACAAAAAAAATATTTTCTGTAAAACAGAAGTTCTTGGATCAAAGATCCAACGGTGGATAAAATCCCTAAATAAATTAAGGATCTCTCAATGAGAGATTTCCTTAACTAAATCAACAAATCTGCCTCTACTATATAAAGGACCCAAGACTTCAAGTCTTGTAGAAAAAATCTCTCCTATAAACTTCAAGTTCAAAAAAAGAAGAAGAAGAGCAAGCAAAAGGAAATCTTTAAGAAAGAAGAAAGAAGAAGAAACCTTCTTCGAGGTAAATAAAAATAATAGAGATCATAGCATCTCATCTGCATATCTAAGGGTTTAACCCTCATAAAAAACATAGTTCTTTCCCCTGGATCTGAGATTCATGAGACAATTCTCCCACAAATGAGAATTTAATTCTCGTGGGGATGAATTTTTTCTTAGGGATCGAAAATCCTAGGGAGAACAAAGAATTGAACTCTTCAGAAAAATGCACAAAGAAAGAAACAGCGCCAAGCGACTCACGTGCCCCTCACGTAGGCGCTGCTCAAATAAAGAGTGCTTAGCGCTCAAATAAAGAGTGCTTAGCGCTCAAATAAAGAGTGCTTAGCGCTCAAATAAAGGCGCTCAGCGCCAAGCGCCTCACGTGTCCCTCACATGGGCGCTGCTCAAATAAAGAGTGCTTAGCACTCAATGGTTGGTGCTCAATGTAAAGCGCCTCATGTGCCCCTCACGTGGGCGCTGCTCAAATAAAGAGTGCTTAGCACTCAATGGTTGGTGCTCAGCGCCAATCGCTTCACATGGACACTGCTCAAATAAAGAGTGCTTAGCACTCAATGATTGGCGTTCAGTGCCAAGCGCCTCACGTGCCCCTCACGTAAGCGCTGTTTAACATAAAGTGCTCTGCACTCATCAAATAGAGCTCATCGCTATAAAGAGTGTTCAGCACCCCATAAAAAAACAAAAATAAAAAGGGAAAAGTTAAGTAAAGTGTGAGTATCAGAACCCACATAAATGCTCAGCATTATTTGCACAGAAAAAGGACGGGGCCCAAGCAAGTGTTTAACACTTTATTTAAAAAGAAAATGACAAAGACTAAGTGGGCTGAGCCCAAGTTGTCCAAACTCCTAAGCAATCGAGTCCATGTGCTCTTTATTTTCCAAATTGGTCTTAGTCCCAAACAAGACTACCGATCTTCTGACGAACATTCATTGGTTCAAGGGTACATCTTCCTACACCTTTGATATATGTCGTTGTAATTCTTCAACGTCTTCAGAGAGGTGGCGGGTCCCGATAACCAACAATGCTATGGACCACAATGTCCTTAAACTAGGTATGGACCGCAACGTCCTTAAACTAGATACGGACCGAACGTCCTTAAACTAAACCCTCACCCCAAAAATGGTGATCGACGGACCATAACCTCCTTAAACTAAAGCAATAGAGCCCAAATGCTCTTTCGTTGGATCAAAAATGATCCCAAATCCTGTTGAGTAGATCTTAGTCTAAAATTAGACTAATGTATCCTCAACAAATATTTAAGTTGATCTTAATCTCAAACGAGATTAACGATCCTTAAATCAAACCAAACCCAAATCTAAGAATATACTGATTTGGACTAATCCACGTCCTACGGGCGACAACATAAATTATTCTTCGTATACAATCCACGGGAAACCAAAAATAAAACAAATACACACGACACGAAATGAACATATGGAACAGGAGAAAGTGGTTACCGCGATGCGGTAACGTAATTAACTGCAGGGGCTTGCGCCTGCAGGGAAGAGCGTCCCCACAATCAAAACCCCCTCACAATGAGAGGGAATCTGACAAAGTCTGCTACAACGGCCGCATCCGTTCAAACCTCTGATACACGGTGCCATAAATCAACTTGGCGTCTTCAGAAAGGTGGACGGATAAACCCAAATAGCATCTGCCTACAAATTCAGGCAAGACGTTTGTCTTTCCTGTTTTCGGCGGTAAACAGATTCTGGCACGCCCGGTGGGACATTTTCCTCATTCCACTCCACACTTCGTGTGTCGTGTTCGCGAACTAATCGCGGTTTAATATGGTTGCCCCTGGATTCGAGGTACTAAGATTTGGTGTCTTGCTCCTATGCAGAAGAGAAGATGACATTGATGGCTTCCAACTGCACCAATTGCAACAGCCACTCCTACTCTGTCCCTGCTGGAGGAGTGACCTATGGGCCCTATGCGGCCTCCATCTTTGCAATGACAGTGGAGCAGATGACTCAGGCCACCACTAGATTATTATTCGGGACTATGCTCCCGCCAACGAGCTTCAGTGCTTCAGTGCCGTTACAGGAAGCTCCGAAGAAGTCGGTCTTCGATCGACTTGCAAGTACCACGGTCCCTCTCAACGGGTCGTCCAATTCTAACTCCTCAGTTTTCAACAGGCTGAGCCATAGCTCGAGTGGGCCCACCAAGAGGCTCGCGATACCTGAAGGGGTTATCCCGAAGCGGATAGCCCTTCCAGCTCCGGCAGACAAAGTCAGCAAAGGGGTGTCTCCTACTAAAGGCTCGGTCTTCGCTAGATTGACCGTTCCAACTTCTGCTTCCGATGAAGTTATCAAGATTGCTTCCCCTACCAAGAAGTCGGCCTTCGATAGATTGACTGTCCCCTCTCAACGGACGTCGGTCTTCAATAGGCTGGCCCCGACACCAGCCCATAACCAGAGCAGAGGGCATAATAAAGCCACTCCCGTAACTGAGCCAATCCCATCTGCAAGGCATGCTCGACGTCGCTACTGGCGCCGAGTGAGGAAAGCTGGAGGCAATTCCCCCTCTGGACTTACCCTACCAGCTCCAATGGTGGAAATTGACGCTGCTGTTCCAACTGGGAACAGCTTCGAGCTGCTCAGGAAGGTGCGCAAAAACTCTCCAACAGCCATATTGAAGAGGTCTCCTCCGCCTGCTGAAAGCATGATACAGGTGAAGCTGGAACAACCTCCTCAGTGGTTGTCCTCCAAGATTCATAGAGTATGGAGGAAAGTTCAAGACTCTGTAATTGACAAAGATTACTCTCGTTGGCTTAAGAAGACGAAGGCTCGGCAAGATGAGGACCATCCCTCCGTCGTACCACGGAAGGTATCATCTACGTGGGTGCCTGCTGCAACGGCCCCCTCAACATCGGCCTCCTACAAAAAGAGAAGGCCTGAGAATCTCCCACCACCGGCGTCAAATATCAAAGGCAGTGGACCCAAATGCCCTAAGTCTGGGGGCATGGTTGTGCATACCATCTACATGGTATCCGGAAAAGTGGATAGTCGTGCTTCCATGAGTCATCGACCACTCACACGGTCTGTGATGAAATCTCAGGAGCAACACAGAAGCTTCAGGAGATGTTGATAAGAATGGCCGCACTCACTGGGCAGAAAGAAAGCCCGGAAGTATCGTCGGAACAACGCCAAGAGCAGGAGACCGACACCGAATTCTTACGAAGGGTGCTTGAAAGAAAGATAAAGAGGCTGCGGAACAAGCGGCTAATATAAAACAAATGGCGCTTCTATTCCAAGACATGGTGGGGATGATGATCCAGCCGGAACCTCCAGCCGAAGACCCTCCGATAATTATCGAAGGCGACAGAGGGGAAACGTCAAACCCTCTTCCGGCTCTATCAGCAGCCAGGGAAGAGACAATCTCAAAAGCTGCCCTTGACGACTATATAGCTTAACAAATATGAGCTCATCAGGTAAGTGAAGCGGCTGGTCAAGTAGTTAGAACTGGGCGACCTTATCCAGGATGGTACGATCAAATTAAGTACCCGCCGGGGTATACGATCCCTAAATTCCACGTGTATAAGGGGGAATGCAATCCCTACCAGCACGTTGCTCAATTCAGAGCCTTGTGCGGTAAAACCGGGGGCGATAACAAACTGTTGCTCCGCCAATTTGTTGGCAGCTTGTCGGAGACAACATTTGAATGGTATTCCGAGCTCCCGAATGATTCTATCAAAAAATTCACGGAGATGGAATTATTATTTACACAGCGGTTCGCGAGCGCAAGCGAGCGTACCCCGATCACGGCATTAATCAATACCAAAGTGAAGCCAGGAGAGACCTGGGTTCAATACGCAATTCGATGGCGTAACCTATGGTCAAAATGCGAACAACACATAGAAGAAGCTCCTGCCGTGGGCATGTTCGTGGGAACCCTTGATCCCCGGCAACTATATCCCAGTTTATGATTTTCTTCAAGCCGACCACCTTCCAGGCCTTGATTGATAAACTAGTCCAAATGGACCAGATGGGCCATAGGCCGTCCTCTTCAAAGACAGATCTTCGGAATAAAAAGGGCAAAGGGAAAGCGACCTTCGTCGCCAACGCTCAACAACAACCGAGTGACCTGAAACCGGTGGCTCGCCAAAACAACAAACCAAGACCCCTCAAAGAAAAGTTGAGACGTCTTTACTCGTTCCCCGGGATAAAACGAGGAGACTATTCGAACTGGCGGTGCGCAACAGGCTCATCACTCTGCCGGATCCGAGATGCCCACTGCAACCTGGCGACGTCAACAATCCCAATTACTGCCCCTACCACCGAATAGTGGGCCACCCAATCGAAGATTGCTACATCTTAAAAAACTGGGTTGAAAGACCAGTACCAACATGGCAAGTTTGAGCTATCCGAAAACTGGAAGGTAAATCCGCCACAGCAGCACTCTCCTAAAAAGGTGGATACGCCGGAGGCATCATGCTCATTTGTAGAGGAAGCTCCGTGGAAAGTTGTCTTTTCGGGTAAAACTAAAAGAATGCTGAAGGATCTTCAGGCGTGTCTGGTAATCAAATGGAAAAGCCCGCTGGAGCCTGAGATTATTGACGGGATGTTGAAACCGCTCCCAACGCCAAAAGTTGGTAACGATGGACAAAACCTCCAGGCCAAGCCTTCGAAGTCTTCGAAGAAAAAGAAGAAGACCAAGAAGCCCGTGTAGCTCGACGACAATCGTACGGGTCTGCAAAAATATATCGACGCGTTGGAGGAATACAACTAAAAAGCGCGGACCCCAGTCATACTGGAAGAGTTCCTTAAGCATATTCTTGAGAAAGGAAATAATCACATTGATGAAGGAGACGATTCTTCGGAAGAACCCAAGGAGTATGTGGCAAGTTGCCACATGATCTCTCACTCATCGATTGATGGCAAAGAAGCTCCTGACGTAGAGAAACCGGGGACAGATCCAGAACCAAAATCCCTAGAACCGTTGGATGACCTGATCGACAAGCTGCTGAACGAAGCCCTCCAAAAGAGCAAAGCTGACCGAGGACGTGAAACGACCATATACGAAAAGGCCAAGCGTCGGCATCAAGCTGAAGAAGCTCCGGTAATGAGAAGTCAAAAAGTACCCCAACCGGATCGAAGCGCACCTGCCACCAGCAAGAGCAGAATCAAGGCAGGAAAGCAGTTCGCCAAAGTTCTGTCAATGGTAATGAAGCTGCCACCTTTAAAAGAAAATACTTTCGGGAGTATGTGCCCCAACAAAGCGGATGTACATACGAACTACTGCTTGTACCATCGAAGGGTCTACACCCTACCGAATGGTGCAATGCTTTCAAGATATGGTGGCAGGGATACGTTGCCCATCAACAACACTTCAAGCGGATGAAGCGCAAAGCCCGTCGGGAACAGAGAAGCACGAAAGATGAGTGTAAAGAAAATGCCGGTAAATGTCATATGGTTGATGCCATTTTGACAAAAGGAAAATCTCAAGTTCTAACCTTCGGGAGCGATTCTGACGAAGAAATAGCCCTCGACCCTCTCTTCAAGGAATCCACCTCCGGAAAAGAAGAAGAGAGGAAAAACTATGAGAACATTCAGCTGCATAACCGTACGCTGCCTGAAAAGAATCTCGGACTCTCAAAAAAAGGATCGTGCAAGAAAGACAAGGGGAAGGAAAAAGTCTCTGAGGCGATTGCCCTCGATGATAGAGTCGCCGAAGAGCTCACAGCCAAGGACCCGCCTAAGAAGAACAAGGTGGATTACAATGTCCTGGTACATCAGAGGAAGATACCCTCACAATTGAGTATTTTGGATGCCCTCCTCCTATCTAAAGAGGCACGAGATTCTCTGATCAGGCATTACAAGAGCCCGACTAGTTTCAAGCCTTCCTTGCAGAAGAAAAGATGAAGGACGAGCTGGAAGAAGTCCACACGGCTGACATCACCTTCAGCGATGAAGAACTCTTTCTCGGAACGTGCGAGCACAACCATTCGCTGTATGTAACCGGGTATTGTCACGACATCAAGATAGGGAATATCCTGGTCGACAACGGGTCTTCCGTCAACCTTCTCAATGTGAAGGTACTAAAAGAGATCCGCATGAATGTTCAGCACCTGGCTCGGGATAAAATTACCATCTCCGGGTTCGACTCGTAGTCATCACGGACGCTTGGGTCTGTAATACTGACATTATGCTTCGGGATGCTCATCACTGACATCAAGTTTCATCTCATCGACGCCAAGACTTGCTACAACGCTCTGCTCAGCAGGCCTTGGTTACACGAGTACAACATCATCCCTTCTACACAACATCAGTGTATGAAGTATTTCAAAGACGGCCTCAAGTACACAGTTACAGGGGAGCTAAACCGCTTCTCCGTAAATGAAGTCCGAAAATATGAAGACGCAAAGTACTTCTTACCAGACTTCGAAGACACGGAAAGATGTCGTAAACCGGAGAATAAAGAAAAAGCCGTCGCCACTATCCCGAACTTTAGGAGCGATACCGAGGAGGATGAAGAGATGGTCTATTCGGGACAACCCCAAGGCAACAGGCCAAGACTATCTACTCATATTCTATCCTTTGGCAGTGACTCTGAGGACGAGGCCAACGCAGTGTTCTCCGTCCGCCCGTCAATGCAGACCTTTGCTGGAGCTGACCAGTTCAAATTACCATGGTTCTGCTGCAGCATTACAAAGAACTTGATGCACTTGATACATACAGTGTGCAAGAGCTGCAGACCTTCTACGTCCCTCCTAAGCAAAGAGGTGAAAAGACGATTCTTTTCTACCAATCTACGGAGACTAAAGTGGAGAAAGAAGTCTGGCACGGTGCCGAACCTGCGTTCGACAGGCGTCAACAAATCCGTCTGCCGAGATACTACGCAGAGGGACTGAAAAGGCTATTGAGATGCCAAGGCGTACCCTTCAAACAGATTGCTTGACAAGCCCAGTTCTATAATAAGATTTGGGACGTTCTCGGGACTCAGCGAAAGATGCCTAACGGGAGAATGGAGACGAATGGCTTTGGATACGTTCGGTCCAAGAAACGGGAGCGATTCTATAGCTGCCATGTTATAAATGATTCCAGTGGAAAAGAGAATGCCATTCCAGATAGCGCTGATATTGAAACAGGGTGAAATCCCGCCGTACGAATATCGAGTTCGTCATTCGAAGAGCAGATTAACAAGCTAATAAGGGAAGCGGGTCAAAAGGTTCGGGATGACCACAGCCGCGAAATGACCATTTACGAGAAAGCCAAGATTCAGCGTCTCACTCAGCATACTACGGAGGATGACGATGCCTTTCGCCCTCAGCCCGCTGTGAGTTCTTATGGCAAGGAAAAAGCCCGACGTAGCAGCAGCAACAAAGTGAAGAGCGAGAATGACGTTCAAAAACAGCAAGGCGGAGCCAAGAAGCCAATGAAAAAGAAAATGTCAGCTGGAATCCGTTTTTTATGAAGAAGATGGGTCGGGAATATTCGTTCCCTCAAGAAAAGAAAAGGAAAATATTCAACCTTTTCATGAAGCATCAAATGATGACACTCCCAGAGTCTTGGCACCCTGAGCAGATAAACGAGATCCATCATCCGGCTTATTGCTCCTATCACCGAGCAATAGGACATCCTCTTGAAGACCGCTTCACCTTCAAAAACTGGGTTGAGGACCAATATGAGCAAGGCAAGTTTGCTCTATCTGACAGTTGGAGGCTAACCCCACCATAAAAGCATGAGCCAAAAGCAATCTATATGGCGAGAATTGAACCCGATCAACATCGGTCTTGGAAACGGACTCATACCTGCCATGTAATAACGTTATCAAAGGAGAGAGCATGAGAATATATATGACCTCTCCCAATGCTTCGTAAATGAAGATGAAGACGAGGTGATCTCAGAATTTCCACCAGCACCAAAGGAGTTGGAAGACGGGATACATACCACAGCAGACAATCTGAGGAAAATTGACTTAGGGATGACAAACGATCCAATGCCAACGTTCGTCAGTGAGCTGTTGTCTAAAGAGCAGCTGGCAACATTAAAAGATGTGCTTATGCAGTATAAAGACTGTTTCGCATGGAACTATTCCGAGATGCCGGGATTAGATCCAGAGATAGCTATGCATAAACTGGCGATATCACCGGACGTCAAGACAGTCAAACAGGCACTAAGAAGAATGCGGCTCGAACTTGAAATAAGCATCAACGCCGAAGTCTAGAAGCTAATTGACTCTGGATTCATCCAAGAAGTTCAATACCCCGACTGGATTGCCAATATTGTCCCTGTGATGAAGAAAAATGGGACGGTGCGCGTCTGCGTAGACTTTCGGGACCTCAATAAAACTTGCCCGAAGGATGACTTCCGAGTACCGGTTACTGAACTGATGATCGATAACACGTCCACTCACGAGGTCTTCTCCTTCATGAATGGATCTTCAGGCTACAATCAAATAAAAATGTATCCCGAAGACCGAAAGCATACTGCCTTCCGAACTCCGCTAGGCATATTCTGCTATAAGGTGATGCCCTTCGGCTTGAAGAATGCTGGCGCTACCTACCAAAGGGCCATGACAAAGATCTTTGATGACCTCATACACGAGATTGTCGAATTTTATATTGACGATCTCGTGGTGAAAAGCAAATCATACAAGGAGCATTGGGAGTATTTGAAAATAGTGTTCCAGCGTCTTCGGAAATATAATATGAAGATGAACCTTTGAAATGCGTGTTTGGAGTCTCCTCGGGAAAATTTCTGGGATTCATCGTACGACATCGAGGCATCGAAATAGACCCGTCAAAGATCAAGGCGATTATGGAAATGCCTTCGCTAAGAACTCTCAAGCAACCGCGGTCTCTCCAAAGAAAGCTCGCGTATATCCGACGGTTCATAGCTAACCTCTTCGGCAAATGCCGCCCCTACAACCATCTAATGAAGAAGGGGACCCCGTTCATTTGGGATCGTAAATGCTAAAGTGCACTAGACGAAATCAAGCAATATCTGTAGAACCCGCCGGTATTGACCGCCCCGGTCAAGGGAAAGCCTCTCATCCTATACACGACAGCCCTTCCAAGTTCTTTAGGCATGCTATGTGCATAAGAGAACGATCAGGGGAAGGAGAGAGCTCTCTACTATTTAAGTCGAGTTCTTCTGGGGGTAGAAAACAACTACTCCCCTATTGAAGAGCATTGCTTGGTATTAATCTTTGCGGTAACGAAGCTTGGACATTATGCCTTGGCACATGAGGTCCATCTCATATCAAAGGTGGATCATCTCAAATATTTGATGTCAAGATCCATAATAACTGGAAGGCTTGCCAAATGGAACCTCCTCTTGATTGAATTCTCGATAATCTATCGACCTCTTAAGGCAGTGAAAGGCCAGGCCATTGCCGACTTTCTTGCAGAGCATCCGATACCCGCCGACTCTCCCTTGAACTGCGAATTGCCGGACGAACACGCGTTTGACTCAATCGACAGGGAGAAAGAAGGGAGTGATACCCGATGGGAACTCTACTTCGATAGGGCATCGTCTATGAAGAGGCGGAAGCAAAGCACCCCCATAATCAAAGCCGGAGTAGGCCTTATCTTTGTGGCTCCACAAGCAGGGATAATGTGTTTTGTCCTTTCCTTAACGGAGCCAAGAACAAACAACGAAACGGAATATGAAGCTTTGATAGCAGGTCTCGAGATCGCCATTGACATGGGAATCGAGAACCTCCTCATACATGGAGACTCCTAGCTAGTCGTTAGCTAAGTAAATGGCGATTATCAGACGTGTAAGCCAGTGTTGGTAAAATATGGCAAAAGAGTGTAGCAATTACTGACTCAAATCCCCTCCTACGTCTTGGAAAGCATACCGCGTGCAGAAATTAGGAAGGCAGATGCGTTAGCCAAACTCGCTAATGAACTGGATGACGAGAACCTTGATGACATAAGGATCGTTGTGCAAAGCCGCCGGATTCTCACACCAGCAGAAATATCTCCGGAGTTTTCTGAAGAAGAGGAAGCGACCAAACAAGCGGTCTTCCAAATAGAGGACGAAAAAAAGGCTAAGGATTGGAGAGAAGTCTTCATAGACTACTTCAAATCCCATCGAACGCCCGAAAACGCATCTTCGAGACATCGGCTCATGAAATAAGCTCTGTCTTTTGCCTTCGTCAATGATACTCTATATAAGAGATCGTTCGACAGTTTGTGGCTAAGGTGCCTGGGACCAAAAGAAGCAAAAAGGGTCGACTAAGAAACTCACAACAGACTCTGCGGTTCTCATCAAATCGGGCCAAAGATGAAGCTAAAGATCAAAAGGATGGGCTACTATTAGCCCACGATGATTCAGGACTGCCTCGAATACGCGAAGCAGTGTCACTCGTGCCAGATTCACGGGGACTTCATCCATCAGAATCCAAATCCGCTACATTCGACATTGGCTAGTTGGCCGTTCGAAATGTGGGGAATCGATATAATCGGGCCCATCGAGCCAGCATCGTCTAGGGGACATCGGTTCATATTGGCAACAATCGATTACTTCTCTAAGTGGGCAGAGGCAGTACCCTTAAGGGAGGTTAAGACGGAGAACATCCTCCATTTCTTCAGGACACATGTCATCTACCGGTTCGACACTCCGCGACAGATCATCTCGGATAATGGGCCGGTCCACAGAAGCCATAAGATCAGCCGCTTAGCGCAACAACATAATATAGACTGGAGATACTCTTCAGTCTATAACCCCCGAGCTAACGGTCTAGCTGAGGCTTTCAACAAGATCTTGACGAAGATCATAAAGAAAACAATGTCCAGAAATAGGAAAGACTGGCACGAGAGATTGCATGAAGCTCTTTGGGCTTATCGGACCACGTTCAAGACGGCCATGAACACAACGCCATTTGCGTTAGTATTCGGCATGGAAGCGATACTTCCCTTGGAGATAGAGCTACTCTCTCTACGAGTGGCGGTTCGTTACGAACTGACGGATGAGGAAAATGCCCATCTCCGGATGGAGGAGCTCGATGCCCTCGATGAAACTCGTCTCTTGGCGCAGCAAAACCTAGAAGCTTACAAAGTAAGGATGACGCGCTCGTACGAAAGACTGACTAGACCAAGAACATTCCACCAAGGTGAACTCATGCTAGTTATCAAAAGACCTATGATCCCCAATCATGCCAAACGCGGAAAGTTTGAGCCGAACTATGAAGGCCCGTACATCATAGACAAGGTCTACCAAGGTGGGGCCTATTTGCTCATGGATATGCATGGCGAAAGACCCTTCCGGCCAATAAACGGCCGGTTCCTTAAGAAATACTACGCCTAACAAGTCGCAACCTAGGTTAACGATAGATGACGACGCTCGTGTCCACTCGCTATCTTCCTGAGTCAAGACTCTATAAGTAGTATCTGGCAAAACTCCGCCTCGAAACTGATAGTGGACCGAGATGTACCTAAAGTAACAATGGACCGAGATGTCCTTAAACTAAATATGTCTCCTCAAACACGGCGATAAGGGAATTTAAAATCCACAAGTCCCAGCGGCGAAGACTGCAACTCAAATCCCACCGGAAAACAGATGGGTCACATGCGACGAAACTATCTTTGAGAGTTTCATTAAAAAAAGGTATGTCCACAAGCGAAATGGGCACGGATGAAAACCTGAAAGGGCTCCGTGAGTAAAAACAGCAGGACTGCCGGCGAGTTCGTGAAAATCTGAAAGTGCGCAATCTCGTTAAAATAAAAACACCTATAAGGTCCTCTCGACCTCGTGAGGAGAGAACACTTGCGTGAGATCCTTACGACTCACAAAAGGGAGCAACACACTTAGGGATCCCCACGATTCCTAAGGAGAAATTACACTTACGAGATCTTCACGACTCGTAAGGAAAATTCCCCTATGAGACCCTCACGGCTCATAGGATTTGAAAGCCTTAAGTTACAGGATGAACCTGTTCTTAAGCCATCACATTCCCCAAGTAGCCCTACAGGAGGTCCAATATCAACCCTTGTATACAATCCACGGGAATAAATAAACATCTCCTCGCCATGTCCCACCAATGACGAGGAATGCTCTCATAGGGTGAACGACACTTGTAAGTCCTCTCGACTTATAAGGAGAAAACACTCTTGTAAGATCCTTACGACTTATAAGAGAACACACACTTAGAAATCCTCACGACTCCTAAGGAGAAAATACACCTACGAGATCTTGACGACTCGTAGGGAGAAACACCTTTATGAGACCCTTACAGCTCATGAAGTAAAAAGCCTTAGTCGGCAGGATCCTAACCCTGTTTGCTAAGCCACCTTTGTTCGAATCAGCAAAGGCAAATGATGATTCTCTCCACGCAACATTCCAGTGGCAGCGATGCTGAAGCCTAAATTGGTATCAAATTCCAAGTCATTTCAAGGCAAATGATGATTCACTCCTGGCAACATTACAGTGGCAGCGATGCTGATGCCTAAATTGGTATCAAATTCCAAGTCCTTTTAAGAAAAAGGATGATTCGCTCCTGGCCATATTCCAGTTGCAACGATGCTGATGCTAAGATTGGTATCAGATCTCAAGTTCCAAACTCGCAATAAAAATCAGCGAGCTATTAATGCATATGAAATAGCTGAAATGATGGGGCAACTCACAATAAAAATCAGCGAGTAAAATATATGCATATAAAAATAGCCGAAATGTTTGGGCAACTCGCAATAAAAAGCAGCGAGTAAAAAGAAAATAGCCGAAATGATTGGGACCGCGAAAAATAGCCGAAATGATTGGACGATCGTGACTTTCGCGATGTAAAATGCTGAAATGATAGGGCATCGCAGAAAGAAAAAAATGATGAAATGAATCTTTTGCCCTGCAGGTGAGATCACATTGACCCCTGTATACAATCCATGGGCACAAACGGAAAGGGAAACATATTGGCCCACCGGGCTTCGTCAAAGGGAAGGCAGATCTCGATGGCTACATCTACAGCCTAGAAATCAACAATGACGTTCCTTCTCGTTCCAACCAGAACCAAATACGACATCAGCAAAACAGAGCCACGGCAAAGTCCCCTAGTTCCAAATCTCGACGGTTCACAGACAACCTAGAGACTACCTCGGAGCCACGGCACAGTTCCCTAGTTCCAAATCTCGATAGTTCACAGACAGCCTAGAGGCTACCTCGGAGCCACGGCAAAGTCCCCTAGTTCCAAATATCGACGGTTCACAGACAGCCTAGAGACTACCTCGGAGCCACGGCAAAGTCTCCTAGTTCTAAATCTCGACGGTTCACAGACATCCTAGAGACTACCTCGGAGCCACGGCAAAGTCCCCTAGTTCCAAATCTCGACGGTTTACAGACAGCCTAGAGACTACTTCGGAGCCACGACAAAGTCCCCTAGTTCCAAATCTCGACGGTCCATAGACAGCCTAGAGACTACCTCGGAGCCACGGTGAAGTCCCCTAGTTCCAAATCTCGACGGTTCACAGATAGCCTAGAGACTACATCGAAGCCACGACAAAGTCCCCTAGTTCCAAATCTCGACGGTTCACAGACATCCTAGAGACTACCATGGAGCCACGGCAAAGTCCCCTAGTTCCAAATCTTGACGGTTCGCAGACAACCCAGACATAATCTCGATATTTGTCGCAATATTGCAGACACAATGTTAACAAACGAAGCCAAGGAAAATCCCTAGCTTCAGGGTCTTGACGGCAACTCAAATGAGACCTGAAAGAATATCGGAGATCATACCACACCAGCGTGGAGCGGTCATGACTCATCGGGGCTCCCAAACTGAGCCTAACATCAAGAAAAAAGGGGCATGGAATATCCCTAACGCTTGCTCTTTTGAGGGTAATATCACTTGGATGATTACTTGAAGACGTCTTGTCTAGCCCCTGAAGGGATCAGAGACACGACAGTCGCAGGGTTACCCGAACAACAAGATTGCATATCGGGGAATACATCGGCCAACGCGACGGTACGACGGGTAAAAAATCCTAGTACCACAGACCCAAACGGACTTCTATTAGCAAAGGTTAACTGTGACGTTAGGACATTCTTGCGAGAACTTCTCGATTCGTCTCGACTCGTAAGGAAAAAGCCTTAGGCAACGGGGATAAGGACTGTTTCCTAAGCACTGGGGCCCTACAACTAAGTCCAAGATGGACTATTGTATACTATTCACGGGCCACACTCTCCAAAGTCGAATATTGACAAGGATGGAAAAAACCACTTACGAGTCCTCTCGACTTGTAAAGGGTAAAACTCACTTGTGAGATCCTTACGACTCTCAAGAGAAAACACACTTAGGAATCCTTACGACTCCTAAGGAGAAAATACACTTACGGGATCCTCTCGACTCGTAGGGAGAAAAGTCTTTATGAGACCCCCACGGCTCAAAAAGTTGAAAAGTCTTAGGCGGCAGATCTGAACCTGTTTCCTAAGCCATCGTTGCCCTATAAGGAGATCAAGATAGACTATCTACTAGACACATTTTCCAGAGTTACATGCCAATATGAAATAAAATATATCTTTTATTCATGAATTTAAGTGAATACAAGATACATTTCATGAAAGAATCAAAATGAATACATGTTATTCATAAATCATAAGTTTACAGTCAGTAAAAAAATGGGAGGTACAAAGGCGGTTATTGAGGAGGAGGTGTCTTCAACAAATCAGCAAGCCGCTCGTGTGCTCCTCTCAATCCTTTCTCGTGATCAGCCACCGCGGCCAACTCCGCTTCAACTTGAGCCCGTTGCCGCAAACAGGAAGAAAGCTTCCCATCGGCTTCTAGAATGGCAGCTTCGCAGTCTTTCATGACCCGCTTGGTGAAGTCAAGCATCCGCCTCAGCGTCAATCCATCCGAAATACATCTCTAGAGGTTGTCAAAAACAGCTTTTAGCTGTGCAGCATTTGCTTCAATTTGGGCGCGCAATTGGATAGATTCGCTGGAAGCCACCTCATGTTTCTTTCGTCTCAGGGTCGCCTCTTGTTCAAAATAGTGAATGAAAGGAACACTATGCTCAACCCATATAGCCCGTTGGGAGTTCGAAGCCAATACTTCAGGAGAGGGACGCTAGAGCTCAATCTCGTGCAGGCAAGCCTCGATTTTTCTGCAGTAATCAACCCAAGAGCCGACGAGAGCTTCATCATGGAAATTCACGAGTGTCGCCAGCATTGGATTGACTTCCATGGCAAAATCCATAGCAGAAGTGAGGGCCTCGGTATTGAGATCCTCGATGAATTCGCTCAACGTTCGCCGGCTATTTGCGGTGCCCCTGAAAGATATGCGTTTAGCAAAGGGCCCTGCAGGCATTGGAATGCGATACTCGAAAGGAGCTGGAGTTGGCGCAATTGCTGCAAAATGAATTAGGGTCAAATGTTGACTCGGGAAATAAAGAAAACACATCAGCAATGAAGTCTATTATACCGGCCGTGACAGGCGGCAGTGGGGAGTACCGGAGGCACGGCTATTCTCTCGTCTCCTCCTCTAACCCGTAACGCTACGATCAACATGAAGACAACTTAGCAACAATACGTCTATTTGTAAAAGAAAGGAAGGGACGTCAGTTGAAGAATATACTAACTAATACCAGAAGGCGAAACGACTTCGGACTGAAAGGAGAAATGCGGGTTCAACACCTGGTATAGATGGTCAAAAAGGACTCCTGCAGAGTTGCGACAATATATTGTCAATAAAAGAAGGATGGTACCTACAGTAAAACAAATAAGTCACAAACCCATACTTTCCAATATTTGAGAGGGCACAGAAGAAGGCGAAGGGACAACGACCGTCAGAGCAGCGACCGCCGACACTTCTTCAGACGGCACAGCCTCAGGGTTCACCGCACCTATACTCAAGACAGACAAAATATCATCAGAATGGCTGGATAGGATTGAGAAACTCAAAAAACAGTGACCCAAAGACTACCTGATAGATCATGGACCAAAACCGTGACGGAGGCGTCACCAGGTGTAACGGCTTCTTCACTCTCTCTCGGAGGAATAGATTCTGTGCCCATAGCCTCGTCCCCTGAGTCGACAAGTGCCGTCGTAACGCTTGCGACACCCGCCGATACCAAAGAGCCACAAGAAGAAAGGGCAGCGGTCTGGACAGTCCGAGATTCTCGAGAAAGGGTAGCCACTTCAGGCTCTGTAATCGCCAGCGTTTCAATTGCCATCCTATCGCCAGAACTCAGCTCTGCAGAGAGTGCGTATGTCAGAATTCGAGGATCGAGTTTTAATAAAAGGCTAGGCGTTATGCTACCTTGGAGCGGCTTTTCAGTTTCTTCCCGAGCAGCGCGTGCAACCTGTCTACGGGCGGTTGACAGGGCAGAGGGAACATCCGTGGAAGGAGTATCAGCAAGCAGAATGCTGCTTGAGCCTGCACCTACGGCCAAACCGGCATCATGTTTCCTCGCCGCATGCTTCCTACGCTTCCTTTCGGTATGGGCAGTGAGAGATGACCTCCTCAAGACCTCTAACAAGGGGACGTCGTCGTCCGAACCATGCTCTGCCTCCGGAGCCGTTACGGCGTCCATCATTGGCTGCTTCAGCAAAGCCTCCTGCGGTGACTTTGGGAGAGCCGGGCCACAGTAGCTGGCTCTAGAAGTTTTGCCGCATCGCTACTCGGGATCGACACTGCACTTGGAATAACCTGAGTCGAGGTAGTCCCTACAACAAAGTAAAGGAGAGGGTCAGAGCATGAATAAAAAGAATAAGGGTGTAATGAAGCGACTCATACCAAGACCCAAAGAAGAGCGGAGCCTCTCTTCCTCCTCGAACGTCCTGAGGGAAGCCGCGAGAGCCTCTTTGGCAGAAATACCTGCTGAAAAAGAAAGCGTCAATGGAAACATACTAAACAGAAAAGAGATAGCCGTGGAAGAACATAACTAAAGTATACCCGACTTCGCGATAGTAATCAACGCCGCTTCCTCGCGAGCCAGTCGCTCGGAAGCCACGAGAGCAGCCTGTAGATCAGTATCATCCGCACGCGCATCGAATAAACCCTCATTGGTCCTGTATTCGTACAAACCCTCGCTGTAGGGAGCGTGTAGCTCTTGGCCAAATATGACATCAGCAGAAAATAATGACTTCTTCTTTTTCTGCGAGCGGACACCAGCGGTCGATGACAAGAGCTTGCGCTTGACAGGCATTTTTGTGGGGCGGGTCCCGATTTCCGCACCAGCGCCAGATTCTGGAGATGCCATGGCTACCACCTCTATGGGAACACGGGGTGGAGGCTTCTCAGGGAAGGCACGCGGGAGCACAACTGTAGTGACTTCTCTTAAGGAAGGACGAATGGCAGTCCGTCGCTTCAAAGGGACTGCTGGGTTACCAGCTGGGACAACATCCTTATGATCAAGTAATAGCCGCCTCTCTTCCCTGATAACAGCACCTGTCACATGCTGGTACCATGCCATGTAGGCATTCGAAGCTTTTGGCACGTAGCTTGGTTCGCTGATAAGAAAGTTGGACGCCGTGTTTAGCTGCATAAAGTGGTGCAGTGCGCTGCGGATACCCTCTTCAGTAGCGGCTGGCTCGGCTAAGAATGACTCAAGGGGAACACCCTGATTATAACCCGACTGTTGAGTAAAACGGTGCGGGTTATACCTCATGAATAGTGCCGAGGTGTTTTTCCTGAACACTAGAAAGCCTGGCCTAATAGAATATAAATGCAGGATCTCCCGAGCCTTCAAAGTAGAAGCCCCGTTTTTGAGAGTATCACACAGCGGTTACACCGTCTTGGTGGATTCCTTGCCGATGGTTAAGACTCTGTCGACAAAGGTCATACTGTCCCCGACCATGCGCGGGTGGAGGACCAGTCGTCGAGCCTCTCATTGCGATGGGTCTAACGCAGAAGCGTCAACTAGATACATGACTCGAGGGAAATTGTAACCGTCGTAGAAATGAGATCGTTTATGAACACCGAAAGCACCTAGCACATGCATCTCGACCCACGACGTGAAATAGTACAACGGGGGATGTACAGGCTTTA
Organism: Agapanthus africanus; assembly: GCA_030015575.1. Classification (NCBI taxonomy): domain Eukaryota; kingdom Viridiplantae; phylum Streptophyta; class Magnoliopsida; order Asparagales; family Amaryllidaceae; genus Agapanthus; species Agapanthus africanus. Next base: position 522,606,087 of record JASDDO010000016.1, on the reverse strand, counting down.
TCCCCGACTGAGTAGTGTCTGCCGCTAAGCTCAGGCCATGGTATAGATGAGCCAGCCTTGCTATCCCAACGGCCACACGCGTCCCTGCAACCATGCGGTGGGCTGGGTAAAAGACTGACGGCTTCATGTAGCGAGGGTTCATCGGAAGCACGAACCAGTTCAACCACAAGCCAATAAACCCCAGGAAGAACATCTCTTCATCGACGTCTGAAGCAGCGAGCCCTGCAAAAGGGATGACCGGGGCGTCTGGAATGAAGAAGCTTCTTAAATCTGCTTCCGCCGCCGGCTGGTTATCCAAACCGAAACCAAACGGGTCATCAAGCTTAGCGAATTTCACGGCTTGTTTTGACAAGACTTCTGGGCGAAGAAAGTGAGCGATGAAATCTGTGAAGCTAACTCCATGCCCCCCAGACTCTAGAAATAGACTATCGTAAATGTTCAACACCTTGATTAGGCTCGGGAATCGATGTTGAACGGCATTCTCCGGGGTAAGGCCCATCACCACTGATTTGGTGGCGAAGATGTACTCGTCAAGGGGAAGTATCTCCTTATAATGTTCCCCTCTGACGGGTAGGCCCGAAATTTCCGCGAACTACTCCAAAGAAATCGAAACTTCCTGGTACGATAGAAGAAAGGTGTGAGTCGTGATGTTCCATTGCTCCAGGAAAGCTTTTACCCACCATACATGAGGCGCGGGATACTGGAAAAGAGACGCATAAATTGCGGGGTACAACCCGAGCTTCAGCAACAGCGACTTCTTGGCCGATAGGATATATCGAGCCTACTGCAGGTATCCGGATGAATGGCGAGGAGTCAAACCAATTATATATACTTGTCCCCAAGGGCGCGACTCACCTTGACATATGCGTCGCCCCATGATATCCAAAGCCATCGGCGGCTGTACGGGTATTGAAGCCATAGAAGGCTGAAGGCGACCCTCTGAGGTCCAGTTGACCTCTTCTACAGCGTAATTCACTTGAGGTAAGTCGGCGTAGTGAATTGCTGAAATGGGCTCTGAGGGTACTGCAAAAGAAAAACCGCGCCGACCCTGGATAATCTGATTGTACCACGACCCCCATAGATGAAGAGATTTCTGCTCCGGATCATGATCTTTAATGAGCGTGAAGACTTCCCGATCCACGGGCGCGTCAGCAAAGGCGCTCTCAGAACGTACAAAAGGGAAGGAAGAGTCGAGAGCCATAGTACCCGCACGAAAAGAGACGAGGGATTAGTTGTCAACGCTATATTCCGAATTCTGACACTTGGTACTTAAAAATTATACCGCACTGCAATGCAGAAGAAAGGGACAAAGGAGGACCCACAAAATCAAGATGACGTCCCATCATTGATGGGGCAGTCACTCATTAAGAGTGAAATCCTAAGAGGATTCTCATTTAATGAGAAATCTCATTGGGCCAAGGAGTTAAACTCCCTCGAGAGCTGTGCTCTGCAAACAGATGTCACATCTGTCAACTTTAATTAAGAAGGGAATAAAATTCCCTAAATTTTTTTCTAAAGAGCCATGATCTGTAAAATTAATGGTATAATCTACCAGAACCCTTAAAAGTAAAGCTTTTTACAGAGTAAAATCCCAAGATCTTTAAGATCTGCAAAACAAACTCTAAGAGTTCTTCATGGAAGATGAACAGTGTTCTAATTAATGGTTTAAATAACCCTAAAAATACATTTTAAAGATTTGTGATCTAAGAAGAGCAAAGCTCTGTTTAATGGGTTCGATTATGATCCTTACCAAAATTCTGGGCAGAGTTATAACTCTAGAAGGGATTTCTTAGGGCAAAGATCTAACCTCTGAAAAGGAAAATTAAATTCTCAGAAGAAGAAAGAAGAGAAGAAGATGAACAACACTCCTCTCAAGGGCCAAAGGCCCTACTATAGGCAGGGAAAGCCGATTCAACTTCCAAGAAAATCCAACGGTGGAAAAGCTGCCACCGCTGCACTCACGTGTGAGCTATGTGAGCGCAACGGTGGAGGGCATTTGTTTCCCCCCAATAATAAAAGAGTAATGCTCTATTCAAAATTTGAAAAGAGGCAGCGCCTCATGTGCTTTGCACGAGGATGCCAGCGCCGAGAGTTAAAAATTTTTAGGCAGCGCCTCGCGTGCCTTGCACGAGGTCGCCAGTGCCTCACGTGCCTTACACGAGAGCGCCAGCGCCGAGAGTTAAAAACTCTGAGGCAGTGCCTCATGTGCCTTGCACTAGGGCGCCAGCACCGAGAGTTAAAAACTCTGAGGCAGCGCCTCACGTTCCTTGCACGAGGGCGCCAACGCCCAAGAGTTAAAAACTCTGAGGCGGTGCCTCACGTGCCTTGCACGAGGGCGCCGGCGCCAGAACTAAAAGTTCCCTGCCATTGGATCGAAGATTCAACGGGGACGACAAATCATCGAAATACAGAATTGAATTCTGTTAAGGAAATATTTCCTCAAAATCTTTCTAAACGAGAAACATTACCCTTTGTAAAACAGAGCACCGTTGGATTGAAAAAAATCCAATGGTGATTAAAAATCACCAAGCTACAGAATAAGCTCTGTATGGGAAAATATTTCTCCAATTTTGTTAAAAACAAGAAAAATATCTTCTGTGAAACAGAAGTCCTTGGATCAAAAATCCAACGTTGGATAAAATCCCCAGATCAATTAAGGATCTCTCAATGAGAGATTTGCTTAGCTAAATCAACAAATCCGCCTCTACTATATAAAGGACCCAAGACTTCAAGTCTTGTAGAAGAAAACCCCCATAAACTTCAAGTTCAAAAGAAGAAGAAGAAGAGCAAGCAAAAAGAAAGCTTTAAGAAAGAAGAAAGAAGAAGAAACCTTCTTCGAGGTAAATAAAAATAATAGAGATCATAGCATCTCATCTGCATATCCAAAGGTTTAACCCTCATAAAGAACATAGTTCTTTCCCCTGGATCTGAGATCCATGAGACAAGTCTCCTACAAATGAGAATTTAATTCTCGTGGGGATGAATTTTTTCTTGGGGTTCGAAGATCCAGGGGAGAACAAAGAATTGAACTCTTCAGAAAAATGCACGAAGAAAGAAACAGCGCCAAGCGCCTCACGTGCCCCTCACATGGGCGCTGCTCAAATAAAGAGTGCTTAGCACTCAATGGTTGGCACTCAGCGCCAAACGCCTCACGTGCCCCTCACGTGGGCGCTGCTCAAATAAAGAGTGCTTAGCACTCAATAGTTAGCGCTCAGCGCCAAGCGCCTCACGTGGGCGCTGCTTAAATAAAGAGTGCTTAGCACTCAATGATTGGTGCTCGGTGCCAAGCGCCTCACGTGCCCCTCACGTGGGTGCTGTTTAACATAAAGTGCTCTGCACTAATCAAATAATTTCCAACGCCATAAAGAGTGTTCAACACCCCATAAAAAACAAAAATAAAAGGGGAAAAGTAAAGTAAAGTGTGAGTATCAGAACCTACATAAATGTTCAGCATTATTTGCACAGAAAAAGGACGGGGCCCAAGCAAGTGTTTAACACTTTATTTAAAAAGGAAATGACAAAGACTAAGTGGGCAGAGCCCAAGTTGGCCAAACTCCTAAGCAACCGAGCCCATGTGCTCTTTATTTTCCAAATTGGTCTTAGTCCCAAACAAGATTACCAATCTTCTGACGAACATTCATTGGTTCAAGGGTACATCTTCCCACACTTTTGATATATGTCGTAATTCTTCAACGTCTTCAGAGAGGTGGCGGGTCCCGATAACCAACAATGCTATGGACTGTAACATCCTTAAACTAGCTACGGACCGCAACGTCCTTAAACTAAACCCTCACCCCAAAATTAATGATCAACGGACCGTAACATCCTTAAACTAAAGCAATAGAGCCCAAATTCTCTTTCTTTGGATAAAAAATGATCCCAAATCCTGTTGAGTAGATCTCAGTCTAAAATTAGACTAACGTATTCTCAACAAACATTTAAGTTGATTTTAATCTCAAACGAGATTAACGATCCTTAAATCAAACCAAACCAAAATCTAAGAATATACGGATTTGGACTAATGCACGCCCTACGGGCGACAACATAAATTAGTCTCCGTATACAATCCACGAGCAACCAAAAATAAAACAAACACACACGACACGAAGTGAACATCTGGAGCAGGAGAAAGTGGTTACCGCGATGCGGTAATGTAATTAACTGCAGGGGCATGCGTCTGCAGGGAAGAGCGTCTCCACAATCAAAAACCCCTCACAACTAGAGGGAATTTGACGAAGTATGCTACAACGGCCGCATCCGTCCAAAACTCCGATAAACGGTGCCATAAATCAACTTGGCGTGTTCGGAGAGGTGGACGGATAAACCCAAATAGCATCTGCCCCCAAATTCAGGCAAGACGTTTGTCTTCCTTGTTTTCGGCGGTAAACATCCTCGCGATCGAGAAACCCCTACCAACCATCGAGCATGGGGGTCTGTACACGCCTGGAACACGTGTGCATCCTATCTCAATGGGGTGACGAAAAACACTCTACAACTTTTTCGTCATAGGTACCAGAACTTCTCTCAGAGCAGATCAAAGATGGGTTTAGGTTATGCAACAGACCCACCTGGATCGGTATACTTAGACTATATATTTTTGCCTAACTGCGTTGGTGGTTAGTGACATAAGGAATGGGGCTCATGTTCCTAGGTTCGATGCACAACCCATTTTTTATGAGGTTAATAGAGTTAAGGTATGCTTTAGCTAAATTATCTAAGATATGTGATAGGAGGAAGAGTGGCCCATCCGATTAAAAAGATTTAACTTAAAAACAATGGGGCACATCCCCTTTCCTCCTCTCACATATGTTAGGTAACTTAGCTGAGGCATATCTTAGCTCTATTTCCCTTTTTTTATTATTGCTTTTTTTTAAATTCCAGTAAGTTATAGGATATAGCAGAGACCTATGTGATAGGTTAAGAGCAAGATAATAGCTCCTATTGTACCCTCCAAATTAAAATATCTATATGCACAAGTGAAAAAGGTTAGTTTATATGCCTAGTGTCATGCCCCGCTTCATAGAGTGCACAAACTATGGCACGTGACAGAGCCAACCATGCTACCTGTTACTAGGAAACACCCATCCACAGTCATATTACGGCTGTCTATAGGATATCAAGAACATAAAATATATAAAAATTAGCTAGTACATGTCCATTTGCCACAGTAAATAGAGTCAAGAAAATGCATAAGCGGAAACGACTTAAATCTAATAAACAACATATGAAAACTTGTCCCATTATGTTATCTTCAACCCAATTTTTGAAGACGTAGCAGTCTTCGATCGGATGGCCCAATACTCGATGGTAGGGGCAGTAATTAGGATCGTTGACGTCGTTCGGTTGCGGTGGGTGTCTCGACTCCGGTAGAGTAATGAGCCCATTGCGCACTGCCAGTTCAAACAGTTTCCTTATTTTATCCCGGGGAAATGAGTAAGGACGTCTCAACTTCTCATCGAGAGATTGCCGCTTGTTGCTTTGGCGAACAAACGGTCTTGGGCCACTCGGTTGCTGTTGAGTGTTGGCAAAGAAGATTGCTTTCCCTTTGCCCTTCCATTCCGAGGCTCCGACTCTGAAGAGGAAGGCCTATGGCCCATCTGGTCCATTTGGGCTAGCTTGTCAATTAAGGCCTGGAAGGTAGTCGGCTTGAAAAATATCATGAATTGGGATATGGTTTCCTGAGGGTCAAGGGTCCCCACGAACATGCCCACGGCAGGAGCCTCCTCTATGCGCTGTTCGCACTTTGACCATAGGTTCCGCCACCGAATGGCGTATTGAACCCAGGTTTCTCCCGGCTTCACTTTGGCGTTGATGAGTGTCGTGATCGGGGTGCATTCGCTGGCGCTTGCGAAACGCTAGGTGAATAGCAACTCCATCTCCGTGAATGTTTTGACGGAGTCGTTGGGAAGCTCCGAATACCACTCGAACGCTGTCTCTGCTAAGCTTCCGACAAATTGATGAAGCAGCAGCTTATCGTCACCTCCAGTATTACCGCACAAGGCTCTAAATTGAGCAACATGTTGGTGCGGGTTCCCCGTCCCCTTATATACGTGGAATTTGGGGATCGTATATCTCGGCGGGTAATTTATTTGATCGTACCAACCCGGATAGGGTCGCCCAGTTCTGACGTCTTGGCCGGTTGCTTCATTTGCTTGATGAGCTCGTATTTGCTGAGCTATATAATCACCGAGCATGGCTTTGGAGATGGTCTCCTCCTTGGCTGTTGACAGAGCCGGCAGAGGATTTGATGTCTCTCCTCTATCATCTTCAATTATTTCTGGAGGATCTTCGGCTGGAGGGTCCGGCTGGATCATCATGCCAACCATATCTTAGAATAGGAGGGCCATTTATTTTATGTTGGCTGCTTGTTCCTCGGCATCTTTGTCCTTCTTCTCAAGCATTCTCCGAACGAATTCAGCATCAGTTTCCTGCTCACGGCGCTGCTCCGAGGATGTCTCCGGGCTTGCTTTCGGGCTTGTAAGTGTGGCCATAGCTGTTAGCATTTCTTGGAGCTTTTGTTGTTGTTGCTCCTGAGCCTTAGTCACTGATCGCGTAAGCGGTCGATGACCTGTGGAGATATGGCTATCCTCTTTTCCGGATGCCATATAAACGGTATGCACCACCATGCCCCCAGACTTGGGATGTTTAGATTCAACGTTCTTCCGATTGATCGCAGACACCGGGATTTTCTCCAGCTTTCTCCTCTTGTGAGCGGTCGAGGTTGAGGGGGCCGTTGCAGTGGACACCCAAGTAGCTGTCGCCTTTTGTGGCTTGACAGGATGGTCCTCTTCTCGCTGAACTTTCACCTTTTTTTGTCGGTGAGAGTAATCTTGATTAATCACCGAGTCTTGAACTTGTCGCCAAACTTTATGAATTTTAGAGGACAGCCACTGAGAGGGCTGTTCTGGCTTCACCTTTATAGCGCTCTCCATAGGTGGAGGAGATCTTGTTAGCACGGCCTTCGAAGAGTTCTTGCGTACCCTCCTAAGTGGTTCAAAGCTGTTCCCAGTTGGAATAACAGCATCAACATCCACTATTGGAGCTGGCGGAGTCAGTCTAGAAGGGGAATTGACCCCGGCTTTCCTTACTCGGTGCCAGTGGAGACGTCGAGCATGTCGTGCGGCCGGGATTTGATCAGCCTCAGGATTTTGCCGAGCCTGCCCCCTGTTTCTTTGAGGAGCTTGAATATTTTTCTCCCTGCGTCGACCTTGGTCCTTGGCAGGTGCCAGTTGTTTGAGACTGATTCCGTCGGCAAAGCTGCTGCTTGGGGAACCAGCCTGTAGAAGAAAGATTTCTTCTGGGCTTCCTCCTTCGACGTTGAGGCACCGAGGGTGGGAGGTGGGAGTATCGACCCAAAAAGAAGCCCGTTGATTTCTTGAAGAGCCGGATTACAGAGATTTGAGGCTGCAAGTAGCCCATACTTGACTCCACCGGATATGACAGAGCCTGAGTTGCTTAGGTGGGGGCAAACACCATTATTCATAGAGACGAAATGCCGGCTTCAGTATCCACTCCCCTAAGGGTAACCAAAAACATACACACCGCGATTATCTGATAGAGGGAAAAACACGACACACGAAGTGTGGAGTAGAAAGAGGAAAATGTCCCACCGGGCGTGCCAAAATCTGTTCTCCTCCGAAACACAGAGACGGAACCGCGTAGGCTCGTCTTGCCTGAATTTGGGAGCAAATGCTAATTGGTGCTATCCGTCTACCTCTCCGAAAATGCCAAGTTGATTTATGACCTCATGTATCGAAGGCTTAAACGGATGCGGCCGATGTAGCAGACTTCGTCAGATTCCCCCTCTTTGAGGGGTTTTTGATTGTGGGGACGCTCTTTCCTGCAGGCGCAACCCTCTGCAGTTAATTACGCTACCGCATAGCGGTAACAACTTTCTCCTTCTCCAGATGGTCACTTCGTGTCGTGGGTGTTTGTTTTGTTTTTGGTTGCCCGTGGATTGTATACGGAGACTAATTTATGTCGTCGCCCGTGGGGTGTGGATTAGTCCAAATCCGTATTTTCTTAGATTTGGATTTGGGGTTGGGTTTAAGAATACGTTAGTCTTATTTGAGACTCAGATCAACTTAAACATATCTTAAGGATACGTTAGTCTAATTTTAGACTAAGATCAACTTAACGGGATCGTTTAAATCTAACAAAAGAGCATTTGGGCTCTGTTGTTTAGTTTAGGGACATTGCGGTCAATAATTAGTTTAAGGACATTACGGTCCAACATTAGTTTAAGGACATTACGGTCCAAGGTTAAGGACATTATAGTCCGTGGGTTTAAAAGGACCCCACAGTCCGAGATTAAGGACATCATAGTCCGTGGGTTTAAAGGACCCCACAGTCCAAGGTTAAGGACATCATATAGTCTATGGGTTTAAAGGACCCCATAGTCCGTAATTTAAATACGTCATAGTCTATAAAGTTTAAAGGCATCATAGTCCATGAGTTTAAGGACCCCACAGTCCATGTAATGATTGGTTATCGGAACCCGTTACCTCTTTGAAGACGTTGAAGGATTACAACGACAAATATCAGAGGAGTGAAGAGATATACCCTTGAACCAAAGTTGATCGGGAAATCTGTAGTCTAATTTAGGACTAAGATCAATTAATTAGATTATGAGCACATGGGCTCAGTTAAATCTGAATTGAGGACTTATGGCCAACTTGGGCTAAGTCTAACTAAGTTAAAAAAGTTGAACATTTATTTGGGTTCAATTCTTCTTTATTTAGCAATGCTAGGCAGGGATTTGTGGGCTCTGACAACATTTTGTCTTTGGCTGAGCACTAAACCCCTCATTATAGCTCTGGACTTTACTTTGCATATCATATGAACTGATCAATTTTGAGGCTCAGTTGAAGGGGAGATTTGCCTCTGGAAAACTTAACCAATTTGGGCTAAACTTGGTTTTAAAATAGTGTTAAACACTAGAGGATATTTGGTGATTACGTGCTCCTACGTGATGTGCTGAAAATAGTGTTAAATACTAAGGACGAAGCGTTTAAAGTAGTGTTAAACACTAAAATTGAGGTAGTCATGTGGGGTCACGTGAGGCGCCTGAAGATGGGGCCAGACTTCCTTTATTTTGTTCTCAGAATATTCAAATAAGTGTTAAACACTTTCAATCCTCTAGGCCATCACGTGTGGGCACGTGATTGGCATCCATGCACTGGATATTAAAGGGATTTGCTAGGGGTCACGTGGGGTCACGTGAGGGCGCCTATGCATTGGATTTTAATCCTTCGGTTCATTCCATCTTCTCTTTTTTAAAGAGGTGTTTGTCATGGGTCACGTGGGGACACGTGAGGCACCCAAAGTCTGTTCTGCCCTTGGCTTTGTTCTCTTTTATTTTGAGGGTCACATTGGATCACGTGAGGCATTGCCTCTGGGCTAATTCCTTCTTATTTTGAGGAGTTCATTAAAGGGTCACGTGGGGGCACGTGAGCATGCCTTATTCATTCCTTTTTGTTCGTTGGGATAACGGGTCACGTGTTACCACGTGATCATGTTAGATACTTGATCTTTATGTGCATGGAGAGCTTTAAGTCTTTTATTTTTAAGAATTAATTCTTTTATAGTGTTAAACCCTAGTTCTGTTTAGAGGAATTAAATTCCTATGTATTTGAAAGAATTAAATTCTTATGTAGGATTAAACCCTAGTTTCATTTGGAGGAATTAAATTCCTATGAATTTGGGGGAATTAAATTCCTTAAACTCAATTCTCCCTCTAAGTTTTGGATCTGCATGGCAGAATCTCCCCGATGAGAATTATATTCTCAACTTGTGGGGAGATATCTGCTTCTGCAGATCTTTAACCAAAAGAAGAACTAAGTTCTTATTCAGAAGAGTTAAACTCTTAATTTGAGAATTAAATTCACTTTTGTTTTATGGAGCTTAGATCTCTTTCCCCTTTCTCACCTAGGGTTTCTTTATCTTTCGAAGAAATCTTCTTTTCTCTCTTGAGAATTAAATTCTCCTCTCTTTTTTTCTCTCTTGAGAATTAAATCTCCTCTCTTTTTTTCTCTCTGTTCTTCTCCCAAAAAAGTAGATCCCCTTCTCTTCTCTTCTTGGCTCCTATTTATAGGACAAAGAAAAGAATCAATTTGTTTAGTGAATCTTTCATTGAAAGATTTTGCTTGTTTTTGTAAGCAACACGATCTTTTAGACCATCCAGTGAATTTTATTCACCATTAGAATTTTAATCCAAAAGATATTTTATTTGTTGTTCATGGAAAAATTTTAGGAAAATATTTCCTTGTATAGAATCTTTCTATAAATTGGTGATTTTTAATCACCATTGGATTTTTAATCTAACGGTGCTCCCTTTCACAAAGTGCAATCTTTTTGTTTGGAAAGATCTAAGGAAATATTAGGTTTTTTTTTTCCTTTAATTAGAATTTAATTCTATTAGTTCAGAAGGTTTAAAAGCCTATCATGTGTTGGCACGTGATCCCACTGTTTGATTATTTAATTAGAATTTAATTCTATTAATTCATAGAGTTTAGGAACCCATCACGTGTCTGCACGTGACCTCTGGTCACGTGTGGGCACGTGATGCCCCATTGGGGTACTCCTTGCTGTTTTGTTATACTTCAGTGGACTTAAAGGCCTATCACGTGTGGGCACGTGACCCATTAATTATTTATTTTATTCAGTGCCTACAGACTTTGCCTATAAATGGTCACGTGTCTGCACGTAAGGCCCGGTCACGTGTGGGCATGTGATGCCCGGTCACGTGTGGTCACGTGATGTCTCATAACTTTTAATCCCGGATGAATTATGAGGCCCATAATATATCAAATCGAAGGGTTTTTCGAGACGCTTTCGATACCATCAAAATTTAGCTGTTTCTCATTCGGGAGTTTGTCAAAATACAGCTCAGAAAATACCGGTTCCCATTTCCTTAAGCGTATCGCTGCCATTTGATACCTTAGGCTCTTTTGCGCAGAAATTTTTGGCGGGAACAAATGCCCCCCACTACTTTGCCCATGTAAGTATATACGTGGGTGAAGTAGTGCAGAGTAATTCATAGCGTATGACCAGTTTCGGGTGGGTATATAATTTTCAGAATCTTGATATGAGAAGATAACAAGCGGACACAAGCGGCGTTATTTATCATTGACTCAAATCTCGACTCTTAAGGGATATATTTCCAAACCCTTAGCTCCATGAGCCGCATCTTTCTATTTCTTTATGTTTTACTATGGTGTGAAGTAGTTTATATGCTCATGAGTAACTTCTCCATTTCAGTGACATGTAGCTTTGGCAAGTGTGGCCCATAGATGGTGGATAACAGTTCATCTTGAACTCTTTATAAGGTAGCGATGGCTTAGGAAACAGGGTTAGGATCTGTTGTCTAAGACTTTCCAACTTTAGGAGCCGTGAGGGTCTCACAAAGGCTTTTCTCCCTACGAGTCGTGAGGATCTCGTAGGTGTCTTTTCTCCTTAGGAGTCGTGAGGACTCCTAAGTAAGTTTTCTCTTGAGAATCGTAAGGATCCCACAAGAGAATTTTCTTTATGCGTAGGGACACTAATTTTCCCGCAAGTTGAGACGAATCGAGAGATTCTCGCAAAGACACTGATTTCCTTGCGGGTCGAAACGAATCGAGAGGTTCTCGCTAAGGACGCTGATTTCCCTAAATCGAGATAAGAAGCGATGGCTTAGGAAACAAGTTCAGATCTGCTGCCTAAGACTTTTCAACTTTATGAGCCGTGAGGGTCTCATAAACATTTTTTTCTCCCTACGAGTCGAGAGGATCTCGTAGGTGTATTTTCTCCTTAGGAATCGTGAGGATTCCTAAGTGTGTTTTCTCTTGAGAATCGTAAGGATCGCACAGGAGAATTTTTTTATGCATAGGGACACTAATTTCCCCGCAAGTTGAGACGAATCAAGAGATTCTCGCAAAGACACTGATTTCCTTATGGGTCGAAACGAATCGAGAGGTTCTCGCCAAGGTTGCTGATTTTCCTGAATCGAGATAAGAAGCGATGGCTTAGGAAACAGGTTCAGATCTGCCGCCTAAGACTTTTCAACTTTATGAGCCATGAGGGTCTCATAAAGATTTTTTTCTCCCTACGAGTCGAGAGGATCTCGCAGGTGTATTTTTTCCTTAGGAGTCGTGAGGACTCCTAAGAGCGTTTTCTCTTGAGAATCGTAAGGATCCCACAAGAGAATTTTTTTTATGCGTAGGGACACTAATTTCCCCGCAAGTTGAGACGAATCTAGAGATTCTCGCAAAGATACTGATTTCCTTGCGGGTCGAAACGAGTCGAGAGGTTCTCGCCAAGGACGCTGATTTCCCTAAATCGAGATAAGAAGCGATGGCTTAGGAAACAGGTTCAGATCTGCCGCCTAATACTTTTCAAATTTATGAGCCATGAGGGTCTCATAAAGATTTTTTCTCCCTACGAGTCGAGAGGATCTCGTAGGTATATTTTCTCCTTAGGAATCGTGAGGATTCTTAAGTGTGTTTTCTCTTGAGAGTCGTAAGGATCTCACAAGAGAATTTTCTTCCTTACAAGTCGAGAGGACTCATAAGTGATTGATGAGTTTGGGTTTACTTTGGGTTGTTTGTGTACCGCCGAGTCATGGAACTGGGAACTTTGCCACGGCTCCGCTTTGCTGACGTTGTATATTCCTGCAGAGACACTGATTTCTCTGCAGGTTGGCGCGAATCGATATGTTCTCGTCAAGGACGCCGATTTCCCTGAATCGATGTATTTGCCAAGGACACTGATTTCCTCGGAGTTGAGACGAATCGAGGTATTCCTATAAAGACATTGATTTCCTTGCGGGTCGACGCGAATCGAGATGCTCTCGCCAAGGACACTGATTTCCCTGAATCGCGGTTTTTGCCAAGGACACTGATTTCCTCGGAGTTGAAACGAATCGAGGTATTTTTGCAAAGACACTGATTTCCTTAAGGGTCGACACGAATCGAGATGCTCCCGTCAAGGACGCTGATTTCCCTGAATCGAGGTTTTTGCCAAGGACACTGATTTCCCTGGGGTTGAGACGAATCGAGGTATTCTTGCGAAGAAACTGATTTCCTTGCGGGTCGACGCGAATCGAGATGCTCTCATCAAGGACGCTGATTTCCCTAAATCGAGGTTTTTGCCAAGGACACTGATTTCCTCGGAGTTGAAATGGATCGAGGTATTCCTGTAAAGCCGCTGATTTCTCTGCAGGTTGATGCGAATCGAGATGCTCTCGTCAAGGACGCTGATTTCCTTGAATCGAGGTTTTGCTAAGGACACTGATTTCCTCGGAGTTGAGACGAATCGAGGTATTCCTGCAAAGACGCTGATTTCTCTGCAGGTCGACGCGAATCGAGATGCTCTCGTCAAGGATGTTGATTTCCCTGAATCGAGGTTTTGCCAAGGACACTGATTTCCTCGGAGTTGAGACAAATCGAGGTATTCTTGCAAAGACACTGATTTCCTTGCGGGTCGACGCGAATCGAGATGCTCTCATCAAGGACGCTGATTTCCTTGAATCGAGGTATTTGCCAAGGACACTGATTTCCTCGGAGTTGAGACGAATCGAGGTATTCCTGCAAAGACACTGATTTCCTTGCGGGTCGACGTGAATCGAGATGCTCTCATCAAGGACGCTGATTTCCCTGAATCGAGATATTTGCCAAGGACACTGATTTCCTCGGAGTTGAGACGAATCGAGGTATTCCTGCAAAGACACTGATTTCCTTGCGGGTCGACGCGAATCGAGATGCTCTCGTCAAGGACGCTGATTTCCCTGAATCGAGATATTTGCCAAGGACACTGATTTCCCTGGGGTTGAGACGAATCGAGGTATTCCTGCAAAGACACTGATTTCCTTGCGGGTCGACGCGAATCGAGATGCTCTCGTCAAGGACGCTGATTTCCCTGAATCGAGATATTTGCCAAGGACACTGATTTCCCTGGGGTTAAGATGAATCGAGGTATTCCTGCAAAGACACTGATTTCCTTGCGGGTCGACGCGAATCAAGATGTTCTCGTCAAGGACGCTGATTTCCCTGAATCGAGATATTGCCAAGGACACTGATTTCCCTGGGGTTGAGACGAATCGAGAGATTCCTGCAAAGTCACAGATTTCCCTGTGGGTCAAAACGAATCAAGAGGTTCTCGTCAAGGACGCTGATTTCCCTGAATCGAGAGGTTCGTGAGTTGACTTATTTCTGAGACGGAGCGTTGTTCCGGTGGGGAGGTCGTTGGTTGACTCTAGGTTGTCTGTGAACCGTAGAGTCTTGGAACTGGGGACTTTGCCGTAGTTCCGATTGATGGTGTAGCATTTGTGTCCTACTGGAATGAGGAGGCACACCGCTGTTGGTCTCCACGCTGTAGATGTGGCCATTGAGATTTAGAACTAGGGACTTTGCCATGGTTCCGCCTCGTTGCGACTCTGAGGTCGGTTGTTGACGTCACGTCTTCATCATGCTAGAGTAAGGAAACACGCCGTTGGTGATCTCTAGGCTGTCTGTGAACCATCGAGATTTGGAACTACGGGTTTTGCCATGGTTCCGTTGTTTTGACCCAGGGGTCGTTTGTTGATGTCGCAACTGCATCCTGTTGGAGTAAGGAGAAACACCATTGGTGATCTCTTGAGATGCAGATGTTGCCATCGAGACTTGGCTCTCTTTCTCTGATGGAGCCTGGAGAGGAAGGTGTGGTTCTCTCTTTGTTTGTCCCCCTGGATTGTATACAGAGATCGATATGATCTCACCTGTAGGGCAAAAATTTTATTTTATATATTTTTTCTTTCCGCGATACTCTATCATTTCATTTTTTCATATCGCGAAAGTCGTGATTGCCCAATCATTTCGGCTATTTTTCGCGGTGCCCAATCATTTCGGCTATTTTTTTTACTCACTGTTTTTTTTGCGAGTTGCCCAATCATTTCGGCTATTTTGTTTGTATATATTTTACTTGCTGATTTTATTGCAAGTTGCCCCATCATTTCGGCTATTTCATATGCATTTTTGGCTCGCTGATTTTTTTATCGCGAGTGTGGAACTTGGAATCTGGTGCCAATCTCAGTATCAGCATCGCTACGACTGGAATATTGCCAGGAGCGAATCCTCATTTGCCGTGAAAGGACTTGGGATTTGATACTGATTTAGGCATCAGCATCGCTACAATTGGGATATTGCCAGGAGCAAATCATCATTTTCCTCTGTCGATGTCGAACAAAGGTGGCTTAGCAAACAGGGTTAGGATCCTGTTGACTAAACCTTTTTGACTTTACGAGTCGTAAGGGTCTCATAAAGGTATTTCTCCCTACGAGTCGTAAGGATCTCGTAGGTGCGTTCTCTCCTTCAGAATCGTGAGGATTCTTAAGCATGCGTTCTCTTATAAGTCGTAAGGATCTTACAAGAGTGTTTTCTCCTTGCAAGTCGAGAGGACCTACAAGTGTTTGCTCACCGTGTGAGCATATCCCTAGTCGCTGGTTGGACTCTGTTAGGGAAATGTTTATTCGTGCCCATGGATTGTATACAAGGGTCAATATTGAACCGCCTGTAGGGCAATCTGGGGAGTGTGATGACGGCTTAAGAACAGGTTCAGATCCCTGTAGCTTAAGCTTTTGAATCTTATGAGCCGTGAGGGTCTCATAAGAGGGTTTCTCCTTAAGAGTCGTGAGGATCTCGTAAGTGTAACTTCTCTTTAGGAATCGTGGGGATCCCTAAGTGTGTTGCTCCCTTGTGAGTCATAAGGGTCTCACGCAGGTATTTTCTCCTTATAAGGTCGTGAGGACCTTGTAGGTGTCCTTTAACGAGATTGCGTCCTTTTGGGTTTTTACAAACTCGCCGGTAGTCCTGCTGTTCTTACTCACGGAGCCTTTTCGGGTTTTCATCCGTGCCCATCTCGCTTATGGACGTACTTTTTTTTACCACGTCAGCCTGTGAACGCCGCGGGTTTGTAGTAGTTTAGCGACGTTTCGGTCATCAGCCAGTTTTAGGACATAGTGGTCCATCGTTAGTTTAAGGACGTTTCGGTCCGTTGTTAGTTTTAAGACATTTCGGTCCGTCGTTAGTTTTAGGACATTTCAGTCAATCTTTGCTGTAGTTGAGGCGAATTTCTAGTTTACGGACTTTTTGGTCCATGAGCACGATGCTCCCGGCATGTCCATCTTTTTCGGAGCATGTGGCTGTGGCGGGTTCACCTTCCAGTCTTCAAACAACGCGAATCTGCCATGCTGGTATTGGTTTTCAACCCAATTTTTGAAGACGTAGCAGTCTTCGATCGGATGGCCCAATATTCGGTGGTAGGGGCAGTAATTGGGATCGTTGATGTCATTCAATTGCGGTGGGTGTCTCGACTCCGGTAGAGTAATGAGCCCATTGTGCACTGCCAGTTCAAACAGTTTCCTTGTTTTATTCCGGGGAAATGAGTAAGGACGTCTCAACTTCTCATCGAGAGATTTCCGCTTGTTGCTTTGGCGAACAACCGGTCTTGGGCCACATGGTTGTTGTGAGTGTTGGCAAAGAAGATTGCTTTCCCTTTGACCTTTTCATTATGAGGCTCCGACTTTGAAGAGGAAGGCCTATGGCCCATCTGGTCCATTTGGGCTAGCTAGTCAATCAAGGCCTGGAAGGTAGTCGGCTTGAAAAACATTATGAATTGGGATATGGTTGCCTGAGGGTCAAGGGTCCCCACGAACATGCCCACGGCAGGAGCCTCCTCTATGCGTTGTTCGCACTTTGACCATAGGTTTCGCCACCGGATGGCGTATTGAACCCAGGTTTCTCCCGGCTTCACTCTGGCGTTGATGAGTGCCGTGATCGGGATGCGTTCGCTGGCGCTTGCGAAACGCTGAGTGAATATCAACTCCATCTCCATGAATGTTTTGACGGAGTCGTTGAGAAGCTCCGAATACCACTCGAACGTTGTCTCTGCTAAGCTTCCGACAAATTGACGAAGCAAGAGCTTATCGTCACCTCCAGTATTACCGCACAAGGCTCTAAATTGAGCAACATGTTGGTGCGGGTTCCCCGTCCCCTTATATACGTGGAATTTGGGGATCGTATATCCCGGCGGGTACTTTATTTAATCGTACCAACCCGGATAGGGTCGCCCAGTTCTGACGACTTGGCCGGTTGCTTCATTTGATTGATGAACTCGTATTTGCTGAGCTATATAATCACCGAGCATGGCTTTGGAGATGGTCTCCTCCTTGGCTGTTGACAGAGCCGGCAGAGAATTTGATGTCTCTCCTCTATCATCTTCAATTATTTCTAGAGGATCTTCGGCTGGAGGGTCCGGCTGGATCATCATGCCCACCATATCTTGGAATAGGAGGGCCATTTGTTTTATGTTGGCTGCTTGTTCCGCGGCCTCTTTTTCCTTCTTCTCAAGCATTCTCCGAACGAATTGAGCATCAGTTTCCTGCTTACGGCATTGCTCCGAGGATGTCTCTGGGCTTGCTTTCGGTCTTGTAAGTGCGGCCATAGCTGTTAGCATTTCTTGGAGCTTTTGTTGTTGCTGCTCCTGAGCCTTAGTCACTCATCGCGTAAGCGGTCGATAACCTGTGGAGATACGGACATCCTCTTTTTCGGATGACCTATAGACGGTATGCACCACCATGCCCCCAGACTTGGGGCATTTAGATTCAGCGTTCTTGCGATTGATTGTAGACACCGGGATTTTCTCCAGCTTTCTCCTCTTATGAGCGGTCGAGGTTGAGGGGGCCGTTGCAGTGGGCACCCAAGTAGCAGTCGCCTTTTGTGGATTGACAGGATGGTCCTCTTCTCGCTGAACTTTCACCTTTTTCTGTCGGCGAGAGTAATCTTGATTAATCACCGAGTCCTGAACCTGTCGCCAAACTTTATGAATTTTAGAGGATAGCTGCTGAGAGGGCTGTTGTGGCTTCACCTTTGTAGTGCTCTCCATAGGTGGAGGAGATCTTTTTAGCACGACCTTCGAAGAGTTCTTGCGTACCCTCCTAAGTGGTTCAAAGCTGTTCCCAGTTGGAACAGCAGCATCAACTTCCACCATTGGAGCTGGCGGAGTCAGTCCAGAAGGGGAATTGCCCCCGGCTTTCCTCACTCGGTGCCAGTGGAGACATTGAGCATGTCGTGCGGCCGGGATTTGATTAGCCTCAGGATTTTGCCGAGCCTACCCTATGTTTCCTTTAAGAGCTTGAATATTCTGCCCCCTGCGTCGACCTTGGTCCTTGGCAGGTGCCAGTTGTTTGAGGACTGATTCCGTCGGCAAAGCTGCTGCTTGGGGAACCAGCCTGTAGAAGACAGATTTCTTCTGGGCTTCC
The DNA here is from genome assembly GCA_030015575.1 of Agapanthus africanus. Taxonomy (NCBI): domain Eukaryota; kingdom Viridiplantae; phylum Streptophyta; class Magnoliopsida; order Asparagales; family Amaryllidaceae; genus Agapanthus; species Agapanthus africanus. The sequence continues at coordinate 522,587,816 of JASDDO010000016.1, read as the reverse complement.
TCCTTCGACGTTGAGGCACCGAGGATGGGAGGTGGGAGTATCGATCCAAAAAGAAGCTCGTTGATTTCTTGAAGAGCCGGATTACAGAGATTTGAGACTGCAAGTGGCCCATACTTGACTCCACCGGATATGACAGAGCCTGAGTTGCTAGGGTGAGAGCAAACGCCATTCTTCATAGAGACGAAATGCCGGCTTCAGTATCCACTCCCCTAAGGGCAACCAAAAACATACACACCGCGATTATCTGATCGCGGGAAAAACATGACACACGAATTGTGGAGTGGAAAGAGGAAAATGTCCCACCGGGCGTGCCAGAATCTGTTCTCCTCTGAAACACAGAGACGGAACTGCGTAGGTTTGTCTTGCCTGAATTTGGGGGTAGATGCTAATTGGTGCTATCCGTCCACCTCTCCGAAAATGCCAAGTTGATTTATGACACCCTGTATCGAAGGTTTAAACGGATGTGGCCGATGTAGCAGACTTCGTCAGATTTCCCCTCTTTGAGGGGTTTTTGATTGTGGGGACGTTCTTCCCTACAGGCGCAAGCCCCTGCAGTTAATTACGCTACTGCATAGCGGTAACAACTTTCTCCTTCTCCAGATGGTCACTTCGTGTCGTGGTGTTTGTTTTGTTTTTGATTGCCCGTGGATGGTATACGGAGACTAATTTATGTCGTCGTCCGTAGGGCGTGGATTAGTCCAAATCCGTATTTTCTTAGATTTGGGTTTGGGGGTTGGGTTTAAGAATACGTTAGTCTCATTTGAGACTCAGATCAACTTAAACGTATGTTAGGGATACGTTAGTCTAATTTTAGACTAAGATCAACTTAACGGGATCATTTAGATCCAACAAAAGAGAATTTGGGCTCTGTTGTTTAGTTTAGGGACATTGCGGTCAATAATTAGTTTAAGAATATTGTGGTCCAACATTAATTTAAGGACTTTACGGTCCAAGATTAAGGACATCATAGTCCGTGGGTTTAAAAGGACCCTACAGTCCGAGATTAAGGACATCATAGTCCGTGGGTTTAAAGGACCCCACAGTCCAAGGTTAAGGACATCATAAAGTCCATGGGTTTAAAGGACCCCACAGTCCATAGTTTAAAGACGTCATAGTCTATAAAGTTTAAAGGCATCATAGTTCATGAGTTTAAGGACCCCACAGTCCATGTAATGATTGGTTATCGGGACCCGTTACCTCTCTGAAGACGTTGAAGGATTACAACGACAAATATCAGAGGAGTGAAGAGATATACCCTTGAACCAAAGTTGATTGGAAAATCTGTAGTCCAATTTGGGACTAAGATCAATTAATTAGATTATGAGCACATGGGCTCAGTTAAATCTGAATTGAGGACTTATGGCCAACTTGGGGTAAGTCCAATTAAGTTAAGAAAGTTGAACATTTATTTGGGTTCAATTCTTCTTTATTTAGCAATGCTAGGCAGGGATTTGTGGGCTCTGACAACATTTTGTCTTTGGCTGAGCACTAAACCCCTCATTATAGCTCTGGACTTTACTTTGCATATCATATGAACTGATCAATTTTGAGGCTCAGTTGAAGGGGAGATTTGCTTCCGGAAAAATTAACCAATTTGGGCTAAGCTTGGTTTTAAAATAGTGTTGAACACTAGAGGATATTTGGCAATCACGTGCTCCTACGTGATGTGCTGAAAATAGTGTTAAACACATAGGTCGAAGCGTTTAAGGTAGTGTTAAACACTAAAATTGAGATAGTCACGTGGGGTCACGTGAGGCGCCTGAAGATGGGGCCAGACTTCCTTTATTTTGTTCTCAGAATATTAAAATAAGTGTTAAACACTTTCAATCCTCCAGGCCATCACGTGTGGGCACGTGATAGGCATCCATGCACTGGATATTAAAGGGATTTGCTAGGGGTCATGTGGGGACACGTGAGGGCGCCCATGCATTGGATTTTAATCCTTCGGTTCTATCCATCTTCTTTTTTTTAAAGAGGTGTTTGTCATGGATCACGTGGGGACACGTGAGGCACCCAAAGTATGTTCTGCCCTTGGCTTTGTTCTCTTTTATTTTGAGGGTCACGTGGGATCACGTGAGGCATTGCCTCTGGGCTAATTCCTTCTTATTTTGATGAGTCCATTAAAGGGTCACGTGGGGGCACGTGAGCATGCCTTATTCATTCCTTTTTGTTCGTTGGGATGAAGGGACACGTGTTACCACATGATCATGTTAGATACTTGATCTTTATTTGCATGGAGAGCTTTAAGTCTTTTGTTTTTAAGAATTAATTCTTTTATAGGGTTAAACCCTAGTTTTGTTTATAGAAATTAAATTCCTATGTATTTGAAAGAATTAAATTCTTATGTAGGGTTAAACCCTAGTTTCATTTGGAGAAATTAAATTCCTATGAATTTGGGGGAATTAAATTCCTTAAATTCAATTCTCTCTCTAAGTTTTGGATCTGCATAGCAGAATCTCCCCGATGAGAATTATATTCTCAATTTGTGGGGAGATCTGCTTCTGCAGATCTTCAACCAAAGGAAGAACTAAGTTCTTATTCAGAAGAGTTAAACTCTTAATTTGAGAATTAAATTCACTTTTGTTTTATGGAGCTTAGATCTCTTTCCCCTTTCTCACCTAGGGTTTCTTTCTCTTTCGAAGAAATCTTCTTTTCTCTCTTGAGAATTAAATTCTCCTCTCTTTTTTTTCTCTCTTGAGAATTAAATTCTCCTCTCTTTTTTCTCTCTGTTCTTCTCCCAGAAAAAGTAGATCCCCTTATCTTCTCTTCTTGGCTCCTATTTATAGGAGAAAAAAAAGAATCAATTTGTTTAGTGAATCTTTCATTGAAAGATTTTGGTTGTTTTTGTAACCAATATGATCTTTTAGATCATCCAGTGAATTTTATTCATCATTGGATTTTTAATCCAAAAGATATTTTATTTGTTGTTCATGGAAAATTTTTAGGAAAATATTTCCTTGTATAGAATTTTTCTATAAATTGGTGATTTTTAATCATCATTGGATTTTTAATCCAACGGTTCTCCCTTTCACAGAGTGCAATCTTTTTATTTGGAAAGATCTAAGAAAATATTAGGGTTTTTTTATTTCCTTTAATTAGAATTGGTTTAAAAGCCTATCACGTGTTGGCATGTGACCCCACTGTTTGATTATTTAATTAGAATTTAATTCTATTAATTCATAGAGTTTAGGAACCCATCACGTGTCTGGACGTGAGCTCTGGTCACGTGGGCGCACGTGATGCCCCATTGGGGTACTCCTTGCTGTTTTATTATACTTCAGTAGACTTAAAGGCCTATCACGTGTGGGCACGTGACCCCATTTAATTATTTATTTTATTCAGTGCCTACAGACTTTGCCTGTAAATGGTCACGTGTTTGAACGTGATGCCCGGTCACGTGTGGGCACGTGATGCCCGGTCACGTGTTGGCACGTGGTGTCTCATAACTTTTGATCCCGGATGAATTATGAGGCCCATAATATATCAAATCGAACGGTTTTTCGAGACGCTTTCTATACTATTAGAATTTAGTTGTTTCTCATTTGGGAGTTTGTCAAAATACAGCTCGGAAAATACTGGTTCGCATTTCCTTAAGCGTATCGCTGCCATTTGATACCTTAGGCTATTTTGCGCAGAAATTTTTGGTGGGAACAAGTGCGTCATAATACTAAATAATAGTGATAACCATGATATAACGATATAAGTAAACATGGATATAAATAAATAACACAGATATAAACAGTGATGTATGTGTATGTATGTGATGTGTGATGTGTAACCTAAAACTGTGCTTCCAGATTATCTATTCTAAAAGTCTTTAAGATCAATTAATGTAATCATCATCGTAACCCAACAGAATATATTTTGTTCATTCTCCACAGGATCACGGTAACAGGATTTATTCCGTAACGCCCGGAAAAACGGCAAACAAGTAATTATTCCGTAATGCCCGGAAAAACGACAAACATGTAATTATTTTGTAACGCCCGGAAAAACGGCAAACAGGTAATTATTCCGTAACGCCCGAAAAAACGGCAAACATGTAATAATATCCTCTCGAGTTACGTTTCGGTTACATTCTTGATTTTCCCTTTACCCCCAGGTTTGTGTTCAAGTCGGGTATTGCCAATATAGATCTAATGCCAACACAGGATCTAGCAAGTACAGTTCTCGTCTATGCAGACAACAAGTTACATCCGTCAGGACAACACGTCAATATCGTTGGCATTAGTAACAAGATCCACGTAACAAGTCAAGTAGTGTATCGTGAATATATCATGTGATGAATATGTATCAATAGATACCCAAATGTGAAACTATAACGAATATCAGAACACGGTTAATGTACGGATGCACATGTTTCTAGCTGTGATAACCTTTTATACGTCCATGACTACGTATGATACAACTGGATAACACGTTGTACTAATATAATAGTATAATGATATCATGATTTTCCGGTATGTAATTAGATATGCAATTATCAGTATAGATACGAACGGATACTGTAAAACGGTAAAACTATAATATTTGCCGCATAATGAAACAAATGTACTATTTTTATTCATATATAAATAGATATATTAACATAGCATGTTGCAAGTTAAACTTCCCTGATCGGATCTCACGTTGGGATACGAACGTTACGTTCGACGTCGGATAAACATCACAATGCAACTACGTGCTTGCAGGACTGGACCTGGCAGATCAATGGAGTAACTACGCTGGAAGACGACGATGACTGGGTCGTTCGGATCATCGGCGACGTGTGCAACTATGACGAGACGATCAAGAATTAAGAAAGCAAGAGAAGAAAGAAAGAAAGAAGGAGAAGCTGTGGGTTTTGGGGTGTGGTGTCGAGTTCTGGGGAAGCAAGGATAGAGGAGAAGACGACGGCGATGATGGGTTGCCGTCGGCGAGGTCTAACGGCGAGGGGCAGAAGGATCTTGGGTGGCTGTCGGGGTTGCTGTTGTCGCAGCCGATGGTGATAGGGGTGGTTTTTGGTGTCGAGAGTTGGAGAGAGGTAAGGAGAAGGAGGAGGTGACGGTGGTGACGATGACGAGGTCTCCAGCGAGGGAAATGGTGAGGTGCAGTGGGTCGCCGGGGTTTGCTGCAAGGGTTGGTCGAGGTTGCAGGCGTCATGGTCGGGGTACAAGGAGAGGAGAGGTGGAATGGAGGTAGAAACGAGGGCGATGAGGTCGAATTGATGGCGGTGGGAGGTCGACGAGGTGGTGTTCAGTCGAAAATATCGCACATTTGATATAACTTTTTTCATACTTTTCTTAAATATCTAAAGGTGTTTATTATAAATATAGAACATATTTTGGTTTATCTGCAAAATATTATTTACCATATGTTTATATATTATAATTAATATTATAAAGGAAAATTTATGCATATAATGTTTATATAATATTTTGATAATTTAAATATGCATATCATATCAAATATCCTTAATCAATTTTCTTAAAATATAATATCATATAAATTGTTTAGGATAATATCTCAAAAATACCAAATATTACTAACATTATTCATTGAGATATTGTGCAAGATTTAGCTCAGGTCAGGAGATCGGGATATCGAGATATCGGGAATCAAAAATCTGCCGATGAAGTTAAATAAAATCGAAGAATCAATACTGGCAGAGACTCAAAAAATATATGAAGATTCCAGATATCAAATAAATCTCCATGTGTCACTATGAAGAGGCCCCAGAATTTTGAGACCCTAACTCCTCCATGACATCACGGTTGCACGGCCAAAAGACACAATAAGCGGCGGATCCGCGGCTGTTTCAACAAGTTAGGGTTTAGGATTTTTAGGCTTGGATCTTTACAACAACCCTTAATACTTGGGATCTAGAGTTTCTGGTTTTGGGGCTATATAAAGGACCGAGAGCTAAACTTAGAAATAATCACCTTTTACACAAAGCAAATCACCGTCAAAGAACAAAGGATCCATGACAGTTCCGCGATTCGACGCGATAAAGCGACGTGAAATTCGACGGTACATCTACTTCCTACAAGGCAGAAATCGAGAGCAACTTCTTCCTACTCTTGTAATCTAAACTTGAAGGCTTTGTACTTGTGAAGTTGATTAATAAAGGTAGATCTTTAGTTTAATTATTTCGCATTTTATTTTCTGTATTTACATCATGATCTCTATCCGTTCTTCTTCTATCTCCATCATGCACGAGTAATTCTCCGCTTGATAGGGTTCGTAGGATAAGGATAGAACAATGGATGAGAAATTTTTTTAACTTCTTTTAAATCTTATGAAGTTTATAAACTTTAGCAAAAGAATCGTTAACATCCTTATCGGGCGCGCTACCAATTTATTGCTAGTCTCGACCACGATTTGATATTAGTTTAACAATTATTTTATTAAGGGCTAGAAATGAATAGAGATCAATGAAAGGACAAGGGTCAATAGTGGGGAAACCCTAGTTTCTTCCAAGAACCCTAATCCTCATTCATCACTATCAATCTAGTTTTAAATCTATCAATAGATAAAAGGAGTAATCTTTATTAGTCATCCATGACTACCAAATCCTAACGAACCCTACAAGCCTCTTCTTTATAGATTCTACATCCGTATTTAAACTAGATCTTAAAATTATATATATTCTACATCTATATTTAAACCTAGATCTAGAATCTATTCTCCCATATTCTTTTTTTCTAATTAACTCGTCTAAAGCAAAACTAAAAGTTCCATGCATCCCTGCGGACAACCCGTACTCATCTCGGCTAGCTACACGCGACACCGTTAATGATTGCGGTTATTACTACACACGCTCAAAGAATCAATCAAATGACGCCGTTGCCGGGGATACGTGCGTAATTTTTTTCCTTAATATTCGTGTTGAATTCTTATTCGATCCATATCATAAAATAAAACAAAACCGCTTCTTGTATATTTAACGATTAGTGTGTGATTTTTGCGAGGATATCTGGAGTCACTGTAGCGAGGAGATAAAGATTCGGAGACTTTCTGAGAGGACTAAAGGACCAAGGGAGGCCACCGTAGCAAAAATTTTCAAAAGATCTCTCAACTCCGCGGCGGAACCGCGACAACAAGTCCATTTTGACGGCGGAACCGCGGCATAGTTGGGGACTTAGGGTTCCAAACTTCTCTGGTAACTTTCCTATCTCTTTCTCACTCCTCTGAAAATTCCAATAATATACTTTTTTGGGATTCTTTGCAAAATATCGCCGCTTAAAAATCTTTTGCATGTTTTGTAATTGGTTTGTGCATATTTTAATACGGTCTTTGAAGGGTAAGACCAAAATTCAGATTAGGTGGGGATTTCATCACCCTTCCTAAGCCCCACAAATCACAAAACGAGCATCCGCATAACCCTATTTTAATTAAAAAATATTTAGACTAAGACTTTAAGGACCGTCGCGCTCAAATAGGACAGAGGGGGGTCGTGGGTAATCTATAGCTTATCCGTATTACTTTTGTGGTGTTAAGGCAAGTGTGACTACGGAAAGTGGTTACTTAATTAGGCCAGCTATTTTTGGTGAATCGTATAGCGGATACCTCCCACTTACCTGGCACTTACCTGGCCACAAGAGCAATAAAGAGGTGGTAGAGGATTGATCCTGCGACTTGTCGTTTGGAAGTATAGGAGCGGTCTAGTGACTTGACCTAGGTGACCTTAGTTCTAGGGTTGATTGTGCATTTTTTTTGTTTGTCTCACGTCCGACACTTTTCAAAACAAACCATTTTTAAATCGTTGACATGCTGCCACGTGCGCTAAACCCGCTTAATGCATATTCGGCTGGACACGGGATTCTAGTGCTCGTCTTGTCCGCGTTTCTGCTATCGACTCCGAAGTCGGTAGTTCTTCATTTTATTTTTCCCCTCCACCCACCATATCGACCAAGATGGACAGTTCTCCATCAGATTATAATACCACCCTGCCACCACCTGTAGGTGCGTAGAATCCACCGTGCATCTCTCTCCAAGAGAGATGTTACCCCGTGTATGGACCCCTTCCTACCTTTCTATCTATTCCACCAGCTAATGGGGATAATTTTGAAATTAAACCCTACTTCATCAAACTGTTGCCCAAATTTCACGGGCTTGAATCCGAAGACACATACGTTTTTATAAACAAATTCGAAAACGTATGCACAATGATGGGTACTTCACAACTTTCTGTGGACGCTATGAGATTACGTTTTCTCCCTTTTACCTTGTGCGGTCTAGCAGAAAAATGGCTTTATAACACGGCCATACATTCTATTGCCAAATGGGATGAATTCGTTGTAGCATTCCTTAAGAAATTTTATCCCAATCATAAGACCGCCCGCGTTCGTAGCGAGATTAACCAGTTTACCCAACTTCCCAATGAACCATTTTGGAAATGCTTTGAACGGTATAAGGATCTTCTTCTATAATGCCCTCATCACGGAATTAATAGATGGGACCTTTGTCTCATTATATATGATGGTGTTGATCCAGCAACAAAACAGATGCTTGAAACCATGTGTCAATGTCATTTCCTGTCTAAAGATGATGGTGAATCTTGGCAATTTATGGAAGATCTCGTTGAACAAACTTTACAGTGGAAAAGTGTTAGACCTACGTCGTCTAGGTGAGGTATCCATCAGCTCGAAATTTCCATCGCAGTGAAAGCCGAAATGGCCGCGATACAAAGGAAACTCGATGCTATTGAAAACAAAGTCTCTTCAGCCTCCCTAAGCCAATTTACGCTCCCCAAAACTATGTGTGGTTGATGTTCCAACCCATGACATTTGACGGAAGAATGTCCCTTGAATCCTCCGTTTCAAGGTCAAGAACAAACTAATACTTCTTTTCAGCAACGACCTAGAAACGATCCTTATTCTTCCACATTCAATCAGGGATGGAGGAATCATCCTAATTTTGGTTGGAACCAAAACCAAACTCAAAATCAAAACCAGTTCCTAAGCAACTATCAAAGACCTCCCCCACAGCAACAACAACAACCACAACCGAGTCAGCACCCCTTTCAACCGCAACCTTTGCAAAACCCGGCCAACAACTTTGATCCTTATAATAATTCTTTTGCCGGTACCGATAAACCCTCTGCACTCGACACGTTCATTAAACATTCCATGCAAACGATGGATACCTTAACGTTTTCTATCCAAATGTTAATGCGGAACACCGCTTCCCACGATGAAACAATAAAATCGACAGAAGCACAACTTGCACAGTTAATTGCCACGATGTGTGCGAGAGAGAAAGAGAAACTTCCATCTCAACCCCTGCCGAATCCTGCCCACTCACAAAGTTATAATATGAGTGCCATAACCACGTTGAGATCGGGAAGAGTGCTGAACAACCAAGTGGGTGAACAGGTTGATGAGGGGGAATCAATTGAAACCCCGGCTTCTACTTCTTCTCCAATTTCGTCAAGTCCACCTTCTTCCGAGCCTATTCTCCATTTTCCCCAAGACTCGAACACTCAGCCCGCTTCCTCGAGTCTCCATAAAATGATCCCAACTCCAATTGTGGGATCCATTCCATCCTCACAATGTTCTCCAATGTTGGACCCAACCCTTATTGATAAAGCTCCTTATCCACACAGGTTAAGAGGCAACAGACCAAGTCCACAAATGGAGAAGATTGTGGAACTTTTTAAGCAAGTTAACATAAATATTCCCCTCCTAGATGCTATTAAACAAGTTCCGTTTTATGCGAAAATTCTAAAGAACTTGTGCACTAAGAAGAAAAAAATTCAAGTACCTAAAAAAGTTTTCTACGCGAGTAATGTGAGTACTGTGTTTACCCAAGAAACGAACGCACCCCGGAAGTCCTACCATATCTATTTCTTTTGGGGGTAAAACTATCAATCGTGCTCTACTCGATTTAGGTGCTAGTCTTAACTTGCTTCCGTATTCTGTGTATGAGCAATTAGGGATCGGAGAGTTAAAACTGGCGCACTGTACTCTTCAGATGGCCGATCGATCTATCACCCAACCTAGGGGTGAGCTCGAGGATGTGTTAATCAATGTCGGGGAATTTATATTCTCTATGGAATTTATCGTTATAGATACACAACCTATAACAAACCCACGAAACCAAATCCCGGTGATTTTAGGTCGACCTTTTCTTGCGACATCCAACGTAAAAATCAATTGTCGTAACGGCACTATGACCCTATCTTTCGGGAAAATGTCAATTGAGCTTAACATTTACAAGTTGGGAAGTGAACCCTCTAGACCCTATGCTCAAGTATATTCTTTCGAAAGGATGGATTCCGACAGTAGCGTATTTGACGAGCTTCACGATACTTATCTCGACTCCACCAGTGCGTTAATGTTCGACCCTGCTATTTATTATACACATATGGACCCTTCTATCGAGCTGTCCGGGTCAACATCTAACGCTTATTATAGACCTTTTATGGAGTCCGAGTATCATCCCGTTCTTTCCGATGAGATTATTATTCGGGATATCGATGAAAGTTTTGAAGAAATTTTCGCTGAAGAACTCACATTCTTAGAAAGCATGGGAGTTGTGATCAATCAACCCCAAAACAAAAAAGTTGAACCACCACCCTTTCTTCTTATCAATAATGAGAACGCGAGTAATCCACCATCATTTTTTCGTCTCTATAAACCGAGACGTAAACCCGTTCTATTCTACCTCTTATCCCCTCCCCACTTCTTCACGTCGATAGGTGACATGATCTTCTACCAACCAGTGCGCTACATTGATAAATTTTTTGAATGGTTGGTGTTGACTTTTGGTCTTTGTAAAGCTTTATATTGACCAATAATTTTACCCCCCTCTTTATAATTTTAAATGTTTAATACTATTTTTACTCAAGTTTGGAGGGAGGAAATATATTTTGGCTCTTGAAAGAAAATAAATTTTTACATAATTATGAGCCAAAAATAAGTTTGGGGGAGGATTTCACTGTCATTTATTTATGTCCCCGTTGCTAACTTTTCCTTCCAAGTCTATAGATTTTTTTAAGCTTAACACATGACATCAGTGAGGACATTGCTGCAAACAGGTTTGGGCCTATTCACGCATTATTTTGCATTTTCATAAATATAAGCACAAAAAAAATTTGATAATGAAAATTTGAAAGTGAAAAATTACATATGAAATATGGAAATAGTTTGAGAAAAAAGGAAAGTTAGATGTTTTCTTAAATGAAACTAGTAATAAGTAGTTATGAGCCGTTGTCCCAAGGGTTAGTAAGATGAAGGAAGTTACTAATCTGAGGATAAAAATAAGTCTGAAAAATAGTCTCTATTCTTGAGTCCAAACATTTGAACGCAGATACCCTATTATACTCACCTGCACACATCTTGAAACTTGGGATAGTAGAGAATACCTTGAAATGCTCTTGTCTAAAAGCCTTAGTATGGATAATAAAATAAAATAAAATAAAAATATAAGTGGTGAAGAAAAAAAATGAACACCGGTTTTGTAATTACTTCAGGCAGCATAAAAAAATATAGCGAGGGTGCTTTATCACCTAATGCCTTAGACCAACTGGTTTGGGAGCCACTGCTAAGCCTTAGGTGTTGCAAGACGAGTAATTACGCCTTAATGCACGAGCAAATTTGGTAATCGGTTGGTTAGTACCTCAAGAAGTATTAACGGTCGAATGAAAGATGTGTGAGCAATTCCATCTAAACTATTCACCAACTAAAAAGTACTAAGAAAAATGAACAAGAGTATGATAGCTTGCATTGAATTCTTTAAGTGTAGAGATGTTTTTTACACACAGTAGGGGTATATGATCGATATTTGGATGAATGGTAGGGAGGAAGACTAAAGGCGATGTTTTATTGAGAGATGATGTGATTTCTAACAACTTTTCACAACCATTAAGATAGGGCTCATGGCAACTGAAAAACTGGTTTAGTTGGATACTCTTATTTTCAAGTTCTTTCTTTTATACTTCTTATCTTTATACGTAACTTTCATTTTCTTTCTTTTATTATAGGATTTTGTGTGTGTAATCCTCTGAAAACCCTTAGGAGAAAACACTCCTCCTACTAGGGACACCTAGAGGTTTAACAACTTATTGCACGTGCTCAGTGCAATCGTGTTGCCTACGAAAGTGTGCTAGGTTTTTTTCTTCTTTTTTCTCCCTCTCTTGAATAAATAGTTTTCTCGGGACGATCAAAATTAAGTTTGGGGGTATTTGTTCAGTCGAAAATATCGCACATTTGATATAATATTTTCCTTATTTTTCTTAAATATCTAAATGTGTTTATTATAAATATAGAATATATTTGGGTTTATCTGCAAAATACTATTTACCATATATTTATATATTATAATTAACATTATAAAGGAAAATATATACATATAATGTTTATATAATATTTTGATAATTTAAATATGCATATCATATCAAATATCTTTAATCAATTTTCTTAAAATATAATATCATATAAATTGGTTAGGATAATATATCAAAAATACCAAATATTACTAACATTATTCATTGAGATATCGTGCAAGATTTAGCCCAGGTCAGGAGATCGGGATATCGAGATGTTGAGAATCAAAAATCTGCCGATGAAGTTAAATAAAATCGAAGAATCAATACTGGCAGAGACTCAGAGAATATATGAAGATTCCAGATATCAAATAAATCTACATGTGTCACTATGAAGAGGCCCCGGAATTTTAAGACCCTAACTCCTCCATAACACTGCGGTTGCGCGGCCAAAAGCCACAATAAGTGGCGGATCCCCGGCCGTTTCAACAAGTTGGGGTTTGGGATTTTTAGGCTTGGATCATCACAACAACCACTAATACTTGGGATCTAGAGTTTCTGGCTTTGGGGCTATATAATGGACCGAGGGCTAAACTTAGAAATCATCACTTTTTACACGAAGCAAATCGCTATCAAAGAACAAGCGATCCACGACAGGTCCGCGATTCGACGTTATAAAACGACGTGAGATTCGACTGAACATCTACTTCCTACAAGGCAGAGATCGAGAGCAACTTCTTCTTCCTCTTATAATCTAAACTTGAAGGCTTTGTACTTGTGAAGTTGATTAATAAAGGTAGATCTTTAGTTTAGTTATTTCGCATTTCATTTTTTGTATTTACATCATGATCTCTATCCGTTTTTCTTCTATCTCCATCATGCGCGAGTAATTCTCCGCTTGATAGGGTTCGTAGGATTAGGGTAGAACAATGGATGAGAAAATATTTTATTTTCTTTTAAATCTTATGAAGTTTATAAACTTTAGCAAAAGTATCGTTAACATCCTTATCGGGCGCGCTACCAATTTATTGCTAGTCTTGACCACGATTTGAGATCAGATTAACAATTGTTTTCATAAGGGCTAGACATGAATAGAGATCAATGAAATTACAAGGGTTAATAGTAGGGAAACCCTAATTTATTCCAAGAACCCTAATCCTCATTCATCACTATCAATCTAGTTTTAAATCTATCAATAAATAAAAGGAGTAATCTTTATTAGTCATCTATGACTACTAAATCCTAATGAACTCTACAAGCCTCTTCTGTATAAATTCTACATCTGTAATTAAACTAGATCTTAAAATTATATATATTCTACATTTGTATTTAAACGTAAATCTAGAATCTATTCTCCCATATTCTTTTATTCTAATCAATTCGTCTAAAACAAGATTAAAAGTTCCACGCATCCCTGCGGACGACCCGTACTCATCTCGGCTAGCTATACACGACAACGTTATTGATTACGGTTATTACTACACACTTTCATAAAGAAATCAATCAAATCAGGAGATCGGGACATCGAGATGTCGGGAATCAAAAATCTGCCGATGAAGTTAAATCTTGCACAATATCTCAATGAATAATGTTAGTAATATTTGATATTTTTGAGATATTATCCTAACCAATTTATATGATATTATATTTTAAGATAATTGATTAAGGATATTTGATATGATATGCATATTTAAATTATAAAACTATTATATAAACATTATATGCATATATTTTCCTTTATAATGTTAATTATAATATATAAATATATGGTAAATAGAATTTTGCAGATAAACCCAAATATGTTCTATATTTATAATAAACACTTTTTGATATTTAAGAAAAGTAAGAAAAATGTTATATCAAATATGCGATATATTCGACTGAACAGGTGGCGAAGGGTTGCGATGACGAGGTGGGTGGCGAAGGTTTCTTGGGTTCCCTGGTCAGGGTTGTAGGGAGGTCGAGGAGGTGGTGGTGACGAGATTGTTGACGGGGTTTTGACGATGGCGAGGACGAGCGGCTAGGGTTTGTATTGGGTTCGTCGCGAGGAGACAGGGAAACTGAGAAGAAAGGGAGGAGAGAGAGAGAGAGATGATCATATGATATTATTAGGTTAATCTAATATAATTATATGTGTATTAAGAGAGGGATAGGAGAGAGAGAGAGTAGAGAGGAGAGAGAGATAGTTATAATTAGTTATTAATATATTATATTAAACACATATGTATATATATTATTTCTGTTAGTTATGAGGAATATATTATATAGGATTATACAGCTATTATCAAAATACTCCGAAAATTATTCGGATTTCTTCTAAAAATCTAGTTTTAAAATATGGAAAATATACGTACAAACTAAAACTATAATGCGATGTCCGGTCAATAAAAATACATACCCCTAAGAATGGATATACGTAAATATACGTAGCGATCCAAACGAGTCTGTTTTAACAAACTGGACATGAACACGATGTCTGGATGCAAACATGTGATATGGGGTATGATAATATGACATGCTAGTTATTAAAATTTGTTATCTGGTTATAATTTGTATTATTTAAATTATATGCAGATACTAAATAGATCATACGTGTATATAAAATCTAGATGTGTACGGATCCTCTATACTAGCGAATACATGACGTAATTTAGAACCATGATGGGTTTCAAGCATGCGGGTTAGGTCGGATACTAAACACAGATACCAAATGCACTATCCGTACCCACAAGCAACAATAATCAAGAAAACTGTCGCAAGATCTGAAAATACCCAAATAAGAATATCGTATAAATGCACTAGGGTATCAAACGATATGTAAATACTAAATCGATCATATATGTATATAAAATCTAGATGTGCACGGATCCTCTGTACTAGCGAATATGTGACGTAATATAGAACCATGATGGGTTTCAAGCATGCGGGTCGGGTCGGATACTAAACACAGATACCAAATACACTATCCGTACCCACAAGCAACAATAATCAAGAAAACCGTCGCAAGATCTGAAAATACTCAAATAAGAATATCATATAAATGCACTAGGTGTTACACCTAGTATCTGTATGCGGCATGTATATCAACATAAGTGTAATTCAAGCTTCCTAGCTAATAATGCATAGCTTATTAATCCAATATTGGAAAATTTGTTTATGGATCAGGGGAACTTAAATCAATGTATTTTCAAAATTATCAAAAAACTTACTACAAAAATTATATGAAAGTTGTAGATCTTATACAGCCTACATGTATTTTAGTTGAACTAACAAAAGACCCATGCGATGCACGGGCCCGGAGAATTGCCCAAAAAATATGCTATCACATAGATAACTGAATTGTAACTAAATTTTATTGCAGGCATAATTTTCATGCTTGACCTAAATTCTTTCAAAACAATTTAGTAAATTTCTTTGTTCTTTTAAAACAATTTCATAAAAGTATTTGTCTTTACATATTTCTACATATTGCATGTATTAAACGGATGATAAATTACGTTCGAAAAATCTTGCCATCATCACTGATTGCATTTAAAATCTGAAAAGATTTTCTTTGGAATTTTCCTTCCATCATCACAGATTGCTGATGGCCTTCGTACTCCTTTTAATGACGGTTATCTTCACATCATCATATACTCTTTTCTTACTGATTTTCATATTATATAATTCAACTCTTTACCTTTTGTATATATTTTAGAAGTGTATATAACTTTTAATACATATATTTCATAACTTTTTGGTAGTCGATCTGTAATATACAAATTTTCATTTCTTATAAGTATCCATGTCCATATTTATATCTTCTAACGACCGCATCATACGTATATGGTAACATCTGCATCTGATCCGTACCCGATCGATAAGAACGTATACAGAGTGATAGTGAAAGTGTTGATTGGAATTTTTCAAAATACATCTGAGCCTCATTTAATTTTCCATGCATGTGCGTATGCAAAGTAATAGCAGATGGGGCTGATTGAAATTTTCAAAAGATATCAAAGAACCCATCAAAATTTTCATCCACATGTGTCCAAAGAGTAAATATGTAAATGGATAAGATACGGATTGGATATAGGCATCATCATATCTGTATTCGGCACCTATTTATGGATGCGAATGTGGATAATATTTGTCGGTATTAAAGTCTACTATCTGTATCCGTCGCAAATCGAATACGGATACGGATCATATATTTGAAAAAATCATATCTGCTAAAATCGGATACTGATACTATTCGGATAAATATAAATAGTCATGATTCATAACCACAGCTAATAAAATATTTTAATAGGTTAGCCAATATTTTTGGATTATGTACCACCCAGTACTGTTCACCGCCGGAAGACGGACCGAGACGTTGTGATGTCTGGCCTGAATTCTGGGGGCAGAAGCTATTTTGATTTATCTGTCCACCTCTCCAAAAATACCAAGTTGATTTATGGTACCGTATATCGGAGGTTTGGACGGATGCGGCCGTTGGAGCGGACTTCGTCAGATTCCCCCTCGTTTTATGATGGTTTTTTTTTATTGTGGGGACGCTCTTTCTTGCAGGCGCACGCCCCTGCAGTTAATTACATTACCGCATCACGATAACCACTTTCTCCTGCTCCAGAAGTTCACTTCGTGTCATGTGTTTTGTTTTGGTTTTGGCTGCCCGTAGATTATATACAGAGACTAATTTATGTCGTCGCCCGTAGGTCGTGTATTAGTACAAATCCGTACATTTTTAGATTTGGGTTTGGGTTGATTTAAGGATCGTTAATCTGGTTTGAGATTAAGATAAGCTTAAACATATAAGCATTTGGGCTGGATTATTTTAGTTTAAGGACATCGCGGTCCATTATCGCCATGTTTGAGGCGAAATGTTAATTTAAGGACGTTTCGGTCCTTTATCGCCATTTTGGAGGCAAATATTAGTTTAAGAACATTTTGGTCCATTATCCATCTTGCTCGCACGTGTATTTGTTATGCGACGAAGTGAACAATGGTGATATGGAATGTGCCTAATTTGGAGCACGATCCGATTTGAGGCATGCATGTCAATTTGGAAGTGTATCAACGAAAGAAGTTGTTGGTCGTCGGGACCGCCACCTCTCTGAAGACATTGAGGATGTATCAGAGGTGTGAAGAGATGTACCCTTAAACCAAATCTCTTATTTGAGAGAAAAGGGGTTGTTGTGGATGTAGGGATCCTAGGCACACTCAAGAGGTTCCACTAGGCATCAACCATGCCAAATTCAAAAATTTATGTGCCGAGAAACCCTATGCTAGATCGTTAACTAGAGGATAGGCGAAACTACAAGCAAGTTAACAACTTAACTATGAGTGAAAGGGACTACAACCTTTGTAGATCCGGTCCTCCACTTCCTTAGCTCCGTGATGACGTCCCTCCGCTGCGATCAACCGGATCCTGGACTCTGGCGTTGGTTTCATCGGAGAAATGATCGGGCTAGGTCGTTGACTTCGATGCCGAAGATGATCTACGTCGAGGCGACTGTAACTCAAGCTCCATCTTCACTAGGTCATGAAACTTATGAAGATAACACCCTATACAACATGGTAAGTGGTAGAGGATGAAGAAATAGGAAGTGGGTTCACTTTGGATTTGGATTTCTCACTTGATTTCAACACTTGAAATTTTCTAGCAAGCTTTTCTTTTCTTCATGAAGAAGAAGAAGAAGAAAGAAAAAGAATTAATTCAAAAAGAAAATTCAAGTGATGTCTATCATGTTGCAACCATGGGTGAGATTTGTGTAGAGAATAAACTAGGGTTTAGGTAATGGTTAGGTTAAAGAGTCAAAACAAAATGGTTAGATTTTTCAAAGATGCTATGAAGCTTCATGAAGCTTTAAGCCAAAAATAAAGAAAAGCACCATTTTGTTTTTACAAAATGAATAAAGAAAATAAAACCCTAAACCCTAACCATTAACTAAACATGGTGTAAATCATACACATACCCAAGTTTGCATGTATCATCAAATATGATACAAACTAGTGCACAAATATATATCATATATACAATGTGCACAATCTAGTGAGAAAAATAATCTTAAGTGAACCAATACTGGTTAATGTAAAGTAATATATCAAATATATAATTAAACATTAAATCATTAAATCAACACTTGATTTAATGATCCGGTCATACTGCATATAACCGACTAATATCTAGTGTATCAATGTATCGAATCAACACTTGATTCGGTAACTCGGCTATATCAAATATAACCGTCCGATGATACAAATCGCGAGAATAGAATACAGTATCACATACTGGTATTATTCTCGGTCCCGCACATATCTCATATGCGCTCCTATTTCGTTTCGCTTGAGCCAGGAAACCCCTGTGTAGGACTCTAAAGTCTCGTCCATACGCCGGCAGTAGGTGGTGATTATATTAATCAACCACAAGCCGCAAGCGGTCTGCTAAACGTAACGGCCACCCGGATATTGAGCGATCAGAAGATCAATGAGCAAGCCCGCTCATACTCCTGTGAATCCAACCAGTAACACTTACCGTACAGTCCGGTCTCGTCGTCTGATATGTCGCATATCTCGCCTAGGGGTGGTAAACGTAAGACCCCAATGGCTCGATAAGTTGTGTCGATATGAGGTCTATAACATTTTGAGAAACTACTAGTAACACTTACCAGTAAATCTCAGCAACCCTGGCCAGGGATTTCCGGTTATAGCCAATCGAACACAGCGCAACATCAACTCCCTATACCAGGAGAGACGAATCCCCTCCTATCGCTCATTGCCTCCATGTGATTCGGGACTGTACCCAAAAACCACCGTTTTGCACGCCCTCTTGGACGTGGTAAGGTGGAAATCAAAGCACAGTGGGAATCACACAAGACTCTATGATGATCTCGGGTCTACAGACTAACCTGTACCAGTGTCACCAGAGAACTGCCATCTGACGTAAGGTATAATACCATCTGGGAGTTCTCGGCGAGTCCGTCCAGTGTACCCAGTCTCCACTGAGCACCCGTATATCATCTCTGATGTCAAACACCAATGGATATGGGATCATCCATCGCCCATCTGTATGGGTCGAGAAGGTATACGCTAGTCTACTCTGCTATATCGATGCCCCGTCTCGATACACCCATGACTAGGGATCTTGAAGGATGTACTTATGGACTACCATGTCCCCACTAGTATGATCTGCATCATAGTCCAGGTAGTCAAGTACACACCCTAAGGGCTTTACCAACATGTAACAGAGAGACAATCAGTGTACACGTTAAGGTAAAGAGCAACCAGATAGCATACTATCATGTCGAGCAAGAAAGTCCTCCCTATATATGTCCAAGCATCCACTACAATATACATCCTATGTATAGTAATGGCCTCTAGGGCATACATATAACTAACAATCTCCCACTTGCACTAGGACCATCTGATAGCAGTGGTTGTAGTATCTCATACTCAACCATCCCATAAAAGTCTCTCTCTGGGAAAATGCCTTTGTGAGTGGATCCGCCGTGTTGTCCTCTGAGTCTACTCTCCTAACCTCGATCTCCTTGGAGATCAACCATCTCCATGATCAGGTGATACTGCCTTAGAATATGCCTGGATCACTGATGTGACGGACGTTCCTTGGCATAAGCCACAACTCCATTGTCACACAATGGGAGGAACTAAGTTCATCTTATGAACTAATATACACCCAGACTTCCTCTTTGGTAGCATCTTTGGTAGCGATGTATCTAGCCTTTATCGTCTAGTATGTCACGGTATCTAGCTTGGAACTCTTCCAACATACCGTCCCTTTACTAAGGGTAAAGACAATGCCTGTGACTGACTTTCAGTCGTCCTTATTACCCTGGAACACTTCCAGTGATTCTCCCCAGGATCGATTGATACAATCTCACTACAACTAGTGAGAATCCTAACATCCAATTAGATCTATCTCATAGATCCAAAACCCAGGATTTAGTAGGTATCACTTTGATCCTATGTGGAGAATTATTGTGATAAGCGGAGATTGATCGAGCGTAGCATAGGAAACTCCTTCCCTATCAAGAGTATGTCATCCACGTACTCTACGAGGATCGTCACCATACTCCCTACTACCTTTTTGTTTATACAAGGTTCATCTACCATTTTGATGATGTCAAACTCTTTGACTAATACATCAAAATAGACTTTCCAACTCCGCGATGCCTGCTTTATCACATAAAACATCTTGCACACGTTTGCGCTGCTCCCACTGTCTACGAAGCCCTCTGGCTGTGTACTTATAGACGCTCTCTTCCAAATTATCATTTAGAAAAGCAGTCATGACACCCAATCACCAGATATCGTAGTCATGGTATGTAGCCGTGGCAAGTAGGATCTGGATGGACTTAAGCATAGCTACTTAGAAAAGGTTTCATCATAATCCATACCTGGTTAATGATGCAAAGCTTTAATAAGTCTAGCTTTGAAAGTCTCAACTTTTCCATGTACACCAAGTAATCTTCTCAAGATATACTTGCTCCTGATGGGGATTTAACCCTTCAGATAAAGCAACCAAAGTCCATACTTTGTTGGTGTATAAGGATTCCATCTCAGATCGCTAAGCATCCAGCCATTCTTACAGAGTCCCACTCCTGATGGCCAGCTCGAAACTAGTTGGGTCATCATCTCATGATGCAATCCTCGCTCCCACTATCATAGAGAAACCGAAGTATCTCTCAGGTGGGTGAGGAACCCTACTAGATCGGCGGAGAGGCTGAGGTTCGTTGGTTACTATTGAATCCTTTGGTTCTATCAAATCATCTGCTGTAGTTTGTATAGCTGGAACCTTTCCAGTTCTACATAACAGACTTTGCCTTGATCTTGTCCGGATTTTGCTTTTAGACATAGGCCGGACAACCTCAAATCTTAACAAACTTAAGATATGGACTCTTCCCTTTCCATATCTCATATGAAGTGGTAGGCAACTGATTTGATCGGAACCCTATTCAATAGGTATGCAACTTCATAAGTGCATAACTCCCAAAAGGAAATAGGTAACTCAGTAGTACTTATCATAGAGCACACCTTATCATATAGGGTGTGATTGCTCCGCCCCGATACACCGACGTGCTGTGGTGTATACGGAGGAGTAATGCTGAGAGAGAACCTCATTCTCCTTTAGAATAATCCAGGAATTCCGTGCTCAAGTATTCTCCTCCTTGATCTCATCATAGGACATAATACTTATACCCGTATATTGGTTCTCTATTTCTAACTTATATTCTGTGAATATCTCAAAAGGTTCGGACTTGTGTTTCAACAGGAACATATGTCTGAATCTTGAGAGATTATCAGAGAATGTAATGAAGCACAAAGAACCGGTCTTGGTATGTATAGACAGGGGACCTTCATACATCAGCATGTATCAATCCCAAGAGTTCACTAACTTTTTCTCTGCTTCCAATAAACAGAGCTATGGTCATCTTATCTTTGTGACATGACCGGCAAGTTTCACAAGATGTAAATTCAAATAGATTTAAATATGAATCTAAATGTAACTTCAGCTAGTTGGGTCGCATTGATATGACCTAGTCTATAATACCTCAAGAAGGATTCGTTCATTTCTGAACTTTTCCTCTTGTGTGTGTTCTGTATACTAAGAACTGTAGTTTGATTTAGAACGTTAATGCTTTTAGATAACGTGCCTGAACTGATCAATTCTTGATATAGGAAATGTTCAAAACATTATCCAACAATACAAAATTATATCACTTCTTTACTAATAAAGAGACTGATATGATGTTGTATATCAGGATCGATATCTAATAACATTTGTTCAGAATCAATGTATTCTGGTAATACAGGGTGATAGTGACCAACAGACTTGGTTGTAACGCTTGCACCGTTTTCTGTCTCATGAAACTTATCACCCGTTCTCGGTTCTCTACCTATCTGTAGCCCATGTAACAAATTGCATATGCGGGATCCTGATCCGGTATCACATAGCCAGGACGTAAAGGATACTGAGAAACAGTTCTCTGTAATGAACACACCCAAATATGATGCATCAACATGCACTCTCTTCGTTTGGGCGGCACGGGAATTCTGGTAATCCCCTAATTCCTGCTCTGTCTTATAACATTTATAAGTTGGAGCGGGACCAACGTTCCCCAGCTCAGTATAACAAGCGGGTTCGGTCAATACATCCGTATTATTATCTTGATTAAGGCGTGATATGGTCGCTACCTGGAGAGAGAGAAAAGAAAACACTCAGCGTATACTCTTGCAAGATCAGATTGGTTATTATTTTATCTAATCAGGATGGCTCCCACTGTTTTTATCAAATCTTCCTTCAAATCTTAAAAGGAAAGACTAGCCGGGATTAATTACACGCTACAAGTTTGCCAATCTTTCAGCCAGGCCAGTGTCGGTACTTTGAGGGAGGTGCCCCGTGCTTTCGCACGGACCTAATTAAAGTAAATCTCGTTTTCCCAAAGGCGTAACCTCGTTGACACATTTCTAGACACCTACTTGATCGTCTAATTGTAATGTGTAAAACTCTCCCAGGAGTAACAATTACTCGCAGCGGGTATCGGGATCCAACTATCTCATAGAAGGTATGCAATCTCATTGCAAATTTCAACACTTGAAATTCCCGACAATATTTTGCCCCAAACGATCTATGACCTTGATAAGGCCAACAAACCATAGACCGTAAGTCAAGTTCAACCCGTCATTTCTTGATTGAATTAAACCCACCCGCACGACCCTTGACAAGGTCAATAAGGCCGTACGACTACCCTAATCCAATCTGCATCATATGCATAAGCAGATAAATACTGGCCAGCTACCGCACACTGCGCCTTGACAAGGTCAACAAACGCAGCACGAATACTAAGCATGCCTTATCTGAAATGACGGAGGGCTACGACAGGTTTTTCTGAAAACCTATTGCGTAATGAACTTGATATCGTTGTAGAATCAAATGATTTTAAAATGGAGTGTTTTTGAAGCTTTTCTAGTTTTGCTAAAGGGGTCACTCCCGGTGAAGGGATCGTCGGCCCTTTCCTCATCGAATAAGGTGCAGGATATATCATATATATCACTATGCAAAGCAAAAACTCCAAAAGCAATCAAAAGACAAACCGAGGGGTGTAGCATCTGCCAGTCATTGCTAAAGGGGTCACTCCCGGTGAAGGGATCTCGGCCCTTTCCTTATCGAATAAGGTGCAGGATGTTCTACAAGGAACACCGCGATGCAAAGCAAGAACTGTAGCTACCTGTTTTTGAACATTCGATTCCACGACATCATTAGGTTTCTTTTATTTCATTAATCTTATTAATAAAGTCCCATCATTTAAGTCACCTAAACATCACAGATAAATACGACGTACACTTATGCCATCCGCATTCGCTTCGATGTCCCCTCGTGCACCGTTAGGTTAGGTAACTAACGGCAGAGCGGGGCAGGGCTAGCGCGGGTGTAAAACATAAGTAACGTCTATATAATATATCATATATACTATATGCAGTATCTATCACAACATATCAAATGATCACATCACAGATATCGCAGCAGAAGAAACATATAAAACATTGGATATACTAGGACGTTCGTGTTTTATTTTGAGCCACTATAAAACACGGATTCCACGGTCGTGATGAATAGCCAAACCCACACCCCTAGACCCCTACGAGAGCGGCAAGCAACCCTTCCAATTCTAGAGTTAGGAGACCCGGACTCGACTCCTCGAGTTGGTCTCCCACTGGACTCCAGAACCCAGTTACTTGTGCTCTCCTCCTTGGGTCTATCCTAGTGCGGAAAAGTAAATAATATACAAAAGGTGACATCTTCCGCAACCTGGAAGTGCCCCAATAAAAGAATATTACATACAAGTTTTTACATGAATGAAAATGAAAAACACTCATCTCATATAAAAAAAACCCCGGCTATTCAAAACGCGATGATCCAATATAACATATCCAGCAACACATAACATCACTTGTCATCAACGTAAGTAAATATGCGCATCCCAATTGTCGTTGACATATAGCAACAAAACCGGCGATATCACATATTACACTTACGGTCACAGAAAAGAAAGTGTAAAACTACAACAGTTGGAATCCGCAACCTGTTTAGACATCGCATGCCTAATCAAATGAATTCCTTAGACATCTCATGCCTAACAATTATAAACCCCGCATTTTAGTCTCAAAATCGAAAACACTTTTCAATATCAAGTCGGGCAATTCAACAAGATTCCCGACATCCTGATCGAATGCTCGTCGCAAACTTTAGTAGACGGTCGCACCCCCGATACCGTCGACGAAGTGCACTAAGGCGGAACACCGCTGCCGCGAGCACCCAAACAGATGCTTTTTGGCGACGGGGTTCTCCTACAGTCACTTGGTCAGGGCTATGGGGTGTAGCTGTCTATTAAGTTTACCGGCGAGTATCCGCGCACGCAACGTGATTGCGACGGACTTTTGATCAGATCAAAATTCCGTGGCAACCAATCAAACGAGACTAAAGTGCTAGATTTATAACATTCAAATCAGTTATCTCATAACTATTTGTGGATTCCAAATATTGTATCACATTCCAGATAAATAGAAAATGACAAACTTTCCGATCGAACAATCAAACCCCCAAGTTTTCCCGAAACAGTTCAACACTTGAAATAAGTTTAAAAACATCCACTTCATGCCACAATACCAACGGTCCAGCCGTAGAAGGGTCAAGCCAACGCCTCATATATGGCACGTCGTACTGCCCCAAACCCTAAGGTTCAAAGGGCAGTTCAAGACGGTCACATAATCGAGTTAAGGTTTGTTGTCTTCTAGAGGGTCCATCGCGTTACTTGCACTACTTAGAACGTTCTCAAACTACGGAAAAATCCAACACTTGGATATTTTCCGGCAGGGGAAAAAGTGGGTATTTATATCCGGTCGAGCTTTTAACACTTTCTAAAATACCCGGAAAAAACTCATAGACGAAGTTAAACTTTCCGGTCGAATCTACGAACTCCCAATACAACCCAGAAAACTCAACTCTTGAGTATTCATTAAAAAATACCCAGAAAACACAGGAATCAAATAAGGAGTTACTGTGCAAAAAACATAGGATAAAGTGTCTATACGGTCGCGGAACCGCCGCACGTGCCATGCTCATGCCGCGGTTCCGCGGCGCTTTAATCGATTTAAGCGCACGTGTTTCACAGTAACTCCTCAAAATCCCTGCTGAATATTTTGGCTATTTTTAATTCAGAAAATTCCACAGTTCCAGAAAATGTACAGAGAAGGGTTTCGATTAGGGTTTCGGGGTTCGATCGGGTTTCTAACTTCGTCTACACTTCGTCTAAAGCTCTAGCTAGGCTCTGATACCACTGTAGGGATCCTAGGCACACTCAATAGGTTCCACTAGGCATCAACCATGGCAAATTCAAAAATTTATGTGCCGAGAAACCCTATGCTTGATCGTTAACTAGAGGATAGGCGAAACTACAAGCAAGTTAACAACTTAACTATGAGTGAAAGGGACTACAACTTTTGTAGATCCGGTCCTTCACTTTCTTAGCTCCGTAATGACGTCCCTCCGCTGCGATCAACCGGATCCCGGACTCTGGCGTTGGTTTCATCGGAGAAATGATCGGGCTAGGTCGTTGACTTCGATGCCGAAGATGATCTACGCCGAGGCGACTCTAACTCAAGCTCCATCTTCACTAGTCTACTCTGCTATATTGATGCCCCGTCTCGATACACCCATGACTAGGGACCTTGAAGGATGTACTTATGGACTACCATGTCCCCACTAGTATGATCTGCATCATAGTCCAGGTAGTCAAGTACACACCCTAAGGGCTTTACCAACATGTAACAGAGAGACAATCAGTGTACACGTTAAGGTAAAGAGCAACCAGATAGCATACTATCATGTTGAGCAAGAAAGTCCTCCCTATATATGTCCAAGCATCCACTACAATATACATCCTATGTATAGTAATGGCCTCTAGGGCATACATATAACTAACAGTGGACTTAAGAATTTTTGGTTATATTTGAGACTTTGGAAATCAAGAGCATATGGGCTCGATTGATTTTAAAAAAAATAAAGGGGTTTGACCTCAAGAAAGTTAGCCAATTTTGGGCTGAGATTGAGTTTCCATAATTACCCAACAGTGCTGAGCACCGGGACATTCAACGCTCACGTGTGAAACATGTGGGGTGCTGGATTAGTGCTAAGCACTAGAGTCCTGTGATACTCACGTGTGAAACACGTCAGGCGCTGAGATGTGAGCGTTTTTAGTCATTTTAGACTAATCATGGAATGTTGAGCACTCTGCATGATACTTACGTGGGAAGCACGTGAGTGCTGGGCTTTATTTGTTCATTTTCCTCTTTTTACAGAAGTTCTAAACACTTGGATAGAGCTCACGTGCATTTCACGTGACTGCTTCCTTTTGGGGCGGCTGCCTAATTGACAAAGAAGTTTTTCTTTGCTCTTTAGGCGCCCACGTGAGAACGCGTGAGGCAGCTTTAGCTGTTCTTTTTGTTTGTTTTTTAAGAACTTCTCGTGGCAAACACATGAGGCTTCAAAATAGTGCTAAGCACTAATCGAGTCACCAAGTTGTTCTTGTATTTTCTTAGAAATATTGATCTCTGTTAATGACATTTTTAGTCATTGATGATTATAAAGATTTAAGTTTTGAAGATCTTTGACCATTATTATCGTTTGTATTGAAGAACTAAGTTCTTTTTCACTTTTCTAAGAACCAAGTTCTTCATGTAGGGTTAAACCCTAATTTTTTTGAGGAATTAAATTCCTATATGTTCTTGTTCTTTCATTTTAACTTAATTCTATTCCCCTAAGTTTTGAATCTGCAGAAGAGAATCTCCTCGATAAGAATTAAATTCTTAACTTGTGGAGAGATTTGCTTCTACAATTCTCAACCAGAGAAAGAACCGAGTTCTTATATGAATGGTTAAACCCTCAGAGAGGCATAGGGGAGATAATATGATCTCTGTGTTTCTTTACCTAGGGTTTCAACGAGGCAAGTCTTCTCCTTTGAGAATTAAATTCTCTTTGTTTTTTAAGAACTCACTCTCTATATTTTTTTGCAGAAGCTTGTGGGGAGTTCTGTGTATATTTAGATTTAATCTCCTTGCTCCTATTTATAGGAGAAGGGAAAAAATCAGTATGTTAAGAAAATCTCTCATTGAGAGATCATGGAGATTAATTGGTGAATTTTATTCACCGTTGGATTTTCAATCCAAAGGCTCTCTGTTTAACAGAGAAGATTTCTTGTTTATTTAACAAGATTAAGAAATATTTTCCTATGAATATATTGTTAATTTAACAAAATTAGAAAAATATTTTGCTAAGATAGAATTTTATTCTATCAGATAATCGGGGGTGATTTTATAATTACCGTTGGATCTTTGATCCAAGGGTCATCTGTTTAACCGAAAAGATCTTTCTAGTTTGAGAAAGATCAAGAAAATATTTCCCACATAGAATTTAATTCTAGCAGGTGATTTGATTGGTGATATTTTATCACAATTGGATTTTAAATCCAAAATTCTCTGTTAGAGAAGAATCTTTCCGTATTAGAAATATCAGGGAAAATATTTCCCAAATAGAATTTAATTCTATCACATAGAATTTAATTCTATTTTGCCAAAGAGTGCCGCAGGAGAACTCACGTGTTTAACACGTGACCCATAGCATGGGTTTTAGCATGCTTTATTTTCAGCGCTCATATGCAAATAAACTCTCACGTGTTTAACACGTGAGGCCTGTTTGGCATGCCAATTATTTGATTGCAGCGTCTATATGTTTTGCATATAGGCTCTCACGTGTTTAACACGTGTGGCTCTTTTAGCCCATTTGTTTTTAACTGCAGAGCTTATATACTTTTGCAATAAGTGCTCACGTGTTTAACACGTGAGACTTGAATAGTGGGGAATTTTCCCCTTTCTTTTTTTATGATGGAACAATGCCCCCCAACATTGCTCTCACATGGCTTGCACGTGAGTACAATGCTGTCCATCCTTACAACTGTTGGATTGACTAGGAGAACGGAAAGCCGAACCGCTCCCCATCACGTCTTATAAAGGGATGTTTGGCCCTTTAGATGATCACTGTTTCTTCATCTTCTTTGTTAAACTTTTCTTGAGAATTTAATTCTCCTCTCAGAGCATAGCTCTCTGTCCATAGAACTTTCAGAGTTAAACTCTGTAAAACTCCTTTTTGGGTAAGTATCATGAACGACATTCACCTCTTAGGGAAAACCCCTTTTTCTTTGGATTTCAAATTCATCAACAGAGTTTTGCTCTTGGCTTGAACTGATCTCTTAGAGATCTAAAAACACCCCCAATTTTTTTAAGAAGACTCTGGGGTCCTGAGAATCATTAGTTCTCCTCTTAGGGTTTACCCTCTCACTGATCTTCGAATATCCTTGGAATTCAATTCAATTTTCTTCGTTTCCTCACCATGGAGTTTTCTGGGAATTAATCCCATTAATAAAGGAATTTAATTCCATATTACAGAGTTTAGCTTTGAAAGACTCGGAGACTTTTATTCCCTGGTTTTCTTGAGCATTTTTCTTTTTTAGGGTTTTAATACCCTTTTCATAGATTTGAATCTGTTGTGCATTCTAACAAAACTCATTTTTCGAGGATGTTAATAGTTGTTTAAACTCCATTGTTTATTTAATGAGAATTCTTTTGGATTCTCATAATGATTATCTTGCCTCATCATTGGTGAGCCACCATTTTGATTTTGTAGGGCCCACTGGCTTTGTAGTTAGTAGTCCAATGAGACAAACTGATATATATTTTTATTAATAGGTCCCCCCCTTTTTAAGTACAATGGTATCACTTCCCTACTTCCCTTACACACGCTCGGAGGCTGCTTTCACACAGTCGCCGTCAGAGGAGAAAGTTATGGCGATGATTAAGGAACATGATAAGGACAATAAAAGCCTTCTCTTATGGAGAGTTTCGTACGGTCACATTATCAGGGGCCGTCGTAGTTTCACATGTGAAGTACCAGCAGAACCCATCCGCTCTATATCATTGACGGAGCGTACACATACTGCTTATGCGGTGGAAGCGGCTAATTGGACCCTTGAGGGCCGGCTTGAGCCATCAACAACAGGGATGCCCAATCAACCCATGATTGCTATTGATATCTTACGACGCCGAATATGTCAGGGTGAAGCTTGACCCTGAGGGCAGATCTGTAAAGTAGGTGTTACCCCATGTCATCCGGTGGGTTATCTTCCTTGGGCCCGGTACATTCCTTCGTCTAAACGCTCACGGCTGCAGAAAGTTGGGCTATATCAAGAGGTGTATGCGTTACTCTTCTACTATCATGCCCCCACGTCTGGTGGGTCAAGGCATTTTTAAACCGGTGCAACCTTCCAACAAATACTTTTCTACTGGGGGACCGCAAAGTCTCTATTTCGCTGGAGGAGTTCCGCGAAATTTCAGGGATGCCAATCATGGGAGAGCATTATGAAGAATTATTACCTCCTGATGAATATATATTTGCCACAGTGCCAACTGTACTTGAAGGTTTAACAACCGAGAACGCTGTTCGGCATAAGCACCCGAGTCTAATTAAGGCCTTGGGCATTTTTAAGAGACTATTCGTAGCATCGGACGGACAAGGTGTCAATTTTGATGCTTTCATTGCTTGCTTTCTTCATGAAGATGTTCTATCCAAGAAAGCTCCGAAATTTGCGAAGGTTGAGGACCCCTTCGGATTCGGCTTTGAGAAACTGTCGGCCAAAGAAGAAGACCTGCCGCAGTTTTACATTCCAATTTCATCGGGCGTGACCTTTGATGCTATCGCTGCCCCTGGAATAGACGAAGAAACTTTCTTTATCCGTTTCATCAGTCTTTGGCTTAGCTGGTTTTCCATGCCGATGCATTGCCGTTTTATGAGAGCCTTCGGCTTCTATCCTTCCCATCGGATAGCCAAAAGAGCACGATTGGCTGTTGGCATTGCAGGACTATCACACATATATCACGGTTTAAGTACTACCGCCAACACTTCAAACCCGGGTGCAGACACCGTGAATTTCTCCCTCCACTACTTCACGTCAGGGATTGAGATGCATGTGTTAGATGCATTTGCTGCACACCGGAGCCCTACTTTCTATGAAGCATATACCTTCCCACGGGTCATGAGGCTGGTCGATGCTTCCGCTCCTGATCCGACTCAGTTAGGGGCTCTACGGGTATTGCTTAATCCGTATTGGAATGAAGGCGGAATGGTTTTCAGTGACCGAGTCCTTTCTGCTCCAGTGGGGCCCGTTCAACAGTTGTTCGATTTGTCGAAGAGTGGAGCTCCAGTTTTAAAGCCTAAAGAGATCATGCATTTATATTCAATCAGGTCGGGGTACTTAGTGTTCCGCCTAAATAATACTGCTCTCTTCATGCGATACAATTCGCATCACTTCGCCCAACAGTTAGGTTACAACTAGGGTGTCCCCCTCGAAGCCTTTTTAGTTGAGCCCACTCTCTCGCTGGAGGTCGCTCGCGACGTTATCCACCACTTCATGCAGTTGAGTACTGGTTCCTTCTTCATGATTCCCGAGCCTGACTATCTTCCGAGGCCCGTAGGACCCTTCAAGGGCTGGTATCGCCACCGGGTTAGTCCCATCACTGCAGAGGAGAGAAGGGTTCTCTTTGAATGTAAAGCCCATGCCTCCGCTCAAGCCATCAGTGCCCCGTTACGGCTACGGTCGGTTGTTTTCCCTCCTCTGGGGGATAGCGACTCAGTGCTTATTCCTAAGGCTGCTCTGGCGGAATCAGTCACCCGCACTGCCGGTATGCCGAATCGCACTAGGGTTGGGGCAGAGATTCTTAAGAAGGCAGCGGCAGCGACATCACCAAAAGCAGATACTGAAGGCGAGGTTAGGCAACGCCATGCAAAATTACCGAATGGGAGGAAGCGTCCTTCTTTTAGTGCTCGCTCGAGCCCTAAAAGGAGGAAGAAATCGGTTGCCTGTGTTGCTTGAGTCCGAGCCTCTTCATGACAAGCCTACATCTGCTCATGAACCAGACGACGGTCTTCTCTTTCCTGGCACATCTGCCGAGGAAGCCGCTCAGTTGGCCGAGACTTTAAAGCGTTCACAGGACGAAACTGAAAATGTGCGCCCCAAGAAGGGATGTTTCCCCCCTGTTGAATTCCATGATGTTGATCCGGTATCAACTAAGTTACCAATGGGTCTATTTCCCCCCAACAAAAGAGCAAAGCTCTGTTCAAAATTAATGAGACAGCGCCTCATGTGTCCTCCACAGGGGGCCAGCACCAGAGCCAATCTTATAGGATTAAATCCTATGGTGGTGCCTCACGTGCTCCTCACGCGGGCGCTAGCGTGTAAAGCACAAAAGAATCTATTAAATGAAATAAGAGTTAAAACTCTTATATAGCGCCGCACGTACTCCACAAGCAGGCACCAGTGTGCAATGCACAAAAGAATCTATTAAATAAGAGTTAAAACTCTCAGGTAGGGCCTCACGTGCACAACACGTGAGCACCGGCGCCCAGGTAGAATTCAATTCTACTCTCTATTAAACAGAGCCGTTGGATCAAAGATCCAACGGAGATAATAAATCGTCAAAAATGCAGAATTAAATTCTGTCGGGAGAAAACATTCTCCAAATCTTTCTAAAAAATAAGAAAGATACGTTCGGTTGGATCATAGAATAAAATTCTATTTTGGGATATATTCCCTCAATCTTTCTAAACAAGAAAGTTTGCCCTCTGTAAAACAGAGAATCGCTGGATTAAAAATCCAATGGTGATTAATAATCACCATTTCACAGAATAAAACTCTGCATATGGGAAAATATTTCCCCAATCTTGTTAAAAAAAACAAGAAAATATGTTCTGTCAAACAGAAACCCTTAGATCAAAGATCCAATGGTGAGTAAAATTCCCCAAATCAATTGGAATCTCTCGATGAGAGGTTTCCTCAAATCTTATCAACAAATTGCCTCTACTATATAAAGAACCCGAGACTTCAAGTCTCATATAGAGGGAACCCCCCCATAAACTTTTAAGAAAAATACAGAAAGCTTCCAAAACAAAAGAGAACTCGTTTCTTAAGAAAGGAAGAAGAGCTTCATCCTCGAAACTCTAGTTAAAGAAAAGAGATCAAAATATCTCTACAATAACTCATCTAAAGGTTTAACCCTTTCAAAAGAACTTAGTTCTTTCTCTGGATCTGAGATCCACAAGACAAGTCTCTCACAAGTTGAGAATTTAATTCTCATCGGGAAGATCTTGTTTTTGAGAATCAAAGATTCGGAGGAGAATATGAATACAAGAACATAAAAAAACATGGAATCCATAATACTTAAGGATCTTAGTTCCTTCAAATCAAGAACTTAATTCTTTTTTTAAAAATAAAAAACCGATCTAAGATCCTTAAATAATGATTTTGGTGATCGTTAATGGTCAAAATACCATTAACAGAGATTTAAGTTCTCTAAAAACATCAACAGAGATTAAATCTCCATATAAAAGAAACTGGTGTCTCACGTGTTTCCCACAAGGGCGCCCCTCTTCAACAGCGCCTAGCGCCTTACGTGCTCCTCACATGAGCGCCACATAAAGAGTGCTTAGCACTTCATAAATAGCCTAAACGGCCGAGTGCTTAGCATTTGATTGGACAGCGCCCAGTGCCTCACGTGCTGGGCACTACAAAAATAATAAGAGCGGCTGAGTACTTAGCACTGATTGGGCAGCGCCCAGTGCCTCACGTGCTCCTCACGTGGGCGCCACCAAAAAGAAAAGAAGAAATAGAAGTGCCTAGCACTTCATAAACATCTAAAGTGGCAGAGTGCTCAGCGCTCATTGGGCAGCGCCCATAATTAAATACTTCACACGACACCCATGTGAGTGTCAGAGCGTCAAAAAAGTGCTTAGCACTTTTGCATAAAACGAAAAGGGCCGAACAAATAGAGCCCAAATAAGTTCTTAGTACTTTTTGAATAAAAAAAAGAAGAAGAGTAGGCATACTAAAAGCCCAAATTGGCTAAGTCCCTCTGGAGTCAATTGCAACTAAGCCCAAATGCTCTGTTGTTGGATCTCAACTAAGATTTGATGATCCTTAAATGTTGCTAAGTTGATCTTAGTATCAAATAAGACTAATGTATCCTTAGTTAAAAATAAATTGAGCTCAAACGCTCATATGTTTAAGTTGATCTTAATCTCAAACTAGATTAACGGTCCTTAAACCAAACAAAACATTTTTAAAATAAAGGAACATATAACCTAAGTTCAAAACCTAAAACCCAGTCTTAGCCCAAATTGGCTAAGCTTATGTTTGTGATATCCAAATTGATCTTCACCCCATACCTCTTAAGATAATCTTAGTCTCAAATATGACTAACGATCCTTAGGTCCATCACCCCCTTTTCCTCAAATGCGGGATTTGGTTTAAGGATACATCTCTTTACACCTGTGATACATGTCATTGTAATTCCTCAACGTCTTCAGAGAGGTGGCGGGTCCCGACGACCAACAACTTCTTTCGATTGATGCACTTCCAAATTGACGTGCACGCCTCAATACTGACCGTGCTCTAAATTGGGCACATTCCATATCACCATTGTTCACTTCGTCACGTAATAAATACACGTGTGTGCAAGATGGATAATGGACCGAAATGTCCTTAAACTAATATTCGCCTCCAAAATGGCGATAATGGACCAAAATGTCCTTAAACTAATATTCACCATAAACATAGCGATAATGGACCATGATGTTCTTAAACTAAAATAATTGGGCCTAAATGCTCATATGTTTTAAGTCGATCTTAATCTCAAACCAGATTAACGTTCTTTAAATCAACCCAAACCCAAATCTAAAAATATACGGATTTGGACTAATCCACGCCATACGGGCGATAACATAAAGTAGTCTCCGTATACAATCCACGGGCAACCTAAACAAACAAAAACACATACGACACGAAGTGAATTGACGAAGCAGGAGAAAGTAGTTACCGCGATACAGTAACGTAATTAACTGCAGGGACTTGCGCCTGCAGGGAAGAGCGTCCCCACAATCAAAACCCCCTCATAAAATGAGGGGGAATCTGACGAATTCCGCTACAACGTCCGCATCTGTCCAAACCTCCGATTTACGATGCCATAAATCAACTTGGCATCTTCGGAGAGGTTGGCGGATAAATCCAAATAGTATCTGCCTTCAGAATTCGGGCCAAATGTCCCAACATCCCGGTCCATCTTCCGGCGGTAAACAGATTCTGGCATGCTCGGTGGGACCTTGTCATCTTTCCACTCCACACTTCGTGTGTCGTGTTTCGCGAACAAAATCACGGTTCGCTATGGTTGCCCTTAGATTCGAGGTACTAAGATTTGGTGTCTTGTTCCTGTGCAGAAGAAGAAAAAAATCAATGGCTTCCAACTACACAACTTGCAACAGCAACTCCCGCTCCACCCCAACTGGAGGAGTGACTTACGGGACCAATGCGGCCTTCATCTTTTCAATGCCGGTGGGGCAAGTTACTCAAGCAACTACCGGATTGTTCTTTGGGACCATACTCCCACTAACGAGTTTCAGCGCCCCAGTGTCACAAGACGATGCTCCTAAGAAGTCGGTCTTCGATCGACTTGCAACCTCAACAGACCCTCTCAACGGGCCGTTCAAATCCGATGCCTCAGTTTTCAATATGCTGAGCCGAAGCTTAGACGTCTCAACCTTCAACAGGCTGAGCCATAACCAAAATGGGCTCGCAAAGAAGCTCGTCATACCTGAAGGGGCTGCCCCAAAATGGATAGCCCTCCCAACTCCTCCTGCAGGTGAAGTCGTCAAAAGTGCTTCCCATATCAGAAGATTGGTCTTCGGAAGATTGGTTATTCCTTCGCAAACTCTGCCAAGAACGTCAGTCTTCAATAGGATGGCACCAGCAACAGTCCCTCACCAAAGCCAGGGACATGAAGAAGCCGCTTCTAAAACTAAGGCGGTCCCCTCTACAAGACGCGCTCGACGTCGCCACTGGCGTCGGGTGAGAAAAGCTAGGGGCAACTCCCCCTCTGGACTTACTCCACCAGCTCCAATGGTGGAAGTTGATGCTACTGTTCCAACTGGGAACAGCTTTGATCTGCTTAGGAGGGTGCGAAAGAACTCTCCCACGGCAGTGCTAAAGAAATCGCCTCCGCCTGCAGAAACCACAGTGCAGGCAAAGCTGGAGTAGCCCCATCAACGACTCTCCTCCCAAATTCATAGAGTCTAGCGAAAAGTCCTTGTAGGGTGTTTTTCATCACCTCAATGAGATGGGAATACGTGCGCGCTTGTCAGGCGTACTACAAATTCCCCCTTCCTAGGATAGGAGGGGGTTTATTTATTGTGGGGATCCGAATCTCCGGCAGCCACGGACTAAGCTGCCTTTAATTACCACCGCCTTTGGAGCGAGAGAACCTCCGATTGCCGGGTCAAACTGGTCATGCGAACTCAATGTGCAGTGTACGTATATTTTGAGGAAGGGGAAGGAGGCGTGTTTCTGGTGTAGAGTGCATGAAAAATGAGGGGTGGGGAGCGTCTTAAAGACGTGTGCCAGGCGCGTGGGCGTTGGGCACCCGCGGGGCGCCAGCGGGTCACGTGCACAGCACGCGACCGCTGGTCGCTAGCGGGTCACGTGCACAGCACGCGACCGCTGGTCGCTAGCGGGTAACGTGCAGCACGCAACCGCTAGTCGCTAAGCGCCCGCGGGTCGCGTGAGGCGCACGTAGGTGCTTAGAGCCCGCGGGTCGTGTGAGGCGCACGTAGGTGCTTAGCGCCCGCGGGTCACGTGCCCTGCATGCGACCGCTGGGCGCCCACGGGTCACGTGCGCGACACGCGACCGCTTGAAACACCAGCGGGAAAAAATAGGCTTAGCCCCTAGATTAGGACTTGAACTCCTAAGGGGGCTTTGGAGTTGAACTCCCAACAGGGATTATGTATAGATTTGGAGTTAAACTCCTAAAAAGGTGGTTGATTTATGGAGTTAAACTCCAACAGATCTTGAATAGAGTTAAACTCCTAGAAATCTTTGGATCTTCTTTTGAGTCTCGGATCCTCCTAGAATGAGATTTTTGGAGATGGGTATCCTTCTTCTTTCTCTATGTTGGCTGGATCTTGTGGGAAAAGGAGAGGTGAGACTCAAAATCTCCCCTTCTAGGGATTTGATTTAAGATCCGAGCTTCCCTTCAAGATTTTTATGGTGAAAAACTATTTATTTTTGAAAAAGGAAGGGTTAAACCCTTGATTTAATTCAAAAGGGGGAAAAGGTTTTAGAACCTTGAGGAAGGGGAAGGAGGCACAAACCCTAGAATTTGAGAGAATGAATTATTGTCTCTATTTCATCATTATGTTGCCTTTTACAGGCTTACAAATTTACAATTAGCCCATTGGGCTTTACAAAATGGCATTTTGCCCATCCTGTGTCTCATGTGCTCATTTTTTTGCACATAAGTCATGAGCTTTACAAAATTTTGCCTTTATGCCCATTTTCCTTACATTTATAACAATTACATCAAAATTGTTTATTACATAATTTTGGCATAGAGGGCCGGCCGCAGGGGTCGACTTGGGCATGGGCCCACTTGACCCGGGCTTGTGCCCGTTTGGCTTGAAGTTGATTTTGACTTTGATTTGGTCAACCGGGGTGTAATTTTCGACCCTAACAAAGTGCCACCCATCAATAAATGCACACCACACATGTGGGTCGTGTTCATGAAATCGATGGATCTTCTTTCGCGTGGAGGTTGACTTGATTTGGTTCCCGTTTTGATGACGTGGGGGTTAATGCTGCCCTTTTTATGACTTGGATGGTCGGTTATGCCCTTTTTGCAATGTGGACGGTCGGTGTTGCCCTTTTTGCGACGTGTACGGTCGGTGCTGCCCTTTTAGCAACGTGGACGGTCGGTTCTGCCCTTTTTGCGACTTGGACGATCGGTTCTGCCCTTTTTGCGACGTGGACGGTCGATGCTTCCCTTTTTGCTACGTGGACAGTTGGTTCTGCCCTTTTTGCGACGTGGAAGGTCGATGCTACCCTTTTTGCGACTTGGACGGTTGGTGCTTCCCTTTTACCGACTTGGACGGTCGGTGCTGCCCTTTTTGCGACTTGGACGGTCGTTGCTTCTCTTTTTGCGACTTGGACGGTCGGTGCTGATTTGGACGGTCGGTGCTGCCCTTTTTGCGATTTGGACGGTCGATGCTGCCCTTTTAGCGACTTGGAAGGTCGGTTCTGCCCTTTTTTGTGACTTGGACGGTCGATGCTGCCCTATTAGCGACTTGGACGGTTGGTGCTGCCCTTTTTGCGACTTGGACGGTCGGTTCTGCCCTTTTTGCGACGTGGACGGTCGATGACTTGCTTCGCTTCTTACGGTGTCGGGGTTGAAGTTGACTTGCTCCTCTTCTTGCGGTGTTGGGGTTGATTTATTTGATTTGATTTGTTTTGAAAGTTTCCTACATATCCAGTGGGACTTTTGAGCTTAGAAGTGCTGCCGGGTGGGACTTTGAATTTAGTTTTTGGGTCGGCATCAGCATTGCTGCACTGGAATAATACCAGGAGCAACTCATCATTTGCCGTGAGGGGATTTCTCTCGTTCCCAGTTTAACGACTTAGGAGTCATCTGTTCCCGGTTTAAAGTCTTAGGGGTCTATTGGATCGGAAGTTTGGAATTTTAGGGTTGGGGTTGGCATCGGCGTTGCTAACACTGAAGCACAGGTGCCCGGAGCAATTCATCATTTGCCTTTTCCTGTTGAGGAGTGATGGCTTAGGAGACAGCTTTAGGTCCCTATCCCCTAAGGCTTTTCAATTTTATGAGCCGTAAGGGTCCCATAAAAGCATTTCTCCCTGCGAGTCGAAAGAATCCCGTAGGTGTATTTTCTCCTTAGGAGTCGTGAGGACCCCCAAGTGTGTTTTCCTTTGTGAGTCGTAAGGATCCCACGAATGTGTTTTCTTACGAGTCGAGAGCATCTCGTAAGGTTTGTTATCCTCATGTATCGTAAGGACACATGAGTGCGTCTTCCCAAATGGAGCATAATTCCAAGAGAGGAGACCGGCCGCTGGACTGGTGATTTTAGTGGAACATGGGCGTGATGAGAATTATTTGAGCCCGCAGATTGTATACGGTAGTCAGTTTGGGGACCAACCGTAGGGCTGGGAGAATTTTGGGAATTTGTTGGCGTCTGTATCGCTGCACTGGAATATGGTACCTGTAGCGACTCATCATTCGCCGTTGGGACATTTAGAGATTTGAAATTTTGGTTGGCGTCTGCATCGTTGCACTGGAATATGGTATCAGGAACGACTCATCATTCGCCATTTGGGATTTGAATTTTGGTTGTCTTCTGCATCGCTGCACTGGAATATGGTATCAGGAGCGACTTATCATTCGCCATTTAGGATTTTAATTTTGGTTGGCGTCTGCATCGCTGCACTGGAATATGGTACCAGGAGCGACTCATTATTCGCTATTTGGAGTTTTTTTTATCGCGATTGCTCTATCATTTCAGCTTTTCTTATAGCGAAGGTCGTGATTGCCCTATCATTTCAGTTACTCATTCGCAGTTGCCCCATTATTTCGGCTATTTATTTTCATTTTTATTTTACTTGCTGATTTTTTTTGCGAGTTGCCCTCATCATTTCGGCTCTTTTTTTATATTATTTACATATTTTTACATCCCCATTTTAACGACTTGGAGGTCGATTGTTCCCAGTTTAACGACGTGGTGTTCGACTGTTCCCATAACGACGTAGTGGTCAACGGTTGGAGCCTGGGCTCGATTCTGTAGGAACCACTGACTCCTTTGGATTGATTTCATAAGCGGGCTCTTCGTCGTCTAGACCGAGCCGGTGTCGGATGGCAACAACCACGTCATCGTCATGGCTGTAAGGCGTAGGAGGATTTGTTCTTCTGGGCTCTATCATGTAGACCGTATGGGTTGTGTACCTATCTACCGCTTCTTCATTGGCAATATTGCTCGTTTGGCTCTTAGCTTGTTGCCTTGGTCCGCTCTTTTCAGGGAAAGGCAGATTTATGAGAGAATCAGGTTCCCGAAGGACTTCGGTCTCCGTTTGTATGAAATTGGCGGTCGCAGCTTGACTATTTGTTAACACGCCTTTAGACAATTCTATCTCTCCTGCCGTGTATTGCTTTTCGACTTAATCTTTTAAGACGAAGCAATCCTCAATGGCATGACCTATCACTCTGTGATTGGGGCAATATTTGGGGTCGTCGGTCATATTCGCTTCTTACGGTCTCTTTGATTCTGGAAGTTGTAGACCATTTCTTAGGGTATCCTTGAATATCTTATGGACTTTGTCCCTTCTGAAGAAATAGACCTTATCCAGTTTCTCTTTCAGAGGCGATTCCACTCCCCCTCCCAACATCGGTTTTCGAGGTTGGTCGGTATTAGGTTCGCCTACTGTCCGATTATGATATTCGGTGTATGTATCGGAGGGATTGGAGGCTGAGCGTGGCCATTTTTCATGAAGGCGCTCCATTCTTAGGCTGAAGGGGGTATCAGTTGGCTGCCTCCGGGTATCAATCCCTAGCTCATGAACCAAAATTTGATTATGATGTAATTGCAATCGGGCGACTTAAGTCGTGAGGTCTTCTGCGACGTTTGCCAGTTCGTCGACCTTAGACTGGACCTTGGCTAACTTCTCATCCCTGTCCTGAAGCTGCCTTTGAAGCCATCGGAATAATACTTGTTCTATAGTTCCAGATATGATAATCGGGTCATCCTTATTGCCTGAGCTCAATTCCGCAAGAACCACGGGCTCTTTTGGCTTATCGGCCTGAGCGAGCTCTTCATCATTTAGACCGAGCCGATGCTGGGTAGCGTCAACCATATCATCACTATGACTGTGAAGCATAAGAGGGTTCGTTTCTTCATGTCCGACCATATAGATAGTGTGGACCACATATCCAGCCATCTCTTTATTTTTGGCGGCTGATTTTTCGGACCATCATCGCGGCCCTTCGTCTTCTAGAAAGGACAGGCGACTGAAGACGGTTGGCCCGGCTGGGTCTTTGGGTGGCGCTGTCCGGATCGTAACTTTCTTGACCATCGCGGTCATGGCATTCTTCTGAACCAATTTCAGTGGTTTAAAAGTGTTTGCGAGATTTACAACCGTTTCAGCTGTCGTTGCTGGGTAACCTCGTAATTGGAACCCTACGATATTCAAATCAGCAGAAGCCCTAGCCCTTTTGTTGCCTTTGTATCTGAGCCTTTTCTGTCTTAGCTTCTCGATTTTGAGGGCTTGACGGGCATCCATCATCGAGGAAGCCATTTTAAGTCAATGAACGGGAAGCTTAGAGAAGATACCCGATCGAGCAGTTGTCAAGGGCACCGCTGGAGCCTGCTCGAGCCGCCTTATTATTTTGTTGGTGTTGATGGCCTTGCCCCCAACTGGAGCAAAGGAAAGTCGTTCAAACACCAACTTGTGTTTGGGTAGTGGTGCCTTCAAGATCACCACATTTGGCCTCCTGCCTTTTGAGGTCGGTTTATCCATCACCAGGGCTTGAAGAGCAGAGATGGCGTTAGCTGACATGAACAGAATAGAGCCGAATGGTAGCGGCGGCTCCTTCCACTGTCGCCCGAGACTGGCCGGAAGAACCTTCCTGGCATCTATCTTCATCGTGTAGGAGATGGAAGCTGTGTTGAGAGCTGAGCTTGCCCTTGGAGACATTTTGTTGCGTCCGAAGATTGCAGTCGGAAGTCGTTAACCTGCAAATAGAAGCATGATTTCAGTACATACAATCAATGTATATGTTGATTGAGTTCGCATGGGTGTTTAACCCGAAATATGGGAGGAGAGAGCAATCCCACCAGGCGTGCCAGAATCTGTAGGGTGTTTTTCGGCACCCCATTGAGACGGGAATACATGCACACTTGTCAAGCGTACTACAGATTGCCCCTGCCTAGGATAGGTAAGGGTTTATTGATTGTGGGGATCCGAATCTCCGGCAGCCGCGGACTAAGCTGCCGTTAATTACCCCTCACCTTTGGAGCGAGAGAATCTCTGATTAACGAGTCAAACTGGTCATGCGAACTCGATATGCAGTGTATGTATATTTTGAAAGGGTTTTCGATATATCGGGGGCCCCGCAGAGTTTTACGGGGGTCCGTGTTTCTGGTGTGGAGTGCATGAAAAATGAGAGGTGAGGAGCGTCTTAAAGATGCGTGCTACGCGCATGGGCGCTGGGCTCTCGCGGGGCACGTGCGCAGCACGCGACCGTTGGTCACCAGCGGGTCATGTGAGCTGCACGCGACCACAGGGCGCCGAGCGCCCACAGGTCGCGTGAGGCGCACGTGGGCGCTTAGCGCACGTGGACACTTAGCGCCCGCAGATCGCATGCCCTGCACGCGACCGTTGGGCGCCCGCGGGCCACGTGTGTAGGGTATTTTTCGTCACCCCATTGAGTTGGGAATACGTGCGCGCTGGTCAGGCGCAGTATAGATTTCCCCCTGCCTAGGGTAGGCTGGGGTTTATTGATTGTGGGGATCCGAATCTGCGGCAGCTGCGGACTAAGCTGCTGTTAATTACCCCTCTCCTTTGGAGCGAGAGAACCTCCGATTGACGGGTCAAACAGGTCATGCGAACTCAATGTGCAGTGTTGTGTTTTGAAGGGATTTTGGATATATCGGGGGCCCCGCAGAGTTTTTACGGGGGTCCCGCTACTCGGATAGCGGGCTGGGGGTCAAGAGGGCCAGCAGTCCCCTTGCGAGGAGCGGGAAAGCGTCCCGTTAGAAATTTTTTCTAACGGGGGAGGTATTTTTAATGTGGAGTGTGTGTAAAATGGGGGGGAGGGGAAATGGCATCCAAAGAACGCGTGGGTGCCAGCGCCTCGCGCGCCTAGCACGTAGGCGCTGGGCGCTGGCGCTGGCGCGAGCGCTAACGCGAGCGCTTGGATGCTTGAGTTAGCGCTAGGCGCTTTGGCGCCGGCGCGAGCGCTTGGGCGCCGGCGCGAGCGCTTGGGCGCTGGCACTAGTGCCTCACGTGCCCGGCATGTGGGCGCTCGGGCGCTAGCACTTTGGGCGCTAGCCCCTCACGTGCCCGGCATGTGGACGCTCGGGCGCTAGCGCTTTAGGCGCTAGTGAAAAGAAAGGGTTTTTACCCCCAGAAATTGGAGTTAAACTCCTAAAGAGGGTTTTGAGTGGAGTTAAACTCCAAAAGATTTAGATTTGGAGTTAAACTCCTAAGAATCTAGATTAGGAGTTAAACTCCTTTGAGGATTTGGGTCTTAGAGTTGAAATCCCTAAAAATCTTCAGAGGTTCTTCTCTCTCGAGTCTTGGATCTTCTCTTGACTGGGATTTTATCCAAAGTTGGATTTTTGGAGATGGGTCTCCTTCTTCCTCTTCTTGATCGGCTGGATTTTGGAGAAAAGGGGGTGAGACTTAAAAAGTCTCCCCTTTTTGAGATCTAATGGAAGATCTGAGCTCCCCTTTGTAGGTTTTGTGATGAAAACTATTTAGTTTTTGAAAAGGAAGAGTAAAACTCTTGATTTAATTCAAAGGAAAGGAGAAGGTTTAGAACCTTGAGGAAGGAGAAGAAGGAGGCACAAACCCTAGAGTTTTTAGAGAAATGAAAAGTGTATCTTTATTCATCATCATGTTGCCTTTTATAGGCTTAGAAATTTATATATAGCCCCTTGGGCTTTACAAAATGGCATTTTGCCCATCCCATACCTCATGTGCTCATTTCTTTTGCACATAAGCCATGGGCTTTACAAAAATTTGGTTTTATGCCTATTTTACTTACATTCATGCATAAAAAATTACATCAAAATTATTTATTACATGATTTTTTTATTTTGGCATGGAGGAGGCCGGCCATAGGGCTCGACTTGGGCATGGGCCCACTTGAGCTGGGCTTGGGCCCGCTTACTTGGGGTTGACTTTGACTTTGATCCGGTCAACCGGGGTGCAAATTTTGACCCCAACAACGTGTGCGGCATGCGACCACTTGAAACACCAGCGGCAAAAAGGGGCTTAGCCACTGGATTAGGCGTTGAACTCTCAAGGGGGCTTTGGAGTTGAACTCCTAATAGGGATTATGTATAAATTTGGAGTTAAACTCCTAAAAAGGGGGTTGATTTATGGAGTTAAACTCTAACAGATCTTGAATGGAGTTAAACTCCTAGAAATCTTTAGATCTTCTTTTGAGCCTCGGATCCTCCTAGAATGGGATTTTTGGAGATGGGTATCCTCCTTCTTCCTCTATGTTGGCTGGATCTTGGGGGAAAAGAAGAGGTGGGACTCAAAATCTCCCATTCTAGGGATTTGATGGCAGATCCGAGCTCCCCTTCAAGGGTTTTATGGTGAAAAACTATTTATTTTTGAAAAAGGAAGGGTTAAACTCTTGATTTAATTCAAAAGGGGGAGAAGGTTTTAGAACCTTGAGGAAGGGGAAGGAGGCACAAATCCTAGAATTTGAGAGAATGAATTGTTGTATTTATTTCATCATCATGTTGCCTTTTATAGGCTTACAAATTTACACTTATCCCCTTGGGCTTTACAAAATGGCATTTTGCCCATCCTATGTCTCATGTGCTCATTTCTTTTGCACATAAGTCATGAGCTTTACAAAATTTTGCCTTTATGCCCATTTTCCTTACATTTATAACAATTACATCAAAATTGTTTATTACATAATTTTGGCATAGAGGGCCGGCCGCAGGGCTCAACTTGGGCATGGGCCCATTTGATCTGGGCTTAGGCCCGTTTGGCTTGATGTTGACTTTGACTTGGTCAACAGGGGTATAATTTTCGACCCCAACAGTCCAGGACTCCGTGATCGATCAAAACTACTCTCGTCGACCGAAAAAATCGAAGGTTCGGCAAGATGAAGACCATCCCTCCACCATATAGCGAGGGACTTCTTCCACACGGAAGCCTGTTACAACGGCTCCTTCAACTTCGACCTCCCACAAAAAGAGGATTCCGGAGAAAATCCCACCGCCTGCGGCAAATTCCAAAAGGGATGGACCCAAATGCCCCAAATCTGGGGGCATGATCATGCACACGGTTTACATGGCTTCCGGAAAAGAAGAAAGCCATACTTCCGTAGGTCAC
This sequence comes from Agapanthus africanus, assembly GCA_030015575.1. Classification (NCBI taxonomy): domain Eukaryota; kingdom Viridiplantae; phylum Streptophyta; class Magnoliopsida; order Asparagales; family Amaryllidaceae; genus Agapanthus; species Agapanthus africanus. Next base: position 522,543,502 of record JASDDO010000016.1, on the reverse strand, counting down.
CGGCCGCAAACTCGGTCGCTGACAAAACCTCAGGAGCAACAACAAAAGCTCCAAGGGATGCTGACCAAAATGACAGCACTCACCGGAAAGAAAGAAAGACCGGAACCAGCATCTGAACAATGCCAAGAGCAGGAGACCGATACAGAGTTTCTGCGAAGGGTGCTTGAAAGAAAAGATAAAGAAGCTGCTGAACAAGCCGCCAACATAAAGCAGATGGCTCTCTTATTCCAGGATATGGTTGGAATGAAGATCCAGCTAGAACCTCCTGCCGAGGATCCACCTATAATCATCGAGGATGACAGAGGGGAAACATCAAACTCTCTTCCGGCTTATCAGTGGCCAGGAAGGAAACGATCTCCAAGGCTGCTCTTGATGATTATATTGCTCAACAAATACGAGCTCATCAAGCGAATGAAGCGGACGGCCAAACTGTCAGAACTGGGCGACCGTATCCAGGACGGTATGACCAAATCAAATACCCGCCGGGATATACGATCTCCAAGTTCCATGTATACAAGCGGACAGGCAAACCACACCAGCACGTCGCACAGTTCAGAGCTCTGTGCGGTAACACTGGAGGTGACGAAAAACTACTGCTTCGCCAATTCATTGGTAGCCTGTTGGAGACAACCTTTGAATGGTACTGGGAGCTCCCAAATGACTCCGTGAGAATATTCACATAGATGGAGTTGCTATTCACACAGCGGTTCGCCAGTGCAAGCGAGCGCACCCCGATCACTGCTTTTATCTATGCCAGGGTAAAGCTGGGAGAAACCTGGGTCCAATATGTGATCTGGTGGCGGAACCTGTGGACAAAGTGCGAACAACGCATCGAAGAATCCCCCGCCGTGGGCATGTTCATCGGGGCCCTATATCCGCAAATGACTGTATCCTAGTTCATGACGTTCTTCAAGCCAACTACCTTCCAGGCCTGATAGATAAACTGGCCCAAATAGACCAGATGGGCCACGGGCCTTCCTCCTCAAATATGGACCCTCGAAACGCCAAGGGTAAAGGGAAAGCGGCCTTCGTCGCCAACACTCAACAACAACCGAGCGACCCAAAACCGGCGGCTCGCCAAAACAATGCACGTCTACGTCTATCCCTGGAAGAAAGATTAGGACGCGCTTACTCGTTTCCCCACGATAAGACGAGGAGGCTATTTGAGTTGGCAATGCATAACAAACTCATCACATTGCCAGACCCATGGCATCCACCGCAACTCGGCGACATCAACAACCCCAACTACTTCTCCTATCACAGAATGGTGATCCGCCCAATTGAGGATTGCTACGTCTTCAAGAACTGGGTCAAGGATCAGTATCAACAGGGGAAGTTCGCACTTTTTGAGAACTGGAGGGTAAACCCGCCATAGAAGCACACTCCCAAAAAGGTGGATGCGACGGGGGCATTATGCTCGCTCGTGGAAGAAACTCCATGGGAAATCGTTCTTTCAGCAAAGACCAAAAGAATGCTAAAGGATCTACAGGCATGTCTGACAGTCAGGTGGAAAAGCCCACTTAAACCTGAAATCATCAAAGCGATGCAGAAACTGTGTCTCGTACCGAAGATTGTTGACAAAGGACAAAATCCCCAAGTCAAGCCTTCAAAGTCTTCGAAGAAAATAAAGAAGACCAAGACGCCTGTGCAGCCTGCCGAGTATGACGACAAGCGCACAAACATACAAAAGTACATTGACGTGCTGGAGGAGTACAACCAGAAGGTACGGAAACCGGTTACGCTCGAAGAGTTCCTCAAGTATATTCTTGAGAACGAAGATAGTGTCAATGATGAGGAAAATGACTCATCAGAAGAAACCGAAGACTATGTAGCAAGTTGCCACAAGGTCTCTCATTCATTGTTAAATGACAAAGAAACTCCCTCGGTGTCAGAAAACAGCGCAGAGGAACTGGGGGCAGGATCGGAGCTAAAATCCTCGGAACTGCTAGAAGACCCGATTGATAGGATGTTAAACAAAGCCTTTCAAGAAAGTAAAGCTGGCCGAGAACGCGAAACAGCCATATATGAAAAGGCTATGCGTCAGCGTCAGGATGAAGAAGCCGCGACAATGTGGAGTCGTAAAGTACTCCAATCAAACCAAGGCATACCTGCGAATAATAAGAGCTGGATCAAGGCAGAGAAGTGGTTCACCAAAACCATGTCAATGGGAATGAAGCTACCACCTCTGGTAGGAAATACTCCCGGGATTATATGCCTCGATGGAGAGGATTCACATCCAAACTATTGCCTATATCATCGGAGGGTCACCCACCCCACCGAAGAATGCAGTACTTTCAAGAAGTCGTGGCAAGGATATGTTGCCCACCAAAAACACTTCAAGAGGATGAAGCGTGAAACTCGTCGACGGCAAAAGAGTGCAACAGATGCGCGTGAGAAAACGACTGGCAACTGTCATATGGTTGATACCAGTCCGGAAGGGGAAAATCCCCAAGTTCTTACTTTCGGGAACGATTCTGAGGACGAAATACCTCTCAGCCCTCTCTTCAAAGAACGTCGCCTCAAACATGGCGATATAGGACCGATATGTCCTTAAACTAGAAATTCGCCTCAAACATGGCAACAACGGACCGAGATATCCTTAAACTAAGAATTTGCCTCAAACATGGTGATAACGGACCGAGATGTCCTTAAACTAAAACCCCGCCTCAAATATGGCGACATTGGACCGAGAAGTCTTTAAACTAGAAATTATCTGCCTCAAACATGGAGGTAACGGACCGAGATGTCTCTAAACTAGAACATCGCCTCCAAAACGGTGATATGTCCCCTTAAGATCTATATTGCAATCAAATCCCCAACGGCGAAGACTGCAACTCAAGTCATACTCGCAACACAGCTACTCCAGCGGTGAAGTCACCCCCAAGTCCCACTGGCAAACGGATGGGTCATTAAAAAAATATTTAAAAAAAAATATGTCCACAAGCAAAATGAGCACGGATGAAAACTCGAAAGGGCGCTGTGAGAAAAAACAACAGGATTACCAGCGATCTTGTGAAAACCCGGAAGGGCGCAATCTCGTAAAAATAAAAATAAAATAAAAAAGGGGTATGTCCACAAGCAAAATGGGTACGGAGGAAACCCGAAAGGGCACCGTGAGTAAAAATAGCAGGACTGCCGGCGAGTTTGTGAAAACCCGAAAGGGCGTGAACTCGTAAAATAAAAATTCATGGGCACTTGCAAGGTCCTCTTGACTTTGTGAGGAGAAAATACCTGCGTGAGATTCTTACAACTCACAAAGGAACAACACACTTATGAATCCACATGATTCTTATGGAGAAATTACACTTGCGAGATCCTTACGACGCGTAAGGAGAATCCTCCCTATGAGACCCTCATGGCTTATAGGATTCAAAAACCTTAAGCTACAGGGATCTAAACCTGTTCTTAAGCCATCGTATCCCCTAAGTTGCCCTACAGGCGGTCCAATATTGACCCGTGTATACAATCCACAGGCACGAATAAACATTTCCCTACCAAGTTCCACCAATGGCGGGAAATGTCCTTATATGGTAAACGACACTTGTTAGTCCTCTCGACTTATAAGGAGAAGATACTCTTGTAAGATCCTTGCGACTTATAAAAGAAAATACACTTAGGAATCCCCATGATTCCCAAGGAGAAAATACACCACGAGATCCCCACGATTCATACGGAGAAACACCTTTATAAGACCCTTACGGCTTATAAAGTCAAAAAGCCTTAGTCGATAGGATCTTAACCCTGTTTGCTAAGATACTTTTGTTCAAATCAACAAAGGCAAATAATGAGTCGTTCTTGGAAATATTCCAGTCGTAGCGATGCTGATGCCTAAAAAGGTTCAAACTTCAAGTCCTCTCAAGGCAAATAATGATTCGCTTCTGGTAATATCCCCGTTGCACCTATGCTGATGCCTAGAAAAGTATCAAACTTTAAGTCCTCTCAAGGCAAACGATGATTCTCTCCTGGAAATATCCCAGTTGCAGCGATGCTGATGCTTAAAAAGGTATCAAACTCCAAGTCCTTTCACGGCAAATAATGATTCGCTTCTGATAATATTCCAGTCGTAGCGATGCTGATACGAAGGTTGGTATCAGATTCCAAACTCGCAATAAAAGCAGTAGCGAGTAGCAAAAAAATGCATATGAAATAGCCGAAATGATGGGGCAACTCGCAATAAAAATCAGCGAGCGAAAAAATATGCATATAAAAATAGCCGAGATGTTTGGGCAACTTTCAATAAAAATATAAAAACATAAAAACAGCAGAAATGATTGGACACCGTGAAAAATAGCCGAAACGAATGGGCAATCACGACTCTTGCGATAAGAAGTGCTGAAAAGATAGAGCATCGCGGCAATAAAAAAATAAATAATAAAATAAAATAAAATTTCCTCTGCTCTGCAAGTATGTCTATATTGACTCTTGTATACGATCCACGGGTATAAATGAAAAAAAGGGAAGCATACTTTCCCACCAGGCTCCGTCAAAAGGAGGGCCAGATCTTGACGACAATATCTACAGTCCAGAGATCAGCTCGACGTTCTTCTCATTCCAACAGGATACAGATGCGACGTCAACAAAGGCTTCAAGGAGCCAAATAAAAAAGGAGTGACGGTAAAATCCTAACTCCAGCCCGACGTACTTCTCATGCCAGCAGGATGTAGACGCAACGTCATCAAAGACCCAAGGGTCAAACAAAAAAGGAGTAATGGCAAAATCCCATCTCCAACTCGACGTTCCTTCTTAGTGCTGACGCAACGTCAACAAAAGACCCAAGGGTCGAAACAAAAATAGAGCCATGGCAAAATCCTAGCTCCAAGTCTTAACGGTTCATATGCAACTCAGAGACTATCCCGGCGTTTCTTCTCAGTGCAGACGCAACGTCAACAAAAGACCCAAGGGTCGAAACCAATAGAGTAACGGCAAAATCCTAACTCCAAGTCTAGACGGCGCATATACAACCTAGAGACCATCCCGACGTTCCCCCTCATTTCAGCAGTATGCGAACGAAACTATCAAATGAAATTAGAGCAATGGCATATTCCTAGCTCCGGACTTCAACTGCAATACATACAACATAGAGGTCCTACAGATGTCTACCCTACTTCAGCAAAGAAACGGTACGATATCGTAAAAACAAAAGTGAAGTGACGGGATATTCCTAGCTTTGGGTCTTGACAGCAACTTATATAAAGCCTAAAAGACTATCGCAGATCACTCCACTCCAGCGCGGAGTGGTTATGACTCATCGGGGTTCCAAATTGAGCCTAAATTCAAGTAAAAAGCTACATGGCAAATTCCTAAGGCTTACTCTTTCGACGGTAATATAGCTTAAAGAGATTACTTAAAGGCGTCTTGTCCAGCCCCCGAAGGGATCAGAGACACGACAGTCGTGGGGCTACTTGAACAACGGCTTAAAGACTGCATATCGAGGAATACATCAGCCAATGCGACGGACCACGGACCAAAACCCTAGTACCATAAAACCAAACGGACCTCTGTCGTAAATAATGGTGGTTATCTATATATAACGTTAGGATAAGTTTGCCTGTAAACCTAAGGGAGGTAAAATAACGAAATTCCGAAATGAGTACATAAACTAGAAACTCCGAAACGAGTGAATAAACTACAAACTCGGAAATGATACATAAACTAGAAACTCCGAAACGAGTGAATAAACTACAAACTCCGAAATGAGTACATAAATTTGAAACCCCGAAACGAGTGAATAAACTACGGACTCTGAAACGAGTAAGTAAACTTATTAGCGCCACATTAAGACATCAAAACACAGATCAGCGCATGCAAAAAGTGTATATTCTTTATTCACGAATCAAAGTGTTTAAGAGATAAAATTAATACAAAAAAGGGGAAAACAATTGCAGTTGTTAAGAAGGCGGGGCTTTCAAAAAATTGGCAACCCGCTCATGCGCTCCCTGCAGCTCCTCCTCGCATGCTACTACTGCGGATAGCCCTACATCAATTTAAGCCCGCTGTTGCAAGCATGATGAAAGTTTCTCAGCGATTTCCTTCTTGGCAACCTCGCAATCTTGCATGCCACGCTCGGTAAATCGAGGTTCTGCCTTAGCGACAGCCCATTAGAAATACATTGTTGGAGGTTTTCGAAAATAACTTGCAGCTGCGCGACATTTGCTTCGATCTGGGCGTGAAATTGGATGGATTCGCCGGAAGCTATCTCATGCTCCTTTCGCTTCAGGGCCAACTTTTGTTCAAAATATTAAAAGGAATCGGAATTTTGCTCGATCCACGCGACCCGCTGAGCCTTCAAGGTCAATACTTCAGGATTGAGACGCTTGAGCTCGATCTCATGCAGACAAGACTCGATCCGCTTACAATAATCAATCCAAAGGCTGACGAAATCTTCGTTGTGGAAATTCACAAGCGTCGCCAGCATAGGGTTGACTTCGTTATCGAAATCTTCGTTGTCGAAATCCGCGGCAGAAGTGAGAGTCTCGGCATCAAGATCTTCGATAAATTCGATTAACATCTGCCTGCTAGTAACCGCGACCCTGGATGACCTGACTATTCCAGGACCCCCATAAATGAAGAAGCTTCTGCTCCGCGTCATGGTCCCGAATGAGCGCAAAGAATTTCCAATCTGTAGGCGCATCGGCAAAGGTACTCTCCAAGCGAACATAGGGAAAGGAAGAATCGGAAGCCATAGCACCTGAAAAGTAAAACTCGTAGAGGGTTAGTTATCAACGCAATGAAATCAACTACAATTAGAGGCCTTGGCATTTTCAGTACGTCCAAATTTGTACTATATTAAAGTCACCACAGTCCAAGGAAAAAGGGACGGTGGCCCCCACAAAATCAAGGTAATACCCCACCAATGATGAGGCGGGCACTCATTGTAAGAATCCATAAGGATTCTCATTTAATGAGAAAATCTCATCGAACTCCCTCGAGAAATGTGTTTTGCAAACAGATTTCAAATCTGTCAAAAAAGGATCCTAAAACGAAAATAAGAAAAGGAATAAAATTCCTAAAAGAATTTCTCAGAGCCAAGCTCTGCAGAACAATGGGATAAAATCCCAGAAATCCGCTCGGGAAATGGAATTAAATTCCAAATAACTTTCAAAAATCAAAGTTAGTAACAGGGTAAAACCCTAAAGATCTTTAAGACATATGGTCTACTCAAATAAAAGTTTTAGATCTCTAAGAGATCATTACAAGAGAAGAGCAAAGTTTTGTTAATGGGTTAAAAAACCCTAGAACATGAAGAGATTCTTTCAAGAGATTCTTCAGGAGTTAAATCATGGTCATGATTCTTACCAATTTTGATAGAGTTTTAACTCTAAGGGGAGTTTCTTTAGACAGAGATATGAGCTCTGAAAAGAGAATTAAATTCTCAAGGAAGGAAGAAGACTCAAGAGGATGAGGGAAACAACAGTCATCTCAAGGGACAAAGACCCTATTTATAAAATATAAAAAAATGGTTCAACTCCTTAGAAGATCAAACGGTGGAAAAGGTGCCACCGCTGCACTCATGTGTGAGCCACGTGAGCGCAACGGTGGAGGGGCATTTGTTTCCCCCAATAAAAGAGCAAAGCTTTGTTCAAAATTAATGAGACAGCGCCTCACGTGTCCTCCACAAGTGTGCCAGCACCAGAGCCAATCTTATAGGGGGCGCCAGTGTACAAAAAACAAAAGAATCTATTAAATGAAATAAGAGTTAAAACTCTTATATAGCGCCGTACGTACTCCACATGCAAGCGCCAGTGTGCAAATCACAAAAGAATCTATTAAATAAGAGTTAGAACTCTCAGGTAGGGCCTCACGTGCACAACACGTGAGCGCCGGCACCCAGGTAGAATTAAATTCTACTCTCTGTTAAACAGAGCCGTTGGATCAAAGATCCAACGGAGATAATAAATCATCAAAAATGTAGAATTAAATTCTGTCGGGAGAAAACATTCTCCAAATCTTTCTAAAAAATATGAAAGATACCTTCGGTTGGATTATAGAATAAATTTCTATTTTGGGATACATTCCCTCAATCTTTTTAAACTAGAAAGATTGCCCTTTGTAAAACAGAGAACCCTTAAATTAAAAATCCAATGGTGATTAAAAATCACCATATCACAGAATAAAACTCTGCATATAGGAAAATATTTCCCTAATCTTGTTAAAAAAACAAGAAAATATGTTCTGTAAAACAGAAACCCTTGGATCAAAGATCCAATGGTGGATAAAATTCTCCAAATCAATTGGAATCCCTCAATGAGAGATTTTCTCAAATCTTATCAACAAATTGCCTCTACTATATAAAGAACCCAAGACTTCAAGTCTCATATAGAGGGAACCCCCCATAAGCTTTTAAAAAAAATACAGAAAGCTTCCAAAACAAAAGAGAACTCATTTATCAAGAAAAGAAAAAGAACTTCATTCTCGAAACTCTAGGTAAAGAAAAGAGATCAAAATATCTCTACAATATGGCATCTAAGGGTTTAACCCTTTCAAAAGAACTTAGTTATTTCTCTGGATCTGAGATCCACAAGACAAGTCTCTCACAAGTTGAGAATTTAATTCTCATCGGGAAGATCTTGTTCTTGAGAATTAAAGATTCAGAGGAGAATATGGATACAAGAATATAAAAAAAATACAGTGTCTGTAATACTCCAGGAACATAGTTCCTTCAAATCATGAATTTAGTTCTTTTTTAAAATAAAAAAACCGATCTAAGATTCTCAAAATAATGATCTTGGTGATCGTTAATAGTCAAAATACCATTAACAGAGATTTAAGTTCTCTAAAAACATCAACAGGGATTAAATCTCTATATAAAAGAAACTAGCACCTCACGTATTTCTTTTGTAGGTGCCCCTCTTCAACAGCGCCTAGCGCCTCACGTGCTCCTCACGTGGGCGTCACATAAAGAGTGCTTAGCATTTCATAAATAGCCAAAACGATCGAGTGCTTAGCATTTGATTGGGCAGTGCCCAGCGCCTCATGTGCTCCTCACGTGGGCACCACAAAAATAATAAGAGCGGCTGAGTGCTTAGCACTGATTGGGCAGCGCCCAGCGCTTCACGTGCTCCTCACGTGGGCGCCACATAAAATAAAAGAAGAAAGAAAAGTGTCTAGCACTTCATAAACAGCCAAACTGGCAGAGTGCTCAGCGCTCTTTAGGCGGCGCCCATAATTAAATACATCACACGACACCCATGTGAGTGTCTGAGCGTCAAATAAGTGCTTAGCACTTTTGCATAAAAAGAAAAGGGATGAACAAACAGAGCCCAAATAAGTGCTTAGAACTTTTTGAATAAAAAAATGAAGAAGAGTAGGCAGACTAAAAGCCCAAATTGGCTAAGTCCCTTTGGAGTCAATTGTAACTGAGCCCAAATGCTATATTGTTGGATCTCAACTAAGATTTGATGATCCTTAAATGTTGCTAAGTTGATCTTAGTCTCAAATAAGACTAACGTATCCTTAGTTAAAAATAAATTAAGCCCAAACGCTCATATGTTTAAGTTGATCTTAATCTCAAACTAGATTAACGGTCCTTAAACTAAACAAAACATTTTTGAACTAAAGGAAAATATAACCTAAGTTCAAAATCCAAAACCCAGTCTTAGCCCAAATTGGCTAAGCTTAAGTTTATGATATCCAAACTGATATCCAAATCGATCTTCACCCCATACCTCCTAAGATAATCTTAGTCTCAAATATGACTAACGATTCTTAGGTCCATCACCCCCTTTCCCTCAAATGCGGGATTTGGTTTAAGGGTACATCTTTTCACACCTGTGATACATGTTGTTGTAATTCCTCAACGTCTTCAGAGAGCTGGCGGGTCCCGACGACCAACAACTTCTTTCGATTGATGCACTTCCAAATTAACATGCAAGCCTCATATCGGATCGTGCCCCAAATTGGGCACATTCCATATCACCATTGTTCAGTTCGTCACGTAACAAATACACGTGCGCGCAAAATGGATAATGGACTGAAATGTCCTTAAACTAATATTCGACTCCAAAATGGCGATAATAGACCGAAATGTCCTTAAACTAATATTCGCCCCAAACATGGCGATAATGGGCCATGATATTCTTAAACTAAAATAATTGGGCCCAAATGCTCATATGTTTTAATTCGATCTTAATCTCAAACCAGATTAATTTTCCTTAAATCAACCAAACCCAAATCTAAAAATATATGGATTTGGACTAATCCACGCCATATGGGCGACGACATAAACTAGTCTCCGTATACAATCTACGGGCAACCTAAAAAAACAAAAACACATACGACACGAAGTGAACTGCCGGAGCAAGAGAAAGTGGTTACCGCGATGCGTTAACGTAATTAACTGCAGGGGCTTGCGCCTGCAGGGAAGAGTGTCCCCATAATCAAAACCCCCTCATAAAACGAGGGCGAATTTGACGAAGTCCGCTACAACGGCCGTATTCGTCCAAACCTCCGATATACGGTGCCTTAAATCAACTTGGTATCTTCGGAGAGGTGGACGGATAAATCCAAATAGCATCTGCCCCCAGAATTCAGGCCAGACGTCCCAACGTCCCAGTCCATCTTCCGGCGGTAAATAAGGTCCTCCGATGATGGAAGAAGAATGGGCTCTCAAACAGCCCATCTCGGCCATTTCTGAAGACGGGGCTGCTCTGAAGGCGGGGAGGGATCTACCTTCGATCGAAGCCCGTCGAGCGCGTTTAAACAGAAAGGAGCAGCGGTTCGAAATGGCTATACTTTAGGCTCCCTGGCGTATTGGTATGCATCTTTTATGTTCTTCTCAACAGATTAGTTTCATATCGTATTCGTCTTTACACATTCTTCTTTTGTAAGGTCTTCTACGGTGGACGCAGCTTCAAGTCTAGACCGTGCCTCAGAGCCTCCGGTGACGGCCTTTATTCCTTCAGCGGAAGTCACCAGACTGGCCATAGACTCTGTGAATATTTCCAGTGACGCACCGGAGGGTGTAGAGGAGATTACTGAAGCTGCTATCCCTCCAGTCCAATATGGACGAAGAATCGAAAGTAATCCTATATATATATATATATTGCCTAATGAACCTTCCATGTGTTTAACCCTTTTGTTTTTTCAGAATTGCGGGAGTTGGCGGCTTCCATTTTAGATTGTTCTCTGGATGAAACCTTCTCGCGTCTACTTAATATGGCGGCGGCGCACGCGATATCCCCTCGGAGCATAGTTTTTTCCTCTGGCCAAGGTTAGTAATCTTTTGCCTTTCCATTTTATATTTTCATAATGATGCTGATGTGCCCCCTTTATTTAAAATCATAGTCTTAGAGGCTGACGATGAAATTGAAGTTCTCGATGGGACTGGGAATCTCTCAAATCCTCCTTCTATGGCCGTAGGTAAGTGACACTTTAGCATTGACATTCTTTTACTTATTTTACGTTTGGAAAGGCGACTAACCACACATATATTTTCACAGTTTTTCCCACCCTGACTCCATTAGAGTCCCGGATTTTCATGCTTCCAGGCCCTTACGCCCGACGCGTGTCTGAGAGGATGGAAAAACAGAGCATTCATTCCCTGGCTACTCTTATAGAAGATCTTCGCGTTGGCACTTCCGTCACGGCCGAAGAATTCGCTGTTGAAGCTAATGCTTCTTTGTCTGTTCTTGCCACCTACCATGACGAGGCGCTGGTGCGTACTTGGGTCGAGTATTGCTATCAAGTGGAGTCCTCTCTATATGGAGTTGAATGCGTACGCCTTCCCTCTGATATCCTTTCCGTAAAGGCCAACTTGCGTGGATGGATCGATCGGTGTGCGGCCAATCTTCAGTCATGTGAGAAAAGGATCAACCAAAAGTTTTCGATAAGGGAATTGGCTTCGAAGGCTTTAAAGTAACTTCAAGCCCAGCTCGCCACCAAGACTTCTCGAGCTTATGAAATTTGGTGGATCCTTCAGGAGGTTATTACGAAGGTGGTGGCTCTCAAGAAAGCCGTCATTTTCACACGCGAGATGGTTGAGGCCCATAAGACTGCCGAGAAAAAGCATGAGAGTCGATTTATTTATACCAAAATCAATAGGCACAGGCAGAGACTCAGCTCGCGGTGTTGATAGAGCTTGAAGCGGATGTCCAGCGGAAGAATGACAATCTTGCTGGCTTATTGAACCGCCCACCATTTTAGAAATTTTTGTCGATATATATTTTCTTCTCTTTTTTTGTATCCTGTATTCATTTTGATTTATGAATAAAAGACATTTCATTTCATACTTTTGCCTCTCCATCTTTTGATGTCTTGACTCGGCGTAAAGTGGTTTATGTACTCATTTCGGAGTTAGTAGTTTATTCACTCATTTCGGAGTCTCTAGTTTATGTACTCATTTCAGAGTCTCTAGTTTATTTACTCATTTCGGGGTCTCTAGTTTATTCACTCATTTCGGAGTCTCTAGTTTATGTACTCATTTCGGAGTTTATTAAGTTTGCCTCCCTTTAGTTTACCTCCTTTGGGTTTACAGGAAAACTTGTCCTAACGTTATATGTAGATAACCACCATTCTTTACGATAGAGGTCCGTTAGGTTTTTTGGTAATAGGGTTTTGGTCTGTGGTACCGTCGCGTTGGCTGATGTATTCCTCGATATGCGGTCTTTAAGACGTTGTTCGAGTAGCCCCACGATTGCCGTGTCTCTGATCCCTTTGGGGGCTGGACAAGAAATCTTCAAGTAATCTCTTTAGGCTATATTATCGTCAGAAGAGCAAACGTTAGGAATTTTCCATGACACTCTTTACTTGAGGGTAGGCTTAATTTGGAGCCCCGATGAGTCATAACCATTCTGTGCTGGAGTGGAATGTTCTCTGATAGTCTTTTAGGTTTTATATGAGTTGCCGTCTAGACCCGAAACTGGGAATATGCCGCCGCTTCATTTTTTGTTTTGACGATATTGTTGGGGTAAAAATTTGCACCCCGGTTGACCGAGTCAAAGTCAAGGTCAACCCCCAAGCTAGGTAGGCCCAAACCCAGGTCAAGCGGGCCCATGCCCAAGTCGAGCCCGCGGCCAGCCTCCCCATGCCAACAACAAAATCATGTAATAAATAATTTTTATGTAATTTTTTATACATGAATGTACGCAAAATGGGCATAAAGCCAATATTTTGTAAGCCCATGGCTTATGTGTAAAAATGAAATGGCACATGAGCCATGGGATAGGCAAAATGCCATTTTGTGAAGCCCAAGGGGCTATATGTAAATATGTAAGCCTATAAAAGGCAACATGATGATGAATAAAGTAATACTTTTCATTCTCTAAAAAACCTAGGGTTTGTGCCTCTTTCCCCTTTCTGAAGGTTCTAAACCTTCTTCTTTCCTTTGAAATTAAATCAAGAGTTTTACTCTTTCTTTTCCAAAACTAAGTAGTTTTCCACCCAAAACCCACAAAGGGGAACTCAGATCTCCCATCAGATCTAAAAAAGGAGAGATTTTTAAAATCTCTTACTTCTTGATCTTCAAGATCCGGCCAAAAAAGGAAGAATGAGACCCATCTCCAGAAACCCCACTTTGGGGAAGAACTAGGGCTCAAGGGGAGAAGCCCTTCATCAGCTTCAAAATATCCTAGGAGTTTAACACCATATATATATATAATAGATATTTCCTTTCTGAAGCATAGCTTTTGGTTCTGGGACTAAAAGCCCCCTTTTTCTCGCCGGCGTCCAAGCGCTCAAGCGCCAAGCGCCCATGTGCCGATACGTGGCGCGCTAGCGCTCGAGCGCAGAGCGCCCACGTGTCGACACGTGGCGCGCTGGCGCTCGAGCGCCCTGCGCTTAAGCGCAGAGCGCCCACATGCCGACACGTGGTGCGTTTGCGCTCCAGCGCAAAGCGCCCGCGTGCCGACACATGGCGCGCTTGCGCTCCAGCGCCCTGCCCAAGAGCAAAGCGCCCGCGTGCCGACACGTGGCGCGCTTGAGCTCAAGCGTCCTGCGCTTAAGCGCAAAACGCCCGCGTGCCGACACGTGGCGCGCTTGCGCTCTAGCGCCCAGCGCTCAAGCGCAAAGCGCCCGCGTGCCGACACGTGGCGCGCTTGCGCTCTAGCGCCCAGCGCTCATGCGCAAAGCGCCCACGTGCCGACACGTGGCGTGCTTGCGCTCAAGCGCAAAGCGCCCACGTGCTGACACGTGGCATGCTTGCGCTTAAGCGCCCAGCGCTCAAGCGCAAAGCGCCCAGCGCTCAAGCGCAAAGCGCCCACATGCCGACACGTGGTGCGGTAGCGCCTGAGCGCACTGCACCTAAGCGCACAGCGCTCAAGGCTTTGGATTCCCTTTGGATTCCCTTTCCCTTTATTTTATATATATATATATATATATGTATGTATATATAAATATACACGCACACACATACTCTACAACACTCTCCCTCCCAAAAAATTTTAGGCCGGGGGGCTGCCCCGCACCCCGCAAGGGGGCTGCTAGCCCCCTTGACCCTTAGCCCGCTATCCGGGTAGCGGGACCCTCGTAAAAACTCTGTGTGGCTCCCGATATATCCAAACACCCCCTCCAAAACAACACACACGTACATTGCACATTGAGTTCGCATGACCAGTTTAACCCGTCAATCGGAGGTTCTCTCGCTCCAAAGGCAAAGGGTAATTAACGGCCGCTTAGTCCGCGGTTGCCGGAGATTCGAATCCCCACAATCATTAAACCCCGGCCTACCCTAGGCAGGGGGAATCTGTAGTACGCCTGACAAGCGCGCGCGTATTCCCATCTCAATGGGGTGACGAAAAACACCCTACAGAATCTGGCACGCCCGGTGGGACCAATCTCTCCTCCCATATTTCGGGTTAAACGTTCATGCAAACTCAATCAATATACATATCTATATACTAAAATAATGCTCTTTCATGCAGAATTTTTGAGCAATCACCTTTCAACAATGTCTCCGAAGATGAACTCAGCTCTCATCTTCTACACGATGAAGATGGACGCCAGGACGGTCCTTCCGGCCAGTTTCGGGTGACAATGGGAAGAGCCGCTGTTACCATTCGGCTCTATCCTGTTTGTCTCGGCTAATGCCATCCCTGCACCTCAAGGCCCGGTGACAGACAAGCCGGTCTTGAAAGGAAAGAGGCCAAATGTGGTGGTCTCGAAGATACCCCAACTCAAACGCAAGTCGGTGTTTGAACGACTTTCCTTGGCCCCAGCTGGGGGCATGGCCATCAACACCAGCAAAGCAACAAGGCATCCCGAGCAAGCTCCGGCGGTGCCTTTGATAACTGCTCGATCAAGTATCTTCTCTAAGCTCCCCGCTAATCAACTCACGGTGTCTTCCCAGGAAACAGATGCCCGCCAAGCCCTTAAAATTGAGAAGCTAAGGCAGAAAAGGCTCAGATACAGAGCCAACAAAAGGGCTAGGGCTCCTGCTAGGCTGAACCTCATGAGGTTTGAGGAACAGGGTTCCCCCGCCAAAGATGAGGGGATGGCTGAATATGTTATCCACACTGTCTACATGGTGGGCACGCGCAGCAAGAGCAAGGACGGGGCCACCACATCCCAGATCCAATCTGGCGTGAATATGGCTGCCACATTCCAAGGCCAGCCTCCTCTGGAAGGTAATGAAGACCCTCCCAGTGAGGCTGATAAGCAGAGAGAGCTCTCAGTTCATGAGGAGTCAGGCTCGGAAAGCGAAGATGAGCCAACTTTCCGTTCTAAGACCGCAGAGCAGCAACTTCTCCAAGAGCTCCGAAAACAACTCAGAAGCGAAGACAAAGAGATGGCCAAGCTCTACTCAAAGATCGACGACTTGACAAATGTCGTCTTACGGCTTACGGCCCAACTTGTCTCTCAGCCGCCCAATCAAACACAGGGCTCAGCTCATGAACCGGGAAACGGTGTCCCGAGACAGCCGACGCCCGTTCCGTCAAATCCAAAAGTGGGCGAACTACATGAAAATCAGTCGCATCCTATCTCAGGAAATGCCTTGGCTACCGATGACAGTAGCCCGCTAACTCAAGATCAAATCATGGATTTGGTTGCCAGCAAAGTCAAAACATTGGTGGCCAAAGCCGAAGCGCAAAAAGATATCAGCAGTAGTGGGAGACCATATCCCGCTCAGTATGATCTGGTAGAATTTCCTAGCGGCTATGTCATCCCCAAATTCGGAAGATTCGATGGGACGGGAAATGCGAATCAGCACATCGCCCACTTCAAAGCCTCATGCGGGAATACTGGGGGCAACGATGTGCTTCTCCTCTGCCAGTTCGTTAATAGCTTGACCGATGTTGCTTTCGACTGGTACGCGAGCATACCGGATGGCTCCATTACTACTTTCGTCCAAATGGAATCTTTGTTTCGGCAAAGGTTCATGAGCGTTAGCGATAAGATCACCATTTCCGAGCTCGTAAGGACCAAGCCCAAGAACAACGAAAGCAGCACGGATTTTATAACCCGATGGTACAATCTCTCCGTCAAATGCGAACCGCCGATAGAGCAAGACTAATCTGTCAGTCTCCTCATCGGAAAACAACTCAGAAGCGAAGACAAAGAGATGGCCAAGCTCTACTCAAAGATCGACGACTTGACAAATGTCGTCTTACGGCTTACGGCCCAACTTGTCTCTCAGCCGCCCAATCAAACACAGGGCTCAGCTCATGAACCGGGAAACGGTGTCCCGAGACAGCCGACGCCCGTTCCGTTAAATCCAAAAGTGGGCGAACTACATGAAAATCAGTCGCATCCTATCTCAGGAAATGCCTTGGCTACCGATGACAGTAGCCCGCTAACTCAAGATCAAATCATGGATTTGGTTGCCAGCAAAGTCAAAACATTGGTGGCCGAAGCCGAAGCGCAAAAAGATATCAGCAGTAGTGGGAGACCATATCCCGCTCAGTATGATCTGGTAGAATTTCCTAGCGGCTATGTCATCCCCAAATTCGGAAGATTCGATGGGACGGGAAATGCGAATCAGCACATCGCCCACTTCAAAGCCTCATGCGGGAATACTGGGGGCAACGATGCGCTTCTCCTCTGCCAGTTCGTTAATAGCTTGACCGATGTTGCTTTCGACTGGTACGCGAGCATACCGGATGGCTCCATTACTACTTTCGTCCAAATGGAATCTTTGTTTCGGCAAAGGTTCATGAGCGTTAGCGATAAGATCACCATTTCCAAGCTCGTAAGGACCAAGCCCAAGAACAACGAAAGCAGCACGGATTTTATAACCCGATGGTACAATCTCTCCGTCAAATGCGAACCGCCGATAGAGCAAGACTAATCTGTCAGTCTCCTCATCGGAAATCTCAACAATTGGATGGTCCCGTTTCTATGCACCGCGGGTCTCAAAACATTCCAAGAGCTGACCAGGAAAGTTCAGATGCTGGAGCACTCAAAGCAGAAGTCCTCCCCGGATTCCCAAAATAACAATAGGTCCTGGAGAAACCGAAAGGACGATAATCGCAAAGGCGGAAACTCCGATGATTCTGAATCTTTCAACACTTCGGCTAACCGAAATAAGCAAGGGATGAGAGGGCCTAGCGCCAACCAGCCTCGGAAGCCAATATTCGGAGAGGGAGGAGAATCTCCACTCAAAGAGAAGCTAGATAAGGTCTATTCCTTCAGAAGGGACAAAATCCGTAAAATATTCAAAGACGCCCTGAAGAACGGTCTACAACTGCCAGAGTCAAAAAGACAGCAGGAAGCGAATATGACCGATGACCCCAAATACTGCCCCTATCACAGAGTGATAGGTCATGCCATTGAGGACTGCTTCGTCTTCAAAGATTGGGTCGAAAAGCAATACAGGGCAGGAGAGATAGAATTGTCCAAAGGCGTGTTAATAAACAGTCAAGTCGCAACCGCCAATTTTATACAAATGGAGACCGAAGATCTTCGTGAAACTGATTCTCTCAGGCATCTGCCTTTCACTGAAAACAATCAACCACGACGTCATTAAACTGGGAACAGTCGACCTCTAAGTCGTTAAACTGGGAATGTAAAAAAAAATATACATATGTAAATAAGCAAAAAGTGTGTAAATAAAAGAAAAATAAAGAAAAGCCGAAATGATAGGGCAACTCGCAATAAAAATCAGCGAGTAAAATAAAGATGAAAATAAAGCCGAAATGGTGGGGCAACCACGAATAAAAGCCGAAATGATAAGGCAATCGCGATCTTCGCGATAAGAAAAGATGAAATGATAGAGCAATCGCGGTAAAACAAAAAAAAACAATAAAACAACAAAAAAAACAGCGGCGAATGATGAGTCGCTCCTGATACCATATTCCAGTGCAGCGATGCAGACGCCAACCAAAATCCAATTTCCTAAAATTCTCCTGGCCCTACGGTTAGTCCCCAAATTGACTACCGTATAAAATCCATGGGATCAAATAATTCTCATCATACCCATCCCCTACCGTAATCACCAGTTACGCGGCTGGTCTCCGCCCTCGGAATTATGCTCTGTTGGGAAGACCCACTCATGTGTCCTCACGATACATGAGGAGAACAACCCTTCGGCGAATGATGAGTCCCCACGAATCCTAAGGAGAAAATACACCAGGGAGTCCCCACGACTCCTAAGGAGAAAATACACCTGCGGGATCCTTACGACTCGTAGGGAGAAAATGCTTTTATGGGACCCTTACGGTCCATAAAATTGAAAAGCCTTAGGTGATAGGGACCTAAACCTGTCTCCTAAGCCATCACTCCCCCACAGGAAACGACGAATGATAAGTCGCTCCTGGTACCATATTCCAGTGCAGCGATACAGACGCCAACCAAATTCTAAATCCCATACACCAACGGCGAATGATGAGTCGCTCCTGGTACCATACTCCAGTGCAGCGATGCAGACGCCAACAAAATTCCAAATCCTATACCCCAACGGCGAATGATGAGTCGTTCCTGGTACCATATTCCAGTGCAGCGATGCAGACGCCAAAAAAGTCCCGAAATTTTTCCGGCCCTATGGTCTGGATCGTACATCCTGCAAAACCGTATACAATCTACGGGTATAAAACAATCCCAATCTTTCTTAAGTCCTACCGGTGAGACCACATTCAAAGTCCCACCAAAAATAAAAAAAATAAAAGAATAAAAGAATAAAAAGAATGGTATGTCCATAAGCAAAATAGGCACGGTGAAAACCCGAAAGGGCTCCGTGAGTAAAAACAGCAGGACTACCGGCGACTTTGTGAAAACCCGAAAGGACGCAAACTCATAAAAAAAAGAAATGAAATGCGCTCGCAAAGTCCTCTCGACTTTGTGAGGAGAAAATTCCCGTGTGAGATCCTTACGACTCACAAAGGAGCAACGCACTTAGGAGTCCCCATGACTCCTAAGGAGAAAATACACCTACGAGATCCTTTCGACTCGTAGGGGGAAAATGCTTTTATGGGACCCTCACGGCCCATAAAATTGAAAAGCCTTAGGTGATAGGGACTTAAAACCTGTCTCCTAAGCCATCATTTCCTAATAAGCAAATGAAAATGATGATTCGCTCCTGGTACCATATTCCAGTGTAGCGATGCTGATGCCAAACAAAAACCAATTCCCAAATCCTCTCGGGGCAAATGATGAGTTGCTCCTGGCATTATTTCAGTACAGCAATGCAGATGCCAAACCAAAACCAATCCTCAAATCCACTCATGGCAAATGATGATTCGCTCCTGGTACCATATTCCAGTGTAGCGATGCTGATGTCAACCCAAATCAAATCAAGCCAACAACCTCTGCAGCGGAATCATGCTCCGTCCCAGAATTTACCCCGTGTCGAAACCATGCTTCGCCTCGGGATATCTACCTTCCATGCCGGAATTACGCTCTGCCTCGGAATCAAATCAACCAACCAGCTCTGCGCCGGAATCACGCTTCGTCTCAGAGTGTACCCCGTGTCGAAATCATGTTTCGCCTCAGTGTACCTGCCTTCCCTGTCGAAATTATGCTTCATCTCGGAACCAAGTCAACCAGAAAGCTCTGCGTCGGAATCATGCTTCGTCTCAGAATGTGCACCGCGTGTCGAAATAATGCTTCGCCTCGGTGTATCTGCCTCCTCGTTGGAATTATGCTCCTCCTCGGAATCAAGTCAACCAGCAAGCTCTGAGTCGGAATCATACTTCGTCTCAGAATGTGCACCCCGTGTCGAAATAATGCTTCGCCTCGGTGTATCTGCCTTCCCTGTCGAAATTATGCTCCGTCTCGGAATCAAGTCAGCCAACAAGCTCTGCGCCGGAATCAAGCTCCATCTCAGAATGTATCCCGTGTCGAAATCATGCTTCGCCTCGGAGTATTTACCTTCCCTGTCAGAATTATGCTTCGCTTGGGAATCAACCTCTTCATCGAAATTATGCTTCGGTCAGGATGTCTGCCGCTCATCGGAATGATGCTCCGATCCCCTGGAATCATGCTCCGCCCATCGGAATGAAGCTCCGATCCCCTGGAATCATGCTCCGCTCTTCGGAATGATGCTCCGATCCTTGGAATCATGCTCCGCTCATCGGAATGATGCTCCGATCCCTGGAATCATGCTCCGCTCATCGGAATGATGCTCCGATCCTTGGAATCATGCTCCGCTCATCGGAATGATGCTCCGATCCCTGGAATCATGCTCCGCTCATCGGAATGATGCTCCGATCTCTGGAATCATGCTCTGCTCTTCGGAATGATGCTCCGATCCCTGGAATCATGCTCCGCTCATCGGAATGATGCTCCGATCTCTGGAATCATGCTTCGCTCTTCGGAATGATGCTCCGATCCCTGGAATCATGCTCCGCTCATCGGAATGATGCTCCGATCCCCTGGAATCATGCTCCGCTCTTCGGAATGATGCTCCGATCCCTGGAATCATGCTCCGCTCATCGGAATGATGCTCTGCTCATCGGAATGATGCTCCGATTCCTGGAATCATGCTCCGCTCATTGGAATGATGCTCCGATCCCTGGAATTATGCTCCGCAAATCGGAATGATGCTCCGATCCCCGGGAATCATGCTTCCCGAGGGATACTCCGACCCTGGAATCATGCTCCGCTCATCGGAATGATGCTCCGATCCCTGGAATAAAGCTTCGCTCATCGGAATGATGCTCCGATCCCTGGAATTATGCTCCGCGAATCAGAATGATGCTCCAATCCCTAGGAATCATGCTCCCCGGGATGATGCTTCGCTCTGGAATGATGTTCCACCTCGAAGTTCAGCTTCAAGATCCATCAATTTCATGCACACAACTCAAATGTGCGGTGTGCATTTATTGATGGGGGGCAATTTGTTGGGGTAAGAATTTGCACCCCGGTTGACCGAGTCAAAGTCAAGGTCAACCCCCAAGCTAGGTGGGCCCAAGCCCAGATCAAGCGGGCCCATGCCCAAGTCGAGCCCGCGGCCAGCCTCCCCATGCCAACAACAAAATCATGTAATAAATAATTTTTATGTAATTTTTTATACATGAATGTACGCAAAATGGGCATAAAGCCAATATTTTGTAAGCCCATGGCTTATGTGCAAAAATGAAATGGCACATGAGCCATGGGATAGGCAAAATGCCATTTTGTGAAGCCCAAGGGGCTATATGGAAATATGTAAGCCTATAAAAGGCAACATGATGATGAATAAAGTAATACTTTTCACTCTCTCAAAAACCTAGGGTTTGTGCCTCTTTCCTCTTTCTGAAGGTTCTAAACCTTCTTCTTTCCTTTGAAATTAAATTAAGAGTTTTACTCTTTCTTTTCCAAAACTAAGTAGTTTTCCACCACAAAACCCACAAAGGGGAACTCAGATCTCCCATCAGATCTCAAAAAGGAGAGATTTTTAAAATCTCTTACTTCTTGATCTTCAAGATCCGGCCAACAAAAGAAGAAGGAGACCCATCTCCAGAAACCCCACTTTAGGGAAGAACTAGGTCTCAAGGGGAGAAGCCCTTCATCAGCTTCAAAACATCCTAGGAGTTTAACTCCATATATATATAATAGATATTTCCTTTCTGAAGCATAGCTTCTGGTTCTGGGACTAAAAGCCCCCTTTTTCTCGCCAGCGCCCAAGCGCTCAAGCGCCAAGCGCCCACATGCCGATACGTGGCGTGCTAGCGCTCGAGCGTAGAGCGCCCACGTGCCGACACGTGGTGCGCTGGCGCTCGAGTGCCCTGCGCTTAAGCGCAAAGCGCCCACGTGCTGACACGTGGCGCGCTTGCGCTCAAGCGCCCAGCGCAAGCGCAAAGCACCCACATGCCGACACGTAGCACGTTTGCGCTCCAGCGCCCTGCGCTCGAGCGCAAAACGCCCACGTGCCGACACGTGGCGCGTTTGCGCTCCAGCGCCCTGCGCTCGAGGGCAAAGAGCCCACGTGCCGACGCGTGGCGCGCTTGCGCTCCAGCGCCCTGCGCTCGAGCGCAAAGCGCCCACGTGATGACACATGGCGCGCTTGTGCTTAAGCGCCTAGCGCTTGAGCGCAAAGCTCCCACATGCCGACACGTGGCGCGCTAACGCCTGAGCGCACAGCACCTAAGCGCACAGCGCTCAAGGCGCTGACCCCACGCATCCTTTGGATGCCCTTTCCCTTTCTTTTTTTTTATATTTATATGTATATATAAATATACATGCACACACATACTCTACAACACTCTCCCTCCCAAAAAATTTTGGGCCGGGGCGCTGCCCCACACCCCGCAAGGGGGCTGTTAGCCCCCTTAACCCCCAGCCCGCTATCCGGGTAGCGGGACCCCCGTAAAAACTCTGCGTGGCTCCCAATATATCCAAACACCCCCTCCAAAACAACACACACGTACACTGCACATTGAGTTCGCATGACCAGTTTAACCCGTCAATCGGAGGTTCCCTCGCTCCAAAGGCGAGGGGTAATTAACTGCAGCTTAATCCACGGTTGCCGGAGATTCGGATCCCCACAATCATTAAACCCCGGCCTACCCTAGGCAGGGGGAATCTGTAGTACGCCTGACAAGTGCGCGCGTATTCCCATCTCAATGGGGTAACGAAAAATACCCTACAGATGTCATGCCATTTCTTTGTTGAAGTAGGATAGATATCTGTAGGACCTCTATACTATATATATCGCAGTTGAAGCCCGAAGCAAGGAATATGCCATTGCTCCCGTTTTATTTGATAGTTGCGTCTGCGTCCTGCTGAAATGAGGAGGGGAACACCGAGATAGCCTCTAGGTTGTATATGAGCTATCGAGACTTGGAGTTAGGATTTTGCCGTGACGCCATCTTTGATTTGACCCTTGGGTCTTTGTTTATGTCGTGTCTGCATCCTGTCGGAATGAGAAGGAATGTCGGGATAGTATTTAGGTTGTGTATGGACCGTCAATATTTGGAGCTAGGGTTTTGCCTTGACTCCACTTTTAATTTGACCCTTGGGTCTTTGTTGACGTCGTGTCTGCATCCTGTCGGAACGAGAAGGTGCGTCGGGGTAGTCTTTAGGTTGTGTATGGACCGTCAAGACTTGGAGCTAGGGTTTTGCCGTGACTCCACTTTTGATTTGACTCTTGGGTCTTTGTTGACATCGTGTCTGCATCCTGTCGGAATGAAAAGGTATGTCGGGGTGATCTCTAGCCTGTAAATGTTGATGTCGAGGTTTGGCTCTCCCTTTGACGGAGCCTGGTGTGAAAATATAGTTCCCTTTTTCATTTGTGCCCATGGATTGTATACAGGGGTCAGTGTAGACTCACCTACAGGGCTAATTTTCCTTTTATTTTATTTTATTTTTGATTTCCGCGATGCTCTATCTTTTCAGCTCTTCTTATCGCGAAAGTCGCGATTGCCCAATCATTTCGGCTTTTTTATCCGCGATGCCCAATCATTTTAGTTATTTTTTTATATTTTTATTCGCTGCTTTTTATTGCGAGTTGCACAAACATTTAGGCTATCTTTTACATTCATATTTTTTTTATTCGCTGCTATTTTTATTGCAAGTTTAGAATCTGATACCAACCTTGGCATCAGCATCGTTACGACTAGAATGTTGCCAGGAGCAAATCATCATTTGCCATGAAAGGACTTGGAATTTGACACCTGTTTAGGTATCAGCATCGTTACAACTGGAATGTTGCTAGGAGCGAATCATCATTTGCCGTTATAGATTTGAACAAAGATGGATTAGTAAACAGGGTTAAGATTCTGTCGACTAATACTTTTTGACTTTATGAGACGTAAGGATCTCATAAAGTTATTTCTCCCTATGAGTCATGAGGATCTCGTAGGCGTATTTTCTTCTTAGGAATCGTGGGGATTCCTAAGTGTGTGTTCTCTTATAAATCGTAAGGATATTATAAGAGTATTTTCTCCTTATAAGTCGTGAGGACTTATGTTCAGTCGAAAATATTGCACATTTGATATGACATTTTCCTTACTCTTGATAAATATTTAAAGGTGTTTATTATAAATATGACACATATGAGGGTTTATTTGTAAAAATACTATTTTCATGTGTTTATATATTATAATTAACATTATGAAGGAAAATGTAAGCATATAATATCTATGTAATATTTAGTCCATGCATACCATATCAAATATCTTTGACCAAATCTCTTAAAACTATAATATCATGTCAAATGGTTAAGATAATATCTCAATAAAAACAAATTCTACTAACATTATTTATTGAGATAATTGTGCAGAAATTATATCAGGAATGGAATCAAGGAAATCCGAGTTATCGAGATCAAATCTGCCGAAATCTTAGAGTAAATCGAAGAAATAAATTCTGGCAAAGACTTAGAGAAGATTTTCAGATTCCAGATATCAAAATAGTCTACATATGTCACCAGAAGAGTCCATAAGATTTTTGGAAGCAAAGAACCCTCTAACCCACCGCGGATCCGCGGCCAAACCCATCCAATGGCTGCGGTTCCGCAGTAATATTGAGGAGTTAGGATTTTGGATTTTTATAGTAGGATCCTAACAACTAGTTACCCTATTAGGAAACTAGGGTTCTGACTCTGTGACTATAAATAAGGATCGTGAGCCTCTTGGAAAAATTATCAAACCAATGCTATCACGAAGTCCACGACGGCTCAAGAATCCTGGTTGATCATCGACGGTTCATCTACCTCCTCAGAAGAGATCGAGAAGCAAACTAGGGTTTTGTAATCATTTTCTAAAGGAACAAAGTGTACTTGATCTTGTTGATTAATAAAGGTAGTTGTTTTCTTATATCATTTTATTTTCTGTAGTTTTCAATATGATTTCCCTTTCTATCTTTTCTTTTCCCAACATTCACGAGTAATTTTCCACTTGTTAGGGTTCATAGGATTAGGGTAGATTAATGGATGATGAAGATCCTTAAACTCTTTTTACGCCGTATAAAGTTTATAAACTTTATCAAAAGAATAGTTAACATCTAATCGGGCGCGCTATCAATTCATTGATAGTCATGAACACGATTAGAGATTAGATTAACAATTGTTTTGGTAAAGGCTAGACATGAACGGAGATCCATATCTAGAAAGGGGTTAAGAGTGGGAACTCTATTCCCACCAGAAACCCTAATCTACATGCATCACTGTTGATCTAGTTTTAAATCTATTAAAGGATAAAAGGAGTAATCTTTAGATTAATCATCCATGAATACTAAATCTTAACAAACCCTACAAGCCCCCCTTCTAATATAAAACTTACATCCGTAGTTAATCTAGATCTATATCCTACCTCCGTGTTTGACGTGGATCTAGAATCTACAACCATTCTTCACTATTCTTTATTCTTCCTCCTTTCCTAATCAGCACGTCTAAAGTAAGATTAAAAAGTTCAACGTTTCCCTGAGGACAACCCGTACTCATCTCGGTCTAGCTACACGCGACACCGTTATTGATTGCAGTTACTACACACAACTCTAAAACATCAACCAATCAAAAGGCGTCGTTGCCGGGGATATGTGCATAATTTTTTTTCTTACTATTCATGTTGAATTCTTATTCGATCCATATCATAAATAAACAAAACTGCAAATTGTATATTTAACGATTATTGTGTGAATTTTGCGAGGGAATCTGAAGTCATTTGAGTGAGGAGATAATGATTCAGAGACATTCATCAAGACCCAGAAGAGGAAGGGAGGCCACGTAGAAAAAATCTTCATCAGATCTTCCTAGTCGGCGGTGGAACCGTGATATAAAGAGCCTATTGGCGGCGGAACCGTGGCGCATTAGGGGACTTAGGGTTTCCAACTTCTCTGGTATCTTCTTTACATCTTTATCTCTCCTCTGAAATCCAATAAAATATTTTTTCTGCAGGATTCTTTGCAAAATATCACCGCTCAAAAATCTTTTTGCAAGTTTTGTAATTAGGTTGTTTTTGCATATTTTAATACGGAT
The DNA here is from genome assembly GCA_030015575.1 of Agapanthus africanus. Taxonomy (NCBI): domain Eukaryota; kingdom Viridiplantae; phylum Streptophyta; class Magnoliopsida; order Asparagales; family Amaryllidaceae; genus Agapanthus; species Agapanthus africanus. The sequence goes on along the minus strand of JASDDO010000016.1, from coordinate 522,517,239 downwards.
TTTAAAGGGCAAGACCACAATTCAAATTAGGTGGGGATTTCATCATCCTTCCTAGGCCCCACAAATCACAAAACGAGCATCCGCATAACCCTATGTTAATTAAAAAACATCTAGATCAAGACCCTAAGGACCGTCGCGCTCAAATAGTACAGAGGAAGGTCGTGGGTAATCTATCGCTTATCTGCATTTCTTTTGTGGTGTCTAGGCAAGTGTGTCTAAGGCAAGTGGTTACTTAATTAGGCCCGCTATTTTCGGTGATTCGTATAGAGGATACCTCCCACTTACCTGACACTTACCTGGCCACAAGAGTTATAAAGAAGTTGTAGAGGATTGATCCTGCAGCTTGTCCTTTGGAAGTCTAGGAGTGGTCTAGTGCTTGACCTAGGTAACCTTGGTTCTAGGGATTTCTTGTGCATTTTGTGATTTGTTGAGTCAACCCTCAATTCCCACTTTCAAAGCGAAAAAATCCAAATAGAGCTTAAATCTTTTCACCCTCCTCCCTCTTTTTACCTTCTTATAATGGGTAACCCAAACAGAGGAACTCTTGCCGAGCTTTGCTATCCACAACCAAATATTTCTTGTCTTCGTAATCGCTTCGGTATATCATCCGACTCTCGCATGTCTTTAAAAGATCGGATAGAACAATCGGATAGAAATAGTTGGCCACCTCAGTTCAGGTCTTATCAACCATATCCAAATTCTACATCTATTTCAGTTGATACTCCGAGTGAGGATACCCCTATACGCATGTCCATTGCTGAGCATATAGCGAGGGCTAACGGCCAAAGTTTTAATCCGGACCAACATCAACCATCACCACCACTTTTTAAAGAAGAATTTCATAATCGGTTTGTGGCATATATGATGTCTATTGAAAATAGCAAACCAACCAACCCATATCAATATTCTTCTTATCATAATGTCGATCCTACTCCTGCCCAATTTTAGCAACCATTCTATTCCTATCAATCCTATCCGACCTTTACACCTTCTATAGACAGTTCTTCTAATAAGTCATTCGGGAGTTTTAATTATCTACAGGAATTTCAATCTTATACTGAAACCCCTTATCGACCCAAGTCTAGTTTTGAGTGGAAATTAGAAGAAGGAGTGGAATCGATGCGCCGCTTCAGAAAGGAATTGGCAGAAAGTATGGCTGAGTATAAACGAGAAACTAGTTCTGAACCAGCTCAAAAAATTTCAATGTATGATACTGCTATAGGACAAAGTGAGAATTTGGGTAATGAGAGAGAACTGTACACCCTTCCTAATAAAACCTTCCTATCCCAAACTGAAATTCACAACTCCAGTTTCACAGATTCATCGAGTACACCAAATGATTCACCAATTGAAGATAGAATGTCTGATAAGTTGTATGATTTTGTAGTGTTTGATTTACCCGATTGTGAATGGTCCATTTGAAGTGAAACCACACCCAACCCTTGTGATCTCTACACCTCCACTCTTGAACCAAAATTGATTGAAAACCATAATTTTAATGAGTTGTTTGAGAATTGTAACCTTCACTTGAATGTGGCAATTGACGTTGGGGATATATTGAATGATGAACCCGAAAATTTGGATGAGTTTGTTCCACCAATTCATCAGGTCCTTTCACTTCCTTGTGGTCATCATCTTGAGCCTTTAACTATTCTTCCCGAACCCCATATGCGTCTTGAAGTTGATAATAAATGTATAACCGAAAAGCAGAACGAAATTCAGCCATCATTTCCCATATCTGGTTCAGCAATACTCGACACACCAATTTGTTTACCCAATTCATCTCCTACTTTCCCTGGTTCTTCTTCTAATCTTCCTTTAATGATAGCGAGTGTTGATGAATCACAATCCGATATTTCGGTTTCGATAATTCTAGAAAGGCAACTTGATTTAGTTTCTTTTGAGAATGAGGTCGATGAGCTTTTCGAGTCTTCTACCTCCATAATTTTTGACAAATCAAGTATGTTGAATTCTGGCATGACACTTATTGACATTGAAACGTTCGATCGGACCATCGATGAAAGTTTCGACGACATTCTCGCCGACGAACTCGCATTCCTAAATGACCCGGAGTTTGTTATTAATCAACCTCCACCTGAAGAAGTTGAACCACCACCATTTCTTCTTATCCCATACGAGAATGAGACCATTCTTTCCACTCCTAATCATCCACATTCTCGTTTCCGTTCACCATTACTGTTTCGTCTCTATCAACCGAGACGTAAACCATACCGCCTCCTATCTCCCCACTTCTTCAAATCTCTGATTTTCCATCAACCAGTGCGTTACATTAATAAAATTTTTGAATGGTTAGTTTTAACTTTTGGTATTTGTAAGGTTTTACTTTGACCAATAACTTTAACCCCCCCAATAATTTTAATTGTTTAATACTATTTTACTTAAGTTTGGGGGGGGGGGGATATTTTGGCTCTTGAAAAGAAAATTTTTACAAAATTGTGAACCAAAAATAACTTTGGGGGAGAATTTCACTGTCATTATTTCTTGTCCCCTTTAATAACTTTTCCTCCCAAGTCTACAGGTTTTTTTAAGCTCAACAGATGACATCAGTGAGGACACTGCTGGAAACAGGTTTGGGGGAGGTTTGTGCTTATTCATGCATCATTGCATTATACTATATATAAGCACAAAAAAATTTGATAATGAAAGTTTGAAAGTGAAAATTTACAAAACGATAAGATAGGAAGAGTTTAAGAAAAGTAAGAAAGTTAGATGTTTTCTTAAACAAAACCAGTAATAAGTAGTTAGGAGCTGTTTTTCCAAGGGTTAGTAAGATGAAGGAAATTACTTATCTGAGGATAAAAGTAAGTTTGAAAAATATTCTCTATTCTTGAGGCCAAACATCTGAACGTTGATACCATACTATACGCACTTACACACATCTTGAAACTTGGGATAGTAGAGGATACCTTGAAATGCTCTTGTCTAAAAGCCTTGGTATGAAGAAAAATAAATATAAATGAAGGCATAAATTATAAAATGGTGAAGAAAAATGAACACTGGTTTTGTAATTACCAAGGCAGCATAAAAAATAGTCTTTATTCTTGAGGCCAAACATCTGAACGTTGATACCATACTATACGCACTTATACACATATTGAAACTTGGGATAGTAGAGAATACCTTGAAATGCTCTTGTCTAAAAGCCTTGGTATGAAGAAAAATAAATATAAATGAAGGCATAAATTATAAAATGGTGAAGAAAAATGAACACTGGTTTTGTAATTACCAAGGCAGCATAAAAAAAATATAGCGAGGGTGCTTTATCACCTAGTGCCTTAGACCAACTGGTTTGGGAGCCACTGCTAAGCCTTAGGTGTTGCAAGACGAGGAATTACGCCTTAATAATGCGAGCACATTTTGTAATCGGTCGGTTGGTACCTCAAGAAGTATAAATGGCCGCATGAAGAATGTGTGAGCAATTCCATCTAAAATATTCACCAACTAAAAAGTACTAATGCGGATGGAAAAGATTATGATGGCTTGAATTGAATTCTCCGAGTGTAGGGATGTCTTTTACACACACGTAGGGGTATATGATCGATGTTTGGATAAAATGTAGGGAGGAAGAATAAAGGCGATGTTTTATTGAGTGATGCTGTGATTTCTGACATCTTTTCATGCCATTAAGATAGGGCTCATGGCAACCGAAAAGCTGGTGTAATTGGAAACTCTTATTTTCAAGTTCTTTCTATTATAAATCCTTATCTTTATATGTAACTTTCATCTTCTTTCTTTTATTACGGGATTTTGTGGGTGTAATCCGCTGAAAACCCTCAAGAGACAACACTCCTACTACTATGGACACCTAGAGGTTTAACGGCTTGTTGCACGTGCTCAGTGCAATCGTGTTGCCTACGAAATTGTGCTAGTTAGTTTTTCTTTTATTCTTTCTCCCTCTCTTGAATAACTAGTTTTCTCGGGACGATCAAAGTTATGTTTGGGGGTATTTGTTCAGTCGAAAATATTGCACATTGTATATGACATTTTCCTTACTCTTGATAAATATTTAAAGGTGTTTATTATAAATATGACACATATGAGGGTTTGTCTGTAAAAATACTATTTTCATGTGTTTATATATTATAATTAACATTATGAAGGAAAATGTAAGCATATAATATCTATGTAATATTTAGTCCATGCATACCATATCAAATATCTTTGACCAAGTCTCTTAAAACTATAATATCATGTCAAATGGTTAAGATATTATTTCAATAAAAACAAATTCTACTAACATTATTTATTGAGATAATTGTGCAAAAATTATATCAGGACTGGAATCAAGGAAATCCGAGTTATCGAGATCAAATCTGTCGAAATCTTAAAGTAAATCGAAGAAACAATTCTGGTAGAGAATTAGAGAAGATTTTCAGATTCCAGATATCAAAATAGTCTACATATGTCACCAGAAGAGGTCACAAGATTTTTGGAAGCAAAGAACCCTCCAACCCACCGTGGATCCGTAGCCAAACCCATCCGAGAGTCTCTTGGAAAAATTATCAAACCAATGCGATCACGAAGTCCACGACAGCTCAAGAATCCTGGTTGATCATCGACGGTTCATCTACCTCCTTAGAAGAGATCGAGAAGCAAACTAGGGTTTTGTAATCATTTTCTAAAGGAACAAAGTGTACTTGATCTTGTTGATTAATAAAGGTAGTTGTTTTCTTATATCATTTTATTTTCTGTAGTTTTCAATATGATTTCCCTTTCTATCTTTTCTTTTCCCAACATGCGCGAGTAATTCTCCACTTGTTAGGATTCATAGGATTAGGATAGATTAATGGATGATGAAGATCCTTAAAATCTTTTAACGTCGTATAAAGTTTATAAACTTTATCAAAAGAATAGTCAACATCCTAATCGGGTGCGCTATCAATTCATTGATAGCCACGACCACGATTAGAGATTAGATTAACAATTGTTTTGGTAAAGGCTAGACATGAACGGAGATCCATGTCAAGATAGGGGTTAAGAGTGGGAACCCTATTCCCTCCAGAAACCCTAATCTACATGCATCACTGTCGATCTAGTTTTAAATCTATTAAAGGATAAAAGGAGTAATCTTTAAATTAATCATCCATGACTACTAAATCTTAACGAACCCTACAAGCCCCCTTCTAATATAAAAGCTATATCCGTAGTTAATCTAGATCTATATCCTGCCTCCGTGTTTGACGTGGATCTAGAATCTACAACCATTCTTCACCATTCTTTATTCTTCCTCTTTTCCTAATCAACACACCTAAAGTAAGATTAAAAGATTCAACGTTTCCCTGAGGACGACCCGTGCTCATCTCGGTCTAGCTACACGCGACACCGTTATTGATTACGGTTATTACACACAACTCTAAAACATCAACCAATCAACTTACAAGTGCCGTTCACCATATGAGGACATTTCTCGTCATTGGTGGAACTTGGCGGAGAAATCGTTTATTTATGCCCGTGGATTGTATACAAGGGTCAATATTGGATCGCCTGTAGGGCAACTTAGGGGATACGATGGCTTAAGAATAGGTTTGGATCCCTGTAGTTTAATTCTTTTGAATCTTATGAGCCGTGAGGGTCTCATAAGGGGAGTTCTCCTTACGAGTCGAGAGGATCTCATAAGTGTAAAAAAAAATTACAAGATTGCGCCCTTCCGGGTTTTCACAAGCTCACCGGCAATCCTGCTATTTTTACTCACGATACCCTTTTGGGTTTTCATCCATGTCCATTTTCTTGTGGACATACCTTTTTTTAATGAGCCATCTATTTTCCAGTGGGACTTGGGGGTGACTTCACCGCTGGAGTAGCTGTGTAGCCAGTGGGACTTGAGTTGCAGTTTTCGCCGTTGGGGCTTCGATTGTAATATAGATCTCAAGAGAGCATATCACCGTTTTAGAGGCGATGTGCCAGTTTAGGGACATCTCGGTCCGTTATCGCCATGTTTGAGGTAAATTTTTAGTTTTAAAGACTTCTCGGTCCACTTTCGCCATGTTTGAGGCGAAATTTTAGTTTAAGGATATCTCGGTCCGTTGTCACCATATTTGAGGTGAATTTTTAGTTTAAGGACATCTCGGTCCGGTATCGCCGTTTTTTAGACGAATTTTTAGTTTAAGGACATCTCGGTTCGTTGTCGCCATATTTGATGCGAATTTTTAGTTTAAGGACATTTCGGTCCGGTATCACCGTTTTTGAGATGAAGTTTTAGTTTAAGGACATCTCGGTCAGATGTCTCTATATTTGAGGCGAATTTTTCATTTAAGGATATTTTGGTCCAACATCTCCATGTTTGGGGCGAAGGAGTTTCTTTGCATACTACTCTCAGAGTTTTTGACTCAGGAAGATAGCGAGCGGACACGAGCGTCGTCATCTATCATTGATCTAGGTCATGAATCATTAGGCATGGTATTTTTTGAGGAATCGGCCGTTTATTGGCCAAAAGGGTCTTTCTCCATGCATATCCATGAGCAGGTATGCTCCATCTTGATAGAATTTGTCTATGATGTACGGTCCTTCATAGTTTGGCTCGAATTTCCCCCATTTTGCACGAGTTCGCCCTGGCGGAATGTTCTCGGCCTGGTCAGTTTTTCTGACGCCGAGGGATCTTCTTCGCCATTTAACAATGAATGGGAGACCATGTGGAAACTTGCTACATATTCTTCGGTTTCTTCTGATGAGTCATTTTCCTCATTGTTGTCACTATCTTCGTTCTCAAGAATATGCATGAGGAACTCTTCGTGGGTGACCGGTTTTCACGCCTTCTGGTTGTACTCCTCCAGCGCGTCAATACACTTTTGTAGGTCTGTGCGCTTGTCGTCATACTCGGCCGGCTGCACAGGCTTCTTGGTCTTCTTCTTTTTCTTTGAAACTTTGAAGTCTTGATTTGGGGATTTTGCTCTTTGTCAACAATTTTCGGTACGCGACGCGGTTTCAACATCCAATTGATAATTTCAGGTTCAAGTGGGCTTTTCTACCTGACTTCCGGATATGCCTGTAGATCTTTCAGCATTCTTTTAGTTTTAGCTGAAAGAACGACTTCCTATGGAGTTTCTTCCACGAGCGAGCATGATGCCCCCGGTGCATCCACCTTTTTAGGAGTGTGCTTTTGTGGTGGGTTCACCCTCCAGTTCTCAGAAAGCGCGAACTTCCCCTGTTGATACTGATCCTCGACCCAGTTCTTGAAGGCGTAGCAATTCTCAATTGGGTGGCACACCATTCTACGATAGGAGCAGTAGTTGGGGTTGTTGACGTCACCAGGTTGCGGTGGATGCCACGTGTCTGGCAATATGATGAGTTTGTTACGCATTGCCAACCCAAATAGTCTCCTCGTCTTATCTTGGGGAAACGAGTAAGCGCGTCCTAGCCTTTCTTCCAGGGATAGGCGTGGACGTGCATTGTTTTGGCGAACAGCCGGTTTTGGGTCGGTCGGTTTTTGTTGAGTGTTAGTGACGAAGTCCGTTTTCCCTTTACCGTTGGCGTTTCGAGGGTCCTTGTTTGACGAGGAAGGCCTATGGACCATCGGGTCCATTTGGGCCAGCTTATCGATCAGAACCTAGAAGGTCATCAGCTTGAAGAACATCATGAACTGGGACACAGTCGTTTGCGGATCTAGGGTCCCAATGAACATGCCCACGGCGAAGGATTCTTCGATGCGTTGTTCGCACTTTGACTATAGGTTCCTCCACCGGATCGCGTATTGGACCAAGGTTTCTCCCGGCTTTACCTTGGTATTGATTAATGTCGTGATCGGGGTGCGCTCAGTTGCGCTGGCGAAGCTCTGTGTGAATAGTAGTTCCATTTCTGTGAATGTTCTCATGGAGTCATTTGGGAGCTCCGAGTACCATTCAAAAGCCATTTCCGACAGGCTGCCAATGAACTAGCGAAGCAACAGTTTGTCGTTGCCTCCTGTGTTGCTGCACAAAGCTCTGAATTGAGCAACATGCTGGTGTGGGTTGCCTGTCCCATTGTACACGTAGAATTTGGGGATCGTATATCCCGGCGGGTACTTGATTTGGTCATACCCGCCTGGATACGGTCGCCCAGTTCTAACAGTTTGGTCGGCCGCTTCATTCGCTTGATGAGCTCGTATTTGTTGAGCGATGTAATCATCAAGAGTAACCTTGGAGATCGTTTCCTCCCTGGCCACTGATAGAGCCGGAAGAGGGTTTGATGTTTCCCCTTTGTCATCCTCGATGATTATTGGTGGATCCTCAGCTGGGGGTTCTGGCTAGATCATCATTCCAATATGTTCTGGCTAGATCATTATTGGTGGATCCTCAGCTGGGGGTTCTGGCTAGATCATCATCCCAATCTGGCGGTTGAATTTTCTCCGGCCTCCTCCTTTTGTGGGAGGTCAAAGTAGAAGGAGCCGTTGTAATAGGCACCCGTGTAGAAGAAGTCCCTCTCTGTATAGTGGAGGGATGGTCTTCCTCTTGCCGATCCTTTGATTTTTTCGGTCGACGAGAGTAGTTCTGATCAATCACGGAGTCCTGGACTTTTCTCCAGACTCTATAAATTTGGAAGGAGAGCCGTTGACAGGGCTGCTCCAACTTTGCCTGCACTGTGGTTTCTGCAGGCGGGGGCGATTTCTTTAGCACCGTCGTAGGAGAGTTCTATCGCACCCTCCTAAGCAGATCAAAGTTGTTCCCGATTGGAACAACAGCATCAACTTCCACCATTGGAGCTGGCGGAGTAAGTCCAGAAGGGGAGTTGTCTCCAGCTTTTCTCACCCGGCGCCAGTGGCGACGTCAAGCGTGTCTTGCAGAGGGGACAGCCTCAATTTTGGAAGCGGCTTCTTCATATCCCAGGCTTTGGTGAGGGACTGTTGCTGGTGCCAACCTGTTGAAGACTGGCTTCCTTGGTAGAGTTTGCGAAGGAATGGCCAATCTTCCGAAGACCGATCTTCTGATAGGGGAAGCACTTTTGACAACTTCACCTGTAGGAGGAGTTGGGAGGGCTATCCATTTTGGGGCAGCCCTTTCAGATATGACGAGCTTCTTTGCGAGCCCGTTTTGATTTTGGCTCAGCCTGTTGAAGACTGAGACGTCTGAGCTTCGGCTCAACCTGTTGAATACTGAGGCATCGAATTTGGATGACCCGTTGAGAGGTGTTGTTCTGGTTGCAAGTCGATCGAAGACCAACTTCTTGGAAGCTTCGTCTTGCGGCACTGGGGCGCTGAAACCCGTTGTTGGGATCATGGTCCCGAAGAACAATCCGGTAGTGGCTTGAGTTACTTGCCCCCACCGGTATTGATAAGATGGAGGACGCATTGGGCCCATAAGTCACTCCTCCAGTTGGGGCGGAGCGGGAGTTGCTGTTGCAAGTTGTGCGGCTGGAAGCCATCGATTTTTTTCTTCTTCTACACAGGAACAAGACATCAAATCTTAGTATCTCGAATCTAAGGGCAACCATAGCGAACCGCGATTTTGTTCGCGAAACACGACACACAAACTATGGAGTTGTAACATTTCAGAAAAATAAAATATTATTTTTGGGAATTTTTATAATTAAATAATAAAATATGAATATTTTAATAGGGTAGTATAATTAAATACCGATAAATTTTGAAAAAATTTGGAAAATTATAGAAATTACTGAAAAGAGAGTGCTTTATGTGATTCATGCAAATTATGAAAGTTTATGATTTATTTGACACTGTTTTAGTGCTAATCTCGATTAAAAATCGCTAATCGGGCTTTAAGCGTGTTTTGTGCACAAGACATGCACATGTCATTTTTAACACTTGTTGCTTTTTCCTACATGATTGTTGTATGTATGGTTATTTGTTTTGGGGTTCCTATTGCAAGGAGAATAAAAGAAAAGAAAACTAAAGAAAAGGAAAAAGGAATAAAAAAAAATGAAGTATGGGCAAGTGAGAGAAAGTGAGAGGTCAAGAGAGAGCCATGCTCACTTGTTCCCTTCTTCTTCCTTCATCATTTTCTCCCCTCATTACCCTCATAGCTGCTGCCTTCATCTCCCCCTCCTCAAATCACCACAAACACACCTAAAAACCCCACCCCCATTTCACAAAAAGTGTGCACAAGCTCATGGCAAACACTTTGGACCAAGAAAGGAAAGGTTTTGAAGACTTGGGGCAACTCAAGAAAGTTCCTGAGTTGCCAAATGAGATAATTTCTGCACTCTTGGTATTGTATTTAGATTTTCTTAGCACCCATATAAGTTTAAAGTCGATTTGGCGAAGTTTAGTGAACTTTGAAATTCCAAGTTAGGGTTAGGGTTTGAATTGAGTTGAGATACTGTAATTGAGGCTTAATATTGATCTTAAATCCCTGTGGTGATTGATTGGAGACCTAAACCAGAGACTAAAACCCCGGAATACGAACTTAGAAACCCCGATATCGGAGAATTGTGGATTCTGTGAGGGTATATTGACATCTGCTATAACCCGGATGACCTGAAAAATATTTAGTGAAGACTGAGAGATGTGCAGGCACCCTAGGACCTACCACTGAAACCTGAGACCCCATGGACATTTCCAGGCCGTAGTTTTATTCATTTGGGGTGCAAATTTCGGCCTTGGTACTTCCAAATGGGTTCGTGCTTCTTCTGTAGCTCCTATATCAGTAAACTAGACCCCTCATTTGTGCAAAATTGGCTAATTTCAGTTAAGGTAAAATCTAGAGCATGTTTTCCAAGTTTCTGGTTTTGTTTTACCGTTTTTAATGAATTTGAATTTGGTATTTGATATTTTGTTTCCGTCGTGTGGCGTTTGAACACCAACGACTAGGGTTACCGGTCGTGTTTTGCATGCGAGACTATAGGTTTTGACCTATGGGCGAAACGTGTGCCGTTTTGGTTTCCGACTTGATTTTAATGTGCATTACGATTGTGTTATCTATGTAGGTACCTTCACATGGATTTCATACAATGAAGAAGAGGATGGCGATATCGGCATCGACACGCAAGAAGCAAAGTGAACAGATATATATCTACGGGGGAAGTCGGGTGGATGGCGTATAGCACCCCCGCAGTTCGATGTATAGTATTCTATATATATACTATATATATGATATCTTTTATGTGAGACATGGATATTCAAGATTTGGTTATGTGTTCATGGTTTAGCTTAGGGTAGTTAGAAGTAACTAATTTAGCTTCTTAGTCGCAAACCCTAGATTAGAGATTACACCACACGCACACACCCACATGCATACATTTACTTTATTACCTGTGCGTATATGGGAATATTTACACACACATACACACACACACACACACATACATATACATATACATATACTGGATGATGAGGATAGTACTTGGGATTTGAGATGAGTCGATGAGATTGGGCTTGAGGCCGTGAATCGGTGATGTGACAGGGTTCGTATTTGAGATATGACACGATGTTTTAGCGGGTCCTTTGACGTAGTGTTTGCATACACACGCATGCATACATAGATGGTATCAGTGCTGTACTAGACGTAGATCAGTACCCCGGATCATGATATTTGATAATGAGGATACCGGATGAATAATGTGATAGATGTGACATTTGACCCGTACCCAGATTTAGGAAGCCGTACGACGGATTTACCGTACGAGCTATATATTGATGATAGATCCGCACTCTTGACTTGAGGATGTCCTATAATAGATATTGTATCGTATGGGATACTTTTGAGGCGGGATCACCGACTGTTATATATATATATAAATATATATATATATATATATGTATGTATGTATGTATGTATGTGTGTATGTATGTATGTATGTATCGACTCAGATGTTAAGCGGTTTCCTTACCTTTCGATCAGCCTGTTTAGTTTGTCCCTGTAGTGTACTTGTAAATGATAGATTAGATTCGACTCATACCTATTTCAAAAAGTAACGAATCGTGTGTATTTTAAAGACGGGACAAGGAATTCTACGGATATTTCAAAGGACGTATCTTTTCTTAAAAACACCGTAGCCCTTATTTTCAAAATATCACGATTCGTGTTATTTCAAATGGCACAACTGTATGACTCATATTTATATAAATTCTGATTCGTTATCATTGTGTTTATTATTCAGCTCCCGCATATTCTTGCTGTTCGCACCGCACCGCATGCTTATATTGTGTTTTCATATGCCATTATTGAGATCATGATGTCAGGACACCAGCACCATTACCGATGATGCGTATGTTCCACATACACTTATTTGCCGGCTCACACACACATCATCGGTAATTGCCATGTCACGTACACTTTAGAGAATACTATTTCATTGACATAGCTTGTTAGCTGATAGTTTCGACATGATATTAGTGTACTTGCCTTATATGCCAGTTTAGACATTGCAGTTATTACTTGCTACTTCATGCATATTAGTATTCACTGTTATGCAGTATTATGGATTTTTATGTCGATATTCACTGTTTACTCGCTATTGCTGATTGGATTTCGGATTTTCATGAGATTTCCTGGATTTGGGAGAAAACCGCAAGAATATGTATAAACTTCTCTCTCTCTCTCTTTTTAAAATGAAATGTGCGGTTTTCTCATGATGTATGAGTCATCCACCATGATGTTTTCTCGGTTATGAGATGGATTTCGAGACCCGATTCGAGTTGGATGAACCGTCTGCGGGTACATGGTGGACCCGGTAAGGTACCCCGGGGCAAGAAGATCGAGGTGTAGACGATGCGCCCGGCAGGGGCAGACTGCCTACCGGTGATTTTACCTGACGCGTCGGATATCCGGAGGATACCGTTCGTGGTTGTGTGATTGATGTTAGGGGCCGAGCCGGACTAGCGGCGCCCTAGATAGTGAGATTTGACACTGAGATTTTGAGATATTGAGATATTGAGATTTGATAATACAGGCCAGTCCGGATAGCCGGAGCCTGAGATATTGAGACATTAAGATTTATGTTTTGTGTCGATGCTAGACACTGTTTATGTTGAATTCATTGATGATACCTCGTTTTAAATATACGGAAATCTTACTAAGTTATGAAAGCAGTTTCTTCATTTACATGTATTCTGTTTTCATGCATTCATACCTTATTCATATGATATATTGCTACCTGAGGCACTGATACGAGCACATGGGATTGCACTTATGTATAGATGTTTACCCTTGCCACCTTTTCATGCTTCAGACTTATCATTTTGAGGTTATATATATATGTATATATATATATATATATTGATCGTATGACCTAGGATTGCGTCATACATACGATTTCTGCTCTGTGATGTTTTCTACTCACGAGTTGGCAACTCACCCCCGTTGTGCCACAGTTTCTTGCAGGTTTAGCCGTACAGGTTTCATTACAGTTTTGTTGGCACACTGGTTCCTTTCCGGGTGATTTGCTTTGGTAGGTGGGTTCACTCGTATCGTAACCACTATTGTACCTTTATTTTATTCGGTTGTATCTAGTAACTCCATCAACCAGACTTGTATATTTATTTCAGACTTAGCAGACCAGTGTTGTATATTCTTTCGACCTTAGAGTCGCGCGTTGTATTATTACGGATTTCATGTTGCTTTGAGTTTCCTTTTGAGTTTTGATCCTCGCCCTTCGGCGTTGTATATTATATTGCTTGCGTGGTTGTGTCCGTCGATTGACGAAGAGCTAGCTCCCGCTGGGGGATGCCTTTTATCATTCATATATATATTTATCATGTTGTACCCTATTCGGGGCCAGTATTTACAAAGGAAACTTTGCCGAAATTTTCAGAAAAGACTTGTGATTTTAAAAATACATATTTCAGCTTATGTTGCTAGAACTACTTGATTTAAATTAGTTTTTCCTCCACTCTACTGCTTCCTTGGTTTTGATTTCTGGGTTTTGGCTTACTTAGATTACGTACGCCTTGAGACGTTTCGTAATTTAAGTGCCGGTCATGTTCCGTACTTTTTGGGTCGTGACAAAGTTGGTATCAGAGTCAGGTTTTACCTTCGGAGTGTAGGATGACCCTTGGTTGATGGAGTAGGTAGCTTGAGTAGAGTGATGTACCGTACGTATGTTCCGCGGCATATTTACGATACGCTACTCCACTTAAGAAGCCTTAGGATGTACATTTCTTTGCACAGTATTATATTTATTCATGATCTATCCTCATCGATATCGGTATGTGTTTTTGCTGCCACGATTACACGGGCAGGAAGAGCTACGGCTAGAGTTGCGGTCAGCATGAGCTCGTCACGAACGAAGACTGACCAGGGCGTAATTCCAGGAACATATGATTGTATTGAGAGGCTTCGTTTTATTATGTTTTCGCGCCATGAGCGTTTGATAGATCGCTGTTATGAGATTACTCGGACGTGCAGATCAGCACTAGAGGATTGAGCCACTGATAGAGGCCAGCCAGATTTTGATGACCGTTGATATATTGCTTATTCATGATGATTGAGGCACTGTTCAGCGTGCAGACGAATGAGCCAGTTGTTGCTGCGAGCGACGAGATATTGCCCCAGATGTTGGAGCTATTGCAGTACGAGTTGTACTAAGAGATGATAGAAGGTCGCTAGTCACCGAAGATGAATGACTAGGACATATGGTTCGTTCGCTTACCCCAATGCGAGGTCATCAGATAGATTGATTGCAGCTAGAGACGACTCCACGCGGATACGTTGAGAGTCAATAGCGGCGATTGAATGTCAGAAACCCATATTCCAAGTTTAAAGTATTCGGAAAGACATGCAAGCAATTCTATGGACCCTCTAGAAGAATGAAATTCTAACTCGACATAATGACTGTGTGAAAGCCTTTGAACCTTAGGGTTTGCGGCAGTTCCGCAGCGCCATTAGTGAGGCTTGGGTTTGCCCTTCTACGACTGGTCCACCGATGCCGTGGTATGTACTCGATACTATTAAACTGTACCCAAGATGTTGAGCTCTTGGGGGATTATGAGGTTTTGACGAATCGATCGAATGGTTCGACTTCATTCGGATGCTATGCGATGGAATGCATTGCTTGGGAGACTCCAGATATGAGTATAGCCGTTGGAGCACAGTCTATGCAGCCACGATGAGACGAGTCCGAAGCAGTCGACATTAGAGAAAAGTGGAGTAAGAGGTTCGTATGAGATCTTGATGAGACGACGTTCCACTCCGCCGACATTAGAGATGTGATACGCAAGCAGAGGCGTTGTATATGGATATATCTTTCAGAAGGAATCGCGATGAGTATGCAGCCGTTCCGGAACAAGAAACAGATTTAGTGAAGGGTGATAACTTCCGGACAGTTCAGCAGAGACGAGATTTGGGAGAGACCTCGACAGGACCTTTCTGGAATAAATTACGAGAAGACTTGGACCCAGGAGCGGTCATATTGCGCACACCAGCAGGCCAGAGTTCGGCATCGTTGACGGGACATGTTATGAGTGACCACGACAGTTGGCCAGAGATTCTTAGAGGATGTGCTTGAGCGGGACTATTCCGCCATACTTGATTTCGGTATTTTGGGTGATCTATTCACATGATTGAGTTTCATGATATTTGTTTCCGTGCACCATGGTTGCACCTACTGGGTATTTATATTTTGTGCATAGTATTGCACTTCAGATATGCTTTATACACCGTTGTGTTGATTTATGATTTGTGCACAGTTATTGCACTTGATATCGTTTTTGGTGCCTTGGCTGCACATGCTTATGATTTCATGGATTGCATACTGCTGATTTGATTTTTGTGTAGGCGGTATGCACTCGATTTGGTTTTTGTACTCGGTATAGATTACATGTGCTTGCAGTGCGTGGATACGTGTTTTGTGCATGCAGTTGCACGCGTTTATGATTTTATACACCTTGGCACACCGGTGTTGCTTTTTATACGCATTTGAGTTATTGATGCATTTCCGTGCACTTGTTGCATCCGATTTGTATTTTGTGCAGTTGTTGCACTAGGTTTTTACGTTGTGCATTGTTGCACCATATTGTATTTCGTGCACTGGATGCATTGTATTTGGTATTTCGTACACCGGATGCACTCGATTGGGATTTCCATTCGTGCATGTTAGTTGCACTGGATTGAGATTTTGTGCACCGCAGTTGCACTCGACTTTGATTAGATATCATTCGAGATGTTGATTTTGATTCCATGCCCATGGTATGCATGTGATTTGACTTATGCTTTCGGTATAGTTTTCATGCACTTTTAGTATTTTGATTTGCTTTTGTGCACGCGGTTGCTCATGGTTATGAGATTAGATACCACGGTATACCTGATTTGGATTGAGGTTTGTTATATACCGTCAATTTTGATTGTGATACATGATATTTGTTCTGTGCACCTTATGCACCTGTTTGGATTCTTGCGCATATTTGACGCGCTCGGATTGGATTTTTGCGCGGGTTCGGCGCTAGATATTGGATTTCGTGATTTCGTGCATGTTGGATGCACATGATTTAGATTTTATTCATGCATGATGGATGCACCTGATTTGGATTTTCGTGCATGTGGGCGCATGATATGAGATGCGATTTTGGTGCACACCAGATGCACTAAATCGGGATTCTTTGTGCATATCAGATGCACCTGATATTGCTGTCCGGCACACCGTTTCCTCTGACAGGTGTTTCGTGCACACCCGTTGCACTTAGATGTTGTTTCTGTTCACATGTATGGAACATTCATGGATTTTGATTTCCGTGCGCACTAGACGCACGTAGCATTCATATGCACATTTTGGGATTGATTTTTAGAGCAATACGTTTCTATGATAGTTACTATTTGTTTCGTACTGAGCAAGACTAGTCCGAGGACAGTACCTGAGTATATTTTTGCATGCATTGATAGATATCGAAAGGATTTCCAAAAGGGAGCTATAGCCTCAGTATTTACCTACGTGTCTGAGATGACACGAAACGTTTAAAACAAGAAACCCTTCTAAATTATTTTCAAAACGGCGGTACGTGCATGTAAACAAAGGATATATATATAGAGTTATTTTCTTACTAGAGACGTCCGCCACTGTGCAGTGTTATACGCATCGCACAGCGACTTAAAACGGTTTGGCATGCATTTCCTTCAGGTGTTTATATGTATAGTGTTGAAGTATTTCATATTGGTTTTCGTATTGAATTTAGAAACTGGTGTCCTCCCCATGACTCCAATGATTGCGGGATGCTTGACGGAGTGTTGTTTTTGAGTTATCTGCTCATTGTTCATGCGCACGCATTGCGCTATGACATGTTTTATGTATTGATGATTTCGGAGCCCCGATGGCTTAGACTTTTTACTGAAATGTTTTAGTATTGAGGAGTTTAAATTTAAATTCGGGGAACGAATTTCTTTAAGGGGGGAAGATTGTAACATTTCAGAAAAATAAAATATTATTTTTGGGAATTTTTATAATTAAATAATAAAATATGAATATTTTAATAGGGCAGTATAATTAAATACCGATAAATTTTGAAAAAATTTGGAAAATTATAGAAATTACTAAAAAGAGAGTGCTTTATGTGATTCATGTAAATTATGAAAGTTTATGATTTATTTGACACTATTTTAGTGCTAATCGCGATTAAAAATCGCTAATTGGGCTTTAAGCGTGTTTTGTGCACAAGACATGCACATGTCATTTTTAACACTTGTTGCTTTTTCCTACATGATTCTTGTATGTATGGTTATTTGTTTTGGGGTTCCTATTGCAAGGAGAATAAAAGAAAAGAAAACAAAAGAAAAGGAAAAAGGAATAAAAAAATGAAGTATGGGCAAGTGAGAGAAAGTGAGGGGTCAAGAAAGAGCCATGCCCACTTATTCCCTTCTTCTTCCTTCATCATTTTCTCCCCTCATTTCCCTCATAGCTACTGCCCTCATCTCCCCCTCCTCAAATCACCACAAACACACCCAAAAACAACCCAAAAACCCCACTCCCATTTCACAAAAAGTGTGCACAAACTCATGGAAAGCACTTTGGACCAAGAAAGGAAAGGTTTTGGAGATTTTGGGCAACTCAAGAAAGTTCTTGAGTTGCCAAATGAGATAATTTCTGCACTCTTGGTATTGTATTTAGATTTCCTTAGCACCCATATAAGTTTAAAGTCGATTTGGCGAAGTTTAGTGAACTTTGAAATTCCAAGTTAGGGTTAGGGTTTCAATTAAGTTGAGATAGTGTAATTGAGGATTAATATTGACCTTAAATCCCGGTTTGAATTGAGTTGAGATAGTGTAATTGAGGATTAATATTTACCTTAAATCCCTGTGGTGATTGACTGGATACCTAAACCAGAGACTAGAACCTCGGAATACGAACTTAGAAACCCCGATATCGGAGAATTGTGGATTCTGTGAGGGTATTTTGACATCTGCTATAACCCGGTTGACATGAAAAATATTTAGCGAAGACTGAGAGATGTGCAGGCACCCTAGGACCTACCACTGAAACCTGAGACCCCCTGGACATTTCCAGGCCACAGTTTTATTCATTTGGGCCGCAAATTTCGGCCTTGGTACTTCCAAATGGGTTCGTGCTTGTTCTGTAGCTCCTATATCAGTAAACTAGACCCCCCATATATGCAAAATTGGCTAATTTCACTTAGGGTAAAATATGGAGCATGTTTTCCAAGTTTCTGGTTTTGTTTTACCGTTTTTATTGAATTTGAATTTGGTATTTGATATTTTGTTTCCGTCGTGTGGCGTTTGAACACCAACGACTAGGGTTACTGGTCGTGTTTTGCACGCGAGACTATAGGTTTTGACCTATGGGCGAAACGTGTGTCGTTTTGGTTTCCGACTTGATTTTAATGTGCATTACGATTGTGTAATCTATGTATGTACCTTCATGTGGATTTCCTACGATGAAGAAGAGGATGGCGACATCGGCATCGACACACAGGAAGCAAAGTGAGTAGATATATATCTACGGGGGAAGTCGGGTGGATGGTGTATAGCACCCCCGCAGTTCGATATATAGTATGCTATATATATACTATATATTTATATATATATGATATCTTTTATGTAAGACATGGATATTCAAGATTTGGTTATGTGTTCATGGTTTAGCTTAGGGGAGTTAGAAGTAACTTAGTTTAGCTTCATAGTCGCGAACCATAGATTAGAGATTACACCACACGCACACACCCACATGCATACATTTACTTTATTACCTATGCGTATATGGGAATATGTACACACACACACACACACATGGGTACGGGACCATGTGTATACACACACACACACATA
This sequence comes from Agapanthus africanus, assembly GCA_030015575.1. Classification (NCBI taxonomy): domain Eukaryota; kingdom Viridiplantae; phylum Streptophyta; class Magnoliopsida; order Asparagales; family Amaryllidaceae; genus Agapanthus; species Agapanthus africanus. The sequence goes on along the minus strand of JASDDO010000016.1, from coordinate 522,498,082 downwards.
TACATATACTGGATGATGAGGATAGTACTTGGGATTTGAGATGAGTCGATAAGATTGGGCTTGAGGCCATGAGATCGGTGATGTGACAGGGTTCGTATTTAAGATACGACACGATGTTTTAGCGGGTCCTTTGATGTGGTGTTTGCATACACACGCATGCATACATAGATGGTATCAGTGCTGTACTAGACGTATATCAGTACCCCGGATCATGATATTTGATAAAGAGGATACCAGATGAATAATGTGATAGATGTGACATTTGACCCGTACCCAGATTTGGGAGGCCGTACGACGGATTTACCGTACGAGCTATATATTGATGATAGATCCGCACTCTTGACTTGAGGATGTCCTATTATAGATATTGTATCGTATGGGATACTTTTGAGGCAGGATCACCGACTGTTATGTGTGTGTGTGTGTGTGTGTGTGGACTCAGATGTTAGGCGGTTTCCTTACCTTTCAATCAGCCTGTTTAGTTTGGCCCTGTAGTGTACTTGTAAATGATAGATTAGATTCGACTCATACCTATTTCAAAAACTAACGAATCGTGTGTATTTTAAAGACGGGACAAGGGATTCTACGGATATTTCAAAGGACGTATATTTTCTTAAAAACACCGTAGCCCTTATTTTCAAAACACCACGATTCGTGTTATTTCAAATGGCACAACTGTATGACTCATATTTATATAAATTCTGATTCGTTGTCATTGTGTTTATTATTCAGCTCCCGCATATTCTTGCTTTTCGCATCGCACCGCATGTTTATATTGTGTTTTCATATGCCATTATTGAGATCATGATGTCAGAACACCAGCACCATTACCGATGATGCGTATGTTCTACATACACTTACTTGCCGGCTCACACACATCATCATCGGTAATTGCCATATCACGTACACTTTAGAGAATACTATTTCATTGACATGGCTTGTTAGCTGATAGTTTCGACATGATATTAGTGTACTTGCCTTATATGTCAGTTTAGACATTACAGTTATTACTTGCTACTTCATGCATATTACTATTCACTGTTATGCAGTATTATGGAGTTTTATGTCAATATTCACTGTTTACTCGCTATTGCTGAATGGATTTCGGATTTTCATGAGTTTTCCTGGATTTGGGAGAAAACCGCAAGAATATGTATAAACTTCTTTCTCTCTCTCTCTCTTTAAAATGAAATGAGCGGTTTTCTCATGATGTATGAGTCGTCCACCATGATGTTTTCTCAGTTATGAGATGGATTTCGAGACCCGATTCGAGGAGTTGGATGACCCGTCTGCGGGTACATGGTGGACCCGGTTAGGTACCCCGGGGCAAGAAGATCGAGGTGTAGACGATGAGCTCGGCAGAGACAGACTGCCTTATGGTGATTTTATCTGACGCGTCGGATATCCGGAGGATACCGTTCGTGGTTGTGTGATTGATGTTAGGGGCCGATCCGGACTAACAGCGCCCTAGATAGTGAGATTTGAGACACTGAGATTTTGAGATTTTGAGGTCTTGAGATTTGATGATATAGGCCAGTCTGGATAGCCGGAGCCTGAGATATTGAGACATTGGGATTTATGTTTTATGTCGATGCTAGACACTGTTTATGTTGATTTCATTGATGATACCTCGTTTTAAATATACAGAAATCTCACTAAGTTATGAAAGCAGTTTCTTCATTTACATGTATTCTGTTTTCATGCATTCATACCTCATTCATATGATATATTGCTACCTGAGGCACTGACACGAGCACATGGGATTACACTTATGTATAGATGTTTACCCTTGCCACTTTTTCATGCTTCAGACTTATCATTTTGAGGTTATATATATATTGATCGTATGACCTAGGATTGCATCATACAAATGATTTCTGCTCTGTGATGTTATCTACTCACGAGTTGGCAACTCACCCTCGTTGTGCCACAGTTTCTTGCAGGTTTTGCCGTACAGGTTTCATTACGGTTTTGTTGGTACACTGCGTCCTTTCCGGGTGATTTGCTTTGGTAGGTGGGTTCACTCATATCGTAACCACTATTGTACCTTTATTTTATTCAGTTGTATCTAGTAACTCCATCAACCAGACTTGTATATTTATTTCAGACTTTGTTTACCGCCGGAAGCCGGGAAGGCTGGACGTCTTGCCTGAATCTGGGGGCAGATGCTAATTGGTGCTATCCGCCCACCTCTCCGAAGATGCCAAGCCGATTTATGGCACCATGTATCGAAGGTTTAAATGGATGTGGCCGATGTAGCAGACTTCGTCAGATTCCCCCTCGTTTGAGGGGTTTTTGATTGTGGGGATGCTCTTCCCTGCAGGCGCAAGCCCCTGCAGTTAATTACGCTACCGCATTGCGGTAACAACTTTCTCCTTCTCCAGATGGTCACTTCGTGTCGTGGGTGTTTGTTTTGTGTTCGGTTACCCGTGGATTGTATACGGAGACTAAGTTATGCTGTCGCCCGTAGGATGTGGATTAGTCCAAATCCATATCTTTCTTAGATTTGGGTTTGGGGGGTTGTGTTTAAGGATACGTTAGCCTTATTTGAGGCTAAGATCAACTTAAACGTTTGTTAAGGACACGTTGGTCTAATTTTAGACTAAGATCAACTTAACGGGATCGTTTAGATCCGACAAGAGAGCAATTGGGCTCTATTGTTTAGTTTAATGACATTGCGGTCGATAATTAGTTTAAGGACATTATAGTCCATTGTTAGTTTTAAGACATCGCGGTCGAGGTTAAGGACATCATAGTCCGTGAGTTTAAGGACCTCACAGTCCGGTGTTAGTTTTAAGACATCACGGTCGAGGTTAAGGACATCATAGTCCGTGGATTTAAGGACCTCACAGTCTGATGTTAGTTTTAAGACATCACGGTCGAGGTTAAGGACATCATAGTCCGGGAGTTTAAGGACCTCACAGTCCGATATTAGTTTTAAGACATCACGGTCGAGGTTAAGGACATCATAGTCCATGAGTTTAAGGACCCCACAGTCCATGAAATGTATGGTTGTCAGGACCCGGCACCTCTTTGAAGACGTTGAGGAATTACAACGACAAATATCAAAGGAGTGAAGAGATGTACCCTTGAACCGAGGTGAGTTGTTTGAAAGAGCAGATGTGCTCAGTTCAATATAGGTTGAGGACTTATGGCCAGAATTGGGCTAAGCCCAATTAAAATGTTTTAACATTTTATTTTTTGTTCTGGCTATTAAGCCTTTATTTGGGCTCGGCCCTTTTTAATAATGCTAAGCATTGGGCTCTGTCATTTTGTCTGGTATTAAATGCATAGCATTTATCAAGAACAAAGTGGTGTTCTGACAGTGCGCCACGTGGCGCGTCAGGCGTATTGCGCCGATTAAAGAGCGCATTGCGCTAGCGCACGCGAAGGTGACACGTGTCGCGCTCATCGCTAAGCGCCGGTTCATTAGCGCACTTGCGCTTTCCATCTATGAGCGCTTTGCGCTAGTCTGTTGGCGTGCCAGCGAGCGACACGTGGCGCGCTTGGCGCTGAGCGCCAGTCTATGAGCGCAACGCTCTGTTTCAGGAGCGCAAAGCGCAGATTGTGTCTCTGGTTGACACGTGGCAAGTTATGGCGCCGTGCGCCGGTCCAATGAGCGCAAGGGCGCAGTTCATGAGTGCAAGGTAGTTTTCAATAGAGCAAATCGCATCTGATCGATTTTAAGATCATAGAACAACTTTTACGTTCTTCTAAGGAGGCTTTGCCTCAAGATCCTGTTGGATATAGTGCCCTCAAAGTCAATTATTGGATCGCAGGCACGTGATTGCAATGATTGAGGAGGACCTATACCGGTAGTACAATCTTACTCGAGATGATAGTATACTATCTGGTTTTCCTTTGTCAGTCGTGTACAGGTTCAGGTGACTGGTCACTGTTACACGTTGATAGAGCCCTTAGGATCTTGCTTGATTACCAATAGTATGATGGCGATCATATACGTGAGAGTTGGGTGGTCTATAAGCATATCCTTAATTGTGGTCCCTAGTCGTGGGAGTTTCGAGACGGGGCATCGATTCTCCGGAGTAGACTAGTGTATACAGTCGAGACCCCGACGAGGCGCGGTGGCCGGTCTCACAAGCCACTGGTGTCAGTTGGATCACCTAATATGTATACAGGTGCTCATTGGGTTATGAGTACACCGGAAAGGACTCACCGGGAATCTGCTAGTTGGTATATACCTATCGTCAGATAGCAGTTCCCTGGTGACATGTGTACAGGTTTGTTCATTGACCTGAGGTCGTCATTTGTCTCGTGTAAGTTCCCACTGTGCTTTGATTTATACCCTACCACGGTTCAAAGGAGTCGTGCAAACAGGTATTTTTTGGGTACAGTCCCGAGCCACATAGAGGCAAGTGAGCGGATCGGCAGGGGATTCGTCTCTCCCGGTATTGGGGGTGAGATCGCGCTATGTCTAGGAGAGCCATTACACAAAGCCCACGGCTGTGGCAGGAGATTTACTAGTAGGTACTCCAGTAGTATCTCAGGGTGTTTTTAGGCTACACTCCGACACGACTTATACTGCTTTTGGGGGTCTGACATTACCAGCCCCCTAGGCAGATATGCGATACTTATAGGCGAACGGACCGGAATGTATATACATTGTCACTGTTAGGCTCAGTAGGGTTTCCGGATGAGTTCGCTCATCGGCCTCCCTTGAGGTCAGTCCATGGGTAGCCGTTACGCACAGCTAGTGCCGCTGTCGGCTTGTGGTTAAACCCACTGCCAGGGTACTGACGAGTCATTAGAGTCCCCCACAGATAGTTTCCTAAGTTCGGGCGAAACGTTGTAGAGGCCGTATGGTTTTATGGTAGGGTTCGGAGAATGCACGTCCGTTTACGCACGTGTTATATTTCGGGCAGATAATACTGGTGGGCTTTGGTTTAAGCCGAATCCGAGTATTATACTGTGTAGATATAATATCTTTGTCTCAGTTGCATTTGTATTCGGTCGTAATACAAATATGGGTATGTTTATACTGTTACGGGGTTATCCTGAAATTCGTTTCGGGATCGCTTTTGGAAGTTGTCAGTTTCCAGTTTCCAGTTTCCAGTTTCCAGTTTTCTATCAGCCGTATTTAACATTCGGTTAAATGCGGATTTATCTTTTCTTGAGATAAGTGTGGAAGCTTCTAGATGATGACAAGGATGGTGAGGTGTTAAGTGCATTTAATGATTCATTTAATGCAAGGATGACTAGGTTAATGACTAGGGTTAAGTTCATTGGTTTGCTTTTAATGTGTTCATACAAGGTGTTATATGACTTACTCTCTTCATTGTTATGGTCGCCTCCCCTTTCTCTCCTACACTCACCCCTCTTCCTATATAGTGGTCGGCCACCTCTTGGTGGAAATGATGGGGTTTTCATTTGGAAAATTATGATAGTTATTTGGTTCATGGAAATTAGAATAGAAAAGTTTCTCATTTCATATCGATCCAAAAGACAATTTCATTAACCGTTCGTCCATGGTTTTGGACGTAACGAGACAAAGTGTTCTACTCATTCTCTACATCAATCTTGGTCATCTCTTTTAGCAAACTTGATGACCGAGTTGCCTCGGGTCAGAGGCGGGAGCCCGTTTAAAGATCTGTTGACGTGGTGCCACCTGAACGAGCAGATCGGAGATCGACGAGATCGGAGCAGCCGCAACGGAGCGTGGGATGATGGTTAAAGAACGAAGGACTCGGATCGTTCGGTATAACCTTTCTACCCTCTTTGTAGTTTGTTAGTTTAGCAATAATGGCAGATCTGGGTTATAGTATACGATAGCGCCAGTTAAAAAGTTTTTGTTCCGCATTTGGCGTTTGTTAGACAGCCGAGACGCTACCGTAGACTTACAGTGGTATCAAAGCCTCACCATTATGCTTTACTAACTTGTGCTAACGCGTTTAAAATATCGATCGGACCGAATTTCTAAAACTACAATTTTTCAGTGTTAAAGTTTCTGTTGATTTTAAATCTGGTCTAAAAATCATTTTGACCATACCAGAAAATTAAGCAGGCTTTTTATAGAACACTGCAGAAAAACGACCCACTGTTTCGACCATACGGCCGCGGAAACGCGGTCAATTCCATGCTTTGACCACGGAACCGCGGCCATCTTGGTGAATCAATGGGTAATTTTTCTTCTGGGGCTTCTACATGGAAAATTGTGGTTTCTGGAACTGTTCTTAAGGGCCCAGATTTTGTTACTGTACAGCAGATGTACGTGGGGCCCACTTTTGGAAATTTTGTCGATCGAAATTTAAACGTGTTAGTTTACAGTGCTTACATTATATCTCCGACCGGGAATGTCATTTGAGCGGTAAATTGCGTCTAATTGCTATAGTCCTTTTAGACGAAGTTGCGAACGTGACATTCGCGTTGATGTTCTGTGTTGTGCTGTGATGTTGCGGATTTGTCGTGGTGGATAGCAGTGTGAAATGGTAGTGCAGTTTGAATTTATTTGTACATTTGATATTGCGGGGCGAGCGTCCAACATGTGGACTGCCGTCACTGCCTGTTTGTATAATATTCTTTTGGGGCATGACCGGGCTGAGGTCGATGTACCCGTTGTACATATTTCTTATTTCCGTACTAGGTTTTTATCCCACGACGTAGTGCACGGATAGCCGGGTTCTGGAGGGCAACGGGTCCGCATCTCATGGCTTTGAGAGGCAGAGGGTCTTCACTCTAGAATTGGCAGACTTTTCGCCGCACTCGTAGGGGGTATAGGTTGACCCAAGGAGGGGTGCTCAAGTTACCGGATTTCGTGAAGTGCAGGGTGGTCCGTTCACTTTGCTGTAGGGGCTGCCTCGCTTCAGGTTTTGGCGGGTAACTTGCCGCACCCGTAAGGGTCTAGGTTTCATTGCACAGGCTATCCACACGACCAGGGGAACATCGGGTTTCAGCAGCGGCTCTATGAAACTCGGGGATTCTAGATTATCTGTATTGTTCTGTGATGCTTATTACTTTTCTGTAATGTTACATATTATCACGCCTGGAGCGATTATTGTATATTAGTATATATACTAGTAGATGTTGTATATGTTTTGCACCCGCGCTAGTTCAGTCCCCGCTCTGTCGTTAGTTAAGTAACCTAACGGGTGATGACGGAACCCAGCGACGAATGCGGATGGCATATACGTACATTTTATTTTTGTTCTTTTCTGGTGTGATTAATTGATGGAACTGCGTTGATTCTGATCAATGCAAAGGAAAACAAATCTATTTGGCAGTTGTTGGAACAATTTTAAAAAGGTTATTACAAAGACGTTTCCTTTTGCTTTGCATCGCGGTATTCGGTTGGAATATCCTGCACCTCATTCGACGAGGCAAGGGCCGAGATCCCTTCACCGGGAATGACCCCTTGGGCAGAACTTTGCGTCAGGGTAATAACTTCATTATAGTTGATTACAAGTTGCTTTGCATCGCGGTATTCAGTTGGAATATCCTGCACCTTATTCCACGAGGAAAGAGCCGAGATTCCTTCACTGGGAGTGACCTCTTTAGTAAAAGTTTTCGCCACTATATTTTTATAAAAAGCTATCAGGTTCCTTCAGCGATATCAAGTTCGTTACGTTAAAGTTTTTTCGCCAAAAACCATCCGTAGCCCTCTGTCATTTCTTTTGGGTATTCAGTAGTATTCAAGCTATGCATTTTAGCCAAAGTTAAGGCATAGTGTTTGGTAGCTGCTGGGTATTCATTTGTTGCATAGATAGATGAGTTGGTTTGGGACAGTCGTTCTGCCGATTGGCCAAAGTCACGGGCATGTGCGGGTGGGTTCAAATTGACAAGATAGTGACGGGTAGAACTTGGCATGTGACTTATGACATTTTGACCAAAGCCAAGGTCATAAGAGCATGGGGCAAAAATCATATCGGGAGTTTCTAAAGAAACTGAAACTTGCCAAGTATGCGCATACCTTCTGGAGTATGAGTAACGTGGGTGGATTCCGTCACGTTATCATGCGATGAGAGTTGGATCCCGATTCCCACTGATGAGTTGGTTTACTCTTCGGGTGATCCCGATTGATTCTTCTTTCAGGTTTGGAGGAGAATTTGACAGTACAGTGGGAGGTTTCCTGATTAGATAAAGTGATAACCATTCTGATCTAGGTTAGAGTGCACGCAGAGTGTTTCTTTTCTCTCTCTCTTTGGCAGCGACCTTTGACCGACCCTAGACTATGACTCAGTGACCAAGTTGACCGAACCTTCTTAAAATACTAGCTTTTGGATTGTCTGAGTTGCATAAGTCATTGCCACTCCTTCTTTTACCCTTTGCATTTCTCAGAACACCTCGTATCACTACGAGTATCCACTTCTATTGGATAGATCCATCGTATGGTTATATACGAACTCGAAGGGACTTCTTCGAGGATGGATCCAGGTTCAGGAGAAATAGAATTGGTTTATTCAGTTGTCTTTTATTATCACCTTCTCTCAGGTTGCGAGGGCTCCTTGGTTTAGGAGAGTACACCTATTACGCTTATTGGATAGTCTTCTTCCAAACCATAGGCAGGTGTCGAAAGGTAGGGAATGAAGAAAACCAATTAGCCTAAGTAGGGTGTACAGAAGGTAATAACTAAAGACAAAATAAAGGGATTAGAAATAGGGCAAAGTAAATTGCGACTGTTGTCATTCACGACCAAACCGCGTACTTCATCGCCACTCCTATTTCACCTTTGCCTTTTTCCCCAGTTCGGGAGAAATAGAATAAGGTATTATTCAGTTGTCTTTTATCATCACCTTCTCTCAAGTTGCGAGTACTCCTAGGATTAGGAGGGTACACCTATTATGCTTACTGGATAGTCTTCTTCCAAACCATAGGCTGGTGCCGAACGGTAGGGAAGGAAGAAAACCATTTAGCCTAACAATGGTGTACAGAAGGTAATGACTAATGACAAATAAAGGGATTGGGAGAGATGGCAAAGAAATATACGGTTACAGTCATGAATTGGATTATGGAAGAGGCATTACTATGAATACCAGGATACCCCTGCGAAACATTTTCATGTTTCAGAGCATTGTTAAAGAAAAACTATTTTCCCGATTAGATACTTACTCCAGGGTATGTATTTACCAGGTATGATTCTCACATCTGTATGGTTTTACAGATGATGAGTGGGAGTCAGTTATTGCGAATTAGGTGATTATCCTCATTATATCGGAATTCGTTGCAATTGGTGATATTTGAGGAAATCGCCTGGGTACAGTTTTCAACCTACGATGCACAGGTTTTGAGTTATTCAACTCAGCGGACTTATACAGAGTATTGTATGTTGTCCAAGTGTCCATCAGGACAAAAGGGTAGGTCCTCGTACTATGTTCTATTTACTTTTGACTTCTCTAGTTTTTAGACAAGTGTTTCGTAAAAATACAAGGTCTAAGTTTTGAAAAGTTGTGGGTATAAGAATAAAGTAGAGAACCAGGTGTCACAAGTATCGGGATTCTTCAAAGAGATCGAAGATGTAGATTCTTGTGATTGGTATTCAGTTGATAGTAATAGTTTTGAAAAACTTGTTTCTCTCTCAGGTTACTCATAATTGGATGGATTCCTAAGTTGAGTAATGCTGATTAGCCTCTTTCCATTAAGTTGATATACACTAGAGACAGCTGCATGATTAGAATCTGGTTCCAATTAAATAAGTGCCAAAGTTTCTATATTGGATATAGAATGGTTCATATCTTAACGATGTTAAGGTACGGGGAGTTGTCCGGCTTATGCTTAAAACCAGACTCTGGATAACTCAGGGCACGTTTCTGTAATGGCTGTTTGTGGGTTGATCCTGGCTATGACGAGGGTTGACTTTCTACCATTTGGAAGATCAATAGTGATATTGTTCTTGACTTGCCACAGTTTTAGTAAAATGGATTTTTTCAGAAAACAGTAGTGGGAGTATGGTAGAACTGGAAGTGATTCCAGAACCGCAAACGATTACGAAAAATTTAATAGGACCTAAAGATTCAATCAGGTTTGACATTCCATTAGCCACTCCACAGATATGGTGGGTAACCTCAGACACCCGAGAGGTACTCCAGTAGCCTCAAGGACGGTGACAGGGAGGTTCTTATCTACCAAGACTTGACACTACTGTTGTTCCAGGCTATGAGACCCGGCAGGAGGTTAAGTATAGCGTCGTTCTAAACTAGTTTTAGAATTGCACGTATATATTATTCTGCCAGAGGGTTGTCGTAGTCAGTGGGAGCAGCGGAAGCATAGTGGGCAAGTAGCTTATGTCTATTTATAGACTTGAGCAGATATAGCGGAGATAGATCATCTATTTTTGATGTGACAGTCATGGGTTTGACTTCATCAGAATAGGGGATGGATCTGTTAAGAAGGTAGTAGGGTGTGATGTCATGGTATTTGGATGACATACACAGAGTAGGAAGTAAAATTCCTATACTACGATCGGTTGTACTGTGGTCGTCACACAGTTGTTTCTCTAGAAAGGATATGGATATAATATCTGACATTCTGATTACTAGATCTATGGTTTCAGATCTAGATTTGGGTAGTTTTCCAATGTAGGTACTTTGACAGTATTCTAATAGTTTTTAGAATAGATGACTCCTGGCATGGTGGTGCACCTGCAGGTGATGGAGTCACCCTCTCTAAAGGTGTCTTACAGACTAAAGGGGAGAGGGATGCGCATGATTGGCAGATCACTTGCTTAGGCAATTGAGTCAATCGTGAGATGTCAAGTACCACACCAGATGTTATTTTTGCACTAGATGCGATAAGCTTGTATTAATCCAATCCTGGAGAAACATAAGGAAGCAGTTTTAGAACATAAGTGCATGTTCTATGGATTTGATGACGGCAGACTCCTTTGGAAGACGGTTATCATTCCAGGCTTCAAAGGTGACATGGATGACAGAGAGATTGTCAGAGTTATAGTTTTCCTTCTGACGAGGGACAGTATTATGGACAGGTGGTCCAAGAGGATACTGTGGGAGGCATGGTGCAGGATATTGATTACGTTCAGTTATCGATACTGTCTAAGAAGTTTGGATTTGGAGTTCATTTATGAACTAGGTCCCATCAGATATCTAGACATATTCTAAGACATGTATTACTCAATTCAGGAGATGGCTTTCTCTGCAAACTTTAGATTAAGAGAGATATAGAAAGAAACATCAGAGCGGATCCACTCACTGAGGCTATTTCTCGAACACAAGAGTTTTACAAACGAGCTTTGTGAAACTGATTAGTAGAGAAGTTGGGTGTTCGGTATAACACGGGCTGTGAGAATGCGACATCGCAATAATTAGCCTTAAGTGCAAGTGGGAGATTGTTGGATATAGTGCCCTCAAAGTCAATTATTGGATCGCAGGCACGTGATTGCAATGATTGAGGAGGACCTATACCGATAGTACAGTTTTACTCGAGATGATAGTATGCTATCTGGTTTGCCTTTCTCAGTCGTGTACAGTTTCAGGTGACTGATCACTGTTACACGTTGATAGAGCCCTTAGGATCTTGTTTGACTACCAACGGTATGATGGCGATCATATACGTGAGAGTTGGGTGGTCTATAAGCATATCCTTAATTGTGGTCCCTAGTCATGAGAGTTTCGAGACAGGGCATCGATTCTCCGGAGTAGACCAGTGTATACAGTCGAGACCCCGACGAGGGACGGTGGACGGTCTCACAAGCCACTGGTGTCAGTTGGATCACCTAAGATGTATACAGGTGCTCATTGGGTTATGAGTACACCGAACAGGACTCGCCGGGAATCTGCTAGTTGGTATATACCTATCGTCAGATAGCAGTTCCCTGGTGACATGTGTACAGGTTAGTTCATCGACCTGAGGTCGTCATTTGTCTCATGTGAGTTCCCACTGTGCTTTGATTTCTACCCTACCACGGCTCAAAGGAGTTGTGCAAACAGGTATTTTTTGGGTACAGTCCCGAGCCACATGGAGGCAAGTGAGCGGATCGGCAGGGGATTCGTCTCTCTCGGTATTGGGGGTGAGATCACGCTGTGTCTAGGAGAGCCATTACACAAAGCCCACGGCCATGGCAGGATATTTACTGGTAGGTACTCCAGTAGTATCTCAGGGTGTTTTTAGGCTACACTCCGACACAACTTATACTGCTTTTGGGGGTCTGACGTTACAAGCCCCCTAGGCAGATATGCGATACTCATAGGCGAATGGACCGGACTGTATATACATTGTCACTGTTAGGCTCAGTAGGGTTTCCGGATGAGTTCGCTCATCGGCCTCCCTTGAGGTCAGTCCATGGGCAGCCGTTACGCACAGCTAGTGCCGCTGACGGCTTATGGTTAAACCCACTACCAGGGTATTGACGAGTCATTAGAGTCCCCCACAGATAGTTTCCCAAGTTCGGGCGAAACGTTGTAGAGGCCGTATGGTTTTATGGCAGGGTTCGGAGAATGCACGTGTGTTTACGCACGTGTCATATTTCGGGCAGATAATACTGGTGGGCTTTGGTTTAAGCCGGATCTGAGTATTATACTGTGTAGATATAATATCTTTGTCTCAGTTGTATTTGTATTCGGTCGTAATACAAATGCGGGTATGTTTATACTGTTACGGGGTTATCCTGAAATTCGTTTCGGGATCGCTTTTGGAAGTTGCCAGTTTCCAGTTTTCTATCAGCCGTATTTAACATTCGGTTAAATGCGGATTTATCTTTTCTTGAGATAAGTGTGGAAGCTTCTAGATGATGACAAGGATGGTGAGGTGTTAAGTGCATTTAATGATTCATTTAATGCAAGGGTGACTAGGTTAATGACTAGGGTTAAGTTCATTGGTTTGCTTTTAATGTGTTCATACAAGGTGTTATATGACTCACTCTCTTCATTGTTATGGTCACCTCCCTCTCTCTCCTACACTCACCACTCTTCCTATATAGTGGCCGGCCACCTCTTGGTGGAAATGATGGGATTTTCATTTGGAAAATTATGATAGTTATTTGGTTCATGGAAATTAGAATAGAAAAGTTTCTCATTTCATATCGATCCAAAAGGCAACTTCATTAACCGTTCGTCCATGGCTTTGGACGTAACGAGACAAAGTGTTCTACTCATTCTCTACATCGATCTTGGTCATCTCTTTTAGCAAACTTGATGACCGAGTTGCCTCGGATCAGAGGCGGGAGCCCGTTTAAAGATCCGTTGACGTGGTGCCACCTGGACGAGCAGATCGAAGATCGAAGAGATCGGAGCAGCCGCAACGGAGCGTGGGATGATGGTTAAAGAACGAAGGAGTCGGATCGTTCGGTATAACCTTTCTACCCTCTTTGTAGTTTGTTAGTTTAGCAATAATGGCAGATCCGGGTTATAGTATACGATAGCGCCAGTTTAAAAGTTTTTGTTCCGCATTTGGCGTCTGTTAGACGGCCGGGGCGCTACCGTAGACTTACAGATCCAAGAACAAAGGTTCTTGTTTTGATAAAAGGCACTGCCTTTATAGATCAAAAGATCTGTCAGTGAAGTATTTTACTTCTTTTATTTTTTTATGATTAGATCTTTTGGTCTTTCTTCTTATCATCAAAGACCTTGGTCTTTTTCAGATCTATGATCTTTTTAGAAGAGGGTTCTTCTTTTTATGAGATGATTTTATCTCTGTTTTTCAAGAACGTAGTTCTTTTTTTTACCTTGAATATGAAGAAAAAACTCTTCTTTTCTTAAGAGCTTGCTCTTTTCTTTTCAGAGGGGTTTTTTTTCTCTTCTTCTCTTTTTTTTTAATTTAGAAAGAATGATCATTGGTCATTGGGACCCACCACCTCTCCGGCGACACTGAGAGATTACAGTGCCATATATCGAAGGTGTGGAGGGATATACCTTTTGAACCATATCTCACTCATCAGGGAGAAGAACAGGCTGGAGCTTAAGCTTCTCGCTGCTGAAAAAGGCTTCTTTGCGTTCGCGCACATGCGTCGCACGTGTTGGGCGCACGTGCGTCGCACTTGTTGGGCGCTCATATTTGCACGTAGCGTACATGGAGCTTGCGCATATGCGCATTATAGGGGGAGCAAGATCCTATGGAGAACGAGTCTCCTTTTAATATTATTGAATATTCTCATGTGGTGCGCACGTGCGTTGCACGTGGTGCGCGCGTGGCGGGCACACTGCGTTGCATGTAGCGCACATGGCGCTTACGCATATGCGCATTATGGAGAGAAGCAGGCTTCTATAAATGGAGAACTAAGCTCCTTTTAATATTATTGAATATTCTTATGTGATGCGCACGTGCGTTGCACGTGGTGCGCGCATGGCGGGCACACGTGCGTTGCACGTAGCGCACATGGCGCTTGCGCATACGCGCATTGTGGGAAGAAGCAGGCTTCTATATATGGAGAACTAAGCTCCTATGGAGAACTAAGCTCCTTTTAATATTATTAAATGTTCTCATGTGGTGCGCACGTGCGTTGCACGTGGTGCGCGCATGGCGAGCACACGTGTATTGCACGTAGCACACATGGCGCTTGCGCATATGCGCATTATGGGGAGGAGCATGCTCCTATCTTGGAGAACTAAGCTCCTATGGAGAACTAAACTCCTTTGAGTATTGAATCCTTTGAGGATTGAACTCTTCCTTTTCTAAGAGGTATCCCCTCTTATTTATATGGGAGTTGTAGAGAAGCCATCTCTCCTTTTCCGGATGTAGGACTAAAAATGCATTCCCCATGTAGTAGAGCATTATTTTAGATTACATATGCATAGCACATTTGCTCATACCTTTTGATCCCGGATGAATTATGAGGCCCATAATATTTCAAATCGAAGGTTTTTTCGAGATGCTTTCAATACCATCAGAATTTAGCTGTTTCTCAATCGGGAGTTTGTCAAAATACAGCCCGGAAAACACAGGTTCACATTTTCTTAAGCGTATCGCTGCCATTTGATGCCTTGGGCTCTTTTATGCAGAAATTTTTGGCGGGAACAAATTCCCCCCACTACTTTGCCCACGTAAGTATGTATGTGGGTGAACTAGTGCAGAGTAATTCATAGTGTATGACCAGTTTCGGGTTGGTATATAATTTTCAGAATCTTGATCTGAGAAGATAACGAGCGGACACAAGCGTCGTCATTTATCATTGACTCAAATCTCGACTCTTAAGGGGTATAGTCCCAAACCCTCTGGTCCATGAGCCGTACCCTTCTATTCCTTTATGTTTTACTCTGGCGTGAAGTAGTTTATATGCTCATAAGTAACTTCTCCATTTTAGTTGCATGTAGCTTTGGAAAGTGTGGCCCATAGATGGTAGATAACAGTTAATCTTGAACTCTTTATAAGATAGCGATGGCTTAGGAGACAGGGGTAGGATCAGTCACCTAAGACTTTTCAACTTTATGAGCCATGAGGGTCTCATAAAGACTTTTCTCCCTACGAGTCGGGAGGATCTCGTAGGTGTAATTTCTCCTTAAGAATCGTGAGGATTCATAAGTGTGTTTTCTCTTAAAACTCGTAAGGATCTCACAAGAGAATTTACTCCCTTACGAGTCATGAGGACCCGCAAGTGATGGGTTGTCACGGCCCGAATTGGCCCGTGACGGCCCTAGTACTACGCAACGCCCTAAGACGTAACGTAGTAAAAGAAAGCCAAAACCCAGAAATCTAAACCATAAAAATACGGAAAAGATAATATAAGTTTTTTAAAACATTTGAAATCGCAACCCAAATTCTTTTAAAAGTCCTACTTTCTTTCCTTAAAATTTTGGCAACACCCCTTTTTGTAAAAACTAACCCAAGAAGAATACAATACAAATATACGACGCCGTAGCGAAGAAATAAGGACAATAGAGAGAAAGCTGTATATAAAAGACAACAAATCCACAAATAATATACAATATCGTCCTCACCAAGTCTCTAAGTCAACAACATAATAGTAGATGGAGAGTACAAGATATAACGAATGTACAATATTAAATACAGATAATCATCTTACCCACCTAAGCAAAATGGTATACTGTGAGCTGATGCGATATCTGTAGCAAAAGATGATAAATGAGAAGCTGAATAGCCTGCCTCGACTACTCTGGGGAACAACCTGAAACACCTGTGGCACAACGGGGGTGAGTTGCCAACTCATGAATAGTAGATAACATATGCATGTAATCGCAGGAATGCACGTACAGTATGAATCTAAGATATGCGATTACAGTAATAACATGTCATGTAAAAGCTGAATAAAGGGAAGTACACTAGCAGGTACAATCAATATGTGAAGCAATAGTAACATGACAATAATATGCAATAACCATACAATAGGGATATGAGAAAGTAGATATGCAACTATCATAAGGGTACACTAACAGGTACTACCAATATATGAATCTGTGCATAAAGTAGATAAGTGTGAGGTATAGGGTGGAATATGTCATTTCCACGAAAACCTGACATCGTGGCAGGATCACAATCCATCAAGACACTCAATCCCAAATCCTTTAATCAGCCCCCAACTAGGCTCTCACATCGCATAAGTATCACATCACCTCAATGTACAATATCGAACAGCTCTCCTATATCTCGAATGTACAGATTAACAATCTCTTTCATATCCAATATCCAATGTCAATGAATCATCTATATCCCAAGTCGAATCTCAAGTAAGTTTCTAACATCCTAAGGGTATATATATTTGCAGAAATAAATATGATGGGGGCAATACACATATATTAGCGTCCCATTCCACTAATATTGGTGTAAGAGTATATATAACAACGGCTAATCCCCTGTTATATATACAAAGGTGTTTAAAAGAAATATCATGAAAATAATGTGCCAAGTATCGACACAGAAATCCTGATAGGTACGTATCATACGCTGTCCCGAAAGCACGAGTGCCTAGCTCTGACCCTCGCCTTTCGACATATGCATACGTGCATGACTCCCAACGGTGTCTCCATGACCCCCGCCGAGTCATTAGTACTGTCACCGGTAGGTACTAGCCCGCCTCCAGGCTTAATCGGCAACATCCATCGATCTTCTTGCCGAGGGGAACCATACCGGGCCCCACCATGTACCCTCATACGGCAACCACACCTCGTATGGAGTATATAATCAGAACCGATAAATCTCATGGTGGCTGCGCAAATATCATATCAAGGAAACCGGGTTTTTCAATGTATACATAATTTCATGAACTCCCGCGGTTCCCAAATCCAGAAATCATCATGTGAAATCCAAACAACAATGCGCAAATCCAGGAATAAATATATGCGATATATCTGAAATGCGAGCATATAAATGAGAATATGTAGCTGAAACCAGATGTATGCGAAACCAATAAGGTACAACTAAGTAACATCAGTAAAGGTAAATATATGATTGCATCTGAATATGTGTGTAACATACAGGTGTAGCAATATATAGGTATCTACCTATAAGAACTGAAGTCGTATACCCCCCTGGGTATAAGAAAATATGAGTAAGATATACCTGTAGATGTATCGTAAAGGGTATGTGTACCTATCACTAATAGTACGATACTCTATAGGTATATAGGTATGGTAATGTCATATGTGATAAGCAGTATGAATCAATGTCATAAGGTCCCTAACCAAGCAATATAATGTCTATAATGGTTTGTGTGTGACATGGCAATTATTGACGGTGTGTGTAGCATACAATCCGTGCTCGTGCATCATGAAACATCAATAATATGTGCAGTGTCCTACGGCTGCAAGTCACAGTATAACTATATCAAGGAAATAAAGTAAAGGCGCAATTCTAACAATGACGTAGAATATGCGACAAGTATTGAATCCTAGCCCAGACGCATAACGCCATGCGGGCGATTCCCCTGTAGATATTAAATCTACTCACCTACGCTCCACGCTAGATGAATCCTACCATCTGCTCCCCCCTGTAGTAGTGTCCGTAGTCCCTGCCTGCAAACCTGCAAATAAGACACAAAAATCATATATAAGCCAAATATTCCGCGAAACGCGATATCGAACCAAAACGAGAAACCCGCGTCGCGAACTAAACGCGCGTGTACACGATACGCTGAATCGTGTGTGTACGCGTCTAAAACCATCGCGACACGCCGCGATACGCTGGATCACAGAACCCACTCACGTATCGCGCGTATCGCGCAAACACAACGGACATGAAAAACGGTATTTGATCCCAGATTTTCCTACAGGTCAAAACTTACAAAACTAGACATGCCAAAGCACTATACAACCCTACAGATAACCCTAGCCAAGACCTCAACACCCCTGCCCCCTACTTGGCCGCAAATTGCGGCCAAACCCATTAAATCTGCGGCCTGGAACAAGAATTAGGGGCTCGTGTTCTGGTGATGGTATCTAGACCTAGTGAGCATGCCCCAGTTTTCTCAATTTTGTTCTGAAGGATCCGGGTCTAAAGCAGATCACAAATAGCCAATATATCGCTTTAAAAACACTAATTTGCACCAAACACAAACCCTATGGTATTTTAGTGAAATCTGGGTAAATTCTCAGTTGAAGTGACCCTATTAACACTAAAATAGGCTAGGTTAACTAACACAATCACCACTTATCCAAAAGTCCACACAAAACACCATAATTAGCACTAAACTAGCTAATTAACACAAACCGACACCAACTATCACACAACTAAGCAAACTAGGAATTGGTGTTCAGAAATTATACCTTACCCACAACCCTAGGCACAAGGAGAAGAAGAAAAGAGCTGTTGTTGATGCTGGGGCTGCTGCTAATGTTGCTGGAGCTGCTTCTACCTCTGTTGCTGCTGCTGCCCCATGCTGTTGCTGCTTGCTGCTGCTGATGATGATGATGATGATGATGTCTGTTGCTGCTGCCTTGCTCTGCTGCTGGAGCTTGTGTGTGTGTGTGTGTTTGAGAGAGTATGAGAGAATGAGTGAGAAATGAGGGAACTCTCAATAACCCCTCCCATTCTCTTTCTCTTTTCTCATTAATGAGGTATGGTTCACACCATGCTCCCCATGCCCTCTCTCTCACACAAAGTCAACAATCAACCAAAATAAAACCCCTTTTAAAATTCATTTTTCTTTTTCTTTTTAAAAGAACAACCATAACTATTTAACCCAAAACACCTAAACAATAATAAAACTAGATTAAGCAATGGTTAAACCACAATTAACACCCTAGTTTACATGCACAAGTGTGTGTGTGCCTAGAATAATTCTAATAAGATACTCATTAAATAGGATAAAATAATTAAAACTTAATTTGGTAAACTTTTTATTAAAAACCATACATTAAAATATAATTAGCTGCAAAACACATTCTAAGGTGTTACAATCTCCCCCCCTTAAAAGAAATTCGTCCCCGAATTTAAAAACATACCGATACGCGTACCTTCAAAGAGAAGATAAAAATCCTCAAATCTCACTCGCAGCCTCCCAAGTGATTACCTCACTATACGGCTACGCCCAAGAAAACCTTCCACGGATGGCAAAACTCTTGACCGATGTTCCTCCACCTGCTGAGCCATTAACACAATTGGCTGCTGGTGAACGAAAGATCGCGTCTAAGCTAAATGGTCTGGTGCTAAATCAAGTGAGAAAGGTCAAGAAGGTAATTGTATAGTATCATCACAAGGAATACAGGGTGAAATTCAGTAATCTGGGCGGAAGTGCAAAATTAAAGGCAACGAAACTAACTTGCTTATAGGATCTCGAAAGGACCTACGATCCTGGGATAAGCTTCACAAAATCCAACACGTCATTCATCGGAAAAGTCCGTAGGAATACATGATCTGTCCCTGAGAACTCGAGTCTATGACCAACACAGTCGGCATAAGACCTCAGTTCGCAATGGACGATTCCCATCCTGACCTAACACAACTGGACCATCTCCGAAGTCTCTAGACTAGCTGGGGTCCAAAGTCCTACTTACGTAGAGTCAGAAAAACAACAGACTGGTGATCGACATGACCTAACCCCTAAGCCTAAAGATGGCCAATTGGAGTGTCTCCTGATAACAGCTATCGAAGGAGAACCCTAACGATGGCGAGTGACGATCCCCAACTGCCGTCAACAACTAACACAACACACAGCTTAACAAAGAACAACTGAGCAAACTGAGTATAACCAGACGACAAGAATCCGAATGGAGTCACACCCTGACTAAACTTGGGTAGAAACTATAATAAAATTCGTGGAGATCTGCTCCCACTACTAATTCGGAACGGTAAAAGGTTGCAACTCTCCAACCGGCCTCAGATGCTCAACCCAAACACACAACAAGACAGACACCTTAAAACAAAACCTGAAACTTCTCCTTACATCCCTGTCAACCCGTAACTATCTCACAAGTTACGCTAAATGTTGGTGGAACTTGAATGCATACAGAGAGTTGACAGATGTGCATGTCCTAGGATTTCACGTCTCTACCTGATAATGTCAGGTACACAAACGTGTCCCTAACTTAGCACGTCATTGTCACAATCAAGGTCTCCGAATCATTACCCAGCCGAGTATGCTCAAGTATCACTGACGAACGGGCATCGGCGGGCGGTGTCTCGCGAAAACGATTTAATGAAAGTGGTCGGGCGCGGACATGAGCAAGCTGTCCCCTCCGTAGAGACGAACTACAGCTGTACTCGACGATCACACAAAAACTGTAAATCTGCAGAAGACTATCACAAAAATCAAATCTGCTGCAGGAAGATGTACATTAAGCTCTGATGGTCCGTGAAAATCTGACATGACTCTCGAACAAGTAGTGTCTCCAAATCTCCAACGCAAAACCACCGCGGCCATCTCCAGATCATGAGTGGAATATCCTTCTCGTACTTCCTCCAAATATAGGGAAGCAAAAGTGATAACTCTATAGTGTCACCTCAGTACACACTCGAGCCCACTCAAGAAACATTACAGTTAAACAACAAAGTCGCCCGAACCAGAAAGCAAGGAAAGAACTGATGCAGTTGTTAACCGAATCTCCAACTGCCGAAAACTCCGTACACATGCCTCAGCCCGCAGAAAAGAAACCTCCCTTCCGGTCCATTTAGTCGACGGTGCAGCACTGCTCTAGTAATCCTGCACGAAACGGCGGTAAAACCTGCTAAGCCCAACAATCTGCGGATCTCCATCCTGCACACGTGTCTGGACCTAAGCTGTACGGCCACGATCTCCCTTGGGACCATACAAAACCGTCTCCCGTGACTACAAGACCTAGGAGTCAACACAAAACAAGCCTGAAGAAACACTCCGAGAATTTAGCAAACTGCTGGTGCACTCCCAGTATCTGCATAACAAATTCCCAAGTGTTACTCCTGTCCCTCAAGACACATTAAATAGACCAGAATGTCGTAAATAACACAACAGTAACTGGTCGAGGAACGGCCTGAAGAAATCCGGTTCATCACATCTATGAATGCTGCTAGGGCATCAGTGAATCCAACGACTCACAAAAACACACAAAGCCCGTCGCACGCCTAAGGCAATCTTCGGAATGCCATCACCCCGAATCCGCAATAATGATGACCTGATCCCAAGCAAACTTAGAAAATGTCTCGCACTCTGGAGCTGATCGAAGAAATCGTCAATGCGAGGTAAGGGATACCTATCCGCACTGTAAGCCGGTTCAATTGACGATCCGTCGATACACAACCTCAAACTGCCGTCTTCCTCCTCGACGAACAGAAATAGGAGCTTCCAAAAGCGAAACACTTAGACGCACAGAACTCCCCAAACCACAACTCTGCAGCTGATCCTTTAGCTCCCAAGCTTCGTCGGCCCATCCGGAACAACGTCGGAAAAACTCTCGCACGAAAGTAACCTGGTCCAACAATCCCACTGCGGCTCCGGTATTACGAATGAACGCCAAGAATCCCTGACATCTCCTCAGAAGCCGACTAGCGAAAAAGGCTGAATTCAAGCTGTGAAAGGCGGCACAACTATCCACCTGCACAACAAGAACTGACCTGCCGGGAAAACAATTCCTGACTGTTTCCTCACGGTAGTCTACAGACGCCTAACACGTAACTAAACAGTCCGTGCCCAGGAGAACGTCAAATCCAACATCTCTAGGAGGGTCAAAACGACTGACGAATCTCAATCTCCTATCCGATTGGCACACAACTGAATACGTGTCGCGCAACAAAAGAATCGCTGACAGAAGTTAAAACAACTAACTACGACTAATCTACCCAACCACGGTACAAGCATGAAAAACAACGAATACATCAAAAGAACATATAAATCAAGGGTACCTGAAAACTCCACATTGGACGTCTGCGCGTCCCGATGAGTAGAAGCAAACTCCTGTGTCTGCCCTCTACCCGCAATTGGATGCATTCCTCTGGTAGCCTGAGCCCTCGGAGCAAATCTTCCACGTCCACGGCCTCTCTGATGACGATCCTGACAAGGTGCTAAGGAACAATCCCTGACGAAGTGCTGAAGGCTCCCGCATCGAAAACATCCACGCGCTGACTGCTGACCATCCTGGGGATGAGAGCTGAACGACTGTCCTCGTCCTAAGCCTATGCTACTCCCGCGACGGCCACGAAATCTGTCTCGATGACCAAACCTCTGTCTCTGGGCTGGTACACTGGTACGAGTCCTCTACTGTCCTGGAACTCTCTGAGCCTCTGGAATATGTGCCTCATCAACTGGAGCTGCAACCACTGGTGCTATGTAGGTGACGGACTGCTGCATGCTGACCGTAAGTGACAACTGAGTAACAGAGGTGACAACCTCCTGTCGTAGCTCCCGAACAACCTCAACCAATGAACTCATCGTCTGGCGGAAGTCCTTCATCTCTGCTAAAAATCTATCAATAGTATATGTCGTAGGCTGATCCGTCTGCACCTGTGCAACTAGAGTGCCATCCTGGTCAGTACTCGTCTCACCCGAGCCAACTCTGACCTCGGCCCTCGCTGCATCACTCTGAGTCCCTATAGTCATCGGCGGCAAGGCTATAAATAGATATAAGATTCGATGAGAATAAGGAATCGAATCTCAAGGATATGAATCATCAAGGAAAGAATTTCAAGCAAATTGTACTTAGGTCACTTTAGGCGAAGTATCGCATCGTGGGTATGCTGCAGACATACACACACTACGTTACTTTGCTTAAGCTACCTACTCCATCATACTAAGGTCATCCTACACTCCGAAAGGTAAAACCTAGCGCTCTGATACCAACTTTGTCACGACCCGAATTGGCCCGTGACGGCCCTAGTACTACGCAACGCCCTAAGACGTAACGTAGTAAAAGAAAGCCAAAACCCAGAAATCTAAACCATAAAAATACGGAAAAGATAATATAAGTTTTTTGAAACATTTGAAATCGCAACCCAAATTCTTTTAAAAGTCCTACTTTCTTTCCTTTAAATTTTGGCAACACCCCTTTTTGTAAAAACTAACCCAAGAAGAATACAATACAAATATAAGACGCCGTAGCGAAGAAATAAAGACAATAGAGAGAAAACTGTATATAAAAGACAACAAATCCACAAATAATATACAATATCGTCCTCACCAAATCTCTAAGTCAACAACATAATAGTAGATGGAGAGTACAAGATACAACGAATGTACAATATTAAATACAGATAATCATCTAACCCACCTAAGCAAAATGGTATACTGTGAGCTGATGCGATATCTGTAGCAAAAGATGATAGATGAGAAGCTGAATAGCCTGCCTCGACTACTCTGGGGAACAACCTGAAACACCTGTGGCACAACGGGGGTGAGTTGCCAACTCGTGAATAGTAGATAACATATGCAGGTAATCGCAGGAATGCACGTACAGCATGAATCTAAGATATGCGATTACAGTAATAACATGTCATGTAAAAGCTGAATAAAGGGAAGTACACTAGCAGGTACAATCAATATGTGAAGCAATAGTAACATGTCAATAATATGCAATAACCATGCAATAGGGATATGAGAAAGTAGATATGCAACTATCATAAGGGTACACTAACAGGTACTACCAATATATGAATCTGTGCATAAAGTAGATAAGTGTGAGGTATAGGGTGGAATATGTCATTTCCACGGAAACCTGACATCGTGGCAGGATCACAATCCATCAAGACACTCAATCCCAAATCCTTTAATCAGCCCCCAACTGGGCTCTCACATCGCATAAGTATCACATCACCTCAATGTACAATATCGAATAGCTCTCCTATATCTCGAATGTACAGATTAACAATCTCTTTCATATCCAATATCCAATGTCAATGAATCACCTATATCCCAAGTCGAATCTCAAGTAAGTTTCTAACATCCTAAGGATATATATATTTGAAGAAATAAATATGATGGGGGCAATACACATATATTAGCGTCCCATTCCACTAATATTGGTGTAAGGGTATATATAACAACGGCTAATCCCCTGTTATATATACAAAGGTGTTTAAAAGAAATATCATGAAAACAATGTGCTAAGTATCGACACAGAAATCCTGATAGGTACGTATCATACGCTGTCTCGAAAGCACGAGTGCCTAGCTCTGACCCTCGCCTTTCGACGTATGCATACGTGCATGACTCCCAACGGTGTTTCCATGACCCCCGCCGAGTCATTAGTACTGTCACCAGTAGGTACTAGCCCGCCTCCAGGCTTAATCGGCAACATCCATCGATCTTCTTGCCGAGGGGAACCATACCGGGCCCCACCATGTACCCTCATACGGCAACCACACCTCGTATGGAGTATATAATCAGAACCGATAAATCTCATGGTGGCTGCGCAAATATCATATCAAGGAAACCGGGTTTTTCAATGTATACATAATTTCATGAACTCCCGCGGTTCCCAAATCCAGAAATCATCATGTGAAATCCAAACAACAATGCGCAAATCCAGGAATAAATATATGCAATATATCTGAAATGCGAGCATATAAATGAGAATATGTAGCTGAAACCAGATGTATGCGAAACCAATAAGGTACAACTATGTAACATCAGTAAAGGTAAATATATGATTGCATCTGAATATGTGTGTAACATACAGGTGTAGCAATGTATAGGTATCTACCTATAAGAACTGATGTCGTATACCCCCTGGGTATAAGAAAATATGAGTAAGATATACCTGTAGATGTATCGTAAAGGGTATGTGTACCTATCACTAATAGTACGATACTCTATAGGTATATAGGTATGGTAATGTCATATGTGATAAGCAGTATGAATCAATGTCACAAGGTCCCTAACCAAGCAATATAATGTCTATAATGGTTTGTGTGTGACATGGCAATTATTGACGGTGTGTGTAGCATACAATCCGTGCTCGTGCATCATGAAACGTCAATAATATGTGCAGTGTCCTACGGCTGCTAGTCACAGTATAACTATATCAAGGAAATAAAGCAAAGGCGCAATTCTAACAATGACATAGAATATGCGACAAGTATTGAATCCTAGCCCAGACGCATAACGCCATGCGGGCGATTCCCCTGTAGATGTTAAATCTACTCACCTACACTCCACGCTAGGTGAATCCTACCATCTGCTCTTCCCTATAGTAGTGTCCGTAGTCCCTGCCTGCAAATCTGCAAATAAGACACAAAAATCATATATAAGCCAAATATTCCGCGAAACGCGATATCGAACCAAAACGAGAAACCCGCGTCGCGAACTAAACGCGCGTGTGCACGATACGCTGAATCGTGTGTGTACGCGTCTAAAACCATCGCGACACGCCGCGATACGCTGGATCACAGAACCCACTCACGTATCGCGCGTATCGCGCAAACACAACGGACATGAAAAACGGTATTTGATCCCAGATTTTCCTACAGGTCAAAACTTACAAAACTAGACATGCCAAAGCACTATACAACCCTACAGATAACCCTAGCCAAGACCTCAACACCCCTGCCCCCTACTTGGCCGCTAATTGCGGCCAAACCCATTAAATCTGCGGCCTGGAACAAGAATTAGGGGCTCTTGTTCTGGTGATGGTATCTAGACCTAATGAGCAAGCCCCAGTTTTCTCAATTTTGTTCTGAAGGATTCGGGTCAAAAGCAGATCACAAATAGCCAATATATCGCTTTAAAAACACTAATTTGCACCAAACACAAACCCTATGGTATTTTAGTGAAATCTGGGTAAATTCTCAGTTGAAGTGACCCTATTAACACTAAAATAGGCTAGGTTAACTAACACAATCACCACTTATCCAAAAGTCCACACAAAACACCATAATTAGCACTAAACTAGCTAATTAACACAAACCGACACCAACTATCACACAACTAAGCAAACTAGGAATTGGTGTTCAGAAATTATACCTTACCCACGACCCTAGGCACAAGGAGAAGAAGAAAAGAGCTGTTGTTGATGCTGGGGCTGCTGCTAATGTTGCTGGAGCTGCTTCTACCTCTGTTGCTGCTGCTGCCCCATGCTGTTGCTGCTTGCTGCTGCTGCTGATGATGATGATGATGTCTGTTGCTGCTGCCTTGCTCTGCTGCTGGAGCTTGTGTGTGTGTGTGTATTTGAGAGAGTATGAGAGAATGAGTGAGAAATGAGGGAACTCTCAATAACCCCTCCTATTCTCTTTCTCTTTCCTCATTAATGAGGTATGGTTCACACCATGCTCCCCATGCCCTCTCTCTCATACAAAGTCAACAATCATCCAAAATAAAACCCCTTTTAAAATTCATTTTTCATTTTCTTTTTAAAAGAACAACCATAACTATTTAACCCAAAACACCTAAACAATAATAAAACTAGATTAAGCAATGGTTAAACCACAATTAACACCCTAGTTTACATGCACAAGTGTGTGTGTGCCTAGAATAATTCTAATAAAATACTCATTAAATAGGGTAAAATAATTAAAACTTAATTTGGTAAACTTTTTATTAAAAACCATACATTAAAATATAATTAGCTACAAAACACATTCTAAGGTGCTACATGGGTGAAGTTGCCCTTATCCGTATTTCACGGGGTCAGGGGTTACTCTGGATGCTTCCCACGGGTTCACTGCCGTGTTCTGCGAGGACCAGGCTCCGCTCTGGACGTTTTCCAGTATACCTTAGTTTAAAGACATCGCGGTCGAGGTTAAGGACATCATAGTCCGTGGATTTAAGGACTACACAGTCCGTTGTTAGTTTTAAGATATCACGGTCGAGGTTAAAGACATCATAGTCCGTGGATTTAAGGACTCCACAGTCCGTTGTTGGTTTTAGGACATCACGGTCGAGATTAAGTACATCATAGTCCATGAGTTTAAGGACCTCACAGTCCAATTTTAGTTTTAAGACATCACGGTCGAGGTTAGGGACATCATAGTCCGTGGATTTAAGGACTTCACAGTCCGTTGTTAGTTTTAAGACATTACGGTCGAGGTTAAGGACATCATAGTCCATGGGTTTAAGGACCCCACAGTCCGATGTTAGTTTTAAGACATCACGGTCGAGGTTAAGGACATCATAGTCCGTGAGTTTAAGGACCTCACAGTCCGATATTAGTTTTAAGACATCACGGTCGAGGTTAAGGACATCATAGTCCATGAGTTTAAGGACCCCACAGTCCATGAAATGTATGGTTGTCGGGACCTGGCACCTCTTTGAAGACGTTGAGTAATTACAACGACAAATATCAAAGGAGTGAAGAGATGTACCCTTGAACCAAGGTAAAATTAGTTTAAGGACATTACGGTCCATTGTTAGTTTTAAGACATCACGGTCGAGGTTAAGGACATCATAGTCCGTGAGTTTAAGGACCTCACAGTCCGATGTTAGTTTTAAGACATCACGGTCGAGGTTAAGGACATCATAGTCCGTGGATTTAAGGACTCCACAGTCCGATGTTTGCTCTGGATGCTTCCCACGGGTTCACTGCCGTGTTCGGGGAGGACCAGGCTCCGCTCTGGATACTTCACACGGGTTCACTGCCGTGCTCTGCGAGGACCCAGATCCGCTCTGGACGTTTTCCACAGGGTCAGAAGTGACATAATCCGCGTTCCACATAGCCAGGAAATTTTGCTCTAGATGCTTCCCACGGGTTCATTGCCATGTTCGGCGAGGACTAGGCTCCGCTCTGGATGCTTCACACGGGTTCCCTGCCGTGCTCTGCGAGGACCAGGATCCGCTCTGGACGTTTTCCACGGGGTCAGTAGTGACATAATCCGCGCTCCACGTAGCCAGGAAATTTTTCTCTAGATGCTTCCCACGGGTTCACTGCCGTGTCCGGCGAGGACTAGGCTCCGCTCTGGATACTTCACACGGGTTCACTGCCGTGCTCTGCGAGGACCAGGATCCGCTCTGGACGTTTTCCACGGGGTCAGAAGTGATATAATCCGCGTTCCACGTAGCCAGGAATTTTTCTCTGGATGCTTCCCACGGGTTCACTGCCGTGCTCTGCGAGGACCAGGATCTGCTCTGGACGTTTTCCACGGGGTCAGAAGTGACATAATCCGCGTTCCACGTAGCCAGGAATTTTGCTCTGGATGCTTCCCACGGGTTTACTGCCGTGTTCGGCGAGGACCAAGCTCTGCACTGGATGCTTCACACGGGTTCACTGCCGTGCTCTGCGAGGACCAGGATCCGCTCTGGACGTTTTCCACGGGGTCAGAAGTGACATAATCCGCGTTCCACGTAGCCAAGAATTTTGCTCTGGATGCTTCCCACGGGTTCACTACCTTGTTCGGCGAGGACCAGGCTCCGCTTTGGATGCTTCACATGGGTTCACTGCCGTGCTCTGCGAGGACTAGGATCCGCTCTGGACGTTTTCCATGGGGTCAGAAGTGACATAATCCGCGTTCCGCGTAGTCAGTAATTTTGCTCTGGATGCTTCCCACGGGTTCACTGCCGTGTTCGGCGAGGACCAGGCTCCGCTCTGGATGCTTCACACGGGTTCACTGCCGTGCTCTGCGAGGACCAGGATCCGCTCTGGACGTTTTCCAAGGGGTCAGAAGTGACATAATCCACGTTCCACGTAGCCAAGAATTTTGCTCTGGATGCTTCCCACGGGTTCACTGCCGTGTTCGGCGAGGACCAGGCTCCGCTCTGGATGTTTTCCACGGGGTCAGGAGTGACATAATCCGCGTTCCACGTAGCCAAGAAGGGTTGACTTTATCCGCATTTCACGGAATCGGAGTTTGACTCTCGGTCATCTATACACCGCCGAGTCATGGAACTGGGGGTTGCCGCTGTTCCGCTTTGCTTGATGTTGTGTCTGTTATAATAAGACAAATGTTGAGATGATCTCTAGGCTATCTGTGAACCGTCGAGATTTGGCTTCTTCTTCTGATGAAACCTGGGGAGGAGGAGTGTGATTCCTTCTTTGTTTGCGCCCCTGGATTGTATACAGGGACTGCTGTGATATCACCTGTAGGGCATAAATTTCATTTTTATTTTTATTTTATTTCTTTCCGCGATACTCTATCATTTCAGCTTTTTATATCGCGAAGGTCGCGATTGCCCAATCATTTCGGCTATTTTTCGCGGTGCCCAATCATTTCGGCTATTTGTTTTATTTTTACTCGCTGCTTTTTATTGCGAGTTGCCCAATCATTTCGGCTATTTTTCATGCATAGATTTTTACTTGCTGATTTTGTTGCAAGTTGCCCCATCATTCGGCTATTCGTATGCATATGTGGCTTGCTAGCTTTTTGCCGCAAGCTTGGGATTAGACACCGATTTCGGCATCAGCACCGCTACACTTGGGATATTGCCAGGAGCGAATCATCATTTGCCTCTGTCGATATCGAACAAAGGTGGCTTAGCGAACCGGGTTAGGATCCTGTCGACTAAGGCTTTTGACTTCATGAGCCATAAGGGTCTCACAAAGGTATTTCTCCCTGCGAGTCGTGAGGATCTCGTAGGTGTGTTTTCTCCTTAGGAATCGTGAGGACTCCTAAGTGTATGTTCTCTTATAGGTCGTAAGGATCTTACAAGAGAGTTTTCTCCTAATAAGTCGGGAGGACTCACAAGGGTTGTTCACCGTGTAGACATATCCCTAGTCACGGATAGGACTTTGTTAGGGAAATGTTTATTCGCGCCCATGGATTGTATACAAGGGTCAGTATTGAGCCGCTTGTAGGGCAGTATTGGAGGTTGTGGGGGCTGCTTAAGAACAGGTTCAGGTCTCTGTAACTTAAGACTTTTGAATCTTATGAGCCGTGAGGGTCTCATCAGAGGATTCTCCTTACGAGTCGTGAGGATCTCGCAAGTGTAATTTCTCCTTAAGAATCATGGGGATCCCTAAGTGTGTCGCTCCCTTGTGAGTCATAAGGATCTCACGCAGGTGATTTCTCCTCATAAGGTCGAGAGGACCTTGCAAGTGTCTTTTAACGAGGTTGCGCCCTTTCGGGTTTTCACAAACACTCGCCGGTAGCCCTGCTGTTTTTACTCACGGAGCCCTTTCGGGTTTTCATCCGTACCCTTTCTGCTTATGGACATACCGTTTTTTTTTTGTTTTTTTTCTCTTTTTCTTGTTTATTATTTTTTTTATTCTAACGAGGTTGCGCCCTTTCGGGTTTTCACAAGACTCGCCGGTAGCCCTGCTGTTTTTACTCACGGAGCCCTTTCGGGTTTTCATCCATGCCCGTTTTGCTTATGGACATACCGTTTTCTCTCCTTTTTTTTACTCTTCTTCTTCTTTTTATTTTAGCTTCGGGATGCTGCCATCCACCGTAGTTTATCGACATCTCGGTCAATAACTAATTTTAGGACATAGTGGTCCGTCGTTAGTTTAAGAACGTTTCGGTCCGCTGTTAGTTTAAGGACGTTTCGGTCCGCTGTTGTTTAAGGACGTTTCGGTCCGCTGTTAAGTAAGCCAGTTACCACTTATAGAGTTTGGGCCTAGGAAGATAGTGAGTGGACATAGTCGTCGTCATCTATCATTGACCTAGGCCGTGACTCGTCAAGCGTAGTACTTCTTCAAGAAGCGACCGTTTATTGGCCTGAAAGGTCTTTCACCGTGCATGTCCATGAGTAGATAGGCTCCACCCTGGTAGACCTTGTCTATAATGTACGGGCCTTCATAATTCGGCTCAAATTTTCCTCGTTTAGCACGATTGGGGATCATAGGTCTTTTGATCACTAGCACGAGTTCGCCTTGGCAGAATGTCCTCGGCCTAGTCAATCTTTCGTAGGAGCGTGTCATCTTTGCTTTATAAGCCTCCATATTTTGTTGGGCTATGAGCCAGGTTTCATTAAGGGCATCGAGCTCCTCAAGCCGAAGGTGAGCATTCTCTTCGTCCGTTAGCTCATAATGAACTGCCACTCGTAAAGAGGGTAGCTCTATCTCAAGGGGGAGTACCGCTTCTGTACCGAATACCAATGCGTATAGAGTTGTGTTCGTGGCCGTCTTAAACGTAGTTCGATACGCCCAGAGAGCTTCTTGTAGTTTCTCATGCCAGTCCTTCTTATTTTGGGACACCGTCTTCTTCACGATCTTTGTCAGGGTCTTATTAAAAGCTTCAGCTAGACCGTTAGCTTGGGGATTATAGACCGATGGATATCTCCAGTCTATGTTATGTTGTTGTGCGAAGCGGCTGATCTTGTGGCTTCTGTAGGCTGGCCCATTATCGGAGATGATCCGTCGTGGAGTTCCAAACCGATAAATAACGTACGTCTTGAAAAAGTGGAGGATATTCTCCGTCTTCACTTCCCTCGGCGGTGCTGCTTTTGCCCATTTGGAGAAGTAATCAGTTGTCGCCAAAATGAAACGATGTCCTCTGGACGATGCCGGTTCGATGGGGCCGATTATGTCAGTTCCCCACATTTCGAATGGCCAGCTAGCCACTGTCGGATGTAATGGATTTGGATGCTGATGGATAAAGTCCCCGTGAATCTGGAATGATTGGCATTGCTTCGCATACTCGAGGCAGTCCTGAATCATCGTGGGCCAGTAGTTTCCCATCCGTTTAACCTTCAACTTCATCTTCGGGCCTGCTAGGTGAGAACCGCAGAGTCCGTCGTAAACTTCTTGGATGACTCTTTTTGCTTCTTCAGGTCCCAGACATCTCAACCACAGAGAATCAAACGAGCTCTTGTACAGAGTATCGTTGACGAAGGAAAAAGATAGGGCTCGCTTCATGAGCTGATGTTTTGAGGACGCATCTTCAGGCGTTCGAAGGGATTTGAAGTAGTCTATAAAGACTTCTCTCCAATCCTCAGCCTTTTCCTGGTCTTTTATTTGCATAGCCATTTACTCAGTCGCTCCTTTTTCTTCGGACGACTCCAGAGATATCTCCGCCGGTGCAAGAACCCGACGGCTTTGCACAACAATCGTCACGTCATCGAGGTTCTCTTCGGCCAATTCTTTAGCGAGCTTAGCTAGTGCATCCGCTTTGCTATTTTCTGCACGCGATATGCTTTCCAAGATGTAGGAAGGTATTTGGGTCAGCAGTTGCTGTACCCTCTCGCCGTACTTTACCAGCTCTAGTTTGCACGTTTGATAGTCGTCGTTTACTTGACTAACGACCAGTTGGGAGTCTCCGTATATAAGGAGGTTTTCAACTCCCATGTCGATGGCGATCTCGAGACCTGCTATCAAAACTTCGTATTCGGCTTCATTGTTCGTCCTCGGCTCTGTCAAGGAGAAGACGAAGCGCATTATCACTCCTTGTGGGGTCACGAAGATGAGGCATACCCCTGATTTGATTATAGGGGTGCTTTGTTTGCGCTTCTTCATGGAAGACGCTCCATCAAAATAAAGTTCCCATCGGGTATCACCACCGTCGATCGCATCAAACGCATGTTCGTCTGGAAGTTCGCAATTCAAAGGAGAATCGGCAGGTATCGGATGTTCGGCAAGGAAGTCGGAGATGGCCTGGCCTTTCACTGCCTTAAGAGGCTGATAGGTTATTGAGAACTCCATCAAGAGCAGGGCCTATTTAGTGAGTCGCCCCGTCAGTATGGCCTTTGACATCAAATATTTGAGGGGATCCACCTTCGATATGAGACAGACTTCATGCGCCAACGCATAGTGCCTGGGCTTCGTTATTGCGAAGATCAATGCCAGGCAGTGTTTTTCGATGGGAGAGTAATTGCTTTCTGCCCCCAGTAGAACTCGACTCAAATAGTAGAGGGCTCTCTCCTTCCCTTGGTCGTTCTCTTGTGCCCATAACGCGCCTAAAGAACCTTCGAGGGCTGTTGTATAAAGAATGAGAGGCTTTTCCTTGACCGGAGCGGCTAGCACCGGCGGATTCTGCAGGTATTTCTTGATTTCGTCCAGCGCGCTTTGGCATTTATGATCCCAGACGAACGGGGTTCCC
Source organism: Agapanthus africanus (assembly GCA_030015575.1). Classification (NCBI taxonomy): domain Eukaryota; kingdom Viridiplantae; phylum Streptophyta; class Magnoliopsida; order Asparagales; family Amaryllidaceae; genus Agapanthus; species Agapanthus africanus. Next base: position 522,464,920 of record JASDDO010000016.1, on the reverse strand, counting down.
TTCTTCATCAGGTGGCTGTAAGGGTGGCACTTGCCTGAAAGATTGGCTATAAATCACTGGATATACACGAGCTTCCCTTGGAGAGACCGTAATTGCTTGAGAGTCCTTGGCGGAGGCATTTCCATGATCGCCTTGATCTTTGATGGATCTATCTCGATACCTCAGTGTCGGACGATGAATACTAGGAATTTGCCCGAGGAAACTCCGAATGCGCATTTGAGAGGGTTCATCTTTAAGTTGTATTACCGAAGGCGTTGAAATACGATCTTCAGATGCTCGAGATGTTCCTCGTATGATTTGCTTTTAACCACAAGGTCGTCGATATAGCATTCGACGATTTCATGTATGAGGTCATCGAAGATCTTCGTCATGGCCCTCTGATAGGTGGCGCCGGCGTTCTTTGGACCGAAGGGCATCACTTTATAGCAAAATATTCCCAAAAGGGTCTAGAAAGCGGTGTGCTTCTGGTCCTCGGGATGCATCTTTATCTGATTATATCTGACGAGCCATCCATGAAGGAGAAAACTTCGTGAGTGGACGTGTTATCTATCATCAGCTTAGTGACCGGTACTGGGAAGTCGTCCTTCGGGAAAGCTTTATTGAGATCCCGAAAGTCTACGCAGATGCGCACCGTCCCATTCTTCTTCATCACTGGGACGATGTTGGCGATCCAATCAGGGTACTGAACCTCTTGGATGAAGCCAGAATCGATTAGCTTCTTGACCTCGGCGTTAATGCTCATCTCAAGCTCGAGCCGCATTCTTCTCAGTGCTTGTTTGATTGGCTTGACGTTCAAGGATATCACCAACTTGTGAAGAGCAATCTCTGGATCTAATCCTGGCATTTCGGAATAGTTCCATACGAAGCAATCTTTATGTCGCATAAGCACGTTTTTTAGTGCGGCCACCCTTTCTTCAGATAGCAGCTCACTAACGAATGTCGGTCGCGGGTCATTTGCCGTCCCCAAATCAATCTTTTTGAGGTTATCTGCAGTAGTATGTATTCCATCTTCCAGTTTTTTTAGCACCGGTGGAAACTCTGAGATCACCTCGTCATCATTGTTTTCGAAGCACTAGGGGAGGTCATCCATATTCTCGGGCTCTTCTTTTGATAGTGTTATCATATGACAGGTACGAGCTCGCTTCCTAGACCGATGTTGATCTGGTTCTACTCTCGCTGTATGCGCGGCTTTTGGTTCATGCCTCTGCGGCGGAGTTATCCTCCAACTGCTGGATAGAGCGAACTTGCCGAGCTGATATTGGTCTTCACCCAATTCTTGAAGGTGAAGCAGTCTTCGAGAGGATGTCCTATTGCTTGGTGATAAGAGCAATAGTCTGGATGGGAGACCTCGTTAGCTTGCTCGGGGTGCTTGGACTCCGGGAGTGTAAGCATTTGATGTCTTATGGCGAGGTCAAGTATCTTCTTTGTCTTGTCTTGAGGAAAAGAGTATGCTCGACTCATCTTCTTCATAAGGGACAAATCCGGACCGCTCGATTCTCGATGCGTGACTTCTTGGTCCCGCTTTGTCGCTGTCGAATGCCTTTTCTGCTCTTTGACTTGTTTCTGCCTCTGCGTCGAGCCTTTTGTAGAACAGGTTGACAGGGAGGGGCACTTTCATCTTTCGCAGCCTGCTGAAGAAGGCGTTGCGTCCTGCCTTTCTCGTAGATGGCCATTTCGCGATTATGGTCGTCTCGAACCTTTTGACCAGCTTCCCTTATAAGCTTTTCCATTTGTTCTTTGAACGACGGACTGGGCATTTTCTCGTCGGGGGCTCTTTATGGTTCAGGGTTAGCATTCTCCCATTGAGCATCTCCTTCTTCATCAAAGTCATGTACGACATAGCAGTCGCGGAGTAGCTCCCATTTCTTGGACCGAACATATCCAAGCCCGATCGCCTCCATTCTCTCGTTGGGCAACTTGCGCTGAGTTCCGGGAACGTTCCAGATCCTGTCATAGAACTTAGCTTTTCGAGCTGTCTGTTTGAAGGGTATCCCTTGGCGCTTCAATAGCCTTTTCAAGCCTTCTGTGTAGTATCTAGGCAGACGGATGGGCTGGATCCTGTCAAGCGTAGAATCGACGTCATGCCAAACTTCTTTCTCCATTCTTATTTCCGTGGATCGATAGAATAGGATTGCCTGTTCACCTTTTCGCCTGGGAGGGACGTAAAATGTTTGTAGCTCTTGCACGCTATAAGCCTCAAGTGCGTCGAGATCTTTATAGTGCTCCCGCGGAATCATGGTAATTTGCAAACTCTGATTATCACCAGCGAATGCTTGTATTGGTGGCCGAGCAGAGAATATAGCATGGACCTCATCTTCCGAGTCGCTGCCAAAGATCAACATAGGAGCGGACGGTCCCGGCTTGTTGTACTGGGGTGGACCTGAATAAACTATATCTTCCTCTTCCTCAGTATCACTCCCGAAGACAGGAATGGTGGTGATAGCTTTGTTCTCTGGTTTGCAACATCTCTCTGTGTCCTCGAAATCTCGCAAAAAGTATTTTGCATCTTCGTTCTTGCGGACTTCGTTCACGGAGAATGGGTTCAGCTTTCCTGTTACGATATACTCGAGACCATCCTTAAAGTATTTCATACACTAGTGTTGTGTAGAAGGGATGATGTTGTACTCGTGTAACCAAGGCCGGTCGAGCAAAGCGTTATAGCATGTCTTGGCGTCAATTACATGAAATTTAATATCCGTGACGAGTAGCCCGAAGCGCAGTGTCAGTATTACAGACCCGAGAGTCCGTGATAACTGGGAGTCAAAACCGGAGATGGTGATTTTATCACGAGCGAGATGTTGGACGCTCATGCAGATTTCCTTCAACACTCGCACGTTGAGGAGATTAACGGAAGACCCATTGTCGACCAGGATTTTGCCTATCTTTATATTGTGGCAGTACCCTGAGACGTAGAGGGGACGGTTGTGCTCGCACGTCCCAAGGAGGGGATCTTCGTCACCGAAGGTGATATCGGCTGTGTGTACTTCCTCCAGCTCGTCCTTCATCTTTTCTTCGGCGAGAAAAGCTTGGAATTTCTCTGGTTCATGTAGCGCCTTGATCAATGAATCTCTAGCTTCTTTGGATAGTAAAAGGGCATCGAGAATGCTGAGCTGCGAGGGTAACTTCCTCAAGTGAGCCAGAACGTTGTAGTCCACCTTACTTTTCTTTGGCGGGTCCTTGGCAGTCAGCTCTTTCATGACCTAGTCATCCAGGGCGATATCCTCAGAGACATTTTCTTTTCCCTTGTCTTTTCTATTCGTAGGTCCGAGATTCTTTTCTGAAAGCGTACGGTTGCGCATCTGGATATTTTCACAGGCCTTCGTTCCTTCCTCCTTCCCCAAGGTGGATTCTTTAAAGAGAGGGCCAAGAGTCATCTCTTTTGTCAGAGTCACTTCCGAAAGTGAGAACCTGTGATCCGCCGGTGTTGATCATGCGAAAGTTCCCGGTAGTTCTTTTATGCTCCTCGGTCGTACTTCTTTGCTCCCGACGAGTTTTGCGTTTCATCCGCTTAAAATGTTGCCGGTGAGCAACATATCCTTACCACCATCTTTTAAAGACGTTGCATTCTTCGGTAGGGTGTGCAATCTTTCGATGATAGAGGCAATATCTAGGATGCATCTCTACTTCACCGACAGTGTTTCCTTCGGAGGGTGGTAGCTTCATTCCCATTGATATGGCTTTAGCAAACCTTTTCCTCGTCTTGAATTTGTTTTTATCCGCGACGGATGTCCCTTGATTCGGCGGGAGTGTCTCGACTCTTTCGTTTAGTCGCTGGCGTTTGGCTCTTTGAAATATGGCCATCTCACACTCCCGATCGATTTTACTTTTCAGATGAATCTTATTCAGGAAGGCATCGATCATTTCTTCTGACGGCCATAGAAGTTCCGGCTCGGGACCTGCCTCCAGTCTCACTGTGCAGGGAGCTTCTTCATTGTCTATCGATGAATGAGAGATCATATGGCAGCTTTCTACCTAATCCTCAGATCCATCCGACGAGCCTTCTCCATCATCTTCGTCCTCAAGGACGTGGCTGAGGAACTCTTGGAGCGTGATTGGAGTCCGTGCCTTCTGGTTATACTCTTCCAGCACGTCAATCTGCTTCTATAAGTCCGTGCGCTTGTCGCCAGGCTTCACGGGCTTCTTGGATCTCTTCTTCTTCTTCTTTGAAGATTTTGACGGCTGGGTGTGAGTGCTTTGGCTATCACCACCAATTTTTAGAGTTGGGCGCGGCTTCATTGTTCCCTCGATGATCTCGGGTTCTAACGGATTCTTCCATCTGATCGCCGGGCATGTCTGGAGATCATTCAGCATCTTTTTGTTTTTGACCGAAAGAACGACCTCCCATGGGGCTTCTTCAACAAAAGAGCATGTTGCCCCCGGTGTGTTCATCTTCTTAGGAGTGTGCGGTTGTGGTGGGTTTACTTTCCACTACTCAGACAGCGCGAACTTGCCTTATAGGTACTGATCCTCGATCCATCCTTTAAAAACGAAGCAATCCTCGATCGGATGGCATACCGTTTGGTGGTAAGAGCAATAATTGGGATTATTCAATTCGCTGGGTTGTGGTGGTCGCCTTGGATTCGGCAAATTGATAAGCCTGTTGCGCATTGCTAGCTCGAACAGCCTCTTCGTTTTATCCCGCGGGAATGAGTAAGGGCGCTTCATTTTCTTGTTGTAATAGCGCCGTCTCTCTTCCAATTGATCCGTTGGTCTTGGAGCACAGGGCTGCTGTTGGGTGTTCACAACGAAGGTCGCCTTCCCTTTACCCTTTTCGTTCCACGGCTCCTGCTTCGGAGGAGACGGTCTGTGACCCATCTGATCCATCCGGGCTAGCTTGTCGATTAAAGCCTGGAATGTGGTCGGTTTGAAGAACATCATGAACTGTGAAATAGTTGCATGAGGGTCTAAGGTGCCTACGAACATGCTCGCCGCTGGTGCTTCCTCGATGCGTTGTTCGCACTTCGACCACAGATTTCGCCATCGGATTGCGTATTGAACCCAAGTTTCACCCGGTTTTACCCTTACATTGATCAAAGCTGTTATCGAGGTGCGTTCACTTGCGCTCGTGAATCGCTGGGTGAACAATAATTCCATCTCTGCGAAAGTCTTGACGGAGTCATTTTGAAGTTCGGAGTACCACTCAAACGCCGTCTCCGATAAGCTGCCGACGAATTGGCGGAGCAAAAGCTTATCATCGCCCCCGGTGTTGCCGCACAGAACTCTGAACTGGGCGACGTGCTGGTGGGGATTGCCCGTCCCCTTGTACACATGGAATTTGGGGATTGTGTATCCCGGCGGGTATTTTATCTGGTCATACCAGCCCGGATACGGTCGCCCAGTTTTGACGACTTGGCCGGCCGCTTCATTTGCCTGGTGAACTCGTATTTGTTGAGCAATATAATCATCCAGGGTAGCTTTAGAGATTGTTTCCTCTTTGGCTGCTCAAAGGGCCGGAGGTGGATTCGATGTCTCTCCTCTGTCATCTTCAATTATTACTGGAGGATCTTCGGCTGGGGTTCCGGCTGGATCATCATACCCACCATGTCTTGGAATATAAGAGCCATTTGCTTTATATTGTCCGCTTGTTCCGCAGCCTCTTTTTCCTTCTTTTCGAGCATTCTCCGAAGGAACTCAACATCAGTCTCGTGCTCGTGACGTTGTTCCGATGACACCTCCGGGCTTTCTTTTGGCCCGGTGAGTGCGGCCATTGCAGTCAGCATCTCCTGGAGCTTCTGCTGTTGCTATTCCTGATCCCTTGTGATGGATCGGGTGAGTGGTTGGTGGCCCGAAGAAGCGAGGCTATCCTCCTTCCCGGATGCCATATAAATAGTATGGACCGTTATGCCCCCAGACTTAGGGCGTTTGGGCTCAGTGCCTTTAACATTTGTCACAGGCATGGGGATTTTCTCCGGTCTTCTCTTCTTATGAGCGATCGAAGTTGAGGGGCCGTCGCAGTGGGCACCCAGATAGCTTTTCGTGGCTTGGCAAGATAGCTTTTTTCTTGTTGAACCTTTGCCCTTTTTTTATCGGTGAGGGTAATCTTGATCAATTACCGAGTTTCGGACCTGCTGCCAGACGTTGTAGATCTTGGAGGATAGCCGCTGAGGGGACTGTTCTAACTTTGCTTCCACAACATTCTCCACTGGAGGAGAAGATCTTTTCAGTACGGCGGTAGGAGAATTCCTACGCACCTTATTCAGCGGCTCGAAGCTGTTCCCGGTTGGAACAGCAGCATTAATTTCCGCCGTTGGGGCTGGTGGAGTTAGCCCAGAGGGGGAGTTGCCCCGGGCCTTCCTTACCCAGCGCCAGTAGCGACATCGAGCGCGTCGAGCTGATGGAGTTGGCTCGGTGACGGGGATGGCCTTGCCTTGCCCCCTGTTCAGGTGAGGGGCTGCTGCTGGTGTCAGCCTGTTGAGGACTGATGTCCTTTGAGAAGCAGTATCCAATCGGTTGAAAACAGACTTCTGAGCAGGGACAGGAGCCGTAGCGGGAGCCAGAACAGCCAGTCTTGTAAAAACTGACCCTTTGGTAGGAGAAGCCGCCTAGATGACTTCTGGAGCAGGGTTGGTCGCTCTTTTCGGAATAACCTTTTCTTGAGTTGCAGGCTTCATTGTGGGCCCACATGAACTTTGGCCCAATCTGGAGAAGACCGAGGTGCCGGTGCTGGACGACCCGTTGAGAGGGGCCGCAGTAGCTGTAAGCCGATCAAAGAGCGACTTCTTGGGAGCTTCCGGTGTCAGCACAGGAGCGGTGAAGCTCGTTGGCAGGAGCATGGTTCCGAAAAAAAATCCTGTGGTGGCTTGAGTGACCCGTTCCATAGGCATCGTGAACAGGGAAGCCGCTTGGGGCCCATAGGCTATGCCCCCAGTTGAGGCAGGACGTGGGTTGCAGTTGCATGTGGAACACTTTGAGCAGGTGAACGCCATTGATCCTTGTAAGTGCACGGCGGCGCCCCGGCCGTCAATCCGAGGCCAAAATGCGGAAACGATGATTTACTTTAACTTTTGAACCGGCACCACCGCGCACAAAAATCCCGGATCGGGCCATTAATCTAATCTAGCAAACTAAAACATGGGGTAGAGAGATATACCGAGCAATCCATGTCCTTCGGTCTTCTCGTCGTCGTCCCGATCTCCCGCAGAATCTCCGGTCTTCACCACGTCGCCGGAAGGGCACCACATCGCCGGCTTCTTTTATGGGCTCCCACCTATGGACCGAGGCAACTCGGGCACGAAATTGGCGAGCCGACGTGCCCAAGAATTGCTGTAGAATGAAGTGTAGAACTCTATATGTCTCTAGGGGTGGAAGTTGCCATGTATTGGTGGAGGTAATGAAGTGATAGCATTTTTAGATGAACTTGGGGATTTTTCCAAGCATAAAGAGATGAAAACCCCCCACTCAAAATTGGGACAGCCCCTTCCCTTGCTTGGCCGGCCATGCATCCAAGAGAATCAAAAAGGAGAGAGTAAGAGAGAGGAACCATAATGCAAGATGGAATGATATGTGATCATGAGAAGAAATCATCACCAAGAAAGTCCAACACTCCATCAACCATCTCACATCATCAAGTCAAAAAGTCAAGCGATGATGAATAAAATAAGTCAAAGGATGGTGCACAATCATGAAGCAACAATATGCAAATAACACCCCTCCAAATTGCTAATTTGCGCAAATGCAAATAAGCCCTCCTCCACCAAAAATCTGGCCGTGAAGGAACAAAGGAAAACTGGCCGAAACGGAAAGTAAACTGGCAACTTCATAAAACTGATCCCGTAATAAATTACAGGAAAACCCCGCTACTGTATATACATACCCGCATTTGTATTCCGACCGAAATACAAATGCAATGAGACAAAATCCACACTGTACAATACCAGGATCCGGCTTAAACCAAAGCCCGCTAGTATTAACCGTCCGATCGTGATTCGTGCAATACCGCACGTATCTGATCAAACCCTGCCATATCTCCATACGGCCTCTACAGCGTTTTGCCCGAAACTTGAGCAACTGTCTGTGGGGGACTCAAAAGACTCGTCAACAGCTTGGTTGTGGATTTAACCACTAGCACGTCAGAGCTATTAGCCTATACGTAACGGGCTACCAGGTATTGACCAAAAAGGACGTTGATGAGCGAACTCATCCTGACACCCTATTGAGCCTGTCAGTGACAATATCTGTACAGTCCGATCCATTCGTCTATGAGCATAGCATGGAGGGCCTAGGGGGTTGGTAAAAGTCAGACCCCTAAAAGCGGTACAAGTCGTGTCGGAGTGTAGCCCAGAACACCCTGAGATACTACTGGAATACCTACCAGTAAATCTCCTGCCTTGGCCAAGGACTTTCATGTACTGGCTCTCCTAGACACAGCGCGACCTCACCCCCAATACCGGGAGAGACGAACCCCTGCAAATCCTCTCACTGCCTCCATATGGCTCGGGACTGTACCCAACTAAAACCTGTTTGCACGTCTCCTTTGAGTGTGGTAGGGTAGTAATCAAAGCACAGTGGGAACTCAATTTTGACAGGGCCGCAAAGTGAAGTGAGGTGAATTCCCCGGCACGAGCTTTAACAACTAAGACTGAGTGGAGCTTCGCGAGCGGAACGGGGACACACGAGACAAATGACGATCTCAGGTCGATGAACTAACCTGTACACATGTCACCAGGGAACTGCTATCTGACGTCAGGTATAATACCAACTAGCAGGTTCCCGGCGAGTTCTGTCCGGTGTACTCATAACCCAATGAGCACCTGTATACATCTTAGGTGAACCAACTGACACCAGTGGCTTGTGAGACCGGCCACTGCCCCTCGTTGGGATCTCGACTGTATACACTAGTCTGCTCTGGAGTATCGATGCCCTGTCTCAAAACTCCCTCGACTAGGGACCTTTTAAGGATGTGCTTATAGACTACCAGCTCTCACGTATATGATCGCCCTCATACTGTTGGCAGTCAAGCAAGAATCCTAGGGGCTCTATCAACGTGTAATAGCGACCTGTCAGGTCACCTAAAACAGTACACGATGATAAAGATAAACCAGATAGCATACTATCATCTTGAGTAAGACTGTCCTACCGGAATAGGTCCTCCCTCAATCATTGCAATCACGTGCCTGTGATCCAATAATTGACTCTGAGGGCACTATCTCCAACAATCTCCCACTTGCACTCAAGGCTAATTATTGCGATGTCGCATACTCACAGCCCGTGTGATACCGAACACCCAACTCCTCTACTAGTCAGTCTCACAAAACCCGTTTGCGAAATTATTGCGTTCGAGGAATAGCCTCAGTGAATGGATCCGCCTTGATGTTTCTTTCTATGTCTCTCTTTATCTTAAGTTCGCGGAGAAAGCCATCTCCCGAAATGAGCAATACCTGTCTTAGAATATGTCTGGATATCTGATGGGACCTAGTTCATAAATGAACTCCAAATCCAAACTTCTCAGACTGTATCGTCAACTGAACTTAATCAATATCCTGCGTCATGCCTCCCTCAGTATCCCCTTGGACCATCTGTCAAAAATGCTGCCCCTCGTCAGAAGGAAAACTATAACTCTGACAACCTCTCTGTCATCCAGGTCACCTTGGAAGCCTGGAATGATAACTGTCTCCCGAATGAGGCTGTTGTTATCATATCCCTAGAACATCCACTTATGTTCTATAACTGCTTCCGTTTGTTTCTCCAGGATTGGATTAATGTCAACTTCTTGCATCTACTGCAAAAACAACATCTGGTGTGGTACTTGACATCTCATGATTGACTCAATTGCCTAAGCAAGTGATCTGCCAATCATGCACATCCTTCTCCCCTTTAGTCTGTAAGACACCTTTAGAGAGGGTGACTCCATCACCTGCAGGTACACTACCATGCCAGGAGTCGTCCATTCTAAAACACCTTTAGAATGTTGTCTAAGTACCCTGATTGGGAAACTACCCAAATCTAGATCTAAAACCATAGATCCAGTAACCAGAATGTCTTGATATTATATTCAAGTCCCATGTGGAGAAACCATTGTGTGACAACCAAAGTATAACCGACCGTAGTATGGGAATTTCCTTTCCTACTCTGTGTATGTCATCCAAATACCAGGACATCACATGCTACTACCTTCTTAACAGATCCATCCTCTATTCTGATGAAGTCAAACCTATGACTTTCACATCAGAAATAGATGATCTATCTCCGCTATATCTGCTTTAGTCTATAAATAGACATAAGCCACTTGTCCACTAATGCTTCCGCTGCTCCCGCTGACTACGACAACCCTCTGGCAGAGTCATATAGACGTACACTTCTAAAGCTAGTTTAGAACGACGCTATACTCATCCTCCTGCCGGGTCTCACAGTCTGGAACAACAGCAATGGAAAATCTAGGTAAACAAGAACCTCCCTGTCACCGTCCTTGAGGCTACCGGAGTACCTCTCGGGTGCCTGAGGTTACCCACCATATCTGCGGAGTGGCCAATGGAATGTCAAGCCAGATTGAATCTTTAGGTTCTTATCAAATTTTTAGTAATCATCTGCGGTTCTGGAATCACTTCCAGTTCTACCATACTCCCACTTCTGTTTTCTGAAAAAAAATCCATTTTTATTAAAACAGTGGCGAGTCAAGAACAATATTACTATTGATCTTCCAGATGGTATAAAATCAACCCTCGTCATAGCCTGGGTTAACCCACAAACAGCCATTACAGAAACGTGCCTTGAGTTATCCAGAGTCTGGTTTTAAGCATAAGCCGGACAACTCCCCGTACCTTAACATCGTTAAGATATGAACTGTTCTATATCCAATATAGAACCAGAGGCATTGATTTAATTGAACCAGATTCAAATCATGCAGTTGTCTCCAGTGCATGTTAACTAAATGGAAGGAGGTCGATCAGCATTACTCAACTTAGGAGTGCTTCCAATTATGAGTAATCTGAAAGAGAAGTAAGTTCTCTTAATCATTACTATCAACTGAATACCCTTCACAAGTATCTACATCTTCGATCACCTTGAAGAATCCTGATACTTGCAACACCTGGTTCTCTACTTTATTCATATACCTATAACTTCTCAAAACTTGGACCCTGTGTTTCTACGAAACACCTGTCTAAAAACTAGAGAAGTCATAAGTAAACCGAATATAGTACGAGGACCAACCCCTCTGTCCTAATGGACACTGGACAACATACAATACTCTGTATAAGTCCCTTGAGTTTAATAACTCATTCCCTGTGTGTCGTAGGTTGAAAACTGTACTTATGGTTATGAAGAATTACACCGATGTTTAATGCTCCTTACCTAACCATCCACTGATATAAGTAAATGTCATAGACATAATTTCAAAAAGGTACATCTCACTCTATGAAAATAGACGTACAGATATATCAATTTGAAATTGGTGCATAACAGCGGATATTCAAAACCAAATATTTGCCGTCTGGCAAACAACCCGGGTGACTTCCTCAAATATCACCAATTACAACGAATTCCGATATAATGAGGACAATCACCTAATTCCCAATAACTCACCCCCACTCATCATCTGTAAAACCATACAGATGTGAGAATCATACCTGGTAAATATATACCCTGGAGTAAGTTTCTAATTGGGAAATCAATTTTCTTTTAACAGTACACAGTGAAACTGAAACATTAAAATGTTTCGATGGGGTATCCCGGTATTCCTAGTAATGTCTCTTCTATTATCCAGATTCACAACTGTAACCGTATATTTCTATGCCATCTCTCCACATCCCTTCATATGTCTATAGTCATTACCTTCTGTACACCCCTATAGGCCAAATGGTTTTCTTCTTTCCTTACCGTTCGGCACCAGCCTATGGTTTGGAAGAAGACTATCCAATAGGCATAATGGGTGTACTGTCCTAATCCTAGGAGCACTCGCAATGCGAGAGAAGGTAAGGATAAAAGACAACCGAATAAACCTTATTCCTATTTCTCCTGAACCAGAATCCATCCCCGAACTGGAACAAGTTCCTTTCGAGTTCGTATATAACCATACGATGGAGTATCCAATAAGCTGTGGATCTTCGTAGTGATACGGAGTGTCCTGGAGAAATACAAAGGTGAAGTGGGAGTGGTAATGAAATACTTGGTTTGGTCGTGAATAGCAGTCGCAATTTACTTTGCCCTCCTTCTAATCCCTTTCTTTGTCTTTACATAATACCTTCTGTACACCATCGTTAGGCTAATTGGTTTTCTTCATTCCCTACCGGTCGGCACATGCCTATGGTTTGGAAGAAGACTATCCAATTTGTGTAATAGGTGTACTATCCCCTAATCTAAAGGGCACTCGCAACCTGAGAGAAGGTAAAAGGAAAAGACAACTGAATAATCCTATCCGTTTTCTCCAGAACCGGAAACCATCCTCGAATAAATTCCTTCGAGTTCGTATATAACCATACGATGGTTTTATCCAATGGAAGTGGACGTTCGTAGTAATACGGGGTGTCCTGGAGAAAAGGGTAAAAGTAGGAGTGGCAATGAGGTTTGCAACTCTGACAATCCAAAAAGCTAGTGTTTAAAAAGGTTCGGTCAACTTGGTCACTGAGTCATAGTCTAGGGTCGGGTCAATGGTCGCTGCCAAAGAGAGAGAGAAAAGAAACACTCAGCATGCACTCTAACCTAGATCAGAATGGTTACCAATTTATCTAATCTGGAAACCTCCCACTGTACCGTCAAATTCTCCTCCAAACCTGAAAGAAGAATTAGTCGGGATCACCCGAGGAGTAAACCAACACATCAGTGGAAATCGGGATCCAACTATCATCGCATGATAACGTGACGGAATCCGCTCACGTTATCACACTCCAGAAGGTATGCGCATATCTGGTAAGTTTCAGTTTCTTTAGAAACTCCCGATGTGATTTTTGCCCCATGCTCTTATGACCTTGACTAAGGCCAACAAATCATAAGTCACATGTCAAGTTCTACCCGTCATTGTCCAGGTTAATTTGAACCCACCCGTACAAGCCCTTGACTAGGGCCAACAATTCTATACGACTGTCCCAAACCAACGCATCTATCTATACAGCAGAAAGGTAACAAGCAGCTACCATACACTATGCCTTGACTAAGATCAACAAACATAGCATGAATACTACTTGCTACCCGACTGAAATGACGGAGGGCTACGAATGGTTTCTGGCGAAAAACCTTTAACGTAATGAACTTGATATCGTTGAAGGAACTGGATAGCTTTTTATAAAAATATAGTAGCGAAAACCTTTGCTAAAGAGGTCACTCCCGGTGAAGGGATCTCGGCTCTTTCCCCGTAGAATGAGGTGCAGGATATTCCAACTGAATACCACGATGCAAAGCAAAAGCAAACGACTATAGTGAAGTTATTGCCCTGGCACAAACTCCTGTCTGAGGGGTCACTCCCGGTGAAGGGATCTCGGCCCTTGCCTCGTCGACTGAGGTGCTGGATATTCATAACCGAATACCACTGTGCAAAACAAAAGAGAACGCCCTTGCAATAACAGCTTTTTGAAAAATTGTTCCAACAACATCAGAATAGGTTTGTTTTTAACTTGCATTGATCTGAATCAATGCAGTCCTATCAATTGATCACACCAATAAAGAACGAAAATAATGACGTATGTATATGCCATCCGCATTCGCCACTGGATCCCGTCATTACCCGTTAGGTTAGTTAACTAACGACAGAGCAGGGACTGGACTAGCGCGGATGCAAAACATATACAACATCTACTAGTATATATATCAATATATAATATTTCGCTCAAGGCGTGATAAAATGCAACATCACAGAAATGTAATAAGCATCACAGAACAATACAGATATCTGGGATCCCCGGGTTTCACAGAGCCGCTACTGAAACCCGACGTTCCCTTGGTCGTGTGGATAGCCTGTGCAATGAAATCCTAGACCCCTACGGGCGCGGCAAGCTACCCGCCAAAACCTGAAGCGAGGCAGCCCCCTTCAGCAACGTGAATGGACCACCCAGCACTTCACGGAATCCGGTAACTTGGGCATGCCTCCTGGGTCAACCTATATCCCCTACGAGTGCGGCGAATAGCCCGCCAATTCTAGAGTAAAGCCCCCTCCGTCTCAATGCCATGAGATGCGGGCCCGTTGCCCTCTAGAACCCGGCTATCCGTGCACCCCTCCGCGGGGTAATCGTAGTACAGAAAGTAATATATATATACAACGGGTACATCGACCTCACCCCGGTCGTGCCCCAAAAGAATAATATACAGACAGGCAGTGACGGCAGTCCACATGTCGGACGCTCGCCCCGCAATAACAAATGTACATAATACAACCAAATCTGTACTAACATTGCATCCAGGCTATCCACCACGACAATCCGCAACATCACAGCACAACACAGAATATCAACGTGAATGTCACGTTCGCAAATCCGTCTAACCGGGCTATAGCAGTTAGACAGGATTTACCGATCAAGGGACATTCACGGTCGCAGATATAATGTAAATACTGTGAACTAACATGTTTAAAATTTTCGATCGATCAAATTTACCCAAGTGGGCCCCAAGCACTACTGTAGCACTCACAGAAAATCTGGGCCCAAAAAGAATGTTCTAAAAACCCTATTTTCAAGTCAGGAGGCCTCTGTAAAAAATTGGTGCATTGAACAGTAAATCTGGCGGCGGAACCGCGGCCCAAGCATGGGTTTGGCCGCGGTTCCGCGGTAGGATGATGACGTCACATGACCAAAATTTTACAGAGTGCTTAGAATTCCCTGTACATGTCTCTGCAGCAACCTGAAAAATTTTTCGAGCCCAAAAAATTTCGACAGAGAACTGATGCTTTTGAAAATGCGGTTTTGGGATTTTTGTTCGATCGGAAATGTAAACACGTTAGACCAAGCTAGATTAGGTTAATGGCGTGGCTCTGATACCAGTGTAAGTGCACGGCGGCGCACCGGCCGTCAATCCGAGGCCAAAATGTGGAAACGATGATTTACATTAACTTTTGAACTGGCACCACCGCGCACAAAAATCCCGGATCGGGCCATTAATCTAATCTAGCAAACTAAAAGATGGGGTAGAGAGATATACCGAGCGATCCGTGTCCTTCGGTTTTCTCGTCGTCGTCCCGATCTCCCGCGGAATCTCCGGTCTTCACCATGTCGCCGGAAGGGCACCACATCGCCGGCTTCTTTTACGGGCTCCCACCTCTGGACCGAGGCAACTCGGGCACGAAGTTGGCGAGCCGACGTGCCCAAGAATTGCTGTAGAATGAAGTGTAGAACTCTATATGTCTCTAGGGGTGGAAGTTGCCATGTATTGGTGGAGGTAATGAAGTGATAGCATTTTTAGATGAACTTGGGGATTTTTCCAAGCATAAAGAGATGAAAAACCCCCACTCAAAATTGGGACAGCCCCTTCCCTTGCTTGGCCGGCCATGCATCCAAGAGAATCAAAAAGGAGAGAGTAAGAGAGAGGAACCATAATGCAAGATGGAATGATATGTGATCATGAGAAGAAATCATCACCAAGAAAGTCCAACACTCCATCAACCATCTCACATCATCAAGTCAAAAAGTCAAGCAATGATGAATAAAATAAGTCAAGGGATGGTGCACAATCATAAAGCAACAATATGCAAATAACACCCCTCCAAATGGCTAATTTGCACAAATGCAAATAAGCCCTCTTCCACCAAAAATCCGGCCCTGAAGGAACAAAGGAAAACTGGCCGAAACGGAAAGTAAACTGGCAACTTCATAAAACTGATCCCGTAATAAATTACAGGAAAACCCCGCTACTGTATATACATACCCGCATTTGTATTCCGACCGAAATACAAATGCAATGAGACAAAATCCACACTGTACAATACCAGGATCCGGCTTAAACCAAAACCCGCCAGTATTAACCGTCCGATCGTGATTCGTGCAATACCGCACGTATCTGATCGAACCCTGCCATATCTCCATACGGCCTCTACAGCGTTTCGCCCGAAACTTGAGCAACTGTCTGTGGGGGACTCTAAACACTCGTCAACACCTTGGTTGTGGATTTAACCACTAGCACGTCAGAAGTATTAGCCTATACGTAACGGGCTACCAGGTATTGACCAAAAGGGACGTCGATGAGCGAACTAATCCTGACACCCTACTGAGCCTGTCAGTGACAATATCCGTACAGTCCGGTCCGTTCTTCTATGAGCATCGCATGACGGGCCTAAGGGGTTGGTAAAAGTCAGACCCCCAAAAGCGGTACAAGTCGTGTCGGAGTGTAGCCCAGAACAGCCTGAGATACTACTGGAATACCTACCAGTAAATCTCCTGCCTTGGCCAAAGACTTTCATGTACTAGCTCTCCTAGACACAGCGCGACCTCACCCCCAATACCGGGAGAGACGAACCCCTGCAGATCCGCTCACTGCCTCCATGTGGCTCGAGACTGTACCCAACTAAAACCTGTTTGCACGTCTCCTTTGAGCGTGGTAGGGTAGTAATCAAAGCACAGTGGGAACTCACACGTGATAAATGACGATCTCAGGTCGATGAACTAACCTGTACACATATCACCAGGGAACTGCTATCTGACGTCAGGTATAATACCAACTAGCAGGTTCCCGGCGAGTCCTGTCCGGTGTACTCATAACCCAATGAGCACATGTATACATCTTAGGTGAACCAACTGACACCAGTGGCTTGTGAGACCGGCCACCGCCCCTCGTCGGGGTCTCGACTGTATACACTACTCTACTCTGGAGTATCGATGCCCTGTCTCAAAACTCCCTCGACTAGGGACCTCTTAAAGATGTGCTTATAGACTACCAGCTCTCACGTATATGATCGCCCTCATACTGTTGGTAGTCAAGCAAGAATCCTAGGGGCTCTATCAACGTGTAATAGCAACCTGTCAGGTCACCTAAAGTAGTACACGATGATAAAGATAAACCAGATAGCATACTATCATCTTGAGTAAGACTGTCCTACCGGAATAGGTCCTCCCTCAATCATTGCAATCACGTGCCTGTGATCCAATAATTGACTCTGAGGGCGCTATCTCCAACAATCCTTTGCTTTCTGCACCAAGAAAAACGCCAAATCTTAGTACCTCGAAACCCATGGGCAACCATTAATAAACTGCGATTCGTTCGCGAACACGACGCACGAAGTGTGGAGTGGAAAGAGGAAAAGGTCCCACCGGGCGTGCCAGAATCTGTTTACCACCGGAAGCCGGGAAGACTGGACGTCTTGCCTGAATCTGGGGTTAGATGCTAATTGGTGTTATCCTTCCACCTCTCCGAAGATGCCAAGCTGATTTATGGCACCATGTAACGAAGGTTTAAACGGATGCGGCCGATATAGCAGACTTCGTCAGATTCCCCCTCGTTTGAGGGGTTTTTGATTGTGGGGATGCTCTTCCCTGCAGGCGCAAGCCCCTGCAGTTAATTACGCTACCGCATCGCGGTAACAACTTTCTCCTTCTCTAGATGGTCACTTCGTGTCGTGGGTGTTTGTTTTGTGTTCGGTTGCCCGTGGATTGTATACGGAGACTAAGTTATGCTGTCGCCCGTAGGACGTGGATTAGTCCAAATTCGTATCTTTCTTAGATTTGGGCTTGGGGGTTTGTGTTTAAGGATACGTTAGCCTTATTTGACGCTAAGATCAACTTAAACATTTGTTAAGGACACGTTGGTCTAATTTTAGACTAAGATCAACTTAACGGGATCGTTTAGATCCGACAAGAGAGCAATTGGGCTCTATTGTTTAGTTTAATGACATTGCGGTCGATAATTAGTTTAAGGACATTACGGTCCATTGTTAGTTTTAAGACAACACGGTCGAGATTAAGGACATCATAGTCCGTGAGTTTAAGGACCTCACAGTCCGGTGTTAGTTTTAAGACATCACGGTCGAGGTTAAGGGCATCATAGTCCGTGGATTTAAGGAACTCACAGTCCGATGTTAGTTTTAAGACATCACGGTCGAGGTTAAGGACATCATAGTCCGTGAGTTTAAGGACCTCACAGTCCGATGTTAGTTTTAAGACATCACGTTCGAGGTTAAGGAAATCATAGTCCATGAGTTTAAGGACCCCACAGTCCATGAAATGTATGGTTGTCGGGACCCGTCACCTCTTTGAAGATGTTGAGGAATTACAACGACAAATATCAAAGAAGTGAAGAGATGTACCCTTGAACCGAGGTGAGTTGTTTGAAAGAGCAGATGTGCTCAGTTCAATATAGGTTGAGGACTTATGGCCAGAATTGGGCTAAGCCCAATTAAAATGTTTTAACATTTTATTTTTTGTTCTGGCTATTAAGCCTTTATTTGGCTCGGCCCTTTTTAATAATGTTAAGCATTGGGCTCTATCATTTTTTCTGGTATTAAATGCATAGCATTTATCAGGAACAAAGTGGTGTTCTGACAGTGCGCCACGTGGCGCGTCAGACGCTTTGCGCCGATTAAAGAGCACATTGCGCTAGCACACGCGAAGGTGACACGTGTCGCGCTCAGCGCTAAGCGCCGGTTCAGTAGCGCACTTGAGCTTTCCATCTATGAGCGCTTTGCGCTAGTCTGTTGGCGCGCCAGCGAACGACACGTGGCGCGCTTGGCGCTGAGCGCCAGTCTATGAGCGCAGCGCTCTGTTTCAGGAGCGCAAAGCGCAGATTGTGTCTCTGGTTGACACGTGGCAAGTTATGGCGCCGTGCGCCGGTCCAATGAGCGCAAGGGCGCAGTTCATGAGTGCAAGGCACTTTTCAATAGCGCAAATCGCATCTGATCGATTTTAAGATCATAGAATAACTTTTACGTTCTTCTAATGAGGCTTTGCCTCAAGATCCAAGAACAAAGGTTCTTGTTTTCATAAAAGGCTCTGGCTTTATAGATCAAAAGATCTGTTAGTGAAGTATTTTATTTCTTTTACTTTTTATGATTAGATCTTTTGGTCTTTCTTCTTATCATCAAAGACCTTGGTCTTTTTTCAGATCTATGATCTTTTTAGAAGAGAGTTCTTCTTTTTATGAGATGATTTCATCTCTGTTTTTCAAGAACGTAGTTCTTTTTTTTACCATGAATATGAAGAAAAAACTCTTCTTTTCTTAAGAGCTTGCTCTTTTCTTTGCAGAGGGTTTTTTTTCTCTTCTTCTGTATTCTCTCTATCTTTCTTCTTCTCTTTTTTTATTTTAGAAAGAAGGATCATTGGTCATTGGGACCCACCACCTCTTCGGCGACACTGAGAGATTACAGTGCCATATATCGAAGGTGTAGAGGGATGTACCTTTTGAACCATATCTCACTCATCAGGGGGGAAGAACAGGCTGGAGCTTAAGCTTCTCGCTGCTGAAAAAGGCTTCTTTGCATTCGCGCACGTGCGTTGCGCGTGTTGGGCGTTCATATTTGCACGTAGCGCACATGGAGCTTGCGCATATGCGCATTATGGGGGGAGCAAGCTCCTATGGAGAACGGGTCTCCTTTTAATATTATTGAATATTCTCATGTGGTGCGCACGTGCGTTGCACGTGGTGCGTGCGTGGCGGGCACACGTGCGTTGCATGTAGCGCACATGGCGCTTGCGCATATGCGCATTATGGGGAGAAGCAGGCTTCTATATATGGAGAACTAAGCTCCAATGGAGAACTAAGCTCCTTTTAATATTATTGAATATTCTCATATGGTGCGCACGTGCATTGCAGGTGGTGCGCGCGTGGAGGGCACACGTGTGTTGCACGTAGCGCACATGGCGCTTGCGCATATGCGCATTATAGGGAGAAGCAGGCTTCTATATATGGAGAACTAAGCTCTTATGGAGAACTAAGCTCCTTTTAATATTATTAAATGTTCTCATGTTATGCGCACATGCGTTGCACGTGGTGCGCGCATGGCGAGCACACGTGCGTTGCACGCAGCGCACATGGCGCTTGCGCATATGCACATTATGGGCAGGAGCATGCTCCTATCTTGGAGAACTAAGCTCCTATGGAGAACTAAGCTTCTTTGAGTATTGAATCCTTTAAGAATTGAACTCTTCCCTTTCTAAGAGATATCCCCTCTTATTTATATGGGAGTGATAGAGAAGCCATCTCTCCTTTTCCCGATGTGGGACTAAAAATGCATTTCCCATGTAGTAGAGCATTACTTTAGATTACATGTGCATAGCACATTTGCTCATAACTTTTGATCCCGGATGAATTATGAGGCTCATAATATATCAAATCGAAGGTTTTTTCGAGATGATTTTAATACCATCAGAATCTAGCTGTTTATCATTCGGGAGTTTGTCAAAATACAGCCCGGAAAACACAGGTTCACATTTTCTTAAGCGTATCGCTGCCATTTGATGCCTTGGGCTCTTTTATGCAGAAATTTTTGGCGGGAACAGACTTAGCAGACCAGTGTTGTATATTCTTTCGACCATAGAGTCACGCGTTGTATTATTACGGATTTCATGTTGTTTTGAGTTTCCTTTTGAGTTTTGATCCTCGTCCTTCGGCGTTGTATATTATATTGCTTGCATGGTTGTGTCCGTCGATTGACGAAGAGCTAGCTCCTGCTTGTAGATGCCTTTTATCATTCATGTATATATTTATCATGTTGTACCCCGTTCGGGGCCAGTATTTACAAAGGAAACTCTACCGAAATTTTCAGAAAAAACTTGTGATTTTAAAAATACATATTTCGGCTTATGTTGCTAAAACTACTTGATTTAAATTGGTTTTTCCTCCACTCTACTGCTTTCTTGGTTTTGATTTCTGGGTTTTGGCTTACTTAGATTACGTACGCCTTGAGACGTTTCATAACTTAAGTGCCGGTCATGTTCCGTACTTTTCGAGTCGTGACAGGAGTGGAAAGAGGAAAAGGTCCCACCAGGCATGCCAGAACCTGTTCACCGTCGGAAGACGGACCGAGATGTTGGGACATCTAGCATGAATTCTGGAGGCAGATGCTATTTGGATTTATCCGTCCACCTCTCCGAAGATGCCAAGTTGATTTATGGCACCGTATATCGAAGGTTTGGACGGATGCGACCGTTGTAGCGGAGCTCGTCAGATTCCACCTCACTTTATGAGGTTTTTTTTATTGTGCGGACGCTCTTCCCTGCAGGCGTAAGCCCCTGCTGTTAATTATGTTACTGCATCGCGATAACCACTTTCTCCTGATCCGGAAGTTCACTTCGTGTTTGTTTTTTTTTTGGTTGCCCGTGAATTGTATATGGAGACTAATTTATGTCGTCGCCCGTAGGGTATGGATTAGTTCAAATCCGTAGATTTTTAGATTTGGGTTTGAGTTGATTTAAGGATTGTTAATCTGGTTTGAGATTAAGATCAGCTTAAACATATGGGCATTTGGGCTTGATTATTTTAGTTTAAGTACATTGCTGTCCATTATTGCCATGTTTGAGGCGAAATATTAATTTAAGGACGTTTCGGTCCTTTATCGCCATTTTAGAGGCAAATATTAGTTTAAGGAAATTTCGGTCCATTATCCATCTTGCACACACGTGTATTTGTTACGTGATGAAGTGAACAATGGTGATATGGAATGTGCCCAATTTGGCGCACGATCCAATCTGAGGCGTGCACGTCAATTTAGAAGTGCATCAACGAAAGAAGTTGTTGGTCATCGGGACCCGCCACCTCTTTGAAGACGTTGCGAAATTACAACGACATGTATCAGAGGTGTGAAGAGATGTACCCTTAAACCAAATCCTTTATTTGAGGGAAAGGGGTTGTTGTGGACTTAAGAATTTTGGGTCATATTTGAGACCTTGGAATCAAGAGCATATGAGCTCGATTGATTTTAAAAAAAATAAAAGGGTTTGACCTCAAGAAACTTAGCCAAATTTGGGCTGAAATTAAGTTTCCATAATTACCAAACAGTGCTGAGCACTGGAACATTCAGCGCTCACGTGTGAAATACGTGGGGTGCTGAATTAGTGATAAGCACTAGAGTCCTGTGGTACTCACGTGTGAAACACGTGAGGCGCTCAGATGTGAGCGTTTTTAGTCTTTTTTGACTAATCATAGAGTGTTGAGCACTCTGTATGATACTCACGTGAGAAGCACGTGAGTGCTAGGCTTTGGGCTTTATTTGTTCGTTTCCCTCTTTTTACAGAAGTGCTAAGCACTTGGATAGAGCTCACGTGCATTTCACGTGACTGCTTCCTTTTGGGGCGGCTGCCTAATTGGTAAAAAAGTTTTTCTTTGCTCTTTAGTCATTGATGATCATCAAGATTTCAGTTTTGAAAATCTTGGACCATCATTATCGTTTGTATTGAAGAACTAAGTTCTTTTTCACTTTTCTAAGAACCAAGTTCTTTAATTAGGGTTAAACCCTAATTTTTTGGAGGAATTAAATTCTCACATGTTCCTGTTCTTTCTTTTTAACTTAGTTCATTTCTCCTAAGTTTTGAATCTACAGAACATAATCTGCCGATGAGAATTAAATTCTCAAATTGTGGGGAGATTTGCTTCTGCAATTCTCAACTATAGAAAGAACTGAGTTCTTATATGAAGGGTTAAACCCTTAAAGAGGCAAAGGGGAGATAATATGAACTGTGTATTTTTTACCTAGGGTTTCAATGAGACAAGTCTTCTCCTTTGAGAATTAAATTCTCTTTCTTTTTCAAGAACTCACTATATTTTTTTTTTTTGCAGAAGCTTATGGGGAGTTCTGTGTATATTTAGATTTAATCTCTTTGCTCCTATTTATAGGAGAAAGGAAAAAATCAGTATGTTAAGAAAATCTCTCATTGAGAGATCATGGAGATTAATTGGTGAATTTTATTCATCATTGGATTTTCAATCCAAAGGCTCTATATTTAACAGTGAAGATTTCTTGTTTGTTTTACAAAATTAAGAAATATTTTCCTATGACAATCTTGTTAATTTAACAAAATTAGGAAAATATTTTTCTAAGATAGAATTTTATTCTATCAGATGATCAGGGGGTTATTTTATAATTACCGTTGGATCTTTGATCCAAGGGTCCTCTGTTTAACAGAGAAGATCATTCTAGTTTGATAAAGATCAAGAAAATATTTCCCACATAGAATTTAATTCTATCAGGTGGTTTGATTGGTGATATTTTATCACAATTGGATTTTAAATCCAAAAATCTCTGTTAGAGAAGAATCTTTCCGTATTAGAAAGATCAGGGAAAATATTTCCCAAGAATTTAACTCTATCACATAGAATTTAATTCTATCTTGCCAAAGAATGCAGCAGGAGAACTCACGTGTTTAACACGTGACCCCTAGCATAGCATGCTTTATTTTCAGCGCTCATATGCAAATAAACTGTCACGTGTTTAACATGTGAGGTCTGTTTGGCTTGCCAATTGTTCTCCTCCGAACACAGAGATGGAACCGCGTAGGTTCGTCTTGCCTGAATTTGGGGGCAGATGCTAATTGGTGCTATCCGTCCATCTCTCTGAAGATGCCAAGTTGATTTATGACACCATGTATCGAAGGTTTAAACGGATGCAGCCGATGTAGCAGACTTCGTCAGATTCCCCCTCATTGAGGGGTTTTTGATTGTGGGGACGCTCTTCCCTGCAGGCGCAAGCCCCTGCAGTTAATTACGCTACCGTATCGCGGTAACCACTTTCTCCTTCTTCAGGTGGTCACTTCGTGTCGTGTGTGTTTGTTTTGTTTTTGGTTGCCCGTGGATTGTATACGAAGACTAATTTATGTTGTCGCTCGTAGGGTGTGGATTAGTCCAAATCCGTATTTTCTTAGATTTAGGTTTGGGGTTGGGTTTAAGGATATGTTAGTCTCATTTGAGACTAAGATCAACTTAAACGTATGTTAAGGATACGTTAGTCTAATTTCATACTAAGATCAACTTAACGGGATCGTTTAGATCCAACAAAAGAGCATTTGGGCTCTATTGTTTAGTTTAGAGACTTTGCGATCCATAATTAGTTTAAGGACATTACGGTCCGAGGTTAAGGACATCATAGTCCATGGGTTTAAGGACCCCACAGTTCGAGGTTAAGGACATCATAGTCCATAGGTTTAAGGACCCCACAGTCCGAGGTTAAGGACATCATAGTCCATGAGTTTAAGGACCCCCACAGTCCGAGGTTAAGGACATCATAGTCCATGGGTTTAAAGGGACTCCACGGTCCGAGGTTAAGGACATCATAGTCTATGGGTTTAAAGGGACCCTACAGTCCGAGGTTAAAGACATCATAGTCTATAGAATGTATGGTTGTCGGGACCCGTCGCCTCTCTGAAGACGTTGAAGGATTACAATGACAAATATCAAGGGAATGAAAAGATATACCCTTGAACCAATTTTGGTTGGGAGATCTGTAGTCCAATTGGGACTAAGATCTGTTCAAACATTTATGAGCATATGGCCTCAATTAATCTGAATTAGGGGTTTATAGCCAACTTGGGCTCGGCCCACTCAATTAAAATGTTAAACATTTGATAATGCTGGGCATTGATTTGAGTTCAGACAATATTTTTGTCTTTTATTGAATGCTGAGCATTCATCATAGCACTGGGCTTTATTTGAAGAACAATTTATGTTCTAACAGCGCACACGTGAGGAACACGTGGCGCGCTTGGCGCTTTGCGCCAGTCAAAGAGCGCAGTGCGCTTCTGCCGAGTAGCGCACACGTGAAGGGCACATGGTGCGCTTAGCGCTGAGCGCCAGATTATGAGCGCATTGCGCTTGTTTATGAGCGCAAAGCACTATTTGTTCAATGGCGCACACGTGGGGAGCACGTGGTGCGCTTGGCGCTGAACGCCAAGCGCTAATCCAAGAGCGCAGAGCGCTATCTGTTAAGTAGCGCACACGTGAGGAGCACGTGGTGCGCTTGGCGCTTGGCGCCAGTCAAAGAGCGCAGAAGCGCACCTGGTCAATTTTATGATCTGAGAAATAAATTCTTGTTTATAAGAGACTTTGTCTCAAGATTCTAAGAACAAAGTTCTTATTTTATAGGAGATGTTTCAATCTCTTACTTTGGCGAAAAGCTTTGCCTTTATGGATCTATGATCCTAAGAGAATTGAATTATTCTCCCCTCTTTTTATAATGAGATATTCATGATCTCTTTTTGTAAAAGACAATTTGTCTTATAGATTTATGATCTGTGAGAAGAATTATGTTCTTCTTCTTATGAGATCCTTTGATCTCTTTGTGAAAGATCTTAGTCTTATAGATCTATGATCTTAAAGAAAGAAGTGAATTCTTCTTTTTATATGAGACGATTTCGTCTTTCTGTTCTTTTTACCTTGAAGAAAAGTTGTTCTTTTACCGAGTGCTTGGCTCTTCTTTCTAAGATTTCTCCAAGATTTCGGGGGGGGGGGGGTTCCTCTGTATGTTTCTCTATCTCAGACATGAAGTCTTGGGGCCTTTATATAGGGCGAGCTGATTTGTTCCATCGGTTAAGGAGACATTTTCTCCAATTGATTTGGGGATTTCCCCACTGTTGGATCTTTGATCCAAGGGCTTCTGATTTACAGAAGGCAATCTTCTTGTTTTTAACAAGATTGGAAAATCTTTCCCTACAGAATTTATTCTGTATTTTGGTGATTTTTAATCACCTTTGGATCTTTGATCCAACGGTGCTCTGATTTACAGAGCACAATCTTTTTATTTGGAAAGATTTTGAGGAATCTCTCCTTAACAGAATTTTATTCTGATTAATTGATGATTTATCATCTTTATTGGATCTTTGATCTGACGGTGGGGAGCTTTTAGTTCTAGCGCTAGCGCACCCGTGCTTTGCACGTGGTGCGCTGCTCAGAGTGCAGCGCACTCAGCGCTAGCGCACCTGTGCACTGCTTTGCAGCGCACTTAGCGATAGCACACACGTGCTTTGCATGTGGTGCGCTGCTTATAGCGCAGCTCTCTCAGCGCTAGCGCACATATGCTTTTGCACGTGGTGCGCTACTTAGGGCGCAGCGCAATTGGCGATGCTATGAAGCGTTGCTTCATTTCAAAATTTGAAATTTGAACAGAGTTTTGCTCTGATTGGGGGAAACAAATGCCCCCCCACCGTTGCGCTCATGTGGCCCATATGTGAGTGCAGCGGTGGCAACATCTGCGCCCTTGGATCAACTCAGAAGTTGAAATGGCATTTCAGAGCCTATAAATAGGACCCTTGGCCCTTGAGATAATTTCTGTTCATCTTCTTCCTTCTGAGAGTTTTTATTCTCTTGCAGGGCATAGCTCTTTGGCTTAAGAACTTTCTTAAGGACAGAACTCTGTCAAAATATTAGGTAAAGATTAAATCTTTGAGCAGATTATTTAATAATCTAGGGTTTCACCCATTAACAGAGCTTTGCTCTTCATAGATCTTCGATCTAAAGAAAACCTTTTTTAGGGTTTTGTTGACAGAGCTTTGCTCTTTTGAACCCATAGATCTAAAGAGATCTTTTTTAGGGTCCCTTAGCCCATTAACAGAGCTTTGCTCATGAAGAACTCTTAGAGTTTGTCCATGGATCTTGAAGATCTCAGAATTTTAATTCATTAATAAAAAAATTATTTCAATTTTTCTGATGGGTTATTCCATCATTTTTACAGAGCAAGGCTCTTCAGAATTTCCTTTGAGGAATTTTCCTATTCGCAGAGCTGACAGATGTCACTCTGTCATAGAGCACTGCTCTCAAGGGGAGATTTACTCCCTGGCCCAAGGAATTCTCATTGAATGAGAATCAATTGAGGATTTCCTCATTTAATGACAGTCTAATCAAATGATGAGGTTGTTTTATTAATGATGCAATGTCATCTGGATTATGTAGGTCCCCTTTGGTCCCTTTTCACTGCATTGCGGTGTGGTACAGATTTAAAGTACCTAGTGACAGAACTTACTGTAGCATTGGCGGCTGAAAATTTGTTCTTTTCCGCGCAGATACTATGTCTTTCGACACTTCCTTCCCGTTCATCCGCTCAACAGGCGGATTCTCCGAAGCGCCCGTAGACCGAAAGGTTCTTGCGCTGATCAAAGACCATGACCCGGAGCACAAGAATCTTCATTTGTGAGGAACATGGTATAACCAGATCATCATGGGTCGGCACAGCTTCTCTTGTGCGACACCTTCAGAGCCCATTTCGGCGATTCATTATGCTGACGTACCCCCGGTGAACTATGTCGTGGAGGTGGTTAATTGGACTTCAGAGGATTGTCTTCGGCCTTCTATGGCTGCGATACCTGTACAACCGCCGATGGCTTCGGACATTCTGGGGTGGCGTATATGTCAGGATGAGTCGCGCCCTTGGGGACAGCCATACAACATAGGCTTGACTCCTCATCACTCAGCTGGATATCTACAGTGGGCCCGATACATCCTATCGGCAAAGAAGTCAGAGCTACTGAAGCTTGGGTTGTACCCTGCGATCTATGCTTCTTTGTTCCAGTATTCCACACCTCCAGCATGGTGGGTCAAATCTTTCTTGGAACAATGAAATGTTCCAACTCATACCTTCCTTATGCTATATCGGGAAGTTTCCATCTCTTTGGAAGAGTTTGCGGATATCTCTGGCTTGCCTGTCAAAGGGGAGCATTATGAGGAGATCTTGCCCCCTGATGAGTATGTTTTCGCTACTCGACTGGTGATGACGGGTCTAAACCCAGAGAATGCCATTCAGCACCGATTCCCCAACTTGATCAAGGTGCTAAACATTTACGAGGGCCTATTTCTTGAATCTGGAAGCCAGGGGGTCAGCTTTGCAGACTTCATCGCTCGTTTTCTTCGCCCAGAAGTTTTATCGCAACAACGTGAAAATTTTGCCAAACTTGATGATCCTTTCGGCTTTGGCTTGGATCGCCGGCCAATATTGGAAGCCGATCAAAAGGGTTTCTTTCTTCCAAACGTCGTGATCGTCCCCTTTTCAGAAATTGCCACTCCGGGTATCGATGAGGAAGCGTTCTTTCTAGGGTTCCTCGGTTTGTGGTTAAGCTGGTTCGTGCTTCCCATTCACCCTCGC
Organism: Agapanthus africanus; assembly: GCA_030015575.1. Lineage (NCBI taxonomy): Eukaryota > Viridiplantae > Streptophyta > Magnoliopsida > Asparagales > Amaryllidaceae > Agapanthus > Agapanthus africanus. The sequence continues at coordinate 522,437,016 of JASDDO010000016.1, read as the reverse complement.
TACATGAGGTCGTCTGTCTTCTACCCAGCTCATCGTATGGTTGAAGGGAGACAAGTTGCTGTTGGAATTGCCGGGCTGGCTCATTTGTATCACGGCCTTAGTTCGGCGGCCGACACTACTCAGCCGAGGGTACATCCCGTGAACTTCTCGATGCATTATTTTACCTCATGGCTCGAGTTGCATGTGCTTGGTGCCTTTAGAATGCACAAGCGGCCTCATTTCTATGAAACTTGCAATTTTCCACGGATCATGCGGCTGATCAATGCCATTGTGGAGCCAACTCAGCGAGAGGCTCGGGGTGTAATTCTTCGCCCACGTACCATTGGGGACAGCATGACCTTTGTTGATAAGGTTATGACCATTGATAAGGAATCCGCTAAGACGGTGCAGCCGTTGCGGGACACCTTTAAGGACGGAGCTTCTACCCTGAAAGCTCGGGAGATTCTCCATTTGTATTCGATCAGGCCGGGATACTTGGTGTTCAGGAAGAACGACTGGCTTTGTTTATGAGATATAACCCCCACCGTTTTGCCCAGCAATCAAGTTATAATTAGGGCATCCCGCTCGAGGCATTCCTGGCAGAACCGGTTTATACTGAAGAGGGTATCCGGAACGCTTTGCACCACTTCATGCGCCTAAACACAGGGTCCAATTTCTTCATTAGTGAGCCAAGTTGTGTTCCGAATGCCCTGAACGTATATGTGGCATGGTATCAACACGCGATGGGTATCATCATCAGGGATGAAAAGAAGTTATTGCTCGACCGTAAGGGTGCAGCCCCTGCCGGCAATCCAGCCATCCTTTTGAAGCAACAGACCATCGTTCGTCCTCCTTTGAGAGAGGTTGCTGGGGTCGTGGTCCCGCATAATAGGCCTGAGCTACCGATACCCCGTGCTCCCGTGAAAGCGGTGACTGTGGCATCTCGTGAGTCTGGCATGGGTTCAGATATCGGGACTCATTGTCCCAAGGTGCCCACCAAGCATAAGCTTGTGCTTGCGGCGACTGGTACTCGCTCGCAGAAGAAGAAGAAGAAGTCGATTCTTTCTGCGGATGTTGTATTTGGCCAGGAGCCACATGCTCCTTATAGCGAGGGCCTGAGCGAATATAGGACCAACGAGGGTCTATTCATGGCGCCAAATGATACTGATCTGGAGGTTGGCATCGCAGCTTCCGAGCGTCTAGCTAGCCACAAAGCAGGACTGATCATCCTTGCTGAGTCAGGTAATCATCAGTCGCATCTTTTTGATGTTATGTTTTTGTTATCATGTTTTGACTGACACTCCTTCTTTAACAGGTATTTCCATTGAATAGGCTCTCGCGGCTTCCCTCAAGACTTTTGAGGAGGAAGAGAAGCTTCGTGCTTTGCTGGGCCTTGGTATATTTCGGCTTATTGTGCCTTCATTCCCCTTTCTTATGGGTAATCTGACCCCTTTTTCATCTTATCGCAGGGACTACCTCGACTCAAGTCATCCCTAGTATAGTGCCAATCCCGCAGGGTGATGCGGAGATGCTTCCAGGGCCAGCTATCGAAGTCCCGGCCTTCTCAGCATTTCCAGAAGAGGCTTTACTTAAGCAACCGATGACGGATGCCATAACAGCTCCAGAGGTAGCTCCTGGCATGGACGATGACGTCTCCTTAACGGAGGTCCTGAGAAGTTCAGCTCTCATAGCCCAGGCGGAAAGGAAGCGCAGGAGGCGTACAGCAAGAGAACGTAACGCCGCCTTGGCCGCGGGTGCAGGCTCGAGCGCTGCTACCCCTATCCTTGCTTCTTCAGAGGGTGCTTCGACTGCCCTGTCTACCGCTCACAGATAGGAAGCACGTGCGGCTCGAGAAGCAATTGAAAGACCGACCCAAGGTAACGTAACACTGAGTCCTTTTGTCATAGTTTTAATCTTCAGATTCTCATATATCCTATCCTGCAGGGCCGAGTCTTGATGAGGAAGTGGTAGGTGAGATGGCGGCAACTACCGAGCCTGAACTGGCCACTCTTTCTCAAGAGTCTGGAACTGCTCCAATTGCCACTCTTTCCCCTTGCGGTTCCCTGCCGTTGCCGGGTGCTATGAGTATCACGACGGTTCTCGTGGAGTCGGGGGATGAAGCTACGGACGGCGAAACCATTCCGATGGAGGAGGTGAATCAGTCGTTGCACCCAGTGACGCCCTTGTCGCGGTTTCGACCGGCGACTCACCAGGTAGATTTTGGGCCATTGCTTTCCTTTTCATTCTGCAATCCCTTTCAATCTCTTCTGACAGTATTTCTTTTGTTTCTAATGCAGGTGTGGTGAGCGTTGAGGTTGTGCCACCCGAGAAAGCATCACCAGTTGCTGCTTTGACGGTGGCTGCCCCTTTGCCTTCTCTCGTATCCTCCCAAAAGCTGGAAGGTACGGGTTTGTGACTTATCGGTTTCATTGTAGGCAATATACTTTATGTATTGACATTGCATTATTACACCCTTGCAGGAGTCCTTTTTTATCATCTGTATCAGGTGTTACACCCACATTTCTCCTTCCAGTCGGAGATTGCTTCATCTAGTGGCGTTGGTGAGTACAGTCTCTAGCTAATACCTTCTCTTTTCTTTTATGGGCAGCCAAGTCATTGCTAATTCCTCTTTGCATTACTTGTAGCCTTTCAAATTGAAGGAGGGGACAAGGGTATCACCGCGCCACCAGTACTCCCAGCTCTGCCCCCTGTTGCAGCCGGTATATTAGACTCTATTATTCATATATCTTCTTTATTTCTTGAGTTTTCATCTGACTGTGATTTGTTTTGCAGTGATCGCACCGACTCCAGCTCCGTTCAAGTCTCGCATCATAATGCCGGCAGGGCCCTTTTCTAAACGTCCATCTTCAAAAGGCGCTGTGACCAGTCTGCGTATGTCTAGCGATTACATCGATGAGCTTGACGCGGAAGCCCCTACATTCGCTGCAGATTTTTCTGCTGAAGTTAATCCAATGCTGGCGACATTTGTGAACTTCCATAACGAAGGCGTCGTTGAGTCTTGGGTTAACCACTGCAGGAAGATTGAGGCCTACCTGCATGAGCTTGAGCTTGGACGTCCTGCTCCTGAGGTCCTGACTATGAACTCCCAACGGGCTGCGTGGGTCGAGCAGAGCACTCCCTACTTCCGCCATCTTGAACAAGAAGCGGCCTTAAAGCGTAAGGAGAGCGAAGAGACTTCAAGCGAATCTGCCCGGCTGCATGCTCAGGTTGACGCAAATGCTGTACAGCTGAAAGCTATCTTTGAGGGCCTTCTACGATGTATTTCAGACGGGCTAACGCTGAGGCAGAAGCTCGATCTCATCGAGCGAGATGCGCAAAGTCGTGAGGCAGCTCAGCGGGCCATCGATGAGCAACTTTCATCTTATTTGCAGCAACGGGCTCAATTGAAGCGGAGTTGGCTGCGGTAGCTGACCGTGAAAAAGGGCTTAGGGGAGTGCACGAGCAACTAATTGGTTTATTGAAAACGCCTCCTTCCCAATAGTTGTTTTTGTACCAATTAGCATTCGTAATTTTTTGAATAACATGTATCTATTTTTTTTACTCTTTCATATGATGTATCTTGTACCCAATTGAACTTATAAATAAAAGATACATTTCTTCCATACTATCTTGTGTTATCTCTTGCTTTCTTCTCTTTTCTTTGTTGCCGGCATGTTATCTTAGTAAGCGTAGCCTGTAGATGATAGAGAGCATTCCGTCTTGAACTCTTCGAGAGGTAGTGATGGCTTAGGAAGCAGGTTCAGATCTGCTGCCTAAGGCTTTTCAATTTTATGAACCATGAGGGTCTCATAAAGACTTTTCTCCCTACGAGTCGAAAGGATCTCGTAGGTGTATTTTCTTCTTAGGAATCGTGAGGATTTCTAAGTGTGTTTTCTCTTGGGAGTCGTAAGGATCTCACAAGAGAGTTTTCTTCCTTACAAGTCGAGAGGACCCGTAAGTGATTGATAGGGTTGATATTATCCGCATTTCACGGAATTAGGGGTTGCTCTAGGCGTTTCCCACGGGGTCAGAATTGACTTTAACCGTGTTCCACGGAACCAGGATTCGCTCTGGATGTTTCCCACAGGGTCAGGATTGACATTAGCCGTGCTCCACTAGACCAGGATTTGCTCTGGACGCTTCCCACGGGGTCAGGATTGACATTAGCCGTGTTCCACAGGACCAGGATCCACTCTGTACGCTTCCCACGGGTTCAGGATTGACATTAGCCGTGTTCCACTAGACCAGGATTCGCTCTGGCTGTTTCCCACGGGGTCAGGATTAATATTAGCCATGTTCCACTAGACCAGGATTTGCTCTGGATGCTTCCCACGGAGTCAGGATTGACATTAGCCGTGTTCCACAGGACCAGGATCCACTCTGGACGCTTCCCACGGGGTCAGGATTGATATTAGTCATGCTCCACAGGACCAGGATCCACTCTGGATGCTTCCCATGGGGATAGGATTGACATTAGTCGTGTTCCACTAGACCAGGATTTGCTCTGGACGCTTCCCACGGGGTCAGGATTGACATTAGCCGTGTTCCACTAGACCAGGATTCACTCTGGACGCTTCCCACAGGGTCAGGATTGACATTAGTCGTGCTCCACTAGACCAGGATTTGCTCCGGACGCTTCCCACGGGGTCAGGATTGACATTAGCCGTGTTCTACTAGACCAGGATTTGCTCTGGACGCTTCCCACGGGATCAGGATTGACATTAGCCGTGTTCCACAGGACCAGGATCCGCTCTGGCCGCTTTCTACGGGGTCAGGATTGACATTAGCCGTGTTCCACAGGACCAGGATTTGCTCTTGACGCTTCCCACGGGGTCAGGATTGACATTAGCCGTGTTCCACTAGACCAGGATTTTCTCTGGATGCTTCCCACAGGGTCAGGATTGACATTAGCCGTGTTCCACAGGACCAGGATTTGCTCTGGACGCTTCCCACGGGGTCAGGATTGACATTAGCCGTGTTCCACTAGACCAGGATTTGCTCTGGATACTTCCCACGGGGTCAGGATTGACTTTAGCCGTGTTCCACAGGACCAGGATCCGCTCTGGACGCTTCCCACGGGGTCAGGATTGACATTAGTCGTGTTCCACTAGACCAGGATTTTCTCTGAACGCTTCCCACGGGGTCAGGATTGACATTAGCCGTGTTCCACAGGACCAGGATCCTCTCTGGCTGCTTCCCACGGGGTCAGGATTGACATTAGCCGTGTTCCATAGGACCAGGATTTGCTCTGGACGCTTCCCATAGGGTCAGGATTGATATTAGCCGTGTTCCACTAGACCAGGATTTGCTCTGGACGCTTCCCACGGGGTCAGGATTGACATTAGCCGTGTTCCACGGGACCAGGATCCGCTGTGGACGCTTCCCACGAGGTCAGGATTGACATTAGCCGTGTTCCACAGGACCAGGATTGGTTGACTTTATCCATATTTCACGAAGTCAGGAGTTGACTTTATCCGCATTTCACGGAATCGGGGGTTGACTCTCGGTTGTCTGTGCACCGCCGAGTCATGGAACTGGAAATTGCCGCGGTTTCGCTTGGCTGATGTTGCGTCTATTGTAATGAGACGAATATCGAGGTGGTCTATAGGTTTTCTGTGAACCGTCGAGATTTGGAGTAGGGACTTTGCCATGGCTCCAAGGTCGATTGTCGCGTCTGAATCCTGCTGGAATGAGGAGGAACGTTGTTGATAATCTCTAGGCTGTCTGTGAACCGTCGAGATTTGGAGTAGGGACTTTGCCATGGATCCAAGGTTGATTGTCGCGTCCAAATCCTGCTGGAATGAGGAGGAACGCTGTTGTGGGTCTCCAGGCTGTAGATGAACCGTCGAGACTTGGCTCTCCTTCTGATGGAGCCTGGTGGGAAGATATGGGTCCCTCTTTGTTTGTGCCCCTGGATTGTATACAGGGATCGATGTGATCTCACTTGTAAGGAAAAAAGTTTCATTTTATATATTTTTCTTTCCACGATGCTCTATCATTTCAGCTTTTATATCGCGAAAGTCACGATTGCCCAATCATTTCGGCTATTTTTCGTGGTGCCCAATCATTTCGGCTATTTGTTTTATTTTCTCGCTGCTTTTTATTGCGAGTTGCCCAATCATTTCGGCTATTTTGCATGCATATATTTTACTTGCTGATTTTGTTGCAAGTTGCCCCATCATTTCGGCTATTTCATATGCATTTGTGGCTCGCTGACTTTTCGCTGCGAGTTTGGGATTTGATACCGATTTAGCCATCAGCATCGCTTCAACTGGGACATTGCCAAGAGTGAATCAACATTCGCCTCTGTCGATGTCGAACAAAGGTGGCTTAGCGAACAGGGTTAGGATCCTGTCGACTAAGGCTTTTGACTTTATGAGCCGTAAGGGTCTCATAAAAGTATTTCTCCCTACAAGTCGTGAGGATCTCGTAGGTGCGTTTTCTCCTTAAGAATCGTGAGGAGTCTTAAGTGTGTGGTCTCTTATAAGTCATAAGGATCTTACAAGAGTATTTTCTCCTTATAAGTCAAGAGGACTTACAAGAGTTGTTCGCCATATGAGCATATCCCCAGTCGCGGGTGAGACTTTGTTAGGGAAATGTTTATTCGTGCCCGTGGATTGTATACAAAGGTCAGCATTGAACCGCTTGTAGGGTAGCATTGGAGGTTGGGATGGCTTAGGAACAGGTTCAGATCCCTGTAGCTTAAGGCCTTTGAACCCTGTGAGCCGTGAGGGTCTCAAAGGGGAATTCTCCTTACGAGTCGTGAGGATCTCGTAAGTGTAACTTCTCCTTAGGAATCGTGGGGATCCCTAAGTTTGTTGCTCCCTTGTGAGTCGTAAGGATCTCACGCAGGTATTTTCTCCTCATAAGGTCGAGAGGACCTTGCAAGTGTCTTTTAACGAGATTGCGCCCTTTCGGGTTTTCACAAAACTCGCCGGTAGTCCTGCTGTTTTTACTCACGGAGCCCTTTCGGATTTTCATCCGTGCCCATTTTGCTTATGGACATACCGTTTTCTTTTTTCTTTTTTCTTTTTTTTTTATATTTTTTTCTTTTATTTTTTTTTGTGTCAACCTTGGGATGCTGTGATCCGTAGTAGTTCATCGACGTCTCGGTCAATAGCCAGTTTTAGGACATAGTGGTCTATCGTTAGTTTAAGGATGTTACGGTCCGTTTGCCGGCTATTACTTATAGAGTTTGGGCTTAGGAAGATAGCGAGCGGACATAGGCATCGTCATCTATCGTTGACCTAGGCCGTGACTCGTCAGGCGTAGTATTTTTTCAGGAATCGCCGTTTATTGGCCTGAAAGGTCTTTCTCCATGCATGTCCATGAGTAGATAGGCTCCACCCTGGTAAACTTTGTCTATGATGTATGGACCTTCATAGTTCGGCTCGAATTTTCCCCATTTGGGACGATTGGGGATCATAGGTCTCTTGACCATTAGCACGAGTTCGCCTTGGTGGAATGTTCTCGGCCTAGTCAATCTCTCATATGAGCGCGTCATCTTTGCTTTATAAGCCTCCAGATTTTTTTGCGCCATGAGTCGGGTTTCATCAAGGGCGTCGAGCTCCTCAAAGCGAAGGTGAGCATTCTCTTCGTCCGTTAGCTCGTAATGAACTGCCACTCGTAGAGAGGGTAACTCTATCTCGAGAGGGAGTACTGCTTCTGTGCCAAATACCAATGCATACGGTGTTGTGTTTGTGGTTGTTTTCAACGTAGTTCGATACGCCCAGAGAGCTTCATGCAGTCTTTTGTGCCAATCCCTCTTATTTCGAGACACCGTATTTTTCACAATCTTCGTCAAGGTATTGTTGAAAGTTTCAGCTAGAGCGTTAGCTCGGGGATTATAGACCGAAGAGTATCTCCAGTCTATATTATGTTGTTGCGCGAAGCGGCTGATCTTGTGGCTTCTGTAGGCTGGCCCGTTATCGGAGATAATCCGTCACGGAGTGCCGAACCGGTAAATGACGTGATTCTTGAAGAAATGGAGGATATTCTCCGTCTTCACTTCTCTTAGTGGTACTGCTTCTGCCCACTTGGAGAAGTAATCGGTTGTCGCCAAAATGAATCGATGTCCTCTGGACGATGCTGGTTCGATGGGCCCGATTATGTCGGTTCCCCACATTTCGAATGGCCAGCTAGCCACCGTTGGGTGTAGCGGATTTCGATGCTGATGGATAAAGTCCCCGTGAATCTGGCACAAGTGGCACTGCTTCGCGTATTCGAGGCAGTCTTGGATCATCGTGGGCCAATAGTAACCCATCCTTTTGATCTTTAGTTTCATCTTCGGCCCGGCTTGGTGAGAACCGCAGAGTCCGTCGTGAGTTTTTTGGACGACTCTCTTTGCCTCTTCAGGTCCCAAGCATCTTAGCCACAGGGATTCGAATGATCTTTTATAGGGAGTATCATTGACGAAGGCAAAAGATAGAGCTCGTTTCATGAGCTGATGTCTTGACGACGCATCTTCAGATGCTCGACGGGATTTGAAGTAGTCTATAAAGACTTCTCTCCAATCCTTAGCCTTTTCCTGGTCTTTTATTTGTAGGGCCGTTTGCTCGGTAGTTCCCTTTTCTTCGGACGACTCCGGAGATATTTCTGCCGGTGCAAGAACCCGACGGCTTTCCACTACGATCCTCACGTCATCGAAGTTCTTGTCGGCTAGTTCTTTAGCAAGTTTAGCTAACGCATCCTCTTTTCTATTCTCCGCTCGCGGTATGCTTTCCAGGGCGTAGATGGGAATTTGAGCCAGCAATTGTTGCACTTTCTCACCGTACTTTACCAACTCTGGTTTGCATATTTGATAGTCGCCATTTACCTGACTAATGACCAGCTAGGAGTCTCCATATATGAGGAGGTTCTCGATTCCTGTGTCGACGGCGATCTCAAGACCTACTATCAAAGCTTCATATTCATCTTTATTGTTCGTCCTCAGGTCTGTTAAGGAGAAGGCAAAACGCATTATCCCTCCTTATGGAGTCGTGAAGATGAGGCATATCCCTGATTTGATTATAGGGGTGCTTTGTTTGCGATTCTTTATGGAAGATGCTCCATCGAAGTAGAGTTCCCACTGGGTATCATTCTCTCTTCTCTCCCCATCGATCGTGTCAAACACGTGCTCGTCTGGCAATTCGCAATTTAGGGGTGAGTCGGCAGGTATAGGATTCTCAGCGAGGAAGTCGGCGATGGCCTGACCTTCATTGCCTTGAGGGGGCGGTATGTCACCGAGAATTCCATTAAGAGGATGGTCCATTTAGCGATTCGTCCTGTTAGTATGGCTCTTGACATCAAATACTTGAGAGGATCCAATTTTGATATGAGATGGACCTCATGTGCCAATGCATAGTATCTGAGCTTCGTTATCGCGAAGATCAACGCCAGGAAGTGTTTTTCGATGAGGGAGTAATTGTTTTCTGCCCCCAGGAGAACTCGACTCAAGTAGTAGAGGGCCCTCTCTTTCCCTTGATCATTTTCCTGCGCCTATAGTGCGCCTAAGGAACTTTCAAGGGTTGTCGTGTACAGGATGAGGGGCTTTCCCTTGACCGGGGAGGTCAGCACCGGCGGATTCTCTAGGTATTGCTTAATTTCGTCCAGAGCGCTTTGGCATTTGCGATCCCAGACGAACGGGGTTCCCTTCTTCATTAGGTGACTGTAAGGACGGCACTTGCCGGAGAGGTTGGCTATGAATCGCCGGATATACGCGAGCTTTTCTTGGAGAGACCGTAGCTGCTTGAGAGTTCTAGGCGGGGGCATTTCCATAATCGCCTTGATCTTTGACGGGTCTATCTCGATGTCTCGGTGTCGGACAACGAATCCTAGAAACTTGCTCGAGGAAACTCTGAACGTGCATTTGAGAGGGTTCATCTTCAAGCTGTATTTCCGAAGGCGCTGAAACACAATCTTCAGATACTCTAAATGTTTCTCATATGATTTGCTTTTCACCACAAGGTTGTCGATATAGCATTCGACGATTTCATGTATGATGTCATCGAAAATCTTCGTCATGGCCCACTGATAGGTGGCGCCGGCGTTCTTCAGACCGAAGGGCATCACTTTGTAACAGAATATGCCCAGAGAGGTCCGGAAAGCGGTATGCTTCTGGTCTTCAGGATGCATCTTTATCTGATTGTACCCTAATGATCCGTCCATGAAGGAGAAGACTTCGTGAATGGACGTGTTATCTATCATCAGCTCGGTAACCGGTACGGGAAAGTCGTCCTTCGGGCAAGCTTTATTAAGGTCTCGAAAGTCCATGCAGATACGCACCATCCCATTTTTCTTCATCACTGGGACAATGTTGGCGATCCGGTCAGGATACTGAACCTCTTGGATGAAGCCGGAGTCGATTATCTTCTTGACCTCGGCATTGATGCTCATCTCAAGCTCGAGCCGCATTCTTCTCGATGCTTGTTTGATCAGCTTGACGTCCAGAAATATTGCCAATTTGTGGACGGCTATTTCTGGATCTAATCCGGGCATCTCGAAATAGTTCCACACAAAGCAGTCTTTATACTGCATGAGCACGTCTTTTAGTGTAACCACCCTTTCTTCAGACAGCAGCTCACTGACGAATGTCGGCCGTGGGTCACTTGCCGTCCCCAAGTCAATTTTCTTGAGGTTATATGCAGTAGTATGTATCCCATCTTCCAGCTCTTTTGGCGCCGGTGGAAACTCTGAGATCACCTCGTCATCATCGTTCTCGAAGCACCAGGGGAGGTCATCCATATTCTCGGGTTCTTCTTCTGACAGAGTTATCACGCGACAGGTACGAGATCGCTTCCAAGACCGATGTTGGTCTGGTTCTACCCTCGCTGCATGTGCGGCTTTCGGTTCATGCTTCTGTGGTGGGGTTACCTTCCAACTGCTGGATAGAGAGAACCTGCCTTGCTGATACTGGTCTTCGACCCAGTCTTTAAATGTAAAGCAGTATTCGAGAGGATGCCCTATCGCTTGGTGATAGGAGCAATAATCCAGATGATGAATCTCACCTGCTTGCTCAGGGTGCTTCGACTCTGGGAGCATCATTATCTGATGTTTTATGACAAGAACGAATATCTTCTTTGTCTTGTCTTGGGGAAAAGAATATGCTCGACTCTTCTTCTTTATAAGAGACGGATCTCGGCTGCTCGATTCTCGATCGCGTGGCTTCTTAGATCTGCTACGCTGTTGTCGAACGTTTTTTCCGTTCTTTGGTTTATTTTTTCCTCTGCGTCGGGTCTTTTGTATGACGGGCTGGCGACGAAGGGCATCGTCATTTTCTGTAGCTTGCTGAAGGTGGCACGGCGTTCTGGCTTTCTCGTAGATGGCCATTTCGCGATTATGGTCTTCAAGGACCTTTTGACCCGCTTCCCTTATTAGCTTGTCCATCTGTTCTTCGAATGATGGACTCAGCATTTTCATGGCGGGACCTCGTTTTGGTTCAGGGTTAGCATCTTCCCACAGAGCATCTCCTTCTTCATCGAAGTCATGTATGACGTAGCAGTCATGAAATTGGTCCCGTTTCTTGGATCGGATATATCCAAGCCCGATTGCTTCCATTCTCAAGTTGGGCAATTTTCGCTGAGTTCCAGGGACGTTCCAGATCCTGTTGTAGAATTGAGCTTGTCGAGCAGTCTACTTAAGAGGTACGCCTTGGTGCTTTAACAGCCTCTTCAATCCTTCTGTATAGTATCTAGGCAGACGAATGGGCTGAAGCCTGTCAAGTGTAGAATTGGCACCGTGCCAAATTTCTTTCTCCACTTTGGTTTCCGTTGATCGATAAAAGAGGATCACTTTTTCATCTCTTCGCCTGGGAGAGACGTAGAATGTCTACAGTTCCTACACACTATAGGTATCAATTGCGTCGAGCTCCTTGTAGTGCTCTTGCGGAACCATGGCGATTTGCAAACCCCCATCATCACCAGCGAAAGCTTGTACTGATGGCCGAACAGAAAAAACCGTATTAACCTCATCTTCCGAGTCACTGCCGAAGACCAGCATAGGGGTGGACGATCCTAGCTTGTTGCATTGGGGCGGCCCGGAATAAACTATTTCTTCTTCCTCCTCGGTATCACTCCCGAAGACTGGAATGGTGGTGATAGCTTTTTGCTTATTCTCCGGTTTGCGACATCTTTCTGTGTCTTTGAAATTTGGCAGGAAGTACTTAGCATCTTCGTACTTGCAGACTTCGTTCACGGAGATTGGGTTCAACTCCCCTGTCACGGTATACTCGAGACCATCCTTGAAATACTTCATACATTAATGTTGTGTGGAAGGGATAATGTTGTACTCGTGTAACCAAGGTCTGCCGAGCAAAGCGTTTTAACATGTCTTGGCGTCAATGACGTGGAACTTGATATCAGTGATGAGCAGCCCAAAGCATAACGTCAGTATCACAGACCCGAACGTCTGTGATGACTGGAAGTCAAACCCGGAGATGGTGATTTTATCACGAGCGAGGTGTTGAACGCTCATGCAGATTACCTTTAACACTCTTACATTGAGGAGGTTAACGGAGGACCCATTGTCAACCAGGATTTGCCTATCTTGATATCATGACAGTATCCAGAGATATAAAGGGGACGGTTGTGCTTACACGTCCCGAGGAGGAGATCTTCATCGCCGAAAGTGATGTCAGTAGTGTGCACTTCTTCCAGCTCGTCTTTCATCTTTTCTTCGGCGAGGAAAGCTTGAAACTGGTCAGGCTCTTGTAACGCCTTGATCAGAGAATATCTTGCTTCTTTTGATAACAAGAAGGCATCGAGAATGCTTAGCTGTGAAGGTAGCTTCCTCAAGTGTGCCAGAACGTTGTAATCCACCTTGTTTTTCTTTGGCCGGTCCTTGGCTGTTAGCTCTTTAACGACTTGATCATCTAGGGCGATATCCTCAGGGACTTTTTCTTTCCCCTTATCTTTTCTATTCGACCCACTGTTCGCGGGCCCAAGATTATTTTCGGGCAGCGTACGATTGCGCAGCCGAATGTTCTCACAGGTCTTCATTTCTTCCGTTTCGGATGTGGGTTCTTTGAAGAGAGGGCCAAGGGCTATTTCTTCATCGGAATCGCTCCCGAAAGTTAGAACTTGCGACCCCCCGGCATCGGCCATATGAAAGTTGCCGGTAGTTCTTTTGCGCTCCTCGGTCGTATTTCTTTGCTCCCGACGAGTTTTGCGTTTCATCCACTTAAAATGTTGTCGGTGAGCAACATATCTCTGCCACCAGTTTTTAAAGGCGTTGCGCTCTTCGGTGGGGTGCGCAATCCTTCAATGATAAAAACAGTAATTAGGATGCACGTCCTCTTCATTAAGGTTTATCTCATCAAAAGTGTTTCATTCGGAGGGTGGCAGCTTCATTCCTATTGATATGGCTTTAGCGAATCTTTTCTTCATTTTGAACCTGCTCTTGTCTGTCGCGGGCATGCCTCGATCTGGTTGGGGTGCTTCAACCCTTTAATCCAGTCGTCGACGTTTGGCTTTTCCAAATATGGCCATTTCGCGCTCTCGATCAGCCTTGCTTTTCAGAAAAGCTTCGTTTAAGAATGCATCAATTATTTCGTCTGATGGTCCTAGAAGTTCCGGCTCGGGATCTGCTCCCAGTTTCTCTGCGTCCAGAGCTTCTTCACCGTTTATTAACGAGTGAGAGATCACATAGAAGCTTGCTACATAATCCTCAGGTTCATCCGATAAGGCTTCTCCATTGTCATCATCTCCGTCCTCAAGGACGTGGCTGAGAAATTCTTGGAGTGTGACTGGGGTCCGCGCCTTCTGGTTATATTCTTCCAGCGCGTCAATATGTTTTTGCAGGTCCGTGCGCTTGTCATCAGGCTTCACGGGCTTTCTGGTCTTTTTCTTCTTCTTCGAAGACTTTGACGGCTAGGTGTGAGCGCTTTGACTATCACCACCAATTTTTAGAGTCAGGCGCGGTTTCAGCATTCCCTCGATGATCTCGGGTTCTAGCTGATTTTTCCATCTGATCGCCGGGCATGTTTGGAGATCCTCCAGCATTCTTTTCGTCTTGGCTGAAAGAACGACCTTCCATGGAGCTTCTTCTATAAAATAGCATGATGCCCTCGGTGTGTCCCCCTTTTAGAGAGCGTGCGGCTGGGGCTGGTTTACTTTCCAATTCTCAGACAGTGCGAATTTGCCTTGTTGGTATTGGTCTTCAATCCAGCCTTTAAAGACGAAGCAATCTTTGATTGGGTGGCCTATCCCTTTGTGATAGGGCAATAATTGGGATTATTAGCCTCACCCAGTTACAATGGGCGTTTTGGATCCGGCAAGTTGATGAGCCTGTTGCGCACCGCCAGCTCGAACAATCTCCTCCTTTTGTCCCGGGGAAATGAATAAGGGTGCTTCATCTTCTTATTATAGAATCGCCGTCTCTCGTCTTGGCGATCAGTTAGTTTTGGACCACCGGGCTGCTGTTGAGCATTGGCGACGAAGGTCGCTTTCCCTTTCCCTTTTTCATTCCGCGGCTCCGGCTTCGAAGAGGAAAGTCTGTGGCCCATCTGGTCCATTTGGGCCAGCTTGTCGATCAAGGCTTGGAAAGTGGTCGGCTTGAAAAACATCATGAATTGTGAAATGGTCGCCTGCGGATCAACAGTACCCACGAACATGCCTACCGCAGGCGCTTCTTCGATGCGCTGCCCGCACTTCGACCATAGATTCCGCCACCATATTGCATACTAAACCCATGTTTCACCTGGCTTCACCCTGGCGTTAATTAATGCAGTGATCGGGGTGCTCTCGCTAGCGCTGGCGAAACGTTGGGTGAACAGCAATTCCATCTCTATAAAAGTTTTAACGGAGTCGTTGGGAAGCTCTGAGTACCATTCGAACGCCGTCTCCGCCAAGCTGTCGACGAATTGGCGAAGCAGTAACTTATCATCCCCTCCAGTGTTTCCGCAGAGAGCCCTAAACTGAGCGACATGTTGATGGGGATTGCCCGTCCCCTTGTATACATGGAATTTAGGAATCGTGTATCCTGGCGGATACCTTATTTGATCGTACCAACCCGGATAGGACCGTCCCGTTCTAACGACTTGGCCAGCCACTTCATTCGCTTGATGAGCTCGTATTTGTTGAGCTATATAATCATCGAGCGTGGTTTTAGAGATGGTCCCCTCCTTGGCTGTTGACAGAGCCGGCAGAGGATGTCATGTCTCTCCTCTATCATCTTCAATTATTACTGAAGGATCTTCGGCTGGAGGGTCCGGCTGGATCATCATGCCCACCATATCTTGGAATAGAAAGGTCATTTGTTTTATATTGGCCGCTTGTTCCACGGCCTCCTTGTTCTTCTTCTCAAGCATTCTCCAAAGGAATTCGGCATCAGTTTCCTGCTCACGGCGCTGCTCCGAGGATGTTTCGGGGCTTGCTTTCGGTCCCGTAAGTGTGGCCATAGCTCTTAGCATCTCTTGGAGCTTTTGTTGTTGTTGCTCCTGAGCCTTAGTCACTGATCGCGTAAGCCGTCGATGACCTGTGGAGATACGGTTGTCCTCTTTTCCCGATGCCATATAGACGGTATGCACCACCATGCCCCCAGACTTAGGGCGTTTAGGCTCAGTGCCTTTGATCTTTGTAGCAGACACGAGGATCTTCTCCGGCTTTCTCTTTTTGTGGACTGGTGAAGTTGAGGGGGCCGTTGCAGCGGGCACCCAAGTAGACGACCCCTTTTGTGGTACGACAGAGTGGCCCTTCTCTTGCCGAACTTTTATCTTTTTCTGTCGGCGAGAGTAATCTTGATCAATCACCGAGTCCTGAACCTGTCGCTAAACTTTGTAAATTTTAGAAGACAGCCACTGAGGGGGCTGCTCTAGCTTCACCTTAGTAGCGTTCTCCATGGGTAGAGGAGATCTCTTCATCACGGCAGTCGGAGAATTTTTGCGCACCCTCCTTAGCGGTTCAATGATGTTCCCAGTTGGAACAGCAGCATCGATTTCCACCGTTGGAGCCGGCGGAGTCAGTCCAGAAGGAGAGTTGCCCCTAGCCTTCCTTACTCGGCGCCAGTAGCGACGTCGAGCGTGTCGAGCCGTTGGGATTATCTCAGCTGTAGGAGTGACTTCCTCATACCCCCTGTGTTGGTCAGAAATTGTCGTTGTCAGTCTATTAAAGACTGATGTCCGCTGAGTGGGGATGGCCAACCTATCGAAGGCATACTTCCGAGCAAGGGAAGCAGCCTTGACGATTTCGTCTGGAACGGGAGTGAAACAGTCAGTCTTGTGAAGACCGACCATTTAGCAGGAGAAGCCGCCTCGACGACTTCAGGAGAAGGAATGGCTATCCGCTTAGGAATAGCACCTTCTGGTATTGCGGGCTTCTTCATGAGCCCGTTGGAGCTTTGGCCCAGTCTGTTGAAAACTGAGGCAGTGGACTTGGACGACCCGTTGAGAGGGGCCGCAATAGTTGCAAGCCGATCAAAAACTGACTTCTTCGGAGCTTCTGACGATGCTATAGGAGTGTTAAAGCTTGTTGGCGGGATCATGGTCCCGAAGAATAGCCCAGTGGTGGCTTGGGTCACTTGTTCCACTGGTATCGTGAAAAGTGAGACCGCTTGGGGCCCATAGGTCACTCCTCCGGCGGGGATGGAGTAAGAGTTGTTGCAGTTGTTGCAATTTGTGCAGTTGAAAGCCATTGATCTTCTGTTTTCTGCACGGAGTAAGACACCCAATCTTAGTACCTTGAATCCAAGGGCAACCATATCAAACCGCGATTTGTTCGCGAAGCACGACACACGAAGTGTGGAGTGGAAAGAGGAAGAGGTCCCACCGGGCGTGCCAGAATCCGTTCTCCTCCGAACACAGAGATGGAACCGCGTAGGTTCGTCTTGCCTGAATTTGGGCGCAGATGCTAATTGGTGCTATCCGTCCACCTTTCCGAAGATGCCAAGTTGATTTATGACACCATGTATCGAAGGTTTAAAGGGATGCGGCCGATGTAGCAGACTTCGTCAGATTCCCCCTCATTGAGGGGTTTTTGATTGTGGGGACGCTCTTCCCTGCAGGCGTAAGCCCCTGCAGTTAATTACGCTACCGGATCGCGGTAACCACTTTCTCCTTCTCCAGGTGGTCACTTCGTGTCATGTGTGTTTGTTTTGTTTATAGTTGCTCGTGGATTGTATATGGAGACTAATTTATGGTGTCGCCCGTAGGGCGTGGATTAGTCTAAATCCGTATTTTCTTAGATTTGGGTTTGGGGTTGGGTTTAAGAATACGATAGTCTCATTTAAGACTAAGATCAACATAAATGTATGTTAAGGATACGTTAGTCTAATTTCAGACTAAGATCAACTTAACGGGATCGTTTAGATCCAACAAAAGAGCATTTGGGCTCTATTGTTTAGTTTAGGGACTTTGCGGTCCATAATTAGTTTAAGGACATTACGGTCCAAGGTTAAGGACATCATAGTCCATGGGCTTAAGGACCCCACAGTCCAAGGTTAAGGACATCATAGTCCATGGGATTAAGGACCCTACAGTCCGAGGTTAAGGACATCATAATCCATGGGTTTAAGGACCCCACAGTCCGAGATTAAGGACATCTTAGTCCATGGATTTAAAGACCCCACAGTCCGAGGTTAAGAACATCATAGTCCATGAGTTTAAGGACCCCACAAGGTCCGAGGTTAAGGACATCATAGTCCATGGGTGTAAGGACCCCACAGTCCGAGGTTAAGGACATCATATTCCATGGGTTTAAGGACCCCACAATCCGAGGTTAAGTACATCATAGTCCATCGGTTTAAAGGGACCCCATAGTCCGAGGTTAAGGACATCATAGTCCATGGGTTTAAAGGGACCCCACAGTCCGAGGTTAAGGATATCATAGTCCATGGAATGTATGGTTGTCAGGACCCGTCGCCTCTCTGAAGACGTTAAAGAATTACAACGACAAATATCAGAGGAATGAAGATATGTGCCCTTGAACCAATTTTGGTTGCGAGATCTGTAGTGCAATTGGGACTAAGATCTGTTAAAAGATTTATGAGCATATGGGCTCAATTAATCTGAATGAGGGGTTTATAGCCAACTTGGGCTCGGCCCACTCAGTTAAAATGTTAAACATTTGATAATGCTGGGCATTGATTTGAGTTATGACAATATTTTTGTCTTTTATTGAATGCTGAGCATTCATCATAGCTCTGGGCTTTATTTAAAGAACAATTTATGTTCTATCAGCGCACACGTGAGGAACACGTGGCATGCTTGGCGCTTGGCGCCAGTCAAAGAGCGCAGTGCGCTTCTGCCGAGTAACGCACACTTGAAGGACAGGTGGTGCGCTTAGTGCTGAGCGCCAGATTATGAGCGCATCGCGCTTGTTTATGAGCGCAAAGTACTATTTGTTCATTGGCGCACACGTAGAGAGCACGTGGTGCACTTGGCGCTGAGCGCCAGTCTATGAGCGCAGAGCGCTAATCCAAGTGCGCAGAACGCTATCTGTTAAGTAGCGCACACGTGAGGAGCACGTGGTGCACTTGGCGCTTTGCGCCAGTCAAAGAGCGCAGAAGCGCACCTGGTCAATTTTATGATCTGAGAAATAAATTCTCGTTTATAAGAGACTTTGTCTCAAGATTCTAAGAACAAAGTTCTTATTTTATAGGAGATGTTTCAATCTCTTACTTTGGTGAAAGGCTTTGCCTTTATGGATCTATGATCCTAAGAGAATTGAATTATTCTCCCCCTTTTTATAATGAGATATTCATGATCTCTTTTTGTAAAAGACAATTTATCTTATATATCTGTGATCTGTGAGAAGAATTATGTTCTTCTTCTTATGAGATCCTTTGATCTCTTTGTGAAAGACCTTGGTCTTATAGATATATGATCTTAAAGAAAGAAGTGAATTCTTCTTTTTATATGAGACGATTTCGTCTTTCTGTTCTTTTTACCTTGAAGAAAAGTTGTTCTTCTACCGAGTGCATGGCACTTCTTTCTGAGATTTCTCCAAGTTTTCGGAGGGGTTCCTCTGTATGTTTCTCTATCTCAGACTTGAAGTCTTGGGGCCTTTATATAGGGCGAGCTGATTTGTTCCATCGGTTAAGGAGATCTTTTCTCCAATTGATTTGGGGATTTCCCCACCGTTGGATCTTTGATCCAAGGGATTCTGATTTACAGAAGGCAATTTTCTTGTTTTTAACAAAATTGGGAAATCTTTCCATACAGAATTTATTCTGTATTTTGGTGATTTTTAATCACCTTTGGATCATTAATCTAACGGTGCTCTGATTTACAGAGCACAATCTTTTTTATTTGGAAAGATTTTGAGGAATCTCTCCTTAACAGAATTTTATTCTGATTAATTGATGATTTATCATCTTTATTAGATCTTTGATCTGACGGTGGGGAGCTTTTAGTTCTAGCGCTAGCGCACCCGTGCTTTGCACGTGGTGCGTTGCTTAGAGTGCAGCGCACTCAGCGCTAGCACACCCGTGCGCTGCTTTGCAGCGCACTTAACGCTAGCGCACACGTGCTTTGCACGTGGTGCGCTGCTTATAGCGCAGCGCTCTCAGCGCTAGCGCACATGTGATTTTGCACGTGGTGCGCTCCTTAGGGCGCAGCGCAATTGGCGCTGCTATGAAGCGTTGCTTCATTTCAAAATTTGAAATTTGAATAGAGTTTTGCTATGATTAGGGAAACACCAATTATTTGATTGCAGTGCCTATATGCCTTGCATATAGGGGCTCACGTATTTAACATGTGTGGCTCTTTTATCCCATTTGTTTTTAACTGCAGCGCCTATATGCTTTTGCATATAGGTGCTCACGTTTAACACGTGAGACTTGAATAGTGGGGAATTTTCCCCCTTTCTTTTTTTATGAGGGAACAAGTACCTTGAAATCCCAATAAAATGATCTTTTGAATGTATTCTTTGATCTCATGTTCATGTAATGTATCAAGTGTCATAGCAGATCAAATATCAGCTAGAGTCGGCTCAGACATGGTTGAGACAGCTCAGAAATCATCCAGAATAACGATTTCCTCTATGTTCTCTTGAGCCGGCTCATGAACAATTTTAGACGGCTTAACATTTCTTGAGATGGCTCGGTAATATTTGAGACGGCTCAGTATACACCTGGAAAATCATATTTCCCCTCTGTTGCTTTGAGACGGCTCATCATAAATGAGAACTAGCCCAACATAAAATTCGATCGGGCCTGAGATCTCGCATGATATATTTCTCTTACGTAACCGACCGAGCCCCTATATAAGCACCCAGATCCCATACTAAAAACCCTAAACCCCTCCTCTAAAAACCCTAGTTGCCTCTCCTCTCTCTCGTCTTTCCCTCCTCCATCATCTTCCAAGCCGAGATCTCTCAAGCACCTGTGAACCCAACTCGAGCAACCCATCAAAGAATCGAACACCACCTTCATCTCTGGATCGCCATCATCGCCTTCTTGTTCTTCCGCATGGCTACATCTTACAAAGTGCACCAAGTCAAGATCCTCATCTTCATCCGTCTTTCGAGATCCTACGAAATCCCATCAAGACAAGTACTCTTTGTAACGACTCTAAAATCCTTGTACACTTTTGTTAATCAAATATTAATAAAAAAGTGTATTTCTGTTCTGATTAGGAGTTATAAGTAATTCTTATTAAATAAATGCAAGAAACAACTTGTAGCTCATTGCTTAGACCTTTACACTGTCGTCCTATAGCCCGCGTGTTCGAATCCTTGCATAGCCAATTATTTTATTTAATTTATTTTTGACATTTTTAGAATCCTGAAACTTTCACGAGCGGTACACGGAGTTACGAAACGATTCAGAAGAAAAGATAGATGTTTTTGGACTATTCGAGCTGACCTGAGCCTACAACCCGAGACCCGGCCCCATCTATCGAACTTGACCTACCCAGGTTGGCCCCTGGACCACTACGGTTGGCCCCACCTTGCCCAAACGTTCCCTGACCATGCCAGTGAGTCTTTTGGTTTTCCAACTGCTCATTTCAATACCCCAAATGTCTCCATTCAACCCGAGACTGCTCCAACTCTTCATTTTCTCCATTAAATCCTTTTTATTATCCTTTAATTAAATTTTTTATTACACCATATCTCTCTGCCTTTCTCCTATAATTATCTATGGCTGCCCACTTATTTTTCCCCTGTGTAATACTCTGAAAATTCTCCTAAAATTCTCTGTACAAATTTCTCTCTAAAAAGTTCGCTCAAGTCCAAGTTCTATCCAAGTCTAGTGAAGCCAAGTTCTTCCTCCTCTTTTCACGAACACAACTTCAAGAACCCACCGCGGCTGCAAACCACCTTGGCCAAGCACCACCTAGTTTCTCCCACTATCATCGCCGTCATCAACGACAACAATAAAATAGCAAACTCTCTTTTCTTTATAATCAGTGAATTGGTTGTTAGACCAATTCACAATGCGAAAAAGTCTCCCCACCCTTCTTCTTCTGCCTTCGAATCCATTCTTTTGCCATATCGCCGAATAAGTCAATGCTTTGAACTACGTCCATGAAATAACATTTCTTGTATCAAAATCTCTTTATGCCTTATTAAAAGAAAAAGGGAAATTTGTGATGAAATTAACCTACCACTAATTCTAGCAAAGTTATGAAAACTATCTAATATTAAACGACACTATAACATGTAATCCGCGTTATTAAAATTCTCTTCATGATATGCCTTTTGCTATATATACATAACATCAAGTTTCATGTAACTTTTACTATTCTTTATACTTTAACATGAATTTAGAATTATTATACATATTTTTAGTGATAGCTCATGGGATAACGGCCTACCCTCCCCCCTCCCACACACTTTTGAATCGTAATACACTCACATATTCGTAGCAATAGTTTCTAAAGGTTAACCTTGCGTTATAATAACCTTGAGTTTAAAATAATTTACCTATAACCCTTTCTTTCGCAATTTCGCCCCTACAACCCTCATAAGGAGAATCCGGTTAAAGTTGGTGCCGATTATATCGCATCTTGTGTCTAGTAGGGCAATACACAAAGCTCCTCATCGAGCATGGTCTTGAAAGGAAAGAAAATGAATTTTAAAAAAAAATATTTTTCTATAAGATTAAATTAAAAGAAAAGATGATTAAATTAGATTAATTGGGTTAATAACTATAGTTTATTATTTCTAATTATTTAAAAGAATACAATATTTTAAAATTAGATTTTTCAACAAAATACCCTTAACTTTTAAAAGGTTGGTGTTTACCTCCGAAGACTGGACTGAGACGTTGAGACGTCTAGCCTGAATTTGGGGGCAGATACTATTTGGACATATCCATCCACCTCTCCGAATATACCAAGTTGATTTATGGCACCATATATCAGAGGTTTGGATAGATGCGACCGATATATTAAACTTTATCAGATTCCCCGTCATTTGTGAGGAGTTTTTTTTATTGTGGGAACGCTCTTCCCTGCAGTCGCAAGCCCCTGCAGTTAATTACGTCATCGCGTTGCGATAACCACTTTCTTCTGCTCCAGTACTTCACTTTATGTTGTGTGTTATTTTAATTATTTTGGTTGCCCGTGGATTATATATGGAGCCTAGTTTATGTCGTCGCCCGTAGGGCGCGGATTAGTCCAAATCTGTATATATTAGATTTGGGTCAAGAATTTTCTTGACGGGGTCCATATTAGTAGCTTGGTTTGCCAGCGATAGTGAACTTAGGACGCATTTCTCACATTTGTGAGGTCCATCCATTCACGGAAAACTTGGGTTTGATCTAAGGATCGTTAGTCATATTTGAGACGACAAAAGAGGAGTTGTTAGTTGTTGGGACCCACCACCTCTTTGAATACGTTGAGAAATTACAACGACATATATTAAAGGTGTGGAAAGATGTACCCTTGAACTAAATCCCGTATTTGAGGGAAGATATCATGGTATATCTAAGAATCGCTAGACTTGTATAAGATTAAGATTAACTTAGAAAATATAAAATGAAAATCATTTTGGATATCATCGATGAGAGATCATTAGTCGTATATGGGACTAAGATCAGATTGGAGATCATGAGCATATCTGCTCAGTTGATTTAAAATAAAAAAAAAGAAGCTTAGCTCCATAAACTTAGTCAATTTGGGGCTAAAACTGGGTTTTTTTATTACCCAGCAGTGCTAAGCACTCAGATATATAGCGCTCACGTGTGTTTCATGTGAGGCGCTGAAATAGTGCTAAGCACTAGTCTTTTCTGGCGCTCACGTGTGTTTTACGTGAGGCGCGGAGTTTTGGACGCTCACGTGTGTTTCACGTGAGACGCTCAGGTTCTTAGAAATTTAATCTTTGTTGATATTTTCATAGAGGTTAAATCTCTTTAATGGTATTTTGACTATTGACGATCACCAAGATCACTATTTTGAGGATCTGGGATCCGGTTCTTTAAGAACTAGGTTCTTGATTTGAAAGAACCAAGTTCCTAGAGTATTATGGACTCCATCTTCTTCATGTTCTTTTCTTCCATATTCTTTTCGATATTATTCTTCCTTGATTCTTCAAGGCTCAAGAACAAGTTCTTCCTGATGAGAATTAAATTCTCAACTTTTGGGAGACTTGTCTTGTGGATCTCAAACCTAGAGAAAAAACTAAGTTCTTTGAGAAGGGTTAAACTCTTGTATATGATATTATGGGTAAAGGAGATATTTTGATCTCTACTTTTTTCTTTACCTGAGATTTTGAGGAGGAAGATATTTTTTCTTTACTGAGAATTAAATTCTCTGTTGCTTTTTGGGAAAACTTTTTGCGAGCCTTCTGTATTTTTTTACAGAAGCTTATGGGGGGTCTCCTCCTTTTATATTTAATCTCTTTACTCTTATTTATAGGAGAAAAGAAAAATCAATCGGTTAGAAGAAATCTTTCATTGAAAGATCATGATTGATTTAGAATCAATCGAAATGATCTTAAAAGCCAACCGGTGAATTTTATTCACCGTTGGATTTTAATCCAAGAACTCTCTGTTTTACAGAGAAGATTATTCTTGTTTATTTAACAAAATTAGGAAAATATTTTCCTAAGATAGAATTTAATTCTATCAGATGATCAGATGGTGATTTTATAATCACCGTTGGATATTTGATCTAAGGGTCTTCTGTTTAACAGTGAAGATCTTTCTTATTTTAGAAAGATCAAGGAAATATTTCCTAAATAGAATTTAATTCTATCATATGAATATCTTGTTTATTTGATAAGATTTGGAAAATATTTTCCTAACATAGAATTTAATTCTATATATTTATATCTTGTTAATTTAATAAGATTAGGAAGATATTTTCCTAACATAGAATTTAATTCTATCATATGAATATTTTGTTGGTTTAACAAGATTAGGAAGATATTTTCCTAACATAAAATTTTATTCTATCATATGAATATCTTATTTATTTAACAAGATTACAAAGATATTTCCTTAACATAGGATTTTCTTCTATCACATAAAATTTAATTCTATAAGATGGTTTAATTAGTGATTTTTTCACCATTGGATTTTAAATCCAAGATTCTTTGTTAGAGAAAGATCTTTCCATATTAAAAAGATCAAGGAGAATATTTCCCAATAGAATTTAATTCTATCAGTTGATGATTTTTTTATTCACCATTGGAATTTTAATCCAACGACTCTCTGTTTAACAGAGTATATCTTTCTATTTCAGAAAGATCAGGAGAACTATTCTCCCAAAAATAGAATTTAATTCTATATAGAATTCAATTCTATCATAAGCTAGTGCTTCAAGAAGGTGTTTTCACGTGTTTAACACGTGACTCCAGTGTGGATTTTAACCTGTTTATATTTAGCGCTCATATGCTTTGCATATGAACGCTCATGTGTTTAACACGTGAGGCTGGTTTGCCCTTTTGGTTATTTATTTTCAATGCTTATATGCTTTGCATATAAGCGCTCATGTGTTTAACACGAGAGACCTGTTTGGTCTTTAGTTATTTATTTTCAGCGCTTATATGTTTTGCATATAAGCGCTCACGTGTTTAACATGCGAGTCCAAACTGTGGGCTTTAATTCTTCTCAAAACTAGAATGCTCGCGTGCTTTGCATATAGGAGAAATTCGTTTCTTCTTTCTTTTCTCCCCTTTTTTATAAGGGAACTACAAGCTTTAGGACAATTTTTTTTGCAAGAACAATTACGTTGTTACTAAAATACCCTAAAATTAAGTTTTTCACTAATTTACCAAAAACATGTTTAATTAAAACACCCTCGCCATTTTATTTAAATCAAAACATTATCGAGAATTTTAAAATATAATATTTTACATAAAACACCTCAAGAATTTAATGGTTTATTCCACATAAATACTTTAGAATTTTCTAAGACTGGTATTTAGAAAGCCGATAGTTTAAGCGGCCTATTCTCTCTTGTGCCTCAGGGAGCTGGAGACAATAAATGTTTTCACTTGCCTACTCCCTAAATATAATTTTTAACATCAACGAAATCAAATCGTATAGAAACTTGACATAAATCTGAACGTGACTTGAACCTGAACTTGACTTCAATACAACTTGACATGACTACTTGATCTTGATATGAACTCAATTGTATCTACAGGACTAGCTCGATCAAACATATTACATGCTTGACTAGACTTGACCCAAATCATGAATACGTAATGACTTGACATGAATACTTGACACGAATACTTGAACTTGACATGGATACTTGAACTCGACAAGACTCTTGAACTTGTACTCTTCTTAAGTATTCATGGATCCAGGAAAGACTTGTAACTTTAATCATAAATTTAGATACGCGGGGTGTTAGGGTAGTTTGAGTATGAATCCAACGTAATCTCAGGAGTCCCATTACTATAATCTCGTTGCTGTGGTACCGGGCTGGAACGGTACAAATCACGTTGTTGTGTTACCAGACTTAAACGATACATCACGAATTCATAAATAAGGGCTCGTGTTTCCAAACCTCTGGGGCCCTACTCTTAGGTTTGGAATGCTTCAACAATAAGTTGAAGTCCCGTCACTTTTGGGCCCGTGTTTCCTTGCTCCTGAGGCTCTACCCTTGAGTTTGAGAATACGCTTGAGGTTTGGTTGATATTCACACTCGAACTCACATTAGTTAGCTTACTCTTTTAGTGACCTCTTTAGAACACATTGTTATTCATTACATGTTCATCACTTTTACTTGTTACATGCTCACATACCTACACTACACGGCCATACCATACATGTTTGTCATGCTCATGTTACATTGTTATACTTATGTTACATTGCCATACTCATGATACCATGCCATGTGCATATAGTTGTTAGATTTAATTTACATCCTTACATAACCATATTAGAATTTATATTCTACTTAAATGTTGTCCTTTACCACATTCGCATTTCTATCCTTTTTAGGGATTTACCGAGCGCAAGTTCGCAGATAAGCATTCCACCAATCTCTTTGTTTTCTTGGAATGTTCATCAGGTAATCTAGCGACTGAAAAGATCAAGACAGGTCAGGAGGATTACTCTAAGTGTAACAACTCCAATTCTTGTGTATATAAAATTCATTTAAAATTAATGTATACTTGGGGTATTTATATTTCCTGTGATTACTATAAGTATTTGATTTGCTTTTTAATAGCAAGAAGGAGCTTCTAGCTCACTGGTAATACCTTGCACTGCTGAACCAAAGCACCAGAGTTCAAATCCCATCAACCACATTATTTTTATATTGATTTATTGTAATCTTTTTAGAAGCCTAAGAGTCTACACGTGCATAACCCGTAAAACCAAAAGTCAAATATAAAACAAACTGGTACAGGGGGTAGACAAATCGGCAAGGGACACGTGACCCCAAGACCCGGCCTGACTCGGCCGGATCGGGCCGGCGCCGCTGGGTAAACTCGCCCCAACCCTGATTCTTCGTTTATGAAACCTGTGTCTTTTGGCCTCCTTATAACCCCTGTCATGTTTAATTTCCCTGCATTATACCAGAGACTAATAAAACCTAATTAAAACTATTTTAATGCATAATTTTTAAGGCATTTTCTATCAAACCCTAACCCTAATCTTTTCCTATAAATACCACTCTAATTCACACCCCCTCACTCACAAACTCTGTCCAAACTCTCAAGAAAAATTTCAAGAACTTTTGTGTACAAGTGGAGTTAGCGAAGGGCGAAGCGTCGACGAATTTCCGACGACGACCCTAGAAGTTCCCGACGACGAAACGACGCACCGGCACCTCCTACCACTCACTCTTCCTCTTCTCTAATCCAAATTTCAGTAAGTTCCTCCTCCCTCTTATCTTTTCTATTATGAAAACTCGTAATTCTAAAACCCAACGGAAGCGGAGTTAATCCGACTTCCGATTCGGTTTTCTTTAAAAAGTTCAATTTTTCTTAAACACAACAATACCCAACTTTCACATCATGACTATTAATCATTAACAAAAATATATTGAACAAGTTCCATATCAAAAGAATTCATATTTCAATTTTTATCGCATTTTTACAGAAAAATACCATGTAGTTTAGTTTCGACATTAAAACATCATAATTCCTTGCTATACTTTTAAATAGATCGCGAGGTAATGACCTACCTCATCACAACACTCCTATGCAACATAGCACGATACCTTTCGGGAACATAGATGATTGAAACGAATTTCTCGTTGTGTAGTATGAAAATTGTAAAGAAGTCACAACCAAAAATTATTTGACCGCAATCAATAACGGTGTCGAATTGTAGCGCGTTAGTAAGTGCAGATCGTCCACAGGGAAAGTGTAATCGTTCGTGTTTCGAGTTAGATGAGTCGAAAATTTAAAGAAAAGAAAAGAAACAATTTATGATTTAAAGATTTGAAGTTCAAGAATTAGAAAATCTAGTCTAAATCAAGAAACGATAAAATCAAGAATTGAGAATTTGTGATGATTTCCAAACCAACAATCAAGATTCGAAGTGTGGCTCGTAGGAGTAGATCGGATCTATAGATGTGATGAGATCTAATGATTACATACTCTTATCCATTAACGAATTGATACTAGATCGATGACGATTTATCGAGGTTAAGGATCTTGCGAAGAAACTAGGGTTTCCTCATCTCATCCTTTGTCCTTTCGATGAATCTCATTTACAAACTAGCTTCTAGTAAATCAAATGATCGATCATTGATCTCTAGTTTCGAGCGAACACAATCAAGAAAGCATAGCATCGAAACTAGGTCATCGATCATTCGATTCACAAGAATTTACAAACGTTATAGGATTTAAGAATTATAAAAGAATCTAAATCATCATCATTCTATCGATCGTCTCGACTCCTTTACGAGCGGAGTTTTACTCAAACATTATCACAAAGCAAACATTCAAGAATCTAGATTGAATCATAATGCTTGAATTAAAAGATAAGCAAGATAAAAGATCTTCACCTTTATTATTCAACAATTTGTTACACTTTGCTCAAAGACTACAAGAAATTGAGAAAGGAACGAGATCGTCGAATCTAGCGTCGCGTCATCTCCGTGAGTCGTGGATCGGCTTTGATCACTTGCTCGGATGAAAATCGGCTTCGCTCCAAAAGGATCTAGGCCTCTTGCGTTGATTGAACTCGGAATTCTTGATCTTGGATTGGAATTGGTATTAGGATTAGGGTTTATAAGTTGTGTCACTCAACTTGTATTGGGGATGGATGAAGAACAACTTTCAACAACCTTTGAAAGTGAAACCTAAGATCCCTTTTATAGCCTTTAGCTTCCTTAAGAAGCTAGGATTAGGTTAGCTTCCCTTGTAAGCTAGTTAGTTAGGTAGAAGCCTCTAGAAGTAGTTAGTTAGGGTTAGGTTCCACCTTAAGCTAGGAGGTTAGGGAGAAGGTTCTAGGCTTTAAAGTAGTTAAGGGGGAAGCTTGCTTTGGAAGCTTGGAGTGTTTAGCTTTGACAAGGGGCTTTGCTGTACTGAAGAAGCTTCTGGAGATTTCCTGAACTTGCAGTGGCTTGAAGAGATACTGGACTTGAGAGAAGAATAATGGAGCGAAGCAAAGGAGCTGACGTGGCAATATGGCCGCGGATCCGCGGCACGTGCCTGCTCAGGCCGCGGATCCGCGGTCACGTGAGGGCTTCACTGTGCACAATTTCTTGTACTGCTTTCTGATGTCTTCCTGGTATTTTTCTGATATATTGAATCTCACAATTCCTTCTAGATTACTCTCAGATCTCAAGTCCTTGAGTTAGCGTATTTTTAACAGCATTTTTCATTGATTTGGCTTTTCTCCTGGAATTTCCTGCACAGACTTCGAAACAAGTGTTGCGCTATACAAGGATGATGCAATGCCATGATAAATACTCAATTTCCCTAAAAATGCCGGTTTTAGTATACAACACAGGTAATCTGGTATTTTACGACTGTTTTGCTAATATGTGCTATATGAATACTGAACACCTCTAGATGAGTGCAAATGATAGGGAAATTGATGTGTTAAAAATACATTATTTTCGATTGATCAAATTCCCCCAAACTTATTTTCGATCGTCTCGAGCGAATTGTTTTAAAAAAAGAGAAGGAGAAAATAAAGAAAGAGAAAAACTAATTAGCACACTTTCGTAGGCAACACGATTGCACTGAGCACGTGCAACAAGCCTTTAAACCTCTAGGTGTCCCTAGTAGGAGGAGTGTTGTCTCCTGAGGGTTTTCAGCGGATTGCACCCACAAAATCCAATAATAAAAGTAAGACAGTGGATATTACATTTAAAGATAAGAATTGTAAAAGAAAAGCCTTGAAAATTAGGGTTTCCAACTATGATAGCTTTTCGGTTGTCATGAGCCCTATCTTAATAGTCATGAAAAAATGTCGGAAATCACATCATCCCTCAATAAAACATCGTCTTATTCTTCATTCCTATCTTTCTTCCAAACATCGATCATATAACCCTACGTGTGTGTAATATACATCCCTACACCCGGAGAATTCAATTCAAGCTATCATACTCTTGCCCATCAGCCTCAGTACTTTTTAATTAATGAATATTTAGATGAATTTGCTCACACACTTTCATGCGACCGTTAATACTTCTTGAGATACTAACCGACCGATTACTCATGTGCTTGCTTATTTGGTATTTTTCCTCGTCTTGCACCACTTAAGGCTTAGCAGTGACTCCCAGACCAGTTGGTCTAAGGCACTAGGTGAAGAGGCACCCTTGCTATATTTTTTTATTGCTGTCTTGGCGATAACAAAACCAGTGTCCATTTTTCTCACCATTTTATATTTTCTTCATTTTTTTTATTTCCTTCATACGTCGGCTTTTAGACAAGAGCATTTCAAGATATCCTCTACTATCCCGAGTTTCAAGACGTGTGTAAGTGCGAATAGCAGGGTATCAACGTTCAAAATGTTTGGCTTCCAGAATAGGAACTATTTTTCAGACTTATTTTTATCCTCAGATTAGTGACTTCCTTCATCTTACTAACCCTTGGGACAACGGCTCATAACTACTTATTACTAGTTCGTATAAGAAAACTTCTAATTTTCTTGGTTTTCTTAAATTTTTCCAATCTTTTGGATGTAATTTTTCACTATCTAATCTTTTATTATCTTATTTATGTACAAAAATTATTTATATTTTTTTGAAATTCTTTAAATTTTTATAGGTTTTCAAAAATGTTTTGTGCTTATGCAAAGTGATATGAAAATGATGCAAAAATAAGCACAAACCTCCCCCAAACTTGTTTTCAACAGTGTCCTCACTGTTGCCTTCTGCTAAATCTCGAAAAAGCTGTAAGCTTGGGAGGAAATTTATTAATAGGGGCAAAATATTTAAGCGAAGAACCTCCCCCAAACTTATTTTTGGCTCAAAATTTTGTAAAAATTTTCTTTTCAGGAGCCAGATTACACCCCCCAAAACTTGAGTTAAGCCATGTTAATCTTTGAAAACCACATGAGGGGGTCAAAAATCAGTGGTCGATGCCAAGCTTTGCAAAGACCGAACGTTAACACCAACCATTCGAAAATTTTATCAATGTAGTGCTCAGGTTGGTGGAAGAAGAAGTGGGGAAAGGTTAAGTGGTGGAATAGACTGAGTGTGCGTCTCATTTTGGAGAGACGATGCAGTGAATGTGATGGATTACTCGCATTCTTTTTACAGTTCAGAAGAAGGGGTGGAGGTTCAATTTCATTGATTGGGAGATAATTCATCTCAACACCCGTGTCATTCAAAAATGCGAGTTCATCAGCGAAAATTTCCTCAAAAGTTTCATCAATACCCCGAAGAATAATGTCATCACAAAGTGCGGGGTGATCTTCAGACTCTAAAAGCAGTTCATAATCAGTGTTAGTTGTTAACCCGGACATCTCGGTGGAAGAGTCCATATGTGTATGATACATAGTTGGGTCAAACAACAACATATGAAAAGAGTCTAGATCGGTATCATGAGGATCATCAAATTCGCTGCTGTCGACATCCATTAATTCGACAGAGCAGACCTGAGCAGTAGGTTCGGAGGGTACACTTCCCAACTTGTAAATGTTCAGCTCTATTGACCTATTCCCGAAAGATAGGGTCATAGAACCATTACGACAGTTGATGATAGCGTTGGAAGTGGCCAAAAAGGGGCGACCTAAAATCACCGGAATTTGATTCTGTGGGTTCACTACAGGCTGTGTATCAAGTACAATAAAGTCCACAGGGAATACAAATTCCCCGATTTTTATTAACACATCCTCCAGTTCACCCCTAGGTTTGGTGATTGATCGGTCAGCCATCTGTAGTGTTATGCTTGAGGGCTTTAACACTCCGATACCTAGCTGCTCGTAAACCGAGTATGGAAGCAAGTTAACACTAGCGCCGAGGTCTAGTAGAGCACGGTTAATGTGTTTTTCCCTGATAGAAATAGAAATAGTAAGACAGCCAGGGTCCTTACGTTTCCTCGGTACCTGTTGGGGGAAAGCTGTGTCTACAGTCTTTGCCATAAATATCTTCTTGGGCACTTGAGTCTTCTTCTTCCTAGTGCACAAGTTCTTAAGAGTTTTTGCATAGGACGGAACTTGTTGGATAGCATCTAGGAGAGATATGTTGATGTTAACTTGCTTAAACATGTCCATAATCTTCTCCATATGTAGACTCGATTTGTTAGCCCTTAACCGATTAGGATAAGGTGCTTTAGCAATAAGCGATGGGTCTATCATAGGAGAAGGATGTGTGCGTGGAACTGATCCCAGAATAGAAGTGGGGATCGTCGGTAGTAGACTAGAAGAAATGGGCTGAGGTGGCGAGCCTTGTGGGAAACGAAGAATAGGCTCGCAAGAAGGTGGTGGGGTAGAAGAACTGGGGTCAGAATTAGAAGTGGAAGTGGAAGGAAAGGTCTCAGCCGGAGTATCATTGATAGATTTTTCAGTGTCATCAAACTTTTTCCCAACTTGATTATTCAGCACTCTTCCAGATCTCAACGTGATTGCATTCACATGATGTGAACAGCCAGGATTGGGTAGAGGTTGAGCTGGAAGTTTTCCTTTCTCTCTTGCACTCATTTCGGCTTTTAGTCTTGCAATTTCTGCTTCCATCGATTTAATACTCTCCGCCTGGGAGGTGGAGTTTTTCTTTATATCATCGGCGGAAGTCTTTATTTCAGCCGATACTTGCATGAGATTTGTCAGAAGCAAGTTTATGAATGAAGAAGATTCATCAGTCCCGGTCAACTGTAAAGGACTAGACGGTGCAGGTGTGTTGACCGGATTTTGGAAGTGTTGTGCTTGGAAGGGGTGCTGACTCAATGGAAGTGGTGGCTGTTGTGGTGGAGGGACCCTTTGAAAATTGTTTTGGGTTGGAACCGTGTTTTGAGATTGTGATTGGTTCCAAGCAAAATTAGGGTGATTCCTCCAACCCTGATTATAAGTGGAAGAAAATGGATCGTTTCTAGGTCTTTGAAAAGCAACATTAGTATGCTCGTGACCTTGAAACGGAGAATTCAATGGACATTCTTCCGTGAGATGTGAAGGATCAGAACAGCAACCACATACAGGTTTGGAGAGTGACATTTGGTTTAGGGCGGCAGCTAAAAATTTATTTTCCATAGTCTCGAGTTTCTTATTTATAGCTGAAATTTCAGCTCTAACTCCTATGGAACATCCGATTGGTTATTGCCACACCTAGACGATTGACTCACACCCTCCCACTGTAAAGATTTTTCAACGAAATCTTCTAAAAATTTCCAGGCTTCCCATCATCTTTGGTCATGAAGTTGCCTTGACACATGGATTCAAGGGTCTGTCTTGTGTTAGGATTAATGCCCTCATATATAATTCTGTACAGTTCCCATCTAGAGATTCCGTGATGTGGACATTGGACTAACAGATCCTTGAAGCGTTCAAGACATTTTGAAAATGGTTCATTTGGAATCTGGGTGAATTGATTTATTTCGCTACGGACTCGAGCTATCTAATGATGTGGGTAGAATTTCTTAAGGAATGCTTTGACGAATTCTCCCCAGTTTGAAATGGAATGTGCGGTAGTGTTATACAGCCACTTCTCAGCTATATCGCACAAGGTAAATGGGAGAAGACGTAGACGCATAGCATCCACAGAAAGCTGTGAAGTACCCATCATTGCGCATACATTTTCAAATTTGGTGATAAAGGCATATGCGTCTTCAGACTCGAGACCGTGATATTTTGGTAGAAAGTTGATGTATTGGGGTTTAATTTCAAAATTGTCCCCGTTGGCTGGTGGAATGGAGAGACAGGTCGAAAGAGAACCTCGTGTAGGATAGCACCTCTCTTGGAGAGAGATGAGGGGTGGATTCTGCGCACCAACGGACGGCGGCAGATTAGTGGTAAAGAAATTCGATGGAGATGGATCCATCGATGTGGGTGTGGTGGTGGTTAAAGAAGAGGTAAATGTAGAAATACCGACTTTTGGGTCGATGGGGGGGACGCGGACTAAACGGGCACTAGAATCCCATGTCCAGCCTATCTTGTACTAAAAAGGGTTAGTACAAGTGGCAGCGTAGATATAATTAGGGGAAATGATGTGATTGGTGTTTGTTTTGAAAAATATACGGATTTTTGAAAAAATGATGCGATCACAACAAATGTAACAAGCAACACTAAGTCTAGTGGTCACCTAGGTCAAAGCTCTATACCGCTCCTAACTGCCAAAACACAAGTCGCGGGATCAATCCTCCACTGCCTCTTTGTCTCCCATGTGGCCAGGTAAGTGCCAGGTAAGTGGGAAGGTACTCCATTACGTAAGTAGTGGGCCTAATTAATAACCGCTAGCCTTAGACACACTTGCCTTAGACACCATAAAAGAAACGCGGATAAGAAATGAATTACCCACGGCCTTCTCTTGTCCTAAGTGAGCGCGACGGTCCTTAGAGTCATCTTTAGATCTTTTTTAGTTAATGAGGGTAAATGCGGATGCAAGTTTGTGGATTTTGGGGCTTAGGAAGGGTAATGAACTCCCCACCTAATCTGGATTTGGTCGTGCCCCTTAAATTCCGTATTAATATGCAAACAACCAAAAATCAAAAACACGCACAATTTTTATTGCTTTTTGCGGCGCTGCGCATTTTTGCAAAGAAAACCTGCATAAAATTGTTATTGGAACAGACAGAGAAGGAGATAAGAAAGTACGGAGAGTTACTGAGCAATTTTAGAACAGTGATCTGCTTGATGAGCCGCGGAAACGCGGTGGGAGCTGCCAAATGCCGCGGAAATGCGGTGCCTTGTTGGGATCACTACACAAAATTTTGTGCACAAGCTCCTGTTCACCTTTTTAGCACTCTGGAATGCTCAGAATAATTTTCCTCTAGCTCCAATGATTCCAGATTTCCTCGCAACCAATCACAACGAATTGATTAGTGTTTTGCGCGAATTTTGATCTAAAATTTAAGATGGAATAAATTTTTCAATTCAAATTTCAAAAAATGAATGAATTAGCGCACTATCCCCGGCAACGGTGCCATTTGATTGGATTGAATTCTTGTTGTGTGTGTTGAGAAATATATATAGAAATCATAACCAAAAATTATTTGACCGCAATTAATAATGGTGTCGAATTGTAGCACGTTAGTAAGTACGGATCGTCCACAGGGAAAGTGTAATCGTTCGTGTTTCGAGTTAGATGAGTCGAAAATTTAAAGAAAAGAAAAGAAACAATTTATGATTTAAAGATTTGAAGTTCAAGAATTAGAAAATCTAGTCTAAATCAAGAAACGATAAAATCAAGAATTCAGAATTTGTGATGATTTCCAAACCAACAATCAAGATTCGAAGTGTGGCTCGTAGGAGTAGATCGGATCTATATATGTGATGAGATCTAATGATTACATACTCTTATCCATTAACGAATTGATACTAGATCGATGATAATTTATCGAGGCTAAGGATCTTGCGAAGAAACTAGGGTTTCCTCATCTCATCCTTTATCCTTTCGATGAATCTCATTCATAAACTAGCTTCTAGTAAATCAAATGATCGATCGTTGATCTCTAGTTTCGAGCGAACACAATCAAGAAAGCATCGCATCGAAACTAGATCATCGATCATTCGATTCACAAGAATTTACAAACGTTATAGGATTTAAGAATTGTAAAAGAATCTAAATCATCATCATTCTATCGATCGTCTCGACTCCTTTACGAGCAGAATTTTACTCAAACATTATCACAAAGCAAACATTCAAGAATTTAGATTGAATCATAATACTTGAATTAAAAGATAAGCAAGATAAAAGATCTTCACCTTTATTATTCAACAATTTGTTACACTTTGCTCAAAGACTACAAGAAATTGAGAAAGGAACGAGATCGTCGAATCTAGCGTCGCATCGTCTCCGTGAGTCGTGGATCGGCTTTGATCACTTGCTCGGATGAAGATCGGCTTCGCTCTAAAAGGATCTAGGCCTCTTGCTTAGATTGAACTCGGAATTCTTGATCTTGGATTGGAATTGGTATTAGGGTTAGGGTTTATAAGTTGTGTCACTCAACTTGTATTGGGGATGGATGAAGAACAACTTTCAACAACCTTTGAAAGTGAAACCTAGGATCCCTTTTATAGCCTTAAGAATGATTAGCTTCCTTAAGAATGATTAGCTTCCTTAAGCTAGGATTAGGGTAGCTTCCCTTGTAAGCTAGTTAGTTAGGTAGAAGCCTCTAGAAGTAGTTAGTTAGGGTTTAGCTTCCACCTTAAGCTAGGAGGTTAGGGAGAAGGTTCTAGGCTTTAAGGTAGTTAAGGGGGAAGCTTGCTTTGGAAGCTTGGAGTGTTTAGCTTTGACAAGGGGCTTTGCTGTACTGAAGAAGCTTCTGGAGATTTCCTGAACTTGCAGTAGCTTGAAGAGATACTGGACTTGAGAGAAGAATAATGGAGCGAAGCAGAGGAGCTGACGTGCAATATGGCCGCGGATCCGCGGCACGTGCCTGCTCAGGCCGCGGATCCGCGGTCACGTGAGGGCTTCACTGTGCACAATTTCTTGTACTGCTTTCTGATGTCTTCCTGGTATTTTTCTGATATATTGAATCTCACAATTCTTTCTAGATTACTACCAGATCTCAAGTCCTTGAGTTGGCATATTTTTAACAGCATTTTTCACTGATTTGGCTTTTCTCCTGGAATTTCCTGCACAGACTTCGAAACAAGTGTT
This sequence comes from Agapanthus africanus, assembly GCA_030015575.1. Taxonomy (NCBI): domain Eukaryota; kingdom Viridiplantae; phylum Streptophyta; class Magnoliopsida; order Asparagales; family Amaryllidaceae; genus Agapanthus; species Agapanthus africanus. Next base: position 522,400,508 of record JASDDO010000016.1, on the reverse strand, counting down.
GTTCTATACAAGGATGATGCAATGCCATGATAAACACTCAATTTCCCTAAAAATACCGGTTTTAGTATACAACACAGGTAATCTGGTATTTTACGACTGTTTTTCTAATATGTGCTATATGAATACTGAACACCTCTAGATGAGTGCAAATGATAGGGAAATTGATGTGTTAAAAATACATTATTTTCGACTGATCAATAGAATACGAGAAAATGCAATTTTTACATATAAATACCTTTTACTATTAAAACCTTTTTCTACAACATTATATATTTTAAAAAAATCTTTACAAAGCGCCGCTACAACCCATTTGGGGAACCCGTTCGGGATGGTGCGGATTATTGCACATCCTCGGGCTTAGTAGTGCGAGATGCAGACCTCCGCAAGGAGCATTCGGTCTCAAAAAATTTAAAATACAATATTCTTCAGAAAATATGATTTCTATTATAAATAAAACTTATATATTTAATAAATATATATATATGTAATTAATATCAAAATATCTATTTTTAGTATTTATAATATTCCACATTTATAAATTTCAAGAAAAACAACTCAATTACAAGAAAATACCATGCAATTCCATACAAATTCAATATTGCAAATAAATACCCTATATTATGAAAAATAGGTTTTACTCACTAGAAATGTCACACATATATAAAATCTACATCTATGAAAACTCTAAAGACGATAATTAATTACTTGAGGTGTATTTTGAGAATTATACAAAAAATTATGTAAAACCCCCTCAAGTTGTATTAAATTACACTAAAGACCCTAGTAAACATAGGTTTAAGCGGGACCAATCTCTTGAGCCTCAGAACGCCGGAGAAATGGGTGCTTGCCTATTTAAGGTAGACAACTTAACAAACGGGGTTATCAACACGGTAATCGTCTTTGAAAAAGACACAAATCCTGCCGTCCATTTACAGCGGTTACCGATAACACCAAAACCTAATTCAGGATTCAATTTCCTTTTCTAATTGTCTGACTCAGACTGAGTCTCAATATAATCAATCTGATTTGATTATGATTCAAGTACAAATATAACAATTTAAAATGAATCCATGTATTCAATCTATTCAATCTATATTGACCGAACCGAACCATGGATATACATCCATCTACATGATTCTCTAGTTACATCCATTTACTGATATCATGGTTTCGGCAAGTCATCCATCTATACAATTCAAATTACAAGACAATATAATTTACAATACAATACAAACAACACAATCAAGACACCGCGGAGTTTTAAGGGGTAGATCGGTACGGAAGGTGTTAGAAGTGGCACGAGACTGCAAGATTTAAGTCACCTAACCTATATTCCATTGCTGTTGTACCGTGGCATAAACGGTTCCTTGTACACTCCGTTCACCTTAATTTCTGGTCTACTGAGACTCCTCTCGTATACACTGGCCTCTTCTGTACCAAGCTACAAATAACAGCGTTAACACTAAATACAACATTATAACAATATAATACCACCTTAAAAGTTACACTCTCTCTTTCTATTCTATTTCTCCCTCATCTTTGGGACTTACCGAGCGATTGCTCGCTGACGACATTCCTTCTCTTTCTTCTTTAGAATGTTGTCAGGTGATTCACTAGAGATCGAGCCTAGCACTAAAGACTTGGACCAGTTTACTGAAGATCTCGAGCTGTAGTTACACTTGTACATTTTCCTTTACATTCTGTATTTTCCATTTCTGTTATGCCACTGTTTAGGCATTTGCTTTCCATTCCATGTATTTACTTTTCCATGTACTGTAAAAGAATGCTAATAAATAAAGTTGTTGTTCATTACATTTATCTCTTGTGTATATTTCTTTTATATTGCTTAAATACGCTTAACGTATTTACTTCAGAGTAAATACGTAGCGACCAGTCACGCCCTCTACCCGTACACCGGGAAGCGGGGCGTGACAGGTTTTGTTGGTGGCCCATGCAGGTCAGAGCTGTATGGAACCCTACCATACAGTTCAGTTCTGCGTGGACAACCTAAGCAATATAACACAAGAACCAGCAACTAAAAACATTCTTTACAATTCATATTCCTTGAATCTTATCATTTCATATACTTTGAATCTGTCCTAACCCAAAATTTTTCTTTCAAGGTTATGGATTCCCCAAACAACACCAGCACCAATTTCAACAACACACCTCCACCACTACAACTCACACCTGCTGTCCCTGCTCCAATCAACAAGCAGACGGTTCTGCTTGAGACAATCCGCAGCCTCCTAGAAGGACAGCAGCAGCAGCAAACTGCTATTCTAATGAACCGTCCCGAGGCAGGAGCACCTGGGGTGAAGCAATTCAGGGCTTTGCACCCCAAACGGTTTGCAGGAAAAGAGAGCCCTCTAGAAGCTGAGGAATGGGCTCAAAGCATTGAAGATGATCTGGCTGCAGCACAAGTACCAGAGATAGCTTGGTTCGTGTTGCGAAATTACAGCTCATGGGCAATGCACGAGTTTGGTGGAAGGCGGAAGAAAGCCGTCTTGATAAACCCATCGAATGGAAGACTTTCCGCGACATGTTCGACGTAAAGTACTTCCCTGAGACTGCCAGGTTCGACATGGAATAGCAGTTCATCCACCTGCAACAAGGTTCAATGTGGACCAAGTCAGTAGATGAATATGACGCAGAGTTCACCATGCTCAGTCGGTAAGATATGTCTCAATAATTCAATTTTTCAATATATCACATACTCCACAGCTAACACGATACTTTAACAGATTTGCGGCACACCTGATACCGACGGATGAGATCAGAGCCCGTCAATTTCAACAAGGTTTGGATTCGGAGATCCAGGCTGCACTGGCCACAGGAGATTTTCCAACTCACAAATCGGCTCTGAAAGCTGCCCGCCGTTATGATGCAGTGGTAAAGATGAGGGGCATGCCTCAATCTGCTGGAGTTAAGCGCCCTACCACCCAGATGGCAGGAGGAGCCTCATCAAGGCCACCCTTTGTGCCAAGGAGACCGGGAGTACAGAACAACAAGCTCAGCACAGCCTTTTGTACCTACTGCAAGAGAGCTGGACATATGATAAAAGACCGCCGACGAGCCGACCGTCTTTGCTTAGTCTGCTGTTCAGCTACTCATGATATTGGGTCTTGTCCCATAAGACAAAACCTAGTTGCTGCACCCAGGCCAACAATCACTTACCCGCAGCGACCAGCCATTCAGGCACCTGCTCCAAGACTCGTTCTCCCTGCTCCACCACCTAGAGGACCGCTGACTGCACCTCCTTCTCCTCAGTTCCATCAAGCTCAACGGAACGTTCTGAGGAATGCTCCTCCGGCCGGGAGGAATGTACCACGGCGACAGGCTTTCATGATGACCGTGGAAGAAGATAAGAGCACTGGCCAAGTCATCACTGGTAACCTTTTCTTCTCAAGCTTTTATTTCAGTCTTAACACCTACCTACATATTTTTCCTATACCTAAAACATATCCCACATACCTTAGGTACAATCTTAGTAGCCTCACTTCCTGCACTAGCACACTTCGATACTGGAGCATCTCACTGCTTTATGTCACAACGGTTCGTCCGAACTCATGCGATTCCAGTCACACCGTTTGTATCCAGTTGGAATATCAGTTCAGGAAATGGCGTTCTAAAGGTAACAATGGGATACAGCTTGTGTCCAGTAGTCGTTTGCAGTAGAGAATTCTATGCTGACTTCAAAGTGCTGAACATACCGAACTTCGATGTGGTTCTAGGTATGGATTGGCTCGGAACCTTCTACGCTACCATCGACTATCGTCAAAGGAGGGTAGTGTTCGAGATTCCAGACCATCCGGTCTTTTATTTCAAAAGTGGAGACCGTACCCTAGAGCCAAGTATATACAAGACGAAACCAAAGAAGGCAGTGATTGCAGCAATTCAAGCGGAGGAAGGATCAAAGCCAGAAGTGGTTCGAGAGTTCGAAGATGTGTTTCCTGAAGATATATCAGGTTTGCATCCCGATTGAGCTCTTGAATTCAGCATTGATTTAGTACCTGGAGCACAACCGGTAATCAAAGCACCTTATCGATTAAGTCCGGAAGGTTTGAAGGATGTCCGAACTCAGTTGGACGAATTATTGGCGAAAGGATGGATTCGTCCCAGCAGTTCAAGTTGGGGATCACCGGTATTACTTGTGAAGAAGAAGGAAGGTTCATACAGAATGTGCATCGATTATAGAGCCTTGAATAAAGTAACAATAAAGAACAAGTATCCACTCCCGCACATCGACGATTTATTCGATCAGCTAAGTGGATCTTGTATTTTCTCTAAATTAGATCTTCGTTCAGGTTATCATCAGGTGAAGGTCAAGGAAGCTGATATTCATAAAGCGGCTTTCAGAACTCATTATGGACATTACGAATTTCTTGTGATGCCATTTGGAGTGACCAACGCACCAGCAATATTCATGAACCTGGTAAATCAAGTTTTCCGGGAATACTTAGACAGGTTTGTTGTCATCTTCAACGACGACATCCTGGTGTATTCTAAGAGTTGGAAAGAACATGCCGAGCACCTACAATTGTCCTGGAAACTCTATGACAACATCAACTCTACGCCAAGTACAGCAAGTGCGAGTTTTGGCTAGATCAAGTTGATTTTCTTGGACATATTGTATCAGGCGAAGGAATCTCTGTGGATCCAGCAAAAGTTTCAGCAGTAAGCGAATGGCCGACGCCAAAGTCAGTGAAGGACATTCGAAGTTTCTTGGGTCTAGCTGGATATTACCGAATGTTCATTGAAGGCTTTTCAAAGATAGCAACACCCCTGACCAAGCTCACACGTAAAGATAAAGAATTCGTATGGTCAGAAGCATGCAAACAAGCTTTCGTAGAACTCAAGTCAAGGTTGACATCGGCGCATATTCTCGTTATACCGGGCCAATCTGAAGGTTTCGAAGTGCATTGCGTTGCATCCGGTAAAGAATTAGGATGTGTTCTATATCAGCCCGGTAAGGTTGTGGCTTATGCTTCAAGACAGATGAAGACTCATGAGTGCAATTATCCGACGCATGATTTGGAGTTGGCAGCCGTAATCTTTGCACTCAAGATTTGGCGCCATTATCTTTTCGGCGAACGAGTGAACATATACACAGATCATAAGAGTCTCAAATATGTGTTTACTCAGAAGGAACTTAATATGCGGTAGAGACGATGGTTAGAACTCATGGAGTATTTTGACATCAACCTGCAATATCCCCCAGGGAAGGTGAATGTGGTACCTGATGCCCTTAGTCGCCAACCATTAGCAATGAATCTCACCGCTGAGTGGAAGCTTCAACAGGACTTGCATCAGATGGAGATTGAAGTAGTCATGCCAGGTAACGCATCAAGTTTGATGAATTTACAAGTTCAATCTACCATTGTCAATCAGATCAAAGCAGCTCAAGCAAGTGATGCTAAGTTGCAAAAGATCAGAGAACAAGTAGAACAGACTTCATCATCCATGAAGACGGATCTTTGAGATACGGCAGCAGATTGTGTGTGCCAAAAGGTTCTGTTCGGGAAGAGTTAATAAAAGAAGCTCACAGCTCTCCCTACTCAGTACACCCTGGAGGTACAAAGATGTACAAAGATCTATGTTAAAATTACTGGTAGCATGGAATGAAGCATGAAGTAGCCAGAAGCGTCGCAAAATGCTTGGTGTGTCAGCAAGTAAAGGCTGAACATCACAGCACAGCTGGATTACTTCAACCGTTACCTATCCTAGAATGGAAGTGGCAACACATCACGATGGATTTTGTCACTACACTTTCTCGCAGCATAAAGGGTAACGATGCGATTTGGGTTATTGTAGATCGACTCATAAAGTCGGCTTACTTCATCCCATTTCGAGTTGGCCAATCTACTGAGATATTAGCAAAGAAGTACATGGAGGTAAGAATCTAAGCAAGATTTTAACTCTTCAAATATGTACTACCTCTGATACTCATGAACTCATACAGGAAATTGTTAGACTTCATGGAGTACCGGTCTGCATTGTCTCCGATCGTGACACTAGATTTCGATCGCAATTTTGGCAGAGTCTACAAGCAAGCTTGGGAACAAGTCTGAACTTCAGCACAACTTATCATCCACAAACAGATGGTCAGTCTGAATGAACTATTCAAATCTTGGAGGATATGCTCAGAGCATGTATGTTAGACTTTGGAGGATCGTAGGAAGATCACCTACATCTTGTGGAGTTTTCATACAACAACAGCTACCAAGCAAGCATAGGAATGGCACCTTTTGTAGAGCTGTATGGAAGGAAGTGTTGATCGCCATTAAGTTGGGACGATATCGAAGATAGGGAACTCCTTGGACCTGAGATGATAGTAGCAACTGTTGATGTGGTACGCACTATCAAAGAAAAGATGCGCATAGCCCAAGATCGACAGAAGTACTGGGCTGATGCAAAGCGACGTCACTTGGAGTTCCAGCCGGGAGATCACGTATTCTTAAAGATATTTCCGAACCATGGAGTGATCCGATTTGGAAGACGAGGTAAGATATATCCGAGATACATTGGACCGTTCGACATACTCGAACGAGTCGATGAAGTGGCATACCGCATGGCACTTCCACCTTCATTGGAAGGAGTGCACAATGTGTTCCATATATCCCAACTCAGAAGATATGTGAGTGACCCCAACCATATTCTCGATCATTCCGAGCTCACTGTACAGCCTGACTTATCTTGTGAGCAACAACTAGTTGAAATCCTGGACAGGAAAGTGAAGTCACTTCGGAATAAGGAAGTCAATTTGGTTCGAGTAATGTGGAGAAAAGACACTCCAGGAGAATCGACATGGGAAAGGGAAGATGAGATGCGTGCAAGATACCCTCACCTATTAGTAAACTAGTCCTTAAAATAAAATTTGTAAATTGCGAGGACGAAATTTTTGTAAGGAGGGTAGACTGTAACAACTCCAATTCTTGTGTACATAAAATTCATTTAAAATTAATGTATACTTGGGGTATTTACATTTCCTATGATTACTATAAGTATTTGATTTGCTTTTTAATAGTAAGAAGGAGCTTGTAGCTCATTGGTAATACCTTGCACTGCTGAACTAAAGCACCAGAGTTCAAATCCCATCAGCCACATTATTTTTATATTAATTTATTTTAACCTTTTTAGAAGCCCAAGAGTCTACACATGCATAACCCGTAAAACCAAAAGTCACATATAAAACAAACTGGTCCAGGGGGTAGACAAATCGGCAAGGGACACATGGCCCCAAGACCTGGCCTGACTCGGCCGGATCTAGCCGGCAGCGCGGCTGACTCGGCCGGCGCCGCCGGGTAAACTCGCCCCAACCCCGATTCTTCCTTCATGAAACCTGTGTCTTTTGGCCTCCTTATAACCATTGTCATGTTTAATTTCCCTGCATTATACCAGAGACTAATAAAACCTAATTAAAACTATTTTAATGCATAATTTTCAAGGCATTTTCTATCAAACCCTAACCCTAATCTTTTCCTATAAATACCACTCCAATTCACACACCCTCACTCACAAACTTTGTCCAAACTCTCAAGAAAAATTTCATGAACTTTTGTGTACAAGTGGAGTTAGCGAAGGGCGAAGCGCCGATGAACTTCCGACGACGACCCTAGAAGCTCCCGGCGACGAAACGACGCACCGGCACCTCCTACCACTCACTCTTCCTCTTCTCTAATCCAAATTCCAGTAATTCCCTCCTCCCTCTTATCTTTTCTATTCTGAAAACTCGTAATACTAAAACCCGACGGAAGCGGAGTGAATCCGAATTCCGATTCGGTTTTCTTTAAAAAGTTCAATTTTTCTTAAACACAACAATACCCAACTTTCACATCATGACTATTAATCATTAACAAAAATATATTGAACAAGTTCCATATCAAAAGAATTCATATTTCAATTTTTATCGCATTTTTACAGAAAAATACCATGTAATTTAGTTTCAACATTAAAACATCATAATTCCTTGCTATACATTTAAATAGATCGCAAGGTAATGACCTACCTCATCACAACACTCCTATGCAACATAGCATGATGCCTTTCGGGAACATAGAATACAGGAAAATGCAATTTTTACATATAAATACCTTTTACTATTAAAACCTTTTTCTACAAGATTATGTATTTTAAACAAATTTTTGCAAAGCGTCGCTACAACCCATTTGGGGAACCCGTTTGGGATGGTGCAGATTATCGCACATCCTCAGGCTTAGTAGTGCGAGATGCAGACCTCCGCAAGGAGTGTTCGGTCTCGAAAGATTTAAAATACAATATTCTTTAGAAAATGTGATTTCTATTATAAATAAAACTTATATTTTTAATAAATATATATATATATGTAATTAATATCAAAATATCTATTTTAGTATTTATAATATTCCACATTTCCAAATTTCAAGAAAAACAACTCAATTACAAGAAAATACCATGCAATTCCATGCAAGTTCAATATTGTAAATAAGTACCCTATATTATGAAAAATAGGTTTTACTCACTAGAAATGTCATATATATAAAATCTACATCTATAAAAATTCTAAAGACGATAATTAATTACTTGAGGTGTATTTTGAGAATTATACAAAATTATTTTTACATAAAACCCCTTAAGTTATACTAAATTACACTAAAGACCCTAGTAAACATAGGTTTAAGCGGGACCAATCTCTTGAGCCTCAGGAAGCCGGAGAAGTGGGTGCTTGCCTATTTAAGGTAGACAACTTAATAAACGGGGTTATCAACACGGTAATCATCTTTGAAAAAGACACAAATCCTGCCGTCCATGTGCAGCGGTTACCGATAACACCAAAACCTAATTCAGGATTCAATTTCCTTTTCTAATTTTCTGACTCAGACTGAGTCTCAATATAATTAATCTGACTTGAATATGATTCAAGTACAATCTACAATATAACAATTCAATATGAATCCATGTATTCAATCTATTCAATCTATATTGACTGAACCGAACCATGGATATACATCCATCTACATGATTCTTCAATTACATCCATTTGCTGATATCATGATTTCGGCAAGTCATCCATCTATACAATTCAAATTACAAGACAATACAATTTACAATACAATACAACACAATCAAGACATCGCGGGGTTTTAAGGGGTAGATTGGTACGGAAGGTGTTAGAAGTGGCACGAAACTGCAAGATTTAAGACACCTAACCTGTATTTCATTGCTATTGTACTGTGGCATAAAAGGTTCCTTGTACATTTCGTTCACCTTAGTCTCTGGTCTACTGAGACTCCTCTCGTATACACTGGCCTCTTATGTACCAAGCTACAAATAACAACGTTAACACTAAATACAACATTATAACAATATAATACCACCTTAAAAGTTACACTCTCTCTGTCTATTATATTTCTTCCTCATCTTTGGGACTTACCGAGCGATTGTTCGCTAACGACATTCCTTCTCTTTCTTCATTGGAAGGTTGTCAGGTGATTCACTGGAGATCGAGCCTAACACTAAAGACTTAGACCAGTTTACTGAAGATCCCGAGCTGTAGTTACACTTGTACATTTTCCTTTACATTCTATATTTTCCATTTCTATTATGCCACTGTTTAGGCATTTGCTTTCCATTCCATGTATTTACTTTTCTATATACTGTAAAAGAATGCTAATAAATAAAATTGTTGTTCATTACATTTGTCTCTTGTGTATATTTCTTTTATATTGCTTAGATACGCTTAGCGTGTTTATTTAAGAGTAAATACGTAAAGGCCAGTCACGCCTCTGCCCGTACACCGGGAAGCGGGTCATGACACTAAGTTTATAGAGCAGATCAATAACTAGTTCTTTACTTCAGCTTTTACTTTCACTATGCCACCTGTTTAGACACCTTATTATGTTCATATTTCTTGTTTCAGACATTATGTATCGGTTTAAACTCTGTAAGGTTTGAAATGTAAATATATAAAGTTGGATTTTCGTTATCATGTCGTTCTTGTTGTTTTTATATTGCTTATATACGCTTAGCGTATTTGTTTCGAGTAAGGACATTTCGGAATAAATACGTCGCGGTTCTCGTCACGTGCCTTCTCCCATCTTTTGGGAAGTAGGGTGTGACACCCTTGCTCCTGTTAAATTGGCCAATATCGCATCGGTTCTCTTCTCGATTTAAATTCATTAGTTTTACATGAAAATAATACAAATAATTGATTCGTAACATCAAGGATTTTCGTTAATGTGTGAACTATTGTATACACAATTGAAACCCTAGATACTAGCACACTCATTAATCAACCCCAAAATTTTATTAAATTGTGCTTGGTTTGATTATGAATCCACATGCCGAATAAAGATGCTTGTTTAGAATTTAAACCTTCATAAAACATGTTTCATGAATATTCCTTGTTTAAAATTATTGCTGCGACCATGTTATACTTATTATCATTGACATGTATGAAAAAACCATTGACATGCTTTACATATCTATGACCGATATTGTTTAAATCAGTAAAACGTGATCACCGACTAGAATACCGAGATATATATATAGATTGCTTCGTGCTACCAGCATAAATTCGTGAATACGTGGCTATATGATTTGTGTTTCCATGATTCATGATTATTAACCGTTTCAGTCGGTATTCAAAATTTAATGATCGGGTTTTATTGTTATGATTTAATTAAAAAACATGGGGTGTTGGGGTAGTTTGAGTTGTGGGTTCGATCAACGGAATTTCAGGAGTCCCATACGTGAATGTGTTGCTGTGATACCGGGCGGAAACGGTTTATGTGTTGCTGTGGTACCGGGCTGAAATGGTACATTACTGATTATATTTATTTGGGTCGTGTTTCCTTATCCCTGGATATAGCCTTGGGTTTGAGAATATTTCTGCGGTGGTTGACGCTCACGCTCAAACTGACGATAGATTAGACTACCCTTGTAGTGACATTTAAGACCCGACTTGACTTGCTATTCATGCATACTTCTATTGTTGCTATAATTGTAATTACATATACGCGCGGGCATTTCACGACACTTAATTTTTCATGTTATTACACTCACATATATACACTTTACGTATGAGTACTTGTTGGGTGTTCTGACACCCATGGGACTGGTCACCTCAGATTTAGAGACGGATCTACAAGCATAGCAGGATCATGATTAGGATTATTTTCAGGAGCTAGCCGAGTATTAGTGATTTAGTGTAGGTTTCTTTATTTGATTCAGTCGTATTTATCTTTGTGAGCCTTTCGTGGGACGTAAGATCTATATATTTCACTTTTCAGATTTGAATTTGGTTATTTGAATCTATTGTTATTTTATGGATCCCATCTTGGTAATTCTTGTTATTTTATACAACATGACTATCAGTGATTTACTCTTCTATATTGGTGTACATCTTAGATATTATCGTTAATAGGTATAATTAGAAACTGCAGCGTGACTACGGAAAGATTTTTCCTCACCGTAGGAGCATGGCTAGCCTTCATTACTCTCCATGTTTCCGTATTTTGGGAAAGGGGGCATAACTTATTCTAACAATCACATCAAGTCCACAAATCTTTATAGTTTCAAATTATGGCTTTTTCATGTAACATCAAATCTTCGGGCCATCCAGAAGTCTAGATATAACTAAAAATAATTAGTAGTTGGATAGTGGATATCATTCATTCGGATATACAGATCCGAATCCGACATTGATACAAATTTCCTATCTGAGTCCGGATCTGTCAGGATATGGATTTTTAATATCTATATCCGCAAGTTTTCGAATTTGAAAACGGATCCGGATTGGATTATCTGTGTCTGTTTACATCCTGCCAAGAAGAAGATACTTTCTATATATGTTATATTACAATCTAGATTGAATAGTGATAACTCGTAAGGAAATAAATATAGATAATTCATCCGAAAATATATCGCGTGAATCTGAAGATAAACTTAGAATGGACCAAATGTATATTAACTTAAATTATAGAGCGGAAGATTAATTTTTCGCAAGGAGTGGATAAATGCAAATTTCCTTAAACTAAAAGGACGGAGTCAAACTTTCCTTGCATGAGGACAAAAAAAGCATGAAGAGGGAATATTCTCTCATATGGATTTTATATATAATAATATATATACTAGACTTTGACCTTACATGTAACGTGTGTGATTAAAGATGATTCAATATATTTATAGATGAATTTATACGGTACACAAAAGTTATTATAATTTGAAATGTAAATAACACATGATAAAAGAAAGTACATAATCATTTTTTGCTAGCTCAAAATAATCATCATTAATCGGATTCTTTATAGATTGTAATATTTCTTCATAAACAATATAGTTCTTACAAAAATAAATAGATTTAGCATTTATTTTTAATTTTGTATAAATTATAAGTACGTGATACAGTATTAATTGTAATAGAACTATAATTATTAAATGTAATTTATTAAAAAAGATAATTATATACTTTATATAATGCTTGATAAATAATCTAATTATTGAATATAATTTTAATAATTTTCTAAACCATCTGTCTCTTTATTTGATTATCAAGATAGTATTTGATTTTTTCTATATGAAATATCATATGGCAACTTAGATCTTAGTTTAATATTTCAAGACTATATAAAGGCTAAATTTCACTTAAATACCAAAGCTTTTTGATAGTTTTTTTAAATATAAATACCATATATTTTGTGACTTATGGGTAGATACCAAGAATAATCATCATGTCTAAATAAATACTATGTTTTGGTGTTTTCAATTTACAATTTACAAATATGAACGTTTTTATTTTATGTAATATGGATATAAACCAATGTAAACAATAAATTATGTCAATATTTTGGCTAAAAAATTATTTTTCAATAAATTCATTACCTAGTAAATTTTTAAATGATGATAATTATTTGCATTGTGAACTTTTATTATAAGTTTTGAAGCATTATAATTTCTATAAATAAATGTAAAATAACTATTAATATTTGAAACATTATTGTTTGACCATATTTGAAAAAAAAGATATAGGATATTTTTTGTGACTATTTTGATACAAATATTATTATTTCTCTTTTTTTAAAATTTTTGTAAATTCCTATCAAATATTATGAACTATAAAACCCAAGGAGAATTAAAGGAAAAACTTCATTGCACTCATACTATAAAGATAAGGCCCATAAATTATACCTAAGGGGAAAAATGTCATATTAGAAAATGGGTAAGCTTTTCCTCGAGATTTTGCAAATCTTTTACATGAAAAATATGAGAATTATGAAGAATTTTTTTCTCCAAATAAACCCTTTCTGAGCAAAAATCCTTTATGGCCATCCTAAGGATTTTGCAAATCGTTTATGTGAACAACTTGGGAAATGCGTCTTATTAAGAATTTGGTTTTCAAAAAATACCCTTACTCATTCAAGGCCAAGAAATATTGTTACATTCAAATGTATAAGGGTATTTTAGTAAACACTTGACAAAAATAGTGTTTTGGTAAAAGATGACATCCTATACAAAAGATTTCTTTCTTATGACCCAACTTTATATTAGTTAAATGATAGATAGATAGATAGATAGATAGATTGTTAATTTAAAACCCCGACCTTATCCTTATTTATGCTTTTGTTTGTTACACAACAAGAAGCCGGCTATATAAATTTCATTCTGCTCTAGTAAACGATGTCATCATGGTTATATATATATATATATATATATATATATATATATATATATATATATATACACTCTATATAAATTTCATTCTTCTCTAGTAAACGATGTCATCATGGTTATATATATATATATATATATATATATATATATATATATATATATATATATATATATTCTATATAAATTTCATTCTGCTCTAGTAAACGATGTCATCATGGTTATATATATATATATATAGAGAGAGAGAGAGAGAGAGAGAGAATAATGAAGGAAAGAGGCCATAGAAGGGGATTTCCTCCTATGGCGTCAAAAAAATACAACCTCCACCATTTTTTTTGACGATCGGCATCCATCATCATCATCGTTTTCATCTAAGATATGCATATACCAAATTTCATGTGATTCCACCACTTTTTCACCGTTGAATTAGCAATGTAAAAAATTCTATTGTCGGTAAACCATTAATTTTGCACCAACTAAATCAACGGTGAAAAATGGTATAATCACATGAAATTTGGTGTATCCACATCTTAGATGATAAATATGGAGGTAATGTATGCCGATCGTCGAAAAGAATCATGGAGGATGCATTTTTCCAATGCCATAAGAGGAAATTCCCTCCTATAGCACCTTTCCTCCATTATATATATATATATATATATATATATATATATATATATATATATATATATATATATATAATTGTTTTTATCCATATTCGTAATGGTCTCAAATCCTTAATTGCGACTATAATTTTATCATTTCTTCTACTGAGGTATTTATTGGTCTTCATTGCATATCTCCAAACTATCTCAATTGGTTTTCTCTTGTTTATCTTTCATGGGAGCAACCTCCAACCTGTTTCAGATAAACTCGTTTCTTATTTTACCCTTAAGGATAAACGACAGGTCAAACAATTCTTTTCCTCTTTTGATTTTTTTTACCCTTTTTATATATTCCTCTTCTCTTGTTGGATATCTCGGCTTTCTCTCATCCAAGCCAAAGCTTTACAACCTTTGGCCAAGTAGAAGCTTGATGAAATCCAATCAAGTCCTGAACATTGAAGAAATACACCATGGTTTTGGATAAAATTATAAGATTCAACGAATATGCCATACCTACGGAAAAATTGATAAGTATCATCGATATATGAAACTGTTTTGCAAAGCATGCTACTATTTCACGAAACATATCATTATTTAGTAAAAAAAATGTTTATATTCACTAAGCAATGTTATTATTTTCATCACATCCCTGTTTTTGAGTCCTGATATGGCAAATAAACTGGAATTCCCCAGATTACGACACGTAGCAGATGGCGTGCCGTTCACGGAAGCCCACTAGATCCGAGGGGGCCACGGAGGTGGAATCAATATGATACATGGGGGATTTTCCTCGGTATCTTGTCCCCGAGGTTGCACCCGGCCTTTCGGAGACCTCCCCGAGTACCTTCCCTACGCACCTAGCAACCAGGAAACAGCTCGCCTCCAAACTATCCTACAGCTGAGCTTCCTCAGCCCCCTCGCTCGTCTCCAAGCTATTACCAAACTGAGCTTCCTTAGCTCACTTGCTCGTCTCTGAGCTATCACAGAGCAGAGATTCCTCAGCGTCCCTGTTTGGCCGGGAGCACGAAGCCCGAACGCCCTCGTAACGGCTCCGTATATCTCGTCACGACGAGATCTTCGCCGGCCCACGTCCCGCATCCCACACTAGCATGCCTCGCCATTAATGGGCGTATCTCACCATTAATGGGCGTATCCCGCCATCTACGGAAACGTGACGCAGGTGCATAAATGACAGCGAGAATCTCGCATCGGCTCGCTCCATGCGACCGCTATATAAACCCCTCTTCCAGACGACTCGGATAGGTGGAACTTATTCCAATACGCCGCTACCCTGCCATTATTCTTTGGTGCTTACTTGATCGTCGAAGGGTCATACGGTAGTCCTACGGTGGTCACCTACCTTTGTATTTCAATAGCGTCGGGTAATTCAATAGGATTACCGATTAATGATCGAATGCTCGTCGGGAACTTTAGTAAATTGCCGCACCCCCGGTGTCGTCAACGAAGTTCACTTAGGTGGAACACCATGGCTGCGAGCACCCGACTGGATGCTTTTGGCTTCGGGGTTCTTCTACAGTCACTTAGTCGGGGCTATGGGGCATGGCTATCTAATAGTGTTTCCCGGCGACTATCCGCGTACAATACGAGATTGTAACGGAGTTTTGATCCGAATCGAAACTTCGTAGCAATCGATCAAAAGAGACTAAAACGCGAGATTTATAAAACACAAACTAGTTTTCACAAAACTAATTAATGTGGATTCCAAATATTGTATCACATATCATATATATCTAGACGATATTAAATATTTCGATCGAATTATCATACACCCACAAATCCCAGAGACCTCAACAGCTTGATCCTCAGCAAAAATACCCAGAATGTGCCAAATATCATTATGGAGCAGCAAAAGAAATCCAAGTCCTCAACTCACCAATGTTGCCGTGCAACCGCGGCTAAACCCTAAGTTAGGCCGCGGTTCCGCAGCCAAGGGTTATAAGGGAACAAATAGCTCTTGTCCGAAAATTTTGGCGGGAACAAATGCCCCCCACTACTTTGCCTATGTAAGTATGTACGTGGGTGAAGTAGTGCAGATTTATGCATGGCCATAGAATTGAGGGCTTAGAAGACAAGTTTAGGGTCCTTGTAGCCTAAGAATTTTTTCATCTTCATGAGCCGTAAGTATCATGACCTAAAGTTCGACCCGTGACCGGCACTTAACCATGTAACGTCTACAAGCGTAACACGACTAAGTAAGCCGAACCCAGAAATCAAAACCATTAAAAGTAGTGAGTGTTGAAAACATTTGATGAAAACGTTTGTTAAAACATTTGGAAATCTCAAGTAAAAATCCTTCAAGTTTAAATTATTTTATTCAAAATTTCGGCAGCACCTCCTTTGTATAAACTAGCCCCGAAATCGGGTACAAGACATGATATAAGTAAAATGACTAGTAATAAGAATATAGCATCCCCAAACGGGAGCAATCACGCCCAACGGCGGAAACAATCACCACAAGAATAATATACGATGTCGTAACGAAGAAATGAGCAATATAAGTAGAAAACATCATGAAATATAAAACTGCATAAATAAAGTCGGTTCACACGAGCTCGACACCAGAATATAAAATAATATACATCGTCCTCACAACTGGTCTCTAAGTCAATACATGAAACAGTAGATGGAGAGTATTAGATACAATAGTGTGTACAACTGGAAAATAAACGGATACCGTAAAAACCCACCTATAAGCAAAGGCTCACACGCCAACTGCAGTGGTATCCATAGCAAAAGATACAAGGAAGTAGCCATGCCGCAACTACTCTGAGGGGCAACCTGCAAACACTGTGACACAACGGGAGTGAGTTACCAACTCGTGAATAGTAGATAACATATAAAGGTAATCGCGAGTATGCACGTGCTGCGATACTCTAACATGTACAAACAGATAACATCTATATGATGAGCTGGGTACGCAATAATCATGCATAACAAGTGCAAACTAATAGCATCTCTATATGATGAGCAGGGTATGCAATAATCATGCATAACAAGTGCAATCTGATGACATCTATATATGATGAGCAGGATATGCAATAATCATGCAAAAGTACTCTATCAGGTACTACGACTACAGGATGCGATGCATAACAATGAATGCTGAGAATGGGATAGAATATCATCTACACGGAATATCACGTGGAAAAGTAACCGGTGTCCATAAATACACCCAAATCCCAGTAAAAGTCAGGTGTCGTCACCCTAATCGGCCCTCGATCCTTTAAATCTCATAAAAGTGGGGTGCCTAACATCGGCACCCAAAACATCATGAAATACTCGTGTCCAGCAGCGACACACAAATCCTCATATATCGGGCTCCATCAGCCCGGATCGGCCCACGGGCTCCGTCTGCGGAATCAGCCCTCGGCCCCGGCAGTACGGGCCGTCCCGTATCCATCTCTCGACACTGGTCAGTATCCTCCGGATAACTGCCAGGTCCAACCAATCACCGATAGGCAGTAGTCCCTCTGCCAGGCTCATCGTCATCCACACGAAATCTCTCTCTCTCGCCCCGGGGTACCATACCGGGTCCACCATGTACCCGTAAACGGATCATCCTCCTCCTCGAATCGGGTTTCACATGTCATACGTCTCAGAACCGAGAAAACGCATGGTGGACGCACTGAAATATCATATCAAGAGAAACCGGGTTTTCAAAACAGTGCACATTTCTTAAAATAATGCCACGGTTCTCAAATCCAGAAATCAAAGAAAATCCAAAACTCAATGCGTAAATCCATGAATGTGACGTATGCCACTAAGAGTAAAAAGGGGAAAACCGCACTTTTTAAATGGATCCAGTTTTTGAAAGTATCTCTTGCGGTCCCCGTTTTCTAGAAATCAAAGCCAGTATCATCCATGCATGTGAAACATGTATATATGTAGGTATGGATGTGCAAGTGGATATATACGCAATTATGAGTGTACCAATGTATATGTGCACCAATATGGATATACAATGTGTATGTGCGCAAGTATGGATATATCAATGTATATGTGCACCAATATGGATATACAATGTGTATGTGTGCAAGTATGGATATATCAATGTATGCGTGCACCAATATGGATATACAATGTGTATGTGCGCACGTATGGATATATCGATGTATGCGTGCACCAATATGGATATACAATGTGTATGTGCACAAGTATGGATATATCAATGTATGTGTGCACCAATATGGATATACAATGTGTATGTGTATGTGCGCAAGTATGGATATATCGATGTATGTGTGCACCAATATGGATATACAATGTGTATGTGCGCAAGTATGGATATATCGATGTATGTGTGCACCAATATGGATATACAATGTATATGTGCGCAAGTATGGATATATCGATATATGTGTGCACCAATATGGATATAAAATGTGTATGTGCGCAAGTATGGATATATCGATGTATGTGTGCACCAATATGGATATACAATGTGTATGTGCGCAAGTATGGATATATCGATGTATGTGTGCACCAATATGCGACAGAGTCATGTCTAATAATCAATGATGCGGTAATCAAAATGATGTATGGTTTGTAGCAATCCTATAGTGCGAGTGTCATAGCAACCACTAACGGTGTGAGTGTAACATACAAATAGTGCTCGTGCAACTTGAACCGTTAGTGACAGTGTGGTGTACATAACTACTATTTCTATATGCAACAAAAGATGGGCATGCTACAATAGTACATATGCACGAGCAATATACATATAAATATATACGCAACTACAATATCCTATCACGCCCTGACGCTTAACGCCATACGGGCGATTTCCCCGTAGATGTTAAATCTACTCACCTGGTCTTGTGCTAAGTGTAGCCGACTACTTACTTCCCCTTCCTTCCGGCGTCCGACGTACCCGCCTGCGAAGCTAGAATTTACACAAGGAATACGCATAAGCTAAAATCCTATAAAAATGCGATATCTAAACCAAACGAGAAACTCGCGTTGCGAACTAAACGCGTGCATCCGATACGCTAAAACGTGTGAATACACGTCTGAAACTACCCCGACATGCTGCGACACGCAGCCAACACTAAACCCACTCACATAACGCACGTGTCGCGCAAGCTTAACTATTGAAAATACGGTATTTTGTTCCAGATTTTGACTCGAAAGAAAATATAAAAAGTTGCATATACCAAAACCCTTAAATATATAGCAGACTCCCCCAGAACAAATCCACGAACCCAACTTCCCCTCTGGCCACAAATTGCGGCCAAAACGAATTTATTTGCGGCCCAGGTTGGGAAATAGGGGCTCGTGCTTCATGTGTGTGGTCTAGATCTAGTGTACATGCTCCAGTTAACTCAGATTTTGCCTGAAGCAACCGGGTCAACAGCAGATTTTAAAAAGGGCTAAAATTTACATTAAAATGTTTATTACACTAAATTGAGACCCTATGGTATTTTAGTGAAATCTGGGACAAGATTTGGTTTACATGACCTTAAAAACACTTAGTCAAGCTATACTAACCATAAAGATCCTTACTTGGCCAAATTCCCACTCAAATCACCATTCTAGCACTAAAAACTCATATTTAACACTAACCGAAGCTAAATAACACATAAGTTTAGCAAGCGAAGAAGTTAGGTCTAAGAATTTATACATCACTTGATCCTAGGTGCAAGAAGAGGGAGAAGAAGAAGAGGAGGAGGAGCTGTTGCTGCTGCTGGGTGCTGCTGCTGCTGCCTGCTGCTGCTACTGCTTGTGCTGCTGTTGCTAGTGTTGCTACTGCTGCTGAAGTGTGTGTGTGTGTGTGTGAATAAGAAGGAGAGATGTGAGGAAATGAGTGTTGCCAAAAAGAAAAAGGAATGAGAGATATGAGAGAGTCAAACCCCTCTCTCTCTCACCTCATTAAATGCAAGCATGGCCAAGCCCATCATGCTCTCTCTCTCTCTCAACTCACTCAAGTCAACCCAAAAACTAATTATATTTGGAATATAATTTAAAAAAACTAATACCCTTAATTAATTCAAATTAGCTTAATAAGAATGGGTTAGTCCACCATGGTTGCTAAGCATGGTTTAACCCTAATCTTAACCCTAGTTTACATGCACATGTGTGTGCAAGCCTAATTAAATTCTAATAAAATATTCATAAATTCTGATAAAATATTTGAAAATCGTTTTGGTAAACATTTTACTAAAAACCATATAATAAAGTATAATTAGTCACTAATCACATCCTAAGGTGTTACAGTAAGGGTCTCAAGAAGGGTTTTTTCTCCCTACAAGTCGAGAGGATCTCATAGGTGCATATTCTCCCTAGAAATCGTGAGGATTTCTAAGTGTTCATTGCCTCCGTGAGTCATAAGGATCTCGCTCGGGAATTTTTCCTTACGAATCGTGAGGATCCGTAAGTAACTTCTTTATTTTATTGGCGAATGTGGCTTTGGCGAATGTGGCTTTGGCAAATGTGGCCCGTAGATAGTCTATCTTGACCTCCATGTAGGGCAGCGATGGCTTAGGAAACAGGTTTGGATTTGCCGCCTAAGACTTTTCAAATTCATAAGCCGTGTGGGTCTCATAAAGACTTTTCTCCCTATAAGTCAAGAGGACTCCATAGAGGTATTTTCTCCTTAGGAGTTGTGAGGACTCCTAAGTGTGTTTTCTCTTGAGAGTCGTAAGAATCTCACAAGAGAATTTTTCCCTTTACAAGTCGAGAGAACTCGTAAGTGGGTTTTTCCCTCCTTGTCGATATTCGACTTTAGAGAGTGTGGCCCATGGATAGTATACAATAGTCCATCTTGGACCTATGCAGGGCCCCAGTGCTTAGGAAACAGGTTGATATCCTCGTTGCCTAAGGCTTTTTCCTTACGAGTCGAGAAGTTCTCGCAGGAACATTGTTTTCCCTACGAGTCGAGACGAATCGAAAAGTTCTCGCAAGAATGTCCTAACGTCACAGTTAACCTCTGCTGATAGAAGTCCATTAGGGTCTATGGTACTAGGGTTTTTGTCCGTCGTACCGTCGCGTTGGTCGATGTATTCCCCGATATGCAATCTTGCTGTTCAAGTAACCCTGCGACTGTCGGTCTCTGATCCCTTTAGGGGCTGGACAAGACGTCTTCAAGTAATCTCCCAGGTCATATTACCATCAGAAGAGCAAGCGTTAGGGATATTCCATGCCGCTTTTTACTTGAAGTTAGGCTTAATTTGGGAGCCCCAATAAGTCATGACCACTCCGCGCTGGTGTGGGATGATCTCCGATAGTCTTTCAGATTTTATTTGAGTTGCCGTCAAGACCCTGAAGCTTGGGATCTTCCTTTGCTTCGTTTGTTGACATTGTGTCTACAATATTACGACGAATGTCGAGGTTGACTCTAGATTGTCTATGAACCGTCGAGTCTTGGAACTAAGGACTTTGCCATAGCTCCGTTTGTTGATGTCGCGTCTGCATCCTACTGGAGGGAGAATAAACGTCGTTGTTGATCTCTGGGCTGTCTGTGAACCGTCGAGATTTGGAACTAGGGACTTTGTCATGGTTCCGAGGTAGTCTCTAGGTTGTCTGTGAACCGTCGAGGCTTGGAACTAGGGACTTTGCCATGGCTCCGTTTTGTTGACGTTACGTCTGTATCCGTCGCGTTGGATGATGCATTCCCCGATACGCAATCTTGCTGTTCGAGTATCCTTGCGACTGTCGTGTCTCTGATCCCTTCGGGGGCTGTACAAGTCTTCAAGTAATCTCCCCAGTTATATTACCATTGGAAGAGAAAGCGTTAGGGATTTTCCATGCCGCTTTTTACTTGAGGTTATGCTCAATTTGGGAACCCTAATGAGTCATGACCACTCCGCGCCGGTGTGGAATGATCTCCGATAGTCTTTCAAGTCTCATTTGAGTTGTCGTCAAGACCCTGAAGCTAGGGATCTTCCTTTGCTTCGTTTTTTGACATTGTGTCTGCTATATTGTGACGAATGTCGAGGTTTTCTCTAGGTTGTTTGTGAACCGTCGAGGCTTGGAACTAGGGATTTTGCCATGGCTCCATTGTTTTGACCCTGGGGTTTGTTGTTGACGTTGCATTTGCATCCTGCTGGAGTGAGAAGGAACGCCGTTGTTGATCTCTTGGCTGTAGATGTTGCCATAGAGACTGGGAACTAAGGACTTTTCCATGGCTCCGCTTTGTTGACGTTGTGTCTGCATCCGGTTGGAGTGAGAAGAGACGCCGTTGTTGATCTCTAGGCTGTCGATGAACCGTCGAGATTTGGAACTAGGGACTTTGCCATGGCTCCGTTGTTTCAACCCTGGGGTCAGTTGTTGACGTTGCGTCTGCATCCTGTTGGAGTGGAGAAGGAACGCCGGGGTGATCTCTAGGCTGTCTGTGAACCGTCGAGATTTGGAACTAGGGACTTTGCCATGGCTCCGTTGTTTCGACCCTGGGGTTGGTTGTTCACGTTGCGTCTGCGTCCTGTTGGAGTGGAGAAGAAAAGCCGGGGTGATCTCTAGGCTGCCTGTGAACCGTAGAGTCTTGGAACTAGGGAATTTACCATGGCTCCATTGTTTTGACCCTGGGATCGGTTGTTGACGTTGCGTCTGCATCCTGCTGGAGTGAGAAGAAACGCCGTTGTTGATCTCTAGGCTGTAAATGCTGCCGTCAAGACCTGGCTCTCTTTCTGATGGAGCCTGGTGGGAAAATGTGGTTCCTTTTTCGTTTATACCCATAGATTGTATACAGGGGTCGATGTGGACTCAGCTGCAGGGAAGAATTTTCATTTCATTTTATTTCTTTCCGCGATGCTCTATCATTTCAGCTTTTTATATCGCGAAAGTCGCGATTGCCTAATCATTTCGGCTATTTATCGTGGTGCCTAATCATTTCGGCTATTTTTCTTTTTTACTCGCTGCTTTTTATTGCAAGTTTCCCAAACATTTTGGCTGTTTTTATATGCATACGTTTTGCTCGCTGATTTTTATTGCGAGTTGCCCCATCATTTCGGCTATTTCATGTGCATCTTTTACTCGCTGATTTTTGCGAGTATGGAACTTGAGATCTGATCCCAATCTTGGCATCAGCACCGCGGCGAATGGAATATTGCCAGGAGCGAATCATCATTTGCCGTGAAAGTACTTAAACATTGACACATGTTCAGGCATCAGCATCGCTACCACTGGAATATTGCCAGAGCGAATCATCATTTTTCCTGAAAGGATTTAGCATTTGATACCAACTTAGGCATCAGCATCGCTACGACTGGAATATTACCAGGAGCGAATCATCATTTGCCCTTGTCGATTTGAACAAAGGTGGCTTAGCAAATAGGGTTAGGATCCTGTTGACTAAGGATTTTTTACTTTACGAGCCGTAAGGGTCTTATAAAGGTATTTCTCCCTACGAGTCGTGAGGATCTCGTAGGTGTATTTTATCCTTAGGAATCGTGGGGATCTCTAAGTGTGTGTTCTCTTATAAGTCGTAAGGATCTCATAAGAGTATTTTCTCCTTATAAGTCGAGAGGACTTACAAGTGTCTTTCACCATATGAGGACACTCCTCGACATTGGTGGGACTTGGTGATGGGATGTTTATTTGTGCCCGTGGATTGTATACAAGGGTCAATATTGGACCGCTTGTAGGGAAACTTGGGGAGTGTGATGGCATAAGAATAGGTTCAGGTTCATGTATCTTAAGGCTCTTGAATCCTATGAGTCGTGAGGGTCTCATAAAGGAGGAATTCTCCTTATGAGTTGTGAGGATCTCGTAAGTGTAATTTCTCCTTAGGAATCGTAGGGATCCCTAAGTGTATTGCTCCATTGTGAGTCGTAAGGATCTCACACAGATGTTTTCTCCTTACATGGTCGAGAGGACCTTGCAGGTGTTTTTATTTTAACTAGATTGCGCCCTTTCAGGTTTTCACAAACTCGCCGGTAGCCCTGTTGTTTTTACTCACGGAGCCCTTTCAGGTTTTCATCCATGCCCATTTCGCTTGTGGACGTACCGTTTTTTACCCCTCTATTCGGCAATGCCACTTAGGGGGGACTTCGCCACCAGGGTAGCTGTGCAGCCAGCGAGACTTGAGTTGCAATTCTCGCCGCTGGGACTTGTGGACTTGAATTCCACTGTCGCTGTGTTTGAGGCGGCGTATTTAGTTTAAGTACATTACGGTCCATTGTTACTTTAGGGACACCTCGGTCCATTGTTAGTTTAGGGGCATCTCAGTCCATTGTTAGTTTAGGGACATCTCGGTCCATTGTTAGTTTCAAGGCGAAGTTTTGCTGGATACTACCTATAGAGTTTGGACTCAGGAAGACAGCGAGCGGACACAAGCGTCGTCATCTATCATTAAACTGAGCCGCGATTTGTCAAGCGTAGTATTTCTTAAGGAACCGGCCGTTTATTGGCCGGAAGGGTCTTTCGCCATGCATATTCATGAGCAAGTAGGCCCCACCTTGGTAGACCTTGTCTATGATGTACGGACCTTCATAGTTTGGCTCGAATTTCCCCCATTTTGCACGGTTGGGGATCATAGGTCTTTTTACGACTAACACGAGCTCACCTTGGCAAAATGTTCTCGGCCTATTCAGTCTTTCGTATGAGCGCGTCATCCTTGCTTTGTAAGCTTCCAGGTTTTGCTGCGCCATGAGACGGGTTTCATTGAGGGCATCGAGCTCCTCAAGCCGAAGATGGGCATTTTCTTCATCCGTAAGCTCATATCGAACTGCTACTCGTAGAAAGGGTAGCTCTATCTCCAAGGGAAGTACCGCTTCCGTGCCGAATACCAACGCGAATGGCTTTGTATTCATGGCCGTTTTGAACGTGGTTCTATACGCCCAGAGTGCTTCAAGCAATCTCTTGTGCCAGTCCTTTTTTTTGTTTCTGGACACTGTTTTCTTTATGATCTTCGTTAAGGTTTTGTTGAAAGCCTCAGCTAGACCGTTAGCTCCGGGATTATAGACCGAAGAGTATCTCCAATCTATTTTATGTTGCTGTGCGAAACGACTGATTTTATGGCTTCTGTAGGCCCGCCCATTATCCGAGTTGATCCATCGTGGAGTGGCGAACCGGTAGATGACGTGTGTCCTGAAGAAATAGAGAATGTTCTCCGTCTTCACTTCTCTTAGCGGTACTGCTTCTGCCCACTTAGAGAAGTAATCGGTCGTCGCTAATATGAACCGATTTCCCTTGGATGATACTGGTTCGATAGGCCCAATTATATTGGTTCCCCACATTTCGAACGGCTAACTAGCCAGTGTTGGATGCAGCGGATTTGGATGTTGGCAGATAAAGTCCCCGTGAATTTGGCAAGAGTGACACTGCTTCGCATATTCGAGGCAGTCCTAAATCATTGTGGGTAAGTAGTAACCCATTCTTTTGATCTTCAGCTTCATCTTTGACCCAGCTTGATGAGAACCGCAGAGTCCGCCATGGGTTTCTTGGACGATCCTTTTTGCATCTTCTGGTCCCAGGCATCTCGGCCACAAACAGTCGAATGATCTCTTATATAAAGTATCACTGACGAAGGCGAAGGATAGGGCTCGCTTCATGAGCTGATGTCTTGACGACGCATCTTCGGGTGTTCTATGGGATTTGAAGTAATTTATGAAGACTTCTCTCCAATCCTTAATCTTTTCTTCGTCCTCTATTTGGCAGACTGCTTGTTTGATCGCTTCCTTTCTTTCAGACGACTCTGAAGATATTTCTGTTGGCGTGAGAATCCGGCTGCTTTGCACAATAATCCTTACGTCATCGAGGTTTTCGTCGCCAGTTCTTTAGCGAGTTCGGCTAATGCGTCTGCCTTGCTATTCTCTGATCAGTTCTGGCTTGCACGTCTAATAGTCACCATTTACTTCGCTAATGACAGCTGGGAGTCTCCATATATGATGATGTTTTCGATTCCCATGTCGACAGCAATCTCAAGACCTGCTATCAAAGCTTCGTACTCAGCCTCGTTATTTGTTCTTGGATCTGTCAATGAAAGGAAGAAACGCATTATCTCTCCTTGCGGGGTCATGAAGATAAGGCCTACCCCAGCTTTGATTACGGGGGTGTTGTGCTTTCGCTTCTTCATGGAAGATGCCCCATCGAAGTATAGTTCCCATCGATAGTCATTTTCTTCGTCCTTTGTTTCGAACGCATGTTCGTCCGGTAATTCGCAATTTAAGGGAGAGTCGACAGGTATTGGATGTTCAACTATAAAGTCGGCGATGGCCTGCCCTTTCACTGCCCTGAGAGGTCGATAGATTATCTAGAATTCCATAAAGAGGAGGGTCTATTTGGCAAGCCTTCCCGTTAGTATGGCTCTTGACATCAAATATTTGAAAGGATCTACCTTTGATACGAGATGGACCTCATGTGCCAAGGCATAATGTTGAAGCTTCGTCATCGCGAAGATCAGTTCCAGGCAATGCTTTTCAATTGGGGAGTAGTTATTTTCTGCCCCCAGGAGAACTCGACTCAAATAGTAGAGAGCTCTCTCCTTTTCCTGATCATTCTCTTGTGCCCATAGCGCACCTAGAGAACCTTCAAGGGCTGTTGTGTACAGGATGAGGGGCTTTCCCTTGACCGGAGCGGTCGGTACCGGCGGATTCTGCAGGTATTGCTTAATTTCTTCCCGTGCACTTTGGGATTTCTGATCCCAGGCGAACGAGGTCCCCTTCTTCATTAGATGGTTGTAGGGACGGCATTTGCCGGAGAAGTTGATTTGGAGTTTGACACCTGTTTAGGCATCAGTATCACTACGATTGGGATATTGCCAGGATCGAATCATCATTTGCCTCTGTCGATTTGGACAAAGGTGGCTTAGTAGACAGGGTTAGGATCCTGTCGACTAAGACTTTTGACTTTATGAGCCGGAGCCGTAAGGGTCTCATAAAGGGTTTTCTCCCTGCGAGTCGTGAGGATCTCGTAGGCATATTTTCTCCTTAAGAATCATGGGGATTCCTAAGTGATTTCTTCTCTTGTAAGTCGTAAGGATCTTCCAAGAGTGTTTTCTCCTTATAAGCCGAGAGGACCTACAAGTGTTATTCACCATATGGGGACATTTATTGTCATTTGTAGAACTTGGCAAAGAAATATTTATTCGCGCCCTTTGGATTGTATACAAGGGTCAATATGGACCGCCTGTAGGGCAATTTAGGGGATATAACGGCTTAAGAACAGATCCAGATCCCTGTAACCTAAGGCTTTTGAATTCTATGAGCCAAGAGAGTCTCACAGGGGGGATTCTCCTTACAAGTCATGAGGATCTCGTAAGTGTATTTATTTTAACGAGGTTGCGCCCTTCCAGGTTTTCACAACCTCGCCGGTAGTCCTCACGGCGCCCTTTCGGGTTTTCATCCGTGCCCATTTTTCTTGTGGACATACCGTTTTTTTAACGAGGCATTCCACTAGATTGTAGGACCTGTTTGTAGGCCCCCTAATATCCTTCCTATCCTTTGAGAAGAAAGGTCATTCTACATAGAGATTCTTCCGCCTGTGAGAAATATGCCCCCTGTGTATATCTCGGGGGGAACGAGTACCCACGTCGTCGCTATTTTGGAGGCAGGTTGCTTCAGAGCCGCTTATTTTTGTTGAGCGTAGGCGACAAGCACCATCTTGCCTCCGCTTTTTATTCGTAATCATCGGATGAGAAAGAGTCTTGACCCATTTGATCCAATCGAGTCATTTTATCCATGAGTTCTTAAAAGGTCGTCGGCTTGAAGAGGGCCATATACGGGAACGCCTTTGAATTTGGGTTAAGGGTGGCTATGAGCATTCCCATGGCTATAACTTCATCGATGCGTTGCTCGTATTTGACCAGAGAGTTCGCCATCGGGTAACATATTGAACCCAAGTCTCATTCGGTCTAACCCTTTCGTTGACCAGCGCCGTCGCGGTAGTATGTTCGTTCTCATTAGCGAATCCCTCACAGAAAAGCATATCCATTTCGTCGAAGCTCTTCATGAAATCATTTGGGAGTTCCGCATACCATTCGAAGGCAATGCCCGCCAAACAACTGACGAACTGTCAGAGGAGGAGTATATCATTCTCTCCAGAATTGCCGCACATGGATTTAAATCACGCAATGTGCTAGCGAGGATTCCCAGTTCCTTTGTACATGTGGAACGCTGGAAGTGTGTACTTTGGCGGGCACTGTATTTGATCGTACCATGTCGGATACGGTCGACCAGTCTTGATTGATCTATTTGTGGCTTCACTGGCGTAGTGAGCTTTGATATGCTGAGCGATATATTCGTTCAGCTTTGCTTTTGGAATCATTTCCTCTTCAGCCGTTGATGAGATTTGCGGAGCTTTTGAAATGTCATCCTTATCTTTAAGACCGACTACCGGCGGTCCATCTGCTAGTGGTTCCGATTGTACCATCATTCCAGCCATATTCTGAATCAGAATGGTCATCTGGTTCATTTTAGTGGACATTTCTGCCGCTTCTTCATCTCTCTTTTTCAGAGCGCGCTTTAGGAAATCAATATCCGACTCCTTCTCTACTCTTTCTTCAGGTGCGTCCTCGGGATTTTCCTTAGGCGATGGATTAGCGTTTGCTTTCGCCTGAGTGAGCATATCCTGCAGCTTTTCACGTTGCAGTTGAACTTTTGTTAGGGACCAAGTTTGAGGTCGGTGACTAGTAGAAGCTCGAACTTCGTCTTTGGAATTCACCACATAAACTATGTGAACTACCATGCCCCCAGGCTTAGGGTGTTTAGAGTTTTGGCCTTTGGAGTTTGCTTCGGGCACTTGAGCTTTATTAGGCCTCTCTTTTTTATGAAAAGCCGCTTTGGTTTTAGGAGGAACCGCTGTATCAAGATCCGT
The DNA here is from genome assembly GCA_030015575.1 of Agapanthus africanus. Classification (NCBI taxonomy): domain Eukaryota; kingdom Viridiplantae; phylum Streptophyta; class Magnoliopsida; order Asparagales; family Amaryllidaceae; genus Agapanthus; species Agapanthus africanus. The sequence goes on along the minus strand of JASDDO010000016.1, from coordinate 522,371,484 downwards.
CTTGGGATGAATCTCCTTGTATTTGAAAGCGGATTTGTCAGAATTTGGTTGACGTTTAGAGGAAGAGACGCAGACGACGACGAGTCCTTCGTCTGCTTCCACACCTTATATATAGATAAGAAAAGTTGTTATAGGGAGCGAACTGGTTTCTGCTCTCGTGGGATCTCCATGGGCTGCGGAGATTTCTTCAATATTGCGGTAGGAGAATTTTGTCTGGCCCTTCACAACAGTTTGAAGCTATTCCCGATTAGAACAACAACATTCATAGCTGGGGTTGAAACAGGACCATAGGGAGAACTGCCCCCAGCTCATTTTGTATGATGCTGATATCGATGTCGACCGTTTCTTACGGCCGAGATTTGATTAGCCTCAGGATTTTGCCGAGCCTGCCCCTGTTTCCTTTTGAGAGCTTGAAAATTCTTCCCCCTGCGTCGACCTTGGTCCTTGGCAGGTGCCAGTTGTTTGAGGACTAATTCCGTCGGCAAAGCTGTAGCTTGGGGAACCAGTCTGTGAAAGACAGACTTCCTTTAGGCTTCCTCTATCTTCGTTGAGGCACCAAGGGTGGGAGGTGAGAGTATTGACCTAAAGAGAAGCCCGTTGATTTCTTGAAGAGCCGGATTGCAGAGATTTGAGGCTGCAAGTGGTCCATACTTGACTCCACCGGATATGACAGAGCCTGAGTTGCTAGGGTGGGAGCAAACGCCATTCTTCATAGAGACGAAACGCCTGCTTCAGCATCCCATCACCCAAGGGCAACCACAAACATATATACCGTGATTGTTTGATCGCGGAAAAACACGACACACAAAGTGTGGAGTGGAAAGAGAAAAAGGTCCCACCGGGCGTGCCAGAATCTGTTTACCGCCGAAAACGGAGACGGATCCGGGATGGATCGTCTTGCCTGAATTTGGGGGAAGATGCTATTTGGATTTATCCGTCCACCTCTTTGAAGATGCCAAGTTGATCTATGGCACCGTATATCGGATATTTGGACGGATGCGGCCGTTGTAGCAGACTTCGTCAGATTCCCCCTCATTTGTGAAGGGTTTTTTTATTGTGGGGACGCTCTTCCCTGCAGGCGCAAGCCCCTGCAGTTAATTATGTTACCGCATCGCGATAACCACTTTCTCCTGCTCTAGATGTTCACTTCGTGTCGTGTGTGTTTGTTTTATTTTTGGTTTCCCGTGGATTATATACGGAGACTAATTTATGTTGCCGCCCGTAGGGCGTGGATTAGTCAAAATCCGTATATTCTTAGATTTGGGCTTGGATTGGTTTAAGGATCGTTAATCTCGTTTGAGATTAAGATCAACTTAAATGTTTGTTGAGAATACGTTGGTCTAATTTTAGACTAAGATCTACTCAACAGAATTTTGGGATCATTTAGACCCAACAAAAGAGCATTTTGGCTCTATTGTTTTAGCTTAAGGACGTCTCGGTCCGCTATTAGTTTAAGGACGTTTCGGTCCGTAGCTAGTTTAAGGACGTTGCGGTCCGTTGTTAGTTTAAGGACGTTTTGGTCTATAGCTAGTTTAAGGACGTTGCGGTCCGTTGTAGTTTAAGGACGTTACGGTCCGTTGGGATGTGTTCATCGATTTGGGGTTGCACCAAGAGTTGTTGGTTTTCGGGACCCTCCACCTCTCTAAAGACGTTGAAGAATTACAACGACATGTATCAGAGGTGTGGAGAGATGTACCCTTGAACCAAATTCCAGATTGAGGGGAGAGATCATGGTGGACCATCTGAGAATCATTAGTCATTTTTGGAAGACTAAGATCAACTTAGGAGATGTGTGATGGACATCGTTCTGGTCAATTAGTTTGGGAAGTCATGAGCATAGAAGCTCAGTCTATTTGGAGATCTAAGACGTTTTAATCTCAAGAGAACTTAGCCAATTTGGGGCAGGAGTTGGTTTCTTATAGTGTTAAACACTAATATATGCTCGGTGCTCACGTGCTCTCAGGTGAACCTCTAAAGCAGTGTTAAACACTGAATCTTAGGGCGCTCACGTGTGGCACGTGAGACACCTAAAAGTTAGTGCTGCACCCTAGGGTTCAATCCTCGTCTATATATGCAAGTATTAAACACTTAAGTCTTCTGGCCATCACGTGTGGACACGTGAGACGTCCCAGAGTTAGGCACTGCTTCTTTGGGTTTATTCCCTCTTCCTTTTATAAGTGCTAACCACTTAGCTCATATAATGCTCACGTGCAAACACGTGAGGTGCTTAAAATGTGAGCGCTGTCTTTGGAATTTTCCCCTTTTCCATATAAGTGTTAAGCAACTGTTTGGGGCACACGTGGGAACACGTGAGGCGTCTTAAAATGGGAACTATTTTCGGGTTTATTCCCTTTTTCATGTAATTACTGAGCGCACTTTTTAATGGGTCGCGTGGGGGTACGTGATTCGATTTCAGTCATTCCTTTTTGTTCCTCAGAGGTGCTCACGTGAGAACACGTGAGCTTTCGTTATAACGTCGAACACTAATGAATTCCCAGTCTTTTCTTTTACATGCACAGAGATTTTAATTTGAGTTTTGAGAATTTTTAGGTCCCTTTTTTTATAAGAATTAAATTCTTTTGCAGGGTTAAACCCTAGTTTTATCAGAGGAATTAAATTCCTATATACTTTTGGAAGAATTAAATTCTTCGAACTTAGTTCTTTCCCCTAAGTTTTGAGTCTGCATAACAGAATCTTTCCGATAAGAATTAAATTCTCAACTTGTGGGGAAATCTGCTTCTGCAAAACTCAACCAGAGGAAAAACTAAGTTCTTTGAGAAGAGTTAAACTCTTGGTTTGAGAATTAAATTCTCTTTTGTTTTGTGGGAGCTTGGGAGGCTTCTGTATATTTTTTTAGAAGCTTATTGGGTTGTCTCCTCCTTTTAGATTTAACCTCCTTACTCCTATTTATAGGAGAAGAGAAAAAATCAATTTGTTGAGAAAATCTCTCATTGAGAGATCTTGATTAATTTCATGATCTTTTGGATCAATCGGTGAATTTTATTCACCGTTGGATTTTTAATTTAAAGGATCTCTGCTTAACAGAAAAGATTTCTTGTTCGTTTAACAAGATTATGAATATTTTGTTAGTTTTAAAAAGATTAGAATTTTATTCTATCATATCTTTTTAGTTTAACAAGATCAGAAATATATTTTCTTAATATGGATATCTTGTTAACATAGAATTTTATTCTTGTCATCTGAATATTTTGTTAGTTTAACAAGATTAGGAAAATATTTTCCTATGATAGAATTTTATTCTACCAGATGATCACCGTTGGATCTTTTGATCCAAGGGTCCTCTGTTTAACAGAGAAGATCTTTCTAGTTTGAGGAAGATCGGGAAAATATTTCCCAAACAGAATTTAATTCTATCAGATGATTTAATTGGTGATATTTTATCACCATCGGATTTTAAATCCAGGATTCTCTGTTAGAGAAAGATCTTTCCATATTAGAAAGATCAGGGAAAATATTTCCCAAATAGGATTTAATTTTATCACAAAAAATTTAATGGGAACATTTTAAATTGGGGCGCTTTGCATGTGAGAGGCAAGAGAACTCACGTGTTTAACACGTGACCCCTGCTGTGGGTTTTAACCTGTTTATGTTCAGCGCTCATATACTTTGCATATGAGCGCTCACGTGTTTTACACGTGAGGCTTGTTTGGCCATTGGTGATTTATGTTCAGCGCTCATATACTTTGCTTATGAGCGCTCACGTGTTTTACACGTGAGGCCTGTTTGGCCCTTAGTTATTTTCTTTCAGCGCTTATATGCTTTGCATATAAGCGCTCCCGTGTTTAACACATGATGTCCAACCGTGATTTTTTTTTCCTCTTTCATCTCTCCCATTTTTTATAAGGGTTATAAGGGAACAAATAGCTCTTGGCCGAAAATTTTGGCGGGAACAGGGGCTTTGGTTATCTTGCTTTTGAGACATGACTGGCAAGTTTCATAAGATGTAAATTCGAACGGATTCAAATATCCAACTTTGTGCAACTTCGCTAGTCTTGTCACATTGATATGACCAAGTCTACAATACCACAAGAAGGCTTCGTTCATTTCTGAACTTTTCCTCTTGTGTGTGTTATGTATATTTAGAACTGTGGTTTGATTTAGAACGTATATATCGTTATATAACGTACCGAACCAAATTAACACTTGATTTAAGAAAATGTTCATAACATTTTTCTCTAGTACAAAGTTATATCCTTTTCTATCTAATAAAGAAATTAATATTATATTGCGCATCATCTTTGGTACGAAATAACAGTCGTTCAGAATCAATGTATTACCATTTGGTAATACAAGGTGATATTCGCCAACTGTTTTGGCTGCAACAATTGCACCATTCCCTACTACTAAAGATTTATCACCCTTTCCCAGTTCTTTACTTCTTCTTAACCCATGTAACATATTACAAACGTGGGATCATGATCTGGTATCCAATACCCAGAACGTAGAGCATACTGAGAAATAGTTCTTGATAACGAACACACCCGAAGAAGATGCATCATCATGCTCTTTCTTCATTCGGGTTGCATGGGAATCCGTATATTCCTTTATTTCTTGCTCAGACTTATGACAATCATAAGATAGAGCGGAACCAACGTTCCCCAGCCCAGTATAATAAGCAGGTTCGGTCAATATATCCATATTATTATCTTGATTAAGGCATGTCATGGTTGCTACGTGGAGAAAGAGAGAAGAAAACACTTTAGCATGCGCTCTTGCAAGATTAGATTGCTTATTATCTTATCTAATCAGGATGTCTCCCACTGTTTTTATCAAATCATCTTTCAAACCCTAAAAGTTAAGATTAGCCGGGATTAATTACACCCTACAAGTTCGCCAATTGGTCAGCCAGGCGGGTATTGGTACTCCGAGGGAGTCTCCCCGTGCTTTCGCATGGAACTAATTAAATAATCTCATTTCCGCAGGGGCATAACCCCATTAACACCTTTCTTAGACACCTACTGGATCAGCTAATTGTAAAGTGCAAAACTCTCCCAGGAGTAACACATACTCACAGTGGGTATCGGGATCCAACTATCTCATAGATTGTATGCAATCTCATTACAAATTTCAACACTTGAAATTCCCAACATCTGTTTTTACCCCTAACAACTTATGACCTTAACTATGGTCAACAAATCATAAGCGCTAGTCAAGTTCTACCCGTCATTTCGTGATTGAATTAAACCCACCCGCATGACCCTTAACTATGGTCAGCAAGGCCGTACGACTACCCTAATCCAATCGCATCATATGCGGCAGATAAGCACTAATCAGCTACCGCACACTACGCCTTGACGGAGACCGACAAATGCAGCACGAATACTGAATAGTCCTTATCTGAAATGACGGAGGGCTACGTCTGGTTTTGAAGAAAACCTTTAACGTAATGAACTTGATATCGTTGTAGAATCTAGTGATTTGAAAAGGAGTGGTTTAAGCTCCACTTTTAAAATCGAGTAGTTTTCAAAACAAACCGAGTAGGTTGTAGCATTTGCTAGCTTTTGCTAAGGAGGTCATTCCTGGTGAAAGGATCTCGGTATTTTCCTCATCGAATGAGGTGCTGGATATCCATCAAGGAATACCGCTATGTATAGCAATAACTAGAGCTACCTTTTTGAAAAATTTGATTCTACAGCATCTTTTAGGTTTCTTTTCTTTCATTAATCTTATTAATGGCATCCCATCATTTATTTTTTCTAAACATCACAGAAGAAACGAAAATAGAACATACGCTTATGCCATCTGCATTCGCCACGGGGCCCCGTCATGCACCGTTAGGTTACTTAACTACCGGCAGAGCGGGGGCTGGACTAGCGTGGGTGCAAAACATAAGCAATGTTTATTATATATAGCATTCGTCTCACGCGGTTATATGATCACATCACAGAACTCAAGCAGCAGAAGTCAACATATGAAATATTGGATATACTGGGAGGTCCGTGTTTTAAATTCAGCCAGTAATGAAAAACACGGATTCCATGGTCGTGATGAATACCCAAACCCACATCCCTAGACCCCTACGAGAGCGGAAAGAAACCCTGCCAATTCTAGAGTTATGAGACCCCGTCTCGACTTCTCGAGATGGTCTCCCACTGGAATCTAGAACCCGGTCACTTGTGCTCCCGGCCTTGGGTCTATCTTAATGCGGAAAAGTAAATAATATACATCAATGGTGACATCATCCTCAACCCGGAAGTGTCCCGATAAAAGAATATTACATATAGTTTTTACATTACTGAAAATAGAAAAACTCTCATCTCACGCAAAAAAAAACCGGCTATTCAATCACGACGATCCACTATAATATATCACAGCAACACATAATATCACATGTCATCAACGTAAGTAAATATGCGTATCCCGAATGTCGTTGACGTATAGCAACGAGATCGGAGATACACCGCATATTACACTTACGGTCGCAGAAAAAATGAAACATACAATAATTATAATCCGCATTCCTTAGACATCATAAACCCGGAATATCTCATATCTCGGATTTCATGCTTAACCCTTTAAATCTTGCATTTATGTCTCGAATTGAAAAAGCTTATCAGTAGCGGTCAGGTAATTCAACAGGATTCCCGATTAATAATCGAATGCTCGTCGGGAACTTTAGCAAATTGCCGCACCCCTGGTGCCGTCAACGAAGTGCACTAAGGCGGAACACCATAGCCGCGAGCACCCGACTGGATGCTTTTGGCCTCGGGCTTCTTCTACAGTCACTTGGCCAGGGCTATGGGGCATGGCTATCTAGTAGCATTTCCCGGCGACTATCCGCGTACAATACGAGATTGCGACGGAGTTTTGATCCGAATCGAAACTTCGTAGCAATCGATCAAAAGAGACTAAAACGCGAGATTTACAAAAAACAAACTAGTTTTCACAAAACTAATTAATGTGGATTCCAAATATTGTATCACATATCATATATATCTAGACGATGTTAAACATTTCGATCGAATTATCAAACACACACAAATCCCAGATACCTCAACAGCTTGAACCTCAGCAAAAATACCCAGAATGTGCCAAATATCATTATGGAGCAGCAAAAGAAATCCAAGTCCTCAACTCACCAATGTTGTCGCACAACCGCGGCTAAACCCTAGGTTAGGCCGCGGTTCCGCGGCCAAGTGGTCAAGTTGGGCCCTTGAATTTCTTGGGGCTCTACTATATACCCTGCATGATTTTCTGCATATTTTTAATCTTAAAAATTCCAACTTTTGAAAAAATTTACAGAAAATATGGAAATTTAGGGTTTCGAAACTCGATCGAACACTTTAACTTCGTTTAGACTACGCCTAATGCTCTAACTTGGCTCTGATACCATGAAAGTGTGTCTTAGCACCTCTACTAGGTTTCCACATGTATCAAGTATGCAATTTTAAAAAATCTAGAGGTCTGAGCTATACTAACCTAGAATCGAACTAGAGAATTAGGGTTTGAAAGCATATAAACAAGTTTTACACTACGTGAATAGAGAATACAACCTTTGTAGACCGGTCCTTCACTTCTAAAGCTCCAAATAGTAGTCCCTTAGCTCCAAGTAGTGATCCCTAGAACTCTTCTTAGGCTCCACTTGGTGAAAGGAACAAGCTTGCTATGTCGTCTTTGAGGCCGAAGATAATCCACCTTGAAGTTACTCTAACTCAAGCTACCTCTTCACTAATCAAAGAATTAGTGAAGTAAACAACATAATCTTATGGGCTAGATGAGAGTAGGTTGATGAAGTAGGAATTTTGCTCACTTTAGAAATCACTTTCTCTTTTTCTTTTCTCACCTCATAAAAAGCTAGAGAGCAAAATTGAGATAAGAAGATGAACTAGGGTGAGGGAAAAGATCTCAAGTGATGTTGTAGAGAGTTAACCATAGGCTAAAGATAATGCTTGGGTTATAAAATATCAAGAGTAAAACAAAAATTAGTGGAATGAGTCATGGCTTCTACATACTTCCACAAGTATCTAAGCCATGCTCATTTTCCATATAATTTTGAATTACTCTTAATAAATAAATTCCCTAATTATCTTTAGTCTTGGTGTGAGTCTCATACACCCATGTCCAATGTATCATCCACCATGACACAATATATAAATACATATATTAATATATATCACATATATATTAAATGTATTTTAAAGAGAAGAAATTCTTTTAGTGAGCATAATATTAGTTAATATATATTAATATATCAAATACAAAAATATATATCAAATTATTAAATCAACACTTATATCATATATAACCGACTAATATCATTTATATGTATATCACATTATCGAATCAACACTTGATTCAATTACCCGGTCATATCACATATAACCGACAACTTTCAATATACTATATCAAATCAACACTTGATTCAATAATCCGGTCATATCACATATAACCTAACCGATATCACATATCGCGAGATTAGAATACTGTATCACATACTCGTATTTAATCAAGCTCCCGAACATATCACCAAATGTGCCCTATTTCGTTTCGCTTGGCTAGGAAACCTCTGTGTGGAACTCTAAAGACTCGTCAATACACTAGCAGTACGTAATGATCACATCAGTCACTCATGAGCCGTCGGCGTTACTAGCTGGACGTAACGGCTACCCAGGTATTGAGCGAATAGAAGATCAACAAGCAAGCTTGTCCAAACTCCCGCAAAGCTTATAAGCAAGACTTACCGTACAGTCCGGTCTCTTCGTCTGATATGTCGCATATCAAGTCTAGGGGTGGAATCGTCAGACCCCAATAACTTGATAAGTCATGCCGATGTGTGGCCTATAACCGTTCGAGAAACTACTGATAACACTTACCAGTAAATCTCATCAACCCTGGCCAGGGACTTGTTGTTATAGCCAATCGAGCATAGTGCAACATCAACTTCCTATACCGGGAGAGACGAAACCCCTCCTATCGCTCATTACCTCCATGTGACTCGGGACTGTACCCAAAATCCACCTATTTGCATGACTCCTTTGAGCCGTGGTATGGAGGAAATCAAAGCACGGTGGGAACCACACAAGACTCAATGACAATCTCGGGTCTACAGACTAACCTGTACCAGTATCACCTAAGAACTGCTATCTGACGATAGGTATGGTACCAACTAGGAGTTCTCGGCGAGTCCTGTTCGGTGTACCCATTCTCTAATAAGAACCTGTGTACAATCTTTAGTGTCAAACACCAATGGTTGTGGTATCAACCATCGCTCCATACAGGGTCAAGAAACGTACACACTAGTCTACTCTGGAATATCGATGCCTTGTCTCGATATCCCCTCGACTAAGAACTGTTAAAGGATGTGCTTGTGGACTACTTAAGCCCTACTAGTATGATCTGCATCATAGTCCTGGTAGTCAAGCCAACATCCTAAGGGCTTTATCAACATGTATCAGAAAGATAGTATAATAATACTAGTGTACATGTTAAGATAAAGAGCAACCAGATAGCATACTATCATGTCGAGCAAGAAAGTCCTCTATATATATATGTCCAAGCATCCACTATATTATACAATAATGGTCTCTAAGGCATACATATTCCTAACACGAAGTACTCCGCCGATTCGCTCATGAGGCCCTTTACAGAAAAACTACTCGCTGAGCGTGTCTCGTCCAGGAACAAACAGCCCAAAGTGGTCTTCTTCGACGGGAAATCCGACTCGAAAGACCACTTGGACGCGTTTACGGCAAGCATGAGCTTCCAGGACAACTCGGATGCGGCTCAATATCGAGCTTTCCCCACCACCCTCATCCGTGCTGGCCGGGATTGGTTCCGGGGGATCGCGCCGCACTCGATCTCGACCTTTGACGAGCTGACGACCCAATTCCTCGATCATTTCATCGGTAACCGACGACAAAAAAAGACGATCGACTATCTGTTCACCATCAAGAGCGGAGACAGTGAATCCTTCAATGGGTACATCGCCCGCTTCTATAATGCCCTCCTAGAGATTCCCGAGCACCGCGACGAAACGGTTATCACCGCCCTAAGGTCGGGTCTTAGGCATAAAGAGTGGCTCCGATCTTTTGCATTAGCGCAACCTAAGACCATGGCCGAAGTAAAAGCATGGACCGAGTGAGAAATCCAATTCGAGTCAGAGGTGAACGCCAACCTAACCCGAGGAGACCAAGTAGACCGAAAAAGAAAGGACAGAAGGAGAAAATGAAAGCCGACCATCCAAAACCATATTCCCGGAGGTTCCATGAGTACGCTCCTCTGAACGTCTCCCGGACCGAACTGCTAGAGGAGGCTAAGGGCGAGAGGTTTTTTAAGCTCCTACCGGCTACCCAGAGGACGGGAAAGCGACTCCGCGGCCCATACTGCGCCTACCATAGGTCGCAGGGGCACCCGACCGAGAATTGCAAACAACTCCGTGACTATATTGAGGAACCGATCCGCTTCGGTCATCTGGTGAAATACCTACAAGGAAAGCGGCAGGCGGAGTAGGAGCAAAAGAACCAACCCTTTTCGGCTTTCAATGCGATGGAAATATCGAGCTGATGAATACCAGCCCTAGATGAAGTTGGTCTAATGCTTTCCCACTGTAAAGTTTGTTCAGCGAGATCTTCCAGGAATTGCTAAGTTTCGCCATCGTTTTTAGACATGAAATGACATTGACAAATGGTTTCAAGCATCTGTTTCATGGCAGGATTAACACCCTTATATATAATTCGACAAAGATCCCATCTATCAATTCCGTGATGGGAGCATTGTAAAAGAAAATCTTTAAACCTCTCAAAGTATTTCCACAATGGTTCATTGGGAAGTTGGGTAAACTGGTTAATCTCGCTTCGAACATGGGTGGTCTTATAATTTAAATAAAATTTCTTAAAGAAAGCTATAATGAATTCATCCCATTTGGCAATAGAGTGTGCGGTAGTGTTATAAAGTCATTTTTCTGCTAGATCGCACAAGGTAAAAGGGAGAAGACATAATCTCATAGCATCCACAGAAAGTTGTGTAGTGCCCATCATTGTGCATACGTTTTCGAATTTGGTTATAAAAATGTATGCATCTTCGGATTCAAGCCCGCGAAATTTAGGTAATAGGTTGATGAAGTGGGGTTTAATTTTGAAATTATCCCTATTGGCCGGTGGAATAGATAGACAAGTAGAAAGGGGACCGCGTATCGGGTAGTATCTTTCTTGAAGAGAGATACGCGGTGGATTCTGCGCACCTACAGGTGGTGGCAGGCTGGTGTTGTGAAAATCTGATGGAGAGCCGTCCATCTCGGTCGATATGGTGGGTGGAGGGGAAATAGAAGATGAATAAGTACCGACTTCGGAGTCGATAGAAAAGACGCGGACAAGACAAGCACTAGAATCCCGTGTCCAGCCGATCATGCACTAAACGGGTTTAGTGTAAGTGGTAGCGTGTGTGAGAACGAATTTAAAAAGGTTTTTTTGAAAAAGTGTCGGACGTGAGGCTTGACTCAACAAATCACAAAATGCACAATCAACTCTAGGACTATGGTCATCTAGGTCAAGCACTAGACCTCTCCTAGACTTCCAAAGGACAAACCGCAGGATCAATCCTTTACCACCTTTTTATCACTCTTGTGGCCAGATAAGTGCCAGGTAAGTGGGTGGTATCCGCTATACGAATCACCGAAAATAGTGGGCCTAATTAAGTAACCACTTTCCTTAGTCACACTTTCCTAGACACCACAAGAGAGATGCGGATAAGCGATAGATTACCCACGACCCTCCTCTGTCCTAATTGAGCGCGACGGTCCTCAGAGGCTTAGTCTGGATATTTTTTAATTAATGTAGGGTGAAAAGATGCTCGTTTTGTGATTTGTGGGGCCTAGGAAAGGTGATGAAAACCCCACCTAATCTTGATTTTGGTTATTGCCCCTTAAAGTCCGGTTAAAATATACACAAACAAACCAATATCAAAACACGCAAAAGATTTTTGAGCGGCGATATTTACAAAGAATCCTACAGAAAATATCAGATTATTGAATTTTAGAGGAGAGAGAAGAATCAGAGAAAGAAACCTGAAGATTTTGGGGGCACAACACCCCAAAGCCGCCGCGGTTCTGCGGCCAAGTGCTTACTATTGTCGCGGTTCCGCCGCACTTTGTTGTGGTCTTTTGCTGGTTTTTCTGCAGTGAACCCCTAAATTCCTCTGGAATATGTGGAAAGTCTCTGAATCTCTATTTCCTCGCTCCAGCGACTCCAGATTCCCTCGCAAAAGTCGCACAATAATCGTTAAATACTCAATATGCAGTTTTGGTTCTCTTTTACGGTTATCGGATTTAATAAGAATTTAACCCGAATAGCAAGAAAAAAATTACAGTCGTTTCCCCGGCAACGGCGCCATTTGATTGATCTGTTTAGAAAGTGTTTTCGTAAAAGTAACTGTAATCAAGTGATAGTTGTATGTATGCCCTAAGAGCCATTATTGTACATATGATGTATATTATAGTGGATGCTTGGACATATATAGGGAGGACTTTCTTACTCGACATGATAGTATGCTATCTGGTTGCTCTTTATCTTAACATGTACACTTATTGTCTCTCTGTTACATGTTGATAAAGCCCTTAGGATGTATACTTGACTACTAGGATTATGATGCAGATCATACTAGTGGGACTAGGGTAGTCTATAAGTACATCCTTCAGTTGTTCCTAGTCGTGGGAGTATCGAGACGGGGCATCGATATTCCAGAGTAGACTAGCGTATACGTTTCTTGACCCATATGATGGGCAATGTATGATCCCACATCCATTGGTGTTTGACATCAAAGATTGAATACGGGTGCTCAGTGGAGACTGGGTACACTGAACAAGACTCGCCGAGAACTCCTAGATGGTATTATACCTTACGTCAGATAGTGACTTTGGTAGTTGCACCTAAAGGGGTAAAACCCATCAGGAGCAAGTGGATCTTGAGAAGATTCTTGGTGTAGATGGAAAAGTTGAGACTTTCAAAGCTAGACTTGTTGTAAAAGGTTTTCGTCAATAACCAGGTGTGGGTTATGATGAAACATTTTCTCTCAGTGGCTATGCTTAAGTCCATCAGGATTAAAGCAGGAATTGCGAAGTTGGAATATCTGTTTTGATGTGGCAGTCAAAAAGTTTGACTTCATCAAAAAGGTAGATGGATCTTGTATATACAAGAAGGTTGTAGAGAGTAAGGTTGTCTTTCTCGTATTGTACGTAGATGGCATACTCTTGATAGGAAATGGTGTTCCTATGCTACACTCAATCAAGCTCCTCTTATCACAATGTTTCTCTATAGAGGATCTGGGTGATGCCTCCAACATCCAGTGATTAAGATCTATAGAGATAGATCTAAGAGGATGTATCACACTCACTAGGTGTAGTGAGTGGGTGTCAATCAGATCCTGGAGAGAAACACTGGATAGTTGTGAAGAACATTCTTAAGTACTTGAGAAGCACTAAAGAAATGTTCTTGGTGTTTGGTAACGGTGCACTCTAGTGGGAGTCCTTTACCAATTCGAGCTTCCAGAGTGATAAGGTCGACTGAAAGTCAGTCTCAGGTTTTGTCTTTACCCTCAGTAGAGGGACGGTATGTTGGAAGAGTTCCAAGCTAGATACTGTGGCAAACTAGACCATAAAGGCTGAATACATCGCTGCCAAAGAGGCTGTCTAGATATTTCTTGTTCATGAGACGAACATGGTTCCTACCATTGACCGTCCAATAATTGTTATTGTGACAATAATGGAGTTGTGGCTTTGGCCTAGGAACCCCGGTCCCATCATCGATCCAGACATATTCTGAGGTAGTATCACCTGATCAGGGAGATGGTTGATCTCCAAGGGATCGAGGTAAGGAGAGTTGACGCGAAGGATAACATGGCGGATCCACTCACAAAGGCCTTCCCTAGAGAGACTTTTATGGGACGTTGAGTATGAGATACTACAACAAATGACCTTAGTGCAAGTGGGAGATTGTTAGTTGTATGTATGCCCTATAGGCCATTATTGCACATATGATGTATATTATAGTGGATGCTTGGACATATATAGGGAGGACTTTCTTGCTCGACATGATAGTATGCTATCCGGTTGCTCTTTATCTTAACATGTACACTTATTGTCTCTCTGTTACATCTTGATAAAGCCCTTAGGATGTGTACTTGACTACCAGGATTATGATGCATATCATACTAGTGGGGTCAGGGTAGTCTATAAGTATATCCTTCAATTGTTCCTAGTCGTGGGAGTATCGAGACAAGGCATCGATATTCCAGAGTAGACTAGCGTATACGTTTCTTGACCCATATGATGGGCAATGGATGATCCCACATCCATTAGTGTTTGACATCAAAGATTGTATACGGGTGCTCAATGGAGACTGGGTACACTGAACAGGACTCACCAAGAACTCCTAGATGGTATTATACCTTACGTCAGATAGCAGTTCTTTGGTGACACTGGTACAGGTTAGTATGTAGACCCGAGATTGTCATAGAGTGTTGTGTGATTCCCACTGTTCTTTGATTTCCACCTTACCACGTTTAAGAGAACATTGAAAATGGTGGTTTTTGGATACAGTCCCAAGTTACATGGAGGCAATGAGCGATAGGAGGGAATTTTGTCTCTTCTGGTATTGGGGTTGATGTTGCGCTATGCTCGATTGGCCATAACAGGAAATCCCTTGCCAGGGTTGCTGAGATTTACTGGTAAGTGTTATCAGTGGTTTCTCGAACAGTTATAGGCCTCACATCGGCATGACTTATCAGGCTATTGGGGTCTGACGTGTACCACCCCCAGGATAGATATGTGGCATATCAGACAAAGAGATGGACTGTACGGTAGTGTTACTTATTGGATTCACAGGAGTATGAGTAAGCTTGCTTGTTGATCTTCTGATCGCTCAATACCTGGGTAGCCGTTACGTCCAGCTAGTACCGCGTACCACCGACGGCTTGTGAGTGACTGATATGATCATCACCTACTGCCGGCGTATTGACGAGTCTTTAGAGTCCTACACAGAGGTTTCCTGGCTCAGGCGAAACGAAGTAGGAGCACATATGTGATATGTGTGGGACCGAGATTAATACGCGTATGTGATACCGTATTCTATTCTCGCGATATGTGATATCTGTCGGTTATATATGATATAGCCGGATTATCGAATCAAGTGTTGATTCGATAAGTTGATACAAATGATATTAGTCGGTTATATGTGATATAGCCGGATTATTAAATCAAGTGTTGATTTAATAATTTAATGTACGATTATATATTTGATATATTAATTTTACATTAACTAATATTAGCTCACTTAAGCATTTCTTTTTCTCACATTTACACTTAATATATATGTGATATATATTATTGTGTTGATCTTTGTGTCATGCTTGATGATACATCGTACATGGATGTATGAAACTCACACCATGCTAAAGATAATTAAGGGTTTTAATTATTTAAGGTAAATAAAAAATTAGGTGGAAATGAGTCATGGTTGGAAGTTTGGAGAAGCTTGTAGTAACCATTGACTTAGTCCACTAATTTTGTTTTACTTGAGATATTTATTAACCCAATCATTATCTTAAGTCATGGTTAAGTCTCTACATGAGTTAATATGAGATGTTATCTCACCTATGGTTGCTATTCTCATTCATTCCATTCACAACTTCATCTTCTTCTTCATCTCAAGAAAGCTCTCTAGCTTTTCTTGAGGTGAAGAAATATTGTGAGAAAAATTATTCTAAAGTGAGCAAAAATCCTACTTCATCAACCTACACTAGATTAGTCATTTAGTTTAGGTTATTTGCTTAATTAATTCCAAATTAGTGAAGAGGTAGCTTGAGTTAGAGTCTTCTAGACGTAGATCATCTTCGACCTCGAAGACTTCAAGCAAGCTTGTTCATTTCGCTTTGTGGAGCCTAATTTGAGTCCGGGAGATCACTACTTGGAGTGAAGGGACTACTACATGGAGTTATTGAAGTGAAGGACCGGTCTACAAAGGTTGTATTCCTCATTCACTTAGTGTAATGTTTGATTACATGCTTATTTACCCTAATTTCTTTAGTTAGATCCTAGGCTAAGGGTTCTTTAGCTCGCTAGATTTTTTAAAATGGCATGGTTGATGCATTGGAAAACCCAGTGGGGGTGCTAAGGAACCCAGCATCAAGACAGTGTCGCTAGTAGCTAGCCGCGATGAGTACGGGTCGTCCGCAAGGAAACGTGAACTTTTATCTTGCTTTAGACGAGTTGATGAAAGATGGGTTCATTGGTTGTGGATCTATTTGAAACGGATGTAAGATTTATAAAGCAGAGGCTTGTAGGGTTCATATGACTTAGTAGTAATGGATGACTAATTAAAAATGCCTCATTTTATTTTTTAATAATTCAAAATTAGATCGATATTGATGAATGTGGATTAGGGTTGTTTTGGAAGAAACTAGGGTTTCCCCACTATTAACCCTTGTCCTTGCATTGATCTATATTCATGTCTAGCCTTTACCAAAACAAGTGTTAAACAGATCTTGAATTGTGGTCGTGACTAGCAATAAATTGGTAGCACGCCCGATCAGGATGTTAACATTTATTTTGCTAAAGTTTATAGACTTTAAAATGTATAAAAGGAGTTAAATGATTTTATCATCCATTGATCTACCCTAGCCTACGAACCCTAGCAAGCTAGGAATTACTCGGTCATAGTTTGAGATAGAAGAAAAGATGAAGAAGAAAACATGATTAAGATGCAGAAATAAAATGCAGAAAGACTAATAATAATACTATCTTTATTAATCAACTATTGCATACAACTCTCCGTACAAAGTAGATTACAAAGAACCCTAGTTTTTGCTCTCGCTTTCTCTCTCTCTCTTGTTGGAGATAAATGACTAGCTGATGATCACCTGGATGCATGGATCGCTTTGGACCTCTTGATCACTTCGATTTGATGATGTTCAAAGTATAGCTCTCGGTCTCTTATATAGTCACTAACCCAGAAACCCTATATGCCATAAGTGATGATTTGTTACTATGATCTTATCCAAAAAATATCAAATCCTACGGCCACAGAACTGCCGCGGATCCACCGCAAATGTGCTATTTTGGCCGCCCAACCGCTGCAGTTTAGTGTCATCACATTTTGAAAATTCTTCAGATCTCCGATGTTGACATGTGTAGATCTTCTAGATGTATAGATTCT
This sequence comes from Agapanthus africanus, assembly GCA_030015575.1. NCBI lineage: Eukaryota > Viridiplantae > Streptophyta > Magnoliopsida > Asparagales > Amaryllidaceae > Agapanthus > Agapanthus africanus. The sequence goes on along the minus strand of JASDDO010000016.1, from coordinate 522,354,319 downwards.
GAGAATCTAACTCTGAGTCTCTGCCGTTGCTAGATCATTTGCTTCAATATTTCGGCAGATTTGATTCCGACATCTCGGATCTCTTGGATTCCAGACCTGAGCCAATATCTACACAATATCTCAAGTCATAGTGTTAGTAGTATTTGTTATTATTTTGAGATATTATCCTAACCATTTTATATGATTTAAATCTTAAGAATATTGATTAGAAATATTTGATATGATATGCATATTTTAATTACAATATTTCATTTAAATATTATATGCATATATTTTCCCTCATTATGTTAATTATAATGTAAAAACATATAATAATAATCTTTTTACACATAAACCCTCATATGTTCTATAATTACAATAAACACCTTTTAGAACTTAACAATAGTGGGGAAAATAATCATTCAAATGTGCAATATTTCAGACTAATCAAATACCCACAAACTTAACTTTGATCGTCCCGAGCAAACTAGTTATTAAAGAAAAAAAGAAAAAAAGAAAAACCTAGCACACATTCGTAGGCAACACGATTACACTGAGCACGTGTAACAAGCCTTTAAAACTCTAGGTGTCCCTAGTAGGAGGAGTGTTGTCTCCTGAGGGTTTTCAGCGGATTACATCCACAAAATCCCATAATAAAAGAAAGACGATGAAAGTTACATACAAAGATAAAGAACATATAAAACAAAGAACTTGAAACTAAGAGTTTCAAACTACACTAGCTTTTTAGTAGTCACTAGCTTTTTAGTAGTCATGAGCCCTATCTTAATAGTCATGAAAAGATGTCAGAAATCACATCATCCCTCAATAAAACTTCGTCTTTAGTCTTCCTCCCTACCTTTCTTCCAAACATCGATCATATACCCCTACGTGTGTGTAAAAAACATCCCTACACTCAGAGAATTCAATTCAAGCTATCATACTCTTATCCATCTTCCTTAGTACTTTTCAGTCGGTGAATATTTCAGATGGAATTGCTCACACATTTTTCATACGACCGTTAATACTTCTTGAGATACTAACCAAACGATTACCGAATATGCTCACTTATTAAGGCGTAATTAGCAATATTCTCGTCTTGCAACACCTAAGGCTTAGCAGTGGCTCCCAAACCAGTTGGTCTAAGGCACAAGGTGATAAAGCACCATCGCTATATTTTTTTTATTATGATGCCTTAAGTAATTACAAAACCAGTGTTCATTTTTCTTCACCATTTTTATTTATTTATTTTTGTTTATATATTTATTTTCCTTCATACTAAGGCTTTTAGACAAGAACATTTCAAGGTATCCTCTACTATCCAAAGTTTCAAGATGTGTGCAAGTGCGTATAATAGGGTATCAACGTTCAGATGTTTAGACTCAAGAATAGGGACTATTTTTCAAACTCAATTCTATCCTCAGATTATTGATTCCTTTCATCTTACTAACCCTTGAGACAACAGCTCATGACTACCTATTACTGGTTTCGTTTTAGAAACATCTAATTTTCTTGTTTTTCTTAAACATCTTCCTACCTTTCGTATATATTTTTCACTTTCTAACTTTCATTATCAAAAATATTTTGTGCTTTTATTTAATATAATGCAAAAAATGATGCGTGAATAAGCACAAACCTCCCCCAAACCTATTTGCAGCAATCCTCACTGATATCATCTGTTAAGCTTAAAACCTGTAGACTTGGGAGGAAAAGTTAGTAAAGGGGACAAGAATTAATGACAGTGAAACCCCCCCCCCCAAACTTATTTTTGGCTCACAATTTTGTAAAAATTTATTTTCTTTCAAGAGCCAAAATATTTTCTCCCCCCTCCCAAACTTGAGTAAAACGGTATTAAGCATTTAAAATTATAAGAGGAGGGTCAACTTACTGGTCTATGCAAAGCTTTACAAAGACCAAAAGTCAACACCAACCATTCGAATATTTTATCAATGTAACACAATGGTTGGTGGAAGATTATAGATGTGAAGAAGTGGAGAGATAGGAGGCGAATCGATCGGGTTTACGTCTCGGTTGGTAGAGACGAAACGGTGATGGTGCACTATTCGTATTCTCTTTCTTGATAAGAAGAAGGGGTGGCGGTTCGACTTCTTTGGGTGGGGGTTGATTCATCATAACTCTTAAGTCTTCTAGGAATGCGAGTTCATCAGCAAAAATGTCTTCAAAACTTCCATCGAGATTCCGAATGATAGTCTCATCAGAAAGGAAGTCATGATACTCGGATAGCTTGACTAAATTATTCGACAAGTCAAAGGGTTTGGACTTAGGTGTGGACTTGTCGAAAGAAGGGTCTTCACGTGTATAATAAATAGTAGGATCAGTATCGTGAAGGTCCTCGAATTCGCAACTGTCGGAAGCTATCTTTTCGACAGAGCATACATAAGCATAGGGTTCTGATGGTTGACTTCCTAGCTTGTAGATGTTAAGCTCAATTGTCATCTTCCCGAAGGATAGGTTCATAGAACCATTACGACAATTGATTATCGCGTTTGACGTTGTTAGGAAAGGTCGACCTAGGATCACCGGAATTTGGTTCCGTGGGTTCGCTACAGGCTGTGTATTTAGAACTATAAAGTCCACAGGAATATAAATTTCTCGACTTTTATTAACACATCCTCTAGCTCATCCCGAGGGTGGGTGATAGATCGATCAGTCATCTGGAGAGTGCAATGCGTTGGTTTCAACTCTCATATCCCTAATTGCTCATAAACAGAATATAGAAGAAAGTTAACATTAGCACCTAAGTCAAGTAGAGCACGATTGATATTTTTACCACCAATTGTTATAGATATAGTAAGACAACCGGGGTCCTTACGTTTCGTAGGCACCAATTGGGTAAGAGAATTGCTCATATTATTCGCTAAGAAAACCTTTTTAGGTTCTTGAGTTTTCATCTTCCTAGTGCACAAGTCCTTTAAAATTTTCGCATAGGACGGAACTTGTTTGATAGCATCTAGGAGAGGGATATTTATGTTAATTTTCTTTAAAATATCCACAATCTTCTCCATTTGGGGACTTAGTTTGTTGGCCCTCAACCTATGTAGAAAAGGAGGTTTGTCAATAAGGGTTAGGTCCAACTTTTGAGGAGAAGTTTATGGGAATGGAATGGATTCCAAAATTGGAGTTGGGATCGTTTTAGATAATAATTCCTTCAAGGAAGTGGGATGAGAGTTCGAGCCTAGTGGAAAATGGAGAATAGGCTCGGAAGAAGATGTTGGATTAGACGAAATAAGATTAGAAGAAGAAGCCGGGGTTTTATCTGATTCAACATCATCAACATGTTCACCGACTTGATTGTTCAGCACTCTTCCTGATCTCAACGTAGTTACGGAACTCATATTATGATTTTGAAGGATGATATTCGCGCTATGTGAGTGGCCAGGATTTGGTAGAGGTTGAGGTCGAAGTCACCCTTTCTCTTTCTCGCTCATCGCGGCATTTAACTGTGTAAATTGTGCTTCTATCGATTTTATGCTTTCACTATGGGAAGCGGTGTGTTGCACTAATGTGTGGATAGAAGATATTAAATTAGCTGTCATTTGCGTGGATTGTTTAATGAATGGTTCTAAGTTACGTTCGAGCGCAGAGGTTTTATCGGTACCGGCCGTTGAAATATTATTATAAGGATCAAAGTTGTTAGCCGGGTTTTGAAAAGATTGCGGTTGAAAGGGGTGCTGACTTTGCTGTGGTGGTTGTTGTTGCTGTGGAGGGGGCCTTTGATAGTTATTTTGGCTTGGGAACGGATTTTGAGTTTGAGTTTGGTTTTGGTTCCATGCAAAATTAGGATGATTCCTCCATCCCTGATTGTATGTGGAAGAATAAGGATCGTTTCAAGGTCGTTGCGGAAAAGCAGCATTAGTTTGTTCTTGACCTTGAAACGGAGGATTCAAAGGACATTCTTTCGTTAAGTGTGATGGGTCAGAACAGCAACCACACACGGTTTTTAGGAGCGTAACTGGGTTCAGGGAGGCTTATGAGAATTTGTTTTCCATGGCTTCGAGTTTCTTTTGCATCGCTGCCATTTTGGCTTTCACTGCGATGGAAATATCGAGCTGATGAACACCTGCCCTATATGAAGCTGGTCTAACGCTTTCCTACTGTAAAGTTTGTGCAGCGAGATCTTCCAGGAATTGACAAGTTTCGCCATCGTCTTTAGACATAAAATGACATTGACAAATGGTTTCAAGCATCAATTTCGTGGCAGGTTTAACACCCTCATATATAATTCGGCAAAGATCTCATCTATCAATTCCGTGATGGGGGCATTGTAGAAGAAGATCCTTAAACCGCTCAAAGTATTTCCAAAATGGTTCATTGGGAAGTTGGATAAACTGGTTAATCTCACTTCGAACACGGGCGGTCTTATAATTTGGATAAAATTTCTTAAGGAAAGCTATAACAAATTCATCACATTTGGCAATAGAGTGTGCGGCGGTGTTATAAAGCCATTTTTCTGCTAGATCGCACAAGGTAAAAGGGAGAAAACCTAATCTCATAGTATCCACAGAAAGTTGTGTAGTGCCCATCATTGCGCATACGTTTTCGAATTTGGTTATAAAAATGTATGCGTCTTCGGATTAAAGCCAGTGAAATTTGGGAAACAGGTTGATGAAGTGGGGTTTAATTTTGAAATTATCCCTATTGTCTGGTGGAATAGATAGACAAGTAGGAAGGGGACCGCGTATCGGATAGCATCTTTCTTGAAGAGAGATACGCGGTGGATTCTACGCACATACGAGTGGTGGCAGGTTGGTGTTGTGAAAATCTGATGGAGAACCGTCCATCTCGGTCGATATGGTGGGTGGAGGGAAAATAGAAGATGAAGAAGTACCAACTTCGGAGTCGATAAAAAAGACGGGAACAAGACAAGCACTAGAATCTCATGTCCAGCCGATCATGCACTAAGTGGGTTTAGTGCAAATGGCAGCGTGTGTGAGAACGAATTTAAAAATGTTTGTTTTGAAAAAGTGTCGGACGTGAGGCTTGACTCAACAAATCACAAAATGCACAATTAACCCTAGAACTATGGTCATCTAGGTCAAGCACTAGACCGCTCCTAGACTTCCAAAAGACAAGCCACAGGATCAATCCTCTACCACATTTTTATCACTCTTGTGGCCAGGTAAGTGGGAGGTATCCGCTATACGAATCACCGAAAATAGTGGGCCTAATTAAGTAACCACTTTCCTTAGTCACACTTTCCTAGACACCACAAGAGAGATGCAGATAAGCGATAGATTACGAATGACCCTCCTCTGTCCTAATTGAGCGCGACGGTCCTTAGAGGCTTGGTCTAGATATTTTTTAATTAATGTAGGGTGAAAGTATGCTCGTTTTGTGATTTGTGGGGCCTAGGAAGGGTGATGAAAACCCCACCTAATCTTGATTTTGGTTATTACCCCTTAAAGTCCGGTTAAAATATGCACAAACAAACCAATATCAAAACACGCAAAAGATTTTTGAGCGGCGATATTTGCAAAGAATCCTGCAGAAAATATTATTATTGGATTTTAGAGGAGAGAGATGAATCGGAGAAAGATACCAGAAGATTTTGGGGGCACAACACCCTAAAGCCGCCGAGGTTCTGTGGCCAAGTGCTTACTATTGCCGCGGTTCCGCCGCACTTTTGTGTGGCCTTTTGCTGGTCTTTCTGCAGTGCACCCCTAAGTTCTTCTGGAATATGTGGAAAGTCTCTGAATCTCTATTTTCTCGCTCTAGTGACTTCAGATTCCCTCGCAAAAGTCTCACAATAATCGTTAAATACTCAATATGCGGTTTTGGTTCTCTTTTATGGTTGTCAGATTTAATAAGAATTCAACCCGAATAACAAGAAAAAAAATTATAGCCGTTTCCCCAGCAACGGCGCCATTTGATTGATCTGTTTAGAAAGTGTTTTCGTAAAATTAACTGCAATCAAGATGGTGTCGCTAGTAGCTAGCCGCGATGAGTACGGGTCGTCCGCAGGGAAACGTGAACCTTTATCTTGCTTTAGACGAGTTGATGAAAGATGGGTTCATTGGTTGTGGATCTATTTGAAACAGATGTAAGATTTATAAAGAAAAGGCTTGTAGAGTTCATATTACTTAGTAGTAATGGATGACTAATTAAAAATGCCTCATTTTATATTTTAATAGTTTAAAATTAGATCGATAGTGATGAATGTGGATTAAGGTTGTTTTGGAAGAAACTAGGATTTCCCCACTCTTAACCATTGTCCTTGCATTAATCTATATGCATGCCTAGCCTTTACCAAAACAAGTGTTAAACAGATCTCGAATCGTGGTCGTAACTAGCAATAAATTGGTAGCGCGCCCGATTAGGATGTTAACATTTATTTTGCTAAAGTTTATAGATTTTAAAATGTATAAAAGGAGTTAAATGATTTTATCATCCATTGATCTACCCTAGCCTACGAACCCTAGCAAGCTAGGAATTACTCGTTCATAGTTTGAGACAGAAGAAAGGATGAAGAAGAAAACATGATTAAGATGCAGAAATAAAATGCATAATTTAAATGCAGAAAGTAAATGCGAAAAGACTAATAAAAATACTATCTTAATTAATCAACTATTGCATACAACTCTCAGTACAAAGTAGATTACAAAGAACCCTAGTTTTTGCTCTCGCTCTCTCTCTTGTTGGAGATAGATGACTAGCTGATGATCACCTGGATGCATGGATTGTTAGTGTATATGCCTTAGGGGCCATTATTGTATCATACTAACATGTATATTACTTAATGGAAGCTTGGGATATTCACAGTTGTATTGACAGTCTTGCTAAATATGGTAGTATGCTACTTGGTTTGTGTCTATTTTAATATGTGCATATGTTTCTTGTAACGTATCACTTATACATATTAGTAGAGCCCATAGGTTCTTTACTTGTTTACCAGCGTTGTGATGGCAGTCACACTAGTGGGGGCTGGGTAGTCTATAAGCAACATCCTATACTTGTCCCTAGTCGTAGGATTATCGAGACAGGGCATCGATACTCCAGAGTAGACTAGTGTGTACGCTTCTCATCCCAATTTGGGGAGATGGTCTGTCCCACAGCCATCAGTACGTCGTACTGGAGATAGTATACAGGTGCTCGTTAGGTTACGGGTACACCGAACAGAACTCGCAGGAGAACTGACTGGATGGTATTATACCTGACGTCAGATAGCAGTTCTCAGGTGACATGTGTGCAGGTAGTCTGTTGACTTAAGGTCGTCATTTGTCTCGTGTGAGTTCCCACTGTGCTTTGATAACTACCCTACCACGGTTCAAAGGAGTCGTGCAAACAGGTTTTAGTTGGGTACAGTCCCGAGCCATATGGAGGCAGTAAGCAACTGTTAGGGATTCGTCTCTCCCGGTATAGGGAGTTGATATCGCACTGTGATTGGTTGGTCATTACCATAAGTCCCTGGACAGGGCTGATGGAGAATTACTGGTGGACTGATCAGTAGATTCTCAAATGGTCATGAGCCATACCGGCACAACTTGTACGGTTATTAAGGGTCTGACGTTCTTCACCTCCCTAGACCATACATGCGATACTCTTAGACGAACAGACCGGACTGCGCGGATATTGTCATGGACAGGCTCAGTAGGAGTTCGGATGGGTTATCTCATCGGCCTTCTTATCGACATCTACCTGGGGACCGTTACGTACAGCTAGTGCCGCTTGCGGTCTATGGTTAAACCCACTGCCAGTGTAGTGTCGAGTCTTTAGAGTCCCACACAGAGAGTTTCCCTGCTCCAGGCGAAACGATATAGAGGTCGTATGGTTTTACGACAAGGGTTCGGACGCATACGTGTTTAAATGCATGTACGACGTTCGGACAGTTTTTACTAGCCGGCTTTGGTTTAAGACAGATTATAGTATCGGGTTGTTGGATTTATACAGTCTAAAGTTTTTCCGTGTTTTCACGGATTGGAGGGGCGTTCTCGTAATTTTCCGGAAAGCTTCTAGAAGCATGGTGACTTGGGGGTTAAGGTGGCATAAGCATTTATTGCTTAATGACTCATTTGTGTGATTCATCCTTGGTATTAAATGATGCATTAATTAGTTAATGAGTCATATGATGAATCACACAAGGTGAATGAATCAACTATGATGATTAATCATTTATATTATTTATTTGATAAAATTGTTATGGTTGTTATATTCTAATGAGTTCATTTTCAATATCATTCTAATGTTCACCTTCTCTCTCCTCAAGCTCATTCTCTCTTGAAACCCTAATCCTCCCCTCTCATGTGTTGAGATCAAGGATTAGATAGACTAATATATCCATAACCTTACTCTATATCCCCTAGGTAGTTTAGATTAGCAGTTTGAGCAACCTAGTTATCTCAAGTTAGAGATCAAGCTTGGAGTAGGAGCTTTCGGGTGGATCGTCTTTGACTCGAGGAGGCCGTTGAGGTGCCGATATTCCAAGGAGCCTATGAGGAGTGGAGGACAGCGATGAAGATCCGAAGGACAAGTAACGTGAGGTATAACTTCGAATCCAAGTAGTTAAACCTCTCGTAATTTGCTAGTAACGGTTTAGAAATGATTCATGCGCTCAAGTCCGTGTTACGAAGCTTTGATAATCGTTTTTCCATATATTCCACCTCTCCGCAAGACCGTGGGGTGTGTGACATGGACTTACAGTGGTATCAGAGCCAACTAAACCATTACTAGCTTGTTAGCAACTAATTAGAAGTTCGATCGACGGAAAAACACGAAAACAAAACCCCGGAACCCTAACAGTTTCTGTAAATTTTAAACTTGTCGAAAAAAATATTTAATATACCTTAAAATCCACAGCAGGGAAATATAAGAAAACTGGGAAAATACGAGCTCTCAACTCGGTTATATGGCCGCGGATCCGCGGCACAATAGTGCTTTTGGCCGCGGATCCGCCGCCGAGTCAACTCCGAGTTGACTCGGATTTGCGCAGTAATTCATATATTTTGGTGTTCTGTTTTCCAGTATATTCTGTTTCTGCCCAGGTTACTTCTGTGCTGGTTTGCTTTAAGGGTAGACACGGATAAAGGTAGTCGATCGATGTTCTAAATTAATTGCTAATCGGGTTTTTATCTGTAATGTTTAATGTGTTCGTAAACCTTCCCTAACTGCTAGTATGTCGGTTGGCAGGGGGTTGCACATTTCTGTAATGTATACTGTTTGTGTATATGGACTTGATTGGAATGTTGTGATGATTAGCCGGGGTTTGAGATGTGTTTTATATTCATTCATTCGATATAAATGTAATATGATGTAATATTCTTTTGCGGGGCGCATCCAGGTTGCAGTTGTAGCCACCGTTGTATTATTTTTCTTTTTACTGTTTATGCTCTTAGGATAGACCCAAGATGGGGTGCACAAACTACCGGGTACTTTGAAGTGTTTAGTGGCCTACTCACGTTGTTGAGGGAGACCGCTTCACTTCGGGCACTTGGCGGGTAGTTTGCCGTACCCGTAGGAGTCTAGGATGGGGTAATGGCTATTCATCACAACTGTGTAATCCGTCTTTTGTTGCAGGCTCAAAGCAAACGCGGATTGCTAATATATCCAATAAAGTTCATCAGTGATCTGGAATGCCTATTATTGCGTCTGACGAATGTACAATATCTATATATGATAGCTATTAGACGTCACTTATGTTTTACATCCGCGCTAGCCCAGCCCCCGCTCTGTCGTTGGTTAAGTAACCTAACGGGTGATGACGGGACCCCGTGGCGAATGCGGATGGCATAAGAGCACGTGGTATTTCGTTGTTTTCTGCAATGATAGGATAAATGATGGGACGCATTTATAATGCAAAGAAAATAAACCAAAGTTCAATCGTTGGAACAAATTTAAAAGAAACCACTCGGTTATTTTAAAAGAGCAGAATTTTTAATTGCGGAGCTTTAACCACTCCTTTTAAAAAGCTATAAGGTTCCTTCGGTTATATCAAGTTCACTACGTTCACGGTTTTGCCAAAATCATTCGTAGCCCTCCGTCATTTCATTTGGGTATTCAGTAGTATTCAAGCTATGTATTTTGACCTAACGCCAAGGCATAGTGTTTAGTAGCTGCTGGGTATTCATTTGTTGCATAGATAGATGAGTTAGTTTGGGACAGTCGTATTATCATTTTAGCCGAACGTCAAGGATATGTACGGATGGGTTCAAATTAACAAGGATAATGATGGGTAGAACTTGACATGTGACTTATGACATTTTGACTTAACGCCAAGGTCATAAGAGCATGGGGCAAAAATTTATATCGGGAATTTCTAAAGAAACTGAAATTTGCAGAGAGAGCATACCATTTTGGAGTTTGATGAATGTTGGTAGGATTCCTTCAACATTATCATACGATGATATTTTGGATCCCGATCCTACTGTGAGTATATACTACTTATCAGGAGATTCGTCACTTAACGATCAATGCTATAAACCAAGTAGGTGCCTAGAAAGGTATCAGCGGGGTTACACCCCCAGAGAAAAGAGGTTCTTTAATTAAGGAACTTCGCGAAAGCATTAGAAAACCTCTCTCGAAGTATCGACACTGGCCTGGCTGAACGGTTAAGCAAGTATTGTACAGTGAGAATAGTCCTGGCTAGTTCTTCCTTTTTGGTTTGAGAAGGGATTCGAGAAACAGTGGGAGCCATCCTGTTTAGATAAATTAAAAACCACTCTAAACTTACAAGAGCATCATGCTAAAGTATTTTCTTCTTTCTCTCTTAATTGCAGCGACCTTGTGACCACAACTAGGTTACATCTAGATAACAAATTGACTGAATCTGACTTATATGACTGGCAAAGGTCTGTCCAGATGTCCATTGCCTATGACAAGCTGGACCACCCTATTACTACTCAAGATCCCGCCATCCTAGGTCCAGTTTCCACCGTCGCAGATATGGATATCCGTCAGACAAGGGAAAAGGATAAAGCGAAATCCAAGTGCCTCGTGTTAGCTTCAGTTCATGGTGTATACCAGAAGCAGCACGAGAAGATGGACTCAGTTTCCATCTTTCTCCATAACAAAGATTTATATGGAGAGCAATCTCATATCACAAGATATGAGACCTCGAACGAATTAATTCGAGCGAGGTTGACTTTCGGATCATCTGTAGGGGACAATGTCCTTACAATGACTAGCTATATTGATGAGCTCAAGGACCTGGAGACCACGTTGGGAAACGGGTCAGATACTGACTTGATTCTACAGTCTCTACCTTCTACCCTAAAGGAAACCAGGGAAGTAGAAGGAAAGAGAAGGGCAAAAGTTTGAATGTAGTAAAAGAGGGACGTTCCTATTGTTATGGGATTGGGCATTGGCAGAAAGATTGCAGGGCTTTTGAAGCCAGTAGCCAGAATTCGAAGCATGTTGTGGCTTCAGCCTCAAGTGTATTTGTAATTGAAAAATGTTTGTCAATTAACTCTACTTCCTGGGTACTAGATACCGGAGCAGGATCTCATATCTGTAATTCATTACATGCTTTGAGAAACCGTAGAGTTATAAAGGTAGGTGATTTGTCTCTCAGAGTTGCAAACAGAATAAGCGTGGACGCTGAATCCGTGGGAGAATATCGCCTAGGTTTGACAAGTGGGCAGATATTGATTCTACGTAACTGTCTGTATGTACCTAGTATGACTTGTAATATCATATCAGTATCCTCACTTTCGAGAGAGGGATATGATTTTACATTCGTAAGAGATCTAGTTCACATCAACCTAAATCAAGTTTTGATTGGGTCTGGTACATTAGATAACGGCATATACGTATTGAGTCAAGCTCGGGTTTTCAATGTCCAGAACACACTTAAAAGAAAGTCTCCGGAATTAAATCAAGCTTTCTTATGGCATTGTAGACTAGGTCACATCAATGAGAGAAGGTTGACTAAGTTAGATAGAGAAGGATATTTGAATCCGTTCGAATATCAATCTTATGCTACTTGTGAATCTTGTCTCATAGGAAAGATGACAAAGACTCCGTTTACTGGACACGGAGTAAGAGCAAGCGAGCTCTTGGGACTCGTACACAGTGACGTGTGCGGTCCAATGTCTACACATGCGCGAGGTGGTTATTCATACTTCATTACTTTTACAGATGATTTCTCTAGGTATGGATATGTCTTCTTAATGAAGCATAAATCCGAGGCCTTTGAGAAATTCCAAGAATACAAGAATGAAGTGGAAAACCAAACAGGCAAAAGTATCAAGACACTAAGATCTGATCGAAGTGGTGAATACTTAAGTGCCGAGTTCCTGGGTTACCTAAAAGAGAATGGAATTCTCTCTCAGCTTACTCCTCCATACACACTACAACACAACGGTGTATCAGAAAGGAGGAATCGAACCCTATTGGATATGGTTCGTTCCATGATGAGTAAGGCTGAGTTACCGCGATCTTTCTGGGGTTATGCGCTAGAATCAGCAGCGTATCTTTTGAACATAGTTCCTACCAAGACTGTGCCTACCACACCATATCAGATGTGAAGTGGGAAGAAACCATATCTTCAGTATCTGAAGATTTGAGGATGTCCAGCTTTTGTTAAAAAGCAGCATGCGGACAAGCTCGAGGCACGATCAGTACAATGTAAGTTTGTGGGATATCCAAAGAACTCCAGGGGGTATCTATTCTATTACGCAGAGGAACAAAAGGTTTTTGTTTCTCGTAATGCCCATTTTCTAGAACATCGGTTTTTAGAAAAGGAAATAAGTGGGAGCGAAATAAAACTGGAAGAAATTCCAGAACCACAAACTGTTAGTGAAAGTATGGTAGAACCAGAGGTTTCAGAAGAAAGGGACATACCAGCGCCTATCCGCAGAAGTAGTAGGCAGTCTCATCCGCCCGAGAGATACTATGGTTTTCTCATAGACGGGGATAGAGAAGATTGCACTATTGACTATGATGAGCCTACTAGCTTCCAGCAAGCCATTCAGAGTGGTGACTCTGTAAAATGGCTGGATGCAATGCGGACCGAAATGAAGTCCATGCACACTAACAAAGTATGGACTTTGGACATTGCTCCAGATGGGGTAAAACCCGTAGGATGCAAAGGGATCTTCAGAAAGAAGATTGGTGTAGATGGACAGGTTGAAACCTATAAGGCTAGACTTGTTGCAAAGGGTTTTCGTCAAAGACCTGGTTTGGACTATGACGAGACCTTTTCTCCAGTGGCTATACTTAAATCTATTCGGGTCCTTCTTGCTATTGCTGCCTTCCACGATTATGAGATCTGGAAGATGGACGTAAAGACGGCCTTTCTAAATGGTAATTTGGAAGAGTGCGTCAATATGGATCAGCTAGAGGGATTCATTCAGAGCGGGAGCAGCGGTAAAGTATGCAAGTTGCTTAAGTCCATTTATGGACTAAAGCAGGCATCTCGGAGTTGGAACATCTGTTTTAATGATACTGTCAAAGAATTTGACTTTATCAAAAATCCTGATGAACCATGCATATACAGAAAGATTGTAGGGAGAGCTGTAGTATTCCTCGTCTTGTACGTGGATGACATTCTCCTAATAGGAAATGATATTCCTATGTTACAGTCAGTCAAAAGATTCTTGTCACAGAAATTCTCCATGAAAGACCTGAGAGATGCCACCTACATTCTGGGGATCCAGATCTATCGTGATAGATCTAAAAGAATGTTGGGACTTTCGCAGTCCAGGTATATAGACACCATATTGAAAAGATTCAGTATGGAAGATTCTAAGCGCGGTAACCTACCGGCTTGTCACGGAATCACCTTCTCCAAAGATATGTCTCCCAAGACTGATTTGGAAAGGGATAGCATGTCGATTATACCCTATGCTTCTGCAGTAGGCTCTATAATGTATGCGATGTTATGTACCAGACAGATGTAGTATACGCATTGAGCGTAGTAAGCCGGTATCAAGCAAACCCAGGGGAGAAGCACTGGATAGCAGTAAAGAACATTCTCAAGTACCTGAGGAGGACTAAAGATATGTTCTTGGTGTATGATGGAAAAGACCTCCAGATTGAGGCCTTTGCCGACTCCGGCTTCCAGAGTGACAAAGATGACTCCAAGTCCATGTCGGGTTATGTCTTTACCCTCAATGGAGGGGCGGTCTGTTAGAAGAGTTCCAAGCAGGAGACCGTTGCTAACTCAACAATGGAAGCGGAGTACATAGCTGCTTGCGATGCCGCAAAAGAAGCTGTCTGGATGAAGAAGTTCCTCACAGAACTTCAGGTGGTTCCTACCAGTGTTGATCCAATACCTTTGTATTGTGACAACAACGGCGCTATAGCTTTAGCGAAGGAACCCAGGTCCCATCAGAAGTCCAGACACATCTTAAGGCGGTATCACCTGATCAGGGAGATCGTAGATCGCCGGGAGATCGAGGTGAAAAGAGTAGAGACGGAGAATAACATTGCTGATCCATTCACAAAGGCCATTCCTCAGACGCAGTTCGAGAGGCTATTCGAGATGATAGGTCTACGATATGCCAGCTCATGGCCCTAATGCAAGTGGGAGATTGTTAGTGTATATACCCTAGGGGCCATTATTGTATCATACTAGCATGTATATTACTTAATGGAAGCTTGGGATATTCACAGTTGTATTGACAGTCTTGCTAAATATGGTAGTATGCTACTTGGTTTGTGTCTACTTTAATATGTGCATATGTTTCTTGTAACGTATCACTTATACATATTAGTAGAGCCCATAGGTTCTTTGCTTGATTACCAGCGTTGTGATGGCAGTCACACTAGTGGGGGATGGGTAGTCTATAAGCAACATCCTATACTTGTCCCTAGTCGTAGGATTATCGAGACAGGGCATCGATACTCCAGAGTAGACTAGTGTGTACGCTTCTCATCCCAGTTGGGGAGATGGTCTGTCCCACAGCCATCAGTATGTCGTACTGGAGATAGTATACAGGTGCTCGTTAGGTTACGGGTACACCGGACAGGACTCGCAGGAGAACTGACTGGATGGTATTATACCTGACGTCAGATAGCAGTTCTCAGGTGACATGTGTGCAGGTAGTCTGTTGACTTAAGATCGTCATTTATCTCGTGTGAGTTCCCATTGTGCTTTGATAACTACCCTACCACGGCTCAAAGGAGTCGTGCAAACAGGTTTTAGTTGGGTACAGTCCCGAGCCATATGGAGGCAGTGAGCGACTGTTAGGGATTCGTCTCTCCCGGTATAGGGAGTTGATATCGCACTGTGATCGGTTGGTCATTATCATAAATCCCTGGCCAGGGCTGATGGAGAATTACCGGTGGACTGATCAGTAGATTCTCAAATAGTCATGAGCCATACCGGCACGACTTGTACGGTTATTAGGGGTCTGACGTTCTCCACCTCCCTAGACCATACATGCGATACTTTTAGACGAACAGACCGGACTGCATGGATATTGTCACGGACAGGCTCAGTAGGAGTTCGGATGGGTTATCTCATCGGCCTTCTTATCGACATCTACCTGGGGACCGTTACGTACAGCTAGTGCCGCTTGCGGTCTGTGGTTAAACCCACTGCCAGCGTAGTGTCGAGTCTTTAAAGTCCCACACAGAGAGTTTCCCTGCTCCAGGCGAAACGATATAGAGGTCGTATGGTTTTACGACAAGGGTTCGGACGCATACGTATTTAAACGCACGTACGACGTTCGGACAGTTTTTACTAGCCGGCTTTGGTTTAAGCCAGATTCTAGTATCGGGTTGTTGGATTTATACAGTCTAAAGTTTTTCCCTGTTTTCACGGATTGGAGAGGCGTTCTCGTAATTTTCCGGGAAGCTTCTAGAAGCATGGTGACTTGGGGGTTAAGGTGGTATAAGCTTTTATTGCTTAATGACTCATTTGTGTGATTCATCCATGGTATTAAATGATGCATTAATTAGTTAATGAGTCATATGATGAATCACACAAGGTGAATGAATCAACCATGATGATTAATCATTTATATTATTTATTTGATAAAATTGTTATGGTTGTTATATTCTAATGAGTTCATTTTCAATATCATTCTAATGTTCACCTTCTCTCTCCTCAAGCTCATTCTCTCTTGAAACCCTAATCCTCCCCTCTCATGTATTGAGATCAAGGATTAGATAGACTAATACATTCATAACCTCACTCTATATCCCCTAGGTAGCTTAGATTAGCAGTTTGAGCAACCTAGTTATCTCAAGTTAGAGATCAAGCTTGGAGTAGGAGCTTTCGGGTGGATTGTCTTTGACTCGAGGAGGCCGTTGAGGTGCCGATGTTCCAAGGTGCCTACGAGCAGTGGAGGACAGCGATAAAGACCCGAAGGACAAGTAACGTGAGGTATAACTTCGAATCCAAGTAGTTAAACCTCTCATAGTTTGTTAGTAACGGTGTAGAAACGATTCATGCGCTCAAGTCCGTGTTACGAAGCTTTGATAATCGTTTTTCATATATTCCGCCTCCCCGCAAGATCGTGGGGTGCGTGACATGGAATTACATGGATCGCTTTGGACCTCTTGATCACTTCGATTTGATGATGTTCAAAGTATAGCTCTCGGTCCCTTCTATAGTCACTAACCCAGAAACCCTATATGCCATAAGTGATGATTTGTTGTTACGATCTTATCCAAAAAATCTCAAATCCTACGGCTACGGAACTTCCGTGGATCCGCCGTAAATGTGCTATTTTGGCTGCCCAACCGCCGTGGTTTAGTGTCATCACGTTTTGAAAATTCTTCAGGTATCTGGTGTTGACATGTGTAGATCTTCTAGATGTCTAGATTCTGAGAATCTAACTCTGAGTCTCTGCCATTGCTAGATCATTTGCTTCAATATTTCGGCAGATTTGATTCCGACATCTCGGATCTCTTGGATTCCAGACCTGAGCCAATATCTGCATAATATCTCAAGTCATAGTGGTAGTAGTATTTGTTATTATTTTGAGATATTATCCTAACTATTTTATATGATTTAAATCTTAAGAATATTGATTAGAAATATTTAATATGATATGCATATTTTAATTACAATATTTCATTTAAATATTATATGCATGTATTTTCTCTCACTATGTTAATTATAATGTAAGAACATATGATAATAATCTTTTTACACATAAACCCTCATATGTTCTATAATTACAATAAACACCTTTTAGAACATAACAATAGTGGGGAAAATAATCATTCAAATGTGCAATATTTCAGACTAATCACCCACCGCGGAATCGAGGCGAACCCAGAGAAAATCAGCGCCGCCATCAACATGGCGACGCCCAAGAGCAATGTCGATATCATGCGGCTCACCAGGAGGGTGGATGCATTGAGTCGCTTTATGTCCAGATCCGGAGAAAAGCGCCTCCCTTTCTTCAGAGCCCTAAGGAAAATCCCCAGGTTTGAATGGTCCGAAGAATGCCAAAACACTTTCGAACAACTCAAGGCACACCTAGTAACCCCACCACTTCTCACCCGACCGGTCGGAGGCGACGAGCTATTACTATATCTAGCCATCTCCGACCAAGCTGCCAGCTCAGTGCTCGTCAGGGAATTTGAAGGCATGCAGAGACCAGTCTACTACGTGAGCTATATTTTCAAGGACGCAAAAACCAGATACCCGGCCATAGAAAAAATAGTCCTTGCGCTTGTCGTCACCTCCAGGAAACTACGACACTATTTCCAGGCACACACGATCCTTGTCCTCACTGAACGACCTTTAGGGAATATCCTCGCCTCCCCCGAATCATCGGTCCGCTTAGAGAAATGTAGGTGGGAGCTGTCCCAATTCGACATCAAATACCGACGCCAACAGGCCATCAAAGCTCAGGCCTTAACGGATTTCGTTGTCAAGTGCACCATTCACACTAAGGAAGGAACGGCAACATAAGGCCCCGACCCACGACCCTCGGTCGAGGAGGTGCCCGACCAAATCCCGGACTGGGTACTCTATGTGGACGGATCTTCCATAGAGGATGGGAGTGGGGCTGACCTGATCATCCGTGGCCCGAATGAGGCGAAAATGGAGTACTCTATGAGGCTTAGTTTTAAGGCTTCGAACAACGCCGCAGAGTACGAGGCCTTATTGGCTGGGCTACGAATCGCCTCTGGAGTGGGGCTGAAGACCATCCGGATATACAGCAACTCCGCGTTAGTCGTCGGACAAGTAACCGGGCATTTCGAATCCCGGGAACCACTAATGATAAAATACATGGCGGATGTAAGAAGGCTTCGAAGAAATTTTGACGAAGTCCAAGTGGAGCAGATTCCCAGAAACTTGAACACGGAGGTCGATGCCCTAAGCAAACTCGCATCTTCCTATTCGGCCAATCACATGAGAAATATCCCCTTCGAAGTCCTGACGCGACCCAATGTGGAAGATGGAGAGACAACACTCCAAATCTACACGACCCGAGAATATACCCGGATTGGAGAAAGCCCGTTGTAGAATTTCTGAAAGATGGGGTACTCCCGAAAGACCGGGCCGAGGCCCGTCGACTTCGAGCAAAAGCTCGCCATTCCGTATAGAGCAAATAAAACCTATACAAGAAGTCATACACTCAACCTCTGCTCGGATGCGTCGATCCCCATGAAGTAGACTACGTCTTATGAGAAATACATGAACGTGTCGGAGGGGTACATCAAGATGCCCTCAGCCTGGTCCAAATGACACTGCTCCAGGGGTACTATTGGCCAGGAATACACCAAAATGCCGAGAAATTGGTCAGAAGATGCAAAAGCTGCCAACTCTTCGACAGCATCTCTCGTCTCCCCGCCACTGAACTATCGCCACTGAGTTCCCCATGGCCATTTGCGCAATTGGGGATGGATATGGTAGGCCAGCTCCCCACTAGCACGGGCGGACATAGACACATTCTTATTGCCATAGACTACTTCACGAAGTGGATTGAAGCCGTACCGATCAAGAAACCGGACGCTGCCTCTACGACAAAATTCATGCAGAACAATATCATCTCCCGATTCGGAATCCCAAGATGTATCGTCACCGACCATAGAACCAACTTCGAGAATGGCAAAGTCAAAGAGTTTTGCGACGACTATCACATATTGAAGAAGTTCACCACGGCCGCACATCCCCAATGCAACGGGCAAGCCGAAATAGCGAATCGAAGCGTCATTCGCGGGCTCCGAGCCCGCCTGGAGGAATGTCAAGGCGGCTGGGTTGAGAAACTGCCTTGGTATTGTGAGCACTGCGAACATCAGAAAGACACGTACAAGAGAAACCCCGTTCAGCCTCTACTACGGTACCGAGGCAATGGTCCTCACAGAAATTAGATTGCCCAGTTATCGGATCGAACACTTTGACGACGAGGCTAACACCTTGGCGCTACGAAGCAACATGGATATCCTGTTGGAAAAACGAGATCGGGCGCAAATCAGAATGGTGGCCTATCAGCTACAAACCGTCCGCTACTACAATGCCCGAATTAAATATCGAGCCTTTAAGATAGGAGACCTGGTCTTACAGTGAAACGAGTTTGTAGACCAAGGGAAGCTACATAATTTCTCCCCGAAATGGGACGGGCCATTCCTCGTGACAGAAGCATTGCCCGGTGGAGCCTACCGCCTCCAAGACTCCAGAGGGCATAATTTCTCTCGGCCATATAATGCTGAAAAGCTTAAGTTGTACAGATAGACTTGAACCCCTTTTCCGAATAATGCAATTCCTTTCCGCATCGACAAAAATTTCCCAGCTGAGTCCTCACGCAAATAGACTTCTACACCGACCCAAGGCCCCAACTCTTCCTTCCTCTCCTCAGCTTCGAGCTAGAGGGTAGGGAGGGGACACGGGTCGGCCAATGCACAAAAGTATAAAAAAATAATTAAAAAAAGAGGGGAGGGAGAAAAAGATAATACCCCATAACATTGGCCAAAAGAAAATTTATTTATACTTTATTTAAAGGTATTCTTGGCTCCGTAGCCTTACAACCAC
Organism: Agapanthus africanus; assembly: GCA_030015575.1. Lineage (NCBI taxonomy): Eukaryota > Viridiplantae > Streptophyta > Magnoliopsida > Asparagales > Amaryllidaceae > Agapanthus > Agapanthus africanus. The sequence continues at coordinate 522,334,452 of JASDDO010000016.1, read as the reverse complement.
TCAGCAAAGGAGGAAGTGGGCTAAGAAAACATTGACGATGATACTCAGAAGAAATATCCTCCAGCCGAGCCCAGGCAACCTCCGCCCGCTCCTTTTGACGATACCCATGGACCCTAGAAGCCACGGATTCGTCGGGGTCCCCAATCGCCAAACACGACGCCATGACCAACCTCTGCTGGAAACATTCGAGAAGAATGTCAACCAAGCGATCCTGCCTACTCTTTGAGATCAGGCTAAGCTCGTGGGCCATATGCATCTTATCAAACGCCTCATCCATTGCCTGCGAGCACAGAGCATTATAAAGACCCGGGGATGACCTCCATATCGCGTAAATTAGCACTCGCAGGAGAGGAGATCGTCCGGGAAGTAGACGCCCGCAGTGGCCCTCTAAACGGCTTATCACGGCCTTATACATCGCCTCAGAATGATCGAGATCATAGAAATACACGTCGTCCCGAGATACGATCTGCCTGATGGTGTATACGCGGCCCTTCATCTGGAAGAAACGTAATAACTAGGAGGAAGTCAATGTGGGTATCCGAAGGTGAGACCATACCTTCGATATTTATAACCTCAACAAAAATCTCCCAACGGCCGAGATCTTCTCACGCCACAATGCAGATCACGGAATATTTCACTTTCCCGATAAAGCGCGGCCATATGGTATCCAATTACTGGTCGATTCCCCCTATACGGGTCAAGGAAGGTTGAACAACGTTCCCAGGAGAACCATAGAATCTGGAAAGCCCTCGTCAAGAGGCGGCCGAGTAGTTTTCTGCTCGGCTCATCCGATAAAGGCAGCTTCCTGTCTAGCCGCTCTGCGGACCCCAAGCCCTCGTCAAGAGGCGGACGAGTAGTTTCCTTTTCGGTTCATCCGCTGTAGGCAGCTTCCTGCCTAGTCGCTCTGTGGATCCAAAGCCCTCGTCAAGAGGCGGCCGAGTAGTTTCCTGCTCAGCTCATCCGCTGAAGGAGGCTTCCTGCCTAGCCGCTCTGCGGATCCATGCCCTCGTCAAGAGGCGGCCGAGTAGTTTCCTGCTCAGCTCATCCGCTGAAGGCATCTTCCTGCCTAGCCACTCTGCGGATCCAAGCTCTCATCAAGTGGCGCCCGAGTAGTTTCATGCTCGGCTCATCCGATGAAAGCAGCTTCCTGTCTAGCCACTTTGCGGATCCAAAGCCCTCGTCGGGAGGCAGCCGAGTAGTTTCCTGCTCGGCCCTTTCAAGGTTTAAATCAAGGAGTCCCGATCTACTTATACTTGGCGTTCGCTCGATTCATACGCAGCGCTCAATCGTCACCTCACCTCCCGGGTGAATGTGTACGCCGGTCTACCTATAGTTGGCATTCGCTCAATTCATACGCAGTGCTCGTTTGTCATCTCGACTCCGAGGCGAGGGTGGACGCCGATCTACCTATACTTGGCGTTCGCTCGATTCATACGAAGCGCTCGATCGTCGCCTCACCTCCAAGGATGGACGCCGGTCTACCTATACAGGGTTTTCGCTCGCTCTTACGATGCGCTCGCTCAGTATTCGACACTCGACTTTACATATACTAGACATCCGTAAAACACCGACTTATCTACACTTGCAAAAATAAAAACACTCTATAGGCGAGCTAAATACACTTTATTTATATTCAAAATTATGTACAGGGTACTATGCGCTCCCCATCTTTAAAAAAATTCCCGTAGGCTTACAAAATTTAATAACCGAGATGGGAGTAGCTCAAACCGCCTTCTCGGCCTCCACTTCTCCTGGCTCGGCGCCTCCGTCAAGGGCTACGATGGCGACCTCCGGCTCGGCGCTTCCGCCCGCCGCCTGGCCTCCCCCAACCGGCTCGGCGACGCCCCCTTATGGCTCTTCTTCGGCAAGGGGATACTTTGTGCGAAGTTCCTGATCGTCAAACCCGGGCAGGGCTTCCTTGACAATATCAGGGGCGTTGTGCCACCCGACGGCCGCGAAATCGGCGAGTTCGATATAAAACTGATCAGAATCCTTATACTCCTCCACGGCCATTTCCACTCTGCTCTTTGCCAGCTTCGCCGTCTCAAAGGACGCCCGGGCATCTCTTTTGAACGAGTCCCTCTGCCTTTTCATGGCAACGAAGAGTTCGTTGACCTCCTCCACCTGGGCCTGGATAGCCCGGTTAGTGTCGATCAGGAGCCGATGAGACTCCTTCAATTTAGCGACCGCCAGGCCCTCCGAGACCAACCTCGAGTCAAGGAGGGTCGTCTTTTCTTCCGCCTGTTGCAACCGGGTGAGGAGCTCTTCCTCTCGCGAGGAAGATTCGCCCGCCTTCTTCATCACCGGGTCACCTCCTCGGACTCCATTGCGGCGAGCAAGGCGCAATGCTGGAAGACCTGAGGAAAACGGGAACCGTGTTAAAAGCTTAAACAGAGTAAAAGAACACTTGGAGAAATTCTTGGAGAGTTACCGACCTGAACGGCCTCCTGAGCTATCGCCTCCACTTGGGCCTTCATGGTTCCTCGGGTAATCTTAGTCCCCGCCGCCTTCTCCATGTCCGCCAGTAAACTGTCGGCCACAGAAATCCCCGAGGGCACCTAGATGCAGAAGTTGCCCTTCTGCACCTGAATCCTGGCCGGGGGGCCGAGAAACCACCCTCTTCTGCCTCTTAAGTGGGGATTCGGCAAGGGGTGGCACCTCCGACCTAGACCGGAGTGCCGGATCTCGCACATGCTTCTGCCCTCCCCCACGACGCTCCTCCGAAACGGGGGGTGCTGTGGAAGCCTTAGCTGAAGGTGTTTGCCGGAGAGCTGCGCCCGGAGCAGACTGGGACGAGCTTGCGCCACTGCCCTTCCTCCCTTGGGCCTTGGCAGCCATGGCAGCTATAATATTTGAGCGATCCATCGGCTCTGCGAGATACACTTAAGAAAAAAATCAGCGAACAAAAAACAGCAAAAATTTTCTAAGTCTAAATAGATCGGCGAAAGCCCTAACTTACCCACAAAGCACACGGGACTGAGTCCCGCCCAGCTCAAAGCCTGCTCAGAAAGCAAGATATCAGCCCGCTGGATCGGTTCCCACTAAGACACCACTCTTGCCTCGGGGGCATTCGACTGCCTAACTCTAGGACAATCGGCCCTATGCCACTTGATGGGCATTGGCCAATCCTCATCCTCCGGTGGCTCGACGAAGACAAACTTCTCCTTCCATTCGTGGATGGAAGAAGAGACAACCACTACCCCCGACCCGGCTGTCCCGCCCTTATGTTTTTTGAATGAAAGGTACACCCAACTCGGTTCATCCTTGCTAGTATCGGGGTGATTTTTATAGCAAAGAAAGGAGAGGAGAAGGCTCAAATCAAAGGAGATCCGATCAATTTTCAACCGGACCAGAAACCCGAGAAAGATTCTCCACGAATTCGGCGTTAGCTGGCCCGGAGCGAGACGGAAACAATGGAGCACGGCACAAACTTCAAGCGAGAAGGGAAGACGCGTCCCTGCCCAGAACGCTTCTAAGTACAGAGCAATCTATTTGCCCTGCACCTGGTCTGCCCGCTCTCCCTCCCTGGCCAAACGGAGTGAATAGCCAGAGGGGATATGAAAATGAGCCCGAATATTGGAAAGCTCATCTAGACGGTTCAAAACTGAGGGCGCATCGCGGGTATTCCCGATGAGCGCCTTAAGGGTCCTTTTCGCCCCCCAACGACGAGGGACAAGGACGTTATTCCCCCTGGGGGACGAGCCCGACACAAAAGACGAAGAGGAAGAGGAAGAAGAACTCTCTCGGCTATCGGAAGCCGAGGAAGAAGAAGACCCACTAGACTCAGCTTCAGAAGCTGAAACCTCATCGTCCGACTCAACCCCCACTACATCAATAGATATTTCGGAGGAAGACATCTAACCTGATTCAAAGAAGGATTGGCCGAGGGAAGTTCTTTTTAGCCGGAGTGCCGACCTAAGCGGATGTGCGCCGGGTAATCTTCAAACGACAAGAGACGATTAGGGAAAAGTATCTGCCGTGGGATAACCCCCATATTTATACACTCAACAAGAAGGCATCCAATGGCCGGCGCACATCCACTGACGCCACCAAAGATACGCGCGGGAATTAAAGCGTTTCGTACACCTCCACCTGGATCCAGGGATCCAAGAGAATTAGCCGCCAAACGTCGCATCTTCCTCGGACAACGCATTGCGGGGAGTCTTAAGCTGAATCGTTGAAAACCGGGTTTACCACTCTTAACCTGGCCCATAAATAGGTCAGGGGCGAGAGTGAGGGGCTAATGATAAGGCTCGTAAACGGAAATTCCCTAGATTACGACACGTAGTAGATGACGTGTCGTTCACAAAAGCCCACTAGATCCGAGGGGGCCACGGAGATGGAATCAGTATGATACATGGGGGACTTTCCTCGATACCTCGTCCCCGAAGTTGCACCCGACCTTTCGGAGACCTCCCAAGTACCTTCCCTACGCACCTAATGACCAGCCAACAGCTCGCTTCCAAACTATCCTACAGCTGAGCTTTCTCTACTTTCTCGCTCGTCTCCGAGCTATTACAGAACTGAACTTGCTTAGCGCACTTGCTCGACTCCGAGCTATCACAGAGCAGAGATTGCTCAGCGTCCCTGTTTGGCCGGGAGCACGAAGCCCGAACGCCCCCGTAACGGCTCCGTATATCTCCCCACGACGAGATCTTCACCGGCCCACGTCCCACATCCCACGCTAGCGTGCCTCGCCATTAATGGATGTATCCCGCCATCTACGGAAACGTAATGCAGGTGCATAACGACTCACTCCATACGACCGCTATATAAACCTCTCTTCCAGACGACTCAGGCAGGTGAAACTTATTCCAATACGCCGCTACCCTGCCTTTATTCCTCGGTACTTAATTGATCGTCGGAGAGTCCCACGGTGGTCATCCACCCCGGGACTTCCCTTGCAGGTAGCTCGGCGTCAACAATAACCCATTGAGATCTACATTTTCAATTCTCACACCAAATCTCAACCATTCAGAACCATTTGCCGCAAAATCGATGGAAGACAACTACTGGGGGAGAAAAAGACCTCCATCAAGTCCCGACTCCACCAATCTCTTCGGTATCTTTAGCATAAGAGTTGAACATAAATATATTGGGGGGTTTTCGCAATTATAAGATGGTTATTTCAATTGTGTCTTTGGATGCCATTTTTGGACAATTGTATTTCTAGCATAACAGTATGTTAGATCAATCATTTTCATATGCTTTTGTAATTGAATTGGAATTTTATCAATTTACTGTTGTTTTAAATAATATGATCTTTAAAAGAGCTCCTAGGCCATTAAGGCCCAACCACAGGCTTGAGGAGGAAATCCATCATTATTTTCAAAAGATAGTTTTAAGTTAAAAAATTTATATAATATAATTTTGAAATAAGGTCCACACACATTAAAGCCCAATAAGATGAAATGCATGAAGCATCATTCTTCTTCAAAAGATAGTCTCAAATATTCATTGGCCTTCAATGGGGTATATTATTGTTATTATTATTAAAATAATCAATTCCTTCTTTCCACAAGATTCTAAAAACATCTATTTAGATAAATACATAGAAAACCTCTCAATCAAGATGGATTTATATCCCTACCTCGGTGCATCTTGGAATTCTATTGCTTTAAAAGTCTCTTCACATCAATCTAATTATTTTTTTAGCCTTTTTTCTTATGCATTTTTCACATCATATTATCATAGCTTTCCATCTCCAACAATACTCTGAAAGGTAAGAAACGTCACTTTATATATATATATATATATATATATATATATATACACTGCTACAAATTGAAAACAAAAAATTATAGAGGGCCAACAAAATTTTATGACCGAATCTTTTGTCGCCGTTAAGGGCTTGTTTGTTTCATCGGATTTTGCACGGGAAGTGCAAAGTATGAGTCGGAGCTGATTCTACTTTTATCTTCCAAACTTAGCAGTGTCCCATAAACCCTAACCTTATACACACAACACGTTTGGGAGACTCGCGGATTTTCTTAAAATACATATATATATATATATAGTCCAATGAAACAAACATGCATGCAGCAATACAGCATGCATGGAATCTACAGAATTTTCAAGGGAAAAAAATTCTTCTTAAAGGTGGAAAATATAAAATAAAATCTTCTGTAAATGAAACTCTTGTCCAGATAAAGCCAAAACTTTATGATTGTAATGATAAAGATGAAAGAGTATCAGGCAAGCTAAAAGAATCACGTGCGTAATACGTGGTGAGAGCGTAGGAGTCTAGGACAAGGGGGAACAAAAAGAGAGAGAAAGCCGCGCCAGCTATACAATCCATTGGAACAAGAGAGAGAAGAAATGGTAACAACTGCCGCTGGTGCCGCTTCCGCTTCCTCTTCCAAATTCTTCTCCTCTTCATCATCATCGTCGTCATCATCAGCGGTCGATTCGACCTCCAAAATCCCATCTTTAGAGCTGCAACCAGATGCTCGCTAGATGGGAAAGTCCTCCGCCGCCGCCCTCCGCCTCCAGCAGATCGCCGCCGCCGCCGATGTCGAGGCTGGTGGGCCCCACCTTGCCTGCGCGCCGTGCGCTTCCCGCGTCGGCAGGGCGTTCAGCTTCAGATGCGGCGGCGTGCTCCTGCTGAGCGCCGCCGTCGTGCTCTCCGCTCTCTTCTCGCTGCCCTTGTTTCGTGATCGGCGGTCTGGATACTTTTCCGATGATGCCGACGTCATCTCCGGTGAGAATTACGAGCGCTTGACCTTTTTTCCGCTTAGTTTGTGATTCAATTGTCGAGCTACTATGGTTGGACTCGAATTAGGGTTTCTGTTACTTTTTCGGGGTTTTATGAGAAAACGGGGGAATTGGTTGTTTATGGTAGGAAATTGATTGAAATAAGTTGAACATTTGATAAAGTAGGTCAAGCAAAGATTGGAAAATTAACACGTATTAAGAAGTGGAAGTTGGAAATCGAACTAGATGATAGAAACTGGCATTTGTGCATGATAATATGTCCGGCGGAGAAAGAGAGACGCCTACTAAAGTGAGCAGGTGGTGGTATGAGGAAGCTCAAAAGTCAAGTAAATGAAGAAAAGCCGTCTTATAATTTTTTTATGGAAGTACAGAAAAGATGAAAATTCGTTGTTAGAACTATAGGTCCACAAAGTACGAAGATGCTAAATAATTAGTGAATGAATAATTAGCGAATGACTATTAATTAGGAAGTATTCTCATGTTAGAACGATCTTGGTTACGTGCCAAGAAGGTTGACTATAAATGCTATACTCAGACCCTAGACGAAGATGTTAGAGAAGCGAAGAAAACAATAGTTTGGTTGACGAATCTAACGATTATTCTAAAATATAATGATGGAAAAGTTTTGAATTCTTAGAAATTTTAGAATTAGCATAAAAAACAAAATTTATGCAATATGACATTAGCAAAACAAAAACCAAAAGAAGAAATGTGGGTAGAATGCAGTCCGATAGTTAAGTGATGTTTAGGAGCGACCACTTTGGATAGTTAGGATCAATCGAAGTAAAGTGAAATATTTAAAATGGAGAAGTGTGTATGGCGTTTTTTATGATCACAGACCATGTGAAATTAAAGAAAAACACTACTGATTACTATAAGACAAACATTTGGTTTATGTTTTGGAATGTAAAATGGTGTGCAACTGAGAAACAACAAGATGGATGCAGCTAAATGGTTAAATGGTTGGTGATTGAGCAGTAAGTTATGGGTAGCGGTTTTGGAAGTTAGACGTAGCTTCTGAAGATGATAAAATGAGGAAGAACCTATCAATGGTTTGGACATGCGCAATAAAATAAAGGCAGATAAATCTGCTTCTAAATAGGAGCGACAGAATTAATTATTAAAAAAAAAAGGAGCGACAAAAATTGTAGTTAATGGAAGTACAGGAGCTAGAAGCAGGCTTAAGCAAACGTGGATGAGGCACTTAACAAAGACATGTTGGTTAATTGAGGAGATGAACAATGAACATTAACAAAGCTGTGTGACTATATTTTCTTTTTATGTTGAAATTGAGTGAGGTAGTAAATTTGGTTTTCTTGTTTGAGATTTTTCCCAGATACAACTGGGTACATATTGGTCATGTGACGTGGCGTAAAATTGCTACATTTGATGTTTTTCGAGTTTGTAACGACCTATTATTTAGCTATAAAAGTTCATATTTTTAACGCTAAGCAAACAGCCATGCACTAAGAATAATAAGCTGCTTTCTTGCTGAAGTTTTTAGATGATGGAGACCCAATAGTTAACCCCTTAACTCAAACGCCATAGGAACCTTGTCTTCCTACCCACATCACTTGTTGTTTGAGCTTTCAACTCATTCTTGTTTCCTTTAGTTTATTTCTTCCACCGTCATGAACAACATTGGGAGGATGAGAAGGCAGTCTTCAGAAGGGTAGATTGCTAACCTCAAGCAATGTGTGTAGAGCATATGTTGGTTGTTGAAGACCCTTTTTTCAGCATAGCAAGAATGCTACCTGAGGTGGTCGCTGATATTGGTAGCTAATCTTTTCTGCCCTAGCCCATGCTTTAAAATCATGATGGCATTTTAACGAGTTTGCTTGTATGTCTTCTTAATGCAAATTTTGCTTCAAGTGAGTTCTTCATTCAGAAATGGAAGATATTTATTCAGAATAACCATTCGTTTAGCAACCTTATGCAAATAATGGTTTACGCTTCTAGCAACCGCATGCAATTACTTATGGCTTACACCAGAATGATCTCCAATAAAGGGGGTTATTCAAATAGTTGAAGAAAGCAGTATCATGATATCTGGAATTGTTCAGAATGGTGGTTGATTAGCAGTACACTTTGTGCCCTTGATATTCTCCCCCAAAGGAAAGAACTTTATGAGAAATTTATACACTGATGTGCATAGACAATATCTACATAATTGAAACATGTTTGTCTATGATTAGCTTAAGTTCTTATTTTCTAGTTCATTGATATTTCTTTAAATAAGGTTGCCTTCAATTGCTTGTCAAAGTTTTCCTTCTGTTATTTAACAAGGATTTGTTTAAAATTCTGCTTCTGGTTACTTTCAGCTGATATCAAAGCTAGCTTCATTCTGCAAAAGCCACTTTCACTACTTGTTTCTAACATTGGAAGGTTAGAGTATGATATTTTGGTGGAAATAGGAATACCTAACACCAAGGTATTATTCAAGCAACAATAATTAAATTTCCATTCTATTTCGTATGTTTTTAACTTCTCTAAAAAGTATTATTGCAACAGGTTTCCATCGTTTCCATGAATCCCCTGCCTTCAACAAGCTCTACATGCGTGATCTTTGCTATTCTTCCCGATCCAAAAAATGCCACAATAAGTTTAACAGCCCTAAGTGTGTTGAGATCATCATTGGTGGAGCTGATCCTTCAGCAACTAAATCTAACTTTAACACCATCTATCTTTGGTCAGCCATCTACAGTAGATGTTTTAAAGTTTCCTGGAGGAATCACCATGATACCTCTACAGTCAGAGTCTATTTGGGATATAACACAGATACTATTTAACTTCACGCTGAACAACTCCATTGTTCAGATTCAGAAAGACCTTGACGAGTTAAAGAACCAGCTGAAATATGGGTTGGATCTGAAACCGTATGAGGTGCTCATCCTTTTATTATATACTTTGTTTCAGAATCCATTTCTGAGAAGCAGACAACTAATGTAGACTTTTTCCCCTGGTTGTGCAGAATGTTTATGTGCAGATAACAAATGTGAATGGCTCGTCGGTGGCATGTCCAGTTATAGTCCAAGCTTCAGTTTTATCTGATTTTGGGAGCCGTAGTCTTGAACCAGATAGATTGAAGCAATTAGCACAGGTGATCACAGGGTCTCATGCAGAAAATCTCGGCCTTAGCCACTCCTTTTTTGGTAAAGTGAAGGGGGTTGTATTATCATCATATCTCCAACACTCAATAGCATCCCCGAGTCCATCTCCTTCTCCTTCTCCTTCTCCATCTCCCTCAGTGGAAATTCCTTACTCTGCACCTTCACCTTCATACCCAACTCTTCCTTCTTATGCTCCTTTTCCTACACCTGTCCCTCAACCTCCATGTTTACACTGTCATGCATTTGCTCCTTCTAATGCGCCTGAAAATGATCCAAAACCACCTTCTCCATCAATTTCGTCTCCTGGGCCTTCAATGCAAAATCTTGCCCCAGCTCCTGGTCCTTGTCCAAGTATTTCGACCTCATTACCACCCTCGTCTACAAATTTTGCACCAGTATTTCAACCTCTCCCTCCTTCACGTGTAAACTATGCACCAAGCCCCTCCATTCCTCTAAAACATAGTCTGCTGGCTCCAGCTAGTCAGATGGCTCCAGAAAATTATGGCTCCAGTCCACTACAAAGCAAGGGATCCCCAGATATTTCCCCATCATCAATAGGTGAGTTGCATCTGTTTATAGTAACATATTTATATATAGCCAGTAAATTGGTATGCTCCATAACTTGCTTTTATCTTTAATAGCATATAGTTGCATATTATAATAGCATATAGTTGCATCTGTTTATAATAACATATTTATATATAGCCAGTAAATTGGTATGCTCCATAACTTGCTTTTATCTTTACATGACATGGTGCATTAGAATAATGTGACTGATAGCAACACATTTGTAAATTCTCATGCTGATAGTTTGGTAGGGTAACACTGTAGCAAAACCAACAGCCTTTATTCGTTGTTTATTTCCTTCCTTTTAACTGTTCACCCTTTTCCTATGCATTTTAGTCTTTCTGTTCTTTTGATTAGTTTTTTTTTTTTTTTTGTGGTACCGAGCACCTATATGCCATTTTTTAAAAATATGTTTTGACTGTATTAATAAAAATCACAAGATTCGCATCTAGAATTATAAATGTGTTATAATGAAAAGCCACAATGCATGGACATTTTCCCTGTCTTCCTATATTATTGTCAGCCATAGGCACATGCCTGTCACGTTCCAGGCATGGCCCAGCTGTGTCCCGCCCGAAAATGCAACCCAAATATTCCTTGAAATGGATCGAACATGGAGACACGTTCGACATAAGATTGCTTGCTTGGGTTTTTTTAGTTGAAAGAGGTTCAAGTTGATACCCTATATATTTATAGATAAGTGAGAAATGAAACCTTATGTGCTCTGTTTTCGATCAATTGTCTTTCCTATGTCTAAGGCCCCTGTTCCTTCTAACACCTTCAAGCCCTGAAGTGGAATTTGCTGTAGACGAGCTTCAAAAAAATCTGGAAAGCAAGTCTTTACTTACTGGTAGGGGTGGTAATTGAACGAGCCAGCTCGGGTTTGATTAAGATTCGGCTCGGTATCAGCTCGTTCAAATTCGGTTCATTTATTAATGAGCCGGGCACGAGCCAGAAAGCCTGGCTCGTTTATTAAACGAGCCGGACTCAAGCTCAGCCAGGCTCGTTCGGTATTGACTCGGTTCGGCTGGGTTATACAGTTTGAAAAAAAACAGTAATATGTAATATATAGCAGATTCTATACAACTCTCAGAACACTTAATTCAATTAAATGACAGTATATAAAGTGTACTGAGATAAATATAAAATCCAGCACTTAGACACATTCAATGCCCTAGATGTTAATGTTTTTTAATTTTTCCATATCTCAAAATCCTGAGTTTTAAGCATTATTGTTAATTATGTTTTTTTCTTGGAAGATACTATTAATATGAGTAAATGAGCTGAAAACGAGCCGAGCTCACAAACGAGCTCTAAACGAGCTCAGTTGAGCTCGGCTCGTGAACTCGGCTCGTTTAGTTAATGGGCCACAAATGAACCGAACACGAGCTGGGCATGTTTAATCGAACTGGACTTGAGCTGAGCATCTCTAGCTCGATTAACTAAACGAGCCGGACTTGGGCTGACAAAAAGAACCTCGAGCCGGAGCCGAGCTTGGCTGGCTCGAGTTCGGCTCGTTTACACCCCTACTTATTGGGGACTAAAGTGCCAAAGAGACGCTTTTCTTGCTGAAAATCCCCTTTGTGTTGGGACCTTAATAAAAAGAAAAGAAAGAAAAGAAGAAGAAGAAGCGTTGATATCCTGTTGAGGGTTTTGTTTTAGTAATTTATGGCTCATTGAGCTAACTATTCTTCTTTTTTGTATAATAATATCTTAGTAGTAATTATTTGTTAGGGCATTTGGTTATCAATAAGCTAGGATTTTTAATATTCTATTTACTGGTTTTTGGTATAAATAATCTGCGTAGATATTTTTGGAAAATTGAAGACATAGGTTTATTAATTTTGAGAATGAAATTTATGTATCAATATATCTGCTGAATCCTTGTACCTAGTTGATGCTGTGGCACTTGATATGAGGGCTCTTCTCACAATTTGAATGCTGATACTCGTCTAGTTAATTCATGAACTGCGTGTCTCTGTTGAACGAAATACTCTTTCTTATCAACTTATGTTTTGGATAAACCGCTCTTTATCAATTTGACGGGTTTCGTACTTAAAATTATGTACCATGTGCATCGCTCAATGACGTTTGGTTTGTCATTCTCTTCTATTTGCTATAATTGGATATGGTTACAATAATAGTTTTGTTTGGTGATGAAAGAGATGTAGAATTCTAAGAATGAGTTCTCGCCTTATCTTGGCCGGATCCTTGTTACTGCTTCTGAGGGATAAAAATGGGACTCTTAGAATTGTCTCCAATAAATGGCTAGGATGTGCAAAGATCAATAAACAATCCCCAGCGCTTCACTAATTTCTTGAGCTGCTACCTGGGAACGTAGAAATTTAATGAAACTTCTAATATATTTATTGGTGGTTCTTGTTTGGATTTTTTGCAGCTCATGGTGCATTCTACTATGCTAACAAATGGTTGATTGGATTGCTGCTGGGATGTGTAATTCTCCATCTGCTGCTATAATATGGCCCCATGTTTATCTACTACTGCCTGTTATTTGTTACTACCATGGGTAAATTACATTAGACACCATCAAATTTTCTCAGTTTTTATTTACATTTTCGGGTGTTCAAGGGTGCTTTATGCTGCTTTCAGAGTTTGATGGTGGTTTTATGAAGAAGGATAAAGGTTCAATGGAGTTTTATGTAATTTACCCTACAACTATTAGTGTAATTGCCGCAGCTGAGATTATAGGATGGGCTTCGACTCCTAGAGTGGCGACCTGAGGCATCTCTCTACAAGTGTATATACATAGATAAGGGTGATGGGTACACACCCAGCTTTCTCTTATACACAGTTCTCCCCAAAGGGTCGGAGAACTGTTTTTGTTTGTCTCAAGATTACATCGTTTATGCTCATGTAAAGGTACAAGTCTGGCCATTCTGCAACTCAGATCTGTTACCGAAAATATAACTACTTTGCTAATTAATTAGATTTTGTTGCTGGTTTATTGCTATGTAAATGATACTTGTGCCATGTCAGAATCATCTCCAAGTCAGAGAGGGTGTCACGAGGTCACAACAGAGTCCCTTTAACCATCAACTGCTTGAATATCATTTAAATTGATGGATAGCTTCATGAAATTCATGTTGATTTGAATTGATGGCCTCTTCTCTTAAAATTCACTCCGGAGATAATCATCGGTACATTCATAAACCCATTAATTAGCAAAACGACAAAAAAAAAACATAGTTAAGCTTGACTGTTTACGCCTGGTATTAACGAAATTCTGCACACGGCAATGTGGTGGATCGTAACTCTGATGAGGTTTGTGAAATGTAACATAGAATAATGCCCTTCCATGTCTGGGCATCAGCATGTACCAGTAAAAGAAAAAGACGACAGGAATCGGATGCTTTCATCCTTGATGAGGCACTGGGTGAAAAATTAGGAAGCAAAGCAAAAAAGTCGAAACAGTGAAAAAGATGAATCTGTTTATCACACCAGAACACCGACTGATAAAGATGAGTATAATTCACGAGTTACAAACACGATGAAAACAATGAACCAGATTGAAACGAAAACCACCGAGGATGTAACATTAGCCAGTAACAGTTCTGGTTGAAAAGTTAAACAAAATTGTAGCAAAATAAACAAAACGGTAGCCATCATAATTCGAAAGCATCTGCAATTTTCTTTTGGATGAGTTCCACTCAAAGACGAGGAGATAATCTTGGAAGCGTTTCCTGTAACAGCTATATGACAAATTCAGTAGGGAAAGCAAGGAGTTCAATATCCATCTAGGCTTTACGCTATTGTATGAACATACAACTAATCCCATAACTTGTAAAGCTGCATATTTACAGAGGACTTCAGATATTTTGTAAAATGACACAACGAATAAAGTTTACAGGACATATATCAAACGTAGATGAATTGGAATTTGCTTTTGTCAGTCACTCCTTGGGCACCTTGACGTTCCATGATATTCCCAAACAGCAACCATTTTCCTGTTATTTTTAATTTCAACATTGTATTGTTCGCCTAGTCACACTAATAAAACAAAAGCGAAATAAGTGTTTGTGCTATTTCACCTAATTGAAAAATTGACTCTTACCGAACCCAACACTTGCAGATATGAAAGTTAGCAAAGAATTTTTTTGTTTTTCTCTACAAGGCTGTGTTTGACAGAAAAAGCACCGCTTCTTCACCAGCCCGAAAATCCAGTCTCGGCAGATTCACCAGGACTTAGTGAACAGGATAGGAGACGGGATGCCTCCTTGATTTATTCCTTCACTACACCAACTATTTTAATGTCGCCAGGTTTTAAAGGTGAAAGGGACTCGGGTCACGTATCTTTCCTAATGTTATAGGCAACAGAAATATGCAACCCTCAAACAAAGCAAGCCAATAATATATTACAAAAAAATATCAAGATTAATTACAACTGGAAGTAACCAAGGTTGATGCCATCTACAACAGCAAGAACAAGTTGCTATTACAACTTTTTGGGGTCGGCTAGGCGAATCTTTTTAGGGTAGGCATTCAGTCCAACTAAAGCCCAAGTTCGAATAGGTTTGTCCGATTGTAGACGGATACGAGATAAGTTTTGAATATTTATGGAAGGGCTTTGATTCAATATTTGCGCCCGAATATAAACATACGGACTTACGGACTAGATCCAAATTTAGGAAATACAGGCAAGTTATGTTATGAAAACATATATAATTCTTTAGGTATATAGGTCGACTAGATGTTCAAGACTTTCAGGCAACAAAAATACAAAATATTGAGATAAGTTATTAAATAAAAGCTCCTTCACTAATTAAACTTGTAGTTCCCATTTATTTATTTTTCTTTCTTTTGCCAAATATTAGCTTAAAATATTAGAAGAAACCACCTTTGAAATAATTTAGGCAGGCTCAGATTCATAGCTTATCATCAAAGGCCGATCTTAAATGGGTAGGTTTGGAAAATAGTGACTTGGTATTGGCCGAGCCTGGCACATTTCCAGCCCTAGATCCATTTTCACATTAAAGGGTGTGATTTTACTAGAAGGATTCATTTAAATGCAGGGCAAAAATTTCGATCAGACCCGAATCTGATTTGTAATTAGCGGATTTGGATTAGGCACTATTGAGTTGTCAGGGATGACCCATCAATTAAAACATGCCAAGTATAATCTAAACTCCCGACCCTATCGATCAGATTTTACTCAGTTATCTCATAAATATATCATACCTTGATACATCATATGATATTCATATCCAATCCTTTTAACAAAATATGTGTTCTTAATGAAGACTGTTGAATCTTGAATGGATTTCCTACTGTGCAGCATTTTGAATCTTTTATAACCACAGACATGCTTTCGCCTAAAAGTTTGAAATATTTATGGCTTCTAGTCCTAAAAACTGAATCTCATCTAACGGGTCCGTTATCTGGGTTAAATCTGGATTATTGATGGATCGGGTTCAAATAGCAGCCCGGGATTATTTAATAAACACATTGGCTTTGAGCCATATATACGTTGATTGGAAAAAAAATTGATCTGCCAACTGGTTTACAACCCTAACTGTCTTCAAACGGATGCAGCAGCAGCTGTATGTGTTCTTGTCGCTGCAACATCAACTGCTTCAACATTAGAATCTTAAGCTAGATCTTTCCTCTTCTGAAAAACACTCTCTGATATGGAAGCCATGCAACCACAGTCCCAACTCTCTACATTACAGGATTTTTACAAAATACCAACCGAAGACTTGGTTTGAATCAATTTTATCTGTCAATGGCTGAAGAGTGTGTAGTTACAAGTTTGAGAAATGAGAGGTAGAAACATGTGTAATACTGTATGCATTGCGCAAACCATGAATATGTTCATGAAAGTCATCCAGGACATGTTAAGAAGGGCACTAGTGAGGTGACTAGGTATAGCAAAGTTGTGAGCTCAGTCATGAATAGGGGAAAAACAAGAGTCATTCAGCAACTAAAGTTGATATGTGGTGAAATTTCTTTCTACAAAACAATGCAAGGTGAACACTCAAGCATCAATTTTTTGTGCTAACTAATGATGATTCACTAAAAAGGATAGTTTGCATCTTTGGCACCAACTAAATATAAATTGATGGTTATTTCTATGACGACAGCTTAAATAAAGGCAGGGATAAAGGACAGATACAACTTAAATATTAAAAAAAATGTTACTTTAATCTTAGGTAATATAAAGCACAACTACATTCTTATCTAAACAACACACAGCATATCAGGTGATGAATTAAGAGGTATTGCCACAATTGCTTGACTTCATGCAGTTTGAACTAAAAATGATACATTCTCGAAGTGATTCTTCTTTTTCAAGAGTTCTTTTCCTAGATTTGTTGCCCGCTAATAGCTAGATGAATAGGACTAGAAAACCTATGGGAGCCTACAGATAAAAGGGGCAAGAACCTATTCATGTAGCCAACCAAAGAATAACAAAGGTGTTTATTTTAGCGAGGGATTCAAGTAATTGTGCCTTGCAGGAGTAAACGACAATATGAAAGAGAGTAAAGTATGAAGTGCCTTCATATATCCTTGGCTAAATGACACTTTAATCCTTGATGTTTCACCAAATAGCACTAGCATACCTGTAGCTTAAGATGTGGCACTTTAATACCTAAATTGTAGATATTGGCAATAAACCACCTATCGTTATTTCAGAAATGTGTATGTTTCCTTCTAGACTTCCAAAAACTAGTCTCATGAGAAGCACATGAAACGAGGTTGTAAAAAGTGATAAGAAGTGCTAGGCAATTGGGGTATTGCCTAGCGCCTAGAGTCTAGCCATTGTCTACACGCTTTAAGTATTTTTTAAGCTAAATATGTCTTGATATGGAAAAGTAGGATTTTCTAGTGAGTGAAATGATAGATTTAGGGATAATTGGGCTTGGTATGCATTTCTTTTTTCGTCAAGAGTGGACATCAATTTCAACCATTTGCAATAAAAGAAGTCACATGATTAAGCGGGTCCGTCCCCGCCCAAGCGCCCATGCTGACGGGTTAGACCGTCTAGGCCCCGGTTAAGCGGGTGCCTAGAAGCCCAAAGCCCGCTTAATTCAACCGCTTAAGCAAAAAGCGAATTGGTTTTGTGCCGCATTCATTTAAGCAGCCGCCTAGATCGCTTGTTACAGCAATGCATAATAAATCTACATCAGAAGATGCACGTTTCAAATTTTAGTCAAGTGTCGACAAGTAATTTTTTTATCTATTTAAGTGCCCCATATTAAATTCCGATTTAAGTGCTATCTAGGTGAAACTTTTGTATTAAGGTGTCGTTGGCCTATATTCTTTGCACAAAAAATGGGTAAAATTCGGTTATTTAAACTTGCCCACTCGTATGGGCATATCAACAAACAGCTAGTGTGCAAAACATGGAAAAAAGGAGATGACCTCAGTTCCATCAGGGAGAAGTTTGGCGAGAACGGGGATCTCATACTGGTACATCCTCTCCCACTCAGGGTTGCTCGTTATATCCCTCACCTGAAACAATTTACAACTAAAAATTAAACCCAATTCAGAAAGATAAATAGGTATGCTTTGATGATTGCGCCTGCAGCTCAGTCAACGGAGGCGCAGAAGCAGCAGCCCTGCTTCGAGTAGAGAACCAGCTGCTTCTGATGATGCCCATTGTTGGTGACGGCGGAGGAAGAAGAAGAAGAAGCTGCACGAGATAGTTTCCGGTGGGTTCTTGATGCGGTGCTCACGGCGAGGCCGCGGGCAGCCACCGAAACTCGTTGGAAGCAGACCGCTGCCATCTGCAAAATGGAAAGGGCGAGAGGCCAAAATGCAAAGAAAGATAATATAGAGAAAGAAAACAAGACCAGTGTCGAACAGTTGGTGTAGCCATTACTAATATTGAAAGAGAGCGGAGATAACATTCCGAAGATTAATCTCTTCAAACCTGGGGCCATTACAAAAAAAAGCTTGGAGCTGGGATGCCGGGATCTGCTTGATAAAAGCTTTTGTTCAACCTTGTTTGATTGTTTAAACAAGCCGCCGATCTTGAACATAAATTGAAACTAGAAAATAAACGAACCAACATGGTCATAGCATGTTCGAGCTCGGCTTGTGTTCAGGCTTGGCTCGTTTAGAGTTCATGAGGGTTTGAATAGTTTATGGCTTAATTAGATTTTAGTAGTATTAATAAAATAATTACTTATTCTTAAATTCATATCATATTTATTAACTCGATAATGTTCGAAACTCGGATCATAATAAATATTTAGTAAAATATTGTTACATTAAAATATTGAAAATCTAAATATCTGCGGCGTTTTAAACAAGCACTAGTTGGTTCATCTAGTAATGATAACAAATTTCTCACCGCTTAATTTGTCAAAAATAATACCGAACATTTATATGTTTATGCATATATTCTTGTAATTATAGCAACTTTCTAGATTTTGAAGAGGCTTGATAAATCTCGAGGCTCGGCGCAGGCTCGGTGAAAGCTTGCTTAGACTCGTTCGCCAAATAAACGAGCCGAGCTTGAATGAGTTTTTAACATAATTTAAATAATTGAACTAAGTCGGACAACCATAAGCTCGACTCATTCGGTTCGTTTAATAGCCGTGTTTAAACTCGAGACCTAAAGTTTTTATAATTTCGTTTTTTCCGAACATGGCTAAAGATAGTTGCAACCAAAAGGCCCTGTTTTTTCCAAACATGCCTAAAGGCCCTGTTTGTAGACAGCGTATTCACCTTCAAAGACAAGGCAGCGGAATGGGCATTCAAAGTGGTGGAGATTGGGTTGAGCTTCGCATACGATGTGATTTTTACAAAAGCTTCCGTCGATCGAACTGTCCCCGGCCTGGTTATCCGATGTGTTAGTCTTGTCTCAACTGCAGTCGCTGCTCAACAGTTTCGGTGTATCTTTGTTCCTCGGCATGAGTATCTTTTGAGGCAACCCAAGAATGAATCTCTACATGTAAATGTCTACATCATCTATGCCCTCTTTTCTGGTGCAATACTTATAGATGTGTACTCTCTTGCTCAGCTCGTCTGCTCTGACCGGACCATTATCATGATCGATCCAAGAAAGGGCAGGTTCTGGAGATGGATAGAGAAAGCAACTCTTATATTCCGCCCTGTGGAAAGGCATAGATGGTCCAACACAGCATGCCAGTATAATCTGCTGGGCTTCTGTCTCGAAGATCGCCGATGGCCAGTCTGCATTAGAAAGATCATCAATATAATCGGATTAAAAGAGAAGAGCGATGCTTATTTCTACACATCACAAGCCCCCTTGACCTCTGACCTTCAAGAATTCATCTTCCAAGATTTAAAGAAAAGATCGGTGGAAGCGCAAGAGTGCCGTGATTTCAAGCTCTACACTGCCTGTCAAGGCGAGTGGGCACTTGGGCAAGAGGACCTCAAAGAAATGCTGGGATGGAGCGTTCTTGAGGCAGAGTTCGACGAGAGCCTCCTCATTTGGCACATAGCAACCGATCTTTGCTACCGGCGTCTTCCGATACCTACAACAACCCATGCAACACCAGATGAGGAAAGAGCATTGAAGTATAGGAAAATGGCACAACTACTATCAAACTATTTGCTACATCTCCTAGTTGTACGCCCGTTAATGCTGTCTTCGACGGCAGTGGTAGAGGCTAAGAAGTACATGGATACATGTGCCGAGGTAACTAAATTTTCCAGAGAAGAGCCCAGGAATTTGGTCGAATTGGACGCATGCAGATTGATCCTCTCCGTCAACACCGATCATCGGCCAAGACAAATTAAAGGAGACAGCAGCAAGTCCGTGTTGTGGGATGGATGTAGGCTTGCCAAGAAACTGGAATCGATTGTGTAACACCCTAGTAGGATCGTGTGATATTAATTAGTATCTTTAGACTTGTTTTATTTATCTTTTGGGTTGCGATTGATTTAAATAGTAGAAATGGTTATCCGATCCGACCCGCATGTATGAAACCCATTATGATGCTAGATTATATTTTTATTTAATATTTATCGCTAAACTAAATCCATGAGAATCTAGTATAACAGATATATATAATATCTAAATCAGCACATATCTTCTAGTAGCCACATATTAGGGATAATTTATATATATTTTAACTGTCATCATGTGGTTAAGCATTTTGTATTTTATTTGACTTTATCTATTACGCTTAAATCTCAAATAATCTAGATACCAAATATTTATCAAATTTAAATCCTTTTAAATCCTAAATAAAAGATATAAAATATTTAAAGAATATTCTTTTCCTAACCATTGCATTATGGTTAAATAGGCTATATATATATATATATATATATATATATATATATATATATATATATTCAGTGAGATTTTGATGAAGACGGATCGAAAATTGGTATTACCTTTTACACATTATTTATTAGTTATATAATAAATTATAAAATCTAGATACATTATACTATTTATATACTTATACTATTCCTTTTATTTTTTTAATAAACAACTCTTTTCTCTCTCTCTCTCTCTCTTCTCTCCTATCTCCCTCGTTTCCCCGAGCCTAAACCTCTCGCACCCATCTTCGACTTCACCTCCGACCACCTTCATCCCAGCCATGACGCCTACACCTCCTCATCTCAGCATCGTTGTAGGGTGTTTTTCGTCACCCCATTGAGATGAGAATACGCATCGCTTGTCAGACGCATTACAGATTCCCTCTGTCTAGGATAGGCCGAGATTTATTGATTATGGAGATCCGAATCTCCGGTAGTCGCGGACTAAGCAGCCGTTAATTACCCCTCACCTTTGGAGAGAAGGAACCTCCGATTGACGGATCAAACTGGTCATGCGAACTCAATGTGCAGTGTGCGTGTATTGTGTTTTGAGGGGTCTTGGATATATCGGAGGCCTCGCAGAGTTTACAGAGGTCCCGCTACCTGGATAACGGGTTGGGGTCAAGGGGGCTAGCAGCTCTCTTGCGGGGTACGGAGCAGCGCACCGTTAGAAAAAAAATTCTAGCGGGGGAAAGTGTTGTGGAGTGTGTATATATAAAAAAGGAAAAATAGTGTCCAAAGGACGCGTGGGCGCCAGCGCCTCACGTGCTTGACACGCGGGCGCCGGCGCTGGCGGGAAAAGGGGCTTAGCCCCTATTATGAGAGTTGTACTCCTAATTGACTTTTGGAGTTAAACTCCTTAAAAAAATGACGAAGGGGCTTAGCCCCTGCACTGGGAGTCGTACCCCTGATTGACTTTTGGAGTTGATCTCCTAAAACAAAGATTTATTATATATATATATATATATATATATATATATATATATATATATATATATATATATATATATTTGTGGAGTTAAACTCCCAAGAGATTTTCGAAAATGATGAGAGGGGACCCCTTTCTTCTCACTTAAGCCTTGGGGTTTTTTCTTGAGCCTTGGATCTTTCCCAAAGTGGAATTTTTGGAGATGGGTCTCCTTCTTCCTTCTCTCTGTTGGCTGGATCTTGGAGGAAAAGAAGGGCGGGGCTTAAAAATTACCCCTTTTGGAGATTTGATGGGAGATTTGAGTTCCCCTTCAAGGGTTTTATGGTGAAAATAGGTTTCTTTTTGGAAAAAGAAGAGTTAAACTCTTGATTTAATTCAAAAAAGGGGAAGAATGTTTAAAACCTTGAGAAAGGAGAATGAGTTACATAAACCCAAGCTTTTGAGAGGAATGAAAAGTTCTCTCATTTCATTATCATGTTGCCTTATATAGGCTTACAAATTTACATATAACCCATTAGGCTTTACAAAATGGCATTTTGCCCATCTCATGTCTCATGTGCTTATTTCTTTTTGCACATGAGCCATCGACTTTACTAAAATTTGGCTTTTTCCCATTTATTTTACATTCATGCATGAAAATTATATCAAACTTATTTATTATATAATTTTCTTCTTGGTATGGGGGAGGCCAGCCGCTTCATGTTCGGGCTTGACTTGGGCATAGGCCCACTTGACCTGGGTTTGGACCCGTTTGGCTTGGGATTGACTTTGATTTTGACTTGGTAAACCGGGGTGTAAATTTTGGCCCCAACGGTCATCACCATCACCGATCGTCCTCGTCGCCACACCTCTAACCCCGACATCATGTCGTCGCCATCTCCTTGAACCCATCCCCGCACCTCCATCTTTCTCCTTTGATATCCCCGATCGTCCTCGTCGTCCCATCACCTTCGAACCTCGCAAGCAACCCTGCTCCCTCTTCTTCGGCAGCAAGTCCTCCTCGCCGGCAACCCTCCAACACAGAATCCAAACCCACCATCATCGTCTGCATCTCTCCATCGCCCAAGCACTCTCCTCGCCGTCGACCAAACCCCTTCATCACCAGCACAACCACCCTTCTCTTCAACTCAGCCGACCCAGTGATTCACTCGGATACAATCCTACACCGAGCCCTTACCCAAGTCATTGGCCGCAACCTCTTAACCAAGACGAGATTGTCGTCGTCATGTCAGCAGCCGGCGACTCAACCTTGCTGTCACCAAGATCTTCTTCAACCCAGCAAACCCTTCGACCAAGCTCGCATTGAACACTAGCCGAGTAGTGGTTGTTTGAAAAGATCAAGTTTTGATCTTTGCTCCGTTCGTGGTTTCGTGTCTGCATTCGTCTCCAGGCATCTGTCATCGTATTTTATACGAATCAAGACAAGTTTCTAACTTGTTACATGCTAGTTTACCTATATATATATATATATATATATATATATATATATATATATATATATATATATATATATATAATGTCGTAAATTATTATCAATATACAATTTTATATAGATAATCTGTATTTTATTATTTAGTTAACACTAGCACATGTGTAGTTACAGTTTAATTTATAATAATTAACAATCGTAAAACGCTATTATAAATAGGGTGAGATATGTATGTGTGTGTATTAACAAGCAATAATGAATACATCGATTCATTACAACTAGATAACAAGGACAATTATATTCCAGCTTTTTATTATGATTTGTTTGTGCAAGTAAATACGTCACCTATTTAGTACACAATATCTGACATGCTTGCGACCTGCTATCTTGCTACTGCTATTGCTAGATTTTTTTATATCTGTTACATGTAATATTTACCGATGCCAACAATTCTAACATATTATTTCGATAGACATGACTTGTCTAGATAGACATAACTTGTATCTGCTTGTTCCTGTGTGTAACGACCCTAAATTTTCTGTACAATTTTCTGTACAATTTTTTTTTCAAAAATCCAGAAAGGGGTATTTTAGCCTGAGCACAAGATATAAGTAATTAATTTGCTTTTTAATTACAAGTTAAAAGAACGTAACAACTCCATTTTTAGTGTACAAAAATTTGCTTTAAAATTAATGTATACTTGGGGTATTTACTTTTGCTGTGATTACTTTAAGTAATTAATTCAATCCTTAATTACAAGAAGGAGCTTGTAGCTCATTGGTAATACATTGTACTGCTGAACCAAGCCACCAGAGTTCAAATCCCATACCCCACATTATTTTTAATATTATTTTGTTTTTGATTTTTAGAATACTAACAGTTTACACGTGCATTTCTCACAAAAACCCCACTACCCATAGAAAAGTAAATATACCAGTGAAAAGGTGGAACGATAACACGGCCCCCGACCCTTTGACTCGGCCCGACTCGGCCGAGACCCCAACACCAAAGTTGGGACTCTTCCTCTCCCCTACCTCCCTGCACACTTCATTTTCCCAAATCGGTTCCAGAGACTTTTGGAATCCCCATTTACTCCATTTTTTTTAATGAATTTTAATATATTTTTACATTTTTTCAATTTAAACTCTTCATCTACCCTAACCCTAGCCTAACCCTATAAATACCACCCTTACACTACCCCCTCACCCCAAAATTCTGAGTCAACTCTCAAAAAATCTCTAGAAACCCTAGTGTGCAATCGAAGTGAGCGAAAGGCGATGCTCCGGAGGATTTTCCGGCGACAACCGTAGGAACTCCCAGCGACGAAACGACGCACCGTCGACTCCTCTCGTCTCCCCTTCCTCTCTTTTAAAGTCCTAAACCCGTAAGTCCCAATTTCTCTCCTTTACTTTTGTTTAAAAATACGAACTTCCAAAACCCGACGGAATCGGAACAAATCCGATTTCCGATTCGGTTTCTTTCTAAAACACTCACTTTTATTTAATACAATCTTGCTAAAACCAATTCATGTTGACTATTAAACACTAACTAATCATATTGAACAAGTTTCATATCAAAAGTAATTGCTATTTTCATTTTACTGTATATCTTTCATTAAAATACCATATAGTTTCATTTCTACATTTAAACCATCAAAACCCTTGCTATACCTTTAAATAGATCACGAGGTAATGACCTACCTCCTCACACACTCATATGCAACATAGCACAATACCCTCGGGAACATAGAATACGGGAAAACGACACCTTTTCATTTAAATACCATTACTAATAAAACCATTTTCTAAACGATTTAGTATTTATACAAATCTTTGTAAAGCGCCGCTACAACCCATTTGGGGAACCCGTTCGGGATGGTGCAGATTATCGCACATCCTTGGGTTTAGTAGTGCGAGATGCAGACCTCCGCAAGGAGCATTCGGTCTCGAAAGATTTAAAATACGACATCTTAAGAAAAACGAGATTTCTAGAATATAATATATATATTAAATTTATTTTCATATAAATATATGTATATATAATATTAAAATATCTATTTTGTAATAATATAAATATTCCAACTCTTTTCAAAAATCACAAGAATCATTTTACACTAAAATACCATGAAATCCATACAAGTCAATATTACAAATAAATACCCATTATTATGAAATTAGGATATTTTCACTAGAAATATCACAACATAAAATCTACATTCATTACAACTCTAAAGACGATTAATAAATACTTGGGGTGTATTTTGAAAACTATACAAAACTATTTTTATATAAAACCCCCCTCAAGTTCTGTAAATTACACTAAGGACCCCAGTAAACATAGGTTTAAGCGGGACCAATCTCTTGAGCCTCAGGGAGCCGGAGAAGTGGGTGCTTGCCTATTTAAGATGGACAACTTAAGAACGGTGTTATCAATATTGTAATCGTCTTTGAAAAAGACACAAATCCTGCCGCCCATGTGCAGCGGTTACCGATAATATCAAAACAATTAGGACTTCAATTACTTTTCTAATTGTCTGACTCAGATGAGTCTCATTAATAATCTGAATTGAATATGATTCAAGTACAATCTACAATCTACAATATTCCAATTCAACATGAATCCCTATATTCAAGCTGTTCAATACATTCAATCTATATTGACTGAACCGAACCATGGATATACTTCCATTTACGTGATTCTACAGTTACATCCATGATCTTTACAGTTACATCCGTTTACTGATATCATGGTTTCGGTAAGTGATCCAATTATACAATCTATATAGTTACAATACAAGACAAACAATACAATCAAAACACTATGAGATTTAAGGGGTAGATTGGTACAGAATGTGTTAGAAGTGGTACGAGACAGTAAAATTAGGACACCTAACCTATATTCCGTTGTTGTTGTACCGTGGCCCAACGGTTCCTTGTACATTCTGTTTGCCCTGGTCTCTAGCATATAGGGACCCCTCTCGTATACACTGGCATCCTTCTGTACCAAGCTACAAACAACAGCGTTAACACAATATTATAACAATATAATACAACTTTAAAAGATATCTTCTTACTCTGTCTATTCTATTTCTCCCTTATCTTTGGGACTTACCGAGCAATCTGTTCGCTAACGACATTCTCTTTCTTTCTTCTTTGAATGTCGTCAGGTGATCTGGACATTCCTGAGATCGAGCTCACTGCTGAAAACTTGGACCAATTCAGTGAAGACCCCGAGCTTTAGTTCATTGTACACTTTCATTTCAGTACCTTTTCATTTTTGTTATGTCAGTGTTTAGGCATTGCTTTATTTCAGTTGTATTTACTTTCCATGCATTGTACAGAAAGAATGTGAATAAATAAAGTTGATGTTTTATTATATCTTGTCTCTTGTGCATTTATTTTTATATTGCTTAGATACGCTTAGCGTATTTACTTCGCAGTAAATACGTAGCGACCTCGTCGCGTCCTCTGCCCGTATACTGGGAAGCGGGGCGTGACACTGTGCTGGCATTAGGTAGATATAATTCATACCTGACTTGGAAAATAAAACCTGAGGATATGGGGAAATCAAAAGTGTAATTGAAGTGTAACTTAAAAGGATATTACTTGATCCGTTGTTCCGGGGGGTAACGGAACAGAATTATTCGTGATTCATACATCTTGATCCGTGGTCCCGGGGGTAATGGGATATATATTTTTGAGTTGCATGGAGTACATTCATTGATTTTAAATATCTGTAGGATAGTTAATCTAGAAACGCAGATCTTAAGATACACCTGACCTGTTTGATTACCTATAACATGTTATATCGCCTGTGATTGTTTTTGTTTATACACATACCTCACTCTTGCATGTGATATTTTGTATAGCATACTGTTCAGTTATGATATTTATGACGCTCCGATGTCTGGGTTTTGCATGGCCCAGATACTTGACTTAGCATGTGAGTATTTCGACAGGACTACCAATCAGGACCATCTCACTGATATAGCTCTTGTTCATGGTTAGTTATTCTTGGATCTTTATTACTTCCGCTATCTTGTTTCTTGTTATTGTTCTTGTGGCTATTGAACATGTTTAGTCATAGATAGTTATATTATTATTCTTAATTACTGATTGACAGCCGTAATATGACTATGGAAGGATATTTCCTTAGCATAGGTAGCATGGCTGGCCGAGTTACGTCCCAAAATTTTTGTATCTTGAAAAGCGAGGTGTGACAAGGTTTTGTTGGTATCAGAGCATAGGTTTTAGGTTAGCTGGGGTTGGTTCAATTTGTAATTGGGTATGGTACCCGATATATTTTTCTTAAGACCCAATTTTAGGAACATGTCTAGCCACACTATTATCTTGTCATTCAAATTCTTAAATCTTATCTTCCCCTTAAACTCTTTTATCTCGACGATATGGAAATGACATTGCATCTCAGCTTAAAATTCTCTTGATTCCTTATTGTTTCTCCCTTCTTATTCCTTCGATTCGGATAGTAGCATTTAGGCTACTTGAATGGAGTTATGTGATTGTAACTATGTACCGCGGTATGGTTACAATGCGGTACTCCATTTAGGTAACCTTGAGTCCTATTTCGATTCATTTTTCTTGACTTATGTTCGTTGTACTACTTTCTTTTCTCTCGGTTTCATTGCTTACGAGTTTATGTCTTATTGCGAGTTTGAATCCAACAACCACGTTATATCTTTCCTCTTGTCCCGTAGTAACCAATCCGTATGCGTTTTGAAGAACAAGAAGAAACACATGAGAGCATACGACGATGGCAGTAGTTCGAGATTGACCCCAACGAGAGCTAGTACAAACCATTTCAAGGTCGATAAGGCGTGAGATGTTTCTTTGATGAAGTTCTGACATACTTGCTTCAATTTATCAGAGTAGCGCGGCAGAAGAGTGGTGGGCTGATAGCCCACAAGTTCTAGAACAGACTTGTAAATTCGTGATGAGGGGAACCATCTGTGCACTGAAAGGTGAAGCTCGTAAACTAGTTGCAGATGAAGCGCTGATAGCAGTTCGAGATTTCATGAATGTGTTCAGAGACATCTCGAGTTTACAGTCAAAAAAAGATGTAGAGTTCGCGATTGATCTTATTTCTGAAGCAGCACCAATTTCGAAGTCTTATTATCCAATGGCACCGGTTGAACTGGAAGAGGCAAAGAGACAAGTTTCAGAATTATTAGAGAAAGGTTAGTTTCTCAGCAGCGGTTCACCTAGGGAAGCTTCAGTTATTTTGGTCAAGAAAAAAGATGCCATGCGAAGAATGTGCATCAACTATCAAGAGTTAAATCGGGTGACCATCAAGAAGTACCCAATTTCTCGCATTGGCGAATTATTCGATCAACTCAGTAGCGCGAAAGTATTCTCGAAGTTGGATTTACGATTGTTCCCCTCCGAAAGACGGCCAAGACTGAACGTCTTGCCTGAGATTCGGGGCAGATGGTAATAGGTGCTATCCGTCCACCTCTCCGAAGATGCCAAGTTTATTTATGGCACCATGTATCGAAGGTTTAAACGGATGCGTCCGATGTAGCAGATTTCGTCAGATTCCCCCTCGCTTGAGGGGTTTTTGAATGTGGGGACGCTCTTCCCTGCAGGCGCAAGCCCCTGCAGTTAATTACGCTACCGCATTGCAGTAACAACTTTCTCCTTCTCCATGTGGTCACTTCATGTCGTGTGTGTTTGTTTTGTGTTTGGTTGCCCGTGGATTGTATACGGAGACTGAGTTATGTTGTCGCCCGTAGGGCGCGGACTAGTCCAAATTCGTATTATCTTAGATTTGGGTTTGGGGGTTTGGGTTTAAGGATACGTTAGCCTCGTTTGAGACTAAGATCGACTTAAACGTTAGTTAAGGATACGTTAGTCTAGTTTTTAGACTAAGATCAACTTAACAGGATCGTTTAGATCCAACAAGAGAGCAATTAAGGGGAGGCCTTGTTGTTTAGTTTAGTGACATTGCGGTCAATAGGTAATTTAAGGACATTGCGGTCCAATGTTAGTTTTAAGACATTGCGGTCAAGGTTAAGGACATCATAGTCCGAGGATTTAAGAACTCCACAGTCCGGCGTTAGTTTTAAGACATCACGGTCAAGGTTAAGGACATCATAGTCCGTTGTTAGTTTTAAGACATTCCGATCAAGGTTAAGGACATCATAGTCCGAGGATTTAAGGACTCCACAGTCCGATGTTAGTTTTAAGACGTCCCGGTCAAGGTTAAGGACATCATAGTCCATGAGTTTAAGGACCCCACAGTCCGGTGTTAGTTTTAAGACATCCCGGTCAAGATTAAGGACATCATAGTCCGTGGGTTTAAGGACCCCACAGTCTGTATCAATGTGTAGTCATCGGGACCCGTCACCTCTTTGAAAACGTTGAGAAATTACAACGCCAAATATCAAAGGAGTGAAGAGATGTACCCTTGAACCAAGGTAGATTAAATAATCTTTGGCCCAATTTGGAACCAAGACCAATTAATTATATTATGAGCCCATTGGCTCAGTTGAGTCTGAATTGAGGACTTATGGCCTTCTTGGGCTAAGTCCAATCACGTTTAGAATATTGGCCCTCTGTTGGTCCATTGGAGGAGAGGCTTTGCCTCTAGAAACTTAGCCAATTGGGCTAAAGCTAGTGTTAAATACTAAAGACCAACTGTGTTGAACACTGGGATTAAGATTAGCAAGTTAGTGTTTAACACTAAAAGATAATCAGTGTTAAACACTAGCAACGGGGCTTTCAAATTAGCGTTAAACACTAAAGCAAATCAGTGTCAAACACTGGCAACAGAGATTTCAAATCAGTGTTAAACACTAAAGCAAATCAGTGTTAAACACTGGGAATAGAGTTTTCCAATTTAGTGTTAAATACTAAGAAAATCAGTGTTAAACACTGGAAATGGAGTTTTCAAACTAGTGTTAAGCACTAATGAAATCGGTGTTAAACACTGGGAACAAATCATCAGTTTGATGTTAAATATTGTCAGAGAAGAGATCACGTGGGAGCACGTGATGGCATCCGAAAGGTGGGGCCAGATCCCCTTCATTTTGTTCTACAGATAAGTGTTTAACACTTTTAATTCTGAAAGCCATCACGTGTAGGCACGTGATGGGGGCTCACGCTTTGATCTGTTAGAATGTTCATTGGGGGTCACGTGATAACACGTGAGGGTGCCCCAGAGCTTCTTTTCTTTTGCTTTTTCTTTGTGCGCTTTGGGGTTCACGTGGAGCACATGAGGCGTTGCCTCAAAGTTCTTCTCTGTGGATCTTTACAGGGGTCACGTGGTGACACGTGACCCTATTTCTTTGCATGTTTGAAGATATGTTTATCTTTTTTAAAAATTAAATTCTTCATAGGGTTAAACCCTAGCAATAAACTTTAGAGAGATTAAATTCTTGTTTTCTTCTGAAGAATTATATTCTTAGATAGGGTTAAACCCTGATTTACATTCTGTAGGAATTAAATTCCCATATATGTGAAGAATTCAGTTCTGGCATAGGGTGAAACCCTAATTTCTTTTTTTTTTTTTTAAGGGAATTAAATTCCTGTGATTTTGAGAGAATTAAGTTCTCAATTAGAGTTAAACCCTGGTTCTGTCCATTTTGAAGGAATTAAATTCCTATAACATAGGGTTGAACCCTAATTTTATCTTAAAGGAATTAAATTCCTATAATTCTGCGAGAATTAAATTCTCAAAACTCAATTCCTTCTCTATGTTTTGGATCTGCATGGCAGGATCTCAACCCAATGAGAATTAAATTCTCAATTCATGGGGAGATGTGCACTTTACAGATCCTCAACCAGAGAAAGAACTAATTTCTTTTCATTATATAAGAGTTAAACTCTTTTGAGAATTAAATTCTCCTTTTAAGCCTCTCTTTTCTTACCTAGGGTTTTTCTTTTGCAGAGAATCAAATTCTTCCTTCTGAATTTTCAAGATCCCAAGGCTCTATATCCCCCTCTCTCTCTGTATTTCTCCTTCTTTTTTTTAAACTCTCTCCTTTGGCTCCTATTTATAGGAGAAGGAAAAGAATCAATCTGTTTTAGTGAATTTTTCATTGAAAGATTTGATTTGTTTATTGAGATATTCGATTTATCTTCATCATTAATCTGAACCTTTAGATTATTAGGTGAATTTTATTCACCATTGGATTTTGAATCCAAAAATATCTATTTGTTATTTCGGTTAGATTTAGGGGGAAATCTTTCCATGTCCAAGATTTTTCCATAAATTGGTGATATTTAATCACCTTCAGTTTCTTGATCCAACGGTTTCAGATAATCCTTCTCCATTTTGGAAAGATTTGAATGATCTCTCCTCAGAATTTAATTATGTTAAAGAATAAGGCTTTTAAAGCCGGTCACGTGTGGCCACGTGACCGTTGGTCACGTGTGAGCACGTGACCCCTGGTCACGTGTGAGCACGTGACCCCTGAAATAGGCTTTTCTTCTTCTGCGCTCTGTTCTTTGGCCGCTGCTTAACTATCACGTGACCACTGGTCATGTGTGAGCACGTGATGCTTCTTCTGAAGGTTTTTCCTGATTTTTAATCAGGGAACAAATGCCCCCACAGCGTTGTTCTCACGTGTCTGCACGTGAGTGCAACGCTGTCACTTTTGTGACCGTCGGATCTGTCTTGGGAGTAGGGTAGATGAAACGTTTTCCATCCCATCCTATAAATGCCCATGTCCTTTCAGAAGAGCCTCCACTTTTGCTCATCTTCTTCCTTTGAGAACTTTTTCCCTTGAGAATTTAATTCTCGTTCCTCAGAGCTTAGTTCTCTGCTTCAAACTTTTCAGAGTTTAACTCTGTTTGAGAGACCCTTTCTTCAAGTAATGATCTTCGAATGACTGAGGAACCCTTATGTATACTTTTTCCAAAAACTCTCTGGATTTTAAATCCACACCAAGGGTTTCACCCCTTTTAACATGAACCCATTTTTTCAAGTTTATCAACGAAAATAGAAGACCATTTAATCTTCGAACAGTAAATTTCTTAGGGTTCATCTGATCTTGTAGGGAGATGATGAGATCCGTTGCCTTTTCCAAGGAATTTAATTCCGTTTAAAGAAAATGTTTCTGGGAATTTAATTCCCTTCTCTCAATAAGGAATTTAATTCCTGTGAAGAACTCAGTTCTTCCCATGGAGGCTTCTTAGGGTTTTCTTGCCCTGGGTTGTCCTTCTGTAATCAATGAAGAAGAAGCTTGCAATGATGTCTTTTGTGGGAATTTAATTCCCTTGATCCTGTTTGATTTGTTGTAGAGTCCAAGGTGGATTTCTTTTAGGGGAGTGTGTAGGGTTATTTGAAGTCCCATGTCTATTTGATTAGAATACTCCCTTTGTCTCATTATAATTGCTGTGCCTCATCATTAGCCAGCCGTCATCTTGATTTTGTGGGACCCACATGTTTTGTAACTAATGGTCCTACCAAACAAGTCCTCTGTCGCTTTCTTCAACTGTCTTCATATATCTATGCTCATATGTGTGTGTGTGTGTGTATATGTATATATATATATATATATATATATATATATATATATATATATATATATATATTGCTGGCTTCACCTTTGACAGTTTTCCTTTACTTTGTTTCAGGTGCGATGGCTTCTGTTCCGTGCTTTCCCTTCACTCGCTCGGAGGCCGCTTTTCCTCAGTCACCATCTGATGAGGAAGCGATGGCGATGATACGGGCTCATGACCCGAACTGCATTAACTTACTTCTATGGGGAACTTGGTACAGCCATATTATCCGGGGTCGCTGGAGTTTCCTCTGCGAAGTGCCGACAGAGTCCACTTTCCCGTTTTTGCCGATGGACCCTCCGAGGATGGTTTTCGCTGTGGAGATGCCAAATTGGACTCCAACGGGACGGCTCGAGCCTTCGACGACCGGTATCCCGAACCATCCGATCCCAGCTATAGATATCTTGGGACGACGTATTTGCCAGGGTGAGGCCCACCCATAGGGACAGATTTATAAGATAGGGCTCACTCCTCGACACCCCACGGGTTACCTTCTCTGGGCTCGCTATATCCTTGCTACCCATTGTGCGCGGCTGCAGAAGGTTGGGCTTTACCAGGAAATATATGCGTCGCTCTTCCATTATCAATCTCCATATGTCTGGTGGGTTAAGGCGTTCTTGAATCAATGGAATCTCCCCACCAACACTTTTCTTCTGGGGGACAGAGAGGTTTCGATCTCTTTAGGGGAATTTTATGAGATCTCGAGGCTGCCAATTCGAGGGACACTTTATGAAGAGTTGTTGTCTTCTGATGAATACGTCTTTGAACCCGAGCCCGCACCGCTTGACGGCTTGTCTGCTGAGAACGCCGTCCACCACAAGCGTCCCAGCTTGATCAAGGTGCTAGGTATCTTTGATCGGTTGTTCACCGAATCTGAGGAGCAGGGAGTTACTTTTAAGAGCTTCATTGCCTGTTTCCTTCGCGAGGGCATCTTGTCGAAGACAGCTCCGAAGTTTGCAAATATTAAAGACCCCTTTGGGTTTGGTCCGAAGAAGCTGCCGACCAATGAATCGGATCTACCGCAGTACTACATCCCCATAATGTCGCCGATGTCTTTCGAACCCATTGCAGCTCCCGGCATGGATGAGGAGACATTCTTCGTTGGGTTTATCAGTGTCTGGCTCAGCTGGTTTGTCATCCCTATGCATCGCCGCTTTATGAGGGTTTCGGTCATCTATCCGGCTCACCGTATAGCTGAGGGAACGCGGCTGGCCGTTGGCATCCCGGCATTGGCGCATCTCTATCACGGGTTGGGCTGCAGGTAATACTTCCACCCCTGGCGTAGATGTGGTAAATTTTTCGCTTCACTACTTTACGTCTTGGATCGAAATGCACATCTTGGGTGCTTTCGCTATGCATCAGAGGCCCGCATTCTACGACGCCTATACCTTCCCCGGGCTTATGCGATTGGTGGATGCTTCTGCCGCTGACCCGACTCAATTCGGGGCTATTCGGGCGTTGATTTCTCCTTATGCTACTGCTGGCGGGTTGGTATTCACTGATCGGGTCTTATCTTCTTCCTCGGGTTCAACTCAGCCGATTTGGGACCGATCAAAAGATAACATGCCCTCTTTAAAGCCCCGGGAGGCCGCGCACTTATACGCAATCAGACCGGGCTACCTGGTATTCCGTCAGGACAGCGCAGCTCTTTTCATGCGGTACAATCCACATCGCTTTGCCCGGCAGCTTGGCTACAATCAAGGCGTCCCATTTGAGGCTTTCATAGTCGCGCCGGTTCCTTCGCTCGAGGCCGTTTGAGATACCGCCCATCATTTTGTGAGGCTGAACACCGGTTCCCAGTTCATGATCCCCGATGCTGATTACATCCCCCGGTGCGTGGGGTCGTTCACGGGCTGGTATCTCCATCGGGTCAACCCGATTATTATTGAGGAAAGAAGGGTACTTCTTGGTCACGGTGCCCCTACTCAGGTTCTGGCCAAGGAAGCTACGCTGCGACCGCGCGCCCCTGTCCGCTTTCCTCTGAGGGATACCGGCACCGCGCTTATTCCAGGAGAGTCGGGAGTGGATCTTACCCCAACAGCTGGTATGCCCCTGGGTACTCGGTCGCGGGGTAAACGGGCTCCGGTAACAGTGTTACCACCCGAGGCAGCACCGCCCCCCGTGGCATTGACAATGGCGGTGTCATCTTCGGTTGTGGCACCGGGTGAGGGTGACAAGGATGAGGTTGTTGAGGGTGTTGAAGGCGATGTGGGTCGTCGCCGCACTAAGGCTTCGCGGGGAAAGAAGCGGTCGTCCTCGGCGACCGGCTCTGGATCCAAGCGTCGAAGGAAGGTTGCTGCTAACTTGCTCGACTCTTTAATAGAGTCTGAGCCCATTCTTGAAGATGAACTGTTGGCCCTGCAGGAATCAGATGCTGGACTACTTTCCCCGAGTTCGGCCGCCGAGGAAGCCGCACAGTTGGCTGAGGCTATAAGACGTTCCAAAGACGCGTCTCAGAATGCCAGGGTTCCGAAGAAGCCCTATCCTGCTGTAATCTTTTACGAAGACCCCTCGTGGATCCGGCGGCGGTTTATCGGCCCTTTAGAGGAATGGGGGGAAAGGGCCCTGAAGCAGGCTGCTTCAAAGGATGCAGCGGACGCGCTTTCTTTATGGACCGGCGGCCATGAGTCTACCCTCGAACCCCAGCGGGCACGCCTCCTTGAGAAGGAGCATCGGCTTGAAGAAGCCATATTGCAGGCTTCCCTGCACATTGGTATGTTTTTGTTCTTCTTTGTAGCTTTTCAGATTGTTTACGCCTGTATGTATGTATGCTTATTCTTGTGTGAATCGCGCAGAATCTTTGACGATGGGGGAGGTCCCTACGGGTTTGTTGAAGCTAAAGCCCGTTGACATCCCCGATGCAGCCTTACTCGATGTGGAGGGGGCTGACGAGGCTGTTCCTCTTGCAATAGAGCCTCCAGTGGCAGTTCTCGATCACGAAGCGCTTGCTCCTTTGGGGGAGGCTCCTTTGGTGGTCGCCGCCCCAATGACTCTTCCTGAGGGCAGCCCAGAGGCTGAGAGAGAGGTAGTCGGGACTACCCTCCCTTTGTTGGAGCCCGAGGTCACGGCAGAGGCCGTTGAAGCTGCTATCCCCCCGGCTCAGAATGGGAGGAGTGTTGAAGGTAACCTTCTGCATTTTAAATTAGCAATCTTTCTGTTGTCTGAACTCTTTTGTTTTCTCAGAATTATGCGGGCTGGCGGCCTCTATCGCCGATCTGTCTCCCCGGCAATCCTTTCAGCGTCTGCTGGAGATGGCAGCTCCGCAGGCGATATCTTCTCAACGCATCGTCCTCTCATCCGGACAAGGTTAGTGTCGTTCATCATTTCTCATAGCATCGTTGTTATTTTGCGTATTGACATTGATGTTTTCTACAGTTTTGGAGGCCGATGACGAGGTTGAGGTCCTCGAAGGGCCAGGGGAACCTTCAGCTCCTACTTGCATGACCGTAGGTGAGTGACATTTCAATATAGTCTGACTTGTTCCTTTGCTTAAGAGTTTTACTGACATTTTTCAAATCTGAACAGCCTTGCCAGCCCCCATAGCGTTGGAATCGCGTATCGCCATGCCGCCCGGCCCTTATACTCTGCGAGCTTCAGAACGCTTGGCCCAATTAAGCCTTGTCTCCTTGTCGTCTTTGATCGAGGAGCTTCGTGCTGGCAGCGCAACCACAGCTGAAGCATTTGCCGCCGAAGCTAACGGTTCTCTTCCTTTTCTTGCCACCTACCATAGCGAAGAGGTGGTGCGAGTCTAGGTGGAGTTCTGTCGGCAGGTGGAGGCTTGCTTGCACGCCCTAGAGTGTTCCTGCCTTTCCTCGGAGGCCGTGGCTGCAAAGGCGAACTTGCGGGGGCTGATAGCGCGGTGCGCGGCAAATATGGTGTCATGCGAGAAGAGGCTCGGCCGCAAATTCTCGGAAAGGGAGCTGGCTTCTAAGGCATTGAGCGAGCTTCAAGCTAGCCTTACAGCCAAAGCCAATAAAGCGTATGAACTCTGGCGGGTACTTCAAGAGTCTATCAAAGAGGTGGTGGCTCTTGATAAGGCTGCCGTGTTCACTCGCGAAAGGGTCGAGGCTCACAAGGCTACCGAGAAAGAGCTCGAAGGCCGGCTCGCCTCGTATCAGGCCCAGCAGGCTCAAGCGGAGGCCCGTCTTCTGGCGATCCTGAATCATGAAGCTGTGGCTCAGCAAAAGAAGGATGAGCTAGCAAAATTGCTAAATTGCCCGACGGCTTGAAAACTTGTATCTTTTCCTTTCTTTTTGTACATACTCATGAATGAGAGTATTTTCTTTTTTTTTGTTTTTCCACGAATTGTACTTTGTATCCATTTTGGTTTATGAATAAAGACATATTTTTCTTCTCAATGGTGTGTCTCTTTTTATTGAATGTGTTCTGCGAACAATTTATCTTGGTCTCCTTGCAGGACAGCGATGGCTTAGGATTCAGGGTTAAGATCTGTCTCCTAAGACTTTTGAACTTTATGAGCCGTGAGGGTCTCATAAAGAGTTTTTCTCCCTACAGGTCGAGAGGATCCCATAGGTGTAAGTTCTCCTTAAGAATCGTGAGGATTCTTAAGCGGGTTTTTCCTTGGGAGTCGTAAGGATCTCTCAAGAGAATTTGCTTCCTTACGGGTCGTGAGGACCCGCAAGTGCTGGGTGCGGTCGCCCTTATCCATATTTCACGGGGTCAGAGGTTGCTTTGGGATGTTTTCCAGGGTACCGTAGTTTAAAGACATCGTGGTCAAGGTTAAGGACCTCATAGTCCGTGGATTTAAGGACTCCACAGTCCGACGTTAGTTTTAAGACATCACGGTCAAGGTTAAGGACATCATAGTCCATGGATTTAAGGACTCCACAGTCCGATGTTAGTTTTAAGACATCACGGTCAAGGTTAAGGACGTCATAGTCCGTGGATTTAAGGACTCTACAGTCCAATGTTAGTTTTAAGACATCACGGTTAAGGTTAAGGACATCATAGTCCGTGGATTTAAGGACTCCACAGTCCAATGTGTGGTTACTGGGACCCGTCACCTCTTCGAAGACGTTGAGGAATTATAACGCAAAATATCAAAGGAATGACGGGATGTACCCTTGAACCAAGGCAAAATCGGTCTAGAATCATCATGGTTGATCGTTAGTTTTAAGACATTACGGTCAAGGTTAAGGACATCATAGTCCGTGGATTTTAAGGACTCCACAGTCCGATGTTTGCTCTGGATGCTTCATACGGGTTCACTGCCGTGCTCTGCGAGGACCAGGCTCCGCTCTGGATGTTTTCGACGGGGTCAAAGAGTGACGTTATCCGCGTTCCACGTGACCAGGAATTTTGCACTAGATGCTTCACACGGGTTCACTGCCGTGTTCGGCGAGGACTAGGCTCCGCTCTGGATGCTTCACACGGATTCGCTGCCGTGCTCTGCGAGGACCAGGATCCGCTCTGGACGTTTCCCACGGGGTCAAAGAGTGACGTTATCCGCGTTCCATGTGACCAGGAATTTTGCTCTGGATGCTTCACACGGGTTCACTGCCGTGTTCTGTGAGGACCAAGCTCCGCTCTGGACGTTTTCCACGGGGTCAAAGAGTGACGTTATCCGCGTTCCACGTGACCAGGAATTTTGCACTGGATGCTTCCCACGGGTTCACTGCCGTGTTCTGCGAGGATCAGGCTCTGCTCTGGACGTTTTCCACGGGGTCAAAGAGTGACGTTATCCGCGTTCCACGTGACCAGGAATTTTGCACTGGATGCTTCCCACGGGTTCACTGCCGTGTTCTGCGAGGACCAGGCTCCGCTCTGGACATTTTCCACGGGGTCAAAGAGTGGCGTTATCCGCGTTCCACGTGACCAGTAATTTTGCTCTGGATGCTTCCCACGGGTTCACTGTCGTGTTTGGCGAGGACCAGGCTCCGCTCTGGACGTTTTCCACGGGGTCAAAGAGTGGCGTTATCCGCGTTCCATGTGACCAGGAATTTTGCTCTGGATTCTTCCCATGGGTTCACTGCCGTGTTCGGTGAGGACCAGGCTCCGCTCTGGATGCTTCACATGGGTTCACTGCCGTGCTCTGCGAGGACCAGGATCTGCTCTGGACGTTTTCTACGGGGTCAGAAGTGACGTTATCCGCGTTCCACGTGACCAGGAATTTTGCTCTAGATGCTTCCCACGAGTTCACTGCCGTGTTCGGCGAGGACTAGGCTCCGCTCTGGACGTTTTCCACGGGGTCAGAAATGACGTTATCCGCGTTCCACGTGACCAAGAATTTCTTACTTTGTCTGTATTTCACGAAGTCGGAATTTGACTCCCGATCGGCTGTGCGCCGCCGAGCCGTGGAACCGGGAGTTGTCGCTGTTCCGCTTTGCTTGATGTTGTGTCTGTTGTAATGAGACAAGTGTTGAGATGATCTCTAGGCTATCTGTGGCCCATCGATATTTGGCTTCTTCTTTTGATGAAACCTGGGGAGGAGGAGTGTGATTCCTTCTTCGTTTGCGCCCCTGGATTGTATACAGAGATTGATGTAACATCACCTGTAGGGCATAAATTTCATTTTTATTTTTATTTTATTTCTTTCCGCGATGCTCTATCATTTCAGCTCTTTATATCGCGAAGGTCGCGATTGCCCAATCATTTCGGCTATTTTTCGCGGTACCCAATCATTTCGGCTATTTGTTTTATCATTACTCGCTGCTTTTTATTGCGAGTCGCCCGATCATTTCGGCTATTTGGCATGCATATATTTTTACTTGCTGATTTTGTTGCAAGTTGCCCCATCATTTCGGCTATTTCGTATGCATGTGTGGCTCGCTAGCTTTTTGCCGCAAGCTTGGGATTAGACACCGATTTCAGCATCAGCACCGCTACAACTGGGATATTGCCAGGAGCGAATCATCATTTGCCTCTGTTGATGTCGAACAAAGGTGGCTTAGTAAACAGGGTTAAGGGTCCTGTCGACTAAAGCTTTTGACTTCATGAGCCGTAAGGGTCCCACAAAGGTATTTCTCCCTACAAGTCGTGAGGATCTCCCAGGTGTGTTTTCTCCTTGGGAATCGTGAGGATTCCTAAGTGCGTGTTCCCCTATAAGTCGTAAGGATCTTACAAAAGGGTTTTCTCCTTATAAGTCGAGAGGACTTACAAGGGTTTTTTCACCATATAAACATATCCCTAGTCACGGATGGGATTCGGCTGGGGAAATGTTTATTCATGCCCGTGGATTGTATACAAGGGTCAGTATTGAGTCACTTGTAGGGCAATATCGAAGTTTGTGGGGGTTGCTTAAGAACAGGTTCAGGTCTTTGTAACTTAAGACTTTCAAGTCTTATGAGCCGTGAGGGTCCCATAAGAGAGTTCTCCTTACGAGTCGTGAGGATCTCGCAAGTGTAATTTCTCCTTAGGAATTGTGAGGACTCCTAAGTGTGTTGCTCCCTTGTGAGTCGTAAGGATCTCACGCGGGTGGTTTCTCCTTACAAGGTCGTGAGGACCCTGCAAGTGTTCTTTAACGAGGTTGCGCCCTTTCGGGTTTTCACAAATACTCGCCGGTAGCCCTGCTGTTTTTACTCACGGAGCCCTTTCGGGTTTTCATCCGTGCCCACTTCGCTTATGGACGTTTTTATTTTTTTATTCTTTTTTTATTCTTTGTTTTGTATCGGTCCTGGGATGCCGCAATCCACTGTAGTTTATCGACCTCTCGGTCAACAGCTGGTTTTAGGACATAGTGGTCCATCGTTAGTTTTAAGGACGTTTCGGTCCGCTGTTAGTTTAAGGACATTTCGGTCCGTTGTTAGTTTAAGGACATTTCGGTCCGTTGTTAGTTTAAGGACATTTCGGTCCGTTGTTAGTTTAAGAACATTTCGGTCCGCTGTTGAAGAAGGCTGGTTACTACTTATAAAGTTCGGGCTTAGGAAGACAGCGAGCGGACATAGTCGTCGTCATCTATCGTTGACTAGGCCCTGACCCGTTAAGCGTGGTATTTCTTCAGGAAGCGACCGTTTATTGGCCTGAAAGGCCTTTCACCGTGCATATCCATGAGCAGATAGGCTCCACCCTGGTAGACCTTGTCTATGATGTACGGGCCTTCATAGTTCGGCTCGAATTTTCCCCGTTTGGCGCGATTGGGGATCATAGGTCTTTTGACCACTGGCACGAGTTTGCCTTGGCGGAATGTCCTCGGCCTGGTCAATCTTTCATATGAGCGAGTCATCTTCGCTTTATAAGCCTTCAAATTTTGTTGCGCTATGAGCCGGGTTTCATCAAGGGCGTCAAGCTCCTCAAGCCGAAGGTGGGCATTTTCTTCGTCCGTCAGCTCATAGTGGACTGCCACTCGTAGAGAAGGCAGCTCTATCTCGAGGGGGAGTACTGCTTCTGTACTGAATACCAACGCGTACGGCATTGTGTTCGTGGCCGTCTTGAATGTAGTTCGATATGCCCAGAGAGCTTCTTGCAGTCTCTCGTACCAGTCCTTCTTATTTCGGGACACCGTCTTCTTCATAATCTTCGTCAAGGTTTTGTTGAAAGCCTCGGCTAGACCGTTAGCTCGGGGATTATACACTGAGGAATATCTCCAGTCTATGTTGTGTTGTTGCGCGAAGCGGCTGATCTTGTGGCTTCTGTAGGCTTGCTCATTATCGGAGATGATCCGTA
Organism: Agapanthus africanus; assembly: GCA_030015575.1. Classification (NCBI taxonomy): domain Eukaryota; kingdom Viridiplantae; phylum Streptophyta; class Magnoliopsida; order Asparagales; family Amaryllidaceae; genus Agapanthus; species Agapanthus africanus. The sequence goes on along the minus strand of JASDDO010000016.1, from coordinate 522,293,301 downwards.
TTGGCGTTCCAAACCGATAAATGACGTGCGTCTTAAAGAAATGGAGAATATTCTCCGTCTTCACTTCCCTCAACGGTACTGCTCCTGTCCATTTGGAGAAGTAATCAGTGGTCGCTAGGATGAAACGATGTCCCCTGGAAGATGCCGGTTCGACGGGGCCAATTATGTCGGTTCCCCACATTTCGAATGGCCAGCTTGCCACAGTCAGATGTAGAGGATTTGGATGCTGATGGATAAAGTCTCCATGAATCTGGCATGAGTGGCATTGCTTCGAATATTCGAGGCAGTCCTGAATCATCGTGGGCCAATAGTAGCCCATTCGTTTGATCTTCAACTTCATCTTCGGGCCTGCTTGGTGAGAACCGCAGAGTCCGTCGTAAACTTCCTGAACGACACTTTTCGCTTCGTCAGGTCCCAGGCATCTCAACCACAGAGAATCAAACGACCTCTTGTACAGAGTATCATTGACGAAGGCAAAAGACAGAGCTCGTTTCATAAGCTGATGTCTTGAGGACGCATCTTCAGGTGTTCGACGGGATCTGAAATAGTCTATAAAGGCTTCTCTCCAATCCTCAGCCTTTTCCTGGTCTTTTATTTGCATAGCCATTTGCTCAGTCGCTCCCTTTTCTTCGGATGGTTCCGGAGATACTTCTGCTGGGGCAAGCACCCGACGGCTTTGTACCACGATTCTTACGTCATCGAGGTTCTCGTCGGCCAGTTCTTTAGCGAGCTTAGCTAGTGCATCTGCTTTGCTATTTTCCGCGCGTGGTATGCTTTCCAGCATGTAGGAGGGGATTTGAGTCAGCAATTGTTGTACTCTCTCACCATACTTCACCAGCTCTGGCTTGCATGTCTGGTAGTCGCCGTTTACTTGACTAACGACCAGTTGGGAATCTCCGTATATGAGGAGATTTTCAATTCCCATGTCGATGGCGATCTCGAGGCCTGCTATCAAAGCTTCGTATTCGGCTTCATTGTTCGTCCTCGGCTCTGTTAAGGAGAAAGCAAAGCGCATTATCCCTCCTTGTGGAGTCACGAAGATAAGGCCTACCCCTGATTTGATTATAGGGGTACTTTGTTTGCGCTTCTTCATGGAAGATGTTCCATCAAAATAAAGCTCCCATCAGGTATCGCTCCCATCGATCGCGTCAAACACATGTTCGTCTGGCAGTTCGCAATTCAGAGGGGAATCGGCAGGTATCGGATGCTCAGCGAGGAAGTCGGAGATGGCCTGGCCTTTTACTGCCTTGAGAGGCTGATAGGTTATCGAGAACTCCATCAAGAGTAGAGCCCATTTAGCGAGTCTCCCTGTCAATATGGCATTCGACATTAAATATTTAAGGGGGTCCACTTTCGAAATGAGACGGACTTCATGCGCCAACGCATAGTGCCTGAGCTTTGTTATCGCAAAGATCAGCGCCAGGCAGTGTTTTTCAATGGGGGAATAGTTGCCTTCTGCCCCCAGTAGAACCCGACTCAAGTAATAGAGAGCTCTTTCTTTCCCTTGGTCGTTCTCTTGTGCCCATAATGCGCCAAAGGAACTTTCAAGGGCTGTGGTATAAAGAATAAGAGGCTTTCCCCTGACTGGAGCAGCTAACATCGGCGGGTTCTGCATGTACTGCTTGATCTCGTCCAGTGCGCCTTGGAATTTGTGATCCCAAACGAAAGGGGTCCCTTTCTTCATCAGGTGACTGTAAGGGCGGCACTTGCCTGAAAGGTTGGCTATAAATCGCCGGATGTATGCGAGCTTCCCTTGGAGAGACCGCAATTGTTTGAGAGTCCTTGGTGGAGGCATTTCCATGATCGCCTTGATCTTTGACGGATCTATCTCCATACCTCGGTGTCGGACGATGAATCCTAGGAATTTGCCCGAGGAAACTCCGAATGCGCACTTGAGAGGGTTCATCTTCAGGTTGTGTTGCCGAAGGCGTTGAAATACAGTCTTCAGATGCTCTAAATGCTCCTCGAATGATTTGATTTTAACCACGAGGTCGTCAATATAGCATTCGACGATTTCATGTATAAGATCATCGAAGATCTTCGTCATGGCCCTTTGATAGGTGGCACCGGCGTTCTTTAGACTGAAGGGCATCACCTTGTAGCAGAATATTCCCAGAGGGGTCCGGAAAGCGGTGTGCTTCTGGTCTTCGGGATGCATCTTTATCTGATTATACCCTGATGAGCCGTCCATGAAAGAGAAAACCTCGTGAGTGGACGTGTTATCTATCATCAGCTCGGTGACCGGTACTGGGAAGTCGTCCTTCGGGCAAGCTTTATTGAGATCTCGGAAGTCTACGCAGATGCGCACTGTCCTATTTTTCTTCATTACTGGGACGATGTTGGTGATCCAATCCGGGTACTGAACTTCCTGGATAAACCCAGAGTCGATCAGCTTCTTGACTTCGGCGTTGATGCTCATCTCAAGCTCGAGCCGCATTCTTCTCAGAGCCTGTTTAACAGGCTTGATGTCTGGGGATATTGCCAATTTATGGACAACAATTTCTGGATCTAGTCCTGGCATTTCGGAATAGTTCCATGCGAAGCAATCTTTATGCTGCATAAGCACGTCTTTTAATGCAGCCAACATTTCTTCAGATAGCAGCTCGCTGACGAATGTCGGTCGCGGGTCGTTCGCCGTCCCTAACTCAATCTTCTTGAGGTTATCTGCAGTAGTATGTATGCCATCTTCTTGCTCTTTTGGCGCTGGTGGAAATTCCGAGATTACCTTGTCGTCATTGTTTTCGAAGCACCAAGGAAGGTCATCCATATTCCCGGGCTCTCCTTTTGATATTGTTATCATATGACAAGTATGAACTCGCTTCCAAGACTGGTGTGGATCTGGTTCTGCTCTTCTGGCTTTGGGTTCGTGCTTTTGTGGCGGCGTTACCCTCCAGCTGCTGGATAAAGCAAACCTGCCTTGCTGGTACTGGTCTTCGACCCAGTTCTTGAAGGTGAAGCAGTCTTCGATAGGGTGTCCTATGGCTCGGTGATAAGAGCAATAACCCGAATGAGAGACCTCGTTAGCTTGCTCAGGGTGCTTAGACTCCGGAAGTGTAATCATTCGATGTTTTAAAGTGAGATCGAGTATCTTCTTCATCTTGTCTTGAGGGAAAGAATACGCTCGACTCATCTTCTTTATGAGGGACAAATCTGGACCGCGCAATCCCCAATCACATGACTCTTTGACCCCGCGTTGTCGTTGTCGAATCCCTTTTTTGCTTTCTGACTAATTTCTGCCTCTGCTTTAGGCCTTTTGCACAGCAGGTTGACAGGGAGGAGTATTTTCGTCTTTCGCAGCCTGTTGAAGAAGACGTTGCGTCCTGGCTTTCTCGTAGATGGCCATTTCGCGATTATGGTCGTCCCAAGCCTTTTGACCCGCTTTCCTGATAAACTTGTCCATTCTTTCTTCAAATGACGGACTCGGCATTTTGATTGCGGGATCTCGTTTTGACACGGGGTCGGCGCTTTCTGACAGGGCGTCCTCTTCTTCATCGAAGTTATATATGGCGTAGCTACCGTGGACTCGTTCCCGTTTCCCGGATCTCACATATCCAAGCCCAAGCGTTTCCATTCTCGCGTTGGGCAATTTGCAACTGCGTCCCAGGGATATCCCAAATCCTGTTGTAGAACCGAGCTTGTCGAATAGTCTGTTTTAAGGGTATCCCTTGGCGCTTCAATAGCCTTTTTAGTCCGTTCGTATAATATCTGGGCAAACGGATGGGTTGGAGCCTGTCAAGTGTAGAATCCGCGCCGTGCCAGATCTCTTTCTCCACTCTTGTTTCCGTGGACCGATAGAATAGGATCGCCCTTTCACCTTTTCGCCTGGGAGGGACGTAAAACGTCTGCAGGTCTTGCACACTGTAAGCTTCAAGTGCGTCAAGATCTTTGTAGTGCTCCCGTGGAATCATGGTAATTTGCAAACTCTGATCACCACCAGGGAATTCTCGTATTGACGGCCGACTGGAGAACACAGTATTCACCTCATCTTCCGAGTCGCTTCCGAAGATCAACATGGAGGCGGACGGTCCCGAGTTGTTGCGTCAAGACGGCCCAGCGTAAACTTTCTCTTCTTCTTCTTCGGTATCACTCCCGAAAACAGGAATAATGACGGCGGCTTTGTTCTCCGGCTTGCGACACCTCTCTGTGTCCTCGAAATCTGGCAAAAAGTATTTTGCATCTTCGTACTTGCGGACTTCGTTCACGGAGAACGGGTTCAGCTCACCTGTTACGGTATACTCGAGACCATCCTTGAAATACTTCATACACTGATGTTGTGTAGAAGGGATGATGTTGTACTCGTGTAACCAAGGTCGGCCGAGCAGAGCATTGTAGCATGTCTTGACGTCTATGACGTGAAACTTAATGCCCGTGACGAGTAGCCCAAAGCGTAGCGTCAATATCACAGATCCAAGAGTTCGTGATGACTGGGAGTCGAAACCGGAGATGGTAATTTTGTCCCGAGCGAGGTGCTGAACACTCATGCAGATTTCCTTTAACACCCGAACATTAAGGAGATTGACGGAGGACCCATTATCCACCAGGATTTTGCCTATCTTGATATCGTGGCAGTATCCAGAGACATATAGGGGACGGTTGTGGTCGCACGTCCCGAGGAGAAGGTCTTCGTCACCGAAAGTGATATCGGCCGTGTGTACTTCTTCAAGTTCATCCTTCATCCTCTGTTCGGTGAGGAAGGCTTGGAATTGCTCGGGCTCTTGTAGCGCCTTGATTAATGAATCTCTCGCTTCTTTTGATAATAAGAGGGTGTCGAGAATGCTGAGCTGCGAAGGTAGCTTCCTCAAGTGCGCTAGGATGTTGTAGTCCACCTTACTCTTCTTAGGCGGGTCCGTGGCAGTCAGCTCTTTCATGACTTGGTCATCTAAGGCGATATCCTCAGCGACCTTCTCCTTTCCCTTATCTTTCCTAGTTGCGGGTCTGAGATTCTTTTCTGGGAGCGTGCGGTTGTGCAGCTGAATGTTCTCGCAGGCCTCCGGTTCTTCCTCTTTCCCTAAGACGGATTCTTTAAAGAAAGGGCCCAGAGCCATTTCCTCATCAGAGTCGCTCCCAAAGGTGAGAACTTGTGATCCTCCGGCGTTGACCGTGTAACAGTCGCCGGTAGCTCTTTTGTTCCTGTTGGTTGTATCTCTCTGCTCCCGACGAGTTCTGCGTTATATTCGCTTAAAATGTTGTCGGTGAGCAACATACCCCTGCCACCATATCTTAAAGGTGTCGCACTCCTCAATAGGGTGTGAAATCTTTCGATGATACGAGCAGTAATTAGGGTGCCTCTCCGCCCCATTGAGCGTGTTTTCTTCCGAGGGTGGTAGTTTCATTCCCAATGACATGGCTTTTGGCAAACCTTTTCCTCGTCTTGAATATGTTTTTATCCGCATCGGATGTTTTTCGACCTGGTAGAAGTGATTCGCATCTTTCGTTTAGGCGCCTACATTTGGCTCCTTCCGATGCGGCCATCTCACGCTCCCGATCGGCTTTACTTTTCAGACGAATCTCATCCAGAAAGGCGTCGATCATTTCGTCTGTCGGCCACACAAGTTCTGGTTTAGGCTCTGCCCCCAGCTTATCAGTGCCAGGAGTTTTTTCATCGTCCGTAAACGAGTAGGAGATCACATGACAACTCGCCACATATCCCTCGGATTCATCCGACGAGCTCTCTCCATTATGTTCTTCCTGGAAAACGTGGTTGAGGAACTCTTGGAGTGTAATGGGAGTCCGCGCCTTTTGATTGTACTCCTCCAGCGCGTCAATCTGTCTCTGCAAGTCCGTACGCTTGTCGCCAGGCTTCACGGGCTTCTTGGATTTCTTCTTCTTTTTCTTTGAAGATTTTGACGCCTGGATGTGAGTACTTGGGCCATCACCACCGATCTTTAGAGATGGACGTGGCTTCAGCATCCCTTCAATGATCTGGGGTTCCAGCGGGTCCTTCCACCTGATCGCTGGGCATGTTTGAAGATCGTTCAGCATCCTTTTTGTTTTGGCTGATAGCACAACCTCCCATGGGGCTTCTTCAATGAAAGAACAAGTTTCCCCCGGTGTGTCCGTCTTCTTGGGAGTGTGAGGTTGTGGCGGGTTCACCTTCCACTTCTCGGACAGCGCAAACTTGCCCTGTAGGTATTGATCTTCAATACATCCTTTGAAGACGAAGCAATCCTCAATCGGATGGCTTACCGTTTGATGGTAAGGGCAATAATTGGGGTTATTCACCTCACTGGGTTGCGGCGGTCGCCTTGGATTTGGCAAGTTGATGAGCCTGTTGCGTACCGCCAGCTCGAATAGCCTCTTCGTCTTATCCTGCAGAAATGAGTAGGGGCGCTTCATTTTCTCATTATAATACCACCGTCTTTCTTCCAGTTGATCTGCCGGCTTTGGGGCACTGGGTTGCTGCTGAGCGTTCGCAACGAAAGTTGCCTTCCCTTTACCCTTGTCATTCCGAGGTTCCGGCTTCGGGGGAGACGGTCTGTGACCCATCTGGGCCAGCTTGTCAATCAAAGCCTGGAACGTGGTTGGCTTAAAGAACATCATGAACTGTGAGATAGTTGCATGAGGATCTAGAGTGCCCACGAACATGCCCACCGCGGGCGCTTCCTCAATGCGTTGTTCGCATTTCGACCACAAGTTTCGCCAGCGTATAGCGTACTGGACCCACGTCTCGCCTGGTTTCATCCTGGCATTAATCAACGCCGTTATCGGGGTGCGTTTGCTGGCGCTCACGAATCGCTGCGTAAATAGCAGCTCCATCTCAGCAAATGTCTTAATAGAGTCGTTTGGGAGCTCGGAGTACCACTCGAATGCTATCTCCGATAAACTGCCGACAAACTGGAGAAGAAGCAGTTTATCGTCGCCTCCAGTGTTGCCACAAAGCGCCCTGAACTGGGCCGCATGTTGATGGGGATTGCCTGTCCCCTTGTAGACATGGAATTTCGGTATTGTATAGCCCAGCGGGTACTTGATCTGATCATACCAGCTCGGATATGGTCGCCCTGTTTTTACGACCTGACCAGCTGCCTCAGTCGCCTGATGAACCCGTATCTGCTGAGCTATATATTCGTCCAAGTCAGCTTTGGAGATTGTCTCCTCCTTGGCTGTTGAAAGAGCCGGAGGTGGGTTTGACGTTTCTCCCCTGTTATCTTCAAGGACGATCGGGGGATCTTCAGCAGGAGGGTCTTGTTGGATCATCATACCCACCATATCCTGGAACAGAAGGGCCATCCATTGTATATTGGCTGCTTGTTCCGCGGCTTCTCTATCCTTCTTTTCCAGTATCCTGCGAAGGAATTCAGCGTCAGTTTCCTGCTCCTGGCGTTGATCCGAGGATGCTTCGAGGTTTTCTTTTGGCCCAGTGAGTGCAGCCATCGCATTCATCATTTCTTGGAGCTTCTGCTGCTGCTCCTGAGCTTTAGTCACCGATCGCGTGAGCAGTCGATGACCTGTAGATGCACGGCTGTCTTCCTTCCCCGACGCCATGTATACAGTATGGACTACAATGCCCCCGGACTTAGGGCATTTGAGCTTGTCGCCTTTGGCATTCGCCGCAGGCGTAGGGATTTTCTCCGGCCTTCTTCTCTTTTGAGTAGTTGACATGGAGGGAGCCGTTGCAGCGGGCACCCAAGTGGTTGTCGTCCTTTGTTGTTTGACAGGACAGTTCTCGTCTTCCTGGACTTTCACATTTTTCTGCCGGTGAGAGTGATCTTGACTGATTACCGAGTCCTGAACCCGTCGCCAGACCTTATAAATTTTGGAGGACAGCTGTTGAGGGGGCTGCTCCGGCTTTGCTTCTGTAATTCTCTCCGCAAGTGGAGGAGATCTTTTTAGCATAGCAATCGGAGAGTTCTTACGTACCCTCCTCAGCGGTTCAAAGCTGTTCGCAGTTGGAACAGCAGCATTGACTTCCACTACTGGAGCAGGTGGAGTTAGCCCTGGGTAGGAGTTGCCCCCGGCCTTCCTTACTCGGCGCCAGTGGCGACATCGAGCGCGTCGAGCTGTTAGGACCGGCTCGGCGATAGGGATAGTTTCGTCTTGCCCCCTGTCCGGATGAGGCGCCGCTGGTGTCAGCCTCTTGAAGACTGATGTTGTCTTTTGAGTGGCGATGTTCAATCTGTCAACGACAGATCCTCGAGTAGGAGAAGGAGCCGGAATGGTCAGCCTTGAAAAGTCCGACTCTTTAACAGGAGAAGCCGCCTTGACGACTTCTGGAGCAGGGGTGGCTTTCTTCCTCGGGACGGCTATTTCAGGGTTCATGGGCTTCTGTGCGGGCCCATTAGGGTTCTGGCTCAGCCTGGAAAAGACAGAGGCTGTCGGTTTGATATTGGACGACCCGTTGAAAGGGGCCGTTGTAGCAGTGAGCCGATCGAAGACCGACTTCTTGTTCGCTTCCGGTGTGGGCACTGGCATGGTGAAGCTTGCAGGTGGGAGCATGGTCCCGAAGAACAGACCGGTGGTGGCTTGAGTCGCCTGTTCCACTGGCATGGCAAGGATGGAGGCCGCTTGAGGCCCATAGGCTACACCTCCAGGTGAGGCGGAGCGTCTGTTGCACTTGCATTTTGAGCAACTCGAGCAGTTGGATGCTATTGGTGCTTGATTTCTGCGCCAGGCAAAAGTCCAAATCTTAGTAATTTGAAATCCAAAGGCAACCATTAACAAACCGCGATTCGTTCGCGAAGGCGACACACGAAGTGTGGAGTAGAAAGAGGAAAAGGTCCCACCGGGCATGCCAGAATCTGTTCCCCTCCGAAAGACGGCCAAGACTGAACGTCTTGCCTGAGATTCGGGGCAGATGCTAATAGGTGCTATCCGTCCACCTCTCCGAAGATGCCAATTTGATTTATGGCACCATGTATCGAAGGTTTAAACGGATGTGTCCGATGTAGCAGACTTCGTCAGATTCCCCCTCGCTTGAGAGGTTTTTGATTGTGGGGACGCTCTTCCCTGCAGGCGCAAGCCCCTGCAGTTAATTACGCTACCGCATTGCGGTAACAACTTTCTCCTTCTCCATGTGGTCACTTCGTGTCGTGTGTGTTTGTTTTGTGTTTGGTTGCCCGTGGATTGTATACGGAGACTGAGTTATGTTGTCGCCCGTAGGGCGTGGACTAGTCCAAATCCGTATTATCTTAGATTTGGGTTTGGGGGTTTGGGTTTAAGAATACGTTAGGCTCGTTTGAGACTAAGATCGACTTAAACGTTAATTAAGGATACGTTAGTCTAGTTTTTAGACTAAGATCAACTTAACGGGATCGTTTAGATCCAACAAGAGAGCAATTAAGGGGAGGCCTTGTTGTTTAGTTTAGTGACATTGCGGTCAATAGGTAGTTTAAGAACATTGCGGTCCAATGTTAGTTTTAAGAGATTGCGGTCAAGGTTAAGGACATCATAGTCCGAGGATTTAAGGACTCCACAGTCCGGCGTTAGTTTTAAGACATCACGGTCAAGGTTAAGGACATCATAGTCCGTTGTTAGTTTTAAGACATTCCGGTCAAGGTTAAGGACATCATAGTCCGAGGATTTAAGGACTCCACGGTCCGGTGTTAGTTTTAAGACGTCCCGATCAAGGTTAAGGACATCATAGTCCATGAGTTTAAGAACCCCACAGTCCGGTGTTAGTTTTAAGACATCCCGGTCAAGATTAAGGACATTATAGTACATGGGTTTAAAGACCCCACAGTCCGTATCAATGTGTAGTCATCGGGACCCGTCACCTCTTTGAAAACGTTGAGAAATTACAACGCCAAATATCAAAGGAGTGAAAAGATGTACCCTTGAACCAAGATAGATTAAATAATCTTTGGCCCAATTTGGAACCAAGACCAATTAATTATATTATGAGTCCATTGGCTCAGTTGAGTCTGAATTGAGGACTTATGGCCTTCTTGGGCTAAGTCCAATCACGTTTAGAATATTGGCTCTCTGTTGGTCCATTGGAGGAGAGGTTTTGCCTCTAGAAACTTAGCCAATTGGGCTAAAGCTAGTGTTAAACACTAAAGACCAACAGTGTTGAACACTGGGATTAAGATTAGCAAGTTAGTGTTGAACACTAAAAGATAATCAGTGTTAAACACTAGCAACGGGGCTTTCAAATTAGCGTTAAACACTAAAGAAAATCAGTGTCAAACACTGGCAACAGAGATTTCAAATCAGTGTTAAACACTAAAGCAAATCAGTGTTAAACACTGGGAATAGAGTTTTCCAATTTAGTGTTAAACACTAAGAAAATCAGTGTTAAACACTGGAAATGGAGTTTTCAAACTAGTGTTAAACACTAAGGGAATCGGTGTTAAACACTGGGAACAAATCATCAGTTTGATGTTAAATATTGTCAGAGAAGAGATCACGTGGGAGCACGTGATGGCATCCGAAAGGTGGGGCCAGATCCCCTTCATTTTGTTCTACAAATAAGTGTTTAACACTTTTAATTCTGAAAGCCATCACGTGTAGGCACGTGATGGGGGCTCACGCTTTGATCTGTTAGAATGTTCATTGGGGGTCACGTGGTAACACGTGAGGGCGCCCCAGAGCTTCCTTTCTTTTGCTTTTTCTTTGTGCGCTTTGGGGGTCACGTGGAGCACATGAGGCGTTGCCTCAAAGTTCTTCTCTGTGGATCTTTACAGGGGTCACGTGACCCTGTTTCTTTGCCTGTTTGAAGATATGTTTATCTTTTTTAAGAATTAAATTCTTCATAGAGTTAAACCCTAGCAATAAACTTTAGAGGAATTAAATTCATGTTTTCTTCTGAAGAATTATATTCTTAGATAGGGTTAAACCCTGATTTACATTCTGTAGGAATTAAATTCCCATATATGTGAAGAATTCAGTTCTGGCATAGGGTGAAACCCTAATTTCTTTTTTTTTAAGGGAATTAAATTCCTCTGATTTTGAGAGAATTAAGTTCTCAATTAGAGTTAAACCCTGGTTCTGTCCATTTTGAAGGAATTAAATTCCTATAACATAGGGTTGAACCCTAATTTTATCTTAAAGGAATTAAATTCATATAATTCTGTGAGAATTAAATTCTCAAAACTCAATTCCTCCTCTATGTTTTGGATCTGCATGGCAGGATCTCAGCCCAATGAGAATTAAATTCTCAATTCATGGGGAGATGTGCACTTTGCAGATCCTCAACCAGAGAAAGAACTAAGTTCTTTTCTTTATATAAGAGTTAAACTCTTTTGAGAATTAAATTCTCCTTTTAAGGCTCTCTTTTCTTACTTAGGGTTTTTCTTTTGCAGAGAATCAAATTCTTCCTTCTGAATTTTCAAGATCCCAAGGCTCTATATCCCTCTCTCTCTCTCTGTATTTCTCCTTCTTTTTTTTAAACTCTCTCCTTTGGCTCCTATTTATAGGAGAAGGAAAAGAATCAATCTGTTTTAGTGAATCTTTCATTGAAAGATTTGATTTGTTTATTAAGAGATTTGATTTATCTTCATCATTAATCTGGGCCTTTAGATTATTAGGTGAATTTTATTCACCATTGGATTTTGAATCCAAAGATATCTATTTGTTATTTCGGTTAGATTTACGGGGGAATCTTTCCATGTCCAAGATTTTTCCATAAATTGGTGATATTTAATCACCTTCAGATTCTTGATCCAACGGTTTCAGATAATCCTTCTCCATTTTGGAAAGATTTGAATGATCTCTCCTCAGAATTTAATTCTGTTAAAGAATAAGGCTTTTAAAACCGGTCGCGCGTGGCCACGTGACCGTTGGTCACGTGTGAGCACGTGACCCATGGTCACGTGTAAGCACGTGACCCCTGGAATAGGCTTTTCTTCTTCTGCGCTCTGTTCTTTGGCCGCTGCTTAACCATCACGTGCCAACACGTGACCACTGGTCACGTGTGAGCACGTGATGCTTCTTCTGAAGGTTTTTCTTGATTTTTAATCAGGGAACAACGATAGAGTTATCACCAGGTGCGGGTGAAAACAGAAGACATCTGCAAGACGGTTCCGAACTCGATATATGGCATTACGAGTATTTAGTTATGTCATTTGGAGTTACTAACGCACCGGCGATATTTATGGACTTGATGAACCGGATCTTTTCGCCATTTCTAGATCAGTTTGTAGTAGTATTCATTGATAATATTCTGATCTATTCGAAGAGCAAAGAAGAGCACTTGAAAATCGCACTACAGACTGTTCCCGCCAAAATTATCGGCCAAGAGCTACTGATTCTCTTATAAAAAAGGGGGGGAGTCCTCAAAATGTGGCCTCACGTGTTAAACACGTGGGCGCTCATATGCAAAGCATATGAGCGCTGAAAATAAAACAATTAATGGCCAAACAGGGCTCACGTGTAAAACACGTAAGCGCTCATGTGCAAAGCGTATGAGCGTTGAATAAAATAAACTTAAAGGGCTAAACTTGCCTCACGTGTAAAACACGTAAGCGCTCATATGCAAAACATATAAGTGCTGAACATAAATCACCAAGGGCCAAACATGCCTCACGTGTTAAACACGTGAGCGCGCTGAACATAAACAGGCTAAAACCCACACTAGGGGTCACGTGTTAAACACGAAAGTGCTTTTGCCAATCACATGCAAAGCATGTGAGCACCCTAATTTAAAATGTTCCTATCAAATTCTAGAATTAAATTCTATTTGGGAAATATTTTCTTGATCTTCCTTAAATTAGAAAGATCTTCTCTATTAAACAGAGGACCTTTGGATCAAAAATCCGATGGTGATCATTTGATAAAATAAAAATCTATCATAGGAAAATATTTTCCTAATCTTATAATAAGAATAAAATTCTATGTTAACAAGATATCCATATTAAGAAAATATCTTTCTGATCTTATTAAACTAAAAAGATTTGATAGAATAAAATTCTAATATTGTTAAAACTAACAAGATATTTATAATCTTGTTAAACAAACAAGAAATCTTCTCTGTTAAACAGAGAGCCTTCAGATTAAAAATCCAACGGTAAATAAAATTCACCGATTGATCTAAAAGATTCTGAAATCAATCATGATCTCTCAATGAGGAATTTTCTTAACAAATTGATTCTTTTTCTTCTCATATAAATAGGAGCAAGGAGAGAAGGAAAAACACACGGAGGGAGAGGGGAAGAAAAATAGAGAGAGAATTTAATTCTCTAAAGAAGAGGGACCTCTCCCAAAAGCTGTCACAAAAAGGAGAATTTAATTCTCAAACTAAGAGTTTAACTCTTCTCAAAAAACTTAGTTTTTCCTCTGGTTAAGATCTGCAGAAGCAAATCTCCCCACAAATTGAGAATTTAATTCTCATCAGGGAGATTCTGTCATGCAGATCCAAAACTGTAACAACTCCAATTTTAGTGTACAAAAATTTGTTTAAAAGTTAATGTATACTTAGGGTATTTGCATTTCCTGTGAGTACTTTAAATATTTGTTTTGCTTTTTAATAGCAAGAAGGAGCTTGTAGCTCATTGGTAATACCTTGCACTGCTGAACCAACCCACCAGAGTTCAAATCCCATACCCCACATTATTTTTAATATTGTTTTATTTTAATATTTTTAGAATTCCAAGAGTCTACACGTGCTAAACCCGTAAAACCCCACTACACATGTAAAAATAAATGGTCCAGAGGGTAGAAGAGACGACGAGACACACTTTGCACCCTGGAATCGGCCGGAATCGGCCGACGACTCGGGCGACTCGGGCCGCCGCCGCCGGCCGGACTCGGCCGGACCGCCAATCCCCCAACACCAAAGTTGCGTCTCTTGACATCCTCATCACTCCTGCACACTTTAATTTCTTGGATCAGTAACAGAACCCCTTTAAAATCCTATTTACTCCATTTTAATACATTTTTAATATATTTTAATACAATTTTCAATTCACCCTTTCACCTACCCTAAATCCTAGCCTCACCCTATAAATACAACCCCTAAACATACCCTCTCACTCCAAAATTCTGATCAAAAATTCTCAAGAAAACTCTAGAGAATTTTAGTGTGCATTTGAAGTTAGCAAAAGGAGAAAGCTCTGGCGAAATTCCGACGACGACCCTAGGAGCTCCCGGCGACGAAACGACACACCGACGCCTCCTATCGTTCCTTCTTCCTCTCTTCTAATCTCTAAACGCGTAAGTCCCACTTCTCTCTTCTATTCTCTAGTCTTAAAACATCTTTTAATAAAAGCCGACGAAATCGGAGTTAATCCAATGTCCAATTCGGTTCTTCCTAAAAATCTCATCTTTTCTTAAATACAATCATACTAAACATTTATATGTTGACTATTAAATATTAATAAGTCATATTAAACAAGTTCCATATCAAAAAGATTTCTATTTCAATTTTATCGTACTTTTTCATTATAATACCATATAGTTTAATTTCGACATTTAAAACATCACAATCTTGCTATATCTTTAAGTAGATCACGAGGTAATGACCTACCTCCTCACACACTCATATGCAATATAGCACAATACCTTTCGGGAATATAGAATACGGGAAAACAAGACTTTACATATAAATACCATTTATTAATAAAACCATTTTCTACAAGATTAATTAGTTTTAACAAATCTTTGCAAAGTGTCACTACAACCCATTTGGGAAACGGGATAGTGCATATTATCGCACATCCCTGGGCTCAGTAGTGCGAGATGCAGACCTCCGCAACGAGCATACGGTCTCGAGAGATTTAAAATACAAAAATATTAAGAAAATGAGATTTCTATAAAATAATAAATTAAAATTATTTTTATAAATAAATATATATATATATATGTATCATAAAACATATCTATTTTTGTGGTAATATAAATATTCCAAATTTTTCTGAAATCACAAGAATCACTTTTCAATAAAATACCATGAATTCCATACAAGTTTAATATTACAATTAAATACCATGTATTATGAAAAATAGGTTTATTCACTAAAAATGTCATAAATATAAAATCTACAACTATGAAAACTCTAAAGACGATAAATAAATACTTGAGGTATATTTTGAAAAGTATACAAATTATTTTTACATAAAACCCCCTCAAGTTCTATAAATTACCAGAAGGACCCTAGTAAATATAGGTTTAAGCGGGACCAGTCTCTTGAGCCTTAGGGAGCCGAAGATATGGGTGCTTGACTATCTAAGGTAGACAACCTGACAACGGTGTTATCAATACGGTAATCGTCTTTGAAAAAAACACAAATCCTGCAGCCCATGTGCAGCAGTTACCGATAACATCAAAACAATCAGGACTTCAATTTCTTTTCTAATTGTTCTGACTCAGACTGAATCTCATATTAAATAATCTGACTTGAATATGATTAAAGTACAATCTACAATCTACAATCCAACATGAATACTTGAATACATATATTCAATATATTCAATCTGTACTGACTGAACCGAACTATGGATATACTTCCATTTACATGATTCTCCAGTTACGTCCATTTACTGATATAATGGTTTTCGGCAAGTCATCCATATATACAAACAATACAATTTACAATACAACACAAACAATACAATACAATACTTCGCGGGGTTTAAGGGGTAGATTGGTACGGAAGGTGTTAGAAGTCGCACGAGACTGCAAGATTAAGACACCTAACTTATATTCCGTTGTTGTTGTACCGTGGCATAACGGTTCCTTATACTTCCATTTGCCCTAGTCTCTAGCATATATAGACTTCTCTCGTATACACTGGTATTTTTCTGTACCAAGCTACAAACAACAGCGTTAACACCAAATACTCATATATTACAACTTTAAAAGCTACTTCCTCTCTCTGTTTATTCTATTTCTTCCTTATCTTTGGGACTTACCGAGCGATTGTTGAATGACGACATTCCTTCTCTTTCTTCTTTGAAATGTTGTCAGGTGATCTGGACACTCAGGAGATCGAGCCTACTGGTGAGGACTTGGACCAGCTTGCCTACGACCCAGAGCTCTAGCTTCATTGTACACATTTTTTTCAGTACTTTTCATTTCTGTTATGCCACTGTTTAGACATTGCTTTCATTCAGTTGTATTTACTTTTCCATGTATTGTAAAAAGAATGTGAATAAATAAAGTTGATGTTTTATTATATCTTGTCTCTTGTGCATTTTCATTTATATTGCTTAGATACGCTTAGCGTATTTACTTCACAGTAAATACGCAGCGGCCTCGTCGCGCCCTCTACCCGTATACTGGGAAGCGGGGCGTGACAGGTTTTGTTGGTGGCCCATGCAGGTCAGAGCTGTATGGAACACTACCATGCAGTTCTATTCTGCATGAATAACCTAAGCAATATAACACAAGAACCAGCAACTAAAATATTCTTTACAATTCACATTCCTTGAATCTTATCATTTCATATACTTTGAATCTGTCCTAACCTAAATTTTTCTTCAAGGTTATGGATTCCCCAAAAACACCAGCACCAATGTCAACAACACACCTCCACCACTACCGCTCACACCTGCCGTCCCTGCTCCGCTCAATGAGCAGACGGTTCTGCTTGAGAAAATCCGCAGCCTCCTTGAGGGACAGCAGCAACAGACTGCTCTTTTAATGAACCGTCCCGAGGCAGAAGCACCTGGGGTGAAACAATTCAGGGCTTTGCATCCCCAAACAGTTCTCAGGAAAGGAGAGCCCACTGGATGCTGAAGAATGGGCTCAGAGTATCGAAGATGATCTGGCCGCAGCACAAGTGCCAGAATTAGCTTGGGTCCGTGTTGCGAAACTGCAGCTCACGGACAATACACGGAATTGGTGGTAGGCGGAAGAAAGCCGTCTTGAACAACTCATCGAATGGAAGACTTTCCGCGACATGTTTGACACTACGTACTTCCCTGAGACTGCCAGGTTCGACATGGAACAGCAGTTCATTCATCTGCAACAAGATTCGATGTGGACCAAGTCAGTAGATGAATATGATGCTGAGTTCACCATGCTTAGTCGGTAAGATATGTCTCAATAATTCAAATTGTTCAATATATCACATACTACACAGCTAACACAATCCTTTAACAGATTTGCGGCACACCTGATACCGACGGATGAGATCAGAGCCCGTCGATTTCAACAAGGTTTTGATTCGGAGATCCAGGCTGCACTGGCCACAGGAGATTTTCCGACTCATGAATCGGCTCTGAAAGCTGTCTGCCGTTATGAGGCAGTGGTAAAGGCGAGGGGCAGACCTCAGTCTGCAGGAGTTAAGCGCCCTGTCAACCAGATGGCAGGAGGAGCCTCGTCAAGGCCACCTTTTTGTGCCAAGGCGACCCGGAGTACCGAACAACCGTCCTAGCCCAGCCTTTTGTACCTACTGCAAGAGAACTGGACATGTGATGAAAGACTGCCGGCGAGCCAACCGTCTTTGCTTAGTCTGCGGCTCAGCTGCTCATGATATTGGGTCTTGTCCCCAAAGACAAAACCCAGTTGCTGCACTCAGGCCAGCGATCAATTACCAGCAGCGACCAGCCCTCCAAGCACCTACTCCAAGACTTGCACTACCTGCTCCACCACCTAGAGAACCACAAGCTGCACCTCCTCCTCATCAGTTCCATCAAGCTCAAAGGAACGTTCCGAGGAATGCTCCTCAGGCCAGGAGGAATGTACCATGGCGCCAGGCTTTCACGATGACCGTGAAAGAAGCTGAGACCACTGACCAAGTTATCACTGGCAACCTTTTCTTCTTAAACCTTTCTTTCAGTCTTACTACTTATCTACATACTTTTACCTATACCTAAAATATATTCCACATACCTTAGGTACAATCTTAGTAGCCTCACTCCCTGCACTAGCACTGTTCGATACTGGAGCATCTCACTGCTTTATGTCGCAACGGTTCGTCCGAACTCATGCGATTCCAGTCACACCGCTTGTATCCAGCTGGAATTTCATTTCAGGAAATGGCATTCTAAAGGCAACAATGGGATACAGTTTGTGTCTAGTAGTCGTCTGCAACAGAGAATTCTATGCTGACTTTAAAGTGCTGGACATACCAAACTTCGATGTGGTTCTAGGTATGGATTGGCTCGGAACCTTTTATGCTACCATCGACTGTCGTCAAAAGAGGGTAGTGTTCGAGATTCCAGACCATCCGGTCTTCTATTTCAAAAGTGGAGACCGTACCCTGGAGCCAAGTACATACAAAGCAAAGCCAAGGGAAGCAGTGATTGCAGCAACTTAAGCAGAGGAAGAATCAAGGCCAGAAGTGATTCGAGAGTTCGACGACGTGTTTCCTGACGATATATCATGTTTGCCTCCCGATCGAGCTCTTGAATTCAGCATTGATTTAGTATCAGGAGCACAACCGGTGATCAAAGCACCTTATCGATTAAGTCCGGAAGGTTTGAAGGAAGTCCGAACACAGTTGGACGAATTATTGGCGAAAGGATGGATTCTTCCCAGCACTTCAAGTTGGGGATCACCAGTACTGCTTGTGAAGAAGAAGGAAAGTTCATACAGAATATGCATTGATTATAGAGCCTTGAACGAAGTCACGATAAAGAACAAGTATCCACTCCCTCGCATCGACGATTTATTCGATCAGCTAAGTGGATATTGTGTTTTCTCTAAATTAGATTTTCGTTCAGGTTATCATCAGGTGAAGGTCAAGAAAGCTGATATTCATAAAACGGCTTTCAGAACTCGCTACGGACATTACGAATTTCTAGTGATGCCATTTGGAGTGACCAACGCACCAGCAATATTCATGAACTTGATGAATCAAGTTTTTCGGGAGTACTTAGACAGGTTTGTTGTCATCTTCATCGACGACATCCTGGTGTATTCTAAGAGTCGGAAAGAATATGCCGAGCACCTACGAATTGTCCTGAAAATTCTACGACAACATCAATTATATGCCAAGTACAGCAAATGCGAGTTTTGGCTAAAACAAGTTGGTTTTCTTGGACATATCGTATCAGGTGAAGGAATCTCTGTGGATCCAGCGAAAGTTTCAGCAGTAAGCGAATGGCCGACACCAAAGTCAGTGAAGGACATTCGGAGTTTCTTGGGTTTAGCTGGATATTACAGAAGGTTCATTGAAGGCTTTTCAAAGATAGCAACACCCCTGACCAAGCTCACACGTAAAGATGAAGATTTTGTCTGGTCAGAAGCATGCGAATAAGCTTTCGTAGAACTCAAGTCAAGGTTGACATCAACGCCTATTCTCGTTATACCGGACCAGTCTGGAGGTTTCGAAGTGCTCTGTGATGCATCCGGTAAGGGATTAGGATGTGTTCTACATCAGCACGGTAAGGTTGTGGCTTATGCTTCAAGACAGCTAAAGACTTGTGAGCGCAATTATCTGACGCATGATTTGGAATTGGCAGCCGTCATCTTTGCTTTCAAGATTTGGCGTCATTATCTTGTTGGTGAACGAGTGAACATATACACAGATCATAAGAGCCTGAAATATGTGTTTACTCAGAAGGAGTTGAATATGCGGCAGAAACGATGGTTAGAACTCATGGCGGACTTTGACATCAACCTGCAATATCATCCAGGGAAGGTGAATGTGGTTCCAGATGCTCTTAGTCGCCAACCATTATCAATGCATCTCACCGCTCAGTGGAAGCTTCAACAAGACTTGCATCAGATGGAGATTGAAGTAGTCATGTCAGGTAATGCTTCAAATTTGATGAATTTACAAGTTCAATCTACCATTGTCAACCAGATCAAAGCAGCTCAAGCAAGTGATACTAAATTGCAAAAGATCAGAGAACAAGTGGAGAATGGACTCAGAATAGACTTCATTATCCATGAAGATGGATCTTTGAGATACGGCAGCAGATTATGTGTACCAAAAGGTTCTGTTTGGGAAGAGTTAATGAAAGAAGCTCACAACTCTCCCTACTCAGTACATTCTGGAGGTACAAAGATATACAAAGATCTACGTCAGAATTACTGGTGGCATGGAATGAGGCGTGAAGTAGCCATAAGCGTCGCTAAATGCTTGGTGTGTCAGCAAGTAAAGGCTGAATATCACAGGACGGCTGGACTACTTCAACAGTTACCAATCCCAGAATGGAAGTGGCAACACATCACGATGGATTTTGTGATTGCTCTTCCTCGCAGCACAAAGAGTAACGATGCGGTATGGGTCATTGTGGATCGACTCACAAAATCGGCTCACTTCATCCCATTTTGAGTTGGCCAATCAACTGAGACATTAGCAAAGAAATACATGGAGGTAATAATCTACTTAAGATTAAAACTCTTTAAATATGTACTATCTCTGATACCCATGAACTCATACAGGAAATTGTGAGACTTCATGGAGTACCGATCTGCATTGTCTCCGATCGTGACACCAGGTTCCGATCGCAATTTTGGCAGAGTCTGCAAGCGAGTTTGGGAACAAGTCTGAACATCAGCACAACTTATCATCCACAAACAGATAGTCAGCCTGAGAGAACTATTCAGTTCTTGGAGGATATACTCAGAGCATGTATGTTAGACTTTAAAGGATCGTGGGAAGATCACCTACATCTTGTGGAGTTTTCGTACAACAACAGCCACCAAGCAAGCATTGGAATGGAACCTTTTGCAGCGCTATATGGAAGGAAGTGTCGATCACCATTAAGTTGGGAAGACATCGGAGATAGGAAACTTCTTGGACCTGAGATGATAGTAGAAACTGTTGATGTGGTTCGTACTATCAAAGAAAGAATGCGCATAGCCTAAGATCGACAGAAGCACTGGGCTGATGCAAAGCGACGTCACTTAGAGTTCCAACCAGGAGATCACGTATTCTTAAAGATATCTCCGAACTGCGGAGTGATCTGATTTGGAAGACGGGGTAAGCTAAGTCCAAGGTACATTGGACCGTTCGACATACTCGAACGAGTCGGTGAAGTGATGTACCGCTTAGCACTTCCACCTTCATTGGAAGGAGTGCATACTGTGTTCCACATATCCCAACTCAGAAAGTATGTGAGTGACCCCAGCCATATTCTTGATCATTCCAAGCTCACTATACAGCCCGACTCATCTTGTGAGCAACAACCTGTGGAGATCCTGGATAGAAAAGTGAAGTCACTTCGGAACAAGAAAATCAACTTGGTTCAAGTGATGTGGAAAAAAAACACTCCAGGAGAATCAATATGGGAAAGAGAAGATGAGATGCGTTCAAGATATCTTCACCTCTTTGTAAACTAGTCCTTACAATAAAAGTTGTAAATCTCGAGGATGAAATTTTTCTAAGGAGGGTAGACTGTAACAACTCCAATTTTAATGTACAAAAATTTGTTTAAAAGTTAATGTATACTTGGGGTATTTGCATTTCCTGTTGTTTCCCCCAATCAGAGCAAAGCTCTGTTTGAATTTCAAAATTCAAAAATTGAAGCAACGTTTCAGATTCCTTGCGCTGCGCGCTGTGCGCTGCGCGCTGTGCGCTGCGCGCTGTGCACCACGTGTCAAAAGAAGACACGCCAGCGCAAGGAGCGCTGCGCCCAAGGCAGCGTACCCCCAATCAGAGCAAGGCTCTATTTTAAAACTCAAATTTTAAAATAAGTGAAGCAACGCTTCAGATCACTTGCGCTCTGTGCTGCGCACCACGTGTCAAACAGTGGTGCGCTGCGCGACACGTGACAAGCGCAAGCGCGCTAGCTGTTAGTTATATGTATGCCCTAGAGGCCATTACTATACATAGGATGTATATTGTAGTGGATGCTTGGACATATATAGGGAGGACTTTCTTGCTCGACATGATAGTATGCTATCTGGTTGCACTTTACCTTAATGTGTACACTGATTGTCTCTCTGTTATATGTTGGTAAAGCTCTTAGGATGTGTACTTGACTACCTAGACTATGATGCGGATCATACTAGTGAGGACATGGTAGTCCATAAGTACATCCTTCAAGGTCCCTAGTCGTTGGTGTATCGAGACGGGGCATCGATATACCAGAGTAGACTAGCGTATACCTTCTCGACCCATACAGATGGGAGATGGATGATCCGATATCCATTGGTGTTTAACATCAGAGATGATATACGGGTGCTCAGTGGAGACTGGGTACACTGGACGGACTCGCCGAGAACTCCCAGATGGTATTATACCTCACGTCAGATGGCAGTTCTCTGGTGACACTGGTACAGAGTAGTCTGTTGACCCAAGATCGTCATAGAGTCTTGTGTGATTCCTACTGTGCTTTGATTTCCACCTTACCACGTCCAAGAGGGCGTGCAAAACGGTGGTTTTTGGGTACAGTCCCGAATCACATGGAGGCAATGAGCGATAGGAGGGGATTCGTCTCTCCCGGTATAGGGAGTTGATGTTGCGCTGTGTTCGATTGGCTATAACCGGAAATCCCTGGCCAGGGTTGCTGAGATTTACTGGTAAGTGTTATCAGTAGTTTCTCGAACTGTTATAGACCTCATATCGACACGACTTATCGAGCTATTGTGGTCTGACGTTTACCACCCCTAGGCGAGATTTGCGACATATCAGACGACGAGACCGGACTGTACGGTAAGTGTTACTGGTTGGATTCACAGGAGTGTGAGCGGGCTTGCTCGTTGATCTTCTGATCGCTCAATACCCGGGTGGCCGTTACGTTTAGCAGACCGCTTGCGGCTTGTGGGTGTTTGATATGATCATCACCTGCTGCCGGCGTATTGACGAGTCTTTAGAGTCCTACACAGAGGTTTCCTGGCTCAAGCGAAACGAAATAGGAGCGCATATGAGATATGTGCGGGACCGAGAATAATACCAGTATGTGATACTGTATTCTATTCTCGAGATTTGTATCATCGGTCGGTTATATGTGATATAGCCGGGTTACCGAATCAAGTGTTGATTCGATATGCTGATACACTTGATATTAGTCGGTTATATGAGATATGACCGGATCGTTAAATCAAGTATTGATTTAATGATTTAATGTATAATTATATATTTGATATATTACTTTACATTAACTAGTATTGGTTCACTTAAGATTGATCTTCTCACTTGATATGCACAAGTTGTATATGTGATATATTTTTGTGCACTAGATTGTATCATGTTTGATGATACATGCAAACTTGGGTGTGTGTTTGCTATACACCATTGTTTAGGTTAATGGTTAGTGTTTTATTTATTCTTTTTATTTATTTTGATTAAACAAAATGGTGGCTTTTCTTGTTCTTTACTTGAAGCTTCATGAAGCTTTGAAAAGTCTAGCCATTTTGTTTTATACCTTAACCTAACCATTACACCTAAACCCTAGTTTATTCTCTACATGAGTTAGCCTCACCCATGGTTGCTAAATGATAAGCATCACTTGAGTTTTCTAAGGAGATAATTCATTTCTTTTCTATTCTTCTTCATCTTCTTCATAAGTTGAAGAAAGCTTACTAGAAAATTCTAAGTGATGATTCCAAGTGAGAAATCCAAATCCAAAGTGAACCCACTTCCTATTTCTTCATCCTCTACTACTTGCCATGTAGTAGAGTGTGTTATCTTCACAAGTTTCATAACCTAGTGAAGGTGGAGCTTGAGTTTGAGTCGCCTCGACGTAGATCATCTTTGGCATCGAAGTCAACGACCTAGCCCGCCCATTTCTCCGATGAAACCGACGCTAGAGCCCAGGATCCCGATGATCGTAGCGGAGGGACGTCATCTCGGAGCTAAAGAAGTGGTGGACCGGATCTACAAAGGTTGTATTTCCATTCACTTAGCAATAAAGTTGTTTGCTTGCTTGCTTTTCGCCTTTACCTCTAGTTAACGATCTTGCATTAGGGTTTCTCGGCATATAATTTTTGAATTTGGCATGGTTGATGATGTTGTGGAACCACTTGAGTGTGCCTAGGAACCCTACACTAGCGCTGTCGCGCTGCGCTCTGCGCTACGCGCCACGTGTCAAGAGCAGGCGCGCTAGCGCCAATTGCGCCAGCACTGGAATTTAAATAATAAATTATTAATTAATCAGAATTAAAATTCTAAAAAGATCTTTCCAATCTTATTAAAATAAGAGGATTGTCTTCTGTAAAACAGAAGCCTTAGGATCAAAGATCCAACGGTGGGGAAATATCCCCAGATCAATCAGAGAAAGATCTCTGTAACTAACTTAACAAACCAATTGGCCCTATATAAAGGCCCCTAGACTCCAAGTCTCAGATATGCACAGATAGACATACAAAAAAGAGAGAACCCTCTGAAAAATTTGAAAGGCGGGCCTTTGAAGAAAGAAGATCATCTTCTTCATCTTTGAAGGTAAAGAATTTGATTCTTGAATAACAGAGATAAAAATAACTCATTAAAAAAGAAGAATTCTCTACTAAAAAGATCAAAGATCTAAGAACAAGATCAAGATTTTCAATAAAAAGAAAAAGATCAAAAAGATCTAATCACAAAAAAAATTAAAGAAGTAATTTACTTCATTCTTAGATCTTTTGATCTATATAAAGGCACGGCCTTTTGGTGAACCATTGGTTCTTGAATCTTGAGGTAGAACCTCTTTTGAGAGAACAAACAATCTGTTCTTTGATCTTAATTGGATCAAGATGCACTCTGCGCTATTGTACAGTACCTTGCACTTTTGAATTGCGCCCTTGTTTCCCCCAATCAGAGCAAAGCTCTGTTGAAATTCAAAATTCAAAATTTTGAAGCAAAGCTTCAAATCTCGGGCGCAACGCGCCACATGTCAGGCGCTGATACGTCAGCACAACGCCCAAGAAAGCGCGCCCAATCAAAGCAAAGCTCTATTTAAACTAAAATTAAAGGAAGCAACGCTTCAGTTGCGCAGGCGCTGCGCTGCGCGACACGTGTCAGCGCAGTTGCGCAGGCGCTGTGCGCTGCGCGACACGTGTCAGCGCAGACACGTGTCAGCGCAGATGCGCTGCGCTGTGCGCTGCGCTGTGCGCTGCGCGACACGTGTCACGCGCTGGGGCATCTGCGCCAAACAGAATTAAAATTTTAAGAAATCTTTTCTGTTCTTGTTAAAACAAGAAAATTTTCTTCTGCAAAGCAGAAGCTCTTAGATCAAAGATCCAACGGTGGGGAAAATTCCCCA
The DNA here is from genome assembly GCA_030015575.1 of Agapanthus africanus. NCBI lineage: Eukaryota > Viridiplantae > Streptophyta > Magnoliopsida > Asparagales > Amaryllidaceae > Agapanthus > Agapanthus africanus. Next base: position 522,268,351 of record JASDDO010000016.1, on the reverse strand, counting down.
AATCACTCAGAGAAAGATCTCTTTAACAAATTTAATTAATTTGTGGGCACTATAAAAAGGACCCTAGGCCTCAATTCAAAGGCATCAACATTTTCTATAAAAAAAAAAGAAGAAGGGAAAGAGAACTCTGAAGAATTCCTCAAGAACAAAAAGGTAAAAACCTTTAGAAAAAAAAGAGAAAGTTATCTCATGAACAGATTATAGATCTAAAAATAAGATCAATGATCTTTAATAAAAAAATAATAATAATAAAATAGTGCTTTGCACTTTTATGAACTTTTGGTTCTTTGAGATAAGAAAAACAAGAAAAACTTATCTTTTCTTTGATCTAAATTAGATCAAGAAATCAAATAGTGCTTTGCACTTCTGTTCTTGAATCTAAAAGATTCCTAGTGTTTTGCACTTCCAAACTGCGCTGTTGCGCTCTTGAGAGAGCGCCACGTGTCAGCTACAGAATAATTTGCGCTATGCGCTCTTAAAATAGAGCTTCGCACTCTGGAATTGGCGCAACTCACCAGAGCGCGCCACGTGTCAACAGCGCAACAGCGCAGCGCACTAGCGTAGCGCACTGCGCTGTTGCGCTTGCGCTCACCAGAGCATGACACGTGTCCTTACCATAAGCGCTTGCGCTCTTTGACTGGCGCAAAGCGCCTGAATAATGCAATGCATTTATTTTACTGAAGGGCCAGGCCTAAATCAGAGGGGCCTAGTAGGCCGAATTAAATTGCAATACAATGAAAAGGGGCAGAGCCCAAACAAAAATTGAAAATGCAATAAAACAGGGCAGAGCCCAAGCAAGACTGATGCTCTGCATCATATATAAATGGGCACAGCCCTGATAAAATAAATAATGCTATGCGTTATTAAACAGGAGCAGAGCCCCAGTAAAGACCTAACATGCAAAAAATAAATAAAATGTTGAACATTTTCAACTGGACTTAGCCCAATTCTAGCCGTAAGTCCTTAAATTAAATTGACTATGCAAGATTGCTATCTTAAATCAATTTACATCTGGTTCGAGGGTACATCTCCGAACTCCTCTGACACATGTCGTTGTAATCCTTCAACGTCGTCAGAGAGGTAACGGGTCCCGACGACCACACATCGATATGGACTGCGGGGTCCTTAAACTCGTGGACCGAAACGTCCCTAAACTAATGGTGGACCGAAACGTCCCTAAACTAACAATGGACCACCACGTCCCTAAACTGGCAATGGACCACCACGTCCCTAAACTAGAACAATAGAGCCTCCAAATGCTCTTTTGCCGGATCTAAACGATCCCGTTTAAGTTGATCTTAGCCCCAAACGCGGCTAACGTATCCTTAAACATCCAAATGGCTTATAAAACTCCAGATCAACTTTGGTTCAAGGGTACATCTCCGAACTCCTCTGACACTTATCGTTGTAATCCTTCAACGACGTCAGAGAGGTGACGAGTCCCGACGGCCATATATTAAATGGATTATCACGTTAAGTTGATCTTAGTCTTAAACAGGACTATCGTATCCTTAACGAACGTTTAAGTTGATCTTAGCCGCAACGCGACTAATGCATCCTTAAACTAAAAACACCAAACCCAAATCTAAGTAAATACGGATTTGGACTAATCCACGTCCTACGGGTGACGGCATTACTCAGTCTCCGTATACAATCCACGGGCAACCACAAACAAAACAAACACACACGACACGAAGTAAAATTCTGGAGAAGGAGAAAGTTGTTACCGCGATGCGATAGCATAATTAACTGCAGGGGCTTGCGCCTGCAGGGAAGAGCGTCCCCACAATCAAAAACCCCTCAAGCGAGGGGGAATCTGACGAAGTCGGCTACATCGGCCGCATCCGTCTAAACCTCCGATACACGGTGCCATAAATCAACTTGGCATCTTCGGAGAGGTGGACGGATAAAACCAAATAGCATCTTCCCCGAATCTCAGCGTCAGGACATCGCGGTCCTGTGCGCCGTCCTTCGGAGGGGAATAGATTCTGGCACGCCCGGTTGGACCTCTTCCTCTTTCCACTCCACACTTCGTGTGTCGTCTTCGCGAACCAATCGCGGTTTGTTAATGGTTGCCTTCGGATTTCAAGTTACTAAGATTTGGTCTTTTTCCTGGCGCAGAACTCAAGATTCAATGGCCTCTAACTGCACCAACTGCTCGAAGTGCCACTGCAACGGACGCTCCACCTCACCGGGAGGTGTAGCATATGGGCCCCAAGCGGCTTCCTTCCTCACTCTGCCGGTAGATCAGGTGACCCAAGCCACCTCTGGTCTGTTCTTTGGGACCATGATCCCACCTACAAGCTTCCCTACGCTAATACCTGCACCGGAAGTGAACAAAAAGTCCGTCTTCGACCGGCTCACTGCTACGACGGCCCCTGTCAACGGGTCGCTCACTATCAAACCGACAGCCTATGTTTTCACCAGGCTAAATCAGAACTCTAAATTGGCTGTCCCGAGGAAGGCAATAACTGTTGCTCCAGAAGTCGTCAAGGCGGCTTCCCCTGTCAAAGAGTCAGTCTTTTCAAGGCTGACGATTCCTGCTCCTCCCCCTACTCGAGGATCTGTCTTCGATAGGTTGAATATCACCCCTCAAAAGACAACCTTAGTCTTTAAGAGGTTAACACCGGCGGCACCCCATTCAGACAGGGGGAAAAAAGAAGATGTCTCAATCTCCGAGCCAGTCCCAACGGCTCGTCATGCTCGACGTCGCCTTTGGCAACGAGTGAGGAAGGCAGGGGGCAACTCTCCCTCAGGGCTAACTCCACCGGCTCCAGTGGTGGAAGTCAACACTGCTGTTCCAACTGGGAACAGCTTTGAACTGCTGAGGAGGGTACGAAAAAACTCTCCAACCGCTACACTGAAGAGATCTCCTCCACCTGCGGGGAGAGTTCCAGAAACGAAGCAAGAACAGCCCCCTCAACGGCTGTCCTCAAGAATTTATAAAGTTTGGCGGAGGGTTCAAGACTCCGTGATTGACCCAGGTCACTCTCGTCACCAGAAAAAGGCGATGGTGGAAAAAGACAAGGACCGTCCCATTAAACAGCGGGGGACAGCAGCTGCTAGGATGCCCACTTCAACGGTTCCTTCAACCTCAACGGCCCACAAAAGAAGGAGGCCAGAGAAAACTCCCGCGTCAGCGGCAAAAGTTAAAAATGGCGAACCAAAACGCCCTAAGTCAGGGGGCGTAACAGTTCATACGGTTTACATGGCATCGGGAAAAGAAGATAGCCGCATATCAACAGGTCATAGACCGCACACGAGGTCAGTGACCAAGGCTCAGGAGCAGCAGCAGAAGCTCCAAGAAATGATGAACGCTATGGCCGCACTTACAGGGCCAAAAGAAACCCCTGAAACATCCTCGGACGAGCGTCAAGAACAAGAAACGGACGCTGAATTCCTTCGTCGCGTACTAGAGAAGAAAGATAAAGAAGCTGCGGAGCAGGCAGCCAACATAAAGAAAATGGCCCTCCTATTCCAGGATATGGTGGGTATGATGATTCAACAAGATCCACCTGCTGAAGATCTCCCGATCATTCTTGAAGACGATAGGGGAAAGATGTCGAATCCTCCACCAGCTCTGTCCACAGCTAAAGAGGATACAATCTCCAAAGCTGATTTGGATGAATACATCGCCCAGCAAATACGGGTTCATCATGCGACCGAAGCGGCCGGTCAGGTCGTAAAAACGGGACGGCCATATCCAAGTTGGTACGATCAAATCAAGTACCCGCCAGGTTATACGATTCCCAAGTTCCATGTCTACAAGGGGACGGGCAATCCTCATTAGCATGTCGCCCAGTTCAGGGCACTCTGCGGCAACACCGGCGGTGACGAAAAGCTGTTGCTTCGCCAGTTTGTTGGAAGCTTATCAGATACGGCGTTCGAATGGTACTCCGAGCTCCCGAACGACTCTATTAAAACCTTCGCGGAGATGGAGCTGTTGTTTACTCAGCGTTTTGCAAGCGCCAGTGAACGTACCCCGATGACAGCACTGATTAACGCCAGGGTAAAACCCGGCGAGACGTGGGTTCAGTACGCTATACGATGGCGGAATTTATGGTCGAAGTGTGAGCAGCGCATTGAAGAAGCTCCCGCAGTGGGTATGTTTGTGGGAACCCTCGATCCACAAGCAACCATCTCGCAGTTTATGATGTTTTTCAAACCGACTACCTTCCAGGCCTTGATTGACAAACTAGCGCAAATGGATCAAATGGGCCATAAACCCCCTCTTCCAAGGCCAGATTCCCGAAATGACAAAGGGAAAGGAAAAGCGATCGTCGTCGCTAATGCTCAACAACAACCGAGCGACTCGAAGCCGGTTGCTCGTCAAAATAATATGCGACCGTACGTGCCCCTTGAGGATAGGATGGGACGTCCTTATTCCTTTCCCCGCGATAAAACGAGGAGGTTATTCGAGCTGGCGTTGCGCAACAGACTCATAAATCTGCCGGATCCAAAGCGTCCGTTGCAACCAAGTGATGTCAACGAGCCCAACTACTGTCCTTATCATCGAGTACTAGGCCATCCGATCGAAGATTGCTACGTTTTCAAGAATTGGCTTGAAAACCAGTACCGACAGGGCAAGTTCGCGTTATCTGACAAATGGAAGGTGAATTCCCCGCAGCCCCACACCTCTAAGGGGACGAATACGTCGGGGGCAACATGCTTCGTCATTGAAGAAGCTCCTTGGGAGGTTGTATTATCAACCAAGACAAAGAGGATGCTAAACGATCTTCAGACATGTCCAGCAATCAAGTGGAAAAACCCGTTGGAACCGCAGGTCATTGAAAGGATGTTGAAGCCACGTCCAACTCCAAAGACCGATGGTGGCGGTTCAAGCACTTGCAGCCAGCCGTCAAAATCTTCGAAAAAGAAGAAGAAGAAATCTAAGAAGCCCATGAAGCCTGGCGGCAAACGCACGGACTTACAAAAGCAAATTGACGCGTTGGATGAATACAACCAAAAGGCACGGACTCCCATTACGCTCTAAGAGTTCCTCAATCACGTCTTTCAAGAAGAAGATGAGGGAGAAAGTTCATCGGATGAATCCGAGGAATATATGGCGAGCTGTCATATGATTTCCCATTCGATCACGAACGATGAGGAGACTCCTTGCACCGAAAAGCTAGGGGCAGATCCTGAACCAAAAGTTCTGGGGCCATCAGATGAAGTAATTGACGCATTCCTTAATGAAGCTCGGTTGAAAAGTAAAGCTGATCGGGAGCGTGAGGCGGCTATATTTGAAAGGGCCAAGCGCCAGCGACATGATGAAGAAGCTGAGACGATTCCGTTGGAGCTAAACACCTCCGCTACCGACAAAAGCCAATTCAAGATGAGGAAAAAGTTTGCTAAGGCCATATCAATGGGCATGAAGCTACCATCCTCTGAAGGAAACATCACTGGTGAAATGGAAACGCACCCCTCCTATTGCTTATATCATCAAAAGATTTCGCACCCCACTCAAGAGTGCAAAGCTTTCGATAGATGGTGGCAAGGATATATTGCTCATCGACAACGCTTTAAGCGGGAAAAGCGTAAAACTCGTCGAGAGCAAAAAAATACGACCGAAGGGCTTAAAAGAACTGCTGGCGATTGTTACATGGTTAACACCGGTAGATCATAAGTGCCCACATTCGGGAGTGATTCTGATGAAGAGCTAGAACTTGCCCCTCTCTTTAAAGAGTCCGCTTCGAGAAAAGAAGAAGAACCGAAGGTTTGCGAAAATATCCGGCTACGTAATCGCACGCTGCCCGAAAAGGACCTCGGACCCTCGAACAAAAAAGATAAAGGGAAAGAAAAGGCCACTGAAGATATCGTCTTAGATGACCAAGTGGTGGAAGAGCTAGCTGCCAAAGACCCACCAAAGAAGAATAAGGTGGATTACAACGTCTTAGCACATCTGAGGAAGCTGCCCTCACAGCTCAGCATTCTTGACGCCCTTTTGCTATCAAGAGAGACGAGAGATTCGTTGATTAAGGCGCTCCAAGACCCAGAACAATTCCAAGCATGCCTGGCCGAGGAAAAGATGAAGGATGAATTGGAGGAAGTGCACACGGCCGATGTTACTTTTGGCGATGAAGACCTTCTACTTGGGACGTGCGAACACAATCGCCCTCTCTATGTCTCGGGATACTGCCATGATATAAAGATAGGCAAAATCCTGATCGATAACGGGTCGTCTGTTAACCTACTCAACGTGCGGGTGTTGAAGGAAATCTGCATGAGCGTCCAGCACCTTACTCGGGACAAGATCACCATCTCCGGGTTCGACTCCCAATCGTCAAAGACTCTTGGATCTGTGATACTGACGCTACGCTTCGGGCTACTCGTCACGGACAGTAAGTTCCACGTCATAGACGCCAAGACATGCTACAACGCTTTTCTCGGCCGACCATGGTTACACGAGTACAACATCATCCCTTCTACACAACATCAGTGTATGAAGTATTGTAAGTATGGTTTCGAGTATACCGTGACGGGAGAACTGAACCCTTTCTCTGTGAACGAGGTCCGCAAATATGAAGACGCCAAATACTTCTTACCGGATTTCGAAGACACAGAGAAGTGTCACAAGCCGGAGAACAAAGCTAACGCCACCATCCCGGTCTTCGGCGGTGATACTGAAGAGGAAGAGGAGATAGTTTATTCGGGTCCGCCCCAAAACAACAAGCCAGGACCGCCCACTCCTATGTTGGTCTTTGGTAGCGACTCGGACGATGAGATCCGTGTCGTATTCTCCGCTCGACCTTCAATACGAACGTCCGCTGACGAAGAGCAAAGTCTACAAGTCGCTATAGTGCCACTTAAACACCAGAAAGAACTGGATGCACTTAATATTTACAATGTAGAAGAGCTGCAAACGTTCTATATCCCTCCCAGGCGAGAAAGCGAGAAAGCAATTATGTTTTACCGCTCTGAAGAAACCAAGGTGAAAAAAGAAATCTGGCATGGCGCGGATCCTACGCTCGACAGGCTTCAGCCTATCCGTCTTCCCAAATATTATACAGAGGGTTTGAAGAAGCTGCTGAAACGCCAGGGAATATCCTTCAAACAGACCGTTAGAAAGGCCAAATTCTATGACAGGGTCTGGAACGTTCCCGGGACTCAATGCAAACTGCCAAACGGGAGAATGGAAACAAAAGGGCTTGGATACATCCGGTCAAAGAAACGAGAGTTACTGCCCGGCTGTTACGTCGTGTATGACCTCGATGAAGAAGCGGATGCTCAATGGGAGGACGCTAATCCTAAACCAGTGAAAGTTCCAGATGCAAAGGAGCCCAGTCCGTCGTTCGAGGAACAAATGGACAGATTTATAAAGAAAGCTGGTCAAAAAGTCCGAGATGATCACAACCGCGAGACGGCCATTTATGAGAAAGCCAAGACGCAACTCCTTCTCCAACAGGCCGTAAAGGATGAAAATGTCGCTCCTTGTCAACCTGTTATAAAGAAGGCTCGGCGCAAAAGCAGAAATAAGTTGAAAGCCCAAAAAGGCGCGCAACAACAACAAAGCAGGGCTAAGAAGCCACGCAAACGGGAGTTGAGCGTTATTGATCTATCCCTCATGAAGAAAATGGGTCGAGCGTACTCGTTTCCTCGGGACAAGACGAAGAAGATACTTGATCTTGCTCTAAAGCATCAATTGCTTACATTGCCGGAATCCAAGCACCCCGAGCAAGCAAGCGAGGTCTCTAGCCCAAACTATTGCTCTTACCATCGAGTAATAGGGCACCCGCTCGAAGACTGCTTCACCTTTAAAAATTGGGTCGAAGATCAGTACCAGCTCGGCAAGTTCGCTCTGTCTGACAACTGGAAGGTAACGCCGCCACAGAAGCACGAACCCAAGGCCACGAGAGAAGAACGGGTTCCACATTGGAATTGGAAGCGAATTCGCACCTGTCACATGATTACAATATTAAAAGAAGAGCCCGAGAACATAGATGAGCTCCCTTGGTGCTTCGAAAACAGCAACGACGAAATAATCTCAGAATTCCCACCAGCGCCAAAAGAGCTGGAAGATGGAGTCCATACCACTGCAGATAACCTCAAGAAGATTGAGTTGGGGGCGGTAAACGATCCACGACCGACATTCATCAGCGAGTTACTATCTGAAGAAAGGGTAGTTGCGTTAAAGGATGTGCTTCTGCAGCATAGAGATTGCTTCGCGTGGAACTATTCCGAAATGCCGGGATTGGATCCAGAAATCGCTGTGCATAGATTGGCAATATCCCCGGACATCAAACCAGTCAAACAGGCGCCGAGGAGAATGCGGCTCGAGCTTGAGATGAGCATCAATGCTGAGGTCAAGAAGCTGATCGACTCTGGCTTCATCCAGGAAGTTCAATACCCTGAATGGATCGCCAACATCGTCCCAGTGATGAAGAAAAATGGGATGGTGCGCATATGCGTGGACTTTCGGGATCTCAATAAAGCTTGCCCGAAGGATGATTTCCCAGTGCCAGTCACCGAACTGATGATAGACAATACATCCACTCATGAGGTTTTCTCCTTCATGGATGGCTCATCAGGGTATAATCAGATAAAGATGCATCCCGAAGACCAGAAGCACACCGCCTTCAGGACCCCTCTAGGTATATTCTGTTATAAAGTGATGCCCTTCGGTTTAAAGAATGCCGGTGCCACTTATCAAAGGGCCATGACAAAGATCTTCGATGACCTTATACACGAAATCGTCGAATGCTATATCGACGATCTCGTGGTTAAAAGCAAATCATACGAGGAACATCTCGAGCATTTGAAGATCGTATTTCAACGCCTTCGGCAATACAACTTGAAGATGAATCCGCTCAAGTGTGCATTCGGAGTTTCCTCAGGCAAATTCCTAGGATTCATTGTTCGACACCGAGGTATTGAAATAGATCCGTCAAAGATCAAAGCGATCATGGAAATGCCTCCGCCGAGAACTCTCAAACAGTTGCGATCTCTCCAAGGGAAGCTCGCATACATATGGCGATTTATATCCAACCTTTCAGGAAAGTGCCGCCTCTATAGCCACCTGATGAAGAAGGGAGCCCCATTTGTCTGGGATCACAAATGCCAAGGCGCACTGGACGAGATCAAGCAGTACCTGCAGAACCCTCCAGTATTGGCTGCTCCAGTTAAGGGAAAGCCTCTCATTCTTTACACGACCGCCCTCGAAGGTTCCTTAGGCGCATTATGGGCGCAAGAGAATGACCAGGGGAAAGAAAGAGCACTATACTACTTAAGTCGAGTTCTTCTGGGGGCAGAAAGAAACTACTCCCCCATCAAAAAACACTGCCTGGCGTTAATCTTCGTGATAACAAAGCTCAGGCACTATGCATTGGCACATGAAGTTCGTCTCATATCGAAGGTGGACCCCCTTAAATATTTGATGTCGAAAGCCATATTGATGGGACGACTCGCCAAATAGGCCCTGCTCTTGATGGAATTCTCGATAACATATCAACCTCTCAAGGCAGTCAAAGGCCAGGCCATTGCCGACTTCCTCGCTGAACATCCGATACCCGCCGATTCTCCTTTGAATTGCGATCTTCCAGACGAACATGCGTTTGATGCGATCGACGGTGATAATACCCGGTGGGAGCTTTATTTCGACGGAGCGTCTTCCATAAATAAGCGCAAACAAAGTACCCCTATAATCAAATCGGGGGTAGGCCTCATCTTCGTGACTCCACAAGGAGGGATAATGCGCTTCGCTTTCTCCTTAACAGAGCCGAGAACAAACAATGAACCCGAATACGAAGCTCTGATAGCAGGCCTCGAGATCACCATCGACATGGGAATTGAAAATCTCCTCATATATGGAGATTCCCAACTGGTCGTTAGTCAAATAAACGGCGACTACCAGACATGCAAACCAGAATTGGTGAAGTATGGTGAAAAGGTGCAACAGCTGTTGACCCAAATCCCCTCCTACACTTTGGAAAACATACCGCGCGCGGAAAACAGCAAAGCAGACGCATTGGCCAAACTTGCTAAAGAACTGGCTGACGAGAACCTCGATGACGTTAAAATCGTGGTGGAAAGCCGTCGGGTGCTTGCCCCAACAGAAATATCTCCGGAATCATCCGAAGAAAAAGGAGCGAGCGAGTAGACGACCCTGCAAGTAAAAGACTGGGAAAATACCGAGGATTGGAGAGAAGTCTTCATAGATTACTTCAAGTCCCACCGATTGCCTGAAGAAGCGTCCACAAGACATCAGCTTATGAAACGAGCTCTGTCTTTCGCCTTTGTCAATGATACTCTGTACAAGAGGTCGTTTGATTCTCTGTGGCTGAGATGTTTAGGACCTGACGAAGCGAAAAAAGTCGTCCGGGAAGTTCACGACGGACTCTGCGGTTCTCACCAAGCGGGCCCAAAGATGAAGATAAAGATCAAACGGATGGGTTACTATTGCCCCACGATGAGCCAGGACTGCCTCGAATATGCGAAGCAATGCCACTCATGCCAAATTCATGGGGATTTCATCCATCAGCATCCGAATCCACTACATCCAACGGTGGCTAGCTGGCCATTCGAAATGTGGGGGACTAATATAGTCGGCCCCATCGAACCAGCATCGTCTAGAGGACATCGTTTCATCCTAGCGACGACCGATTACTTCTCTAAGTGGGCAGAAGCGGTACCGCTGAGGAAAGTAAAGATGGAGAATATTCTCCATTTCTTCAAGACGCATGTCATATATCGGTTTGGAACGCCAAGACGGATCATCTCCGATAACGGGCCAGCCTACAGAAGCCACAAGATCAGTCGCTTCGCGCAGCAACACAATATAGATTGGAGATATTCCTCGGTTTATAATCCGCGAGCTAACGGTCTAGCTGAGGCCTTCAACAAGACCTTGACGAAGATCATGAAGAAAACAGTGTCGCGAAATAAGAAAGACTGGCACGAAAGACTGCAAGAGGCTCTCTGGGCATATCGAACCACGTTTAAAACGGCCACAAACGCAACACCATATGCGTTAGTATTCGGGACAGAAGCAGTACTCCCCCTCGAGATAGAGTTACCCTCTCTACGAGTGGCAGTCCATTACGAGCTGACGGACGAAGAAAATGCTCACCTTCGGCTTGAGGAGCTTGACGCCCTTGAAGAAACAAAGGTCATAGCGCAACAAAATCTGGAGGCCTATAAAGCAAAGATGACGCGCTCATATGAAAGACTGACCCGACCGAGGACATTCCGCCAAGGCGAGCTTGTGCTAGTGGTCAAAAGGCCTATGATCCCCAATCGCGCCAAGCGGGGAAAATTCGAGCCAAACTATGAAGTCCCGTACGTCATAAATAAGGTCTACCAGGGCGGGGCCTATCTACTCATAGATATGCACGGTGAAAGGCCTTTCAGGCCGATAAACGGTCGCTTCCTAAAGAAATACTATGCTTGATGAGCCACAGCCTAGGTCAATGATAAATGACGACGACTACGTCCGCTCGCTATCTTCCTAAGCTCAAGCTTTATAAGCAGTAGCCCGCCTCTCAACGACGGACCGAAATGTCCTTAAACTAGTAGCAGACCGAAACGTCTTTAAACTACTACTGCAGCATCTTTAGGCTGACGAGATATAAAAAAACATATAAAAATAAAATTAAAAAAAACGGTATGTCCATAAGCAAAAAGGGCACGGATGAAAACCCGAAAGGGCTCCGTGAGTAAAAACAGCAGGGCTACCGGCGAGTGTTCGTGAAAACCCGAAAGGGCGCGACCTCGTAAAAAAAAGAGAGAAAAAAATATATAAAAAAAACGGTATGTCCATAAGCAAAATGGGCACGGATGAAAACCCGAAAGGGCTCCGTGAGTAAAAACAGCGGGACTACCGGCGAGTGTTTGTGAAAACCTGAAAGGGCGCAACCTTGTTAAAAGACACTTATAGGGTCCTCTCAACCTTGTAAGGAGAAACCACCCGCGTGAGATCCTTATGACTCACAAGGGAGAAACACACTTAGGGATCCTTACGATTCCTAGGGAGAAAATACACTCGCGAGATCCTCACGACTCGTGAGGAGAACTCTCTTATGGGACCCTCACGGCTCATAAGATTTGAAAGTCTTAAGTTACAGAGACCTAAACCTGTGCTTAAGCAAACCCCCACAAACTTCCAATATTGCCCTACAAGTGGCTCAATACTGACCCTTGTATAAAATCCACGGGCGCGAATAAACATTTCCCTAATCAAGTCTCATCCGAGACTGGGGATATGTTCGCATGATGAACAGCCCTTATAAGTCCTCTCGACTTACAAGGAGAAAACCCTCTTGTAGGATCCTTACGACTTACAGAGGAACATACACTTAGGAATCCTCACGATTCCTAAGGAGAAAATACACCTACAAGATCCTCACGACTTATAGGGAGAAATACCTTTATGAGACCCTTACGGCTCATGAAGTTAAAAGCCTTAGTCGACAGGACCCTAACCCTGGTCGCTAAGCCTCCTTTGTTCGACAACGACAGAGGCAAATGATGATTCGCTCTTGGCAATATCCCAGTTGTAGCGGTGCTGATGCCGAAATCGGTGTCCAATTTCAGGTTTACGGCGAAAAGCCAGTAGGCCGCACATGCATACGAAATAGCCGAAATGATGGGGCAACTTGCAATAAAAAGCAGCAAGTAAAATGTATGCATGCGAAATAGCCGAAATGATTGGGCAACTCGCAATAAAAAGCAGCGAGTAAAAATAAAATAAACAGCCGAAATGATTGGGCACCGCGAAAAATAGCCGAAATGATTGGGCAATCGCGACCTTCGCGATATAAAAGCTGAAATGATAGAGCATCGCGGAGATAAAACAAAAAATGATGATAAAACTTTGGCCCTACAGTTAAGATCACATCGATCCCTGTATACAATCCAAGGGCGTAAACAAAGAGGGAACCATACTTTCCCAACAGGCTCCGCCAGAAGACGAAGCCAAATCTCGACGGTTCAGTCCAACTCCGAAGAAATCAGTGTCTTCAGCGGATACCTCGACTCACGGATACAAACACTCCTTGATGAGAGCCTCCTGATCCGCGTCGACTCGCAGAGCCACCAGTGCCTCCGTGGGAAATTCCCGATTCGTTTCAAACCCCAAGGAAACAAATAATCCTTGGCGCTTGGGAAACAAATAATCCCTAGCAAACTCCTCGACTCACGGATACAAACACTCCTTGATGAGAACCTCCTGATCCGCGTCGACTCGCAGAGCCACCAGTGCCTCCGTGGGAAATTCCCGACTCGTTTCAAACCCCAAGGAAACAAATAATCCTTGGCGCTTGGGAAACAAATAATCCCTGGCAAACTCCTCGACTCACGGATACAAACACTCCTTGATGAGAACCTCCTGATCCGCGTCGACTCGCAGAGCCACCAGTGCCTCCATGGGAAATTCCCGACTCGTTTCAAACCCCAAGGAAACAAATAATCCTTGGCGCTTGGGAAACAAATAATCCCTAGCAAACTCCTCGACTCACGGATACAAACACTCCTTGACGAGAGCCTCCTGATCCGCGTCGACTCGCAGAGCCACCAGTGCCTCCGTGGGAAATTCCCGACTCGTTTCAAACCCCAAGGAAACAAATAATCCTTGGCGCTAGGGAAACAAATAATCCTTAGCAAATTCCTTGACTCACGGATACAAACACTCCTTGACGAGAGCCTCCTGATCCGCGTCGACTCGCAGAGCAACCAGTGCCTCCGTGGGAAATTCTCGACTCGTTTCAAACCCCAAGGAAACAAATAATCCTTGGCGCTTGGGAAACAAATAATCCCTAGCAAACTCCTCGACTCACGGATACAAACACTCCTTTACGAGAGCCTCCTGATCCGCGTCGACTCGCAGAGCCACCAGTGCCTCCGTGGGAAATTCTCGACTCGTTTCAAACCCCTAGGAAACAAATAATCCTTGGCGCTAGGGAAACAAATAATCCTTAGCAAATTCCTCGACTCACGGATACAAACACTCCTTGACGAGAGCCTCCTGATCTGCGTCGACTCGCAGAGCAATCAGTGCCTCCGTGGGAAATTCTCGACTCGTTTCAAACCCCAAGGAAACAAATAATCCTTAGCGCTTGGGAAACAAATAATCCCTAGCAAACTCCTCGACTCACGAATACAAACACTCCTTAATGAGAGCCTCCTGATTCGCGTCGGCTCGCAGAGAAACTAGTGTCTCCGCGGGAAATTCCCGATTCGTCTCAACATGCAAATGAAGCCTCAGGCAGCAGGGACTAAAAAACTTGCTTCCTGAACAATGGGACCCTGCAAGTCAATCCAAAATGGTCTCTTGCATACTATTCACGGGTCTCACTCTCCAAAGTCGAATTTCGACGAGGAGGGAAACAACCGCTTGTGGGTCCTCTCGACTCGTAAGAGGGAAAAATTCTCTTATAGGATCCTTACGACTTGTAAGAGAAAACCACACTTAGAAATCCTCACGATTCCTAAGGAGAAAGCCCACCTACGAGATCCTCTCGATCCGTAGGAAGAAGAATCTCTATGAGACCCTCACGGCTCATGGAGTTGAAAAGTCTTAGGCAGCAGATCCGAACCTGCGGCCTAAGCCATCGCTATTTCTTAAGAAAGTCAGGATACTCGTTCTAATCATCTGTCAACCATGTTTGCTAAAGTGATATGCTGATAGTAAAAGAAAGAAAAGACGGAGAAAATGACACATTACAAAAAAAGGTGTATCTTTTATTCATAAACTTGATTGGGTACAGGATACATTATGTCAAAGAATAAAAAATATATATATACATTCTTTTATCTACAAGTACAAACGATACAAAGATGGATAGCTACTGAGGAGGAAGTGTCTTTAGTAAATCCACAAGCTGCTCTCGCACTTCCTTCAGCGCCTCCTCCTGAGTGACAGCCGTAGCCACCTCCGCCTCCACCTGGGCCCGCTGCCGCAAGAAAGATGAAAGTTGCTCCTCCGCCACCTTCTGGGCTGCTTCCTAGCTGGGTGCATCTCGCTCGACAACATCAAGTTGTTGCCTCAATGATAACCCTTCAGAAAGACATTGCAGAAGGCTCTCAAAGACAACCTTCAGCCGTGAGGCGTTGGCCTCCTCCCGAACATGTAGTTGGGCAGACTTGCTCGAAGTCTCACCACGCTCCTTACGCCTTGAAATGACTTCTTGTTCGAGGTGGCGGAAGTAAGGAGCGCTCTGCTCAATCCACGCTGTTCTTTGATTACTGGCAGCCAAGGTCTCGGGAGCGGGACGCAGCGACTCCAACTGATATAGGCGACCCTCGATCTCCCTACAATGGTTAACCCAGGATGCGATGCTGCCCTCATCATGAAAGTCCACGAGTATTGTTAGCATCGGGTTAACCACCATAGCGAAGTCCGCGGCAGATGTAGGAGTTTCAACGTCAAGTTCCTCGACGTAGTCACTCAACATGCGCAGACTATTCGCGGCGCCTTTTGAAGACAGACTCCTCAGATAAGGACCCGCCGGCATTGTAATACGAGGCTCGAAGGGCGCCGAGGCTGGAATGACAGCTGAAAAGAAACAGGATGCGATCAGATAACAGTTCTGAAAATAAAGAAGGGTGGATTCATCAATGTGATAGTCGCTGTACCAGCTGAGGCAGGTGGCAGGGCCGGAAGGGTCGGCAGCATAGCCCGTCTTTTTCATCCCCTCCTTCGATTTGTAACACTGCAGTCGAGATGAGAAAAAAAAAGGGTTTAGAAGTAATCCCATCAATGAAGAAAGAAGGATATCATTGGAAATCATACTCACCAACGTCACCAGAGGAAGAAGCGAGCTCGGATGGGAAGGAGAAGTGTGGGAGCAACATCTGATAAAGATGGTCAAAAAGTACTCCTGAAAAGGCACAACAACACAACTTCAGTACATAAACTATACATCTGAAAGATAAGACTAATAAGTTGCGAACCCATACCTTCCAACATCTTAGATGGTATGAGAGAGGGTTGAGAGGTGACTACCGCCAAGGCAGTCGTTGAAGGCGCTCCCTCAAGCAGTGGGGCATCGGTGCTGGATGCACCTGCGTTACAAGAAAGGTGAACTTGTCAGAAAGGACTGTAAAGTAAAGAAAACAGCAACTTGGGGTTTACCTGAGGAGCTCCCGGCTGAAACGGAGACAACTCCCTCCTCTATCGACATGAGGCCACCGCCCGTGGCCTCATCACCCGACTCGATGGGAACCGTCGTCGTGCTCGCGCGGCCAGGAGACGGCTGAAGATCGTAGATAGGGAGAGCAATGATCGGAGCATTACCAGACTCTTAGGAGAGAGCGGCTGACTCCTTCTCGAGAGTCGTGCTCATCTCACCCGCTACTTCTTCGGGCTCCGCGACCTCCATCGGCTCATCCGCCGTCACCACGATGTCACCGGCCTCAAGCGCCTCGTCCGCCACTACCGTGGGCTCAGTTATAATGATCATATCATCTGCCACCGCTTCAGGTTCGGCATCAATGACCTTCTCGACTACAGGCCCCTCGACCTCCACCTCATGCTCCAAAGCCATAACGACGTTGCCCACCGTCGGCTCGAGTTCGGCAGGTACCGCCTCCTCTGTTTCTTTGGGATCAACGGTTTCCGCCTCCCCCTCGATCGGACTTGGCCCTGCAAGATAAGGGATATAAGGACCAATGACATTAAAAATCCTTATAACAAAAACTCTGAGAGAAATATTACCTGAAGCAGATTTACCGTTTGCGCTCCGAACTGCGCGCGCCACCTCTCTGCGGGCAGTGGATAGGGCGACAGGGGCCTCTTCAGATGGAGTATCAGCACAAGGGGCGGTACTGGGACCCGCTCCCATAGCCAAGGCAGCCCTGAGCGCCTTCGCCTCACGCCTCAGCCGCTTCCTTTCCTTCCGGGATGTCGCGATGGACTTTTGTGACGCCTCCTTCAAGGCGTCGTCATTCTCGTTCAGGGATGCCTCCAGCGCCTTTAAGGCATCTTTCATCGGCTCTTCAAGACGAACCTCCTGCGGTGGCCCAGAGGAAGCAGGAACATCGGCAGCCGGTAAAACATCTGCGTCACTTGGAGGGAACGACATTAAGGTTCCTGTGATTAAAAGGGAAATGTTAGATTGACCGTAACACAAGGGAAATGAAAACTTGATGAATCGAAACTTACCAAGGCACATGGATGCTCTAAGACGTTCCTCTTCCTGGAAAGTCTTCAGAGAAGCGGCAATGGCTTCTTCGTCAGTGATGCCTGTTGAAAGGAAAGAAAGAAAAGCGTTAGTCAAAGGCAATGAAGAGGATATGTTGCAATAAAGAAAAGGCGACTAGTAGTTACCTGATTGCGCTAGTTTAGCCAGCCACGCGTCACGCCTCACCAACCACGCTGAAGCTTCGAGAGCAGCCTCCAAGTCTGTATCGTCCGGCGGCGGCATCACTAGTCCTTCGTTAGTCCCGTATTCGATCAGGCCCTCGGCATAGAGGGCATGGCGTTCCTAACCGAACACGACGTCCGCGGCAAAGAGCGACTTCTTTTTCTTTTGCCCTCCGACCCTAGGCTCACGTGGGATCGACTTCCGCTTAGCAGCCATTTTGGGACGACGGGTTCCGATGTCTGCACCTACACCGGACTCCGGCGAGGCCACGACCACTGTCTCCACTGGAGCACGGGACGCTGGGGCTGCATCTGTAATATCGGGAAGCGGCAATCCGTGCGGAGGACTTTGCGCACGTGATGGTCTGCCCCCGGCATCTTTTAGAGGAGGAACCACGGGGTCCTTGGCATTAAGGGAGCATTACGGTCGGTGCCGGGAGGTGCTTCTTTACGGTCGATCAACACTCGCCTCTCCTCCTTTATAACGGCCCCCGTCGCATGATTGTACCACTCTTTATATACATTAAGGAGTCGTGGAGCGCAGGCCGGCGTGCTGATAAAAAAACGAGAACCCGTGTTCAGGCGCATGAAGTGATGTAACGCGTTCTCCATCCCTTCTTCATTGGCAGCAGGTTCCAGTAAGAAAGCTTCCAAGGGTACCCCTTGATCGTAGCCCAGTTGTTGGGCGAAACGATGCGGGTTATATCTCATGAAGATTGCCGCACCGTCCTGCCTGAAGACTAAGAAGCCCGGTCTAATAGAATACAAGTGGAGGGTCTCCTAGGCCGTCAACACTGAAGCTCCATCCTTAAAGGAGTCCTGTAATGGTCGCACCGCAATGGTGGACGCTTTTCCAATGGTTAATACCTTGTCAATGAAGGACATCCCGACTCCAATGGTGTGAGGGCGAAGCAGTAAACCCCTGGCGTTCCGTGGTGAGGGGGTCACGATTGATGAGCCAATCAACTGTATAATGCGAGGAAAACCGCACTTGTCAAAGAATGAAGGCCTTTTATGCATGCCGAAGACACCCGCCGTGTGTAGCTCGAGCCACGATGCAAAGTAGTGCATCGGGAAGACCACGTGCAGTACCCCGGGCTCATTGGCATCCGCTGCTCGGCTGAGGCCATGATATAGGTGCGCCAAGCCAGCGATCCCCACAGCCACCTTTACCCCGATGACCATTCGGTGGGCAGGGTAAAAGACAGAAGGCCGCATGAGATGAGAGTGCATTGGGATCGCGAACCAACTCAGCCACAGTCCGAGAAATCCTAAGAAAAAGGCCTCCTCATCCATTCCAGGGGCTGCAATTTATGCAAAAGACATGGTTGGGGAGTTAGGAAGAAAAAAGTCCTTTTGGTCTATGTCTTTCGCTGGCAGGTTATCCAAACCTAAACCGAAAGGGTCATCCAGGGTGGCAAACTTGGCAGATCCCGATGAAATGACGCTTGGACGAAGGAAACGAGCAATGAAGTCCTCAAAGTTAACCCCCCGACTCCCATGTTCGATAAAAAGGGACTCGTAGATGTTCAACACCTTGATCAGGCTCGGGAATTGGTGTTGAACGGCATTTTCCGGCATGATCCCCCTTACCATCGGCTTAGCACCGAAGACGTACTCATCTGTCGGGAGCAGCTCTTCATAGTGTTCCCCCATGACTGGTAGGCCGGTTACCTCCGCGAATTCCTCCAAAGAGATGGACACTTCCCGATCCATGGCAAGGAAAGTGTGGGTGGGAATGTTCCACTGCTCCAAGAAAGCCTTAAACCACCAGGTGGGGAGCGTGGGATACTGGAAGAGAGAGACATAGACCGCGGGGTACAATCCTAATCTTATCAACTGCGACTTCTTCGTCGACAGGATGTACCGGGCCCACGGCAAGTAGCCAATCGGATGGCGGGGGATTGGACCAATGTTATATGATTGCCCCCATGGTCTCGCCTCGCCCTGACAGATACGACGTCCTAGGATATCCAAGACCATAGGACGTTGGACCGGAACCGCATCCATAGCGGGATGAAGAAAGCTGTTCGCGTTCCAATCCACCATCTCCACGGCATACTGCACCGAGGGTGGGGTAGCATAATGAATCGCCGTAATGGGCTCGGACGGCACTGCGCATGTGAAGCTGCGTCGACTCATAATGATCTGGTTATACCACGACCCCCAAAGGTGGAGACTCTTGTATTCCGGGTCGTGTTCCTTAATCATGGCCAGGACCTCACGGTCCAAAGGCGCCTCGGGAAATCCCTCCTCTGTACGAACAAACGGGAACGAGGTGTCGAGAGACATGATCGCTGCAAAAGAACAAAATAGTCGTCAGTGCTACAATCCCAACGCTTGGCATTTAAAAAAAAATCTTCGATTAAATGAATTTAAAAATTAATTATATTAAAATTAATCACACCGCAGTGCAGTGGGTAGAGGACCAAATGGGGACCCACAAAATCTGGATGAAAATGCCTCTTTTAATAAGACAGACTCATCATTGGGTAAGACTGTCAGTTAGAGAAAAGATCCCCAAGAGAATATTATCATCAGTAGGGAATCCCTACAGACAAGGAGAAAATCTCCTCTTTCAGAGGAAAGCTCTGTCACAGAGTGACACTTGTCAAACTCTGGTCCCAGGGAAATAAGATTCCTTAAAGGAGCATAGCTCTGTGGTAATAATGGAAAAGGTCCATCAGAATTTTTTTTTTACACTTAAAAGAATCAACAATTTTGGAATCTTGAAAGATTCATGAAAAACTTATAAAAAGATTCCTCATTTTTCAAATCTAAAAGAGCTATTTTTGGATCCATGAGCAAAGCTTTGTTCATGGGTTAAAACCCATGAACAAGATCTCTGTAGATCTATGGATTCATGAGAGCAAAGCTCTGTTGATGAAACCCCAAAGGGGATTTCTTTAGATCAGAAGATCTGTGAGAGCAAAGCTCTATTGGTTAATTAAAATTAATTTAACTTAAGATTAATTTTACCTAAAGTTTTCTAACTTGGAAAATGAGAGCAAAGCTCTAAAGTTCTGGAAACGAGAGCAAAGCTCTGGAGTTCTAAGCAAGAGCAAAGCTCTGGAAATCAAAATCTAAAAAATGGTGAGATTTTTCTAAGGGTCAGAGGTCCTATTTATAAGGCGCTTGCGCCCCTTGAGCTCACCCCTTGATCCAACGATCAGGAGTTTGCCACCGCTGCACTCACGTGTGAGCCACGTGAGCGCAACGGTGGGGGGGCATTTGTTTCCCCCAATCAGAGCAAAACTCTGTTGAAATTCAAAATTCAAAATTTTGAAGCAACGCTTCAAATCTCGGGCGCAACGCGCCACATGTCAGGCGCTGATACGTCAGCACAGTGCCCAAGAAGGCGCGCCCAATCAGAGCAAAGCTCTATTTAAACTAAAATTAAAGGAAGCAACGCTTCAGTTGCGCAGGCGCTGCGCTGCGCGACACATGTCAGCGCAGTTGCGCTGCGCTGTGCGCTGCGCGACACGTGTCACGCGCTGGGGCATCTGCGCCAAACAGAATTCAAATTTTAAGAGATCTTTTCTGTTCTTGTTAAAACAAGAAAATTTTCTTCTGCAAAGCAGAAGCCCTTAGATCAAAGATCCAACGGTGGGTGTCACGCCCCGCTTCCCAATGTACGGCGAAGTGGTCGTGACGAGGCCCGCTACGTATGTACTCAGAAGTACATACGCTAAGCGTAACTAAGCAATATAAAATAATCACAATAGACAAATAAAATTGAGATAACAGCAACTTTTATTAATAACATTCTTTATACAATGCATGAAATGAAAATACAACTGGAATGAAAAAAGAGAAAGCAATGCCTAAACAGTGGCATAATAATAAAAGGAAATACTGGAAAGAACAAGTACAAAGTCTAGAGCTCTGGATCTTCTTGGAACTGCTCCAAATCTTCAGTTGTTGGCTCGGTCTCAACTTGGTCCAACGCACCTGACGACATTCAAAGAAGAAAGAAATAGAATGTCGTCAGCGAACAGGTCGCTCGGTAAGTCCCAAAGAAAAGTGGAGTGAGAATGGCAGAGTAACAGTATTTTCTAGAGTATTATGTTGTAGAATATTATGGAATATTGTTTAACGCAGTTGTTTGTAGCTTGGTACAGAAGAATGCCAGTGTATACGAGGGGGATCTCTATATGCTAGAGATCAGTGCAAACGGAGAGTACAAGGAACCGTTATGCCACGGTACAACAGCAACAGTATTCATGTTAGGTGTCTTAATCTGACCACCTCATTCCACTTTTAACATCTTCCGTACCAATCTACCCCTTTAAACCCCGTAATGTTTTAACAGTGTTGTAGTAATGGAATATGTAAATTGAGTGACTGACCAAAACCATGATATCAGTAAACATGTTGCAACTGTATAATCAGGTAAATGGAATATCAGGATAATGGAATGAATATCCATGGTTTGATTCAGTCAAAAATGAATATATTGTTAACTGTATTCAGGGATTCACGATTTCAAGTTGTGTTGGAATATGATTGAAATATAGATTGACTTGAATTATATTCAAGTCAGAATTAGTCAGACTCTAACCCGAGTCAGACTAAAAGAAAGATAATTTGAAGTTCAATATTAGCTAGGGGCCTTATTGTAATTTGTGAAACTTGAGGGGGTTTTATGTAAAAAGTACTTTTGTATAGTTTTCAAAATATACCTCAAGTATTTAATAATCGTCTTTATTATTGTAATGGATGTGAATTTTATTTGTGTTATTCTAGTGAATATATCCTAATAAAAGTATTAATTGTTTATTTGAAATTCGTGGTATTTTAATGTAACTTTTAATCTATGATTTTTAGGAAAAAGTGGAAACTTGATATTATAACAAAATAAGTGTTTAAATGATAATTATATATAATAAAACACTTAAATGATTTTTAAATGAATATTTTATTTACAAAAAATATTACTTTCCTTAAATATTGTATTTAAATCTTTCGAGACCGAATGCTCCTTGCGGAGGTCTGAATCTCGCACTACTAGCCTGCGGGTGCACGATGAACCGTGCTATCCCTAACAGGTTCCCCAAAGATGGGTTGTAATGGCACTTTGCTCAGGTTTTTATAAATACTTTTAATTTAGGGAAAAGGTTTTCTAAATATAGGGTATTTATTTGTAAAAGTATATAGTTCTCCATATTTTAGTTGTTAGGGTTTCCTAGACCATCTAACCTATATTCTATGGTCTAAACGATGAGTCATTAGAAGCCTCAAATCGCCTCTTCACCGTCGAATGCAGCCAGGTAAGTGCCAGGTAAGTGGGAAGGAACCACAGTCGTGGGCCTAATTAAAAACCACTAGCCTTAGACACACTTGCCTAGACCCACAAGACAGTTTAGATAAACGATCGATGTCCATGACCAATCGTGCTTTCATTTTGTATAAGTTTTATTTAAAAAGAATTTACAATTTAAAGATTAAACTAAAAGTTATAAAGGTTATGGTATTTTAGTGAAAAAGTCCTATAATATCGTATTCTGTATTTTTGTTATTTATCAATTAGGGTTATAATGAGTGTGTGTAAGGGTAGGTCATTACCCCGTGACTTATATTAAATTTTGGTGAAGTTTCAAGGTGAAATAAGCTATGTTAAACTTAAGGGTATTAAGGTGCAAGAATACGGTATTCATAAACGTTATCATTTCATGTGTGAAATTTCATCCAAATTGAATGAAACAAGTTTTGTTATCAAAATAAACATGATTAGGAGTGGGGTATCTAAATAGAACATTAAAATTTAACTTGATGGTATTTTTATGCAAGAAATACGGTTTTCTAAAGAACTTGTCATTTCATGTGGAAAAGTACAATTAAATTTGACTTAAGGGTGATTAATAGTCAACATGCAAGAGGGTTGATAATATGTATTAGGTGACAAGTGGAATTTTTAAGAAAAACCGAATCGGAAATCGGTTTGTCCGATTTCCGTCGGGTTTCAAAAAGTCGTATTTTGCAAATATAGAAAAGAGAGGTAGAAGGTTGGGACTTACGGGTTTGGACAAGCTAAGCGTTCTAAAAGGTGTGGTGGTTGCCGATTCGTTGGAAACGTCACGTCGGTCTTGATCCGGTCGCCGGAATCCGTCGTCGGTTTCGGCAGCGCTTCGCTTCTCGCTCTTTGCACCAAGTTCTCAAGAGTTTTAGAGAGTATGCTTAGAGTTGTGAGGGGAAAAGGTAGAGGGTAGGGGCCTTTATATAGGGCTAGGCTAGGGTTAGGGTTAGGGTAGATGAAAAGTTAAAAAATAAAAATGTGATAAAATGTAATAAAAATGTATTAAAAGTGGAGTAATTGGGGGTTTTAAAGATCTCTGGAAGTGTTATTGGGCTGAAACTTTGCAGGTGAGTAGGGAATACCAAAAGACACAACTTTCATGTTGTGACCCTTGCCGGAATCGGCCTAAAAGGGGGTGACTCGGCCGTGACTCGGTCGGATCACTGAGTCGGCCGAGTCAAGGCCGAGTTGGCCGATTCCCGACCGAGTCCGGTGACCTGGATCTCCCCCGACGGTTCATCTATCCTCTGCAAGTGTTACATCTTTGGGTGTAGTGGGGTTTTTGTGAGATATGCACGTGTAAACTCTTGGTATTCTAAAGGTTTTCTAAAAAATCAATAATAAAAATAATGTGGGGTATGGGATTCGAACTCTGGTGGCTTAGTTCAGCAGTGCAAGGTATTACCAATGAGCTACAAGCTCCTTCTTGTAATTATTGTAAAGAGATAGATACTTAAAGTGTTATCAGCAACATTAATACTCCAAGTATATTTCAATTTTAAATCAAATTTTGGTATACAAAAATTGGAGTTGTTACAGTGGGGAAAATTCCCCAAATCACTCAGAGAAAGATCTCTTTAACAAATTTAACTAATTTGTGGGCACTATAAAAAGGACCCTAGGCCTCAATTCAAAGGCATCAACATTTTCTATACAAAAAAAAGAAGAAGGGAAAGAGAACTCTGAAGAATTCCTCAAGAACAAAAAGGTAAAAACCTTTAGAAAAAAAAGAGAAAGTTCACTCATGAACAGATCATAGATCTAAAAACAAGATCAATGATCTTTAATAAAAAATAATAATAATAAAATAGTGCTTTGCACTTTTATGAACTTTTGGTTCTTTGAGATAAGAAAAACAAGAAAAACTTATCTTTTCTTTGATCTAAATTAGATCAAGAAATCAAATAGTGCTTTGCACTTCTGTTCTTGAATCTAAAAGATTCCTAGTGTTTTGCACTTCCAAACTGCGCTGTTGCGCTCTTGAGAGAGCGCCACGTGTCAGCTACAGAATAATTTGCGCTATGCGCTCTTAAAATAGAGCTTTGCTCTCTGGAATTGGCGCAACTCACCAGAGCGCGCCACGTGTCAACAGCGCAGCGCCCTAGCGTAGCGCACTGCGCTGTTGCGCTTGCGCTCACCAGAGCATGACACGTGTCCTTACCATAAGCGCTTGCGCTCTTTGACTGGCGCTTGCGCTCTTTGACTGGCGCAAAGCGCCTGAATAATGCAATGCATTTATTTTACTGAAGGGCCAGGCCCAAATCAGAGGGGCCTAATAGGCCGAATTAAATTGCAATACAATGAAAAGGGGCAGAGCCCAAACAAAAATTGAAAATGCAATAAAACAGGGCAGAGCCCAAGCAAGACTGATGCTCTGCATCATATATAAATGGGCACAGCCCTGATAAAATAAATAATGCTATGCGTTATTAAACAGGAGCAGAGCCCCAGTAAAGGCCTAACATGCAAAAAATAAATAAAATGTTGAACATTTTCAACTGGACTTAGCCCAATTCTAGCCGTAAGTCCTTAAATTAAATTGACTAAGCAAGATTGCTCTCGTAAATCAATTTACATCTGGTTCGAGGGTACATCTCCGAACTCCTCTGACACATGTCGTTGTAATCCTTCAACGTCGTCAGAGAGGTAACGGGTCCCGACGACCACACATCGATATGGACTGCGGGGTCCTTAAACTCGTGGACCGAAACGTCCCTAAACTAATGTTGGACCGAAACGTCCCTAAACTAATGGTGGACCGAAACGTCCCTAAACTAACAATGGACCACCACGTCCCTAAACTGGCAATGGACCACCACGTCCCTAAACTGGCAATGGACCACCACGTCCCTAAAGTAGAACAATAGAGCCTCCAAATGCTCTTTTGCCGGATCTAAACGATCCCGTTTAAGTTGATCTTAGCCCCAAACGCGGCTAACGTATCCTTAAACATCCAAATGGATTATAAAACTCCAAATCAACTTTGGTTCAAGGGTACATCTCCGAACTCCTCTGACACTTATCGTTGTAATCCTTCAACGACGTCAGAGAGGTGACGAGTCCCGACGACCATATATTAAATGGATTATCACGTTAAGTTAATCTTAGTCTTAAACAGGACTATCGTATCCTTAACGAACGTTTAAGTTGATCTTAGCCGCAACGCGACTAATGCATCCTTAAACTAAAAACACCAAACCCAAATCTAAGTAAATACGGATTTGGACTAATCCACGTCCTATGGGCGATGGCATTACTCAGTCTCCGTATACAATCCACGGGCAACCACAAACAAAACAAACACACGCGACACGAAGTAAAATTCTGGAGAAGGAGAAAGTTGTTACCGCTATGCGATAGCGTAATTAACTGCAGGAGCTTGCGCCTGCAGGGAAAGATCTCTTTAACTGATTCAACAAATCATTTGGCACTATATAAAGGCCCCTAGACTCTAAGTCTAAAACACAGAGAAACACATTGAGATTAAGAGAGACAAAAACACAGAAATCTTCTGAAAACTTTGAGAAAGAACTCAGAAAAAGAAAAAGGTAAACCTTTGAAAAGAAGAACTTCTTCTAAAAAGATCAATGATCTAAGAACAAGATCAAGATCTTAAATAAAAAGAAAAAGATCAATAAAGGATCAAATAATAAGAATAAAAAAAAAGAAGTAATATACTTCTTTATTAGATCTTTTGATCTACATATAAAGGCACAGCCTTTTGATGAACCATTGGTTCTTTAAATCTTGAGGTAAAACCTCTTGAAACAAGAAAAAACTTGTTTTCTTTTATCTAAATTTGATCAAGAGATTAAACAGTGCCCTGCACTTGTAAAATCTGCACTGTTGCGCTCTTGGGTTGGCGCAAGCCACCAGAGAGCGCCACGTGTCAGCCCCAGAACAAACTGCGCCTTGCACTTTACAAAAATGAGCATTGCGCTCTTGGATTGGCGCAACTCACCAGGGTGCGCCACGTGTCAGCAGCGCACTAGCGCAGCGCAATGGCGCAGCGCACTGCGCTTGCGCTTACCAGAGCGTGACACGTGTCACCCCCACATGAGTTTGCACCTTGCGCTCCTCAATTGGCGCAAAGCGCCTGACAAGCCACGTGGGGCACTGTCAGAACATTAAATGCAATGCATTATTGAAAGGCAGAGCCCAATTAAGAGGTCCAATGGACCAAAACAAATGCTCTGCATTATTAAAGAAAAGGGGCAGAGCCTAAATAAAGGCCTAATAGGCCAAATACAAATAAATGTCGAACATTTTCAAATGGACTTAGCCCAACATTGGCCGTAAGTTCTCAAATTAAATTGAACCGAGCACAACTGCTCTTTCAAATCAGTTTACATCCGGTTCAAGGGTACATCTTTGAACTCCTCTGATATTTGTCGTTGTAATCCTTCAACGTCGTCAGAGAGGTGACGGGTCCCGACAACCACACATTGATACGGAATGTGGGGTCCTTAAACTCATGGACTATGAGGTCCTTAAACCAATATTCGTCCCCAAAATGGGAATGTTGGACCACCATGTCCTTAAACTGGAAATGGACCGAAATGTCATTAAACTAATATTCGTCCCCAAAATGGGAATGTTGGACCACTATGTCCCTAAACTGGAACAATAGAGCCAATTGCTCTCCTGTTGGATCTAAACGATCCCGTTAAGTTGATCTTAGTCTGGAAATTAGACTAACGTATCCTTAACAAACGTTTAAGTTGATCTTAGCCTCAAATATGGCTAACGTATCCTTAAACCAAAATCTTCAAACAGACTTTAGTCCCAAATTGGACTATAGAGCTCCCAACCAACTTTGGTTCAAAGGGTACATCTCTGAACTCCTCTGATATCTGTCGCTGTAATCCTTCAACGTCGTCAGAGAGGTGACGGGTCCCGATGGACATACATTCAATGGACCACTATGTCCCTAAACTGGAACAATAGAGCCAATTGCTCTTTTGTCGGATCTAAACGATCCCGTTAAGTTGATCTTAGTCTGGAAATTAGACTAGCGTATCCTTAACAAACGTTTAAGTTGATCTTAGCCTCAAATATGGCTAACGTATCCTTAAACCAAAACCCAAACCCAAATCTAAGAAAATACGGATTTGGACTAATCCACGTCCTACGGGCGACGACATAACTTAGTCTCCGTATACAATCCACGGGCAACCATAAACAAAATAAAAATCCACGACACGAAGTGAAATTCTGGAGAAGGAAAAAGTTGTTACCGTGAAGCGGTAGCGTAATTAACTGCAGGGGCTTGCGCCTGCAGGGAAGAGCGTCCCCACAATCAAAAACCCCTCAGACGAGGGGGAATCTGACGAAGTCTGCTACATCGGCCGCATCCGTCTAAACCTCCGATACACGGTGCCATAAATCAACTTGGCATCTTCGGAGAGGTGGACGGGTAAAACCAATTAGCATCTACCCCGAATCTCAGGCAAGACGTCCATGTCTCGGCCGCCATTCGGAGGGGAACAAATTCTGGCACGCCCGGTGGGACCTTTTCCTCTTTCCACTCCACACTTCTTGTGTCGTGTTCGCGAACCAATCGCGGTTTGTTAATGGTTGCCTGTGGATTCGAGGTACTTAGATTTGGTGTCTTATCCCGTGCAGAAAACAGAAGATCGATGGCTTCGAATTGCACTAACTGCAACTGCAACTGCAACTCTCACTCCGTCCCTGCTGGAGGAGTGACTTACGGGCCCCGAGCGGCCTCTCTTTTTAAGATGCCGGTGGACCAGATGACTCAGGCCACTCCCGGACTGTTCTTTGGGACCATGCTCCCACCGATGAGCTTCAATGCCCCAATGACGTCGCGAGAAGCTCCAAAGAAGTCGGTCTTCGATCGGCTCACCACTACCACGGCCCCTCTTAACGGGTCGTCCAATTCCAACTCCTCGGTCTTCACCAGACTGAGCCTAAACTCCGATGGGCCTGACAAGAAGCCCATGGCCCCTGAATTGGCCATCCTGAGGAAGATAGCCATCTCTGCTCCTGAAGTCGTCAAGACGGCTTCTCCTGCCAAAGAGTCGGTCTTTACAAGACTGACTATTCCGGCTCCCGTTCCTGCTCGAAGGTCTGTCTTTCACAGATTGGATCCCGCTTCTCAACGAACGTCAGTCTTCAAGAGGCTGACACCGGCAGCAGCCCCTCCCCAGAACAGGGGGCAAGACGAAGCCGTCGCTGAACCAATCCCAACAACCCGTCACGCCCGACGTCGCCACTGGCGCCGGATAAGGAAGACTGGGGGCAACTCCCCCTCTGGGCTAACGCCACCAGCTCCAACGGTGGAAGTTAATGCTGCTGTTCCAACTGGGAACAGCTTTGAGCTGCTGAACAGGGTACGCAGAAATTCGCCAACTGCGGTGCTCAAAAGATCTCCTCCACCGGTAGAGACCGTCGTAGAAGCAAAATCAGAAAAGCCGGAGCAGTCTCCTCAACGGATGTCTTCCAGGATCTACAAGACTTGGCGACGAGTCCAAGAATCGGTGATTGATCCGAATTTCTCTCACCAGCATAAGAAGTCGAAGGTCCGACAGGAGAAAGACCGCCCCGTTAAGCAACGGAAAACGACAGCCACCTGGGTGCCCACAGCAACGGCTCTCTCAACTTCAATGGCCCACAAGAGAAGAAGGCCGTAGAAAATCCCCACGCCTACGGTGAACGTCAAAGGCAGTGAACCCAAACGCCCTAAGTCCGGGGGCATTGTGGTACACACCGTCTACATGGCGTCCGGGAAAGAAGACAGCCGCATATCCACAGGTCATAGACCGCTTACGCGATCGGTGACTAAAACCCAGGTGTAGCAGCAGCAGAAGCTCCAGGAGATGCTGACTGAGATGGATGCACTTACCGGGCCAAAAGAAAGCCCGGAAACATCATCAGAGCAGCGTCATGAACAGGAAACTAACGCTGACTTCCTACGCAGGGTCCTCGAAAATAAGGACAAAGAGGCAGCGGAACAAGCTGCCAACATAAGGCAAATGGCGCTTCTCTTCCAAGACATGGTAGGAATGATGTTACAGCCGGATCCTCCAGCTGAAGACCCTCCGATCATTATTGAAGACGATAGAGGGGAGACATCCAATCCTCCTCCGGCTCTTTCAGCAGCCAAGGAGGAAACCATTTCTAAGGCTGAACTGGATGACTATATAGCTCAGCAAATACGAGCTCATCAAGCGAGTGAAGTAGCTGGGAAAATTGTTAAAACTGGACGACCCTATCCGAGCTGGTATGACCAAATCAGTTATCCGCCGGGATATACGATCCCTAGATTCCACGTGTACAAAGGGATAGGGAATCCACACCAGCATGTCGCTCAATTCAGGGCCTTATGCGGCAACACTGGAGGCGACGACAAACTGCTGCTTCGCCGATTCGTCAGCAGCTTACCAGAAACAGCCTTTGAATGGTATTCGGAGCTACCTAACGACTCTGTCAAAACATTTGTGGAGATGGAGCTACTGTTTACACAAAGATTCGCGAGTGCTAATGAACGCACCCCGATAACAGCACTGGTTAATGCCAGGGTAAGGCCGGACGAAACCTGGGTCCAATATGCAATACGATGGCTAAACTTATGGTCGAAGTGCGAACAACGCATCGAAGAAGCACCTGAGGTAGGCATGTTCGTGGGCACTCTTGATCCGCAAGCGACCATCTCGCAATTTATGATGTTCTTCAAGTCGACCACTTTTCAGGCCTTGATTGACAAGCTGGCCCAAATGGACCAGATGGGCTATAGGCCTTCCTCTTCAAAGACGGAGCCTTGGAATGAAAAGGGCAAAGGGAAAGCAACCTTCGTCGCCAACGCTCAACAACAGCCGAGCAACGCAAAGCCGGTTGTTCGCCAAAACAACGTGCGTCCACGCCCATCCCTCGAGGAGAGACTGGGACGTCCTTACTCATTTCCTCAGAATAAAACGATGAGACTGTTCGAGCTGGCAGTGCGCAACAAACTCATCAATCTGCCGAGTCCAAAAGGTCCGTTGCAGCCAGGCGATGTCAACGATCCTAATTACTGCCCCTACCATCGAGCAGTAAGTCACCCGATCCAAGATTGCTTCGTCTTCAAAAACTGGGTTGAAGACTAATACCAACAGGGCAAGTTCGCGCTGTCCGAAAACTGGAAGGTGAGCCCGCCACAGCCTCATGCTCCTAAAAAGGTGGACACGCCGGGGGCATCATGCTCATTCATAGGAAAAGCCCCATAGACCGAAAAGTCAGTAAACTAGATATTCGCCTCAAATACGGCGACGGCGGACCGAAACGTCCTTAAACTAATGATGGACCACTATGTCCTAAAACTGGATAATGACCGAAACGTCGTTAAACTACTACCAACCCGCGGCATCCCCAGGCTGACTTGAAAAAAAACGGTATGTCCATAAGCAAAACGGGCACGGATGAAAACCCGAAAGGGCTCCGTGAGTAAAAACAGCAGGGCTACCGGCGAGTCTTGTGAAAACCTGAAAAGGCGCACCCTCGTTAGAAAAAAGAATAAAAAAAAAAGAAGACGGTATGTCCATAAGCAAAATGGGCACGGATGAAAACCTGAAAGGGCTCCGTGAGTAAAAACAGCAGGACTACCGACGAGTGTTTGTGAAAACCCAAAAAGGCGCGGCCTCGTTAAAAAAAACACTTACAGGGTCATCTCGACCTTGTAAGGAGAAACCACCTGCGTGAGATCCTTACGACTCATAAGGAAACAACACAGTTAGGGATCCTCACGATTCCTAAGGAGAAATTACACTTGCGAGATCCTCACGACTCGTAACGAGAACTCTCTTATGGGACCCTCACGGCTCATAAGATTTGAAAGTCTTAAGTTACAGAGACCTGAACCTGTTCTTAAGCAACCCCCACAACCTTCGATATGGCCCTACAAGCGGCTCAATGCTGACCCTTGTATACAATCCACAGGCGCGAATAAACATTTCCCTAACCAAGTCCCATCCGTGACTGGGGATATGTTCACACGGTGAACAACCCTTGTAAGTCCTCTCGACTTATAAAGAGAAAGCACTCTTGTAGGATCCTTACGACTTATAAGAGAACATACACTTAGGAATCCCCACGATTCCTAAGGAGAAAACACACCTACGAGATCCTCACGACTTGTAGGGAGAA
Source organism: Agapanthus africanus (assembly GCA_030015575.1). Taxonomy (NCBI): domain Eukaryota; kingdom Viridiplantae; phylum Streptophyta; class Magnoliopsida; order Asparagales; family Amaryllidaceae; genus Agapanthus; species Agapanthus africanus. The sequence continues at coordinate 522,236,618 of JASDDO010000016.1, read as the reverse complement.
ATACCTTTGTGAGACCCTTACGGCTCATGAAGTCAAAAGCCTTAGTCGACAGGACCCTAACCCTGTTTGCTAAGCCACCTTTGTTCGACATCGACAGAGGCAAATGATGATTCGTTCCTGGCAATATCCCAGTTGTAGCGATGCTGATGCCTAAACCGGTATCAAATTCCAAATCCTTTCAAGGCAAATGATGATTCGCTCCTGGCAATATCCCAGTTGTAGCGATGCTGATGCCTAAACCGGTATCAAATTCCAAATCCTTTCATGGCAAATGATGATTCGCTCCTGGTAATATTCCAGTCGCAGCGATACTGATACTAAGATTTGTATCAGATCCCAAATCCCCTACTCGCGAGAAAAAATCAGCGAGCCAAAAAAAATGCATATGAAATAGCCGAAATGATGGGGCAACTTGCAACAAAATCAGCAAGTAAAAATATATGCATACAAAAACAGCCAAAATGATTGGGCAACTCGCAATAAAAAGCAGCGAGTAAAAAGAAAAATAGCCGAAATGATTGGGCACCGCGAAAAATAGCTGAAATGATTGGGCAATCGCGACCTTCGCGATATAAAAAGCTGAAATGATAGAGCATCGCGGAAAGAATTAAAAAAAATGAAAGAATGAAACTTTTTGCCCTACAGGTGAGATCACATCGATCCCTGTATACAATCCAGGGGCACAAACAAAGAGGGAACCGTACCTTCCCAACAGGCTCCATCAGAGAGCGAAGCCAAATCTCGACGGTTCATAGACAACCTAGAGACAACCTCGACATTTGTCGCAATATTGCAGACACAATGTCAACAAACGAAGCAAAAGAAGATCCCTAGCTTCAGGGTCTCGACGTCGATATCGACAACTTAGAGATCACCAACGGCGTTTCTCCTCATTCCAACCATATGCAGACATGACGTCAACAATCGACCTCAGATTCGCAACGAAACGGAACCATGGCAAAGTCCCTAGTTCCAAATCTCAATGGCCACATCTACAACCTGGAGACCAACAACGGTGGGCCTCCTTATTCCAGCAGGACACAGATGTTACACCATCAAACGGAACCATAGCATAGTCCCTAGTTCCAAATCTCGACGGTTCATAGACAACCTAGAGATCATCTCAGCATTCGTCTCGTTACAGCAGACGAGATGTCAACGACGGCATTCCTTTGCAGTCCAGCAGGATGCAGATGCAACGTCAACAAGAGACCCCATGGTCGAAATAATGCGGAGTGACGGCAAAATCCCAACTCCACCTCAGCATTCGTCTCGTTACAGCAGACGCAATGTCAACAACGGCGTTCCTTCGCAGTCCAGCAGGATGTAGATGCAACGTCAACAAAAGACCCCATGGTCAGTAAAGCGGAGTGACGGTAAAATCCCAGCTCCACCTAAGCATTCGTCTCAATACAGCAGACGCAATGTTAACAACAGTGTCCTTCCTCCAACAGGATTCGGACATGACAAAGAAAACGAAGCGAAGGCTAAATTCCTAGCTTCAGGGTCTTGACGGTAACTCATATAAAACCATAAAGACTACCGGAGATCATCCCACATGGAGTGGTCACCACCTCGACGTTCGTCTCGATACAGTAGATGAGATGTCACCACAGCGTTCTCCCTCCAGCAGGATTCAGACGTGACAATCAAACAACGGAGCCACGGTAAAATCCCTAGTTCCAAACCTCGACGGTTCATCAATAACCTAGAGACAACCGCGACATTCATCTCAATACAGCAGACACAATGCCAGCGAACGAAGCGAAGGCCAAATTCCTAGCTTCAGGGTCTTGACGGTAACTCATATAAAACCTGAAAGACTACCGGAGATCATCCCACATGGAGTGGTCACCACCTCGACGTTCGTCTCGATACAGCAGATGAAATGTCACTACAGCGTCCTTCCTCCAACAGGACCCGGACATACCAAAGCAAACGAAGCAAAGGCCAAATTCCTAGCTTCAGGGTCTTAACGGCAAGTTATATAAAGCCTGAAAGACAATCGGAGATTATCTCGCACCAGTGCGGAGTAGTCACTACCTCGGCGTTCGTCTCGACACAACAGACGCAACATCACCAAAAGGAGTCACGGCAAAATCCCTGGTTCCAAACCTCGACGGTTCACCAGCAACCTAGAGACAACCACGACATTCGTCTCAATACGGCGGATGCAATGAAAACAAACGAAGCAAAGGCCAAATTCCTAGCTTCAGGGTCTTAACGGCAAGTCATATAAAGCCTGAAAGACTATCGGAGATCATCTCACCCCAGCGCGAAGTGGTTATGACTCATCGGGGCTCTCCAAAATGAGCCTAACCTCAAGTAAAAAGCGGCATGGAATATCCCTACGCTTGCTCTTCCGACGGTCAAACTACCTAGGAGAATTGCTTGAAGACGTCTTGTCCAGCCCCAGAAGGGATCAGAGACACGACAGTTGCAAGGCTACTCGAACAGAAAAACTACCTATCGAGGAATATATCAGCCAACGCGACGGTACAACGGACAAAACCCTAATACCACAGACCCTAACGGACCTTTGTCGTAAAGAGCAGAGGTTAACTTTGACGTTAGGACATTCTTGCGAGAAATGCTCGATTCGTCTCGACTCGTGAGGAAATTAGTGTCTTTGCGAGAAATGCTCGATTCGTCTCGACTCGTGAGGGAAAGCCTTAGGCAGTGGGGATTAAAAAACCTATTTCCTAAGTACTGGGGCCCTGCAAGTCGATCCAAAACAGTCTCTTGCATACTATCCACGGGTCACACTCTCCAAAGTCGAATCTCGACAAGGAGGGAAACAACCGCTTACGAGTCCTCTCGACTCGTAAGAGGAAAAATTCTCTTATAAGATCCTTACGACTTATAAGAGAAAACACACTTAGGAGTCCTCACAACCCCTAAGGAGAAAATACACCTATGAGATCCTCTCGATCCATAGGCAAAAAAGTCTTTGTGAGACCCTCACGGCTCATAAAGTTGAAAAGTCCTAGGATACAAGGACCCTAAACTTGTCTCCTAAGCCCTCGATTCCATGGCTACTCATAACTTTGCACTACTCACCCACGTACATACTTACGTGGGCAAAGTAGTGGGGGGCATTTGTTCCCGCCAAAATTTTGGCTCAAAACCCGTTCCATATAAAATAATAACAATAAAAGAAAAATAAATAAATAAATAATTAATAATAATAAAAGAGAAAATCTCCCTTTCGAAGCAAAGCTCTGTTCAAATCCCAAGGCGGGAAATGAAGCAATACTTCTGTTTCCCCCAATCAGAGCAAAGCTCTGTTTTAAAAGATAATAAAAATCAAATCTTAAAATAAAAAAGCAACGCTTCAGCTGACTTGCGCTCTGCGCTGCGCGCGCAGTTGCGCTGCGCTCTGGTTGCGCTGCGCGACACGTGTCAGCACAGCTGCGCTGCGCTCTGGTTGCGCTGCGAGACACGTGTCAGCGCATGCGCTTGCGCCAGCTGTGCCAGCATTAAAACAGAAAAATTCTGGAAAGATCTTTCTCAATCTTGTTAAAAACAAGAAAATTTCCTTCTGTAAAACAGAAGCCCTTGGATCAAAGATCCAACGGTGGGGAAAAATCCCCAAATCATTTAGAGAAAGATCTCTTTAACTGATTCAACAAATCATTTGGCACTATATAAAGGCCCCTAGACTCCAAGTCTAAAACACAGAGAAACACATTGAGATTAAGAGAGACAAAAACACAGAAATCTTCTGAAAACTTTGAGAAAGAACTCAGAAAAAGAAAAAGGTAAACCTTTGAAAAGAAGAACTTCTTCTAAAAAGATCAATGATCTAAGAACAAGATCAAGATCTTAAATAAAAAGAAAAAGATCAATAAAGGATCAAATAATAAGAATAAAAAAAAAGAAGTAATATACTTCTTTATTAGATCTTTTGATCTACATATAAAGGCACAGCCTTTTGATGAACCATTGGTTCTTTAAATCTTGAGGTAAAACCTCTTGAAACAAGAAAAAACTTGTTTTCTTTTATCTAAATTTGATCAAGAGATTAAACAGTGCCCTGCACTTGTAAAATCTGCACTGTTGCGCTCTTGGGTTGGCGCAAGCCACCAGAGAGCGCCACGTGTCAGCCCCAGAACAAACTGCGCCTTGCGCTTTACAAAAATGAACATTGCGCTCTTGGATTGGCGCAACTCACCAGGGTGCGCCACGTGTCAGCAGCGCACTAGCGCAGCGCAATGGCGCAACGCACTGCGCTTGCGCTCACCAGAACGTGACACGTGTCACCCCCACATGAGTTTGCGCCTTGCGCTCCTCAATTGGCGCAAAGCGCCTGACAAGCCACGTGGGGCACTGTCAGAACATTAAATGTAATGCATTATTGAAAGGCAGAGCCCAATTAAGAGGTCCAATGGACCAAAACAAATGCTCTGCATTATTAAAGAAAAGGGGCAGAGCCTAAATAAAGGCCTAATAGGCCAAATACAAATAAATGTCGAACATTTTCAAATGGACTTAGCCCAACATTGGCCGTAAGTTCTCAAATTAAATTGAACCGAGCACAACTGCTCTTTCAAATCAGTTTACATCCGGTTCAAGGGTATATCTTTGAACTCCTCTGATATTTGTCGTTGTAATCCTTCAACGTCGTCAGAGAGGTGACGGGTCCCGACAACCACACATTGATACGGACTGTGGGGTCCTTAAACTCATGGACTATGAGGTCCTTAAACCAATATTCGTCCCCAAAATAGGAATGTTGGACCACCATGTCCTTAAACTGGAAATGGACCGAAATGTCATTAAACTAATATTCGTCCCCAAAATGGGAATGTTGGACCACTATGTCCCTAAACTAGAACAATAGAGCCAATTGCTCTCCTGTTGGATCTAAACGATCCCGTTAAGTTGATCTTAGTCTGGAAATTAGACTAACGTATCCTTAACAAACGTTTAAGTTGATCTTAGCCTCAAATATGGCTAACGTATCCTTAAACCAAAATCTTCAAACAGACTTTAGTCCCAAATTGGACTATAGATCTCCCAACCAACTTTGGTTCAAAGGGTACATCTCTGAACTCCTCTGATATCTGTCGCTGTAATCCTTCAACGTCGTCAGAGAGGTGACGGGTCCCGATGGACATACATTCAATGGACCACTATGTCCCTAAACTGAAACAATAGAGCCAATTGCTCTTTTGTCGGATCTAAACTATCCCGTTAAGTTGATCTTAGTCTGGAAATTAGACTAGCGTATCCTTAACAAACGTTTAAGTTGATCTTAGCCTCAAATATGGCTAACGTATCCTTAAACCAAAACCCAAACCCAAATCTAAGAAAATACGGATTTGGACTAATCCACGTCCTACGGGCGACGACATAACTTAGTCTCCGTATACAATCCACGGGCAACCATAAACAAAACAAAAACCCATGACACGAAGTGAAATTCTGGAGAAGGAGAAAGTTGTTACCGCGAAGCGGTAGTGTAATTAACTGCAGGGGCTTGCGCCTGCAAGGAAGAGCGTCCCCACAATCAAAAAGCCCTCAGACGAGAGGGAATCTGACGAAGTCTGCTACATCGGCCGCATCCGTCTAAACCTCCGATACACGGTGCCATAAATCAACTTGGCATCTTCGGAGAGGTGGACGGATAAAACCAATTAGCATCTGCCCCGAATCTCAGGCAAGACGTCCATGTCTCAGCCGCCATTCGGAAGGGAACAGTCCCAAATTGGACTATAGATCCCCCAACCAACATTGGTTCAAGGGTACATCTCTGAACTCCTCTGATATTTGTCGTTGTAATCTTTCAACGTCTTCAGAGAGGTGACGGGTCCCGACAGCCATAAATTCCACGGATTACAATGGACCTCCATGTCCCTAAACTGGAGATCGACCGCAATATCTCTAAACTAAACAATAGAGCCCCAAATGCTCTCTTGTTGGATCTAAATGATCCTGTTAAGTTGATCTTAGTCTGGATATTAGACTAACGTATTCTTAACAAACGGTTAAGTTGATCTTAGTCCCAAATGAGACTAACGTATCCTTAAACCCAAAACCCCAAACCCAAATCTAAGAAAATACGGATTTGGACTAATCCACGTCCTACGGGCGACAACATAAATTAGTCTCCGTATATAATCCACGGGCAACCACAAACAAAACAAACACCCACGACACGAAGTGACCATCTGGAGAAGGAGAAAGTTGTTACCGCGATACGGTAGCGTAATTAACTGCAGGGGCTTGCGCCTGCAGGGAAGAGCGTCCCCACAATCAAAAACCCCTCGAATGAGGGGGAATCTGACGAAGTCTGCTACATCGGCCGCATCCGTTTAAACCTTCGATATATGGTGCCATAAATCAACTTGGTATCTTCGGAGAGGTGGACGGATAACACCTATTAGCATCTGCCCCGAATTTCAGGCAAGACGTCTATCGCGTCTGTCTCGTCGCGTCCTTCGGAGGGGAACATCTGTGAGTACTTTAAATATTTGTTTTGTTTTTTAATAGAAAGAAGGAGCTTGTAGCTCATTGGTAATACCGTGCACTGCTGAACCAACCCACCAGAGTTCCAAATCCCATACCATACCCTCGCATTATTTTTAATATTGTTTTATTTTAATATTTTTAGAATTCCAAGAGTCTACACGTGCTAAACCCGTAAAACCCCACTACACATGTAAAACTAAATGGTCCAGGGGGTAAATGAGACGACGAGACACACTTTGCACCCCGGAATCGGTCGGAATCAGCCGACTCGGGCCGCCGCCGCCGGCCGGACCGCTGATCCCCCAACTCCAAAGTTGCGTCTCTTGGCATCCCCATCACTCCTGCACACTTTAATTTCTTGGATTAGATCAGTAACAGAGCCCCTTTAAAACCATATTTACTCCATTTTAATACATTTTAAATATATTTTAATACAATTTTCAATTCACCCTTTTACCTACTCTAAACCCTAGTCTCACCCTATAAATACAACCCCTAGACACACCCCCTCACTCCAAAATTCTGATCAAAAACTCTCAAGAAAACTCTAGAGAATTTTAGTGTGCAATTGAAGTTAGCAAAAGGTGAAAGCTCCGGCGAAATTCCGACGACGACCCTAAGAGCTCCCGGCGACGAAACGACGCACCGGCGCCTCCTACCGTTCCCTCTTCCTCTCTTCTAATCTCTAAACCCGTAAGTCCCATCTCCCCCTTCTATTCTCTAGTCTTAAAACATCTTTTAATAAAACCCGACGGAATCGGAGTTAATCCGATGTCCGATTCGGTTCTTCCTAAAATTCTCATCTTTTCTTAAATACAATCATACTAAACCTTTACATGTTGACTATTAAATATTAACAAGTCATATTGAACAAGTTCCATATCAAAAGGATTTCTATTTCAATTTTTATCGTACTTTTTCATTATAATACCATATATTTTAATTTCGACATTTAAAACATCACAATCTTGCTATACCTTTAAGTAGATCACGAGGTAATGACCTGCCTCCTCACACACTCATATGCAACATAGCACAATACCTTTCGAGAACATAGAATACGGGAAAACAAGACTTTACATATAAATACCATTTATTAATAAAACCATCTTCTACAAGATTAAGTATTTTTAACAAATCTTTGCAAAGCGCCGCTACAACCCATTTGGGGAACCGGACTGGGATGGTGTGGATTATCGCACATCACTGAGCTTAGTAGTGCGAGATGCATACCTCCGCAAAGAGCATACGGTCTCGAGAGATTTAAAATACAAAAATCTTAAGAAAATGAGATTTCTATAAAATAATAAATTAAAATTATTTTTATAAATATATATATATATATATATATATATATATATGTATATGTATCATAAAAGATATCTATTTTTGTGGTAATATAAATATTCCAACTTTTCTAAAATCACAAGAATCACTTTACAATAAAATACCATGAATTCCATACAAGTTCAATATTACAATTAAATACCATGTATTATGAAAAATAGGTTTATTCACTAGAAATGTCATAAATATAAAATCTACAACTATGAAAACTCTAAAAACGATAAATAAATACTTGAGGTGTATTTTGAAAAGTATACAAATTATTTTTACATAAAAACCCCTCAAGTTCTATAAATTACCTGAAAGACCCTAGTAAATATAGATTTAAGCGGGACCAGTCTCTTGAGCCTCAGGGAGCCGGAATTATGGGTGCTTGCCTATCTAAGGTAGACAACCTACCAACGGTGTTATCAATACGGTAATTGTCTTTGAAAAAGACACAAATCCTACAGCCCATATGCAGCGGTTACCGATAATATCAAAACAATCAGGACTTCAATTTCTTTTCTAATTATTCTGACTCAGACTGAGTCTCATATTAAATAATCTGACTTGAATATGATTAAAGTACAATCTACAATCTACAATCCAACATGAATACTTGAATACATATATTCAATATATTCAATCTGTATTGACTGAACCGAACCATGGATATACTTCCATTTACATGATTCTCTAGTTACATCCATTTACTGAAATCATGATTTTCGGCAAGTCATCCATATATACAAACAATACAATTTACAATACAACACAAACAATATAATACAATACTTCGCGGGGTTTAAGGGGTAGATTGGTACGGAAGGTGTTAGCACCTAACCTATATTCCGTTGTTGTTGTACCGTGACATAACGGTTCCGTGTACTTCCATTTGCCCTAGTCTATAGCATATAGAGACCCCTCTCGTATACACTGGTATTCTTCTGTACCAAGCTACAAACAGCAGCGTTAACACCAAATACTCATATAATACAACTTTAAAAGTTACTTCCTCTTTCTGTCTATTCTATTTCTCCCTTATCTTTGGGACTTACCGAACGATTGTTGAATGACGACATTCCTTCTCTTTCTTCTTTGAAATGTTGTCAGATGATCTGGACACTCAGGAGATCGAGCCTACTAGTGAGGACTTGAACCAGCTTGCTTACGACCCAGAGGTTTAGTTTCATTGTACACATTTTTATTTCAGTACTTTTCATTTCTGTTATGCCACTGTTTAGGCATTTCTTTCATTCAGTTGTATTTACTTTTCCATGTATTGTAAAAAGAATGTGAATAAATAAAGTTGATGTTTTATTATATCTTATCTCTTGTGCATTTTCATTTATATTGCTTAGATACGCTTAGCGTATTTACTTCACAGTAAATACGTAACGGTCTCGTCGCGTCCTCTGCCCGTATACTGAGAAGCGGGGCGTGACAAAAACCCAGGGAAAGAACAGAATCCAAAAGAGTTTAACTCTTACAAAACATATGGGAATTTAATTCCTTTGAAACTAGGGTTTAACCCTTTAAAAATAATTTAATTCCTCAGAACCATAGAAGAACAGCCTGGTGATTCATTGGCGTTCCAACGCTACATAACAAAGCTCACGTGTTCCCACGTGAGCACCTCTGATGAACAAAAAGAATGACTGAGACTGAATCACGTGCTCCCACATGACCCTTTAAAGCGAGCGCTCAGCAATTACATGAAAAGAGGAATAAACCCAAAGACAGTTTCAATTTTAGGGCGCCTCACGTGTTCCCACGTGACCCCCGAACAGTTGTATATAAAAAAGGGGAAAAATTCCAAGGACGGCGCTCGCATTTTGAAGGCGCCTCGCGTGTCCGTACGTGACCATTTGATGAACCAAGTGCTTAGCACTTATAAGTGAAAGAGGAATAAAATCCAGAGAACAGTTCCCATCTCGGGCGCCTCACGTGCTCACACGTGAGCCAAGTGCTCAACACTTTTATATATAAAAGAGGGAATCAACCCAAGCGAACAGTGCCAACTTTCAAGAAGCATTACGTGCAATACGTGAGCGATCTCAAATTCCAGTGTGCAATACTGCTTTAGAGCCTCACGTGCCACACGTGAGCGCCTTCAATTTTCAGTGTTTAACACTGCCTTAGAACATCACGTGGGAGCACGCGGGCACTAAAAATACATTAGTGTTTAACACTGTAAAGAACCAGCTTCAACCTCAAATTGGTTAAGTTCCTTCTGAGATTAAATCTCCAAGCATACCGAGCCTCTATGCTCAGACTCGATAACTTCTTGATTTGGAATTTGGTTCAAGGGTACATCTCTCCACACCTCTGATACATGTCGTTGTAATTCTTCAACGTCTTCAGAGAGGTGGAGGGTCCCAATAACCAATAACATTTGGCGCACCCCCAAACTGGTTAAACCAGAACACCATGGACTATGAGGTCCTTAAACTCATGGACTATGATGTCCTTAAACTTTATGGACTATGAGGTTCTTAAACTCATGGACTATGATGTCCTTAAATTTTACAGACTATGAGATCTTTAAACTAGACTATGATTTCTTTAAACTGGACTATGAGGTCCTTAAACTCATGGACTATGATGTCCTTAAACTTATGGACCGCAATGTCCCTAAACTAAAACAATAGAGCCCAAATGCTCTTTTGTTGGATCTAAATGATCCTGTTAAGTAAATTTTAGTCTAAAATTAAACTAATGTATCCTTAACAAACGTTTAAATTTATCTTAATTAAAATGAGATTAACGATCCTTAAACCCAACCCAAAACCAAATCTAAGAAAATACGGATTTGGACTAATCCCCGCCCTACGGGCGACAACATAAATTAGTCTCCGCATACAATCCACGGGCAACCAAAAACAAAACAAATACACACGACACGAAATGACCATCTGGAGAAGGAGAAAATGGTTACCGCGATGCGGTAGCGTAATTAACTGCAGGGGCTTGCGCCTGCAGGGAAGAGCGTCCCCACAATCAAAAAACCTCTCAATAAGGGGGAATCTGACGAAGTCTGCTACATCGGCCACATCCGTTTAAATCTTCGATACATGGTGTCATAAATCAACTTGGCATTTTCGGAGAGGTGGACGGATAGCACCAAATAGCATCTACCCCCAAAATTCAGGCCAGACGTCCCAACGTCCCGGTCGCGTCTTTCGGCGGCGAACACAAACGTTAAGACAAGAAAAGTTATATGCTAAGATGGGCAAATGCGAGTTTTGGCTCGAAAAAGTTAAGTTCTTGAGTAATGTTGTATCCGAAGATGGAATTGTTGTTGCCCTTGAAAAGATTGTAGCTGTTCATGATTGGCCAATTCCAATGAATGTAGGGAAGATCAGAAGTTTCATTGGACTTGCTGGATACTATAGAAGGTTTGTAGAGAACTTCGCTTGGATAGCAGAACTCTTGACCAAGCTAACACGAAACGAGATACTGTTTGTTTGGACCGAGAAATGTGTGTCAGCTTTTGAAGCGCTGAAGCAAAAATTGACAACCGCTCCTATTTTAACAGTGCCAGATGGCTCCGGAGGATTAGTTATTCACAGCGACGCATCTGGGAAAGGGTTTGGATATGTCTTGATGCAGCATGGAAAGCTTGTAGCTTATGCGTCAAGGCAATTGAAGACTCATAAGAAGAACTACCAAACTCACGACTTGGAACTAACAGCAGTTATCTTTAAGCTGAAAATTTGGAGGCGCTACTTATTGGGTGAAAGGTTCGAGGTATTTACTGATCATAAGTGCCTACAGTATGTGTTCACACAGAAAGAACTCTACATGAGACAGTGTAGATGGTTGGAGCTGATGGCCGACTATAATCTTGATCTAAAATATCATCCGAGAAAAGTTAATATAGTGCCGGATTCCTTAAGTCAGTTGCCAGTAATACAGATTTGACTTCGCAGAAGGATATTGTAACAGATTTTCAGAGATTCGAATTGGAGTTCGTACTACCAGATTTTTAGGGACAGTTGATGCAGTTGCAAGTGCAGTCATCATTGATTGATGGTATTAAGGCAGCGCAGTTGCACGATCCTAAATTGTAGAAATTTCGAGGACATGTAGAAGGACCTCGAACGGATTTATTGATTTATGAAGATAGTTCTTTAAGATATGGAAGTCGTTTGTGTATGCCTAAAGAAAAAGTTCGTGAAGAAGTCACGAAGGAGACTCATAGTTCCGCATATTCGATACATCCAGGAGGCACGAATATGTATAGAGATTTACGATATCATTTTGGTGGGAAGGCATGAAGAGAGATTGATCGTTATGTGTCGAGATGCTTGGTGTGTCAGCAAGTCAAGGCTGAAGATCAAGAGGTAGCTGGTTTGTTGCAATCACGTCTGATTCCCCAATGGAAGTGGAAACATATAACAATGGATTTCATTACGGCCTTACCACGAAGTCTAAACAGTAATAACGCGGTTTGGGTAATTTTCGATCGACTGACCAAAGCAGCTCGTTTCATACCATTTTGAGTTGGACAATCGACGCAGGTTTTGGCAGAGCGGTACTTGCAGGAGATTGTGAGATTACATGGAGTACCAGTGAATATTGTTTCTGATCGTGATACCCGGTTTTTGTCATATTTTTGGAGGAGTTTACAAGAAAGTTTAGGAACTCTCTTGAAGTTTAGTACGGCCTATCATTCTCAGACAGATGGATAGTCCGAAAGAACGATCCAAACTCTTAAAAATATGTTGAGAGCTTGCATGTTAGACTTCAAGTGTTCGTGGGAGGATTATTTACATTTAGTGGAGTTCACGTACAATAACAGTTTTCAGGCGACTATACAGATAGCTCCATTCAAAGCGTTGTACGGTCATAAGTGCGGTCCGCCAGTATATTGGAACGATATTGGAGAAAGAAGATTGTTGGGACCGGAGCTGATTGTGCAAACAGCGGAAAAAGTTAACTTAATTCGTGATCATATGAGGGTGGCACAAGATCGACAGAATAATTGAGCTGATACTGGATGAAGACCTTTAGATTTTGCGGTTGATGATCTTGTGTTCTTGAAGATTTCATCGACTATGGGAGTAATCTGATTTGGTAGTCGGGATAAACTTAGTCCTCGATTCGTGAGCTTTCGATGTCGTTGAGCATGTTGGAGAGGTGGCTTATCGATTGGTTTTACCATCATCCTTGGCGGGTGTTCATAACGTGTTTCATATATCTCAACTTCGCAAGTATGTTCGAAATGAGACACACGTCCTAAATCATTCGGAATTAACAGTGAGAGAGGATTTAACTTATGAAAAGCAATCGATGGCTATTGTGGATCAACGAAAAAAGGTTCTCAAAAATAAAGTAACCCCTCTAGTGCTTGTTCCACGGGGAAATCGTTCGCACGGAGAATCTACTTGGGAATGTGAAGACGAAGTTCGACAAGAATTTCCACACCTCTTTCTTTAGATCTGTATCTTCTTTGTTCATGTCTTTTCCTGTTTCGTGAATTTCGAGAATGAAATTCTTTTGTAGTTGGGTATAATGTAACACCCTAACACGATCGTACGATATTAATTAATATCTTTATACTTGTTTTATTTATTTTTTGGGTTGCGATTGATTTGAATAGTAAAAGTGGAATCTGATCCGACCCATATGCATGAAACCCATTATGGTGCTAGATTATATTTTTATTTAATATTTATCGGTAAACTAAATCCATGAGAATCTAGTATAACAGATATATAATGTCTAAATCACCACATATTTTCTGGTAGCCACACATTAGGGATAATTTATATATATTTTAACTAGTATCATGTGGTTAAACATCTCATGTTTTATTTGACTTTTATCTATTACACTTAAATCTCAAATAATCTAGATACCAAATATTTATCAGATTTAAATATATTTAAATCCTAAATAAAGGGTATAAGATATTTAAAGAATATTCTTTTCCTAACCATTGCATTATGATTAAATAGGCTACGTATATATATTATTATTCCAATATATATTTTCAGTGAGATTTTGGTGAAGACGGATCGAAAATTGGTATTATCTGTTACACATTATTAGTTATATAATAAATTATAAAATCTACATACATTATACTATGAGATTAATGGAGGGAAGAGGCCATAGGAGGGGATTCCCTCCTATTGCGTCGAAAAAATATCCCTTCCCTAGTTTTTTCCGACGATCGGCATCATCTAAGATGTGGGTACACCAAATTTCATGTGATTCTACAACTTTTTCACCGTTGATTTAGTGGGTTCAAAATTAATGGTTTACCGACAATAGAACTTTTTATATTGCTAAATCAACGGTGAAAAAATTGTAGAATCACATGAAATTTGGTATACTCACATCTTAGATGATGACGATAAAGATGGTGGGTGCCGATCGTCGGAAAAAAACCAGGGAGGGTATTTTTTCGATGCCATGGAAGGGAATTCCCTCCTATGGCATCTTTCCTCCATTATTCTCTTATACTATATATATACTTAGAGAATAATGGAGGAAAGATGCCATAGGAGGGAATTTCCTCCTACGGTGTTGAAAAAGTACGTCCTCCGTCGTGTTTTCCGACGATCGGCACCCATCATCTTCATCGTTATCATCTAAGATGTGGGTACATCAAATTTCATGTGATTCTACAACTTTTTCACCGTTGAATTAGTGGGTTCAAAATTAACGGGTTACCGACAATAGAACATTTTACATTGTTAAATCAACGGTGAAAAAGTTGTAGAATCACATGAAATTTGGCGTACCCACATCTTAGATGATAACGATGGAGATAATGGGTGCCGATCGTCGGAACGGAGGGCCTATTTTTTCGACGCCATAGGAGGAAATTCCCTCATATGGCCTCTTTCCTCAATAATGGAGGAAAGATACCATAGGAGGGAATTTCCTCCTATGGCGTCGAAAAAGTACGCCCTCCGTCGTGTTTTCCGACGATCGGCATCCATCATCTCTATCATTATCATCTAAGATGTGGGTACATCAAATTTCATGTGATTCTACAACTTTTTCACCGTTGAATTAATGGGTTCAAAATTAACGGGTTACCGACAATAGAACTTTTTACATTGTTAAATCAACGGTGAAAAAGTTGTAGAATCACATGAAATTTGGCGTACCCACATCTTTGATAACGATGGAGATGATGGGTGCCGATCGTCGGAAAACACGACGGAGTGCCTACCTTTTCAACGCCATAGGAGGAATTTCGCTCCTATGGCCTCTTTCCTCCATTATTCTTAGGAAAGATGCCATAGGAGCGAATTTCCTCCTATGGCGTCGAAAAAGTACGCCATCCATCGTGTTTTCCGACGATCGGCACCGATCATCTTCATCGTTATCATCTAAGATGTGGGTATGCCAAATTTCATGTGATTCTACAACTTTTTCACCGTTGAATTAGTGGGTTCAAAATTAACGGGTTACCGAAAATAGAACTTTTTACATTGTTAAATCAACGGTGAAAAAGTTGTAGAATCACATGAAATTTGGCGTACCCACATCTTAGATGATAACGATGGAGATGATGGATGCCGATCGTCGGAAAACACGACGGAAGGCCTACTTTTTCTCGCTCTCTCTCCGTTCTCTCTCTCCCTCTCTCTCCTATCTTCCTTTTATTTTTTTAATAAACAACTCTCTTTTTCTCGCTCTCTCTCCGTTCTCTCTCGCCCCCTCTCTTTTATCTTCCTCGTTTCCCCGAGCCTAAACCCATCGCACTCATCTTTGACTTCACCTCTGACCATCTTCATGCCAGCCACGACGCTTACACCTCCTCATCTCGTCGTCATCAACATCACCGATCGTTCTCATCGACATGCCTCTAACCCCGACATCACGTCGTCGCCATCTCCTTGAATCCATCACCGCACCTCCATCTTCCTCCTTCGATATCCCCGATCGTCCTCGTCGCCCCATCACCTTCGAACCTCGCAAGCATCCCTGCTCCCTCTTCTTCGTCTGTAAGTCCTCATCGCCGGCAACCTTCCAACACAGAACCTAAACCCACCATCATCGTCTCCATCTCGCCGTCGCCCAAGCGCTCTCCTCGCCATCGACCAAACCCCTTCATCGCTGGCGCAACCACCCTTCTCTTCAACTCAGCCGACCCAATGATTCACTCGCATGCAGTCCTACACCGAGCCCCTACCCAAGTCGTTGGACGCAACCTCTTAACCGAGACGAGATCGCCGCCGTCGTGTCAGCAGCCGGCCACTCAACCTTGCTGTCGCCAAGATCTTCAACCCAGCAAACCCTTCCACCAAGCTCGTATCGAACCCTAGCCGAGTAGTGGTTGTTTGACATGATCAAGTTTTGATCTTACTCCGTTCGTGGTTTCGTGTCCGCATTCGTCTCCGGGTATCCGTCGTCGTATTTTATACAAATTAAGACAAGTTTCTAACTTGCTACATGATAGTTTACCTATACCTACATATATATATTTATAATGTCGTAAATTATTATCAATATACAATTTTATATAGATAATCCATATTTTATTATTTAGTTAACACTAACACGTGTGTAGTTACAGTTTAATTTATAATAATTAACAATCATAAACGCTATTATAAATACGGTGATATATATATATATATATATATATATATATATATATATATATATATATATATTAACAAGCAATAATGAATACATCGATTCGTCAGATAGAGAACAAGGACAATTATATTCCAGCTTTTTATTATGATTTGTTTGCGTAAGTAAATACGTCACCTGTTTAGTACACAATACTTGACATGTTTGCGACTTGCTATCTTGCTACTGCTACTACTAGATTGTTTATACCTGTTACCTGTAATATTTATCGATACCAACAATCCTGACTTGTTGTTCCAATGGACATGACTTGTTGTCTAGATAGACATAACTTGTACCTGCCTGTTCCTGTGTTGGTATTGGATAGATATTATTCATAGCTAACTTGGAAAACGAAACCTGAGGAAATCAAAAGTGTAACTGAAGTGTAATTTAAAAGGATATTACTTGATCCGTGGTTCCGGGGGTAACGGAACAGAATCACTCTTGATTCATACATCTTGATCCGTGGTCTCGGGGGTAACGGGATATATACTTTTGAGTTATATGGAGGTGTACATTCATTGGTTTCAAATACCTGTAGCATAGTTAACCTAGAAACACAGATATTAGGATACACCTGACATGTTTGACTACCTATAACCTGTTGTTATATCGTCTGTGATTGCTTTTATTTATACACATACCTCACTCTTGCACGTGATATTTTGTATAGCATATTGTTCAGTTATGATATTTATGACGCTCTGACGTCTGAGTTTTGTATGGTCCGGACACTTGATTTAGCACGTGAATACTTCGACAGAACTACCGATCAGTGAGGACCATCTCACTGCTATAGCTCTTATTCATGGTTAGTTATCTTTGGATTGTTATTGCTTCCACTATCTTGTTTCCTGTTATCATTCTTATGGCTATTGGACATGTTTAGTGATAGAAAGTTATATTATTATTCTTGATTACTGATTGACAGCTGTAACGTTACTATGAAAGGGTATTTTCTTACCATGGGTAGCATGGCTGGCCGAGTTACATCCCCAAATTTTTGTATCCTGAAAAACAGGGTGTGACAGATTGTGGATGAGAATCAATGGAAGATTATTTGGAGGGTGTTGTTGGAGATGTTGTGCTGTGTGGCCATTCATTTGTAGGGGATACTACCATGCTCGGCAACTCCGTGACGGGGGATAGCTACTCACTTTCACTTGGTTTCTAGTCACCCATTTTGGCATGGGGAACAATACATGATAGAAGCCGGTCATAACAGTGCAAATGTAGTTGACGATGACATATCCTACATATCCTAGCCGTGTATGTATTGTTCTTACAAATGGGAAAACTCTAGGCCCTGTATGTTTCCATGGAGTTCCATGAAGTTTCTATAATCGGGAGTTGAAAGTTCCGATTTTAGACCAGAGTCCGAAGTTTTGTATTTGTTTTGTCAGAGAAGTCCGTGAATTCAAACCCCTAATTTCCTACATGGAGTGGATGAAATGGGGAATTCAAAGTCCGTGTTTTCTGGGTGGATTTTAATTGGAGTTTGTCGTGTTAGTACAATTTATTCTTTTAAATTATTTCTTTTCTCTTAACTACCGTACTTCTCTCCAATTTCATCTATGAACTCCTAATTTCTTAAGTGCTCTATCAAACACAAACTTCATACTCCTATTTTCAAGCACAAGAAACTTATTCTAAACAAACACAAGAATTTCAACACTACCCTCATTTTCATGCAGGGGTTCCAACTCTTGATGTTTTTTACTCAAAACAAAAACCGTATTGATGTCAAAACACGCTACTTTAATGCATCTTTGTGGCCTTTTATTTTGTAGGCAATAGTTGTGGAGGAGTGAGCCTGATGCAAAGGCCAATCCATCATAACTCAAGTCTGCCCTTCTATTGGAATTAAAGATGATGCACAACCCTGGCCCTTTCCTAGATAAAAAAGAGCGATCGACTCTTCTTTTATGTTTGTTGCAAACCTTAATTTGTGACCCTAACCTTCTTCTGCAATTCTTATCCATACAAATTCTCTCATCACCCGCCCAATTCCCTACAATTTGAAGTTCAAAATTGCAAAAACTTTGAGATCTCGATAACCCCTACTACTTTGATGCCAATATATTACTACTATCCCCACAACTTAAAAACTTAATGCAACCGGAAAGCTCGGGAAAGCTCATATTTGCTTTGCATTAATTATGGGCAATTTATGTTAAAAGTATCTAATTTTCTTTGATCGGGACAGGAATCTCTGGGTATGTTTGCACTCAAGAATTCTCTCTCAAAACCTTTATTTTTGCCGGTAAAACCCTACAGGCCTTTTCACATTTCATATCTAGTCTTACCCTCGATCTTCGAGTCGACTAGTTCCCTTGTGAAGACGGTTTTGAGTATAGCTTGTAACAGTTTGAACATACGCTCTCTAGATCACACACTGTTTGAGTTCAAATTGTTTATAACAACTGTCTATGGAGTTGTTATTGCACACAAGCAACTCCAGTAACTGTAATGACAGCTGCTTCCAGGGTCCATTCACGTGTTTCACGGATACATATAGGAAGTAAACAAAAGACGTTCCCTTAACAATCAAAATTAACCATCACAGCGGTAGTTATAATATAATGAGTTGATTAAACCACCGTCAACTCCAAGGGTTCACAATATAACAAGGCATTGACAACCAACTCCCAACCCTCATCGATGATACAGATACAGTTTCACATCCCACAAATGTACAAGGGTTGGGCCTGGTGCCATCTCAGAAGTCTTAACTCGCCGCATACTACTTGAAGGCATCCGTACCCCAACAAGCTGGATATAATTATTGTGTCTACAGATTTTGATAGTTAAATTCCCTATGGTAATGAGATACTACTTTCCCAAACTATTCGACACAGCAAGAGATAAGAATATAGCGGTCACGGATCTTGGTTCAACAATATCTGAAAACCTAAATTCGGATGCACATTAGACACGGTAAAGGCAGTGGTTAGGAGGCCTTAAATGTTTACACCTTTAGACGTTACCGATGTAGTAGTCAGTGTGTTTTGCATAATAGTATTTGCTTTTCCTAATTGTGACGATCATCTTTTTTATGTTACTCCATCGAACTATTTTCTTTTGGCGTTGTTCTTTTGGAAGACTTTTATTCATCAACTTTGTAATAAAGTTAGTAGACAAAGTAGCCCGCATTTCCCATTTAATGAAACAAATGAACTTCTGATGGTCAACTAACTATAAACCACAGATACATGAGAATACAAATTTAGATAATTTGGAAAACGATTACTTCATTCCTATATTGTTATGTGTTTGAATAAAGAGTAACAGGTTACAATTTCATAAACATGCACATAGCCTTTAACGAACTACATAAATCATCATCTTGAGCATACAAATAAGTTGCACAGCCGAGATTCCATGCTCTGCATGACGCATGCTTTATGTGGTCAAATAATTAGCCGCATAAAGCAGTTTACACCATGTACACAAATGAAATAACAGTCTATGGTACAACAAATGAACATACAAGATTAGAAAACCACCATGAGGATAGCGGGAGTTGGTTTGGTACGAAAATTGTGTTAAGGAATACACTAGTATGACATGCAACGAGAAAAAAATGAGGGAGGGGACAAACTCTATCTTTTAGTGGAGAGGGTGAATCTACGAGGGTCACTTGAGATTAAAACTACAACAAAAAAAGAAAGCATGAAGATAGTGGTAGAGCTCTTAGTTCTCATAATTCCTATGCATCAGAACCGGAAAAACTAAATATAGTAATTTCATAACAAATAACTGCACGCATGCAAGACACAAATAAACCTTTAAATTTTCAAATTTGATGGCTCCCAATGCATCTTAACCAGAAACAAGGAACATTAGCCTTGTTCTTCATCCATGGTTTATGAGGAAGAGATGAACTGTTTTATGTGTTGTACTTTAAACCCTTGATGTAAGGTGCTCATGTTCGATGCCTTTACTTCAAACTCAGGATGCATTGTTGTCAGCTGCACTAGCTGGAGGTGATTAAGGCGTTCAATACCAACAGGAAGCTCCAATAGCATTGGGCAGTATGCAAAGAACACCTTCTCAAGTTTCTGCATCAAATTATCAATGATGCTTACAGACTGAAGCTCACTCAGGTGAATAATCGACAGCTTCTTAAGGCTGGGGAAGCCACCTTCGTCACAGCGTAGATTAGTGCCTTGATAGGCATTACTTAGTGAAAGGACCACCAGCTTCTTTAGATGTTTGAGTGGTAAGAGAGGATCGACGCTCAGCTTACTATCCCACAGATACAGATAGCGAAGGGAGAACTCAAGGCTACTTACCCAATTGAGTGAACCATCCATGCGCCCTCCAAGATTAAGCTTGTTCAGATGACTTGAACAATTTAACCTTTCCAAGTTAATCTTCTCTCCTTGATCACATTTTATGTTTAAAGAACATAAAAGAGTCATCTTGTTAATAGAACTGCATAGCTTTTCAGAGTATTCTTCGTGTGCTTTTCCAACAGAGAGTGTTCTTAGGTTTCTGAGGTAACCCAGCTGCTCACAAAGGTCCTTGGTAAGCTTGGCTCCGGCAAGAGTTTGTAGTTCAGTGAGCCACATAATCCCTCCGGACATCATAACCACCCGGTCCATAAAAGACCCCCCCCCCCCCCATGGATAAATGCCGCAGATTTTGAAAAGAATGAAGATCAGGTATGGTGCATACATTTGTTCTCCTGATGTCTAGAGTTTCCAGATCAACGAGGCATAGCAGGGATTCTCGCAGAAAATTAACGCCTGTCCCCCTTAATCCAAGATAACGAAGAAGGATGAGGTCCCCGATTTCATTGGGGGTGGCCCTAATTCGGAGGCCTTGTAGTTCCCTCACCCGCAGCATCTTGAAGTTGAGAGGCAGACGTTGATGATTCCTGATGGCCCAAGAGAGTAGAAGGAAGTAAAGTTTGTGAGCCACTGAAAAATCTGAGGTTGGGTTGCTAGAACTCTGCATCAAAGAAGTTGAGAATTGGTTCCTGGTAGTGGTCCCAAAGTGTAGTAGAGATCGAAGTTTACGAGAAGTATGGAGGTATGGGTTGAGAATGGTTGCAGATTCCTCGGTGGAGAGTCGGCGAAGGTCCGTCCAGTTTAACCCCTCACTTGGATTATCCACGGTACAGAAGTTCTCTGCTGGACATCTCTCAAGCGAAGTTTCTCATAAGATAAAGCATCCAGCAGGACTGCAACTCTCCCTTCAGGCCTACCCTCGCAACTTGAAGCATGTTCCTCTCGATGAGTTGATCCAATTGCCACTTGGCTATTTCCTCCTTTGTATACACGCCTAGCGTCTCCTCAGCAAAGCCTTTTGCTACCCACAAGCGCACAAGCCTCTTCTGGGGAATCTTGTAGTTCTCTGGAAACAAACCACGGTACAGAAAACACTGCTTGAGTGCTGGGGACAAGTCAGCATAGCCGGAGGACACAAACACGTCCGTGTTAATGAGAGGCCTGTCAAGCTGCTTTAGGACCTTGCGCCATTCATCTGCTGTGGCCGCCTTGGTCGAGAGGAGACCACCGACTGTAACAATTGAGATAGGCAAACCATGGCACTTGATTAGGATTGTTTTGGCAATGGACTCCAAATGTGGAGGGCAAACCATGCTATACTCAGTGTGCGATAGAGCTCTTCTGCAAAAGAGTTCCATAGAGTCATCTTCAAACAGAGAATAAGCACATGCGCATTCGTAAGTTGCTGATGAGCTTCTGGAATCTCATTAGTATGATTGACTGGAAGGGCCGGGATCTGCTGCTGATAAGTTATCTGATCTGTATACGTGGCTTCTGCTGGCCAGCATATTGGTGTGCAATCCAGCATCTCTTGTCGTTCTCATGACCTCCCCCCCCCCCCCACACACACACACAATGAAGCGGCAGGGCAGGATTCAGGTCATTCCAGGTCTGCCGATCCCGCACATCATCCAGCACCAACAAGTATTTCTTTCCTGCCAAGTAGCTGGAAATTACACCGCAGAGCATCTCCTAGTCCATATCATCCAAATTGATAGGTGCAGATTCTGAGTTGGATTCATAGAATCCTATGATGATCTCCTTGAAGGCATCCTTTTTTATGGAAAGGATGCGATAAGAAAACCCAAGCACGGCAATCAAAATAGTTTTTTGTTTCCTCAAAGGCTCTGCCAGCTAGCGTGGTTTTCCAGGTACCCATTGCACCGGTGATGAAAATGGTCACACGGTCTTCCACTTCCCCGTCCAACAACCACAATTCCGCTGCTTTGTTTTCAATCCCCACAACACTGGTGAAAGAAAACGCGCCTGAATGTCCTTGGAGATTTCTTTCAATCGCTTCCTGAAGAAGAATGCCTCCATGAGCATTGAGAGTAAAGGAAGCCTCGTCGTGAACACCTTGCGGGTTCTATAGCCATCAACAACATCTTCCACTCTGTACGCGAGGCCTCTAGCCTTTCCAACCCACTCCTCTACTTCGCGGTCTCACTCTCTCCTCCAATCGGCATCATTCAGAAATCCCTTCATGTTGTCTATGGCTTTGTTGATCTTCAAGGCCTCCTCACCTGCGGATCGGTCCAGCCCTTTCTCAAGCTGCCTCTTCAGAGTTGAAAATGCAATACTGATGACAATCTCGGCCATTGATCAGGAACAAGTGCAGCGCTGCACAGAAGATCTAGAAGAGACTCGTCAAAAAATGGAAAGAACATGTTTCAAGGGGGCACAAAAACATGAATGCCATGTTGACATATTTTAAAAGACAGGGTGTCCCCCCAGGTCCATTTTCATACATGGTGCCACCAAATGCGTCAGAGCAGTACAGACTAAAAATAACTGCACGTCATGCAAGGTATATGACGAGCTGACGCAGAATGGCCATCTGCAGGACTGGCAAACAGTATGCAAATGCAAGCAAGCAAACAAGCTCCAATGGTAAAATTATTTGAGAACACTTGTATAACTTGTATCAAATCTTTTAACTACGTTAATAATTGACTTAAGAGTGTAATGTAAAATTTTTGATATTAGTGATCGTATGATACAAGAAAATGCAGATAGGACTACCAAATGTCTTAACTATCTTACTATTGCATGGAATCGAGTCAAGTATTTAAACTATTAATTCTCAAGCATTGTTCAATTAATTGAAAACATAAAACACGGAGTCAAAATATGATAAAAGGAAAGCTTCAATAAGAATGACGCGCATAAAGGCAGTGATGACAAATGAAGAATTCATTACCTTACAAAATTCCATAAACCAATCCACGAATCTGCACAATAGTATGCGCCTCATGTAGTGAATCTGATCGAGTCCAACACGGGGAAGAAAGCAAAAGTGTTCTTCCTGCTGTTGATGGCGTTTTATGTAATTTACCCTACAACTATTAGTGTAATTGCTGCTGCTGAGATTGTAGGACAGATATCGAATCCAAAAGAAAAGATAGTTTGGGTGGCGACCTGAGGCATCTCTGTACAAGCCTAGATAAAGAGATAAGGCTGATGGGTATACTCACTTTCTCTTATTCAGTGTTCTCCCAAAAGGATTGGAAAACTGTTTTTGTTTGTCGTAAGATTACACCAAGATTACACCGTTTTATGCTCATGTTGGAATACAAATTTGGAGATTCTGTAACTCAGTTCTATTACCAAATTTGATGTCTTCGCTAATTACAACGAACTTTTTTGTTGACCTCCTCAAAAGTAGGATTAGAGATATTAAACACAACCAAACACAACCAAGTTTCGCTCTTTTTAGATCATTTGGGCACCATATATTGGAAGCGCTTGATAAGGTGTCATTCATGTACTATTGTCGACCCTTTGAAGATGCCGCCGCTTCAATAAGATTCTTAACATGATGCAATTCAAGAGGCTCATCCAATATATCGAACAAGATACACCAGGAATGCTAAGTAACTGTGCATGTATGATTACATGACCGATGGATTCCTCCCATGCGCTACACAGAATCAATGAAAGTAGTACTCCTTTTCAATTTGTAGTATAGCTTGCATACCAGGATCGTAACCGATTGGCGATTGAACTGGAAAACTGAAACACTCCATACCATAACGGGCTCTCATTGTTCTCAAAGCACTGTCTTTCAGATTATTGGCATCTTCAGTGGTACTGACCTGCAAAATACTGTTTCAATTTCAGAGCTAATTTCATATATTAATTACTGATAGATATAGGAGGTAATAAGATCAGGGTAAAAAATTAGGGGAAAAATAGAAAAGAAGATGCATCACTGTTAAGAATGCAAACTATCACCAACAAATATAAGTACACTATGATACACAGCAAAGAGGGCAAATTTTACATGGATTTGAAAAAATTATGCTACTTAACTTTTCATTATTACATGGCTTTTCAATTTTTTACACAACAAAGAGCAGCCCTTACACCGACTCTGCTTACAAATAATCACTTTGCACTGATGCTTTCACTCTCATTTACTAATTAACATTTTATGTTTACAATCCCTCGCCGCCGCCGCCGCCCCCCTCCTTTTGTGGCAGCCACAAACGCACAAATACGTGATATAATTATATTGGCTTTAACTTAACTTTCTCCTACCAATGAAGCGAAAGATAGGAGCCTTGTCAACGACTGATCGTTTACCATCACCCTGAAATTTAAACTCCAATGCTGGGCCAAGAAACCATGACATGGCCGCTCCGCCTAGCAAACCTCCCAGCTGAAAAAAACACATTGAATGATAAGAGATGGATTTGAATCCTCTATAATGGACAATAATAATCTCTTGTTGAGTCGATTATATTGAGTACATTCACCGGCGAGTTCAGGGATTGAATTCAACACATCCAGGTATGGTTGAAAAGTGAGTTTATTTAATTGACAGGACTAAAAAGTGAGATTACTGAATGGAGAGGATCAAAATCCGGCTCTAGTTTTTATCTTTTGGAAAAGATAAAATAGATGGTGCCTGCTAACTTACATGACCCCAATTGTCAATGCCCCTAGACAGAAACCCAATCATCTGTAACACGAAAAAATTTAATCACCAAAAAGAAAGCATTTTTAAGTTTTAACTGAAAAGCTCTAGATGCAGAAACAGCTTATTACCATATTTAGGGCAATGACGCGTCCAATTTCTTGCAGATCTTCCTTCCCTCCCCCTAGCAGGCTTTTATGCCTCAATACAAACACACCGAGAGCACCCACCTTGGTAAAGAAATAATATAAGTATCAGTGTCATTCTGTTTCAGCAAGAAGGGTGACCGTATGAATCTAAACTTTTATCCTGGACAAGACGAAGGAAATAGTATGAACTTCTACGTGGAGCCAATTGCAACATCAATCAGAATGTTTTTTGGCTTCATAATTGCCAGGGACTTCGTTATATAAAGAAGCATAAACCTTAAAAAAAATCTCCGAATATGACATTATAATTATACAAGAAAATGACAAGCTCACAACAATTTTAAATAATTGATTGATATTAGTAAAGGAAGTCTATTGTTTTTCAAGGATATAAGAGAGAAATTAGATGAATGCTGGAATTGTAGTGTTTCTGCTTAAAAAATGAACTTGTTGGCCTTCTCTCTTCCTGTATCTAAACCCTTCCATCATTTATAATTACTTTTAATGAGATTAGCAAATATCTATATCAGCGAAATGAAGGATGCATATACTTCCTAAAGGAGATGTATCCATATCAGAAAGGGGTTTGATAGTCGAATACGCAACGGATACTTGGCGGATGTCTCAATGTTTGCAGTTCTCATCATATCTCATCATCTATAACGAAACATTTCAACAATGGACCTCTCGATATTTGGATGTCTCATCAGTCATCATTGTCTTTAAGTTAACTAAAGCTTTAGATAAATTGATACCTTCCAAGCATAGCCTTATGGAATAGAGAAATCTGCCTTTGTTGGCGGGGCACATGGTAACACACCATTCATTGGTCCATGTGCATGTTTATTTTGCAGCTAAAGCATTAATTACATTAGAATGAGGAAAGGTATAAAGACATGGATCAACGAATGGTGTGTTGCCATGTGTCCCGCCATTGTAGTGGTTGTACACTCCGCATCCTCTCTATGGAATAGTAACAAAGAAAGAGAGAGAGAAATAGACACAATGCAAGTTTTGATATGCAGTGGGCTAATCCAGAAGAAACATAGTCTACTGATAGATAAGATGCCTTTCTAAATGAGGAGTGAAAGAATGAATATCTAATTTCTTTGAAATTGACAAATCTACAATAAAAATAGAAACAATTTCATTGACTAGAGTGGTCACAATTATTGGAAACATCTATGAAAAGGACAGAGCAAATCCAAAAAAGTCAGTGTGGTAAAATGAAGATTAAGAAGTGGCTTTTGTTAGTATTTCGGATTGAGAAGTGTTAAAGAGAGTATTTAAGTTGAGGGCGTGATGGGCCTTTATAGGTACGCATGGACCTTTGATATAAGTGGGTTCCAACAATAAGACTCAAGCCTTGTTGAGATTTGATACATCTTATATCTTATACCCATGTGTTTCTTTTGTTGTTTCCAATGTGGGACTATCATTAAAGTTTTCCCATCATTTGGTTTTTACTTTCAACACTCCCCCTCACGTGCAACCATCATTTTTTCTTGGTGTGGTTGTCACGTGGAAAGTACGTGCAACCATCACTTTTTCTTGATGTGGTTGCCACATGGACAGTACGAGACGAGTTACGTGCAACCATCACTTTTCTTGGTGTGGTTATCACGTCGAGAGAACGAGTTTGGATCGAGCCATTGACTCTGATACTATGTTAGAGTTTAAAGTTTATTTAAAGCTGAGAGAGCCATTTTTTATTAAAAAAACATATTAAACACGGTCTGCTTTTTATTGGGCTCTGATATCATGTTAAAGAGATAGTATTTAGGTTGAGAGAGTGATGGGTTTTTATAGGTACGCATATGCCTTTGATATAAGAGGGTTCCAACAATAAGACTCAAGTCTTGTTGAGGTTTAACCCATCTTATATCTTATACATATGTGTTTCTTGTGTTGTTTCCAATGTGGGACTATCATTAAAGTTTCCCTATCATTTGATTTTTACTTTCAACAAAAAGAAAAGTCACAAGATATGAAATTAATAAAAGCATCTTGAAGACAGGCTTGTGATTTGCTAATATTTCATCGAGAAAAGATAGCAGTAAATTTGCGCATGTCAAAGTCTGCATCATAAAGATATGATAAACATCCGAACACAACATCAAAGCCACAAATTTCTCAAAGAAACTTACCAATCCAAAGATGGCTCCAGATGCACCAACTGCTGGTGCCACGCAGAATCGGTAGCTCATCAGTGAACCTAGTTTCCTTAAAAAGTCGTATCAGGTTTCAGCATTAAGAGAAAGCCTTTCTTAAAAGAATACCAATAAGCAAAGGTGTACGAGCGTTACCTGCTAATGCTGAAGTAAAATACACAGCAATATACCGCCTGGGCCCACTCAGTTGCTCCACAGTAGGACCAATCGAGTTCAACGAGTAACAATTCACCTGTGTAAATAATCTTTCAAATTAATCATGATCTTTAAAATTAGCATTCAACGAAGTTACATAAAAGAAAATGAAGACCATTAAGTGCCCAATATTCGCATGCAGAAATGACGATGTAAGCAATCTCCACAATTGTCCTTTATCAATCAGAGCATTGACCTGTTTCATAAATGTATCATACAAATAAAGTTAGAGAAGTCGTAGACAACAGGAGGTTCTTGAAATATTCCCGACCTTAGCTCCCCATAAGGTTAACTTCCCTTGAGATGCAACCTGGGCAACGTACACCCTGGAAAGAGAGCACATCAGGCAAGCACGGATATTTTTCGAATCTTGCAGTTCACAAGCACGTTTAGCAAAGACAAAGAAACAATAAGCAGAGGGGCAATTTAAATCAAGAAAAAGGGAAGAATGCAACACAAGAAGTAAACACCCAAAAAGGAAAACATGCACATTTAGCGCATCATGCTTAAACATCAATCAATATCAAAACTTGCTGTGTTTCTCATTAAAAAAATTATGCTTCGGGGGTCAAAAAGAGCATTATCTATAGAGAAAACTGAAAGATTTGAAAGTACATTAATTACAAAAAGTATCATATGGGAAAGTATCTTTAAACAAAATAAATATTCTTCTATGTATATGTTCCATCTACATCAATGGAGTAACAAGAATAAGCAATGGCCATTTTAAAGTAGAACATACATTATGAATAAGTAGAGGTGAAACCCTAAAGTATCCGAAATTTACAAATCTTTCCAGCAGACTAAAAACAACACTGAAGCAGCGGAATCTCTCTCGATTTAGAACCTCTCAACTTCCAGTTGCTTAACATGTTACCACTTATGTACAACACCCTTCTTCACAGACAGCCTATTCCAATAGGTAAATGATAAAACCTGATTCTTTAATCATTCCTCCCAACTTGCCTTCTAACCAATCTCCATTTCACAAGCCCAAAACATCACAATCCGTTTGCCGTCATGTTATCCTTTAAGGGAGCTCCGTCTCTATATATATGCACTTGTTTTTGTATTTAATCTTTTAGCGCATTGCCACTCATCTTTCTCAACTTTTCAACATTTTCAGCTCAACTACACTCAAAATTTGAACATGTTTCTAATTGCCTAAAATCCAAACTAAAAATGCGTTTGATGGGTTTTGCACCTGCCATTTTATAGGATTGTCCTTCAGTTTCCAACATGCAAAGCATTCTAGTACCTTTCTGAAAGAAGATTGTTCATAAAGATGGACTGGAAATTTTTTACCAAGGCATAAGTTTTATAGCTTGTTCTCACCTACCACTGTAGCTATGATAAACGATTAGTCAAGAATCCGCAAGGACCATTTAAAATGACAGAAGTCAAACAAAATTTAATAGGATGCCAACCAATTCAAACCCAAAAGTTTCTCTTCTCAAAGGAGAAAAAGAGTATTTCTTAGAGCAAATTACACTGAATAATATACCCCGAATGGGTGGGAGAGTGGTTACAGCTACAGAAGAATTGTGACAAGATGGCCACAAGTTCAAGGCAGGCAGCCAAAAGGGGGTTCAAAGACCATTCATATTTATTTAGAAGGAAGGGATGGCTCCTATATGCGTCCAACCTTGCAACCAGAAGAGATAACAGGGAGTCATGTGGGATATTTCAAAGTCAATATTATTACGAAATATGAGATAGGAACAACACGATGGCCGATCCAAAGGCACTCCACCCCCCATTGTCCTCCAACTCTTGTAACAAAACAAATTAAAAAGCCTGATGAATTTCTTCAGTGTCATAATTTGGAGAAAACATTGATAATGCTTCAAAGAAGATCACAGTAAAAGCATATTAAAACTAAGAACTAGCAGTTTTCTGCCAGAGATGAATGGACAGATAACAATAACATGCAACTAGTGAAGCTATATGCCAGCTACACTCCCACATAAACATAAATACATGAACATGTCACCAAAGTGAATGCAAATTATGTCAAGTAACAAAATAATTATTAAGCATTTAAAAGCCTTGACTCGTGATTACAGTTGCTCGAACGAAAATTCAAAGTCAGATGAAGCATAGGAACTCACATAACATTAAGGGCAAGGATAACATTGGTCCATAGCCTTCTATTGAAATAATTCCCTCCAGAAGACCTAACCTGCAATCTGTGTTTATCTAGATATCTATCTTCAGATTCCTTTCCATTAAAGAAAGGAAAGAAAGATGAGCACGATGCTGAGAATGTATCGGCTAATGTTTCAAGAATAGAATATCCCTTCGATAAATGTTTTCCTGAGGAGTAAATATCGTGGAGATTTTTCAAGCCTGAATGATAGCCTTCCTGGTAGCAAGAGCAACAGGGGAAATAAAATTATATATAAAAAAACCAGTCAACTTGCGAATTGAAAGAATGTGTAATATGACATTTACACTATTCAAGTATGTGAAAACATGATGTAGTTTTTTGTTTTGTTTTTTTGTTTTTTGTTTTTTGTTTTTTGTGTCTCCTTGTATTCATTCTAAATTTGTCTCCTTGCATTCATTCTAAATGCAATGTGATGGAGTTTAATTAGTTCAATATGACATTTCTTCCGGTAAGTAATTAAATTTGGTGTACCATAGACACAGTCACTCAATCCTTATCCCATAAGATCAATTGGCCAATATATCACAACAGTAGAAACAAATTCAAGATAGAGCTGAGGATTTTGCAACTGGCCCTACCAATGATAATATTATCGGCTATTCCAGGTATCAAGGAGCGGTTCGAATTTCTTTTATTTGTTAATTTGTTGTGGTTGGATGAGGTACCTATACTCTATTAGCATATAGCTACTAATGTCTGCAGCTACAATAATAGATATTAGTTGATACTACTGCTCCTTCAACCTAAAACCTTTTTTTTCACTGGCCCGTTAGCCCTAACTTATATGCATACAACACACTCACGCACACATCACACACAAGCACACAACACACGTGCGCCCAAGGGACCCACGAATTTGCTCCAAAAGCATTAATATGTGGCTACCTCCGCTCTTGGGATTCTTGGGGTATGAATCCCGCACTCTACCCAAAAGGGGAAATGCCCATACCAATTGAGCTATAGCTCTTTTTTTTTGTTGCCAAAACTGAGCTATAGTTCATCGGTAACCAAAAACTAATTAAATTCAATTTCAGAACTTTTGTGCAGCGGTAGGGCAACCATGGTTTCAAATCCTACGATGGGCGCATTCAAAGTTACTTTTCATGCCGTCGGACTCAAAACTACCAAAACTGCAAGGTCTAAATCGAGTTCTCAATCCATATAAAATTATATCTTTGGACTCTCATTACAACTCCATGGTTTTGGTAGACGTTTGACCTCAAATTTGCGTCGTTTCAGATCTCAGCACACTGATAAGTAAGTGGTTGATTCAACAATTTTATTAAGTCGAGCTATTTTTTGAAAAAAAACTTCACCCTAGAATCTTATTATTAGCTTGTGAATTTAACAATGAAATAAAAAGTAGCTGTCTTTGATAATTATAGTTAAAAAGAAAAAGAAAATGTTTGGGATCGTACCAGCGAGGCAGGGAAGAGGAGGAGGTGGAGGTGGGCGGTGCAGCGGAGGCGGATGACGTGGCCGAGGCGGACGGCGGAGGCGACGGTGATGACGTGGCAGGGATCGGCGAATCGTGATCCTCTTCCTCTTCTTGAGGTGGAATTTTTGTTACTGAAAGATGGGAACCATGGGTGTGGAGGAATGGCTGCCATAGCTCTTCAAATTGGAGCCTCGAAATATTTTTTTCTCCCCTTGTTGTCCAGGTTAGGGATGTACCGTCACTATTGTGTGACCCGTTAACTATGTTTATGTGTTTTTCATTTGGGTAGATTGTCAAAAAAATAAAAACCAACCAGTGTTTCCTCCCAGCAAAAAAAACCGTGGAAGCTCCAACTCTGTATGGAATAGGTTATAATTATCAACTGCATAAATATAACATAATAACTAGATATAGCGGACAACTATACAGATACCACAAGCAAGGGGTTTTTTGACAACTGGAATTTTTTTCAGGACATCCGGTTCGAGGCTAGGGTGTTTTGTTTACGAGGAAAAAAATTCCGCTGTCAAAAAACCCTTGCCTGCAATATCTACATATTGCATGCAACTATACAAATATTGCATACAAAGGGTTTTACGGCGGAAAACTTTTCCAAAGGGTTTTGAGGGAATCTTTGGGCCGTTTTTTTTAATATTATTTTCCCTTTAATTTTTTGCCAAGGAAGCATGGAGTTGTGACCCGGTTACAACAAAATCCCGAAAGTGACTAAGCCAGGAATTTTTTTGAGATAAATATTCGTCAGAAATCAACATCAGCATTTCTTTTGTAGAAAATGTGAGAAACATGAAAGCTCTTGAGCAATCCATCAGCAAGCTTAGTTTTGCATTACCAGAAGAATAGCCTTCATCTTAACTATTTTGTGTTTCTAAAAAATTGTGTTTAAGATAAATGCTGCTACACTGGAGAGAGATTCCACAAAATGAAAAAGGGAAACTTGTTTTCCAACCCAGTTTGGGGAGGGAGATGAATTGTTTTTAAGCCCACGAAATTTAAAAAAATATGGGAAAAAAACCCAAAAGTTTATTTTGGCATTATGTTAAACCCAAACATTGATTTGTATGCCTATTTATTTATGTATTGGCTATAATACCCTTTCAATATTTATTTAAGATATTAAAAGGATGGGATTTTTTTATATGTTCTAAAATATTAGACAATGAGAGTTTTTTTATTATGTTAGTTTTCCATGACATTTTTATTATAATCTATTTATCCTTATCTGTCGTAATTCTTTTCTAAACATATCTTCTTTATTGTTGTTTCCCCTCCTTATTATTGCAAATGAAGAGCCCATGGGAAGCATTCCATCTCTGCTCTTTTCAATCATTTATCTTGAACATAAATAAAAACTAGAGCACAATCAGGTGAGTATGGTTCTTCATCATCATAGAAATTGTTGCGCAAGCAGCTTAGAAATTATTCCCAGTTATCAGTTTTGGTTCCACATATGCAAAACGCAAAAGAAAACAATTCACCGTTGTCGTTTACAGCATTAGCCGAGGGCAAAGTTCCTACATTAGGAGTTGATATATAAATTATTAATAACATAATATTAAAATTCTATGGTAATATATTTAGAATTCATACCTGTTTGTATGACTATCTAGGAAGTGGGTGCCATCTAATAAAAGAAATGGACTGACATGAAATCCTACTTAAACAGTTATAGAAGCATACAAACATATGATTAAATCTTTCCTTTCCGTCATCATCGATATGTATTACTGATCCGGGATTCGCTTCGATGGCTTTCTCTTTATAACATTTTGGTTGATCATAAGAATGTCTCGAAAAGACATATATATAGCTCCTCTTGTGCAACTTCATTTACCCATCATGCCTTGTATTTTCACACCAAAATACCTAAATATTTGATTATGAGGTCTATAGCTTTGAATGCAGGCTTTTGTTTTAATGTAGACTTCACATGAGCTGCAATCCATCTTCGTGAAGCTCGAGGGTGCCCGTCCGTTTCCAATCGGTGACAATTATGTATTGAACTAATCTCCTTAATGAAAAACTTTGAGCTATTTTTCCGGCGAATAGCATGTGCATTCGCCATGTGCCATCCATGAGCATCCGTTAACCTTGAACTTGACCATGACACGACTTGGTCCATTCTTTACAAGTTTATAATCATATCCTTTAGCAATTGCGAAATTGATAAGAGAAACAGGATAGTGCAAAATATCTTAACCGAAGGTTTTAATAGCTTCATACTATACCATGATGTCATTTACTATTATTCTTTCTACATATTGTGTCAATTTTCATACTTCTGCAGCATAATTCTATAGAACTAAAATTCTTCATGAAATTAACCATCACTGGCTATTTTAAAGTATTATATACTTCATTATACAGCAATCATTATTTAACCATCAAATGATGCTTACATGAACATACATGATTCAACAATTAAACCAATATTAGGACAACTAACTTTATTTATCCAACCACACAACATTATTTATTGAACCATAACAATATTTTACTAAATAATAACATTAATTTCTAAATCTTAACATAAATTAAAAATCTGCAGCAGACCTGATTTACTGAGTTGGTTCTCAGGAAGAAGTTGCAACGGGTCCATATCCACAGAGATTTTGATTATATTATAACTCAAAGAACATGTTTAGTACACCATCATCATTCATGAGTCTAACAAATATATCGTTCTCTTCAGGAACTTCAAACACACTTCTCATCATCTCTACAGACCATCCAATTATCTTAAAATTTTTAGATGATATTTCTTTAAATATTACCAATCCATCTATCGGGAATAAGAAAGAAGATCCATTAAGCGATGATAGGACCACAAAAAAAATCAAAATCTATCCGTCTAAGATAAGAATTACAACATCAATTATCAATTTTGAAATAATAGCATATTTTGATAATGGATAATCGTATTTACAATAAAACCAGATTCTTACCTTGAAGATCACAAATATGACTACTGATATTTTTTTCCCTAAGTGATTGAAAAAGAAGATGGATAGGCGAAGATCCTAGGGCAAGAAATGACAAGGAAATATTGAAGTGCGGAATTTTTTCATGTAGATAACCGAAAATTTCCCACGTTTATCTTATGAAATCTTTTCTTTTTAAATAAAGATATCTTCTGATTTTCTAAAGGGCATTATTGGAAAAACATATATAAATACGTATACAAATCATAACACGTATGGGTTTGGTTTTAAAAGAAATTCAATAATATACTTTTGAGGTTTTCAACAATTTTGGAACTTTTTGGGTTTAAAAATAAATGAGTGTGAGAAACTGTGCTCGGAAATAATTTTCCCTTAATTTTTCTGAAGGGTAATGTGGCGTTGTTTGAGTCCATGTAAAAACATCCAATTGAAATCAATATGAGGATCCTCGAGTTATCCAACTAATATGATATGGTTAGTTACTATAAATCCAGCACATCAAAGCAGCAACAGCTCAAGATTCACATAACTACTGCCTATTAACAATGAAGAAATTTGGATAACAATTTTTACTAGTATAACAAAAGAAAATACTGAATCGAAACAACAATATTTAGTTATAACAAAAGAAGGATTTGAATAGAACCAAATTATAACTTTTATTGAACGTATATACATGCGATAGATAGGCATATGTAGGTAGAATTAATCTCTATAGCAATATGTCATAGATACCAATCCCACATTAAACACATTAAACACTGAAGAATTTTTCTAAGTCACAAAGCATACTTAGTTCACCTCAACTTTCTAATCATCGATGAGCAATCCTAAAACCGTACTCTCTTAATTTGTTTCAATTTTTAGTTGTCATTAGCTCCGTTTGTGTTTAAAATTACTTGTAGTTTACAAAACAAACAAAATGTTCTAAATTATACTTCTATAATTAATTCAATTTACTGAGTTGCAGAATCCAAAAATAACCACAAACTTTTTGAAACCAAAAGAAGTGTTTATTCATTCCCAACTCCTAATATGAGGATAACATAGAAATTTCACAACTCTATCATTCTCTATGGTAAAAAGAAATGGTGTGATTTTCTTAATCCGTATGCAATATAAATGCCAACAAAAATTGAAAAGGAGGTAATAGCTTTCAATTTCAATTTAAAAAAAAAATCATAGAAGGAAGGAGAAAATTCCCTCCCATGCTTAAACAAATACAGAAATCAATTAAATGTATGTTCTTTTTATTAATACATTTATTCACAACTCCCTCTTTATGATCTCAAACAAAATATCATTCCAAGTATCAATAGGTCCTGGCAAGCACCAATGCAGGCAATCCTCCGCTTGCATCTTACTCCTCGACGCTCTCCTACCAGGGAGATTATATGGCCCTGGATGCCCATCATGCCGATATCCAAACATCTCCGTAACATCCATAAGCTTCATTTTAGAACCGTTCTTTCTCAGCCTTTTCTTCGCTCGCTCGAAAGCAACGACTTGCTTTGCACGCATCGCATTGGTGTATTCATTCCTGATAGGCTCAGCCGCAGGCCTAACATTTATCCTGCACGAACCACCCGTGTTCCAAGCCCTGCCGGCATAGTGATCAGGAGAATACGATCGAAGTACCGTTAAACCCGTATAGTTCTCATGCATCGTGATTGCAGTTAGAGCCGTCTCCATAGCTACCTCATAGGCCTTACCATCATCAATTTCGGATTTTGTACCGTTGGTGTACTTGCATCTGCTAGAGTACCAGTGGCCAGAGGAGATTACTACGACATCGAATTTAGGGAGGAGGTTCATGAAGGACTCGTCGGGGGTGTTGATGGAGACGTTGAAATTGCTGCTGTGGACGAGCCATGACGACCATATTCGGACTAGGGTAGTGGAGGTGGAGCGGAAGTCCCATTGTTGCCTGTGACGGTTGCCATGGTTCTTAGGTTCTTCGACCTGCATTAAGAGAAAGCGTGACGATATTTATTGCAGAATTTGAATCCACGGTATAGTATGACCAGTGCAAGAAAATATTTAATTTATGGCATACGACTACACCATAATTTCAAAGTTTATGAAGGTCCTTCAAACATATTTTCACCGTTCCACCACCTTCTTATAATCAAAAAACCTTCATGTGGACTAAACTTACACTTTTGCATGGTGGTGTTTTTCGTTTACTCTCTCTCCGTACGTGCAAGAATAATGAGATTTTAACTTTGTGCTTTGAAGCTATTTTCGACAACTCCAAAGTCATATATATATATATATATATATATATATATATATACTGTAATTTTTTATAAGCTAAATTACTGAGCTATGTCTTGACGTAATTTTATTTTTCTAGTATATTTCTCAAATTTCTTTTGTAATTAAGAGACATAAACAAAAAAAACATATACAAGCAAAAATCGATTTTATCGCATGGCTTGAGCAGAAAGCTTACCTGCCATAAAATGCATAGTAAGGACTCCATTTGATTACGAGCCAATGAATCTCCGATGAATGCAATCGTCTTCCCCCGCATCAACTCCAAGAATCTCCGAGCATCGAGCTGCATGAGTTGGCATTGATCAGGTTGCCACCTCCAGTTCTCGTATTCCTTATCAGGTCTGCCGTTGCTCTGGCAATTCTGATGTGGCGATATCTGACTACAGCTCTTGCTTGTATACAATGGCTTAATACTAGGATCATAAACCCATTTTCCTTTGTATAGATCACAACTTCCTACATTTCAAAACCCAAATTATAATAAATATACTAAAGAAAAATCATCACATACAAAAAAACAAAAAAATTACATCGAACGTACCTGAATTATACTTTTGAGTATTGTTGGATAACGACAAGATGTTGTTTCCATTGAGCTCATCTTGGATTAAGTTTTGGCTAGTCTTTGAAGGCCGTTGACGTAGAAAAACAACTTTCATGTTATTATCAGTCTCTGGAAGAAGATGATGCGCAAAAAGAAGAAAGAAAACCAAACCTCCCACCGTCAATCTTGTTACACAATCAAATTTCATGTTTCTTAAATTTTTTATTTATCTAGTGCATACATGATATTAAGGAGGATAAATAATGTCTGAGATACAAGAGGTAAAAGATAAAGAAGGATTATGTATTGAAAAGATAAGTTAAACTGATCACCGACTTAGCAAAATTCAGGAAAGCTTATGTACATGTTTTGAATCTTAACTGATCAATTTAAAATCAGAAAAGTTGTTATCATAATCAAAAAAGATTTTGTTAACAAAATAATTGGATAATGAATTTGTATCCAATCTCAATATTTTTAATAAAGATTTATCAACGAATAAGTGAACAAATACGGCTTTGTTTTGTTTAAGCAAATAACTTCTCCTAAAGTAACATCGACTTACAAATGTGGTAGCCTAAACAATAAAAATTAAGTGTATGTAAGTAAATTACAAAATTTTATCGAACTTACAGTTTTGATTTGATATGGGCAAATCTTGGGTTGTTTGTAATCTAAAATTCTGATAATAATTAAGATACTTCCTTTTGATTCTATGAATATGTTAATTGGTTTGCGGACATGGTTAACTCCAAAGTCCAATGGATAAAAATTATATAAAGTGAACCAGGGTAACGATCCAGTGATACGTTTTCTCATGTGAGACAAATAAGACGCACTCTATAACATCCGATCCCCGGTGTATTTCACCAATTCAGACCGTTCACTGTGATCCACGCATGCCCCACGTATCAATTATTATTAGATTCTTATACCTCTAGCACGCACGATCGATGATATCATTTTTCAGATTACCGAGAGACGTTCATTTTTCGTTCATCGGCCGTGCGTGCTAGAGGTGTAGGAATCTTATGAAAATTGATACGTAGGGTATGCGTAGTATGCAGATCGCAGTGAACGGTCTGGATCAGTGAAATACAGAGGAGTGCGGTGGTATAGAGTGCATCTCATTTGTCTCACATAAGAAAACGACTCACTGGATCATTACCCAAGTGAACCAATCATCCAATCTATATTAATTCGAAACAAACTCGAGCGGAGCCAAAATTAACCAAGCGGAGCATGACAACAGCGCACAGTCTCTTCCGTTAAAATTTGAATTCTAGGAACATGTTAGTTTTCATAAATTCTAAATTCACATCCTTTCTTCCAAATAATTATATTAAGGGTAAATTGTCAAAACCTCCGAGCAGGTTTCCCCGTTGAAAAAACCCTATGGACTCGAAACGGTTGTCAAAAACCTCCTGAAAACTTTTCATATGGTATCTGTATAGCTCTTTTCTATCTAAGTAAGTCATACATATTCACAGGGAACTGCATAAATATCATATAATAATTACATATAGCATGCAACTATACAAATACCCAGACAGTTTTTATTTTTATTTTTTGACAACCAAACATATTTTCAGCGGTTTTTGACGAGCCTTTCTCGGCTAGGGTTTTTGACCGCCGAAAACCTGCTCGTTTTTTTGTTGATAATTTACCCTTAAATTAAACAATTAATAAAAAGTTTTACCATTATGCCATTGGGCTATTGATGGCAACTTATGATGGCCCAAATCCATCCATTTGCAAAATCCCCTTGCGCTCCTCTCTAAACCCTAGAGGTCTCATCGGCGACGATGGAGGTGGAGGTGGAGACGGCGAAGGATCCAAAGCGGACGGTGCACGAGGTTATGGAAGTGACGCGGACGGCCATGGAGGAGATCGCGGCGAAGATGCTGTTCATGAAGAAGGAGGCGAAGACCAAATCTGAGCTCAAGGAGCTCATCACCAACATGTCCCTCCTCTTCATCGCCCTTCGACAGGTCTCTCTCTCCCTCTCTCCTAAGATTAGCGTTCCTGAATTTTTACAATTATAATCTTCTACGTATTTCCATACTTGCGATGATTATTTGATATGTTTTACTTAGTTGAAACGAGGCCCAAAGCTAACAAGAATGGAATTTTATATCATCACACTAATTGTTTTCAATTTCTTAAGCTAGTGGTCTAACTTAAAATTATAACCAAAACAGAAACAATATAACTTGAGTAGACAACTTGCGATAGAGTGCAAACCAATGATTCTATCCAAATCCGAGCCTCCGAATCTCCAATGAAAGCTATCATCTTCCCCCTCATCAGTACTATGATGTCACGAGCATTAGGCACGTAAATTGGCATTGATATGATGCCATCTCTACTTCTTATAGCTCTTCCCAGGTCTGCCATTGATCAGTCAATTTTAAGTTGGGTTTATTTTACTGCAGCTCTTGTTTGTATACAGAGACCTAGTATTAAGATCGTAGACTAATTTACAACTTCCTAAAATTTTAACCTGATAAGAAAGTGTGGCGGCTTGCAACAGACATGCCTTTAAAACGTAACCATGGTTTATTTTTAAATGGAGTTTGGGGCTTGCAACATCCCCTCGACCTACACTTAAAAGTAAACTCCAATTATCTTATTTCCATACCCAAAGAGGGCCTTCAAATGTAGAAGGGTTGTTTGGAACTATTAAGAGATTTGAGGGTGAAATATAAAACTACTAGACCAAGAGATGTTTTTCTTTTCCTGAATATTGAGGGAGAATATTGGGTGGGATACTGAAAAAGGTACCTTTTTGTCCATAAATTCATAGGTGAATCGTACGATATTGTTGGAAGAAGATCGGGTGAAAGCCGAAACAGAGAGTGCGAAGGCACCGGTGGACTTTACGACACTGCAACTCCACAACTTGATGTATGAGAAAAACCACTACATGAAAGCAATCAAGGCTTGCAAGGATTTCAAGTCTAAGTATCCTGATATAGACCTTGTTCCGGAGGAAGAGTTCTTTGCTAGTGCACCTGAAGATATCAAAGGGAAAGCGCTAGCTGATGACCATGGGCATGACTTGATGCTGAAGAGGCTCACCTTTGAGCTATTTCAGGTACTCCTTAAATGGAAATTTTAGAATCCGTTGATTATTTGGGGTGACCGCATCTACTATAAAATATTTATAGTTGTTTAATCTTTTGTGCTAGGATGGGTTTGAATTTTAATATGCTGGTTCTGCACACATTAAGGGCAACTTGTACCTGATAGGAATTTTCTATACCGGTTAATATAAATTGGAGATATGCAACAATTTTGGGGTTTATAGTGACACCATATACTCATATAGGTATTTCTGGACTTAAGGGTAGATGTAATGTCTAGATGTCATCTATCATATGAAATATGAGAAATGGTCATGCTGTTTCTAGAAAATACATCACAATGTTTCTTTGGATCGTCTTAAACAGAAACAAATAATCATGTTCATCTTGTCTTGCATTTTTGTGTATGTAGCACACATTTATTGTGCTGCGTTTTGGTTATTCAGTTTTACTCTCGAAAAACGCAAAAGATTAAAGCATAAATTAGCAATGTTACTTCGGTTATAATTATCAGCTCCTAATTCCAAATTATTGTCTGTTCCTTTGAATTTATATCATTGCTCTAACATTTGCTTTTATTATTCAAGCGAAAAGAACTCTGCAAACATCATGAGAAATTGGAACAACATAAAAGAAGTCTTCTGGAAACGATAGCAAACCGAAAGAAGTTTCTCTCAAGTCTCCCATCTCACTTAAAGTCTTTAAAGAAAGCATCCTTACCTGTGCAGCAGCAACTGGGAATTTTGCATACTAAGAAACTTAAGCAGCACCATGCAGCAGACTTACTTCCACCACCACTTTATATAGTTTACTCACAATTTTTGGCCCAGAAAGAAGCATTTGGAGAGAGCATAGAATTGGAGATTGTCGGGAGTATAAAAGATGCCCAAACTTTTGCTCAACAACAAGCAAATAAAGACAATGGTAATTTAACAGTAATCTCTAATGGATATGTTTCTTATTGATGCAACCTATAAAGCTCTCTCTGACATGCTTTGAGCCCGTAAATTTTGCCAATCCATCCGAGCTACCTGTTATAAATTTAATGCTAGCCATCCTAATGGGATATCAATCTAGAATTACCATTTTGATTAAAACTCCATCTCTCTAATCGTTTTCTATTATATTTTGATAGTGATATACTGCTATATGTTAAGAATCTTATGGAAAGTACTTGTGAGATCACATTAGAACAAATCTAATGCAGCAAATAGTTTATTATTATCATTCACGTCATCATAATATCTCAGCTATTTTTTTGATGAGGTCCTGTTGGAGCGGGGCCACAACAGCTGTTTCATGTGATCATTCCCAATTCTAGGCCCTCCAAGCATAGTAACCTTTTGTCTATTTGTATTCATATATATGCCCATGAAAGGAGTGTGTAAAATGCTGTTTTGGGATGTGAACAATTGTGAAGGTCCCTGTTTAGATATCATAATTGTGCAAAGTAAAGACAGAGACATAAATACTGCCATGACAAACATTCTATCATAAAGTTATATGCTTATGTCATGTAGAGTGGATTTGGGGATACCTTAGATTGCATCAAATAGTGAATTATACTACATATGTTTATTTTGTTTGGAATGACTAGTGTTAATGCTGTAGGGTTATTTTCAATTTAGTTTGCCTAGCAACTGTTGAAACTAAAAACCAAATGATGGTATTAGGAATAGTTCCACATTGGAAAAGTATGAAAAGTTTATGGGTATAAAACATAACATGAGTCAAACCTCAACAAGGCTTAAGTCTTATTGATGGAACCCACTTATATCAAAAACCCTTGTACACTCATAAATAAAATATATACTCGCCCCCTCCCCCCATTCTTGAAAATATAAATATAAAAAAACTTTAACATGGTATCAGAGCCAACGACTCGATCCAAAACTCGACAATACCTCTGAGAGAAGTAGTCTACAAGCACAAAAAAAGTGCCTTTGAGAGACTAGCTCTACAAGTGTTGTGTGATCCACGTGACAACCACACCAAAAGAAAGTGATGGTTGCACGTGAGGGGAAGTGTTGAAAGTAAAAAAAACCAAATGATGGGATTAAGAATAGTCCTACATTGGAAAAAGTATGAGAAGTGCATGGGTATAAAACAATAACATGGGTCAAACCTCAACAAGGCTTAAGTCTTATTGATAGAATCCGCTTATATCAAAAGCCCGTGTACGCTCATAAATAAAATATATACTCGCCCCCCTCCCCCGCCCCCGCCCCCAATTCTTGAAAATATAAATATAAAAAAAACTTTAACAGCAACAATTGACTCTAGAAATCTTTGTTGTTTAGGTACATCAATGAATACAGAAAACAGCAGGTTAGAGGAGGATGTGCCTGATGATGAGGAAGATGGACAGAGGAGAAGAAAGAGGCCAAAGAAGAGTGTGGTTAAGGATAACGTTGACCAGTCAGGAACTTACCAATCTCATCCACTCAAAGTTGTACTCTCTATATATGACGATGAAGCTTCTGAGGCCCAACCTTTAAAGCTAGTCACCCTTAGATTTGAGTTCTTGGTAAAATTAAATGTTATATGTGTTGGAATCGAAGATGCAGATGAAGGATGTGAGAATAATATCTTGTGCAACCTATTCCCCGATGACACTGGCATAGAATTACCGCATCAGGTAATTATTTTTCCCCCCTCGATGCACTGATTTTTTTTGAAAATGTTTTTTTCACTAGTGGATTAATATCTGGTTCAGTCAGGGATCAGCCAAAAGCCTACTAGCGCAGAAAAGGGCTACGCATGATGCTGCAAAATTTAGAATAGTGAATGAGAGATTTCCCACTTGTTTAAGTGTTTTCTAAACGTTGATGGTCTCCAATAAAGCTAGGCGCTTTTTCCTACATTTTAATCTCTGATATGATCAGAGCAGCAGGAATCCAATGTCTGGCAATTTTTTTTGTGTCTATTAACATAGATTTCGTTAAAATATAATTACTTCAAAAATTGCTATAAAATGAGTTGAGACTCGATGGTAATCTGAAGATCATCTGGCTGCTAGTTATATATGATCCAGATTCTTGAGTATGTGCTTCATGAAAAGTTGAATCATTCATACAGAACCAATAGTTATAAATTCACATACATCAATGTAATTCCACTTCTGTTGCAGGTTTCAATTTCATACCTAGAGTCTTAACAGCGATCATTTTACTTATCTAACTTGACAGTCACATTCTCTTAATTTTCTATTTGCAGAAGGCAAAGCTTTATGCTGGAGAAGATGCATATATTAATGAAAAGAGAACATCTCGACCATACAAGTGGGCACAGCATTTGGGTGGGATCGATTTTTTGCCGGAGTTGCCTCCTCTGTATTCATCCAGTGAATCTTTAAGTAACGAAACACTAAAAGATGGCGGTATTCATTCTGGACTTTCCCTTTATCGTCATCAGAATCGAGTACAAACTGTCTTGCAAAGGATACGCTCTAGGAAAAAGGCTCAGATGGCTCTTGTGTGAGTCACCATTCTGAATTCTGTGGTCATGTGTTGTTACCGCATCTGATGAACATCAGAGGAAAAGTTCATCAATGTATCTCTTGTTGATTTTTTCTTATAAGTTTAAGCATATATGATATATCCTATTTGCTTTTGCTTCTTCCTATAATTATAAATTAGGGAATGCATGGTGCAGTAAGATGTGAGGCCTTTACTTCTGAAAGCTTCCGAGAGTATAATTGTTAGTCGTGATGTTTCTGAAGAAAATTTCGTGGTGTCTCTTGCTCTTTAAATTGTTCAAATTTTTCAAGACCTGTTCGGATTTATCAATTATCTTGCTGCCATTCTAATGTATGTCATTTCGTATGTTCAGTTTGGAATTTTTGATTTGCTTACAGGGAGCAGCTTGATTCCTTGGTGAAGCACAAATTGCCCGTACTTAAGTACAAAAGTGTTCCATGGGCCTCACACACACCTTCATGTACTTTGCAACAATGGTCAGAAACGGGGCTAATTCTGAACTCTTCTTCGTCTATTACTGCTGTTGAACAAATTGATCGGGAGAGAAGATCCACAACTCCTTGGGAAGAAACAGAGGGTTTAAGAGAAGATGGTGAGCTTCCAGTTGCACCAGCGACAACAATATTGTTGGAGGATCCTATAAAGACTTCATCTAATAATTTTTCGGAGCTT
Organism: Agapanthus africanus; assembly: GCA_030015575.1. Lineage (NCBI taxonomy): Eukaryota > Viridiplantae > Streptophyta > Magnoliopsida > Asparagales > Amaryllidaceae > Agapanthus > Agapanthus africanus. Next base: position 522,192,130 of record JASDDO010000016.1, on the reverse strand, counting down.
GAGCATTCGAGAGGTTTGGCATTGATTACTAAAAGCATCATGCCTACGAAAATGGGTAAATCTCAAAGTTTCAATAAGTATGATGATGATTTAGAACTCATGCTCGACAGCGAGAGTGATTTGGAGGAGCAAACATGCCTCAATCTGGAGTCCGAGGATGCGAGTATCATAGCTGTTGAAAACCCATGGGAAGAACATGCAAAAAGAGAGTTTCATCTTGTACTTAGCAGACACGACAAAAATGAGTGTACCATTAAATTGGAAGCAAAGGTAATATTGATCTACATCCTACTAAAGCAAATTTCGCTTTAGTACCCTTACCTATAGCTGTTTTTCCAGTAAGCTACCTTAAAATTTTCACTACAGTAACTCCCTTAAGACTTGGGTTTTAAATAATATTCTCACGAAAATACCCTTGTGTGTAGCACTTTAAGGTAGCTTATAAAATAATAAAAATCAAGGTAGCTTAATGAAAAAGAAAGATAGTTAAAGATGTTTAGTGATGCCCTTTTTTATATCATAGTTTATTGTCTGACTTGTAATGTGTTCCAATTTTGGTAGGTTAAGATTAGCATTGAATATCCTCTCAGGCCGCCTCTTTTCAGTTTAAGCCTGCCCAGTGATAAATCTCATGGCGGCATGGAGTGGTTCAATGAACTTCGTGCCATGGAATCCGAGGTATGCAGCTATATGGATTAATCTAATATGTTTTCATCTTTATTCTTGTTTTTGTTCTTTATTTGATATTTGGATTTAAGCTGTGCAATCTGAAATTTTCTGAAGCTTGTATATATACTATGCAGGTTAATCTTCACATCCTTAAAATTCTACCCTTGGAGTGTGAAAATGACATCTTAGCTCACCAAGTGAATTGCTTGGCTATGCTCTTTGATTTTCATTTGGATACACAAAATGGCAATAGAAAGAACACCTCTGTTATTGATATTGGATTATGCAAACCAGTTGGTGGAACATTGCTTGCAAGATCTGTGAGAGGAAGAGACCGGAGAAAGATGCTCTCATGGAAGGGGATGCAGTGCAGTCCAGGCTACCCTTGCTAATTTTATGGTACTCATTCGAAGTGGTTTGTGCACCCACCCAACCAAGAAATGCGAATACACGAGGAGAATTGAGCAGAGTTGTCAGCTCAGTGATTTTAAGTTTTAAGGTCAATGATTCGATCTTTTCTTCCCTTGTTTCACTGATAACGGATCAGCATTTATACCAATTTTATAGTTGTGCAAATAGTCGACAGAGAAATTGTTGGAACTTCCGAGACAGCGAAGCTTGTATTGCTATTAGAGAGGAAAGATCCTGAATGATCTATTAGAAACTTAGAATGGATCAAATTTCAGGTGATTAATATTCGAATTTGTAAAGATTGTGGGTTGGTGTCATCGTTGAAATCTTTGATTGCCAAGGCATGCATCGACCAGCCTGCAATGTTTAATACAGTCTGTGTGGTTGGATTCTGTTAATGTTTTTGTTTGCTTTGTTTATAAAGTGTGTACTTATTTTGATCCGGTTCTTACTGGATTACTGAAATTCTGATATCTTCAAGAGATTGGAATTCAAATGACGTATGTATAATTATGCATGGTCTCCTCAAAATGCAATGATGTGGCATCATAGGCTCCAAATTGAAAGCAATGTATGCATATTCGATGTTTATAAGCTTTCATGAATTTCAGTGAATGATAGCTGGCCAATACGAGTTGTATATAGCTTGAAATAATTTGTCCTAAAAGAACTTCCTCCTCTGTGATGTTCCATTTTTGGCCTCTCTTCCCCCTCTCGCCCCCCCCCCCCCCCCCCCCCCCCCCCCGGGCCCCTCCAGTTTTGATTCATCACAGCTCTTTTTGGTAATTCTATTACCCTGAGCATATCCTGACCGTTTCCTCGGTGGCTTGAAATTGCTATATGTGCAGCAACCAAAAGTTTGTTAGGCATGTTCCGTGAAGACTATCCGAATGGTTTTATCCGTGTCTCTCTTCAATCCAAATGCATAAATGCATTGTACACGTAACATAATAATTTGGTTTCAGTGGTTTAACTTTTAAACCTATGTACGTCGCTTTGTTATTTCACAGACATCGGAAAATGTACTAAATAGGGAAAATGGCAAAAAGAACAAGAAAGCGGGAAACATCAAGTTCAGCATATTTGTCTGCTTTTTAAAAATTGTCTGTAAAATGCTGAAAGATAATGGTCTTCCCATAAAATCTATCATCGGAAATTTAACTATAGATAACAGGATTGCTTCACCAAACAAGAAGATAAACAAAAACAACGACGCTCAGGCCTCAACATCATGTAGACAAGGATTTCTAACTCTTAAAAAAAAGGCTGGTTGTTTGTTTAAGGCACTAAAAGAAAACAGCAGACAATAGCTCAAACTGCATGCTACCTAGGAATCAATGTGAACCAACTGTGAAGATTCTGAACCTACTATGAAGATTCAACAAGGGCAGCCAATGCAGCAGTTTAGAAAATTGCTTCCTCAGCTCATACATGTGAAACCTTAATCTACAACATAATACCGAGTATAATTTACAGAACGGGGCATGTTTCCGTTCTATATATACAACTACCCTTCAACTCAAAAGAAAAATAGGATTCTATTTAGTTGAGAAAATCTTCGGCTTCACCAGGGCCCTGTTTGTGTCCTTTGCAAGCACAGTTTTTTTGGACCACTTCGTTGATTGATCAACTCCATCACCTGGTTGAAAACAAATTAAAAGGCTTTCGTTATAACACGTGTTGTGCATTCTTTGATATCCTGTTGGTATACATTTCTAGCATAATGAATCCAATATAATAATAATCATACGAACAAGCAAGCAATCGAATGATAGAAAGAAAGCATATCCAGTCACGAGCTTGTCCCTGAAGTAGCATGTTAGCTAAAGCTAAGCCAAAGTGTACGCCGAGTGTTATCGCCACTAATTTTAGGAATTACTTATATCTAACAACTACAGACTGATATGAGCCATGATTGTGCAGTACCATAACTGATACCTTCAGTAAAATATTTCTTTTGATTGGAAAGCTTTGATCAATAGACTTATATCTGGAATCATTTGGGAGTTTGTTGTTTTAATAAGGCAGGGGTTCTCTAATCAAGTAAATAAATAGAATGTCATTAAATTCAGGGTTGCATTTACCCACAATTCATGTTTTCAAACATATTATAGAATAAGCAATTTTCGATACGTACTGCTAGATAAATATACATAAGGTATTATTTGACAAACTTATGAATTTGGAAAGAACGCAAATGTTTGTGCTGCGTATATGTGAGTGCAAATCATTAATAGTATTTACAACTACTAATATTTCTAAGGGAATATTTAGCAATCAGACACACCATCATTAGTTGGCAATATGCTCATCTTTACTATTATAACTAGAACTCATGAGGGATGCCAAAAAATTTATCATTTTTTCATTAAAAATGCAAAAAGAAGAAACATCCATGAGAGCGTTCTAGAGTAAAATCATACCATGTCATTCTCTCATTCACATGTAATCACCTTTATACCCTTCAACAATACCCAATACAAAACATCTTCTTTTTGGGAAATGAACAAACGTCGTCAAAAGATTCTTGAACTAATGGCCATCAAGAAAGCACACAAAAACCATGGGAATGATATGACTTTTTTCTCAACACACACATGGATAGCACGTGCATGTTGCGAGTTTCCAATAACTAGTGATTTGTTGACATGGACTGCAATCCAGAAAATATGATATATTCATCTGCATTATAAAATAGTTTAATGAAATACACAGTTTTAGGCTTTTCGGTCTCTGGTTTCATAATTATTTTGAAATTTTAAAAAGGGGAGATGTTAGATGTATTCTAAATCAGTTTTATCTAAAGGAATCTATTGTTCTGAAAATAAAATGATTTTGAAAACCAAACTGAGAACTTGAATGGATAAGTAAAAACTGATAGAATTTTTTTTAAAATATACAACCCAAGGCTGGGCGAACCAATCCCTAAACCACTTGATGGCGCATACTATATGATGTAGGAAAGGATTCGGTTAATCCAATCAAATCTTAACCGAAATATTTAAAGAGTTGATATGAGAGGATTTGAGTCGGCATAATTGGAAAAAGGGTTTGGAGGAGATTCTGCTTAGCCTTTAGATTGATTTGATTAACAAAAGATGAGGAAAGATTTGAACTTGGTGGTTTAGTCTATCCTTTTTGGGAAATAATCTGTATGCAAATTAGTTACAATAATTTGTTAGAATTTTTTTTGTTTTAGTTATTTCTTTCCATCTTTAGAAGCCGAGTAGAAGTAGAAATCAAGGGTTATTTAAGAGCTTTATGCATTGTAATTTTGATTCAAGTTATCTATAAAAATTTTCCCTCAAAATAATACAGAGTTTTCTCTTGTTTACTTTTTGGATTTGAAGTACTTCGTGGATTCGAAGGTTACTTGTGGACTCGAGTCGTGTTTGACGGACATAAAGTAGTTACCGACGACGATATGATTAACACCTTACGTGCCGCCACCTTTATCAACGCCGCCAAAATCTTAACAGCTTTGTTAGTTCATATCGTTCCCTTTTACGTTGCGTCATTAAGTGGTATCAAAGCAGGTTCGCCGTCGTGATGACAACCAATAACAACTTTGTTCACATGGAGGAACTTCAAAATTTTCAGGTTATGGTTAACACCACACTTGAAAATATATCTAAGAAATCTGATGATCTTTCGACCAGATTAGAAAATCTTGAGATTCAAGGCCAAAACAAAAATAGGAGAATAGAGGACCGCCAAGGACTACGGCGGAATTCTAATTCTTCTAAAAGTGGAGAAGATGACCGAAGCGAAAATCGGAGACGGAATGACCGCTGAACACCCTAACGAGGGCTACGGCGAAATTCTACTTCGTCCGACAGTGAAGAGGATGTTTTACCTGCAGAAATCAAAGGGCGAGGACATCGACAATACCAACCAACCACATTCAAGATGAAGATAGATATTCCTTCGTTTGATGGATTGATGCACGCTGAAGGTTTTCTTGACTTGGTCATGGAGGTCGAACGATTCTTCGAGTACATGGAGATCCTCGAAAGAAAGCGCATAAAGTTAGCTGCATACCGATTGAAAGGAGGCGCATCGGCTTGGTGGGATAGTGTTCAAATGTTACGCTCAGCTCAACAAGAAGCCGATTGAGTCTTGGCCGAAGATACGGCAGTTAATGCGTGCTAGGTTTCTAGCACCAGATTATGAACAAGTACTCATTCGGCAATATCAAAAGTGTCGTCAAGGAGAACGATCAGTGCGTGACTATGTAGCTGAATTTTATTGACTTTCAGCTTGAACGGGATCAAGAGAGACCGAAGCACAACAAACTGAAAGATCTGTTGGGGGGCTTCAGGACGATATTTACGACAAGGTTAGCCTACATACCATGACAACTCTATCTCAAGCAGTCAACCTTGCCAAGAAAGCCGAAGAGAAATGCGAACGAACGGCCAAACGACCAAGTTTCAAGACACCGACAACTACAAGAAATTACGCAAGCCAAAATTCTTGGAACCCATCATCAAATAAGGCCAACGCACCATCGGCCAGTAATAAGAATGTTGAAGACCGACCTACTAAAGAGGATAAAACTAATATTGGGGCCAAAACCTTAAAGCAAATTGCTGCACGACCGAATAAAAACCCATATAAACCGCGATGTGATTATTGTCATCGATGTGGGCAACATGGGCACATTTCCAATAAGTCTTAAGCGTGCTTCGGCTAACTTCACTGAACATGACGATGAGACTCATGACGACGATGTTGATGAAGAACAAGTAGAAGAGTACGGAGATCATGGTGAGCACTTGTCGTTTGTGGTTTGAAGACTTCTATTGGCACCGAAGATTGAAGAGCACCCACAACGTCACAATATCTTCCGAACTCGATGTACAGTCCAACAAAAGGTTTGCGATGTTATCATTGACAATGACTGTAGCGAGTATATAGTTTCAAGAACGATGGTCGACAAGCTTGGTCTCGTGACCGACAAACATCCCACACCTTCCAAAATCGGTTGGATTCAACAAGGTCATACTATGGCTGTAATCGATGTGTGCCGTATTCCTTTATCAATTGGAAAATATTATGCCGATGTAATTGTTTTTGATGTAGTGGACATGGATGCATGCCATCTTGTTTTAGGAAGACCCTGACAATTTGATTTAGGGGTGATTTACAAAGGCAAGGAAAATACCTATACTTTCCACAGGAACGGAAAGAAAATAACTCTTCACCCCTCAGTTGTGACTAACGAACCAAAAACTTGTAAGGTGGAGGATAAATCGGTCTTTATGGTAGATGGAGGAGAATTTTAAAATGCCATAAAAGAAAGCGGCGAAGTCTATGCCTTGGTAGGAACAGCAGGCGACGGCATGCAAGAAACGACGCTGCCACCGAGAGTGCAACCATTGTTGGAAGAATTTAAAGTCATGCCTGGCGAGTTACCATCGGAGTTGTCACCGATGCATAATATTCAACATGAAATCGACTTGGTGCCAAAAACAAGGTTACCGAATATGTCACATTATTGTATGAGTCCACATGAATGCCAAATTTTGCAAAACCAAGTTGAAGCTTTAATAAGTAAAGGATTTGTACGTGAAAGTATGAGTCCATGTGTTGTTCCGGCATTACTAATGCCAAAGAAAGACGGAAGTTGGCGTATGTGTGTATACAGCCGAGCAATAAATAAGATTACTATTAAGTATTGATTTCCCATACATCGGCTTGAAGACACACTTGATATGTTGGCAGCAGCCATGATCTTTTCAAAAATTGATTTGAAAAGCGGCTATCATCAGATAAGGATTATACCAGAAGACGAATGGAAGATGAGGTTCAAGACACGAGAAGGTTTATATGAATGGTTGGTTATACCATTTGGGTTGTCCAACGCACCGAGTATATTATGCGACTAATGAATCAGGTACTTAAGCCTTTCATTGGAAAATTCATAGTTGTATATTTTGATGATATCTTGATCTACAGTAGATGTGAGGAAGATCACTTTGTGCACTTAAGAGAAGTATTGGTTGTGTTGAAAGAAAACAAATTATATATCAACCTCAAAAAGTGTAGCTTCATTACCGAAAGTCTTGTATTTTTGGGCTTTGTTGTGAGCGCCAATGGTATATTGGTGGATGAACAAAAGGTTCGTGCCATACGTGATTGGCCGACACCAAAGACCGTGGCCAAAGTTGGGAGTTTTCACGGCCTTGCAACATGATTGGCCAACACCAAAGACCGTGGCCAAAGTTGGGAGTTTTCACGGCCTTACAACATTCTATCGGCGATTTGTGCGTAATTTTAGTGCAATTATGGCGCCGATAACTGAATGCATGAAGAAAGGAAAATTCCAATGGGAAAAGAAGCCAACGCTGGTTTTGCCAAAATCAAAGAGAAACTTACATCGGCACCTATTCTAGCTTGCCAAACTTCAACAAATTGTTTGAAGTCGATTGTGATGCAAGTATTGTTGGTGTCGGTGCAGTGTTGATGCATGAGTGCCGACCCATAGCATACAGGAGTGAGAAACTCAGTGATGCTAGAAGAAAATAGACTACTTATTGTAGGGTGTTTTTCGTCACCCCATTGAGATTGGAATGCGCGCGCGCTTGTCAGGCGCGCTACAGATTCCCCTGCCTAGGGTAGGCCGGGGTTTAATGATTGTGGGGATCCGAATCTCCGGCAGCCGCGGACTAAGCTGCCGTTAATTACCCCTCGCCTTTGGAGCGAGCGAACCTCCGATTGACGGGTTAAACTGGTCATGTGAACTCAATGTGCAGTGTACGTGTGTTGAAAGGGGGGTTTGGATATATCGGGAGCCACGCAGAGTTTTTACGGGGGGCCCGCTACCCGGATAGCGGGCTGGGGGTCAAGGGGGCTAGCAGCCCCCTTGCGGAGTGCGGGGCAGCGCCCCGTTAGAAATTTTTTTCTAACAGGGACAGTGTCGTGGAGTATGTATATGTGTACATTTGTATACATATGTATATATATAAATAAAGGGGAAAAAGACATCCAAAGGATGCGTGGGGCCAGCGCCTAGGCGCTTGAGCGCAAGCACGCCACGTGCCGGCACGTGGACGCTTTGCGCTCGAGCGCAGAGTGCTGGAGCGCAACGCGCCACGTGTCGGCACGTGGGCGCCTTGCGCTCAGACGCTGGGCGCTTGAACGCAAGCGCGCCACGTGTCGGCACGTGGGCGACTTGCGCTCGAGCGCTTGCGCTGGAGCGCAAGAGCGCCACGTGTCGGCACGGGGGCGACTTGCGCTCGAGCGCTTGCGCTGGAGCGCAAGAGCGCCACGTGTCGGCACGGGGGCGACTTGCGCTCGAGCGCTTGCGCTGGAGCGCAAGAGCACCACGTGTCGGTACGAGGGCGACTTGCGCTGGAGCACAAGCGCACTACGTGTCGGCACCGGGATGACTTGCGCTCGAGCGCCTGCGCTGGAGCGCAAGCGCGCCACGTGTCGGCATGAGGGCGACTTGCGCTCGAGCGCCTGCGCTCGAGCGCAAGCGCGCCACGTGTCGGCACGTGGGCGCTTTGCGCTCGAGCGCTGGAGCGCAAGCGCGCCACGTGTCGGCACGTGGGCGCTTTGCGCTCGAGCGCTGGAGCACAAGCGCGCCACGTGTCGGCACGTGGGCGCTCTGCGCTTAGCGCCGGCGAGAAAAAGAGGCTTTTAGCCTAAAAAAATTTCTCAGAAGAGAAATCTGAGAGGAGTTGGACTCCTGAGTGTGTTTTTCTTCTTTTTTTGGGGGGATTTAGTGAAGGATGTTCTTCTTCTTCCTCCTCTGTTAGCTGGATCTTGAAGATCAAGAGCTGTGGGATTTTTTAATCTAATGGAAGATCTGAGTTCCCCTTAATGGGTTTTGTGGTGGAAAACTATTTAGTTTTGAAAAAGGAAGAGTAAAACTCTTGATTTAATTCAAAAGAAAGAAGAAGGTTTTGGAACCTTGAAGGAGGAAGAAAAGATCTCAGATCTCAAAATTTTTTTGGAGAGAGGAAAAGTTGTTGAGATATTTCATTATCTTTGCCTTTATAGGCTATACATATTTACATATAGCCCCTTGGGCTTTACAAAAATGACATTTTAGCCATCCCATGGCTCATGTGCCATTTCATTTTTGCACATAAGCCATGGACTTACAAAATATTGGCTTTATGCCCATTTTGCATACATTCATGTATATATAAAAAAAATTACATAAAAAATTATTTATTACATGATCTATATTTTAGCATGGAGGAGGCTGGCCGCGGGCTCGACTTGGGCATGGGCCCGCTTGACCTGGGCTTGGGCCCACCTAGCTTGGGGGTTGACCTTGACTTTGACTCGGTCAACCGAGGTGTAAATTTTTACCCCAACAAAGTGCCCCCCATCAATAAATGCACACCGCACATTTGAGTTGTGTGCATGAAATTGATGGATCTTGAAGTTGGACTTCGAGTTAGAACATCATTCCAGGGGCGGAACATCATCCCAGGGAGCATGATTCCCGGGGATCGGAGCATCATTCTGATTCGCGGAGCATAATTCCAGAGATCAGAGCATCGTTCCGAAGAGCGGAGCATAATTTCAGGGGATCGGAGCATCATTCCGATGGGTGGAGCATGATTCCAGAGTTCGGAGCATCTTTCCGAAGAGCGGAGCATAATTCCAGGGGAGCGGAGCATCATTCCGATCCGCGGAGCATAATTCCAGGGATCGGAGCATCATTCCGATTTGTGGAGCATAATTCCACGGATCGGAGCATCATTCCGATTTGCGGAGCATAATTCCAGGGATCGGAGCATCATTCCGATGATCGGAGCATGATTCCAGGGGATCGGAGCATCATTCCGATGAGCGGAGCATGATTCCAGGGTTCGGAGCATTATTCCGAAGAGCGGAGCATAATTCCAGGATTCGGAGCATCGTTCCGAAGGGCGGAGCATGATTCCAGAGTTTAGAGCATCTTTCCGAAGAGCAGAGCATAATTCCAGGATTCGGAGCATCGTTCCGAAGGGCGGAGCATGATTCCAGAGTTCGGAGTATCTTTCCGAAGAGCAGAGCATAATTCCAGGATTCGGAGCATCGTTCCGAAGAGCGGAGCATGATTCCAGAGTTCGGAGTATCTTTCCGAAGAGCGGAGTATAATTCCAGAGATCGGGGCATCGTTCCGATGGGCGGAGCATAATTCCAGCAGTCCCGAGGCGAAGCATGATTTCGACACGGGGTAAATTCCGAGATGGAGCTTGATTCCGGCGCAGAGCTTGTTGACTGACTTGATTCCGAGACGAAGCATAATTTCGACAGGGAAGGCAGGTACACCGAGGCGAAGCATCATTTCGACACGGGGTGCACATTCTAAGACGAAGCATGATTCCGACGCAGAGCTTGTTGGTTGATTTGATTCCGAGGCGAAGCATAATTCCGACAGGGAAGGCAGGTACACCGAGGCGAAGCATCATTTCGACACAGGGTGCATTCTGAGACGAAGCATGATTCCGACGCAGAGCTTGTTGGTTGATTTGATTCCGAGGCGAATCATAATTCCGACAGGGAAGGCAGGTACACCGAGGCGAAGCATCATTTCGACACGGGGTGCATTCTGAGACGAAACATAATTCCGACGCAGAGCTTGCTGGTTGATTTGATTCCGAGGTGGAGCATAATTCCGGCAGGGAAGGTAGATATCCCGAGGCGAAGCATGATTTCGACACAGGGTAAATTCTGGGACAGAGCATGATTCCGCCGTAGAGGTTGTTGGTTTGATTTGATTTGGGTTGACATCAGCATCGCTACATTGGAATATGGTACCAGGAGCGAATCATCATTTGTCATGAGAGGATTTGGGAATTGGGGTTTTTGTTTGGCATCTGCATTGCTGCACTGGAATAATGCCAGGAGCAACTCATCATGTGCCCCGAGAGGATTTGGATTTGGTTTGTTTGGCATCTGCATCGCTGCACTGGAATAATGCCAGGAGCAACTCATCATGTGCCCCTAGAGGATTTGGATTTGTTTTTTTTTTGTTTGGCATCTGCATTGCTGCACTGGAATAATGCCAGGAGCAACTCATCATTTGCCCCGGGAGGACTTGGGAGAGATTGGGATCGTTTTACGCCCGTGGATTGTATACGGTTTTGCAGGATGTATGATCCAGACCGTAGAGCCATAAAAATTTCGGGATTTTGTTGGCGTCTGCATCGCTGCACTGGAATATGATACCAGGAGCGACTCATCATTAGCCATTGGGGTATGGGATTTGGAATTTGGTTGGCGTCTGCATAGCTGCACTGGAATATGGTATCAGGAGCGACTCATCATTCGCCACTTGAGGATTGGGATTTGGAATTTGGTTGGCATCTGCATCGCTGCACTGGAATATAGTACCAGGAGCGACTCATCATTCGCCACTTGGGGATTGGGGAGCGATGGCTTAGGAGACAGGTTTAGATCCCTATCACCTAAGACTTTTCAATTTTATGGGCCGTGAGGGTCCCATAAAAGCATTTTCTCCCTACGAGTCGTAAGGATCCCGCAGGTGTATTTTCTCCTTAAGAGTCGTGAGGACTCCTAAGTTTGTTTTTCCTTGGTGAGTCGTAAGGATCTCACGAGGGCTTGTTCTCCTCATGCATCGTGAGGACACATGAGTGGGTCTTTCTAATGAAGCATAATTCCAAAGGCGGAGACCAGCCGCGTAGCTGGTGATTGCGGTGGGATATGGGTATGATGGGAATTATTTGAGCCCGTGGATTGTATACGGTAGTCAACTTGGGGACCAACCGTAGGGCCGAAAGAATTTTGGGAAATTGGATTTTGGTTGGCGTCTGCATCGCTGCACTGGAATATGGTACCAGGAGCGACTCATCCTTCGCCGTTGTTTTTTTTGTTTTATTTTTGTTTTATTTTTGTTTTATGTTTTTTTTACCGCGATTGCTCTATCATTTCAGCTTTTTTTATCGCGAAGGTCGCGATTGCCCTATCATTTCGGCTATTTGTTCGCGGTTGCCCCATCATTTCGGCTTTTCTCTATATATTTTTTTTTATATTTACACATTTTTTTTGTTTATTTACATATATATGTATACATATATTTTTACATTCCCAGTTTAACGACTTAGAGGTCGATTGTTCCCAGTTTAATGACGTGGTGGTCCTTTTTGCTTATCCCAGCTCCTTGAACTTTGATCTTGGCGGAGCTGTGTTGATGACCTAGCTCTGTGGCTTGCCGATACATCCGAGGATTGTGAGGTTTTTCCAAGCTTATATTGGTCCTCTGCCCAATCTTTGAAAATATAGCAGTCTTCGATGGTATGACCCACCACTCTATGATATGGGCAGTATATGGGATTGCCGGTCATGTTCATTTCCTGTGGCCTTTTTGGAACAGGCAGTTGCAGGCCGTTGTTCAAAGCATCCATGAATATTTTGCGGACTTCATCCCTCCTGAAGGAGTATACCTTCTTCTTTCCCTCCATTGGAGTAGGTGCCTTTACTGATGCTGGTCCTCGAAGCCGATCGGTCTTTGGTTCGCCCTTTTCAGATAATGGCACATGTCTGGGAGGATTAGGTTCCCGAAAGGCTTCGGTCTCCATTTGCATGAAATTGGCGGTCGTAGCTTGACTGTTTGCTAACGCGCCTTTAGACAGTTCTATATCTCCCGTCCTGTATTGCCTTTCGACCCAATCTTTGAAGACAAAGCAGTTCTCAATGGCATGACCTATCACCCTGTGATAGGGGCAATATTCTGGGTCGTCGGTCATATTCGCTTCTTGCGGTCTCTTTGATTCCGGCAGTTGTAGACCGTTTCTTAGGGCGTCCCTGAATATCTTATGGACCTTTTCCCTCTTGAAGGAATAAACCTTTTCCAGCTTCTCTTTCAGAGGCGATTCCCCCCCGGCGTATGTATCAGAGGGACTGGTGGCTGATTGCGGCCGTTTCTCGCGAAGGCGCTCCGCTTTTAGGTTTAAAGGGATATCAGTTGGCTGCTCCCGGATACCAATCCCTGGCTCGTAAGCCAAAATTTGATTCTGCTGTAATTGCAACCGGGCGACTTGGGTCGCGAGATCTGCCACGACGTTTGCCAGCTCGTTGACTTTGGAATAGACCTCGGCCATCTTCTCATCCCTGTCCTGAAATTGCCTTTGAAGCCATTGGAATAATGCTTGCTCTGTAGTTCCGGCTATGACAACCGGGTAATCTTTATTGCCTGAGCTCCATTCCGTAGGAACCATGGGCTCCTCTGGCTTATCGGCCTGAGCGGGCTCTTCATCATTTAGATCGAGCCGATGCTGGGTAGCGTCAATCGTATCATCACCATGGCTGTGAAGAAGAAGAGGGTTCGTTTCTTCATGTCCGGCCATGTAGACAGTGTGGATAACACATTCAGCCGTTCTTTCACCACTGGCAGCTGGTTTCGCGGAGCGGTCCGGGCTTTGGAAATTCATAAATTTTAACATGGCAAGAGCCCTAGCCCTTTTGTTGGGTCTATATCTGAGCCGCTTCTGCCTCCGCTTCTCTGCCTTAAGCGCTTGGCAGGCTTCTGCTCTTCGGGAAGCCGCCAAAGGCCGAGTGATGGGGAGACTTGAGAAGACACCCAATCGAGCAGTTGTCAGAGACACCGCCGGAGCTTGCTCGAGAGGCCTTGTTGCTTTGTTGGTGTTGATGTCCTTGCCTCCAGCTGGGGCCAAGGAAAGTCGTTCAGACACCGACTTGCGTTTGGGTTGGGACATCCTCGAGACTACCACATTTGGCCTCCTGCCTTTCGAGACCAGTTTGTCTGTTGCTGGAGCTTGAGGAGCTGGGATGGCGCCAATTGGTATGAACATAATAGAGCCGAATGGTAGCAGCGGTTCTTCCCATTGTCGTCCGAGACTGGCCGGAAGGACCGTCCTGGAGTCCATCTTCATCGTGTAGGAGACGGGAGTCGTGCTGAGATCGTCCTTGGAGACATTGTTGGAGAGTGATTGCTTGAAGACCTGCATGAAAGATCATTATTTTAGTATAAATACAGATATGTACATTGATTGAGTTCGCATGAACACTTAACCCGAAATATGGGAGGAGAGATTGGTCCCACCGGGCGTGCCAGAATCTGTAGGGTGTTTTTCGTCACCCCATTGAGATGGGAATGCGCGCGCGCTTGTCAGGCGCACTACAGATTCCCCCTGCCTAGGGTAGGCCGGGGTTTAATGATTGTGGGGATCCGAATCTCCGGCAGCCGCGGGCTAAGCTGCCGTTAATTACCCCTCGCCTTTGGAGCGAGGGAACCTCCGATTGACGGGTTAAACTGGTCATGCGAACTCAATGTGCAGTATACGTGTGTTGAAAGGGGGGTTTGGATATATCGGGAGCCACGCAGAGTTTTTACGGGGGTCCCGCTACCCGGATAGCGGGCTGGGGGTCAAGGGGGCTAGCAGCCCCCTTGCGGGGTGCGGGGCAGCGCCCCGTTATAAATTTTTTTCTAACAGGGACAGTGTCGTGGAGTATGTGTATGTGTACATTTGTATACATATGTATATATATACATGCATATATAAATAAAGGGGAAAAAGATATCCAAAGGATGCGTGGGGCCAGCGCCTAGGCGCTTGAGCGCAAGCGCGCCACGTGCCGGCACGTGGGCGCTTTGCGCTCGAGCGCAGAGTGCTGGAGCGCAACGCGCCACGTGTCGGCACGTGGGCGCTTTGCGCTCGGACGCTGGGCGTTTGAGCGCAAGCGCGCCATGTGTCGGCACGTGGGCGACTTGCGCTCGAGCTGGAGCGCAAGAGCACCACGTGTCGGCACGAGGGCAACTTGCGCTCGAGCGCAAGCGCACCACGTGTCGGCACCGGGGTGACTTGCGCTCGGGCGCTTGCGCTTGAGCGCAAGAGCGCCACGTGTCGGCATGAGGGCGACTTGCGCTCGGGCGCCTGCGCTTGAGCGCAAGCGCGCCACGTGTCGGCACGTGGGCGTTTTGCGCTCGAGCGCGAGCGCTGAGCGCAAGTGCGCCACGTGTAAGCACGTGGGCGCTCTGCGCTCAGCGCCGGCGAGAAAAAGAGGCTTTTAGCCTGAAAAATTTTCTCAAAAGAGAAATCAGAGAGGAGTTGGACTCCTGAGTGTGTTTTTCTTCTTTTTTTGGGGGGATTTAGTGAAAGATGTTCTTCTTCTTCCTCCTCTGTTAACTGGATCTTGAAGATCAAGAGCTGTGGGATTTTTTAAAAATCTTTTCTTTTTGAGATCTAATGGAAGATCTGAGTTCCCCTTAATGGGTTTTGTGGTGGAAAACTATTTAGTTTTGAAAAAGGAAGAGTAAAACTCTTGATTTAATTCAAAAGAAAGAAGAAGGTTTTGGAACCTTGAAGGAGGAAGAAAAGATCTCAGATCTTAAATTTTTTTTTTGGAGAGAGGAAAAGTTGTTGAGATATTTCATTATCTTTGCCTTTATAGGCTATACATATTTACATATAGCCCCTTGGGCTTTACAAAAATGACATTTTAGCCATCCCATGGCTCATGTGCCATTTCATTTTTGCACACAAGCCATGGGCTTACAAAATATTGGCTTTATGCCCATTTTGCATACATTCATGTATATATAAAAAAAATTATATAAAAAATTATTTATTACATGATCTATATTTTAGCATGGAGGAGGCTGGCCGCGGGCTCGACTTGGGCATGGGCCCGCTTGACCTGGGCATGGGCCTGCTTGACTTGGGGGTTGACCTTGACTTTGACTCGGTCAATCGGGGTGTAAATTTTTACCCCAACACTTATGAATTGGAGTTTTATTCCCTTGTTCAAGCTTTGAAGCAGTGGGAGCATTACCTAATTCAAAAGGAGTCCATTCTTCATACCGACAACTAAGAATTGAAGTTTATCGATAGTCAAAAGAATATCAGTCGTATGCATGCTCGGTAGATTGAGTTTCTACAGAGGTTCACTTATGACTTGAAGCATAAGTCTGGCCAATTAAATAAAGTGGCCGATGCTTTGAGTCGAAGAGCGGATTTACTAGTTACTTTACATCAAGAGGTAACTGGGTTTGAATACTTGAGGGGGCTGTATGAAGAGGATGACGATTTCAAGGGATATTGGGATGATTGTCAAGTGCATCGACTATCGGCCGGATTCCATATTCAAGATGGTTTTCTATTTCGAGGTAATCAACTTTGTATCCCGTGAACCTCCTTAAGGGAATATTTAATTCGAGAGTCACATAGAGGTGGTCTTGGAGGTCATTTCGGCAGGGACAAGACGATGGCTTTAGTCGACGAGAGATATTTCGGGCCGCAAATGAAGGATGTCGGCAACTTTGTGCGCCGATGCCAAATCCCAAATATGTCAGCCAGTGAAAGGGCAATCACAAAATACTGGTTTGTACCAACTTTTTCCGATACCAAATGCGCCATGGGAAGACATCACTATGGATTTTGTGCTTGGATTACCTTGAACTCAGCGAGAGGAGCAGATTCAATATTTGTAGGGGTGGATCAATTTTCTAAAATGGCTCACTTTATACCATGCAAGAAGACTTTCGACGCAACACATGTGGCATTACTATTCTTTCGCGAAGTGGTTCGATTGCATGGTGTGCCAAAGTCTATTACCTCTGACCGAGATGTGAAATCGTTGTCGCATTTCTGGAAGACTTTGTGGAGTAAGTTCGATATAATGCTTAACTACGGCAGCACAAGTCATCCACAAACTGATGGTCAGACCGAGGTTGTTAACCGAACTTTGAGAAACATGTTGACAAGTTTGATTGGCACAGGCCGAAACAATGGGATTTGGCCCTAGCGCATGCCGAGTATTCGTACAATAGTATGGAAAATCCGTCAACTGGTCGAACACCATTTCCTGTTGTTTATATACGACTGCCAAAACATGTATTGGACTTGGTAGCTTTGCCGAAGATTCCAGGAGGAGTATTGCAGCTGAGCATATGGTGGAGTGCACTCAATCGATTCATGATGAGGTGCGACAGAAACTTAAGGAATCTTATGCTCAGTATAAAAAGGCGGCAGATCAACATCGTAGAAAGAAAGTGTCCGAAGAAGGAGATTTTGTGATGGTGCAACTTCACAAAGAGAGATTTCCAATTGGGACATACAACAAGTTGGCAAACAAGAAATATGATCCATTTCAGATCTTGCGAAAGATTAATGACAATGCGTATGTGATCGACTTGCCAGAGGACATGCACATTTCAAAAACTTTCAATGTGGCCGACCTGTACAAGTACTTTCCCCCAATGGAGGTTGAGTATTCAGAGTCGAATTCGAGGACGGATTCTTTCGAAGGTGGGGAGTCTGATGTAGGAAAGGATTCGGTTCCAATCAAATCTTAACCGAAATATTTAAAGAGTTGATATGAGAGGATTTGAGTCGGTATAATTGGAAAAAGGGTTTGGAGAAGATTCTGCTTAGCCATCAATTCGATTTGATTAGCAGAAGATGAGGAAAGATTTAAACTTGGTGGTTTAGTCTATCTTTTTAGGGAAATAATTTATATGCAAATTAGTTGCAATAATTTGTAAGGATTTTTTTTGTTTTAGTTATTTCTTTCCATCTTTAGAAGCCAAGTAGAAGTAGAAATCAAGGGCTATTTAAGAGCCTTATGCATTGTAATTTTGATTCAAGTTATCTATAAAATGTTCCCTCAAAATATTAGAGAGTTTTCTCTTGTTTACTTCGTGGATTCGAAGGTTACTCGTGGACTCGAGACGCGCTTGATAGACTTCAAGTAGTCACCGATGACGACGTAGGATTAACACCTTACGTGTTGCCACCTTTATCGACGATGCCAAAAGCTTAACAGCTTTGATGGTTCATGTCGTTCCTTTTTACGTTGCGTCGTCACTATGTTCTCCAATTTGGTAGTCTATACCTAGCTGCAATTATATCTGATTACAGTGAAAGGTGTTTGGAAACCCACAAAGTCAATTTGGAGTCGAGATTTGTATTATCTTTTAGATCCAACTTTACATCTTCGACACTAGTTTGAGTGTCAGTAACATTATGAAAGATTATTTATCGAGATAAATATATATTTGAATATTGTAATTTTGAATACATTTTATATAAGCATAAAGCCATAGGTATTGTATGATCTGAATAATAAATATCTTTACAACAATTAGACGTCTCTTGTTAGGTTTCCAATTATTTTATGTATCTCAAGTTTCCTTTCATGTAATCTCCACATTATAAATTTAAAGATTTCTTTTGAGGTATGTCAAAGGGAAAGGAAGATAAAAAAGAGTTAGCATTGCTGACGAGATCCATCACAAGATTAAACAAACAATTATCCTAACAAAATTAAAGAATTGTATAAAGAAATCATACTTTAAGGGGGAGGGAAATAAAGTCTTAGACCACCGTATAATAGAAAGCATAAAAAAGGAGAGGTCATGAGAACATACACGAAAACACAGGCACTACGCATAATTAACTTTACATGGTACAGCTCCATAATTGCAGGAACTCCAAACAGTAAAAAAGTAACATGGCTGTAATGAAATATTTAACAAAAAAACGAAAACAGCAAGGACTTATATTGTCAAGTGTATAACTTATAAGCATATAAAAGGAAACAATACCTCAGTTTATAACCTAACATAAACTCGAAAATTACTATAGGAAAGGATAGATGAAATCATTTACCTGATTTTTCTGTATTTCCATGATCTCCTCCTGCTGCTATTGAAGTATCATTAGTAAGGAAATAAAACATGGTTTGATAAATAAAATGCATGTAGCTTGTCACAATACTCTTAAAGTTATAGGCTTGTGGCAATGAATGAATTAGTTATTGGATTATAGCACTTTATGATTTCGTGCAGCTTGCACAGATTATGTCCAAATTATAAATCATACCCTCTCCGGTTCTATATGTATATCACATTTTGATTTTTTTGTTTCAAAATATATGGCCATATCAAATATCAATAAAGAAAACTTACATTACCAATAAAAGTCATAAAATTTTAGTCCAAACTACCATTCATTGGAGGAAGAGCGTATATAATGAAGTCAAGCTTAGGAACATGCAACTGTTAGTCCTTTCATTTTTCAATACTTTCTAATCTATTTACACCTATATTTTCCAATCTATTTATACCTATACCACCATGGAATGATATTTGTCCATTGTAATTAAGGGAAAATAAAAATAAAAATAAAAATGGCTAGCACTGTAGAAGGAAATGAGAGTTTAGTTTAGACGGAAGAAAAAATTCCTAGTCATCAAGTATCGGAGGCATATTCAAATCGATAATCGGAAAGGAGTTTCTGTTGTTGTTCTCTTCCATCATTTGAGGTTTTTTTTGGAAGTATAGATCATTTGAGGGTTTCATTACCTATATATAAGCAATCAAAATGAACATTTAAAAGAAATGATTTCACTTTTGGCTCCAATTTAAAAACTTGAATTCCAAGTTAAATTTTAATTTATGTTTTCATTTTGGAGCCAAGATAAACTGAAATATTTGAAGGAGGGTTGAATCATTTCAATTTGGCTCCAACTTGAAAACTTCATTTGTAATTTGCAATTTATGTTTCATTTTGGAGCCAAACTGAAACATTTGAGAGAGAGAGAGAGATTCATCAATTGACGTAAAAAAAATTAGTGCCAAAAAAGAAAAGATTAGGGAAATAATTATGGGCAACTAAGGAATATTGCCATCATGGTACTATTGCTCCACAATATTCCAAGCATTCCATAAAGGGAGTGCAAAAACAAAAGGTGGCATACATATAGAAACGGAAGGAGTAAGACCCTGTCTGTTTGCACGAAAGTAACATGAAAGTTCCGGAAGTAAGCCTACTTCAAATACTTTAGTTGTTTGTTTGCACGGAAGTAGAACTCGGAAATTACTTCAAGATGATGATGCGAATCCTATGTAGCATGGTTACTTCCAAGATTTTCTTCCTCTCATTTTGAATGAAAAGTAATCATGGAGCACAAGGAACAAGAAAAAGAATTAATTATTTAATGCTTCTCTTTATTACTTCCAAAAAGTAATAATTTATTACTATTACAAAAGTTTTTTTTGGTTTGTTTTGCTTATAAAAGAAACATATGAAGTTGTTTTATTTTTTGCTTATTCAAAAAAATATACAAACAAACATTAGAAGTAAGATTTAGTTTTACTTCCATGACCCTTTTTTGGAAGCTACTTCTAGATTACTTCCGGCTCTTCCGTTACTTCCGGACAACCAAATGGGCCCTAATAGTTTATGCTTTCATGCAGCTTGAACAGAATCGCTAGCAGCGATAATGCTTTCGTGCAGCCATGCAGATTAGCTCACATCATCAGGTTTAATAACCATTTAAAGCTCATAAGATATCATAAAGCAATTGCCAATTCTGTCCCAAAACTAGATCCTAATTCTGCTCAAATCACCAAGGTTAATAATGGAGACCTAAATCATAATGCCTTGGTCAGGAATGCAAATATGCGGCCAGCAATCAACAAAATAAGCAACCCACATTACAAGAGTGTTACCTGTTTCTCCAGCAATTCCTCGTTTTGCTCTTTGAGTTTAGCTACTTCAGCTTCCAACTCCATGGTATAAGCCTAATCAAATAAGGATACAAAAAACAATTGAAAAATACCAATTTGGTATCCAAAGGAGAATGTTGATGACAAAAACTATATCCACTTATCGCACATAGACTCTAATTAACAGATTATCTCGGCGAGCTGATTGCCAAAATCTTGTTTACCCTTGGAGAGTATAGAGATGTGGAGATCTAGCAATCATCGTTGTCAAGTTACAAAGAGAATCACTATGTGTTAGTTCATCTTGCCTATCCATCAGTTCAATTAGATACTGCAGTTATGGTATCATTCCATCGGCCTAAATACTGATAAAAAAAAGCCTTTTCAACTAAATAATTGAGTTCTTGGTTTTTTGTCCAGCAGCATAAGTATTAAGCTTGTCAATTTACAATTTCCTCTCTTTATGAACCTTTTTCCAATCAACAAGAATTTGGAGGAAGCCAACATGTCATGTATGGTTATAACAACCTCTCTCGTTCAAAGTTTCCTTGTGACTAGAAATGACACTAGTTGATATAAGGTTAATGTCACATCAACTATCAGTTGTAGAACTTTCTCAAAAATTTCATAATTAGAAACAGTTGATGCTTCATTAATTTAGATAATCATGATAATGAATACTGTATGATTTCAACGAAAATGACCCAGAAAATAAATGGCTTTAAGCTCCGGAAGCTAGTTAAAAGCATTCTGTGTTCTTCAAAGAGAAACATGGAGAGGATTTCAAGTCACTGAAAGCACGGAAACGACCGGTTGGCGCTAATATGACAAAGATGTAAATCAACAAACAGAAAGGACAATAATGTGCATACTAACATGAACGGCGGTAGCAAAATAACATGAAATTAAAGACCCCTAACAACACAACTCTAAGAACTCGTGAAAGTAAACATCACACATTAAATAAGATAATTAAAGGCATTCAAGATTCACCTGCTTTCGTTCCCGAGACCTTGCTGCAGACTCCCGATTCTTGATCATCCTCCTCTGCCTCCTCTCCACTACCTTCTCCACTGCCCCACACTTCCTCCCCCTCATCCCGGATCCAAACACATTATACGGCAGTGGCACCGGAGACAATGACGAAAGATCCCCATTCCCCTTCCCAATCCCATCTGGGGACCCCACCCCCCCAACGGCGACCCCGCCACCTCCACCCAAGCCCACAACACTACTCATCAATCCATTGCTCATCCCTGGGAGATCTCCGATCCCAACATTAGGGTAAGGCCTCGGCGCCAAATTACTAACAACCCCGCCAGTGTTCCTAACTAGAGTTTGAGAGAGCCCGAGTCCAATCCCATGATTATTATTATTATTATTATTATTATTATTATTATTATTATTATTCATGCTGGGCAATTCACCAAATATGCTATTACCGACTGGTCTCTGGATCGGTTGCGGTTGCGGGTTCATATCCTCTCTGACAACTCCAGCTCGTACCAAGAACTCCTCCAACCTCATTTCCCCGAGCGTTGGCTGCCGTTGCTGTGGTGGCAATTCGGGCGTCCCACCACCACCACCACCACCGGAGCTCTGCCCTGGCCCGGACTCTTTCAACAGGTCCTTCCAAACCTCATCAACCGTTTTCTGGCTTAAAGTCCGCGGTAGGGTAAGGGACCCTTGGCGTTGGAGCCCGAATGAGGTCGAGGCCGCAGCATTAGCATCGGGTGCGGGCCCGCCGAGAGCTGAGGCCATGGCCTGGCTCTCCTCTGCGGTCCATATATTTTTCAAGAACTCGTCCATGTTCATCGATCCGAAATCTTTTCCTGGACCTCCTAATGTGTTTTGGAACTCGTCGAACGTCAGGGAGTATATAGACAGCTGCCTTGACAATGATAATGGGAGAGGGGTTGATGGTGCAGCCTGGCTCTTGCCAGGATCTGAACCCATGTTTTTGAAATCCATCTTAAAAATTTCTTGTTTCTTATTAATCAATCTTTCACTTGATACTACTACTAGCTTGTCTATTGTTTATTTGCTCCAAGATGTCAAATTTTTGCTCTTTTTTTTCCTGAATCACTACAGAAGAGACACCAAAACTAAATAAAGCCTAGGATTTTGATTAAAAGCCCATAATTGGGGAGAAAAAACACTTACTAATACAACAAATTTTATTAGATAGAGAGTAGAACCTGTTGTTTTGGCGATTGAGCAGCAATTTCTCCAAGAAATCAACAAATTTGGCAACAGAATGTGCCAAATTCTGCAAAATCAACAAAAAGGGCAGCTTCAGAATCCAAAACCCATTAAGACCCAGTAATAAAAAAACACTCACAAAAGCCAGCAAATTTGCAGAAAAGATGGAAGACAGAGGAGGACCGGTTGCTTTGCTTGCGGCTCTTTCAGTTGTTTGAGGAGACGACAGGTGTCTGGATGCAACGAGATCTGACGTTGACGATGATTGATTGATTTATTAAGAGAGCAGCTCAGAAAAGAAGAAAAAAAATATACTCCATGTTTATAAAAAATCATATATATATATATATATATATATATATATATATATAAAAGAGAGAATAATATAGAAAAGAGGTCATCGGAGGTAATTTCCTCCGCGTCGAAAAACACACCTTCCATCGTGTTTTTCGACGATCGGAATGCGTCATCTTCATCGTTATCATCTAAGATGTGGGTAGAATAATGGAGAAAATGGGCCAAAGGGAATTTCCTCGTATGGCGTCGAAAAAACACACCCTCCATTGTATATTTCGACGATCGGAATCCATCATCTTCATCGTTATCATTGAAGATATCGCTAAACCGTTAATTTTGAAACCACTAATTGTGTATGGGTGCCGATCGTCGGAAAAAATGATGAACAGTAAATTCCCTGGCATGACATTTTCCTCCATTATTATATATATATATATACACACACATATAATATAATAATGATGATGATGATGATGATGGAGCGCAGTGACTTTGCGGGTTTGGCATGAACGTGGCAGCATCTCAGGGATGGGGTTGGCGACTGCTCCCCCAATCATTGCTTGCTATGTGGAGGCATCTCAGCCGTTGGATTCGCAAACGATGGTCCTTTTTATTGACTTTGTCCATCAAGCAATCACGTCATGTGCTCCAAATCTTTTTCACTTTACTTTATTTCAAATTTATGTGGACTCTGGGTGGAGAACCGGGCACAGGTTCAGATCATGCATAGACGAAATATGCCGATTTGAAAAAACGTATTAAAAACATATGTTGTGTTTAGAAAGGCTCTGAGTGATTGATAACTTGTATTTGAAAAGCAATTTTATCATTTGGATGACAATATTGCCATTTGGATTAAGTTTTGTAGGTGGAAAAGAAAGGATTAATTAATTTTCTAGAGATAGATGAGATTGGGTCTCTTCTTCTACCTACTTTCTATTTTAGGGATAGTTTAACTTTTCAATTCGAACAAGATGTGATACTGAGGTTTAAATAGGGTGGGATGAGGTTACATGAAAGGAGAAAAGATAAGATAAAATAATGGAGCAGAAAGGCTTAAGTCAAGCCATAGTTTTGATATAACCCCCTAAAACATTGGTATTTTGACAGATACTCTCTAAACTTTGTATTTTTAAATACACTCCCTAAAACCTCTCTGTTATATACAAACACGCTTTTACTTAAGTTAATTATGATCAATAATTTAATTAGAGCTAATAGGATGCATTGTGTGATGAAAAGTCTAGCATCAAAACCCTTTATCTCTTTTCATTTTTATGCAAAACTCTTTATCTCTTTTCATTTTTGTGCAAAACTCTCATCTTAAAGTTAATATTTTAACTTTTTAACGGATATTTTTAAAGATGTTAGGGATAATAATTAAGTATAGGGACCAATTTAGTTTAATTAAGAGTTTAAGGGTGTATTTAAAAATATGAAATTTTATGGGTTTTCAAAATAGCAATGTTTTAGGGACCTATCTTTAAAAAAAAACACCATCTAAGACAATACCAAACAGGTAATTTTTTTAAACCAAATTGTTGTAGCATGCCGATTACTTAGTTAATAATCTCTCAAAAATAAAATAAGCAAATATCATGAAAAAAAGGAATTAAACACCCTTCACTTGCAACAAATACCATATGCATAATTTGTTTTTACAACAAACCAAGCATTCTCATATTTTAAATCCAGATGAAATTGCAGGCGGTTCGCTGATTAAATATTACAAAAACATAAATGCAAATTTAATCAACATTATCACAGAATTATTACCTATATACTCAAAGAAGGATTACATCCTCTTACTTGTTCTCATCTGAGAAGCTTCAGCGTTCTAAAAAATTCTTGGCTTTTTATCCACTGGACGAACTAAGTACATGAATCGAAGCTCAACACCACCAACACGTACGATGATAAGTTTGTTATCGACGTAATACATATGGGATGCACAAAGAATATCTCGACCACAACATATCTGATACTACACAGCTGTAGTTTGAGCCAAAACCTACAACAAACTACCTGCAGCAATTCAGAAATGCGAATAAAAATATATGTTGGGGTTCAGAGATAAAAAGATTTTATTACACAAAACCCCTCCTATAGTTTACCGCTTTTATTCATCGAACTAAACACTCACAAAACACTAAAATTCTATTCCGAGCAACACGAACAAGTGCTAGATTTAAACCAGACATTCGTTTGAGTTGTTTAGAGTTTGACTTTGATTGTTTTTAAGGGTTTTGGCCTATTAGAGGCAAGGGCGTTCTAAGTAAGGGGGCCTGTGTAGGCAAAATACAGAGGGGTTTTTGCGCAATTAATCCAAGAAAAGAAATACCAGGTTAAAATCAGGATTTTTTTTTTACCTAATCTGAAACATTTACAATCGATAAATACATTGCCTTAGAGAAATTCCTGTCTACAATCGCTGTGCAAACCGATGCAAATAATTGACTCCATTCACCACATCATAAACCATCAGCCCAATTCTCCCCCCAACCCAACTTCCAAAATGCCTTCTCCCTAGATATCCCAATCTCCCAATTCTCTGTTCTCCGTTAAAACCACCAACGTAGGCCCCGATCAAAGTCCCGTCTCCTCTCAAACATCCTTCCATCATGCTTCCTCCATTGTATATGGCCTCGAAAAAATCCCAACCTGAAGAATTAATAAAGACTTATCCTTGTGTGAAACATCGCTTAATATTGATATTCTCTTCATATGTGGGTAGCGGCATTTACTGGCAAGATAAAAAAGAAGTTGAAGAACATGTGGAACCACTGCAGTCTATCGTTTTTCTTTTCTTTTCTTCTTTTTTTATTATAGAATAAATAAAAAATCTCTAACGAGGATGTAATTATACTTTTTCTTAACTATTATAAATATATACCAATGATGCGAGCCTCTGCTCAACTTTTCATCAAAAGGAAAAAAACCTGAAGATATCATTGGGCCGAGGATCCTATTGGCTTTGGCGAGAGGCGAGCTTTACGGCCTTGGCTCCGCTCTTTTGGGCCTGCTTGGCCCCCTCCTTGGCGGAGAGGCCTTCTTTTAAGGCTTCGGCAAGTGAGAGCTCAGCGGCTCGATGTTTAACGCTTTCGACGTGGGCATTGCGGATTTATAGGTGTATAGTTTTTATGCCCTCTTTGACGCCGCATGCAACAGTGCCAGATGTCATATCGAAGCAGTTTAGGAATGTGAACTTGCTGCTTTTGGATGAAGCTTCTTCTCCAACAAGTTCCCTGAACTTTTCAGCTGTATATTGAGGAGCAAGATTATGTACCAATACAACCTGAAGTTCATTATTTACTGCAATACTGTTTGGAAGGAAAACAGGAGGAAAGTGGATCAAAAGTTTTAAGTATGCTCCTTTTAAAGGAATTGTTTCTGTTTTTGCACCTACATGTATTTTCCCACTGAAGTGATTGTTTAGGCACATAAGTTACTACTAGTTAGTTTAAGCATATAAAGGATTCCAGTGCCGATAGTGTCATATATTGCTAGGAAACAAATAATCCATAGTTGTTAACGCCATGCAATTCATGATTCGAATTGTACGATATGGTACGTTAGGGAGAGATTTATAATACATATCGAAGGTCGTGTCGAATTATTCTTAGAATCACTCGATATACAATCCGAACCACACAATTCTATACGTTTAGATACGATTCACGGTATAGGTACGTTTGGGGATCTAAAATTAGCTATTGGGTCAGGTCTGGATACATTGAGTCGTTTGAAGAGTTATTAGGTTGGGTAACAAGACTAATATACAACCTAAAACTCAAAGTCCTGACCCCAAAATCTATCCCAGGGCCCTAATTTCTCTGCTTTGCCTTCGCTGACGCTTCCTTGATTCGATTCCTCCATCAATTTTCCCCTTCAACATTTCTTCACCGAGAACTAGGGGTGGTAATTGAACGAGCCAGCTCGGGTTCGATTAAGGTTCGGCTCGGTATCAGCTCGTTCAAATTTGGTTCATTTATTAACGAGCCGGACATGAGCCAGAAAGCCTGGCTCGTTTATTAAACGAGCCGGACTCGAGCTCAGCCAGGCTCGTTCGGTATTGGCTCGGGTTCGGCTAGGTTACACAGTTTGAAAAAAACAGTAATATGTAATATATAGCAGATTCTATACAACTCTCAGAACACTTAATTCAATTAAATGAAAGTATATAAAGTGTATTGAGATAAATATAAAACCCAGCACTTAGACCCATTCAATGCCCTAGATGTTAATGTTTTTTAATTTTTCCATATCTCAAAACCCTGAGTTTTAAGAATTATTGTTAATTATGTGTTTTTCTTGGAAGATACTATTAACATGAGTGAATGAGCTGAAAACGAGCCGAGCTCACAAACGAGCTCTAAACGAGCTCAGTTGAGCTCGGCTTGTGAACTCGGCTCGTTTAGTTAATGGGCCACAAATGAACCGAACACGAGCTGAGCATGTTTAATCGAGCCGGACTCGAGCCGAGCATCTCTAGCTCGATTAATTAAACGAGCCGGACTTGGGCCGACAAAAAGAACCACGAGCCGAACTCGAGCCGAGCTTGGCTGGCTCGAGTTCGGCTCGTTTACACCCCTACCGAGAACAAAGCTTCTCCCTTCATCGACTCTTCGTTGAGCTTGGAGGTGGAGGATCGGTACTTCATCGCTTCCCCCCTTCATCATTCCCATTCTTCGCTCGTTCTCTGCCTCTAATAGACTTCGTCGATTTCCAGTTCACCATGAGATTCTTCTTTTCTGCTGCTTTGTCAAGTAGAGCCCTGATATATATGAATGGAGCTTATTTTAATGTTTATGTCATGTGGTTTACGCTATATGGCATCATTTTGCTTATTTATCATTTTATTTATGACTGTTCACATGACTTTTGTTGATTTGTATATCCTGAGGTTGTATATGTGTTTATAGTGTCAGTTTTATAACCAACTTAACCAAGCATTATATATCTTCTTGTGTATTGTTGTATATAGCTAATTTAATCATATTTTTGTGAAATATATAGTTGTATGCCTAATTGCTAAGCATTGCACAAGCGAACAAAACATCTTATAATATACGATACAACACGATATATAAAATACACATCACGATTTAACATGTTCTTGCTAAATGTCTATTATCATTTTCATGCAAACTGGCAACTATATTTACATTTGATTAAACATAGCTCATTATATAACGTTATACATTATAATTTACACAACATTTGAAGGCAATTAAGCATCTTGAATCGCACAGCCATGTTTGCTTTTTTCACCCTTACTTAAAAATAATATTCAGTATTTGAAAAGTACTCCCAAGTTTTTTGCCATCATTCATATACCATGTTTCGGCTCCCTTTTCCACTATATCATGCTGATCTTTAGTAGCAACGAGGAGGCCATCCGACTTCAACTTTCACTCTTTCTCATCTCAACATCTCATACCAAAGCATCAAAATGGTTTTGGTCATTCATGGTTGCCCATATACCATCTTACTGATTATCTGCGAGCACGCTGACGCAAGTTAATTTCTTTCCACACAAGTCAAATTCTTCACTGCATCGGAGAGCGAAAGGGATTTTGACCTTTAATAGATCAAAGGAATATGTTGATCACTAACGGGTAGTTGTTTTCACCCATAGAGATGCTTTTTCAACAAGGGATGGATTTCATCAACGTGTGAGTAACGTGAGCTTCTTCTCGATGTCTTTAATATTTATGCTGAATTGGATTAGATTGAAAGTAAAATATTTGAGATCACACATTTGGGATTGAAGCGATTGTTTTACAGCTATGCTCTTTTCTAATTCATTTTGCTAGAGAAATCTCTCTCGATGCTTTCCTCGTGGGTGCATACAGGGTTTTGGCTAAAAAAAACAGGTCTTCTATTTCTTCTACCATAAATAGGAAGGAGTGGTGCAACCTCTCAATTTTTGGAAAACAGAAGAGTATTCGGATTTTTTTAAAAGTATACATGTTATATTTATTTATATCATATATTAAGCAATAATAATAATGTCTAGCTCAAGTGGTTGGATTGTTTGCTCCCTATTGAAAGATTGTGGGTTTAATTCCGAACATTCGAACACTTACATTTTGAATTTCACTTGAATGATTATTAATTCCATTGAGATTTTTAATGAAGTAAAGTTTTGTCCCCTATCGAGAATTTATTTAATAAGGAAAGTTAGTCCCACTTTGTAAAATAAAAAGTTGATTTAAATTGGGTATGTGTTCATAAATTAATGTTTAGTTCAACTAAAACCAAGACTATTTGATGTGATCCAAGATATGGAAACCAATTGTGAATAATTTTATATTCGACATGTAATTGAATTGATTTTAATCTTTGAATTGTACCAAAAGATTAAAGAAAAAAAACCTAAGCTTTTCAAGGCAACATTCTTCCTCTAACCATCAACTAACTACTAAACCCATCAAAAAATCTTCTTTCAAAACTCAAACCCATTGAGGTTCACATTCGTAATTCAATCACAAATAAAGAACATGAAATCGAAAGAAAACAGAACGAATTAAATATAAATCAGAACAGAAACCTGTCATGCTGAGCACGATGATGCCAGCGACGAAGGACGCGAGCTGAACCCGCCGCTTCTGAAGATCAAGCATCCTTTCTTTTGAAACCCTAACCCAAATTTTTGGTTCTCTCTCACGAAATTTTTGGGAACGAAGAACGCGAGGCGTATGAGGCCCGAGCCTCTCGGCTCTCGCTCATTCGAGCAACGAACATTTACAAATTTTTAGACTTTATTTTAGAGCACCCATTAATGCACCAACTAATCAGAAGGCGGCACGTAATAAGATCGAAAGCGGGTTTACAAATGGATCCTATCAAAGAGGTTTCGGGTCGGCTCCGAAACCGTTAACACTGTTTCTGAATCAACTCAGCATCTCTGCTCTTTAGGTAAAAGTGCGACCTCTTTTTCTCTCCTCTCTCTCTCACAACGACGACGACGAGTGCGACCTCTCGTTCTCTTTTGTAAGTAATTTTTATTTTTATTTTTGATTGCCTTTCTATGTTTCTTAGCTTTCATTTGTTGTCTTAGGGTTTCGGTTATCGCAACTTTAATATTTCCCCCCCTCTTTATGTGTTTCGATCTTATAAAACTTGTTCAAACGCAAGTAATTTCTTGGTGTCAGTTTTCTTCTTTGTTCGTATATGTGTAATTCTATATGATGTTGAAATATTCTAGAACTCGATTCAAATTTGAGGGTTTGCTGATTTTGGGGCTTGCAATTTCTAAATGTTAAATTTTTTTTCATTTACTGATTATAGGCTGTGAGATATCGATACGAATGTTCCATGAATATGTAGCAAGAGTTTATAAATTTGATTGTTTGGTTGGGGGGTAGGGCTGTTGGAAATTGGTAACGGAAATGCATTCCATTTTGGCGTCATAAGTAGAGTTGTGCTGTTGTACTTTTACCATCATCCTTGCATCGATGTGTCGGAGGTACAAGTGCTTTTGGTGGAGAGACTGAATTTTGGAACATTCTGACAACACTTGTTGGAGGCATATGATGAAAGGGTATTTCGGGATCTCGAACAGTGATGGGTTATCTATGTGTTGTCCACTCCAAATTTGAAAGTTTTGTATGCTTATGTAGCTCTCAAGTTGTGAGAGGAAATAGGATGTAGCTCTTTAATCGTTGCTTGAATTGATACCGAATAGAATGGTAGATTCAGTGTAAATGCATATCAAACTTCCAACTCCTTTCTTGAAGCACCTCATAATATCATGAATGATGCAGTAAATAGTGCTCTACATAGCATAGCATGACCATTTTGCTGCATAGCGAGCTGGCATAGCATCGTAGCGTATGCTATTTTTATATAAATAGTGTAGGCTGCATAGCTTGAGCTATTTAAGCTACGGAACAATAGCGTTTCAACAGGTATTTTGTTAATAACCCGACCCAGACCCATTAAACCCAATAAAAAAAACATTTAGAAACCCTATTCCAAGGTCTAGCGCATACAGTGGCCCTTTCTCCGCTTCCCTACTTCTCCCCCCAAGTCGATCTCCCCATTCCCGCCTGTCGCAGCACATTGCAGGTGAAATTTTGAGGCCATCGCTCGCAGCCCCTGCCAAGGCAATCAGATGAAATCTGAGGAAGGGGTTGCCTTGTTGTTGTTTGAGTTTATGTTTGTGTGAGTTATTATGGCTCTTCTTTCTTTAAATTGTTATAGAGGTTAAATAAAGATCTAAATACCATTTTTATGATGGATGAGAGTGTGAAGTTATCTGCTAGTAATTTTCTGGATTTTAAAAAAATATCATCCCTTAATTTTTGGTCTATTATAACTATATTTATATTGTCAAATAAATTTGTTGTCTTCCTCTGCTTGAGGTATTTTGGTTGGCTCCATGCAATGGTGGTGAGATTTGCAGACAACTAGTAGCAATGACTAGAAGAGCAGTTTTTCTTATTCTTCTTACCTTCCCTGTAAATTCCTACCCACTGATAGCTCAATTCTAACCCATTATATTTAAATTTCAAGAGATCAAACTGATCATGTATTGTTAACATCTGCTACTATAGTTGCTTGACTGATTATTCCTTATCATGTAAGATGTATTATGTATCAGATAACAAGAATATTGTATAACATGCCGAAATTAAAGGCGTATTAGTTTCTGATAGTGAGTCATTCGAGGAAGAAGGACAAATTAATCATTGGGTTTGGAATGTTGGGTAGATTACTTATAGCTAACTAATTAATTGATGTAAAATACTAACATCTAACTACGTGTATAAGAAATATTGAAAATACATCTTACATGATTATATTGATGAATCACCGTTTTCTTGTCTCTTGTTTGTTTGTTTGTGATTATCTGCGAAAACATTTAGTATTCTTGCAATCTAGTATGGGGTGTTACCAACATGGTTAGTGAACCTTGATCATGCTCAATAATAGTGAAATATTGGAGATTATTTATTGATCCTCCATGGAAATATATCCTAGTGCCACTACTTTTTTGTGCATAGCTTATATACCATTTCCTGGATTAAGTTACCTCAATATTTAACTGTGCACGGTGGTAATTTGGAAGTACCCGCATTTCCAAGGGTTTCAACTTTTTTCTTCCCTCCTTTTCTTATTGTTCTTAGCACGGCAGCGTGTGGCCTTTGTTGTTTCTGTTGGGTTAAGCACCTCTTGCTATTTTGATTAGTTTTTGTGTTCTTTTTATGCAGTAACTTATAAAATATACGTCCTTATCAGGTCAAAGTTTTGCAATGGCCACAACATTTCTTAAGCGGATGAGACTTCAACGTCCTTTGGGAAGGTGTTTTAGCAGTAAGGGCTTTTATGAGTTTCAAATCACAGAGCTTAATAAGGTATCGAGGTTCTATTTATCTTGTAAGTGCCAAGTAGCCATCATGTGCCTTGTAAAAATTTATGAACTTGGTTACCTATTATACATCCACTTCTTACTTCCTGTGGTGCTGTAAGTTTCTTTTAGTGTATCATTTGACATTGTTACTCAAGCATTAAGATAAACAATGCAATATCTGTATTTATTTTTTTATTTTACTATCAGAAAGTTTCTATTCTACAGTTGGATATACTTCACTCTAAAATGTCCTCAATTTAGTTCTTGGTTTTTCATCATATGTTCTTCTTTCACAGAAGGACATAAATGCCTCATCTCATTTGTTTGGCTAGTAGCGAGCGAGTTGAACATGATCCCTATGTTTAGCTATCGTGTACAATTATACCTTTGGCTTAAAGTATACATAAGAACATTAGAGACGTGACCATCAAAGTAAATTAATTTAGCAGGCAATATTAATGTTCAATGAGTCGGTTACTTGACGATAATTAGCTCTTACAAACATGCTATTCAAGAAAATATAGATGGATTTAGAATAGAAATTACATTGGAAGGATAAATCAATCTAAAATACTTCTAGCTTTCATTAAATTACCGTTTTTATCACAGTAAACTTTGGTTTTTAAGGGATTATTCAATTAAAATACCCTATAATTTAGCACTTTAAGGGATCTTATTGTAATAATAAAAATTTCGAGGTAGCTAAGTTAAAAAGCAGTAGTTAAGGGTATGCAGGTGTAATTTAGCATAGATTGCAAGAGTGAATATTTGGAAATTAGATTGCAAGTTATCTAATGTTTCCAAAAATGTTTATTTTTTCGTTATTTTGGGGTTACATACCAGTATTAGTATACCACTATTGTGTATGCACATCTCTGAGCGCTTGATTCTCATCCAAATAATTTTGTTACCATTTTCTCATCTATGTTCAAAATCTTTATCACCAGGAAATGGAATCAATTTTTGGGGCGCCACCTTCATCCAGTGGTATCGAGTCCACCGCTGCTGTAGAAATTGACCCTCAATCCCCTTCCTTAGGCCCACACGAAGCTCAACAAGTCCTATCCCATGTCGACACCAGCGGGCAAGCTTCAATGGTTGACATCTCCTCCAAAGAAGACACCAAAAGAGTCGCAATTGCCACT
This sequence comes from Agapanthus africanus, assembly GCA_030015575.1. Taxonomy (NCBI): domain Eukaryota; kingdom Viridiplantae; phylum Streptophyta; class Magnoliopsida; order Asparagales; family Amaryllidaceae; genus Agapanthus; species Agapanthus africanus. Next base: position 522,158,607 of record JASDDO010000016.1, on the reverse strand, counting down.
TGCAAAGTTCTCCTTGGCCAAAAAGCATTCAGTCTCGTCGCTGCAAACCAAATAGCCAAAGGCGATGTCTTAAACGTTGCAAAGATAGCTGGAATCAGTGGAGCCAAGCAAGCAAGCAACCTCATCCCTTTATGCCACAACATTGGCCTCAGTCTTGTTCGTGTAGATTTGAGGCTAAATGAAGAGGAATTGAGTGTTGAGATTGAAGGGGAAGCTGCTACTACAGGGAAGACTGGTGTAGAAATGGAAGCGATGACTGCTGCGGCTGTTGCGGGGCTGACAGTGTATGATATGTGTAAAGCTGCATCAAAGGATATTCAGATAACTGATATTCGGCTTGTGCATAAGAGTGGTGGAAAGAGTGGATTCTGGTCCAGAAATCGATGAATTTATCTTTGAGGTAGAGGTATCGTAATTTTGCTCTTTGATCAAGTTATTTGGTTATTCATCAAGAATTATTTAAAAAGCGTCAACATAATGTTAAAGTTCTATATAAGAATATGAATTTTATTAGATTATACTATATAATGTTAGAATTTTAGTTTCTATGCATTTCATGTGCCTGAAATCTAGTTCAATTTTGGTTTTGTTGCGATAGAAAATGAAGCATGTGTTGTGGAAAAAAATATAAACTCAAAATTTATAATTTGTTTGTTAACTTTTTCAAAATCAAAATTTGTGTTTGGTTGATAGAAAATAAGTGCAAGCAAGTTGGAAAATTTTGATGACAATAGATAAGAGGTACAAAATTTGTCTAAACAAGATGTATTAAGCAAGCAAATCGACTGATAAACTACTGGGATTAATCAAACTTTGTCTAATTTTGTTTACTCCTGGCTGAAAGTAACTTTGTCTAATTATGTCTATAAACATTTCAGTAAAAATTCTCTTTCTGACAGAGGACTGGCTCCATTTGCCTATACATGTGTAATTCTAAATTATAACTTACCATACTTTGCTACAAACTCAATAGTTTAGGAGAAACTGGCTGCGTCTAGCATTAAACTTACTACATTCAAAATAACAAGTTTCAGAATCACGTTAAGATCATTAACAGAAACTGTAACAAAAATAGAAGATGAAGAGTCAACTGTTCTATTCTGATTCTGATTGAACAATATCAACTGCTCTATTCTGATTCTGATTCTGATTGAACAATATCAACTGCTCTATTCTGTTCTATTCTGATTCTGATTGAACAATATCAACTGTAACAAAAATATTAGCAGTTGTTCTATTCTGATTGAACAATATCAACTGCTCAAACCCAAAAAGGGGAAAGAAGAAGAAAGGAGACAGAAAATAATTTTTTTGAAAAAAGAAGAAGAACAAATGCCCTTAGAATCCAGCTGATATGGATCTTGCATGTTTGCTTTTGGTGACTCAGTCAATTAATCTGTCAATTTTGACCTGAAAAACTTTGGTATCTCCTTGTGATACCAATTCAAATATGCATCTATCCCTCTACTTTCAAGTGGTTTGCATGAGCAAAATTTATAAACCACTTCGACGTAATATAAAGTTGAATTTGCTCGTTGTGGTTATAAATGCGAAAAAGCCCATATCCGGTCCATTGGATCTCTGAGCTTCACATCCTTATCTTCCATTGTGAGAGCACTGCTCTCTCTAAATTTTACTGAAATTACCTGAACATTTCATTTTACTGTAAAGTAGTGATTCTTGAGTCTGAGACAAAGAGATAATAAAAGTTACAGAGAGAGTACTCGCTACTTGAAATTTAGGTTTTTCGTGGCAAGGCTTTACGAGAATTTCGAAATGTCCTTGGGCATTGCCGCACTTTCAATTTCTGACCTTTGGTAATTGAAACTCAGTTGTTCTTTTGCTGGAAGATAATTTTTCTGCTGATTCTTCAATAGAATCTGCAAACAAGGTCTAATCGTAGTTATTAACATACATAGAACATACATAGAACAAACCTATTAATAATGAGAACAAGGAAATAAAGAAGCAAAATCAGGCCTACCGTTCTCCAATTGATCATCAACATAGAAAAATCTATTCCTGATTTAATTGTTTAGCCGGCTCATTTAAATGGGAACGAAAATTGGTTATCTTGCAAGTGCTTAGATCAACGGCCCTGAAGATAAAAACCATGTTGCCTCTGTATCGAAACAGTAAGAAATAGCCTACTTTCAACTCATTGCCATTGCAAATTGTTTCCAGCCTTCACATTTAAAGCACAACTTCTTTCCATGTAAAGGTCAATGTTCCATATCTTTCCCTTGTGGCTTACAAGAGTAGCCTGTTCTCGGCCTTTGCTGACACATTCGACTAAATCACGAGGAACTGGCTGCAAAATATTGCAGGAATTTAACTAATTATCTAGACCATGCATAGGAATGTTTCATATTCTAAGTACAAATCCATCAACATAACAAGAACCACCCTAAATTAGGTTGGAAATAAACTGCATTTTTTTGTAGAAGATAGAAAAGCAGGGTAAGGAACCCCTGAGAAATCAGTAAGTATAATTAATACTTGCAGAAAGTCATACAAAAAAGGTTTATAGAAGTCTGAGAGACATATGGATATAAATTTACATAGGGGCCTCTCTAAGGCTACTTGATATATTTACATAACAGAAAACAAACTCAAACAACCAAAAAGCACCATCACTGCACCAAAATTAATCTGCTTAAGACCTGAGCATTGCACCTTAATATCTTAGTACCATAAAAAAATCTGCTTATAGCTCTCGCTCATCCGATCTTCACTTGAAACACTTTGGTCTCTTCTTGTGACACCAATTCAAAGATGCATCTATCTCCTGCTCTCAACTTGTTTGCGCTCACAAATAGTTGAAACCCCTTGATCATATAAAGTCCTTTCAGTCTCCTTCGAACGCAAACCTGAACAAGCCAAATCCGATCCATGGGATCTCTGAGCTGCACATACTCATCTTTCATTGCTAGGCCGCATGACTCTCTAAATTCAGCTGGAATGAGCTGCACATATCATTTTTACACCACATTAGATAAAAATAATCAACATTGAGAAAAATAAAAGAAGATCAAAGCTTAAAATTACTCACTGGAGGGTACCTTCTTCGGTTTATTATGATCTCGAACTGTCCTTTAGACTTATTGCATCTTTTAACCTTTGATATAGCTTTCCTTGTTTCCTTCGAAGGTTGTTTTAGCGGTTCTTGGGTTAAACCTGCCATAGCAGTAGAAAACTTTACTATGTTTAGTTTTATAACATATTTGGGTTCTCCATTGAGGGGAAAAATCGTCATCGCGGTCGGTTGTTGGGATCCAACAGTTTGTCGCTTGTTAGGAAGAAAACCTTTCTATATGCATCAAGTTGATTAACTGTCGTATCCTTATCAGCCGAATAGAAACCCCAGATCCCTTAACAAACACAATTTCAATTCCTTTGAAGTTTAGGTCTTTTGAAAGGAAGGGGATAGGACCAAATTATTTGATATTAGTAAGCTTTAAAATATTTGTTCGATTATTGGGTGCTAACAAACTATATAAAGGGTAGTAAGTTCTACGTAAGGTATAGGGCTAAGTTACACCAAGATACCATGGCTTTTCAGCATATAAAGGATAAATACGATATCCAATTCACTAATTGCGAATAAATATCATGAATGTGTTTTCCATATAAATATCATGATCCTGTTCAATTTAATACCTACACTCGTTCTAGCAAAAGTCGTTTTTATCTTTATACATCTTTTTGTTGATGCACAAAGATATACATAGCAAAAATGCTTAAAGTTCATGGCATTTTAGTGAAATTAACCAATGCATAAATGAATGGCTGAAATTATACCAAAAACAGAGAAGATTGAATAATAATTAATTAGAGAAGCTAGCAAAATGTGTATAGCCTACTAGCATCTTCCTCTTCTTCTTCATCATCAACACAATGAGTGTTGTTCCGACGAAATTGAGGAGCAGGGCCGTAATTCCTCTCGCAGGTGCTTAGATCGAAGACCTTGTAGGTAAAAACCATGTGGCCTTTGTATCGAAAAATCAGGAAGTAACCTACTTTCAACTCATTAGCCATTGCAAACCTTTTCCAACCTTCACCTCCAAAACACAAGTTTTCCTTGTCCATGTAAAAATCAGCATGCCATATCTTTCCATTAGAGCTCACAAGAGTTGCATTTTCTTTGCCTTTCTTTTGATTGCTCATGTATTCAACAAACACATTGGGTATCAACTGCAATACATAGCACAAACAATCAAGCGATTCCTTTATAAGAAAGATTGAATTGCAAGTGATAGAGCAAGAGAAAGACAGGGAATATACCATTTTAGAAGAGAAGCCAGGGAGAAGAACCCTAAAGAAACGAAGACCAATAGCTTTTTCACCTATCAACATCTTTTTTCCCCCTTCAAGATTGAAGGCAAGAGATGAAGAAATGAGAGCAGTTATACATTAGAGAGGAAAAATGTAGAAGTTTTGGAAAGTACAAAGATTAATTGACAAGTGACAAGCTGAGTCTTTATCAGAAACAGAGAGAATGATGGGTTGTAATTATACATTTCAGATTCATTTTACATCTATGTGGTAACTTCTTATGTAACCCTATGTATTTATTATTCCCAAGACAAATTTGCCCTCGATTAATTTCCAAAGGCATGGTACATGAATTTTTTTAAAGGTTTTTTTTTTTTGGCCGGCTTTTTGGGTGTGGGGTTCCGACTCCTGCGGCCTTTGGAAACTGCTCAACATATTTGGCGAAAATCCCTCATGTTATTGCAACTGCTAGGAGTTGAATCCATGGCCTACACTTGCTGGGGGTGTTTTTGCGGTTCGAGCCAAAGCTCTTTTTCCTTTTAAAGTATTTTCTTTCTATAATTTGTAATAATAGATTTAATGCATGCCCTCCTATAATAAAACATACATCTAAACGGCAACTTAACAATCCAGATCGATACCCGATAATCCATTCAGGCATGATTAAGAAAATGCCCTGAATAATGAAAGGTTAGGTTTCCGCATATGATGTTTAAACGAAGCCTGATAACATATACACAACTCATAAGAAAGCTTATGAGTTTTGAATCTTTTGATGCAATGACAGGAAGACCAGGAACAACAAAACAACAGCAATTGTGCAACTGATATTTGCTTGGTAGATAGATTTGTATAGAATAATTTAGTTTAATATTTATATTTTTCACATTTCACTAGCAACTTGCTAATTGGAGTTAAAAATAGAGCACCATTGTGCATCGAAAAAACCATAATAAACACCGAAGATTACCCATTATGATATTACTAATAATAATCTAATCACTTCATGAGAAACATCCAAGCCTCTTAAAGAGAACAAGAATTAAGAACAAGTAGGGTATCTATCTATCTATCTATATTATATAAAGCTAGGTGTCAAGTACATCAAACAATTTTTTGTCCTCTAGCGAGGAAAATTAATCGAAGCGCCGCTAAATGTTTGGTGTGTCAGCAAGTGAAAACTGAACATTACAGGACTGCTGGTTTATTTCAACCATTATCTATTCCAGAATAGAAATGGCAACATATTATCTGAACTTCGTGACTGCACTTTCTCACAGCACGAAAGGTAACGATACTGTATGGATTATTGTGGATCGATTCACAAAGTCGGCTCATTTTATTCTCTTTCGAGTTGGCCAATCTACCGAGACACTAGCAAAGAAATACATGGAGGCATGAATCTAAGTAAGATTTAAACTCTTCATAGTGTACTATCTCTGATACCCATGAACTCATGCAGGAGATCGTGAGATTACACGGAGAACCGGTTTGCATTGTCTTTTATCCGTGACACCAGATTCCGATCGCAATTTTGGTAGAGTCTGCAAGATAGTTTGGAAACAAGTCTGAACTTTAGCAAGGCTTATCATCCACAAACAGATGGACAGCCTGAGCGAACGATTCAGATACTTGAAGATATGCTAAGAGCGTGCATGTTAGATTTCGGAGGATCGTGGGAAGATCACCTGCATCTTGTGAAGTTTTCATACAACAACAGCTATCAAGCGAGTATTGGAATGACAACATTTACAGCTTTATATGGAAGGAAGTGTCGTTCACCATTAAGTTGGGACGGTATCAGAGATAGAGAACTCCTTAGACCTGAGATGATAGTGGCGACTGTAAATGTAGTTCGCACTATCAGGGAACGAATGCGCAAAGCCCAAAATCGACAGGAGCACTGGGCCTTGTACGAGGTGGTCATTTAAGACGTAATTACATCCATGCCATTATTCTGTTGTATTTTCGATGGAGTCTTGTATTACGGGTTACCAAAATCCACGGTGTAAATTGGACTCCTCTCGTATACACTAGCGTTTTCTGTACCAAACTACAAACACTACGTTAACACAACAATCAAATATCATACTAGATATACTCTATTTTCTGTCTATTCTACTTCTCTTCTTTTTTGGGACTTACCGAGCGATTGTTCGCTGACGATATTCCTATTTCTCTTCTTCTTTGGAATATTGTCAGGTGGACCGGACGCACTAAAGATCGAGAACAGCCAGGAGCAATTGGAGCAGTACACTGAAGACCCCGAGCTATAGTCACTTGTACATATTTTTATTTCAGTTCATGCCATTGTTTAAGCATTGCATTCCAGTCATGTATTTACATTTCCAATTATACCTGTAAAAGAATGTTTAATAAATAAAGTTGTTGTTCAATTACATCTATTGCCACTTTTCTTGTGTACATTTACTTTATATTGCTTAGATACGCTTAACGTGTTTACTTCAGAGTAAATACGTAGCGGACCAGCCGCGTCTCCTTTCCGTACACCAGGAAGCGGGGCGTGACAGGTTTTGTTGGCGGCCCATGCATGTCAGCTCTGTATGGACATGCAGGTCAGTTCTGCATGGACATGCGGGTCAGTTCTGTATGAAGTCCTAAGCAATATAACACAAGAATCAGCAACTAAAAACATTCTTTACATATTCCTTGAATTTTACAATTTCATATATTTTGAATCTGTCCTAACCTAAATTTTTCTTTCAAGGTTATGGATTCTCTAAACAACATTAGCACCAACTTCAACAACACACCACCACCTTTACCGTCGCTGCTCCGATCAATGAGCAGATGGTACTGCTTGAGGCGATCTGCAGCCTCCTGGAGGGACAGTAGCAACATACTGCTATTTTGATGAACCGTCCAGAAGCGGAAGCACCTAGGGTAAAGCAATTCCGGGCTTTGCACCCCAAGCAATTTTCAGGAAAATAGAACCCTCTGGAAGCTAAGGAATGGGCTTCGTGTGCAAAAGAAAAGGACTGAGTGCCGGATCTTGGATAGGTGTCCCGACCCAAGCTAGATACAAAATGAGAGTATTGAGGATGATCTCGCAGCGGCACAAGTGCCAGAGATCGCTTGGGTTCGAGTTGCAAAGATGCAACTCACTGACAATGCACGAGTGTGGTGGAAAGCGGAAGAAAGCCGTCTTGAGCAACCTATCGAATGGAGGACTTTTCGTGACATGTTCGACGCGAAATACTTCCCAGAGACTGCCTGATTTGATATGGAACAATAATTTATTCATCTACAACAGGGTTCGATGTGGACCAAGTCCGTGGATGAGTATGATGCCGAGTTTACCATGCTAAGTAGGTAAGATATGTCTCAACGTTCGATTTTCAAATATCACATACTACACAGTAACACAAGACCGCAACAGGTTCGCGGCACACTTGATACCGACTGCTGAGATCAAGTCCAGAAGATTTCAGCAAGGGTTAGATTAGGAAATCCAAGCTGCTTTAGCTACAGGGGATTTCCCAACCCATGACTTGGCCCTGAAAGCTGCCCGCCGATACGAGGCAGTAGTGAAGAGGAAGGGCAGACCCCAATCTGCCGGAGTGAAACGCCCTGCCACCCAGATGGCAGGAGGAGTCTCTTTAAGGCCAACTGTTGAACCCAGGAGACCGGAAGAAACCAATAACCAGCCAAGTCCAGATTTTTGCTTCTATTACAAGAGGGATGGACACTTGTGGAAGGACTGTAGGCGCACAAAAGGCCTGTGCTTAGTTTGTGGCGTATCTAATCACAGAATTGGAATATGTCCTTATAAACGCAACTCAACTCCCATACACACCAACTATCCGCAGCGGCCAGCTATCCAGGCTCCTGCACCTCGTCTTGCACTCCCAGCTCCACCTCCACATAGACCTCCTGCACAGCCTAATCGCCAATTCCATCAGGTACTGAGGAACATGCCTCGAGGGTAGAGAAACATGCCCCGAGGACAGAGGAATGTGCCTCCAGCTAGGAAGAATGTACCCGGGCGCCAGGCTTTCACATTAGCGGCCGTATAGGCCGAGACTGTAGACCAAGGTAACATTGATAATCCTTTTCAATCTTTTCAAACCATTGTATCATCTTGTTACTTTTCATGCAATACTAGTATTTCTTTCACAATTATAATCACCAAATTTTCTTGAATCTGTTACACTTTCTTTCTACAAATTTCGAGGACAAAATTTTTATAAGGAGGGTAGAATGTAACAACCCTAAACTTTATGTATAAAATTTTCCAAAATACAGAAAGGGATACCTTAGCCCGAGCACAAGTTATAAATTTGATTTGCTTTTGAACAACAAGAAAACACTTGTAGCTCATTGGTAAAGCCTTTCACTGCTGTGACGTAACCCCTGTGATCGAATCCCCCCAGCCACATTATCTTTTTATTTATTTTTCTTTTAATCTTTTAGAAGCCCAAGAGTTTGCATGTGCACTACACGTAATATGATAAGTTACAGAATAAATAAACACATGCACTGGGGAAAACCAAGCGACAAAAACATGTGGAACAAATCCCACCGTCCACCACCGGTTTTGGATCGACGACGCTAGCATTGGAGACCGGCACCGTCGGTCCCCCCGTAGGGGATGCTCCTCATATTTTCACCCTCGGACAAGAGAGTGGTTGCTCAAAGGCGACCATGAATGATAGGGGTTTCAGTTGAACGAGTGGAACGGAGACCGGGGCAAGTGAAGCGAAGGACCCCTTGGCCTACCCCACTTCTCCCATGTTGTTTGAATACTCTGCATTCATACAGAGAACTATAAAATACCCTTTAATCCAATTTTTAATGCATCCTTTAACCCTTTAAATCCTAATTTTTCCTATAAATACCACACTCCATTTCACCCCTCCTCACTCAGAATTTTCTCACAAAAACTCTTAAAAATTCTCAAGTCTCTAGTTGTGCAAGTGGAGTTAGTAAAGGGCGAAATTCCGACGAAGTTCCGAGAAGATTCCGGCGACGAAACGACGCCCCGACACCTTCCTTAGTTTCCTTTCTCTCTTCTGTAACAACCCCAAATTTGCTATACAAATTTTTTCAAAATATTTTTTTCAAAAATCCATAAAGGGGTATTTTAACCTGAGCACAAGTTATAAGTAATTATTTTGCTTTTTAATTACAAATTAAAAGAATGTAACAACTCCATTTTTAGTGTACAAAAATTTGCTTAAAAATTAATGTATACTTGGGGTATTTATATTTTCTGTAACTACTTTAAGTATTTATCTCACACCATAATTACAAGAAGGAGCTTGTAGCTCATTGGTAATACCTTGCACTGCTGAACCAAGCCACCAGCGTTCAAATCCCATGCCCCACATTATTTTTAATATTTATTTTGTTTTAAATTTTATAGAAGCCCAACAGTCCACACAAGATAACTCCCATTTTTCCCACTACACCCATTAATGTAAAAATACCAGAGGCCACACCTGATGATCCCCCACCCCCTGGCACCCCGACTCGGCCGGACGGCCGAGTCCCCAACACCAAAAAATTGTCTCTTGGCCTCCTTAACCCCCCTGCACACTCCAATTAATTGGATCGGTTCCAGAAAGCACATTAACACCCATTTACTTCAATTTTTAATGATTTTTCACACATTTTTACATTTTTTTATTAAAAACCCCACACCTACCTTAACCCTAGCCTAACCCTATAAATACACCCCTACCCCCTACCCTCTCACCTCAAAATTCTGAGCCCACTCTCTCAAAATTCCAAGAATCGTGTGTACTTTGAAAACGAGCGAAAGGCGAAGCTCCGGCGAAATCTCCGGCGGAACTTCCGGCGATCGTTCTAGGAACCCCGGCGACGAAGCAACACCCCGGCGATTCCTCTACTTCCCTCTCACTCTTCTTGTTTTCTCAAACCTGTAAGTCCCCATCCCTATTCTCTATTTTTTTTCTAAAAATACGGAATTACAAAACCCGACGGAATCGGAACAAATCCGATTTCCGATTCGGTTTCCTATAAAATTCCACTTCTCACTAATACAATCATACTTAAACTTCCTCATGTTGACTATTAAACATTAATCAAACAAATTGATCAAGTTTCATTACATAAAATGATAGCTATTTCCATTCATCGTATTTTTCACTTAAATACCACATTGTTTCAATTATACATTTAACTTCATTAAACCTTGCTATATTTTTAAGTAGATCACGAGGTAACGACCTACCTCCTCACACACTCATATGCAACATAACACGATACCCTCGAGAACCTAGAATACGAGAAAACAAACATTTTCATTTAAATACCCTTTACTTAATAAAACCATTTCTAAAAGATTTAGTATTGATATATCTTTATAAATAAATACCACTTATTATGAAAATAGGATAGGTTGTGGACATCAGTCGTTTATCTAAACCTGACTTTGTGATGTCTAGGCTAGGCAAGTGAGAAAGGTAACTTTAAAAGGCCCGTCTCACGGTGATTCGTGAGCGGATCCCTCCTTTCTTCACTTGTACTTACCTGGCCACAATTGGCGGTGAAGAGGCGATTTGGGGTATCTCACAACTTGTCGCTTGGACCAGTTAGGAGCAGTCTAGTTGACTTAGGAGACCCTAGAACATAGAATACGGAAAACGACACTTTTTCATTTAAATACCATAATTAATAAAACCGTTTTTCTTAATGATTAGTATTTATACAAATCTTTGCAAAGCGCCGCTCCAACCCATTTTGGGGAACCCGTTCGGGATGGTGTGGATTATCGCATATCCTCGGGCTTAGTAGTGCGAGATTCAGACCTCCGCAAGGAGCATTCGGTCTCGAAAGATTTAAAATACGACATCTTAAGAAAACGAGATTTCTAGAATATAATATATATATATATATATTAAAATTATTTTCATATAAATATATGTATATGTAACATTAAAATATTATTTTGAATTATTATAAATATTCCAACTCTTTTCAAAAATGTCACAAGAATCATTTTACACTAAAATACCATGAATTCCATACAAATCAATATTACAGATAAATACCTTTATTTCTGAAAATAGGATATTTTTACTAGAAATATCACAATATAAAATCTACATTCATTACAACTCTAAAGACGATTAATAAATACTTGGGGTGTATTTTGAAAACTATTTTTACATAAAACCCCCTCAAGTTCTATAAATTACCCTAGGGACCCTAGTAAATATAGGTTTAAGCGGGACCGATCTCTTGAGCCTCAGGGAGCCGGAGAAGTGGGTGCTTACCTAACTAAGGTAGACACCTTAATAATGGTGTTATCAATATGGTAATCGTCTTTGAAAAAGACACGAAATGTTACCGATAACGTCAAAACAATCAGGAGCTCAATTTACTTTTCTAATTGTCTAACTCAGTTTGAGTCTCATTATAATCTGACTTGAATATGATTCAAGTACAAATCTATAATCTACAATCTTCAATTTACAATCTACAATATTACAATTCAACATGAATCCATGAATCCAATTATCAATCTATACAACTTGACCGAACCGAACCATGGATATACATTCCATTTACATGATCATCCAGTTTACATGATTTTCCAGTTACATACATGATTCTACAGTTACATCCATTTACTGATATCATGGTTTCGGCAAGTCATCCAATTATACAATTCAATTTACAAGACATTACAATGCAATACAATACTATCAATACAATAACTACACGGGGTATTGGGGTAGTTCATTCGTGAATCCAACATAATCTCAAGAGTCCCTCTAGATCATGAATCCATGTCTACTAACACAAGCAAGCAATCATGAGGGCTCGTGTTTTCATGCTCTTGGATTGTGGCCTGTTGAGTTTGGAATACTTCGACGACGGTCGAAGTCCCGCTACTAACATTTGATTTTGGCCCGTGGTTCCCTACCCCTGGACTGTGGCCTATTGGGTTTGAGAACACTCTTGAAATTAGTTGTCATTCACCGTTGAACTTACAATAACAACAACATTAACACTAAAACAATATAATACAACTGTAAAAGTTACTCTCTCCCTTCCTCTTACTCTCTGTCTATTCTATTTCTCCTCTTATATTTGGGACTTACCGAGCGATCTGTTCGCTGACGACATTCTATTTTCTTCTTCTTTGAATGTCGACATGTGATTTGGACCCGTCAAAGATCGAGCCCACCACTGAAGACTTGGACCAGTTCAGTGAAGACCCCGAGCTCTAGTCATTGTACACTTTCCATTCAGTACTTTCATTTCTGTTATGCCATTGTTTAGGCATTGCTTTTTATTCAGTTGTATTTACTTTTCATGCATTGTACAAAAGAATATTAATAAATAAAGTCGCTGTTCAGTTTATATATCTTGTCTCTTGTGTATTTACTTTTATATTGCTCAGATACGCTTAGCGTATGTACTTCTGAGTATATACGTAGCGGCCTCGTCCCATCCCCTTCGCCGTATACCGGGAAGCGGGGCGTGACATCTTCTCTTGTTCTCTAGCCAGTAAGTCCCCTCTCCCCCTCTCTTATTCTATTCATCTACAACAGGGTTCGATGTGGACCAAGTCCGTGGATGAGTAATGCCGAGTTTACCATACTAAGTAGGTAAGATATGTCTCATTGTTCGATTTTCAAATATCACATACTACACAGTAACATAAGACCGCAACAGGTTCGGGGCACACTTGATACCGACTGCTGAGATCAGGTCCAGAAGATTTCAGCAAGGGTTAGATCAGGAAATCCAAGCTACCTTAGCTACAGGGGATTTCCCAACCCATGACTTGGCCCTGAAAGCTGCCCGCCGATACGAGGCAGTAGTGAAGAGGAAGGGCAGACCCCAATCTGCTGGAGTGAAACGCCCTGCCACCCAGATGGCAGGAGGAGCCTCTTCAAGGCCAACTGTTGAACCCAGGTGACCGAAAGAAACCAATAACCAGCCAAGTCCAGATTTTTGCTTCTATTATAAGAGGGATGGACACTTGTGGAAGGACTGTAGGCGCACAAAAGGCCTGTGCTTAGTTTGTGGCGTATCCAATCACGGAATTGGAACCTGTCCTTATAGACGCAACTCAACTCCCATACACACCAACTATCCGCAGCGGCCAGCTATCCAGGCTCCTGCACCTCGTCTTGCACTCCCAGCTCCACCTCCACATAGACCTCCTGCACAGCCTAATCGCCAATTCCATCAGGTTCTGAGGAACATGCCTCGAGAGCAGAGAAACATGCCCCAAAGACAGAGGAATGTGCCTCCAGCTAGGAAGAATGTACCCGGGCGCCAGGCTTTCACATTAGCGGCCGTATAGGCCGAGACTGTAGACCAAGGTAACACTGATAATCTTTTTCAATCTTTTCAAACCATTGTATCATCTTGTTACTTTTCATGCAATACTAGTATTTCTTCCACAATCATAATCACCAAATTTTCTTGAATCTGTTACACTTTCTTTCTACAAATTTCGAGGACAAAATTTTTATAAGGAGGGTAGAATGTAACAACCCTAAACTTTATGTATAAAATTTTCCAAAATACAGAAAGGGATACCTTAGCCCGAGCACAAGTTATAAATTTGATTTGCTTTTGAACAACAAGAAAACACTTGTAGCTCATTGGTAAAGCCTTTCACTGCTGTGACGTAACCCCTGTGATCGAATCCCCCCAGCCACATTATCTTTTTATTTATTTTTCTTTTAATCTTTTAGAAGCCCAAGAGTTTGCACGTGCACTACACGTAATATGATAAGTTACAGAATAAATAAACACATGCACTGGGGAAAACCAAGCGACAAAAATGTTGGAGATAGTGCCCTCAGAGTCAATTATTGGATCACAGGCACGTGATTGCAATGATTGAGGGAGGACCTATGCCGGTAGGACAGTCTTACTCAAGATGATAGTATACTATCTGGTTTATCTTTATCATCGTGTACTGCTTTTGGTGACCTTACATGTCACTATTGCGCGTCGATAGAGCCTTAGGATTCTTGCTTGATGGCCAGCAGTATGATGGCGATCATATACGTGGGAGCTGGGGTCTATAAGCACATCCTTAAAAGGTCCCTAGTCGTGGGAGATTCGAGACAGGGCATCGATACTCCTGAGTAGACTAGTGTATATAGTCGAGACCCCGACGAGGGGCGGTGGCCGGTCTCACAAGCCACTGGTGTCAGTTGGTTCACCTAAGATGTATACAGGTGCTCATTGGGTTATGAGTACACCGGACATGACTCGCCGGGAACATGCTAGTTGGTCTTATACCAGACGTCAGATAGCAGTTCCCTGGTGACATGTGTACAGGTTAGTTCATCGACCTGAGATTGTCATTTGTCTCGTGTGAGTTCCCACTGTACTTTGATTACTACCTTACCACGCTCAAAGGAGACGTGCAAACAGGTTTTAGTTGGGTACAGTCCCGAGCCACATAGAGGCAGTGAGCGGACTGCAGGGGTTTGTCTCTCCCGGTATTGGGGGTGAGGTCGCGCTGTGTCGAGGAGAGCCATTACACAAAGTCCTTGGCCAAGGCAGGAGATTTACTGGTAGGTATTCCAGTAGTATCTCAGGGTGTTCTGGGCTACACTCCGACACGACTTGTACCGCTTTTGGGGGTCTGACTTTTACCAACCCCCTAGGCCTGCCATGCGATGCTCATAGACGAACGGACCGGACTGTACGGATATTGTCACTGACAGGCTCAGTAGGGTGTCAGGATGAGTTCGCTCATCGACGTCCCTTTTGGTCAATATCTGGTAGCCCGTTACGTATGGCTAATACCTCTGACGTGCTAGTGGTTAAATCCACAGCCAAAGTATTGACGAGTCTTTAGAGTCCCCCATAGACCGTTTCTCAAGTTTCGGGTGAAACGCTGTAGAGGCCGTATGAAGATATGGCAGGGTTCAATCATATGCGTGCGGTATTGCACGGATCATGATTGGACGGATAATACTAGCGGGCTTTGGTTTAAGGCAGATCCTAGTATTGTACAGTGTAGATTTTGTCTCATTGCATTTGTATTCGGTCGGAATACAAAGGCGGGTATGTATATACAGTCGCGGGGTTTTCCTGTAATTTATTACGGGATCAGTTTTTTTGAAGTTGCCAGTTTGCTTTCCGTTTCGGCCATTTTTCCTTTGTTTCTTTCTTCGGTTGAAAATTGGTGGAGAGGGTTATTTGCAATTATGCAATTAACAATGGAGAAGACTTTTTATGGCACATGATAGCTTCATGATGGTGCCTCCATCTTTTGACTTCTTTTGCTCATCATTGCTTTCTTTATATGATGGGAGTAGGTTGAGACTTTTGGTGTGATGATGACTCCTCATCATCACTTGCTTGCATTATTGCTTTCTCCCCCCTTGACTTTTCTCCCCTCTCTCATTCTTGAGTTGCATGGCCGGCCACTTCTTTAAGGGGCTGTCCAAATTTTTGTGTGGAGTTTAGGCTCTCATTTTGCTTGCAAAAATCCCATTGCTCATCCAAAAAGTTCACAACTCCATCTCCACATTCATATGGCAACTTCTTTAACCCCATTGAGACAAAAGAGTTCTACACTATCCTACAGCATTCTTGGACACGTCGACTCGCCAACTTCGTGCCCGAGTTGCCTCAGTCCAGACGTGGGAGCCCGTAAAAGAACCCGGCAATGTGGTGCCCTTCCGACGAGGAGATGAAGACCGGAGATTCCGCGGGGAGATCGGGATGACGACGAGAAGACCGAAGGACACGGATCGCTCGGTATATCTCTCTACCCCTTCTCTAGTTAGCTAGGATTAGCTTAATGGCCCGATCCGGGTTTCAAAGTACGCGGTAGCGCCGGTTCTAGTTTATAGAAAAGTTTTTGATTCCGCATTTTGGCCTCGTTCAGACGGCCGGGGCGCTGCCGTGCACTTACACTGGTATCAGAGCCACGCCATTAACCTAGTCTAGCTTGCTCTAACGTGTTTACAAGTTCGATCGAACGGATTTTCCAAAAACCGTATTTTCAAGTCCAGTTTCTGTCGAATTTTTGCAGTGGTCAAAAAATTATTTGGTACATTGTAAAAATACGTGCAGGGTTTTTTATGCATTATGTGAAAATTTGGTAGGCTGAAGTTACTGTAGCGCGGCGGATCAGCGGCTAAAACCACGTTTTGGCCACGGATCCGTCCCCGAAATTTGGCTTCACTGCATCAAATTTTTACAGTGGCTCTCTGACATGGAAATAGGGTTTCTGGTATATTCTTTTTGGGCCCAGATGTTTTTGAGTGCTACAGTTGTGCTTGGGGCCCACTTCGGAAAATTCAGTCGATCGAAAATTTTAAACATGTTAGTTCACAGTATTTACATTATATCTGCGACCGTGAATGTCACTTGATCGGTAAATCCTGTCAAACTGCTATAGCCCTTTTAGACGGATTTGTGAACGTGACATTCACGTTGATATTCTGTGTTGTGCTGTGATGTTGCAGATTTGTCGTGGGGGATAGCCTGGATGCAATGGTAGTACAGTTTGGCAGTATATGTACATTTGATATTGCGGGGCGAGCGCCCGACATGTGGACTGTCGTCACTGCCTGTTTGTATATTATTCTTTTGGGGCACGACCGGGCTGAGGTCGATGTACCCGTTGTATGTATATTTTACTTTCTGTGCTAGGATTACCCCGCGGAGGGATGCACGGATAACCAGGTTCTAGAGGGCAACGGGCCCGCATCTCATGGCGTTGAGACGGAGGGGGCTTTACTCTAGAATTGGTGGGCTATTCGCCGCACTCGTAGGGGGTATAGGTTGACCCAGGAGGGGTGCCCAAGTTACCGGATTCCGTGAAGTGCTGGGTGGTCCATTCACGTTGCTGAAGGGGGCTGCCTCGCTTCAGGTTTTGGCGGGTAACTTGTCGCGCCCGTAGGGGTTTAGGATTTCATTGCACAGGCTATCCACACGACCAGGGGAACGTCGGGTTTCAGTAGCGGCTCTATGAAACCCGGGTATCCCAGATATCTGTATTGTTCTGTGATGCTTATTACATTTCTGTGATGTTGCATTTTATCACGCCTTGAGCGAATATTATATATTGATATATATACTAGCAGATGTTGTATACGTTTTGCATCCGCGCTAGTCCAGTCCCCGCTCTGTCGTTAGTTAAGTAACCTAACGGGTAATGACGGGACCCAGTGGCGAATGCGGATGGCATATACGTACATCATTATTTTTGTTCTTTATTGGTGTGATCAATTGATGGGACTGCATTGATTCGGATCAATGCAAGCTAAACAAACCTATTCTGATGTTGTTGGAACAATTTTTCAAAAAGCTGTTATTGCAAGGGCATTCTCTTTTGTTTTGCACAGTGGTATTCGGTTATGAATATCCAGCAGCTCAGTCGATGAGGCAAGGGCCGAGATCCCTTCACCGGGAGTGACCTCTTGGACAGAAGTTTGCGTCAGGGCAATAACTTCACTATAGTCGATTACTTTTGCTTTGCATCGTGGTATTCAGTTGGAATATCCTGCACCTCATTCTACGGGGAAAGAGCCGAGATCCCTTCACCGGGAGTGACCTCTTTAGCAAAGGTTTTCGTCACTATATTTTTATAAAGCTATCCAGTTCCTTCAACGATATCAAGTTCATTACGTTAAAGGTTTTTCGCCAAAGTACATTCGTAGCCCTCCGTCATTTCATATGGATAGTCAATAGTATTCAAGCTGTGTTTGTTGGCCAAAGTCAAGGCACAGTGTTTGGTAGCTATTGGATATTCATATGCAGCATAGATAGATGCGTTGGTTTGGGACAGTCGTACTGCCTTGTTGGCCAAAGCCAAGGGTAGGTACGGGTGGGTTCAAATCAACCTGGAGAATGACGGGTAGAACTTGACATGTGACTTATGATTTGTTGGCCAAAGTCAAGGTCATAAGAGCATGGGGTAAAAATCACATCGGGAGTTTCTAAAGAAACTGAAACTTGCCAGATATGCGCATACCTTCTGGAGTGTGATAACGTGAGCGGATTCCGTCACATTATCATGCGATGATAGTTGGATCCCGATTCCCACTGATGAGTTGGTTTACTCCTCGGGTGATCCCGACTAATTCTTCTTTCAGGTTTGGAGGAGAATTTGACGGTACAGTGGGAGGTTTCCAGATTAGATAAAGTGATAACCATTCTGATCTAGGTTAGAGTGCACGCTGAGTGTTTCTTTTCTCTCTTTCTTTGGCAGCGACCATGACCCGACCCTAGACTATGACTCAGTGACCAAGATTAACCGAATCTTCTTAAACACTGGCTTTGGATTGTCAGAGTTGCAAACCTCTTTGCTGTTAGTTATATGTATGCCCTAGAGGCCATTACTGTACATTGGATGTATATTGTAGTGGATACTAGGACATATATAGGTAGGACTTTCTTGCTCGACATGATAGTACGCTATCTGGTTGCTCTTTATCTTAACGTGTATACTTTCTGTCTCTCTGTTACATGTTGATAAAGCCCTTAGGATGTGTACTCGACTTCCAGGACTGTGATGCAGATCATACTAGTGGGGCCTGGATAGTCCATGAGTACATCCTTCAATGTTCCTAGTCGAGGGAATATCGAGACGGGGCATTGATATTCCAGAGTAGACTAGCGTATATCTTCTCGACCCATGCGATGGGCGATGGATGATCCCATATCCATTGGTGTTTGACATCAGAGATGGTATACGGGTGTTCAGTGGAGACTGGGTATACTGAACGGACTCGCCGAGAACTCCCAGATGGTATTATACCTCACGTCAGATGGCAGTTCTCTGGTGACACTGGTACAGCTTAGTCTGTTGACCCGAGATCGTCATAGAGTCTTGTGTGTTTCCCACTGTGTTTTGATTTCCACCCTACCACGGCTCTACTGAGTCGTGCAAACAGGTGGTTTTTGGGTACAGTCCCGATTCACATGGAGGCAATGAGCGACAGGAGGGGATTCGTCTCTCCCGGTATTGGGGGTTGATGTTGCGCTATGCTCGACTGGCCATAACAGGAAATCCCTGGCCAGGGTTGCAGTGACCTACTGGTAAGTGTTATCAGTAGTTTCACAAATGTCATGGACTTCACGTCGGCATGACTTATCGAGCTACTGGGGTCTGACGTTTACCACCCCTAGGCGAGATATGCGACATATCAGACGAACAGACCGGACTGTACGGTAAGTGTTACTGGTTGGATTCACAGGAGTGTGAGCGGGCTTGCTCGTCGATCTTCTGATCGCTCAATACCCGGGTGGCCGTTACGTTTAGCAGACCGCTTGCGGCTTGTGGATGTTTGATATGATCATCATCTGCTGCCGGCGTATTGACGAGTCTTTAGAGTCCTACACAGAGGTTTCCTGGCTCAAGCGAAACGAAATAGGAGCGTATATGAGATATGTGCGGGACCGAGAATAATTCGTGTATGTGATACCGTATTCCATTCTCGCGATGAATGTATCGATTGGTTATATGCGATATAACCTAGTTGTCGAATCAATGATTGATTCGATAAGCCGATACATTGGATACTAGCCGGTTATATGCGACATGACCCGATCATTGAATCAAGTGTTGATTTAATGATTTAATGTATAATTATATATTTGATATATTACTTTGCATTAACTGGTATTGGTTCACTTTAAAAGGATTTTCTCACTTGAATTGTGCAAGTTGTATATGTGATATACTTTTGTGCACATGATTGTATCATGTTTGATGATACATTCTAGCTTGGTTTTGTGTAAAGTATTAAACCATGGTTAGTTAGTGGTTAGGGTTTCATTTCATTTACTTAATCTTTTATTTATTCTTTTTGTTTATTTTGGAAAAAGAAAATGATAAAGAGATAAATGAATGGTGGCTATGTTTGTTTTTAGTTGAAGATTCATGAAGCATTGACTTAGTCACCATTCTTGTCTCATGCCTAACCCTAACCACTCATCTAACCTTAGTTAAATCTCTACACTAAACCATGGTTGAAGGAATGATAAGTATTCATTTATTTTCTTTTTTTAAACTTAACTTATCATATCTTCTTCTTCTTCTTCATCTTCTTCTTCTATGAAGAAAGCTTGCTACATCAATGGTGATTGATGAAAAAGTGTGAGAAATCCAAATCTAAAGTCTACCCACTTCCTATTTCTTCATCCTCTACCTCTTGCCAAGTAGTATAGGGTGTTTCCTTCACAAGTTTTCTTGACTTGGTGAAGTTGGAGCTTGATCTAGCGATGCCTCGACGTAGATCATTTTCGGCATCGTCGTCGATGACCTAGCCCGCTTTTTCTCCGATGAAGCCGACGCTAGAGCCCAAGATCCGATTTGTACAGCGAGGAGACTTCATCGCGGAGCCATGGAGGTGGTGGACCGGATCTACAAAGGTTGTAGCCACTTTCCTTTAGCATTTAAATCGTTTTCATGCTTGCATCGCCTCATTATCTAGTTAACGATCCGTATTAGGGTTTGTAGGCACCCGTAAAATTTGAATTAGCCATGTTTGATGCCTTGTGAGACTCTACTAGAGTGCCTAGGAACCCTACAGTGGTATCAGAGCCTAGCTAGAGTCTTAGGCGATGCGTACACGGAGTTAGAAGTCCGATCGACCCAAAACCCCGACTTTAAAATGCTTTCTGGACAATTCTGTAAAATGTGGATTTTTGTGAATTAAAAATATGCAGAAAAATCAGCAGGTATTCCTAAGAATTACTGTGAAATTCGAAAGCATGATTCCTCTAGAGTGCGGCGGAACCGCGGCACAAGCATGGCTTGTGCGGCGGTTCCGCGGCCAAGTTGTCCCATCATCTGTTTAAATTTTCACAGTAACTCCTAGTTTTTAGTGCTGGTTTTCCTGGGAATATTTTAATATTTATTCCAGAGTTTTATTTTCTGGGTTGTATTGGGAACTCAATGTATCGATCGGATTGTCTAATTTTGTCAGTGTGTTTTTCCGGGTATTTTAGAATATGTTAAAAAGTTCGACCGGATATAAATACCTACTTTTTCCCCTGCCGGGAAATTTCCAATTGTTGGATTTTTCCGTAGTTTAACGACGTTCTAAGTAGTGCAAGCAACGCGATGGACCCTCTAGAAGACAACAAACCTTAACTCGATTATGTGACCGTCTTGAACTGCCCTTTGAACCTTCGGGTTTGGGGCAGTACGGCGTGCCACATGTGAGGCGTTGGCTTGACCCTTCTACGGCTGGACCGTTGGTACTGAGGCACGAACTGAATGCTGTTAGACTTATTTCATGTGTTGAGCTGTATCGGGAAAACTTGGGTGTTCGAATGTTCGATCGGAAAGTTTAACATTTTCTGTTTATCCGGAATGTGATACAATAATTGGAATTCACAAGTAGTTATGAGATAACTGAATGAATGTTATAAACATAGCAGTTTAGTCTCACTTGATCGGTTGCCACGGAGCTTTGATGTGATCAAAAGTCCGTCGCAATCACGTAGCGTACGCGGATACTCGCCGGGTAAACTTAATAGACAGCCTCACTCCATAGCCCCGACCAAGTGACTGTAGGAGAACCCTATCGCCGAAAGCATCCGTTTGGGTGCTCGCGGTAGCGGTGTTCCGCCTTGGTGTACTTCGTCGACGGTATCAGGGGTGCGGCCGCCTACTAAAGTTTGCGATGAGCATTTCGATCAGGATGTCGGGAATCTTGTTGAATTGCCCGACTTGAAAAGAGTTTTCGATAATGAGACTAAAATGCGGGGTTTATAATTGTTAGGCATGAGATGTCTAAGTATTTCATTTGATTAGGCATGCGATGTCTAAAGAGGTTGCGGATTCCAACTGTTGTAGTTTTACACTTTCTTTTCTGTGACCGTAAGTGTAATATGTGATATCGCCGGTTTCGTTGCTATATGTCAACGATAATTGGGATGCGCATATTTACTTACGTTGATGACATGTGATGTTATGTGTTGCTGGATATGTTATATTGGATCGTCGTGTTTGAATAGCCGGGGTTTTTTTTTTATGTGAGATGAGTGTTTTTCATTTTCATTCATGTAAAAACTTGTATGTAATATTCTTTTATTGGGGCACTTCCAGGTTGCGGAAGATGTCGCCGTTGATGTATATTATTTACTTTTCTGCACTAGGATAGACCCAAGGAGGGGAGCACAAGTAACCGGGTTCTAAGGTCCAGTGGGAGACCATCTCGAGGAGTCGAGTCCGGGTCTCCTAACCCTAGAATTGGTAGGGTTGCTTGCCGCTCTTGTAGGGGTCTAGGGGTGTGGGATAGGCTATTCATCACGACCGTGGAATCCGTGTTTTATACTGGCTCGTATTGAAAACACGGACGTCCTAGTATATCCAATATTTCATATGTTTCTTCTGCTGTGATTTATCTGTGATCATGTGATGTTCTGTGACAGATATTGTATATAGTATATATGATATATTATATAAACGTTGCTTATGTTTTACACCCACGCTAGCCCTGCCCCGCTCTGCCGTTAGTTACCTAACCTAACGGTGCAGACGGGACATCGAGGCGAATGCGGATGGCATAAGCGTACGTTATATTTATCTGTGATGTTTAGGTGGACCTTAATGATGGGATATTCATTAATGAGATTAATGAAAGAAAATAAACCTAATTGATGTTGTGGAATCGAATTTCAAAATAAAAACAGGTAGCTACAGTTCTTGCTTTGCATCGCGGTGTTCATTATAGAACATCCTGCACCTTATTCGATGAGGAAAGGACCGAGATCCCTTCACCGGGAGTGACTCCTATAGCAATAACTGGCAGATGCTACACACTCGGTTTGTCTTTTGATTGCTTCTATAGTTTCTGCTTTGCACAGTGATATATATGATATATCCCGCACCTCATTCGACGAGGAAAGGGCCGACGATCCCTTCACCGGGAGTGACCCCTTTAGCAAAACTAGAAAAGCCTCAAAAACATTCCATTTAAAAACCATTTGATTCCGCAACGAGATCAAGTTCAAAGCGTTAAAGGTTTTCATAAAAACCATTCGCAACCCTCCGTCATTTTAGGAAGTAGAGTACTTAGTATTCGTGCTGTGTTTGTTGACCATAGTCAAGGCACAGTGTACGGTAGCTAAGTGATGTCTTCCTACACCGCATATGATGCGATTAGTTAGGACAGTCGCGTGACTTTGTTGACCTTAGTTAAGGGTCATGTGGGTGGGTCTAATTAATCACGAAATGACGGGTAGAACTTGACTAGTACTTATGATTTGTTGACCATAGTTAAGGTCATAGGTGCTAGGGGTAAAAACCTTTATCGGGAGTTTCAAGTGTTGAAACTTGCAATGAGATTGCATACCTTCTATGAGATAGTTGGATCCCGATACCCACTGCGAGTAATTGTTACTCCTGGGAGAGTTTTGCACTTTACAATTAGCCGATCAAGTAGGTGTCTAGAAAGGTGTCAACGGGGTTACGACTCTGGGAAAACGAGGTTTACATTAATTAGGTTCGTGCGAAAGCACGGGGGACCTCCCTCAAAGTACCGACACTGGCCTGGCTGAAAGATTGGCGAACTTGTAGCGTGTAATTAATCCCGGCTAGTCTTTCCTTTTAAGGTTTGAAGGAAGATTTGATTAAAAACAGTGGGAGCCATCCTGATTAGATAAAATTTATAACCAGTCTGATCTTGCAAGAGCGCACGCAGAGTGTTTTCTTCTCTCTCTCTCCTGGTAGCGACCATATCACGCCTTAATCAAGATAATAATACGGATGTATTGACCGAACCCGCTTGTTATACTGAGC
Organism: Agapanthus africanus; assembly: GCA_030015575.1. Lineage (NCBI taxonomy): Eukaryota > Viridiplantae > Streptophyta > Magnoliopsida > Asparagales > Amaryllidaceae > Agapanthus > Agapanthus africanus. Next base: position 522,134,594 of record JASDDO010000016.1, on the reverse strand, counting down.
TGGGGAACGTTGGTCCCGCTCCAACTTATAATTGTTATAAGACAGAGCAGGAAATTGGGGAATACTAGAATTCCTATGCCGCCCAAACGAAGAAAGTGCATATGATGCATCTCCTTCGGGTGTGTTCATTACAAAGAACTGTTTCTCGGTATCCTCTGCATCCTGGGTATATGATACCGGATCAGGATCCCAGATATGTAATCTGTTACATAGGGCTACAAAAAGGTAGAAAAACTGAGAACGGGTGATAAGTTTCATGAGACAGAAAACGGGGCAAGTGTTGCAGCCAAGTCTGTTGGTCACTGTCATCCTGTATTACCAATACATTGATTCTGAACAAATGCTATTAGATACCGAACCTGATATACAAAATCATATCAGTCTCTTTATTAGTAAAGAAATGATATAATTTTGTATTGTTGGATAATGTTTTGAACATTTCCTATATCAAAAGTTGATCGGTTCAGGCACGTTATCTAAAAGCATTGACGTTCTAAATCAAACTACAGTTCCTTGTATACTGAACACACACAAGAGGAAGAGTTCAGAAATGAACAAATTCTTCTTGAGGTATTGTAGACTAGGTCATATCAATGCGACCCGACTAGCTGAAGTTACATTTAGATGCATATTTAAATCAGTTTGAATTTACATCTTGTGAAACTTGCCGGTCATGTCACAAAGATATAATGACACCAGCTCTGTTTACTGGAAGCAGAGAAAGAGTTAATGAACTCTTGGGACTAATACATAATGATGTATGTAAGGTCTCCTGTCTACACATGCCAGGACTGGTTCTTTATACTTCATTATATTCTCTGATAATCTCTCAAGATTCAGTCATATATTCCTGTTGAAATATAAGTCCGAACCTTTTGAGGTATTCACAGAATACAAGTAGGAAGTAGAGAACCAAAATACGGGTATAAGTATTATGTCCTATGACGAGATCAGGGAGGAGAATACTTGTGCATGGAATCCTTGGACCATTCTAAAGGAAAATGAGATTCTCTCTCAGTATTACTCCTATGAACACACCACAGCACAACGGTGTATCGGGGCGGAGCAATCATACAATATTAGATATCGTGTGCTCTATGATGAGTATTACTGAGTTACCTATTTCCTTTTGGATGTTATGCGCTTGAGAAGCTGCATACCTATTGAATTAGGTTCGAATCAAATCACTGCCTACCACTTCATATGTGATATGGAAAGGGAAGAGCCCATATCTTAAGTTAGTTAAGATTTAGGATTGTCCGGCCTATGTCTAAAAGCAAAATCCGGACAGGCTCGAGGAAAGGTCGTTAATGTAGAACTGGAAAGATTCCAGCTATACAAACTACAACAAATAATTTGGTAGAACCAAAGGATTCAGTAGATTCCAACGAACCTCAGCCTCTCCGCCGATCTAGCAGGGTTCCTCACCTGCTTGAGAGATACTTCGGTTTCTCGATGACAGTGGGAGCAAGGATTGCATCATGAGATGATAACCCAACTAGATTCGAGCTGGCCATCAAGAATGGGACTCTGAAAGAATGGCTGGATGCTTAGCAATCTGAGATGGAATCCATATACACCAACAAAGTATGGACTTTGGTTGCGATATCTGAAGGGTTAAATCCCCATCAGGAGCAAGTATATCTTGAGAAGATTACTTGGTGTAGATGGACAAGTTGAGACTTTCAAAGCTAGACTTGTTAAAAGGTTTTCGTCATCGACCAGGCACGAATAATGATGAAACCTTTTCCAGGGACTATGCTTAAGTCCATCCAGATCCTACTTACCACGGCTACATACCATGACTACGTATCTGGTGGTTGGGTGCCATGACTACTTTTCTAAATAATGATTTAGAAGAGAACGTCTATAAGAACACAGCCAGAAGGCTTCGTAAACAGTGGGAGCAGCGGAAACGTGTGCAAGTTGCTCTATATAATGAAGCAGGCATCGCGGAGTTGGAACGTCTGTTTTGATGTGAAAGTCAAAGTGTTTGACTTCATCAAAATGGTAGACGAACCTTGTATATACAAAAGGGTAGTAGAGAGTAAGGTGGTCATCTTCGTATTGTACGTAGACAACATACTCTTGATTGGAAAGAGTTTCCTGTACTACGATCGGTCGATCTCCTATTATCACAAAGATTCTCCAATAGGATCAAAGTGATACCTCCTAAAATCCTGAGTTTTCATCTATGAGATAGATGTAATTGGATGCTAGGATTCTCACTAGATGTAGTGAGATGGTATCAATTGATCCTGGGGAGAATCTCTGGAAGGGTTCCAGGGTGATAAAAATGACTGAATGTCAGTCACAGGCATTGTCTTTACCCTCAGTAAAGGGACGGTATGTTGGAAGAGTTCCAAGCTAGATACCGTGGCAAACTAGACGATAAAGGCTGGTAACATCGCTATTAAAGATACTACCAAAGAGGCAGTTTGGGTGTATATTGGTTCATAAGATGAACTAGGTTCCTGTCATTGTATGACAATGGAAGTGTGGTTTTGGCCCTGGAACCCTGGTCCCATCAGTGACCCAGACATATTCTGAGGCAGTATCACCTGATCATGGAGATAGTTGATCTCCAGGTTGATCGAGGTTAGGAGAGTAGACTCAGAGGACAACACGGCGGATCCACTCACGAAGGCCTTTTCCCAAAGAGAGACTTTTAGGGGATGGTTGAGTATGTGATATTGCAACCACTGCTACAGATGGCCCTAGTGCAAGTGGGAGATTGTTAGTTATATGTATGCCCTAGAGGCCATAACTGTACATTGGATGTATATTGTAGTGGATACTGGGACATATATAGGTAGGACTTTCTTGCTCGACATGATAGTACGCTATCTGGTTGCTCTTTATCTTAACGTGTATACTTTCTGTCTCTCTGTTACATGTTGATAAAGCCCTTAGGATGTGTACTCGACTTCCAGGACTGTGATGCAGATCATACTAGTGGGGCCTGGATAGTCCATGAGTACATCCTTCAATGTTCCTAGTCGAGGGAATATCGAGACGGGGCATTGATATTCCAGAGTAGACTAGCGTATATCTTCTCGACCCATGCGATGGGCGATGGATGATCCCATATCCATTGGTGTTTGACATCAGAGATGGTATACGGGTGTTCAGTGGAGACTGGGTACACTGAACGGACTCGCCGAGAACTCCCAGATGGTATTATACCTCACGTCAGATGGCAGTTCTCTGGTGACACTGGTACAGCTTAGTCTGTTGACCCGAGATCGTCATAGAGTCTTGTGTGTTTCCCAATGTGCTTTGATTTCCACCCTACCACGGCTCTACTGAGTCGTGCAAACAGGTGGTTTTTGGGTACAGTCCCGATTCACATGGAGGCAATGAGCGATAGGAGGGGATTCGTCTTTTCCGGTATTGGGGGTTGATGTTGCGCTATGCTCGACTGGCCATAACAGGAAATCCCTGGCCAGGGTTGCAGTGACCTACTGGTAAGTGTTATCAGTAGTTTCACAAATATCATGGACTTCACGTCGTCATGACTTATCGAGCTACTGGGGTCTGACGTTTACCACCCCTAGGCGAGATATGCGACATATCAGACGAACAGACCGGACTGTACGGTAAGTGTTACTGGTTGGATTCACAGGAGTGTGAGCGGGCTTGCTCGTCGATCTTCTGATCGCTCAATACCCGGGTGGCCGTTATGTTTAGCAGACCGCTTGCGGCTTGTGGGTGTTTGATATGATCATCATCTGCTGCCGGCGTATTGACGAGTCTTTAGAGTCCTACACAGAGGTTTCCTGGCTCAAGCGAAACGAAATAGGAGCGCATATGAGATATGTGCGGGACCGAGAATAATTCGTGTATGTGATACCGTATTCCATTCTCGCGATGAATGTATCGATTGGTTATATGCGATATAACCTAGTTGTCGAATCAAGGATTGATTCGATAAGCCGATACATTGGATACTAGCCGGTTATATGCGACATGACCGGATCATTGAATCAAGTGTTGATTTAATGATTTAATGTATAATTATATATTTGATATATTACTTTGCATTAACTGGTATTGGTTCACTTTAAAAGGATTTTCTCACTTGAATTGTGCAAGTTGTATATGTGATATACTTTTGTGCACATGATTGTATCATGTTTGATGATACATTCTAGCTTGGTTTTGTGTAAAGTATTAAACCATGGTTAGTTAGTGGTTAGGGTTTCATTTCATTTACTTAATCTTTTATTTATTCTTTTTGTTTATTTTGGAAAAAGAAAATGATAAAGAGATAAATGAATGGTGGCTATGTTTGTTTTTAGTTGAAGATTCATGAAGCATTGACTTAGTCACCATTCTTGTCTCATGCCTAACCCTAACCACTCATCTAACCTTAGTTAAATCTCTACACTAAACCATGGTTGAAGGAATGATAAGTATTCATTTATTTTCTTTTTTTAAACTTAACTTATCATATCTTCTTCTTCTTCTTCTTCATCTTCTTCTTCTATGAAGAAAGCTTGCTACATCAATGGTGATTGATGAAAAAGTGTGAGAAATCCAAATCTAAAGTCTACCCACTTCCTATTTCTTCATCCTCTACCTCTTGCCAAGTAGTATAGGGTGTTTCCTTCACAAGTTTTCTTGACTTGGTGAAGTTGGAGCTTGATCTAGCGATGCCTCGACGTAGATCATCTTCGGCATCGTCGTCGATGACCTAGCCCGCTTTTTCTCCGATGAAGCCGACGCTAGAGCCCAAGATCCGATTTGTACAGCGAGGAGACTTCATCGCGGAGCCATGGAGGTGGTGGACCGGATCTACAAAGGTTGTATCTGTTGGAGATAGTGCCCTCAGAGTCAATTATTGGATCACAGGCACGTGATTGCAATGATTGAGGGAGGACCTATCCCGGTAGAACAGTCTTACTCGAGATGATAGTATGCTATCTGGTTTACCTTTATCATCGTGTACTGCTTCAGATGACATGACATGTCGCTATTGCACGTTGATAGAGCCCCTAGGATTCTTGCTTGGCTACCGGCAGTATGAGGGCGATCATATACGTGGGAGCTGGTAGTCTACAAGCATATCCTTAAAAGGTCCCTAGTGGGAGTTTCGAGACAGGGCATCGATTCTCCAGAGTAGACTAGTGTATACAGTCGAGACCCCGACGAGGGGCGGTGGCCGGTCTCACAAGCCACTGGTGTCAGTTGGATCACCTAAGATGTATACAGGTGCTCATTGGGTTATGAGTACACCGGACAGGACTCGCCGGGAACATGCTAGTTGGTCTTATACCTGACGTCAGATAGCAGTTCCCAGGTGACATGTGTACAGGTTAGTTCATCGACCTGGGGATCGTCATTTGTCTCGTGTGAGTTCCCACTGTGCTTTGATTACTACCCTACCACGGCTCAAAGGAGTCGTGCAAACAGGTTTTAGTTGGGTACAGTCCCGAGCCACATGGAGGCAGTGAGCGGATCTTCGGGGGTTACGTCTCTCCCGGTATTGGGGGTGAGGTCGCGCTGTGTCTAGGAGAGCCATTACACGAAGTCCTTGGCCAAGGCAGGAGATTTACTGGTAGGTATTCCAGTAGTATCTCAGGGTGTTCTGGGCTACACTCCGACACGACTTGTACCGCTTTTGGGGGTCTGACTTTTACCCACCCCCTAGGCCCGACATGCGATGCTCATAGACGAACGGACCGGACTGTACGGATATTGTCACTGACAGGCTCAGTAGGGTGTCAGGATGAGTTCGCTCATCGACGTCCCTTTTAGTCAATAGCTGGTGGCCCGTTACGTATTGGCTTATATCTCTGACGTGCTAGTGGTTAAATCCACAGCCATAGTATTGACGAGTCTTTAGAGTCCACCACACTTTCAGTTACTCAAGCTTTCGGGCGAAACGCTGTAGAGGCCGTATGGAGATATGGCAGGGTTCGATCAGATACGTGCGGTATTGCACGGATCGTGATCGGACGGTTTTTACTAGCCGGCTTTGGCTTAAGCCGGATCTTAGTATTTGATAGTGTAGTCTTGTCTCTTTACATTTGTATTTCGGTCGGAATACAAATGCGGGTGTGTATGCACAGTATCGGGGTTTTCCTGTAATTTATTACGGGACCAGTTTTCTGGAGTTGCCAGTTTGCATTCCGTTCCGGCCGGTTTTCCTTTGTTCTTTCCCGGCCGGACTTTTCCGATGGAGGGGGTTATTTGCAAGTTTGCAAATAACATTTTGAGGAGGGGGTTTATTGCAAAAGGTTTTATTATGAGAGCATCTTTTCTTTTGACCATTCTTGCATTAATTAAGACATGATGGGGTATGGGTTTTGGTATGGCCGGCCACTGTTGGTGTTGGGGTATGTGTGAGTTTTAATTTTGTATGATGGTTTTTAACTTGCATGAAATGATAAATTAATTTATATTAATTTATAACATTGTGCAACATGAGTGTGCTGGCATTGGTGAGATGTTGAATTTATTAATAAAGAAGGTTTTCATTGAGCTTATGTTGTGGAGCCAGGGGCTGATTTTTTTGTGAGAGAGCTTTAAAAACATTGTCTTTGGCCGAGCCCATCAATTCTTGAGTCTGCTCCATTTTTTCCAGCAAGTTCAATGGAAAATTCGTGTGCATAAATTCCTCCATCATCTTTATGGCAACATAACCCCAAAGTGACAACTTCACTACACATTCTACAGCAAATCTTGGGCACGTCGACTAGCCAGCTTCGTGCCCGAGTTGCCTCGGTATTGAGGCGGGAGCCCGTAAAAGATGCAGGCGACGTGGTGCCCTTCCGGCGAGGAGATGGAGACCGGACATCCCGCGAGGAGATCGGAGTGGAGATGAAGACCGGAGGACTCGGATCAGTCGGTATATCTCTTCCCTATCTTGTAGTTAGCTAGACTAGTTTAATGGTTACGATCCGGGTGTTTAGTGCGCGGTGGTGCCGGTTTGCTAAGTCCGCAAAATTTAAGTATATCACCGTTTCCGCATTTGGCCGTCGGCTTGACGGCCGGGGCGCCGCCGTGCACTTACAGTATCCACTTTCCTTTAGCATTTAAATCGTTTTCATGCTTGCATCGCCTCATTATCTAGTTAACGATCCGTATTAGGGTTTGTAGGCACCCGTAAAATTTGAATTAGCCATGTTTGATGCCTTGTGAGACTCCACTAGAGTGCCTAGGAACCCTACATTTGCCACTCCTACTTTTACCCTTTTCTCCAGGACACCCCATATTACTACGAACGTCCACTTCCATTGGACAAAACCATCGTATGGTTATATACGAACTAGAAGGAATTGATTCGAGGATGGTTTCCGGTTCTGGAGAAAACGAATAGGACTATTCAGCTGTCTTTTCCTTTTACCTTCTCTCAGGTTACGAGTGCCCCTTAGATTAGGGGATAGTACACCTATTACGCAAATTGGATAGTCTTCTTCCAAACCATAGGCAGGTGCCGACCGGTAGGGAATGAAGAAAACCAATTAGCCTAACGATGGTGTACAGAAGGTATTATGTAAAGATAAATAAAGGGATTAGAAGGAGGGTAAAGTAAATTGCGACTGCTATTCACGACCAAACCAAGTATTTCATTACCACTCCCACTTCACCTTTGTATTTCTCCAGGACACTCCGTATCACTACGAAGATCCACAGTTTATTGGATACTCGATCTTATGGTTATATACGAACTCGAAAGGAACTTGTTCCAGTTCGGGGATAGATTCTGGTTCAGGAGAAATAGGAATAAGGTTTATTCAAGTGTCTTTTATCTTCACATTCTCTCGCGTTGCGAGTGCTCCTAGGATTAGGATAGTACACCCATTACGCTTATTGGACAGTCTTCTTCCAAACCATAGGCTGGTGCCGAACGGTAGGGAAGGAAGAAAACCATTTAGCCTAAGAGGGTGTACATAAGATAATGACTAAAGACATATGAAGGGATTTGGAGAGAAGGAAAAAGAAATATACGGTTACAGTTGTGAATCTAGATAATGGAAGAGGCATTACTAGGAATACCCGGATACCCCTACGAAACATTTCAATGTTTCAGTTTCACTGTGTACTGTTAAAAGAAAACTGATTTCCTAATTAGCCCTTGCTCCAGGGTATGTATTTACCAGGTATGATTCTCACATCTGTATGGTTTTACAGATGATGAGTGGGAGTAAGTTGTTGGGAATTAGGTGATCATCCTCATTATATCGGAATTCGTTGTAATTGATGATATTTGAGAAAGTCACCTGGGTTGTTTGCCGGACGGCAAATATTTGGTTTTGAATATCCACTGTTATGCACCAATTTCAAATTGATACATCTGTACGTCTATTTTTATAGAGTGAGATATACCTTTTTGAAATTATGTCCATGACATTTACCTATATCAGTGGATGGTTAGGTAAGGAGTATTAAACAGCGGTGTAATTCTTCTTAACCATAGGTACAGTTTTCAACCTACGACACACAGGGAATGAGTTATTAGACTCAAGGGACTTATACAGAGTATTGTATGTTGTCCAGTGTCCATTAGGACAGAGGGGTTGGTCCTCGTACTATATTCGATTTACTTATGACTTCTATAGTTTTTAGACAAGTGTTTCGTAGAAACGCAAGGTCCGAATTTTGAGAAGTTATAGGTATATGAATAAAGTAGAGAACCGGGTATTGCAAGTATCGGGATTCTTCAAGGTGATCGAAGATATAGATACTTGTGTATGGTATTCAGTTGATAGTAATGATTAAGAGAACTTGCTTCTCTTTCAGGTTACTCATAATTGGAAGCATTCTTAAGTTGAGTAACGCTGATCGGCCTCCTTCTATTTAGTTGACATGCACTGGAAACAGTTGCATGATTTGAATCTGGTTCAATTAAATCAGTGCTTCTGTTTCTGTATTGGATATAGAACAGTTCAACCCGATAGGACTCCCCCCCGAGAACCGTATCTTAACATTGTTAAGGTACGGGGAATTGTCCGGCTTATGATTAAAACCAGACTCTGGATAACTCAAGGCACGTTTCTGTAATGGCTGTTTGTGGGTTGACTCAGGCTATGACGAGGGTTGACTTTCTACCATCTGGAAGATCAATAGTGATATTTGTTGGATATAGTGCCCTCTAAGTCAATTATTGGATCGCAGGTACGTGATTGCAATGATTGAGGGAGGACCTATACCGATATAAAAGTCTTGCTCGAGATGATAGTATGTTATCTGGTTTGTCTTCATCATCATAATAGAGCCCATAGGATTCTTACTTGACTGCCAGCAGTATGACGGCGATCATATATGTGAGAGCTGGGGGTCTATAAGCACATCCTTAAAGTGTCCTTAGTCGTGGGAGTTTCGAGACAGGGCATCGATACTCCAGTATAGACTAGTGTATACAGTCGAGACCCCGACGAGGGGTGGTAGCCGGTCTCACAAGCCATTGGTATCAGTTTGTTCACCTAAGATGTATACATGTGCTCATTGAGTTATGAGTACACCGGACTGGACTCGCTGGGAACATGCTGAGTTGGTATTATACATATCGTCAGATAGCAGTTCCATGGTGACATGTGTACAGGTTAGTTCATCGACCTGAGGTCATCATTTGTCTCGTGTGAGTTCCCACTGTGTTTTGATTTATACCCTACCACGGGTCAAAGGAGTCGTGCAAACATGTATTTTTTGGGTACAGTCCCGAGCCACATGGAGGCAGTGAGCAGATCATCGGGGATTCGTCTCTCCCGGTATTGGGGGTGAGATCGCGCTGTGTTTAGGAGAGCCATTACACGAAATCCCTGGCCAGGGTAATCGAGATTTACTGGTAGGTATTCCAGTAGTATCTCAGGGTGTTCTGAGCTTCTCTCTTTGACACGACTTATACAGCTATTGGGGGTCTGACGTTTACCGGCCCCCTAGGCCCTATATGCAATACTCATAGACGAATAGACCAGACTGTATGGATATTGTCACTGTCAGTCTCAGTAGGGTTTCTGGATGAGTTCGCTCGTCAGCTTCCCTTCCAATCAATACATAGGCAACCGTTACGTATAGATAGTACCTCTGACGTGCTAGTGGTTATACCCAGTGCCAGTGTATTGATGAGTCATTAGAGTCCCCCACAGACACTTTCCCAAGTTCGGGCGAAACGTTGTAGATGCCGTATGGTTTTATGGCAGGGTTCGGAAAATGCACGTGCGTTTTCACACGTGTCATATTTCGGGCAGATAATACTGGTGGGCTTTGGTTTAAGCCGGATCCGAGTATTATACTGTGTAGATGTAATATCTTTGTCTCAGTTGCATTTGTATTCGGTCGTAATACAAATGCGGGTAAGTTTATACTGTTACGGGGTTATCCTGAAATTCGTTTCAGGATCACTTTTGGAAGTTGTCAGTTTCCAGTTTTCTATCGCCCGTCTTTAACGTTCGGTTAAAGACGGATTTATCTTTTCTTGAGATGAGTGTGGAAGCTTCTAGATGATGACTAGGATGGTGACTAGGATTAGTGACTCATTAGTGCATTTAATGATTCATTTAATGCAAGGGTGACTAGGTTAATGATTCATCCTTTGCTTTTAATGTGTTCATACTAGGTGTCATTAGTGAGTCATGTTTCTTTTAGTGTGTTATGATAAGTATCATATCTTTATGGTCACCACTCCTCTCCTACACTCACCCCCTCCTCTTTATATATGGCCGGCCCCCTTTCTTGATGAATTATGGTTGCTTGTAAAAAGATTATGATAGTTTTAGACTCATGGAAATTTGATAGATACTCATTTCACATTTTCACCCGATCCAAAAGGCAACTTCATTAACCGTTCGTCCATAGGTTTGGACGTAACGAGACAAAGTGTTCTACTCATTCTCTACATCAATCTTGGTCATCTCTTTTAGCAAACTTGATGATCGAGTTGCCTCGGTTCAGAGGCGGGAGCTCGTTTAAAGATCTGTCGACGTGGTGCCACCTGGACGAGAAGACTGGAGATTCAGAAGATCGGAGCAGCCGCAACAAAGCGTGGGATGATGGTTGAAGACCGAAGGACTCGGATCGTTCGGTATAACATTTCTACCCACTTTGTAGTTTGTTAGTTTAGCTTTAATGGCAGATCCGGGTTATAGTATGCGATAGCGCCAGTTTATAAAAGTTTTTGTTCCGCATTTGGCGTCTGTTAGACGGCCGGGGCGCTACCGTAGATTTACAGTGGTATCAGAGCCTCACCATTAAGCTTTACTAACTTGTGCTAACGCGTTTAAAATATCGATCGAACGGAATTTCAAAAACTACATTTTTCTATACAAAGTTTCTGTCGATTTTAAACTTGGTCTAAAAACTATTTTGAGCATCACAGAGAAACAAGCAGGCTTTTATAAGAATACTAGTGAAATTTGGTGGCCCAACTCAACAGTAACGCCGCGGATCCGCGGCCCAAACAAGGGTTTAGCCGCGGATCCGCCGCCGTTTTGTGAGATTGGTACTCCAATTTCCTACAGTTGCTTCTACACAGTGAATTGTGGTTTCTTGAATGTTTCTTTTGGGCCCATATTTGGTTACTGTACAGCAGAAGTTCGTGGGGCCCACTTCGCGAAATTTTGTCGATCGAAATTTTAAACTTGTTAGTATACAGTACCTACTTTATATTTCCGACCGGGAATGTCATTTGAGCGGTAAACCGCGTCTAATTGCTATAGTTCTTTTAGACGGGTTTGCGAACGTGACATTCGCGTTGATGTTTTGTGTGGTGCTGTGATGTTGCGGATATGTCGTGGTGGATAGCAGTGTGTAATGGTAGTGCAGTTTGGATTTAATTATACATTTGATATTGCGGGCGAACGTCCAACATGTGGACTGCCGTCACTGCCTGTTTGTATAATATTCTTTTGGGGCACGACCGGGCTGAGATCGATGTACCTGTTGTACATATTTTTATTTCTGTACTAGGTTTACCCCGCGACGGAGTGCACGGATAGCCGGGTTCTGGAGGGCAACGAGTCCGTATCTCATGGTTTTGAGAGGCAGAGGGGCCTTACTCTAGAATTGGTAGACTATTCGCCGCACTCGTAGGGGGTACAGGCTAACCCAAGGAGGGGTGCTCAAGTTATCGGATTCCGTGAAGTGCCGGGTGGTCCATTCATTATGCTGTAGGGGGCTGCCTCGCTTCAGGTTTTGGCGGGTAACTTGCCGCACCCGTAGGGGTCTAGGTTTCATTGCACAGGCTATCCATACGACCAGGGGAACGTCGGGTTTCAGTAGCGGCTCTGTGAAACCCGGGGATCCCAGATTATCTGTATTGTTCTGTGATGCTATTACTTTTCTGTAATGTTGCATATTATCATGCCTGGAGCGATTATTGTATATTGGTATATATACTATTAGATGTTGTATATGTTTTACACCCGCGCTAGTCCAGTCCCCGTTCTGTCATTAGTTAATTAACCTAACGGGTGATGACGGGACCCAGTGGCGAATGCGGATGGCATATACGTACATTTTATTTTTTGTTCTTTTCTGGTGTGATTAATTGATGGGACTGTATTGATTCTTATCAATACAAGGATAAAACAAACCTATATTTGATATTGTTGGAACAAATTTTAAAAGGAGTTATTACAAAGACGTTTCCTTTTGTTATGCATAGTGGTATTCAGTTAGAATATCCAGCACCTCATTCCACGAGGCAAGGGCCGAGATCCCTTCACCGAGAGTGACCCCTTGGGCAGAAGTTTGCGTCAGGGTAATAAATTCAATATAGTCGATCACAAGTTGCTTTGCATCGCGGTATTCGGTTATGAATATCCTGCACCTCATTCCACGAGGAAAGAGCCGAGATCCCTTCACCGGGAGTGACCTCTTAGCAAAGGTTTTCGCCACTATATTTTTTATAAAAAAAAAACTTTCAGGTTCCTTCAACGAGATCAAGTTCATTACGTTAAAGGTTTTTCGCCAAAAACCAGCCGTAATTCTCCGTCATTTCTTATGGATGGTCAGTAGTATTCAAGCTATGTTTGTTGGCCTACGTCAAGGCATAATGTTTGGTAGCTGCTGGGTATTCATTTGTTGCATGGATAGATACATTAGTTTAGGACAGACGTATAGCCTTGTTGGCCTACGTCAAGGGCATGTATGATGACCTAAATTAATCAGGACAACGACGGGTAGAACTTGACATGCGACTTATGATTTGTTGGCCTACGTCAAGGTCATAAGAGCATGCGATAAAAATTATATCGGGAGTTTCAAACATACAGGAAACTTGCAAAACTTGAGCATACCTTCTGGAGTGTGATAACGTGAGTGGATACCGTCACGTTATCATCCGATGAGAGTTGGATCCCGATTCCCACTGATGAGTTAGTTTACTCTTCGGGTGATCCCGACTAATTCTTCTTTAAGGTTTGGAGGAGAATTTGAGATAACAGTAGGAGGTTTCCTGATTAGATAAAGTGATAACCATTCTGATTTAGGTCAGAGTGCACGCAGAGTGTTTCTTTTCTCTCTCTCTTTGGCAGCGACCTTTGACCGACCTTAGACTATGACTCAGTGACCAAGTTGACCGAACCTTCTTTAAATATTGGCTTTTGGATTGTCTATAGTTGCATAAGTCATTGCCGCTCCTTCTTTTACCCTTTGTATTTCTTAGAACACCCCGTATTACTACGGATATCCACTTCCATTGGATAGATCCATCGTATGGTTATATACGAACTCGGAGGGATTTCTTCGAGGATGGATCCAAGTTCAGGAGAAATAGAATTGGTTTATTCAGTTGTCTTTTATTATCACCTTCTCTCAGCTTGCGAGGGCTCCTTATTTTAGGAGAGTACACCCATTACGCTTATTGGATAGTCTTATTCCAAACCATAGGCGGGTGCCGAAAGGTAGGGAATGAAGAAAACCAATTAGCCTAAGTAGGGTGTACAGAAGGTAACGACTAAAGACAAAATAAAGGGATTAGAAAGAGGGCAAAGTAAATTGCGACTACTAACATTCACGACCAAACCACGTATTTCATCGCCACTCCTACTTCACCTTTAATTTCTCCAAAACAACCCGTATCACTACGAACATCCAATTCCATTGGATAAATCCATCGTATGGTTATATACGAACTCGAAGGACATTTTTTTCGAGGATGGATTCCGGTTCAGGAGAAATAGGAATAAGGTTTATTAAGTTGTCTTTTATCATCACCTTCTCTCAAGTAGCGAGTACTCCAACGATTAGGAGAGTACACCTATTATGCTTACTGGATAGTCTTCTTCCAAACCATAGCCTGGTGCCGAACGGTAGGGAATGAAGAAAACCATTTAGCCTAACGAAGGTGTACAGAAGGTAACGACTAACGAAAAAATAAAGGGATTTGGAGAGATGTCAATGAAAAATACGGTTAAAGTCATGAATTAGATTATGGAAGATGCATTACTAATGAATACCAGGATACCCCTTCGAAACATTTTCATGTTTCAATTACACTGTGCATTGTTAATTGTAAACTGATTTCCCAATTGAACCCTTGCTCCAGGGTATGTATTTACCAGGTTTCATTCTTACATCTGTATAGTTTTACAGATGATGAGTAGGAGTAATTGGGAATTAGGTGATCATCCTCATTATATCGGAATTCGTTGTAATTGGTGATATTTGAGGAAATCGCCTGGGTACAATTTTCAACCTACGACGCACAGGTTTTGAGTTATTAAACTCAGCGGATTTATACAAAATATTGTATGTTGTCCAGTGTCTATCAGGACAAGGGGTTGGTCCTCGTACTCTGTTCTGTTTACCTGTGACTTCTCTAGCTTTTAGACAAGTGTGTCGTAGAAATACAATGTCTAAGTTTTGAGAAGTTGTGAGTATAGGAATAAAGTAGAGAACCAGGTGTCGCAAGTATCGGGATTCTTCAAAGAAATCGAAGATGTAGATTCTTGTGATTGGTATTCAATTGATAGTAACGGTTTTGAGAAACTTGTTTCTCTTTCGGGTTACTCATAATTGGATGGATTCCTAAGTTGAGTAATGCTGATCAGCCTCTCTCCATTAAGACAATATGCACTGGAAACAGCTGCATGATTTAAATCTGGTTCCAATTAAATTAGTGCCTCTATTTCTATATGGTATATAGAATGGTTCATATCTTAACGATGTTAAGGTAAGGGGAGTTGTCCAGCTTATGCTTAAAACCAGACACTGGATAACTCAAGGCACGTTTCTGTAATGGCAGTTTGCGGGTTGACCTTAGCTTTGACGAGGGTTGATTTTCTACCATCTGGAAGATCAATAGTGATATTGTTTCTTGACTCGCCATAGTTTTAGTAAAATGGATTTTTTCAGAAAACAGTAGTGGGAGTATTGTAGAACTGGAAGTGATTCCAGAACCGCAAACGATTACGGAAAATTTAATAGGACCTATATATTTAATCAGGTTTTGACATTCCATTAGCCACTCCGCAGATATGGAGGGTAACCTCAGACTCCCGAGAGGTACTTAGGTAGCCTTAAAGACGGTGACAGGGAGGTTCTTGTTTACCCAGACTTGACACTACTGTTGTTCCAGACAATGAGACCCGGCAGGAGGATAAGTTAGCGTCGTTCTAAACTAGTTTTAAAAGTACACGTATATATTATTCTGCCAGAGGGTTGTTGTGGTCAGTAGGAGCAGCGGAAGCATAGTGGGCAAGTAGCTTATGTCTATTTATAGGCGTGAGCACATATAGCAGAGATTAGATCATCTAATTTTGATGTAAAAGTCATGGCTTTGACTTCATCAGAATAGGAGATGGATCTGTTAAGAAGATGGTAGGGTGTGATGTCCTGGTATTTGGATGATATACACATAGTAGGAAGTAAAATTCCTATACTACGATCGGTTGTACTATGGTCGTCACACAGTTGTTTTTCCATAAAGGACATGGATGTAATATCAGACATTCTGGTTACTAGATCTATGGTTTTAGATCTAGAATTGGGTAGTTTCCAAATCTAGGTACTTTGACAGTATTCTAATGGTATTTTAGAATAGATGACTCCTGGTATGGTGGTGTACCTGCAGATGATGGAGTCACCATCTCTAAAGGTGTCTTACAGACTGAAAAAGAGAGGGATGTGCATGATTGGCAGATCACTTGCTAAGGCAATTGAGTCAATCGTGAGATGTCAAGTACCACACAGATGTTGTATTTGCACTAGATGCGATAAGTTTATATTAATCCAATCCTGGAGAAACATTAGGAAGAAGTTTTAGAACATAAGTGCATGTTCTACGGATTTAATAATGGCAGCCTCCTAAAGGAGACGGTTATCATTCCAGGCTTCCAAGGTGACCTGGATGACAGAGTGATTGTCAGAGTTATAGTTTTTCCTTTGACGAGGGACAGTATTATGGACAGGTGGTCCAAGAGGATACTGTGGGAGTAATGGTGCTGGATACTGATTAGGTTCAGTTATTAATACAGTCTAAGAAGTTTGGATTTGGAGTTCATTTATGAACTAGGTCCCATCAGATATCCAGACATATTCTAAGACACGTATTACTCAATTCGGGAGATGGCTTTCTTTGCGAATTTGAGATTAAGAGAGACATAGAAAGAAACATCAGGGCGGATCCACTCACTGAGGCTATGAGTAACGAGACAAAGTGTTCTACTCATTCTCTACATCAATCTTGGTCATCTCTTTTAGCAAACTTGATGATCGAGTTGCCTCGGTTCAGAGACGGGAGCCCGTTTAAAGATCCGTCGACGTGGTGCCACCTGGACGAGAAGATTGCAGATTCAGAAGATCGGAGCAGCCGCAACAAAGCGTGGGATGATGGTTGAAGACCGAAGGACTTGGATCGTTCGGTATAACATTTCTACCCACTTTGTAGTTTGTTAGTTTAGCTTTAATGGCAGATCCGGGTTATAGTATGCGATAGCGCCAGTTTATAAAAGTTTTTGTTCCGCATTTGGCGTCTGTTAGACGGCCGGGGCGCTACCGTAGACTTACAATATTGTTCTTGACTCGCCACAGTTTTAACAAAAATAGATTTTTCAGAAAACAGTAGTGGGAGTATGGTAGAACTGGACGTAATTCCAGAACCGCAAACGATTACTGAAAATTTGATAAGAACCTAAAGATTCGATCTGATTTGACATTCCATTGGCCACTCCACAGATAAGGTGGGTAACCTCAGGCACCCGAGAGGTACTCCGGTAGCCTCAAGGACGGTGGCAGGGAGGTTCTTATTTACCCAGACTTTCCATTGCTGTTGTTCCAGACTGTGAGACCCGGCAGGAGGATGAGTATAGCGTCGTTCTAAACTAGGTTTAGAAGTGTACGTTTATATGACTCTGCCAGAGGGTTATTATGGTCAGTGGGAGCAGCGGAAGCATAGTGGACATGTGGCTTATGACTATTTATGGACTAAAGCAGATATAGCGGAGATAGATCATCTATTTCTGATGTGACAGGTTTGACTTCATCAGAATAGGGGATGGATCTGTTAAGAAGGTAGTAGGGTGTGATGTCCTGGTATTTGGATGACATACACAGAGTAGGAAGTGAAATTCCTATACTACGATCGGTTATACTTTGGTTGTCACACAGTGGTTTCTCCACATAGGACTTGGATATTATATCAGACATTCTGGTCACTAGATCTATGGTTTTAGATCTAAATTTGGGTGGTTTCCTAATCTGGGTACTTAGACAGCATTCTAAAAGTATTTAGAATGGATGACTCCAGGCATGGTAGTGTACCTGCAGGTGATGGAGCCACCCTCTCTAAATGTGTCTTATAGACTAAAAGGGAGAGGGATGTGCATGATTGGCAGATCACTTGCTTAGACAATTGAGTCAATCATGAGATGTCAAGTACCACACCAGATATTGTTTTTGCACGAGATGCAGTAAGTAGATATTGATCCAATCCTGGAGAAACATTCGGAGGCAGTTTTAGAACATAAGTGGATGTTCTAGGGATATGATAACGACAACCCCATTCGGGAGACAGTTATCATTCTAGGCTTCCAAGGTGACCTGGATGACAAAGTGACTGTCAGAGTTATAGTTTCCCCTCTGACGAGGGGCAGTGTTTTGGACAGGTGATCCAAGCAGACACTGAGGGAGGCATTACGCAGGATACTGATTGGTTTCAGTTGACGATACAGTCTAAGAAGTTTGGATTTAGAGTTCATTTATGAACTAGGTCCCATCAGATATCCAGACATACTCTAAGACAGGTATTGCTCATTTCGGGAGATGGCTTTCTCTGTGAACTTGAGATAAAGAGAGACATAGAAAGAAACATTAGGGCGGATCCACTCACTGAGGCTATTTCTCGAACGCAATAGTTTCGCAAACAGGTTTTGTGAGACTGATTAGTAGAGGAGTTGGGTGTTCGGTATCACACGGGATGTGAGTATGCGACATCGCAATAATTTGCCTTGAGTGCAAGTGGGAGATTGTTGGAGATAGTGCCCTCAAAGTCAATTATTGGATCACAGGCACGTGATTGCAATGATTGAGGGAGGACCTATGCCGGTAGGACAGTTTTACTCAAGATGATAGTATGCTATCTGGTTTATCTTTATCATCGTGTACTGCTTTAGGTGACCTTACATGTCACTATTGCGCGTTGATAGAGCCCTTAGGATTCTTGCTTGACGACCAGCAGTATGATAGTGATCATATACGTGGGAGCTGGGGTCTATAAGCACATCCTTAAAAGGTCCCTAGTCGTGGGAGTTTCGAGACAGGGCATCGATACTCCAGAGTAGACTAGTGTATACAGTCGAGACCCCGACGAGGGGCGGTGGCCGGTCTCACAAGCCACTGGTATCAGTTGGTTCACCTAAGATGTATACAGGTGCTCATTGGGTTATGAGTACACCGGACAGGACTCGCCGGGAACATGCTAGTTGGTCTTATACCAGACGTCAGATAGTAGTTCCCTGGTGACATGTGTACAGGTTAGTTCATCGACTTGAGATCGTCATTTGTCTCGTGTGAGTTCCCACTGTACTTTGATTACTACCCTACCACGCTCAAAGGAACGTGCAAACAGGTTTTAGTTGGGTACAGTCCCGAGCCACATGGAAGCAGTAAGCGGATCTGCAGGGGTTCGTCTCTCCTGGTATTGGGGGTGAGGTCGCGCTGTGTCTAAGAGAGCCATTACACGAAGTTCTTGGCCAAGGCAGGAGATTTACTGGTAGGTATTCCAGTAGTATCTCAGAGTGTTCTGGGCTACACTCCGACACGACTTGTACCGCTTTTGGGGGTCTGACTTTTACCAACCCCCTAGGCCCTCCATACGATGCTCATAGACGAACGGACCGGACTGTACGGATATTGTCATTGACAGGCTCAGTAGGGTGTCAGGATGAGTTTGCTCATCGACGCCCCTTTTGGTCAATACCTGGTAGCCCGTTACGTATGGCTAATACCTCTGACGTGCTAGTGGTTAAATCCACAGCCAAAGTATTGACGAGTCTTTAGAGTCCCCCACAGACCGTTTCTCAAGTTTCGGGTGAAACGCTGTAGAGGCCGTACGGAGATATGGCAAGGTTCAATCATATGCGTGCGGTATTGCACGGATCATGATCGGACGGATAATACTAGCGGGCTTTGGTTTAAGCCGGATCCTAGTATTGTACAGTGTAGATTTTATCTCATTGCATTTGTATTCGGTCGGAATACAAATGCGGGTATGTATATACAGTCGCGGGGTTTTCCTGTAATTTATTACGGGATCAGTTTTTTTTGAAGTTGCCAGTTTGCTTTCCGTTTCAGCCACTTTTCCTTTGTTTCTTTCTTTGGCTGAAAATTGTTGGAGGGGGTTATTTGCAATTATGCAATTAACAATGGAGAAGACTTTTTATGGCACATGATAGCTTCATGATGGTGCCACCATCTTTGGACTTCTTTTGCTCATCATTGCATTTTTTATATGATGGGAGTAGATTGAGACTTTTGGTGTGATGATGACTCCTCATCATCACTTGCTTGCATTATTGCTTTCTCCCCCCTTGACTTTTCTTCCCTCTCTCATTCTTGAGTTGCATGGCCGGCCACTTCTTTAAGGGGCTGTCCAAATTTTTGTGTGGAGTTTAGGCTCTCATTTTGCTTGCAAAAATCCCATTGCTCATCCAAAAAGTTCACAACTCCATCTCCGCATTCATATGGCAACTTCTTTAACCCCATTGAGACAAAAGAGTTCTACACTATCCTACAGCATTCTTGGACACGTCGACTCGCCAACTTCGTGCCCGAGTTGCCTCGGTCCAGAGGTGGGAGCCCGTAAAAGAACCCGGCGATGTGGTGCCCTTCCGACGAGGAGATGAAGACCGGAGATTCCGCGGGGAGATCGGGATAACGACAAGAAGACCGAAGGACACGGATCGCTCGGCATATCTCTCTACCCCTTCTCTAGTTAGCTAGGATTAGGTTAATGGACCGATCCGGGTTTCAAAGTACGCGGTAGCGCCGGTTCTAGTTTATAGAAAAGTTTTTGAATCCGCATTTTGGCCTCGTTCAGACGGCCGGGGCGCTGCCGTGCACTTACAAAAAACATGTGGAACAAATCCCACTGTCCACCACCGGTTTTGGATCGGCGACGCTAGCATTGGAGACCGGCACCGTCGGTCCCCTCGTAGGGGATGCTCCTCATATTTTCACCCGAGCACACCTTGGCCTACCCCACTTCTCCCATGTTGTTTGAATACTCTGCATTCATACAGAGAACTATAAAATACCCTTTAATCCAATTTTTAATGCATTCTTTAACCTTCTAAACCTTAATTTTTCCTATAAATAACACACTCCATTTCACCCCTCCTCACTCAGAATTTTCTCATAAAAACTCTCAAAATTCTCAAGTCTCTAGTTGTGCAAGTGGAGTTAGCAAAGGGCGAAATTTCGACGAAGTTCCGAGGAGATTCCGGTGATGAAATGACGCTCCGACACCTTCCTTAGTTTTCTCTCTCTCTTCTCTTGTTCTCTAACCAATAATTCCCCTCTCTCCCTTTCTTATTCTATTCTAAAACTTTCAATCTTCAAAACCCGACGGAAACGGAGTTAATCCTACTTCCGATTTGGTTTTTCCTTAAAATGTTTATTTTTCTTAAGTAATAAAATACCATACTCTCATATAATGTTTAACAAACATTAACAAGCACTTTAAAACAAGTTTCATCTCAAAAGAATCTTTTATGCAACTTTTATCGTATTTTTACGGTAAAATTCCATATACTTTACATTTCGACATAAATCTCATATTTCCCTGAATTACCTTTAGAAAACACACGAGGTAAGGACCTACCCCATCACAACACATATTGGACATGGCACGATTTACTTTTGGGCAATGTTTTTGGAAATATCACGAATTACAATAAAATACCCTAAACTATTATAAAACCGTTTTCTTTAAGAAAAGTATTATCTAATTCTTTGCAATTACGTCTCTACAACCCATTTTGGGGAACCCCGTTCGGGATGGTGCGGATTATCGCACATCCACGGGCTTAGTAGAGTAAGATGCAGTCCTCCGCAAGGAGTATTCGATCTCGATGGAATTTTTAATATTATTTTTAAGAAAATGAGATTTCTAGAAAATAAATAAAATTATTTTTATTAAATATATATATGAATATTATCAAAAGATTTATTTTAAATATATTATACAAATATTTCATGTTTTCTAAATCAAGAATCTCAATTACATGAAAGTACCATTTCAATACAAAACAATTCCAATATTTCAATAAAATACCATATACAATGAAAACTAGGTTCTACTCTCTAGAAAGTTCACTGTTATAAAATATACAGCTATGAAAACCCTAAAGATGATAATTAAATACTTGAGGTGTATTTTGAAAATATATCAAAACTATTTTTACATAAAACCCCCTCAAGTTATACTAATTTACAATAAGGGCCATAGTAAATATAGGTTTAAGCGGGACCAGTTCTCTTGAGCCTCAGGGAGCCGGAGAATATGAGTGCTTGCCTATTTAAGGTAGACAATCTAATAAACGGTGTTATCAACACGGTAATTGTCTTTGAAAAAGACACAAATCCTATAGTCCATGTGCAGAATTTACTGATAACTCCAAAACAATCAGGACTTCAATTCTGTTTAAAAGTCCGACTCAGTTCGAGTCATGATCTGAAATCAATCTGACTTGAATCCAATTCAAGTATAACTACAGTACAACATGAATCCGTTTATACCAGAATTCCATTTATATCAACAGGACTTGACTGAACCG
Organism: Agapanthus africanus; assembly: GCA_030015575.1. NCBI lineage: Eukaryota > Viridiplantae > Streptophyta > Magnoliopsida > Asparagales > Amaryllidaceae > Agapanthus > Agapanthus africanus. The sequence continues at coordinate 522,112,371 of JASDDO010000016.1, read as the reverse complement.
GACCATGGATATTCTCGGTTTACATGACTATCCATTTATATCCATTCCATTTACTGATATCATGGTTTCGACAAGTCTTCCATTTACTATAAGACAATACAATTCAATCAGTACAATCAATACAATCAATACAATAAACATTACGGGGTTTATAAAGGGGTAGACTGGTACAGAACATGTTAAAGATGGCACGGGGTGGTCATTTAAGACATAATTACATCCATGCCGTTGTTCCGTGGTATTTTCGACGGAGCCTTGAACTACGGGTTACCAAAGTCCACGGTGTAAGTTGGACTCCTCTCGTATACCCTGGCATCTTCTGTACCAAGCTACAAACACTACGTTAACACAACAATCAAACATCATACTAGGTATACTATCTTTTCTGTCTATTCTACTTCTCTCCTTCTTTGGGACTTACTGAGCGATTGTTCGCTGACGACATTCATATTTCTCTTCTTCTTTGGAAGGCTGTCAGGTGGATCGGACGCACTAGAGATCAAAACCAGCCAGGAGCAATTGGAGCAGTACACTAAAGACCCCGAGCTATAGTCACTTGTACATATTTTTATTTCAGTTCATGCCATTGTTTAGGCATTGCATTCCAGACATATATTTACATTTCCAGTTGAACCTGTAAAAGAATATTTAATAAATATAGTTGCTGTTCAATTACATCTATTGTCACTTTTCTTGTGTACATTTACTTTATATTTCTTAGATACGCTTAGCGTGTTTACTTCAGAGTAAATACGTAGCGGACCAGCCGTGTCTCCTTTCCGTACACCGGGAAGCGGGACGTGACATTTACACGTAAAAATGAAAAGTCTCAGAAATCAAACATGTGGAATATGATATATTAACAGCCGAGAACACATGGCCCCAATCCAGACCCCAAACCCCACCAAAGGACCGGCCAAGATGCCCTTGGGGCCGGCGCTGCCTGTCCCAACCGTAGGTAATGCCTCCAATTTTTGCCCAACACCTCTTGGACTCCCCAGGTAACATGCGGTACAGCTGCCTCGCCCTCAAGTGTCGCAGTACAATCTCGGACTCGATGATGCAAACTCCCGCACCAGAAACATATAGATGAAAACTACTGACCCTCCTGGGGATAAGAGCTAAATAACTGGCCTCGCCCCGAGCCTCCACTACCCCCAGTACCCGAACGGAATCCGTCATGGTGTCTAAACGTCTGTCTCTGTGCTGAAACACCAGTACGAACCTTCTTCGGTTCCAGAACAACCAACGTCTCGGAAAGACGCTCCTCAACCAATAGGGTTGCGTCCACCGCTGCTGCATACGTGTCATAATGTTGTACGCTGATAGCGAGGAACAACTGGGTAAGCAGGTCTCGAACAAACCTCTTGACCCGCATCTCCTCAGTAGCTACCAAATACGGAGCATACACTGACAGCTCGGTAAACTGCACATCGTACTCGGCCACCGTCATACCCTGAGTCTGGCGTAACGACTCAAAACCGTGCGCTCGAGCATCCCTGATGCTCTGCGGAAGAAAATATGCAAGAAACACCGTCACGAACTTAGCCCAAGTCATAGGAGAAAGACCTGCGGCTCTGCCCTTCTCTGAGGACTCGCACCACTTCTGGGCCAGACCCTCCAGACGAAAACTCGCAAACTCTACCCATCTCGCGTCGGAGCATCTCAGCGAACGACATATCCTGGCCATCCGATCGATAAACGACTGCGGATCCTCAGCTGCATCGGTACCAGTGAAAACCGGAGGCTTCAGCCTCATGAACTCCGATAACGATACGGTAATCACCACTGTAGCTGCAGGTACAACTGCCTGAACAGTAGGCACCATCGCAGTCCCTGCAACAGGTGGAACAACCTCCTGTCTTTGCGCTCGACTGGCCTCAACCAACGTCCCCATCATCTGGCGCATATCCTGCATACCGGCCTCAAGCCTAGTAATACGGTCCATCGAAGGTGGATCAATCTGCTCCTGCACAATGGGCCTACCGCCCGGGTCAGTCCTTGTCTCAGACGAGTCAACTCTGACCTCGGCCCTCACAGCCGCTCTCTACGCCCTCGTAGTCTTCGGCGGCATAAAGGCTGGAAATGGAAACAGGATTCGATAAGGACACAGAAATCGAATCACAAGGATGTATATAATCACGGAAGGAATTTCAAGCAATAAGTCCTAAGGTCACTTAGGCGGAGTACCGTGTCGTAAGTATGACGCGGAACATACACACGCTACGTCACTCTGCTTAAACCACTTACTCCATCATACCAAGGCCATGCTACACTCCGATAGGTAAAACCTAGCGCTTTGATACCAACTTTGTCATGACCTAAAATTAGGCACATGACCGACACTTAGACTACATAACGTCAACAGGCGTAACACAATTTAAGTAAGCCGAAAACCCAGCAATCTAAACCATTACAAGAAGTAAAGGATAGAAACACTTTAAAAATCTCAAGTAAGAACTTAAACTTTAAGTTTGTTTCATAAAAATTCCGGCAGCACCTCCTTTGCAAAAGCTAGCCCCGAAACGGGTACAACATAAGATATAAGTAAAGCATCCCCAAACGGGAGTAAATCTCGCCCAAAGGCGGAAACAACCACCACAACAGATATACGACGCCGTAGCGAAGAAATGAGATAATCAACATAAAATAAAGGCCGGCTCACATGAGCACGACAACCAGAGTCATAAGAATATACAATATCGATCCTCACAACTCGTCTCTAAGTCAAAACATGAAGGTAGTAGATGGAGAGTACTAGATACAAAAGATATACAACGACGTCATCGGATAACCGCAAACCCATCTATAGCAAAAGGCCTCACAGCCAACCGTAGCGGTATCCGCAAAAGTAGAGATAATAAGGCGCCCTGCCGCGACTACTCTGAGGATCAGACCTGCAAAACACCGTGGCACAACGGGGGCGAGTTTCTAACTCGTGAATAGCAAATAACATCATACTGTAATCGCAAGTATACACGAACAACGATAAATCTATCACATGTAATCTGATAGCATAAGTATGGAAATATGAATATGCAACAATTATGATCAAGGTACACCACCAGGGTACTATATCTACTAAATCAAATACATATCAAATAAATCCTGAGTATGGGATAAATAATAAACCTCATACGCAAATCATCAGCATGGAAAAACCTGGTGTCCATCAATGACACCCCAAATCCCAAAATCCTCAGGCGTCGTCACCAAAACCGTCCCTCATATCTATAAATCTCATGGAACCTGAGTGTCCAACATCGACACCCGAAACATCATGAAATACTCGTGTCCAGTATCGACATGTAAATTCACGTACCATGGGCTTCGTCTGCCCGGATCGGCCCGCGGGCTCCAACAGTACGAATCAGCCCATATCCATCTCATAACTCCGGTCGGTATCCTCCAGATATCCGCCGAGTCCAAATACTGTCACCGGTAGGCAGTGCACCTCCCCTGCCAGGCTCATCGGCTAAATCCATCGACATACCTTTCTTGCCCCGGGGTACCATACCGGGTCCACCATGAACCCGCAACACGGCCTCATCCACTCCTCGCATCGGGTTTCTAACACAAGTCTCAGAACCGAGAAACTCATGGTGGACGCACTGAAATATCATATCAAGAGAAACCGGCTTTTCAAAACAATACACATTTCTTGAAAAATCCCCGCGGTTCTCAAATCCAGAAAATCACATGAAATCCATATCTCAATGCGTAAATCCATGCAAAATGATGTATGCAACATAGAAGAACAATATGAGTATATCAAGGGAAAATCCGCTATTTAAATGCATCAAGTTATTAAATATATCACGCGGTTCCCAATTATCCAAAATCCAACGCAACATCATATAAAGTGAACATGTAGCTATAACAAGGTATACGTGTAAGCATGTAGGTATGCATTATGCTATATTTCATATGCGCCATCGCACAGAGTCAATGTCTCAATGTCACTAATCAATACCATATCACATATGTATCTGTATTGTGCATATCATGGCAAATACCGACAATGTGTGTAGCATACAATTAGTGCTCGTGCAACATGAACTGACAATAATAGTGCGGTGTCCACAGGGTACAAGTCCAGGCACAATAAGTAATAATATGCAATGAAGTTCATGCACCATCTCTATATGTGCATATAAATATGTAGCTAATATCATATCATATCTTGCCCTGACACTTAACGCCATACGGACGATTTCCCCGTAGATGTTAAATCAACTCACCGACAATCTCAAGCTAGGTAGATTCAATCACCTGCTTCCCTTTCTTCGCAGCGTTCGAAGTCCCCTCCTGCGATCCTATTAACACAACATAACAAGTGCAAATCTCAGAAATCGACCAATATCACGTACAAACTACGTTTGACCGACGCACCAACTCCAAACCAATTCTCAAGTGTCCGTCTAGTGGTTAACGTGTGTGGCGAGACCCCAAAACCAACCCAGGTGAAGCAGCTACACAAGATCATGAACCGTGTCAGATAACGTAACACGCTTATTCAAAACACTAGATTATAGCAAAGTGATCCCAGATTTTGTATACTGTCAAAGCCTAAAAATCAAACAGTACCAAACACCTCTAAATAACGGCAGACAGCTACCCTACAAAAACCAAGCCCCAACTCCACTAAAAAGCCGAGGTCGCCGGATTTCCCTTCATTGTCACCGGCCAAAACCGCCTAGGTTGGGTTCGTGCTTCAGGTGTATACTCAGGGTCACTAGTACATCACTATTATACTGCTAGATTTTATAGTAAAGATTCCAGGTCATAGCAGATCACAGAGACTCCAATATGACACTAAAAATACGATAAGTGCACGAAACTATACCTTTAGTGTTCTAAACCAAAACTACAAGGCAATACAACAATATAAACACCTAATTATCAGTTAAAGGTCATTACCTAGCCATTCTTGCTCAAAAATCCAATTTTTCCAAGCTCCAAGGCAACCTAGTGGCTAAAACATGACATGAGAAGTGTTTTCATGGTGTTTAAATGAAGTTTTGCAAGGATTTGTGAAGAGGTAGTGAGGGTTTCAGTTTGAAGTTAGAGGAGATGAAGAATAATTGAAAAGAGATAGGAATGAGAGAGTGAGAGATGATAATGATGAGAGGGTGAGTGTAGGGTGAACCTTAGCCTTACACTTACTCTCTCCCCCTCCTCATCAATGCAACCATTAATGCCTCATGACTCACCTAGCCACCTCTCTCTCAATCCAAAACATGAAAATACCTCTCACACAAATATCTAAGCTCAAGGTTAAATCAAGGCATGGATTGCTTAAGGTGTCATGGTCACTTAACAAGATTAACACTAACTAACCCTCACATTAACATGCACAAGTGTGTGCAAGTCATAACAAATAATAATAAAATATTAATTAATTGTTATAAAATGTGAGGAAAACGATTTGGTAAACTTTTCCTTAAAAACCCGTATTAACGCTTAATTAACACTAATCGCATTCTAAGGTGTTACAGAAAGGATTGTGGTTGAAAGGGGTGCTGACTCTGTGGTGGTTGCTGTTGCTGTGGAGGAACCCTTTGATAGTTAATTTGGCTTGAGAACGTATTTTGAGTTTGAGTTTGGTTTTGGTTCCAAGCAAAATTAGGGTAATTCCTCCATCCCTGATTATATGTGGAAGAATAAGGATCGTTTCTAGGTCGTTGCTGAAAAGTTGCATTAATTTGTTCTTGACCTTGAAACGATAGACTCAAAGGACATTCTTCCGTCAAATATGATGGGTCCGAACAGCAACCACATACGGTTTTGGGGAGCGTAACCTAGTTTAGGGAGGCTGAAAAGACTTTGTTTTCTATGACTTCGAGTTTCCTTTGTATCGTGGCCATTTCAGCCTTCACTGCGATGGAAATTGTAGGGTTCCTAGGCACTCTAATGGAGTCACACAAGTGATCAAACATGCACAAATCAAATTTTACAAGTGCCTATAAACCCTAATACGGATCGTTAACTAGATAAATAGGCGAAGCAAGCAAGTAAACGGAAATAACTGCTAAGGGAAAGTGACTACAACCTTTGTAGATCCGGTCCACCACTTCCTAAGCTCCGCGATGATCTCCCTCCGCTGTCCAAATCAAACCCTTGACTCTAGCATTGGCATCATCGAAGAATGGGCGGGCTTGATCGTCGGTTTGATGCCGAAGATGATCTACATCGAGGCATCACAAGAACAAGCTCCAACTTCACCAAGCTTTGAAAACTTGTGAAGGAAACACCCTATACTACTTGGCAAGAGGTAGAGGATGAAGAAATAGGAATTGGGTAGACTTTAGTTTTGGATTTCCCACACTTTTTCATCAATCACCATTGATGTAGCAAGCTTTTTTCTCATGTTGAAGAAGAAGAAGATGAAGAAAAGAATATGATAAGTATTAAGTAAATGATAAATAAATCAATACTTATCATTTACTAACCTTTGGTTAGTTGTAGAGAATGGACCATGGTTAACTTGAATGGTTAGGGTTAAGGATGAGACAAGAATGGTGGACTAATTCAAAGCTTCAAGAATCTTCAACTAGCAAACAAAAATAGCAACCATTCTTTTCTCATCTTTTTCCAAAATAAATAAATAAATAAATAAGAAAAAAGAAAACCCTAATCATAATCTTAACCATGGTCTAATTCTTTACACTAACCCTAGCTTGCATCTATCATCAAACATGATACAATCATGTGCACAAAATATATCACATATGCAATGTGCACAAACCAAGTGAGTAAATCCATTTAAAGTGAACCAATACTAGTTAATGCAAAGTAATATATCAAATATATAATTATACATTAAATCATTAAATCAACACTTGATTCAATGATCCGGTCATGTCGCATATAACCGGCTAGTATCCAATGTATCGGCTTATCGAATCAATCCTTGATTCGATAACTAGGTTATATCGCATACAACCATTCGACACATTCATCGCGAGAATGAAATACGGTATCACATACACGCATTATTCTCGGTCCCGCACATATCTCATATGCGCTCCTATTTCGTTTCGCTTGAGCCAGGAAACCTCTGTGTAGGACTCTAAAGACTCGTCAATACGCCGGTAGCGGATGATGATCATATCAAGCACCTACAAGCCGCAAGCGGTCTGCTAAACGTAACGGCCACCCGGGTATTGAGCGATCAGAAGATCGATGAGCAAGCCCGCTCACACTCCTGTGAATCCAACCAGTAACACTTACCGTACAGTCCGGTCTGTTCGTCTGATATGTCGCATATCTCGCCTAGGGGTGGTAAACGTCAGACCCCAGTAGCTCGATAAGTCATGCCGACTTGAGGTCCATAACATTCGTGAAACTACTGATAACTCTTACCAGTATATCACTGCAACCCTGGCCAGGGATTTCCTGTTATGGCCAGTCGAGCATAGCACAACATTAACCCCCAATACCGGGTGAGACGAATCCCCTCCTATCGCTCATTGCCTCCATGTGAATCGGGACTGTACCCAAAAACCACCTGTTTGCACGACTCAGTAGAGCCGTGGTAGGGTGGAAATCAAAGCACAGTGGGAGACACACAAGACTCTATGACGATCTCGGGTCAACAGACTAAGCTGTACCAGTGTCATCAGAGAACTGCCATCTGACGTGAGGTATAATACCATCTGGGAGTTCTCGGCGAGTCCGTTCAGTGTACCCAGTCTCCACTGAGCACCCGCATACCATCTTCGATGTCAAACACCAATGGATATGGGATCATCCATCGCCCATCGCATGGGTCGAGAAGATATACGCTAGTCTACTCTGGAATATCGATGCCCCGTCTCGATATTCCCTCGACTAGGAACATTTCAAGGATGTACTCATGGACTATCCAGGCCCCGCTAGTATGATCTGCATCATAGTCCTGAAAGTCGAGTGCACATCCTAAGGGCTTTATCAACATGTAATCAGAAAGACAGAAAGTATACATGTTAAGATAAAGAGCAACCAGATAGCGTACTATCATGTCGAGCAAGAATGTCCTACCTATATATGTCCCAGCATCCACTACAATATACATCCAATGTACAGTAATGGCCTCTAGGGCATACATATAACTAACAGAAATATCGAGCTGATGGATACCTACCCTAGATAATGTTGATAGCGGTCTAACGCTTTCCCGCTGTAAAGTTTGTTCAGCGAGATCTTTCAGGAATTGCCAAGCTTCACCATCATTTTTAGACATGAAATGGTATTTGTTTCGCCCAATCAGAGCAAAGCTCTGTTGAAATTCAAAATTCAAAAATTCTGAGGCAACGCTTCAAATCTCGGGCGCAACGCGCCACATGTCAGGCGCTGATACGTCAGTGCATCGCCCAAGAAGGCGCGCCCAATTAGAGCAAAGCTCCATTAAAGGAAGCAACGCTTCAGTTGCGCAGGCGCTGCGCTGCGCGACACGTGTCAGCGCAGATGCGCTCGCACAAGTTGCGCTGCGCGACACGTGTCAGCGCAGATGCGCTAGCGCAAGTTGCGCTGCGCTGTGCGCTGCGCGACACGTGTCACGCGCTGGGGCATCTGCGCCAAACAGAATTAAAATTTTAAGAAATATTTTCTGTTCTTGTTAAAACAAGAAGATTTTCTTCTGCAAAGCAAAATCCCTTGGATCAAAGATCCAACGGTGGGGAAAATTCCCCAAATCACTCAGAGAAAGATCTCTTTAACAAATTTAACTAATTTATGTGCACCATAAAAATGACCCTAGGCCTCAATTAAAAGGGATGAACATCTTTCTTAAAAAAAAAGAAAGAGAGAAGAGAACTCTGAGAAACTCCTCAAGAATAAAAAAAAGGTAAAAATCTTTAGAAAAAAGAGAAAGTTCTCTTAGGAACAGATCATAGATCTAAAAACAAGATCAATGATCTTTAATAAAAATAAAATAAAAATAGTGCTTTGCACTTTTCATGAACCTTTGGTTCTCTGAGATAAGAAAAACAAGAAAAGAAAAACTTATTTTTCTTTGATCTAAGTTAGATCAAGAAATCAAATAGTGCTTTGCACTTCTGTTCTTGAATCTAAAAGATTCTTGGTGCTTTGCACTTGCAAACTGCGCTGTTGCGCTCTTGGGAGAGCGCCACGTGTCAGCATCTAAACCACTTGCGCTATGAAATAAGAGCTTTGCTCTCTGGAGTTGGCGCAACTCACCAGAGCGCGCTACGTGTCAGCAGCGCAACAGCACAGCGCAGCGCACTGTTGCGCTTGCGCTCACCAGAGCGCGCTACGTGTCAGCAGCGCACTAGCGCAGCGCACTGCACTGTTGCGCTTGCGCTCACCAGAGCGAGCCACGTACTAGCGCAGCGCACTGCACTGTTGCGCTTGCGCTCACCAGAGCATGACACGTGTCTTCACCACAAGCGCTTGCGCTCAGTGAGTGGCGCAAAGCGCCTAACAAATGCAATGCAAGGCCAAGCCCAATTAAAAGACCAAACATGCCTAATTAAATTGATGCTCTGCGTCATTTATAAATGGGCAAAGTCCAAACAAAAATAATAAAATGCTATGCAGATGCCTTGCAGAGCCCAAAATAAATTGATGCTCTGCATCTTTTATGGGCAGAGCCCAAACAAGAAAGTAGAAGTAATGCAATGCATTATTTAAGTGTGGGCAAAGCCCTAGCACAGGCCTAATGGACTAAAAATAAATAAAATGTTGAACATTTTCAACTGGACTTAGCCCAATTCTGGCCGTAAGTCCTCAAATTAAATTGAACTGAGCACAAATGCTCTCTCTCAAATCAATTTATATCCGGTTCGAGGGTACATCTCCGAACTCCTTTGACATCCATCGTTGTAATTCCTCAACGACGTCAAAGAGGTGACGGGTCCCAACGACCACACATCAATACGGACTGCGGGGTCCTTAAACTCTAATGTTGGACCGAAACGTCCCTAAACTAATGTTGGACCGAAACGTCCCTAAACTAATGATGAACCACTACGTCTCTAAACTGGAACAATAGAGCTCCCAAATGCTCTTTTGCCGGATCTAAACGGTCCCGTTTAAGTTGATCTTAGCCTCAAATACGGCCAACGTATCCTTAAACATTTAAATGGACTATAAAACTCCAAATCGACTTTGGTTCAAGGGTACATCTCTGAACTCCTCTGACACCTGCCGTTGTAATCCTTCAACGACGTTAGAGAGGTGACGAGTCCCGATGGCCAGATATTAAATGGATTATCACGTTAAGTTGATCTTAGTCTCAAACAGGACTATTGTATCCTTAACGAACGTTTAAGTTGATCTTAGCCGCAACGCGACTAATGCATCCTTAAGCTAAAAACACCAAACCCAAATCTAAGTAAATACGGATTTGGACTAGTCCACGTCCTACGGGCGACGGCATTACTCAGTCTCCGTATACAATCCACGGGAAACCACAAACAAAACAAACACACACAACACGAAGTGAAATTCTGGAGAAGGAGAAATTTGTTACCGCGATGCGGTAGCGTAATTAACTGCAGGGGCTTGCGCCTGCAGGGAAGAGCGTCCCCACAATCAAAAACCCCTCAAGCGAGGGAGAATCTGACGAAGTCTGCTACATCGGCTGCATCCGTCTAAACCTCCGATACACGGTGCCATAAATCAACTTGGCATCTTCGGAGAGGTGGACGGATAAAACCATATAGCATCTGCCCCGAATTTCAGCGTCAGGACATCGCGGTCCTGTGCGCCGCCATTCGGAGGGGAACAGATTCTGGCACGCCCGGTGGGACCTTTTCCTCTTTCCACTCCACACTTCGTGTGTCGTCTTCACGAACCAATCGCGGTTTGTTAACGGTTGCCTTTGGATTTCAAGTTACTAAGATTTGGTCTTTTGCCTGGCGCAGAACTCAAGCATCAATGGCCTCTAACTGCACCAACTGCTCGAAGTGTCACTACAACGGACGCTCCACCTCACCTGGAGGTGTAGCATATGGGCCCCAAGCGGCCTCCTTCCTCGCTCTGCCGGTAGAACAAGTGATCCAGGCCACCACTGGCCTGTTCTTCGGGACCATGATCCCATCTACAAGCTTCCCTGAGCCAATACCTGCACCGGAAGTGAACAAGAAGTCGGTCTTCGACCGGCTTACTGCTACTACGACCCCTGTCAACGGGTCGCCCACTACCAAACCGACAACCTCTGTTTTCACCAGGCTAAATCAGAACTCTAAACTGGCTGTCCCAAGGAAGGCAATGACTGCTGCTTCAGAAGTCGTCAAGGCGGCTTCCCCTGTCAAAGAGTCAGTCTTTTCAAGGCTGACGATTCCTGCTCCTGTCCCTGCTCGAAGATCTGTCTTCGATAGGTTGGATATCACACCTCAGAAGACAACCTCAGTCTTTAAGAGGTTAACACCGGCGGCGCCCCATTCAGACAGGGGGCAAAAAGAAGATGTCTCAATCTCCGAACCAGTCCCAATGGCTCGTCATGCTCGACGTCGCCATTGGCAACGAGTGAGGAAGGCAGGGGCAACTCCCCCTCAGGGATAACTCCACCAGCTCCAGTGGTGGAAATCAACGCTGCTGTTCCAACGGGGAACAGCTTTGAACTGCTGAGGAGGGTACGGAAGAACTCTCCAACCGCTACACTGAAGAGATCTCCTCCGCCTGCGGAGAGAGTCCCAGAAACAATGCAAGAACAGCCCCCTCAACGGCTGTCCTCAAGAATTTATAGAGTTTGGAGGAGGGTTCAAGACTCCGTGATCGACACGGATCACTCCCGTCAACGAAAGAAGATGAAGGTGCAAAAAGAAAACGACCGTCCTATTAAACAGCAGAGGACAACGATCACCAAGATGCCCACTGCAACGGCCCCTTCAACTTCAACGGCCCACAAAAGAAGAAGGCCGGAGAAAACCCCCGCACCCGCGGCAAATGCCAAAGGTGGTGAGCCTAAACGTCCTAAGTCCGGGGGCATGATAGTTTATACTGTCTACGTAGCATCTGGTAAAGAAGATAGCCGCATATCTACGGGTCATCGACCGCTCACCCGATCAGTGACCAAGGCACAGGAGCAACAGAAAAAGCTCCAAGAAATGATGAATGCTATGGCTGCACTTACTGGACCAAAAGAAAGCCCTGAAACGTCCTCGGACGAACGTCAGGAGGAAGAAACCGACGCTGAATTCTTTCGTCGGATATTGGAGAAGAAGGACAAAGAGGCTGCTGAACAAGCAGCCAACATACAGCGCATGGGCCTCCTCTTCCAAGACATGATAGGGATGATGATACAATAAGATCCTCCGGCCGAAGAGCCCCCGATCGTTCTTGGAGACGATAGGGGAGAAACATCAAATCCTCCACCAGCTCTGTCGATGGCTAAGGAGGATACAATCTCCAAAGCTGATTTGGATGAGTACATCGCCCAACAAATACGGGTTCATCATGCCACCGAAACAGCCGGTCAGGTCATAAAAACGGGGCGGCCATATCCAAGTTGGTATGATCAAATCAAGTACCCACCCGGTTATACAATTCCCAAGTTCCATGTCTACAAAGGGACGGGCAATCCTCATCAGCATGTTGCCCAGTTCAGGGCACTCTGCGGCAACACCGGCGGTGATGACAAGCTGTTGCTTCGCCAATTTGTTGGAAGCTTATCAGATACGGCGTTTGAATGGTACTCTGAGCTCCCGAACGACTCTATTAAAACTTTCGCGGAGATGGAGCTGTTGTTTACTTAGCGTTTTGCAAGCGCTAGTGAACGTACCCCGATGACAGCACTGATTAACGCCAGGGTAAAGCCAGGCGAGACGTGGGTTCAGTACGCTATACGATGGCGGAACTTATGGTCAAAGTGTGAGCAGCGCATTGAAGAAGCTCCCGCGGTGGGTATGTTTGTGGGAACCCTCGATCCACAAGCAACCATCTCGCAGTTTATGATGTTTTTCAAGCCGACTACCTTCCAGGCCTTGATTGACAAACTAGCGCAAATGGATCAAATGGGCCATAAACCCCCTCTTCCAAGGCCAGACACCCGAAATGACAAAGGGAAGGGAAAAGCGATCGTCGTCGCTAATGCACAACAACAACCGAGCGACTCGAAGCCGGTTGCTCGTCAAAATAATATGCGCCCGTACGTACCCCTTGAGGATAGGATGGGACGTCCTTATTCCTTTCCCCGCGATAAAACGAGGAGGTTGTTCGAGCTGGCGTTGCGCAACAGACTCATAAATCTGCCGGATCCAAACGTCCGTTGCAACCAAGTGACGTCAACGAGCCCAACTACTGTCCTTATCATCGAGTACTAGGCCATCCGATCGAAGATTGCTACGTTTTCAAGAATTAGCTTGAAAACCAGTACCGACAGGGCAAGTTCGCGTTATCTGACAAATGGAAGGTGAATCCCCTGCAGCCCCACACCTCTAAGGGGACGAATACGCCGGGGGCAACATGCTCCGTCGTTGAAGAAGCTCCTTGGGAGGTTGTATTATCAGCCAAGACAAAGAGGATGCTAAACGATCTTCAGACATGTCCAGCGATCAAGTGGAAGAATCCGTTGGAACCGCAGGTCATTGAAGGGATGCTGAAGCCACGTCCAACTCCAAAGACCGATGGTGGTGGTTCAATCACTTGCAGCCAGCCGTCAAAACCTTCGAAAAAGAAGAAGAAGAAATCTAAGAAGCCCGTGAAACCTAGCGACAAGCGCACGGACCTGCAAAAACAAATTGACGCGCTAGAAGAATACAATCAAAAGGCACGGACTCCCATTACGCTCCAAGAATTCTTCAATCACGTTTTTCAAGAAGAAGATGAGGAAGGAAGTTCATCGGATGAATCCGAGGAATATGTGGCGAGCTGTCATATGATTTCCCATTAGGTCACAAACGAGGAGGAGACTCCTTGCACTGAAAAGCTGGGGGCAGATCCTGAACCAAAAGTTCTGGGACCATCAGATGAGGAAATTGACGCATTCCTTAATGAAGCTCAGTTGAAAAGTAAAGCTGATAGGGAGTGCGAGGCGGCTATATTTGAAGGGGCCAAGCGCCAGCGACTTGATGAACGAGCTGAGACGATCCCGTTGGAGCTAAACACTTCCGCTACCGACAAAAGCCAATTCAAGATGAGGAAAAAGTTTGCTAAGGCCATATCAATGGGCATGAAGCTACCATCCTCTGAAGGAAACATCACTGGTGAAATGGAAACGCACCCCTCCTATTGCTTATATCATCAAAAGATTTCGCACCCCACTTAAGAGTGCAAAGCTTTCGATAGATGGTGGCAAGGATATGTTGCTCATCGACAACACTTTAAACGGGAAAAGCGTAAAACTCGTCGAGAGCAAAGAAATATGACCGAAGGGCTGAAAAGAATTGCTGGCGATTGTTGCATGGTTAACACCGGTAGATCATAAGTACCCACATTCGGGAGTGATTCTGATGAAGAGCTGGAACTTGCCCCTCTCTTTAAAGAATCCACTTCGAGAAAAGAAGAAGAGCCGAAGGTTTGCGAAAATATCCGGCTGCGGAATCGGACGCTGCCTGAAAAGAACCTCGGACCCTTAAACAGGAAAGATAAAGGGAAAGAAAAGGTCTCTGAAGATATCATCTTAGATGACCAAGTGGTGGAAGAGCTAGCTGCCAAGGACCCGCCAAAGAAGAATAAGGTGGATTACAACGTCTTAGCACATCTGAGAAAGCTGCCCTCACAGCTCAGCATTCTTGACGCCCTTTTGCTATCAAAAGAGGCGAGAGATTCGTTAATTAAGGCGCTCCAAGACCCAGAACAATTCCAAGCATGCCTGGCCGAGGAAAAGATGAAGGATGAAGTGGAGGAAGTGCACACGGCCGATGTTACTTTTGGCGACGAAGACCTTCTACTTGGGACGTGCGAACACAATCGCCCTCTCTATGTTTCGGGATACTGCCATGATATAAAGATAGGCAAAATCCTGATCGATAACGGGTCGTCTGTTAACCTACTCAACGTACGGGTGTTGAAGGAAATCTGCATGAGTGTCCAGCACCTTGCTCGGGACAAGATCACCATCTCCGGGTTCGACTCCCAATCGTCAAAAACTCTTGGATCTGTGATACTGACACTACGCTTCGGGCTGCTCGTCACGGACATTAAGTTCCACATCATAGACGCCAAGACATGCTACAACGCTTTGCTCGGCCGACCATGGTTACACGAGTACAACATCATCTCTTCTACACAACATTAGTGTATGAAGTATTTTAAGGATGGTTTCGAGTATACTGTGACGGGAGAACTGAATCCGTTCTCTGTGAACGAGGTCCGCAAATACGAAGATGCCAAATACTTCTTACCGGATTTCGAAGACACAGAGAAGTGTCACAAGCCGGAGAATAAAGCTAATGCCACCATCCCTGTCTTCGGCAGTGATACCGAGGAGGAAGAGGAGAGAGTTTATCCGGGTCCTCCCTAATACACCAAGCCGGAACCATCGGCTCCTGCATTGATCTTTGGTAGCGATTTGGAAGATGAAGTCCATGCTGTATTCTCTGCTCGACCTTCAATACGAATGTCCGTTGACGAAGAGCAAAGTCTACAAGTCGCCATAGTGCCGCTTAAACACCAAAAAGAACCGGATGCACTTAATATCTACAGTGTAGAAGAGTTGCGGACATTCTATATCCCTCCCAGACGAGAGAGCAAGAAAGCAATTTTGTTCTACCGCTCTGAAGAAACCAAGGTGAAAAAAGAAATCTGGCATGGCGCGGATCCCACGCTCGATAGGCTTCAGCCTATCCGTCTTCCCAGATATTATACAGAGGGTTTGAAGAAGCTGCTGAAGCGTCAGGGGATATCCTTCAAGAAGACCGTTCGGAAAGCCAAGTTCTATGACAGACTCTGGAACGTTCTCGGGACTCAACGCAAACTGCCTAATGGGAGAATGGAAACAAAAGGGCTTGGATACATCCGGTCAAAGAAACGAGAGTTACTGCCCAGCTGTTATGTCGTGTATGATCTCGATGAAGGAGCGGATGCTCAATGGGAGGACGCTAATCCTAAGCCAGTGAAAGTTCCAGATGCAAAGGAGCCCAGTCCGTCGTTCGAGGAACAAATGGACAAACTTATAAAGAAAGCTGGTCAAAAAGTCCGAGATGATCACAACCGTGAGACGACCATCTACGAGAAAGCCAAGACGCAACGCCTTCTCCAACAGGCCGTAAAGGATGAAAATGCCGCTCCTTGTCAACCTGTTATAAAGAAGGCTCGGCGCAAAAGCAGAAATAAGTTGAAAGCCCAAAAAGACGCTCAACAACAACAAAGCAGGGCTAAGAAGCCACGCAAACGGGAGTTGAGCGTTATTGATCTATCCCTCATGAAGAAAATGGGTCGAGCGTACTCGTTTCCTCGGGACAAGACGAAGAAGATACTTGATCTTGCTCTAAAGCATCAATTGCTTACATTGCCGGAATCCAAGCACCCCGAGCAAGCAAGCGAAGTCTCTGGCCTAAACTATTGCTCTTACCATCGAGTAATAGGGCACCCGTTCGAAGACTGCTTCACTTTGAAGAATTGGGTCGAAGATCAGTACCAGCTCGGCAAGTTCGCTCTGTCTGACAACTGGAAGGTAACGCCGCCACAGAAGCACGAGCCCAAGGCCACGAAAGAAGAACGGGTTCTACATTGGGATTGGAAGCGAATTCGCACCTGTCACATGATCACAATATTAAAAGAAGAGCCCGAAGACATAGATGAGCTCCCTTGGTGCTTCGAAAACAGCAACGACGAAATAATCTTAGAATTCCCACCAGCGCCAAAAGAGCTGGAAGATGGAATCCATACCACTGCAGATAACCTCAAGAAGATTGAGTTGGGGACGGCAGACGATCCGCGACCGACATTCATCAGCGAGCTACTATCTGAAGAAAGGGTAGCTGCGTTAAAAGACGTGCTTCTACAGCATAGAGATTGCTTCGCGTGGAATTATTCCGAAATGCCGGGACTAGATCCAGAAATTGTCGTGCATAAATTGGCGATATTCCCGGACGTCAAGCCAGTCAAACAGTCACTGAGGAGAATGCGACTCGAGCTTGAGATTAGCATCAATGCCGAGGTCAAGAAGCTGATCGACTCTGGCTTCATCCAGGAGGTTCAATACCCTGAATGGATCGCCAACATCGTCCCGGTGATGAAGAAAAACGGGACAGTGCGTATATGCGTAGACTTCCGGGATCTTAATAAAGCTTGTCCGAAGGACGATTTTCCAGTGCCAGTCACCGAGCTGATGATAGACAACACGTCCACTCATGAAGTTTTCTCCTTTATGGACGGCTCATCAGGGTATAATCAAATAAAGATGCATCCCGAAGACCAGAAGCACACCGCCTTCAGGACTCCTTTGGGTATATTCTGCTACAAGGTGATGCCCTTCGGTTTAAAGAACGCCGGTGCCACCTATCAGAGGGCCATGACGAAGATCTTCGATGACCTTATACACGAAATCGTTGAATTCTATATCGACGACCTCGTTATTAAAAGCAAATCATATGAGGAACATCTCGAGCATCTGAAGACCGTATTTCAACGCCTTCGGCAATACAACTTGAAGATGAACCCGCTTAAGTGTGCATTCGGAGTTTCCTCAGGCAAATTCCTGGGATTCATTGTTCGACATCGAGGTATTGAAATAGATCCGTCCAAAATCAAGGCGATCATGGAAATGCCTCCGCCGAGGACTCTTAAACAGTTGCGGTCTCTCCAAGGGAAACTCGCATACATACGGCGATTTATAGCCAATCTTTCAGGCAAGTGCCGTCCTTACAGCCACCTGATGAAGAAGGGAACCCCGTTCGTCTGGGATCACAAATGCCAAGGTGCACTGGATGAGATCAAGCAATACCTGCAGAACCCTCCAGTGTTGGCTGCTCCGGTTAAGGGAAAGCCTCTCATTCTTTATACAGCCGCCCTCGAAGGTTCTTTAGGCGCATTATGGGCACAAGAGAACGATCAAGGGAAAGAAAGAGCACTCTACTACTTAAGTCGAGTTCTACTGGGGGCAGAAAGCAACTACTCCCCCATCGAAAAACACTGTCTGGCGTTGATCTTCGCGATAACAAAGCTCAGGCACTATGCGTTGGCGCACGAAGTCCGTCTCATTTCGAAGGTGGACCCTCTCAAATATTTAATGTCAAAGGCCATATTGGCGGGACGACTTGCTAAATGGGCTCTGCTCTTGATGGAGTTCTCGATAACATATCAACCTCTCAAGGCAGTGAAAGGCCAGGCCATCACCGATTTCCTCGCTGAGCACCCGATACCGGCCGACTACCCTTTAAATTGCGATCTTCCAGACGAACATGCGTTTGATGCGATCGACGGTGGTGATACCCGATGGGAGCTCTATTTCGATGGAGCATCTTCCGTAAAGAAGCGCAAACAAAGTACCCCTATAATCAAATCGGGGGTATGACTCATCTTTGTGACTCCACAAGGAGGGATAATACGCTTTGCTTTCTCCCTAACAGAACCGAGGACAAATAATGAAGCCGAATACGAAGCTCTGATAGCAGGCCTCGAGATCGCCATTGACATGGGAATTGAAAACCTCCTCATATACGGGGATTCTCAACTGGTCGTTAATCAAATAAACGGCGACTACCAAACATGCAAACCAGAATTGGTAAAGTACGGCGAAAAAGTGCAACAACTGTTGACTCAAATTCCTTCCTATACTTTGGAAAACATACTGCGCGCGGAAAACAGCAAAGCAGACGCATTGGCCAAACTTGCTAAAGAACTGGCTGACGACAACCTCGATGACGTTAGAATCATGGTGCAAAGCCGTCGGGTGCTTGCCCCAATAGAAATATCTCCGGAATCATCCGAAGAAAAAGGAGCGAGCGAGCAGATGGCTCTATAAATAAAAGACCGGGAAAAGGCCGAGGATTGGAGGAAAATCTTCATAAACTACTTTAAGTCCCACCGAATGCCCGAAGAAGCGTCCACAAGACATCAGCTTATGAAACGAGCTCTGTCTTTCGCCTTTGTCAATGATACTCTGTACAAGAGGTCGTTTGATTCTCTGTGGCTGAGATGTTTAGGACCAGACGAGGCGAAAAGAGTCGTTCAGGAAGTTCACGACGGACTCTGCGGTTCTCACCAAGCGGGCCTAAAGATGAAGTTGAAGATCAAACGGATGGGCTACTATTGGCCCACGATGATTCAGGATTGCCTCGAATATGCGAAGCAGTGCCACTCATGCCAAATTCATGGGAACTTCATCCATCGGCATCCAAACCCATTACATCCAACGGTGACTAGCTGGCCGTTCGAAATGTGGGGAACTGACATAGTCGGCCCCATCGAACCAGCATCGTCTAGAGGACATCGTTTCATTCTGGCGACGACTGACTACTTCTCCAAATGGGCAGAAGCAGTACCGTTAAGAGAAGTGAAGACGAAAAATATCCTTCACTTCTTCAAGACGCACATCATATACCGGTTTGGAACGCCAAGACGGTTCATCTCCGATAACGGGCCGGCCTACAGAAGCCACAAGATCAGTCGCTTCGCGCAACAACACAATATAGATTGGAGATATTCCTCGGTTTATAATCCGCGAGCTAACGGTCTAGCTGAGGCCTTCAACAAGACCTTGACGAAGATCATGAAGAAAACAGTGTCGCGAAATAAGAAAGACTGGCACGAAAGACTGCAAGAGGCTCTCTGGGCATATCGAACTACGTTTAAAACGGCCACGAACGCAACACCATATGCGTTAGTATTCGGGGCAGAAGCAGTACTCCCCCTCGAGATAGAGTTACCCTCTCTACGAGTGGCAGTCCATTACGAGCTGACGGACGAAGAAAATGCTCACCTTCGGCTTGAGGAGCTTGACGCCCTTGAAGAAACACGACTCATGGCGCAACAAAATCTGGAGGCCTATAAAGCAAAGATGACGCGCTCATATGAAAGACTGACCCGACCGAGGACATTCCGCCAAGGCGAGCTTGTGCTAGTGGTCAAAAGGCCTATGATCCCCAATTGCGCCAAACGGGGAAAATTCGAGCCAAACTATGAAGGCCCGTACGTCATAGATAAGGTCTACCAGGGCAGGGCCTATCTACTCATAGACATGCACGGTGAAAGGCCTTTCAGGCCAATAAACGGTCGCTTTCTAAAGAAATACTATGTTTAATGAGCCACAGCCTAGGTCAATGGTAGATGACGACGACTATGTCTGCTCGCTATCTTCCTAAGCTCAAGCTTCATAAGCAGTAGCCAGCCTTCTCCATGTCGGACCGAAATGTCCTTAAACTAATAGCAGACCGAAACGTCTTTAAACTACTACCGCAGCATCTTTTAGGCTGACGAGATATAAAAAAAACATATAAAAATAAATTAAAAAAACGGTATGTCCATAAGCAAAAAGGGCACGGATGAAAACCCGAAAGGGCTCCGTGAGTAAAAACAGCAGGGCTACCTGCGAGTGTTCGTGAAAACCCGAAAGAGCGCGACCTCGTAAAAAAAAATATAAAAATAAAAAGAATAAAAAAAAAGCGGTACGTCCATAAGCAAAATGGGCACGGATGAAAACCCGAAAGGGCTCCGTGTGTAAAAACAGCAGGACTACCGGCGAGTGTTTGTGAAAACTTGAAAGGGCGCAACTTCGTTAGAGACCGCTTATAGGGTCCTCTCGACCTTGTAAAGGAACAACCACCCGCGTGAGATCCTTACGACTCACAAGGGAGCAACACACTTAGGGATCCCCACGATTCCTAAGGAGAAAATACACTTGCGAGATCCTCACGACTCATAAGGAGAACTCTCTTATGGGACCCTCACGGCTCATAAGAGTTGGAAGTCTTAAGTTACAGAAACCTAAACCTGTACTTAAGCAACCCCCACAACTTTCGATATTGCCCTACAAGTGGTCCAACACGGGCTCTTGTATACAATCCACGGGCGCGAATAAACATTTCCCTAATCAAGTCTCAACCGAGACTGGGGATATGTTCACATGATGAACAACCCTTATAAGTCCTCTCGACTTACAAGGAGAAAACCCTCTTGTAAGATCCTTACGACATACAGAGGAACATACACTTAGGAATCCTCACGATCCTTAAGGAGAAAAGACACCTACAAGATCCTCACGACTTGTAGGGAGAAATACCTTTGTGAGACCCTTACGGCTCATGAAGTTAAAAGCCTTAGACGACAGGACCCTAACCCTGGTCGCTAAGCCACCTTTGTTCAACAGCGACAGAGGCAGATGATGATTCGCTCCTGGCAATATCCCAGTTGTAGCGGTGCTGATGCCGAAATTAGTTTACAGCGAAAAGCCAATAGGTCGCACATGCATACGAAATAGCCGAAATGATAGGGCAACTTGCAATAAAAAGCAGCAAGTAAAAATGTATGCATGTAAAATAGCCGAAATGATTGGGCAACTCGCAATAAAAAGCAGCGAGTAAAAATAAAATAAATAGCCGAAATGATTGGGCACCGCGACAAATAGCCGAAATGATTGGGAAATCGCGACCTTCGCGATATAAAAGCTGAAATGATAGAGCATCGCGGAGATAAAACAAAAAGAATGATGACAAAACTTTGGCCCTACAGTTAAGATCACATCGATCTCTGTATACAATTCAAGGGCGTAAACAAAGAGGGAACCATACTTTCCCAACAGGCTCCGCCAGAAGACGAAGCCAAATCTCGACGGTTCAGTCCAACTCTGAAGAAACCAGTGTCTTCAGCAAACTCCTCGACTCACGGATACAAACACTCCTTGACGAGAGCCTCCTGATCCGCGTCGACTAGCAGAGCCACCAGTGCCTCCGTGGGAAATTCCCGACTCGTTTCAAACCCCGAGGAAACAAATAATCCTTGGTGCTTGGGAAACAAATAATCCCTAGCAAATTCCTCGACTCACGGATACAAACACTCCTTGACGAGAGCCTCCTGATCCGCGTCGACTCGCAGAGCCACCAGTGCCTCCATGGGAAATCCTCGACTCGTTTCAAACCCCAAGGAAACAAATAATCCTTGGCGCTTGGGAAATAAATAATCCCTAGCAAATTCCTCGACTCACGGATACAAACACTCCTTGACGAGAGCCTCCTGATCCGCGTCGACTCGCAGAGCCACCAGTGCCTCCGTGGGAAATCTTTGACTCATTTCAAACCCCAAGGAAACAAATAATCCTTGGCGCTTGGAAAACAAATAATCCCTAGCAAACTCCTCGACTCACGGATACAAACACTCCTTGACGAGAGCCTCCTGATCCGCGTCGACTCGCAGAGCCACCAGTGCCTCCGTGGGAAATCCTCGACTCGTTTCAAATCCCAAGGAAACAAATAATCCTTGGCGCTTGGGAAACAAATAATCCCTAGCAAACTCCTCGACTCACGGATACAAACACTCCTTGACGAGAGCCTCCTGATCTGCGTCGACTTGCAGAGCCACCAGTGCCTCCGTGGGAAATCCTCGACTCGTTTCAAACCCCGAGGGAACAAATAATCCTTGGCGCTTGGGAAACAAATAATCCCTAGCAAACTCCTCGACTCACGGATACAAACACTCCTTGACGAGAGCCTCCTGATTCGCGTCGGCTTGCAGAGAAACGGTGTCTCCGCGGGAAATTCCTGATTCGTCTCAACATGCAAATGAAGCCTCAGGCAGCAAGGACTAAAAAACTTGCTTCCTGAACAATGGGACCCTGCAAGTCAATCCAAAATGGTCTCTTGCATACTATTCACGGGTCTCACTCTCCAAAGTTGAATTTCGACGAGGAGGGAAACAACCGCTTGTGGGTCCTCTCGACTCGTAAGCGGGAAAAATTCTCTTATGGGATCCTTACGACTTGTAAGAGAAAACCACACTTAGGAATCCTCACGATTCCTAAGGAGAAAACCCACCTACGAGATCCTCTCAATCCGTAGGGAGAAAAGTCTCTATGAGACCCTCACGGCTCATAGAGTTGAAAAGTCTTAGGCAACAGATCTGAACCTGCGGCCTAAGCCATCGCTATCTCTTAAAAAAAAAAAACTAAGTTATCTGCCAATTATGTTTATCAAAGATAACATGCTGATAATAAGAGAAGGCAGAAAGCAAAAGAGCATACAAGACATTGCAAAAGAAAATGTGTATCTTTATTCATTGACTTCAATCAAACACAAGATGAATCGTACAAAAGAATAAAGAATGGATACATATTATTTAAAAGGAAATTTTTACAAATACATTGATACAAGGGCAGCTATTGGGAAGGAAGCGTCTTAAGTAGCTTTATCAGTTGTTCGTACACTTCCTTCCATGCCTTTTCCTGATTGGCCACCACTGCCAACTCCGCCTCCACTTGGGCCCGTTGCTGTGCGACAGATGCAAGCTGATCCCTAACGGCCTGATGAGCAGCTTCACGGCCTGGAGTGTCATACTCGGCGATATCAAGTGCCCGCTTCAGTCTTAGCCCATTTGAGATGCGCTCCAGAAGGCCCTCGAAGACGGCCTTCACCTCAGCGGCGTTTGCCTCAACTTCAGCACGCAGGCGAGCAGTTTCGCTTGAAGATTCTTGGCACTCCTTCAGCCTCAAAGCTGCTTCTTGTTCCAAATGACGGAAATGGGAAGTGCTTTGCTCGAGCCATGCTCCCCGTTGAGTGCTCACGGCCAAAGTCTCTGGGGATGGGCGCATCGACTCCAGCTGATGAAGGCAAGCCTCAATCTCCCGACAATGGTTAACCCAAGAGGCGACAATGCCCTCGTCATGGAAGGTGGCAAATATCACCAACATCGGGTTAACCGTCGTAGCGAAGTCCTCAGCAGATGTAGGAGCCTCAACGTCGAGTTCCTCGATGTAGTCACTCAACATGCGCAGACTATTCGCCGTACCTTTTGAGGACGGACGTCTCTGGGAAGGGCCGTCCGGTATTGTAATACGAGACTCAAAAGGAACTGAGACTGGAACGACAGCTGAAAAGGACAAAATGTGATTAGATGATGATTCAATAGATACAGAGAAAGTCATTGATAAAATAGTTTACTATACCGGTTGAAGCAGGTGGCAAGGACGGAAGGGCCGGTGGCGCAATCGATCTTCCTTCTCCCCCTTCGATTTGTAACACTGCGGTCAGGACAAGAGAGAGTTAGAAATAATTCTACCACTGAAAAACAAAGATATCAATCGGGAACGGTACTCACCAGCGCCACCAGAGGGGGAGGCGAATTCAGATGGGAAGGAGAAGTGTGGGAGCAACACTTGATAAAGATGGTCAAAAAGCACTCCTGAAAGACACAACAGTATAACTTTAGTACATAAATTATGCGTCTGGAAGATAAGATTAATAAATTACAAACCCATACCTTCCAACATCTTCGAGGGTATGAGAGAGGGTTGAGAGGTGACCACCGCCAAGGCAGTCGTTGAAGGCGCTCCCTCGAGCAGTGGGGCATCGGCACTGGCTGCACCTGCATTACAACAAATGCGAATTTGTCAGAAAGGATTGTAAGATAAAAAAAAAAGATAGCAACTTGGGATTTACTTGATGAGCTGCCGGCTGAAATAGAGGCGATTCCCTCCTCTATTGACATGAGACCACCGTCCGTGGCCTCATCACCTGACTCAATGGGAACCGTCGTGGTGCTCGCGAGACCTGGAGACGGCGGGAGATCGTAGGTAGGGAGGGCAATGATTGGAGCGTTGCCAGATTCTTGGAAGGAATCGGCTGACTCCTCCCCGAGAGTTGTGCCCATCTCATCCGCTACTTCTTCGGGCTCCGCCGCCTCCATCGGCTCATCCACCGTCACCACGAGGTCACCGGCCTCAAGCGCCTCGTCCGCCACCACCCTCGGTTCAGTTGTAATGATCATTTCATCTGCCGCCACTTCAGGCTGGGCATCAATGACCCTCTCAGCTGTAGGCCCCTCAACCTCTATCTCGGGCCCCGAAGCCTCGATAATGTGGCCCACTGTCGGCTCGGGTTCGGCAGGCATCACTCCCTCTGTTCCCCTAGGATCAACGGTCTCCACCTCACCCTCGGTCGGACTTGGCCCTGCAAAATAATATATGTAAGAACCGTCGGCATTATAACTTTCACAATAAAAATTCTGAAAGAGATGTTACCTGAAGTGGACTTATCATTTGCGCTTCGAACGGCACGCGCCACTTGTCTGCGAGCAGTGGATAGGGCGACAGGGGCCTCTTCGGAAGGAGTATCTGCCCGAGGGACGGTGCTTGGGCCCGCTCCCGTAACCAAAGCAGGCCGGCGCGCCTTCGCCTCGCGCCTCAGCCGTTTCCTCTCCTCCTGGGCCGTTGAGACGGACCTAACCAGAGCCTCTCGCATTGAGGCATCCTCTTCCGTATACAGGGATGCCTCCAAACTCTTCAAGGCATCCCTCATCGATTTGTCAAGTCGAGGCCCTTGCAGCAGCCCCGACGAGACCGGAACTCCAGTGACGGGTTCCGGAAGAATATCTTCGTCGACTGGTATAACCCTTAGAAAGAAACAAGGAAAGAAAGTTAGGTTGATCATCGAAAAGAACGACGAAATTTGCTTTAAAAAAAAGGAGGATGGGACATACCGGCGCCCGCTAAAGTGCGTTTCTCCTCCTCCTTTTGGAAGGTTTTCAAAGAGGCAGCGATAGCTTCTTCGGTAGAGACACCTGTTGAAAATGGGGAAAAGTATTAGTCAAGAATAATGATGAAAAATGCGATGAAATGATGAGGAGAGCAGCTAATAATTACCTGACTCAGCGAGTTTACTTAACCACGCTTCAAGCCTCGCTGATCGCTCAGAAGCCACAATGGCGGCCGCCAGGTCGGTGTCTGCGGGGTCTACCGCGAAGCCCTTATTGCTGCCATACTCACTTATTCCTTTGGTAAGAGAGGCCTCAGGCTTTAAGCCAAGAATCGCGTCAAGGGAAAGGAGCGACTTCTTCTTCTTTTGCCCGCCAGCTCTGGATGCACCCGGGACTGATTTACGCTTAGCGGACGCCTTGGGGCGGCGGGTCCCGATATCTTCGCCTGCGCCAGACTCTGGCGGTACCACATTTACCGCCTCCACTGAAGCACGGGAGGCTGGTGGCGCATCCACAATATCGAGAAGTGGCAATCCGCGCGGAGGGCTCAACACGCGCGGAAGTCCGACTCCAGCACCTTTGAATGGAGAAATAACCGGGGTCTTCGGCTTCAAGGGAGCCTTGCGATCGCCGCCGGGAGGCGCACCCTTGCGGTCAACCAGCATGCGTTTTTCCATTTGGATAACTGGACCCATAGCATGCGCATACCAAGCCACGTACGCGTTGAGGACTTTGGGGATGCAGCTCGGTTCGCTGATGAAGAAATAAGAACCCGTGTTGAGCCGCATAAAGTGGTGCATTGCATTCTTTATCCCTTCTCGGCTAACCACAGGCTTTTCCAAGAAGGCTTCCATCGGGATCCCTTGGTTGTAGCTCGATTGCTGAGCAAACCGGTGAGGATTATACCTCATGAAGAGTGCTGTCTCATTCTGCCTGAACACCAGGTAGCCCGGCCGAATAGAGTAGAGATGGAGGATTTCCCGAGCCTTCAGTATGGAAGCCCCGTCTTTAAAATCATCGCGTAGCGACACTACCAACTTGGTGGTCTCTGAGCCTATTGTTATGACCTTATCCAAGAAGGAAACCTTCGCCCCGACCAGGTGTGGTCGAAGGAGCAGCCCCCTAGCCTCCCGCGGAGGTGCAACAACGATCGAAGCCCCGACCAACCGTATGACCCTTGGGAGCCTGCATTTCTCAAAAAAGGGAGGAATCCTATGGGTGCCAAACACCCCGTGCACGTGCATTTCCATCCAAGAAGTAAAGTAGTGCATCGGGAAGTTGGCGGGTTGCACCCCAGGCTCACTAGCGTCCGCCGCTACGCTAAGTCCATTATAAAGATAAGCCAGCCCGGCAATTCCTACTGACAACTGTAAACCAGCCACCATCCGATGCGCTGGGTAGAAAACAGTCGGCCGCATATGGCGTGGATGCATAGGAAGAGCAAAACTGCACAACCACAAGCCCAAGAACCCTACAAAGAAGGTCTCTTCATCCATGTCGGGGACGGCAATTTCTGAAAAAGGGACGACGGCGGCACCGGGAAGATAAAAGTCTTTGTGGTCATCCTCCGATGTGGGTCGGCGATCAAAACCGAACCCAAAAGGGTCGTCAAGCTGGGCGAACTTCTCGCTCCGCTCCGATAAGAACTCTGGTTGAATGAAGCGAGCAATGAAATCTGCAAAACTGACTCCCCTGTCACCCGATTCTAGATAGAGTCCTTCATAAATCTCCAATACCTTCACTAAGCCTGGGTACTGGTGCTGAATAGCGTTCTCCGGCGTCAGGTCAAACACCAGCGGCTTGGTGGCAAAGACGTATTCATCGGGAGGAAGCAGCTCCTCGTAAGGCTCTCCCCTCATCGGCAAACCCGAGATTTCAGCAAACTCCTCCAAGGAGATAGAGACTTCCCGGTCCGTCATCAAGAAGGTGTGTGTAGGAATATTCCATTGCTCGATAAAAGCCTTAACCCACCACGTTGGAGGAGAAGGATACTCAAAGAGCGAGACGTAAATGGCCGAGTACAAACCAATCCTCATCAGATGAGTCCTCCTCGCTGATAGGATGTACCGGGCCCATTGCAAATATCCAGCAGGCGGTCGTGGGATCAGTCCAATGTTATAAGCCTGTCCCCAAAGGCGCGCTTCACCCTGACAAATTCTCCTCCCTAAAATATCTATTGCCGGCGGCGGCTGCACGGGGATAGCACCAATCGCAGGCTGGAGGAGGTCATCCGAATTCCAATTTTTGACCTCCACGGCATACTTCACCGGGGGTTCATCTGCGTAGGGGAGTGAAGATGTTGGCTCAGACGGCATGGCGGAACTGAAGCTGCGACGACCCTGGATGATTTCATTGTACCACCTACCCCACAAGTGAAGGTTTTTGTGTTCGGGGTCATGATCCTTGATGAGAGCGAGCACTACGCGGTCTACCGGTGCCTGGGGAAACTCTCCCTCCGAGCGAACAAACGGAAAAGACGAATTGGCAGACATGTTTCCTGCAAAGAGACAAACATTAGCCGTCAGTATTAAAATTCCAACGCTCAACATGTTTAAATTTTTATACCGTACCGCAATGCAGTGGATAGGGGGACCAAAGGGGGGCCCACAAAATCTGGATGATGGCGCATCATTTAATAAGACAGTCCCATCGTTGGATGAGACTGTCAGTTAATAAAAAGATCCCCAAGAGAATATCCTCATTGATGGGAAATCCCCAGAGACAAGGAGAAAATCTCCTCTTTTAGAGCAAAGCTCCGTCACAGAGTGACATTTGTCAAACTCTGGTCTCAAGGGAATAAAAAAATTTCTTGGAAAGAGCCCAGCTCTATAATGATGATGGAAAAGCCATCAAAAAGGAAAACTTTAACTCCTAAAGATTAAAAACTTAGGATCTTAAAGATCCACAAAAACTTTTAAGAGTTCTCCACTTTCAGATCAGAAAAGGTCTACATTTGATCCATGAGCAAAGCTCTGTTCATGGGTTAAAACCCATGAACAAGATCTCTGTAGATCTATAGATTTCTGAGAGCAAGGCTCTGTTAATAAAACCCCAAAGGGGTTTTCTTTAGATCAAAGATCTATAAGAGCAAGGCTCTAATTTAATTTAATTTAAATTTTACCTAAGTTGTTCTAAAAATCTGAACTCTGGAAAGAAATGAGAGCAAGGCTCTAAAAATCTTAAACAAGAGCAAGGCTCTGAAATTCAAGTTCTTGAAAATGGTAAAAAATTTATCAAGGACCAAGGGTCCTATTTATAGGCGCTTGCGCCCCTTGAGCTCACCCCTTGATCCAACGATCAGGAGTTTGCCACCGCTGCACCCACGTGTGCGCCACGTGAGCGCAACGGTGGGGGGGCATTTGTTTCGCCCAATCAGAGCAAAGCTCTGTTGAAATTCAAAATTCAAAAATTCTGAAGCAACGCTTCAAATCTCGGGCGCAACGCGCCACATGTCAGGCGCTGATACGTCAGTGCAGCGCCCAAGAAGACGCGCCCAATCAGAGCAAAGCTCTATTAAAAGAAGCAACGCTTCAGTTGCGCAGGCGCTGCGCTGCGCGACACGTGTCAGCGCAGATGCGCTAGCGCAAGTTGCGCTGCGCTGTGCGCTGCGCTGTGCGCTGCGCGACACGTGTCAGCGCAGACACGTGTCAGCGCAGATGCGCTAGCGCAAGTTGCGCTGCGCGACACGTGTCAGCGTAGATGCGCTAGCGCAAGTTGCGCTGCGCGACACGTGTCACGCGCTGGGACATCTGCGCCAAACAGAATTAAAATTTTAAGAAATCTTTTCTGTTCTTGTTAAAACAAGAAGATTTTCTTCTGCAAAGCAGAAGCCCTTGGATCAAAGTTCCAACGGTGGGGAAAATTCCCCAAATCACTCAGAGAAAGATCTCTTTAACAAATTTAACTAATTTATGGGCACTATAAAAAGGACCCTAGGCCTCAATTAAAAGGGATGAACATCTTTCTAAAAAAAACAGAAAGAGAGAAGAGAACTCTGAGAAACTCCACAAGAATAAAAAAAGGTAAAAACCTTTAGAAAAAAGAGAAAGTTCTCTTAGGAACAGATCATAGATCTAAAAACAAGATCAATGATCTTTAATAAAAATAAAATAAAAATAGTGCTTTGCATTTTTCATGAACCTTT
This sequence comes from Agapanthus africanus, assembly GCA_030015575.1. Taxonomy (NCBI): domain Eukaryota; kingdom Viridiplantae; phylum Streptophyta; class Magnoliopsida; order Asparagales; family Amaryllidaceae; genus Agapanthus; species Agapanthus africanus. The sequence continues at coordinate 522,082,715 of JASDDO010000016.1, read as the reverse complement.
GGTTCTCTGAGATAAGAAAAACAAGAAAAGACAAACTTATTTTTTTTTGATCTAAGTTAGATCAAGAAATCAAATAGTGCTTTGCACTTCTGTTCTTGAATCTAAAAGATTCTTGGTGGTTTGCACTTGCAAACTGCGCTGTTGCGCTCTTGGGAGAGCGCCACGTGTCAGTATCTAAACCACTTGCGCTACGAAATAAGAGCTTTGCTCTCTGGAGTTGGCGCAACTCACCAGAGCGCGCCACGTGTCAGCAGCGCAACAGCGCAGCGCACTAGCGCAGCGCACTGCACTGTTGCGCTTGCGCTCACCAGAGCGCACCACGTGTCAGCAGCGCAACAGCGCAGCGCACTAGCACAGCGCACTGCACTGTTGCGCTTGCGCTCACCAGAGCGCGCCACGTACTAGCGCAGCGCACTGCACTGTTGCGCTTGCGCTCACCAGAGCATGACACGTGTCTTCACCACAAGCGCTTACGCTCAGTGAGTGGCGCAAAGCGCCTAACAAATGCAATGCAAGGCCAAGCCCAATTAAAAGACCAAACAGGCCTAATTAAATTGATGCTCTGCGTCATTTATAAATGGGCAAAGTCCAAACAAAAATAATAAAATGCTATGCAGATGCCTTGTAGAGCCCAAAATAAATTGATGCTCTGCATCTTTTATGGGCAGAGCCCAAACAAGAAAGTAGAAGTAATGCAATGCATTATTTAAGTGTGGGCAAAGCCCTAGCACAGGCCTAATGGACTAAAAATAAATAAAATGTTGAACATTTTCAACTGGACTTAGCCCAATTCTGGCCGTAAGTCCTTAAATTAAATTGAACTGAGCACAAATGCTCTCTCTCAAATCAATTTATATCCGGTTCGAGGGTACATCTCCGAACTCCTTTGACATCCATCGTTGTAATTCCTCAACGACGTCAAAGAGGTGACGGGTCCCAACGACCATACATCAATACGGACTGCGGGGTCCTTAAACTCTAATGTTGGACCGAAACGTCCCTAAACTAATGTTGGACCGAAACGTCCATAAACTAATGATGGACCACTACGTCTCTAAACTGGAACAATAGAGCTCCCAAATGCTCTTTTGCCGGATCTAAACGGTCCCGTTTAAGTTGATCTTAGCCTCAAATACGGCCAACGTATCCTTAAACATTTAAATGGACTATAAAACTCCAAATCGACTTTGGTTCAAGGGTACATCTCTGAACTCCTCTGACACCTGCCGTTGTAATCCTTCAACGACGTTAGAGAGGTGACGAGTCCCGATGGCCAGATATTAAATGGATTATCACGTTAAGTTGATCTTAGTCTCAAACAGGACTATTGTATCCTTAACGAACGTTTAAGTTGATCTTAGCCGCAACGCGACTAATGCATCCTTAAGCTAAAAACACCAAACCCAAATCTAAGTAAATACGGATTTGGACTAATCCACATCCTACGGGCGACGGCATTACTCAGTCTTCGTATACAATCCACGGGCAACCACAAACAAAACAAACACACACAACACGAAGTGAAATTCTGGAGAAGGAGAAAGTTGTTACCGCGATGCGGTAGCGTAATTAACTGCAGGGGCTTGCGCCTGCAGGGAAGAGCATCCCCATAATCAAAAACCCCTCAAGCGAGGGGGAATCTGACGAAGTCTGCTACATCGGCTGCATCCGTCTAAACCTCCGATACACGGTGCCATAAATCAACTTGGCATCTTCGGAGAGGTGGACGGATAAAACCATATAGCATCTGCCCCGAATCTTAGCGTCAGGACATCGCGGTCCTGTGCGCCGCCATTCGGAGGGGAACAGTATTGACAAATGGTTTCAAGCATCTGCTTTGTCGCTGGATTAACACCCTCATATATAATATGGCAAAGGTCCCATCTATTGATTCCGTGATGAGGACAGTGGACAAGCAGATCTTTAAATCGTTCAAAGCATTTCCAAAATGGTTCATTGGGAAGCTGGGTAAACTGGTTAATCTCGCTTCGAACACGGGCGGTCTTGTGATTGGGATAAAATTTCTTAAGGAATGCTATAACGAATTCATTCCAATTGGAAATAGAGTGTGCGGCAGTGTTATAAAGCCATTTTTCTGCTAGACCGCACAAGGTTAAAGGGAGAAGACGTAATCTCATAGTATCCACTGAAAGTTGTGAAGTGCCCATCATTGCACATACGTTTTCGAATTTGGTTATGAAAATGTATGCGTCTTTGGATTCAAGCCTGTGAAATTTGGGCAACAAGTTGATGAAGTGGGGTTTAATTTCGAAATTATCCCCATTGGCTGGTGGAATAGATAGACAAGTAGGAAGGCGACCGCGTATCGGGTAGCATCTTTCTTGGAATGAGATGCGCGGTATATTCTGCGCACCTACGGGTGGTGGTAGGGGTGTGTTGGTAAAATCTGATGGAGAACCGACCATCTCGGTCGATATGGTGGGTGGAGGGGAAAAAGAAGATGAAGAAGTACCGACTTCGGAGTAGATAGCAGAAACGCGGACAAGACGGGTACTAGAATCCCGTGTCCAGCCGATCATGCACTAAGCGGGTTTAGCGCATGTGGTTGTGTGTGTGAGAACTAAAAAGGTTTGTTTTGAAAAGTGTCGGACGTGAGACAAATCACAAAAAAATGCATAATCAACCCTAAAACTAAGGTCACCTAGGTCAAGTCACTAGACCGCTCATAGACTTCCAAAGGACAAGTCGCAGGATCAATCCTCTATCACCTCTTTATTACTCTTGTGTCCAGGTAAGTGCCAGGTAAGTGGGAGGTATCCGCTATACGAATCACCGAAAATAGTGGGCTTAATTAAGTAACCACTTGCCTTAGTCACACTTGCCTAGACACCACAAAAGAAATGCGGATAAGCGATAAATTACCCACGACCCTTCTCTGTCCTAATTGAGCACGACGGTCCTTAGAGTCTTGGTCTCGATATTTTAAAATTAATATAGGGTATGCGGATGCTCATTTTGTGATTTATGGGGCCTAGGAAGGGTGATGAAATCCTCATCTAATCTAAATTTTGGTCTTTCCCCTTAAAGTCCTTTTTAGAAATATGCACAAACAAACCAATTTCAAAACACGCAAAAGATTTTTGACGGTGATATTTTGCAAAGAATCTTGCAGAAAATCAAATTATTGGATTTCTAGAGAAGAGAGAAAGATATGAGGAAGATACCAGAGGAGTTTGGCGACTAGGTCAACCAAGCCGCCGCGGTTCCGCCGCAATAAGCTTGCTTATACCGCGGTTCCGCCGCACTATGGTGGTTTCGTCTACTAATTTTTCTTCAATAGCTTTCTTTGCTTCTCTGGGCTTCGTAGAAAATCTCCGAATCTCAATTTCCTCGCTCTAGTGACTCCAGATTCCCTCGCAAAACGTCGCACAATAATCGTTAAATACACAATCTGCGGTTTTGTTTTATTTTTATGATATGGATCGAATAAGAATTCAACCCGAATAGCAAAATAAAATTTACGCACGTATCCTCGGCAACGTCGCCATTTGATTGATTTGAAAAAGTGTTTGTGTAGTAACCACAATCAATAACGGTGTCGCGTGTAACTAGCCGAGATGAGTACGGGTCGTCTGCAGGAATGCATGGAACTTTTAATCTTGCTTTAGACGAGTTGATTGAAAGAAGGGGTGAGTAATTCTAGGTCTATGTTGAATACGGATGTAGAATATATAAGAAGAGGGCTTGTAGGGTTCGTTAGAATTTAGTAATAATGGATGATTAAATAAAGATGACTCTTTTTATCTTTTAATAGATTAAAAACTAGATCGATAGTTATGAATGAAGATTAGGGTTTTTGGAGGGAATAGGATTCCCAATCTTAACCCTTATCTTTTCATCGACCTCAATTCATGTCTAGTCTCTACCAAAAAAATTGTTAATCTGATCTCAAATCGCGGTCGAGACTATCAATAAATTGATAGCGCGACCGATTAGGATGTTAACGATTCTTTTGATAAAGTTTATAAACTTTATAATAAGTAAAAGTAGTTAAGAGATTTTATCATCCATTGATCTACTCTAATCCTACGAACCCTATCAAGCGGAGAATTACTCACACGTGTTTGGAGAAGAAGAAGAAGGGATGGAGAAGGAAATCATAATACATAAATTTAAATGCAAAATAATTAAGCAAATGATCTACCTTTATTAATCAACGTTACAAGTACAAATCCTTCGAATTTAGATTACAAGAAGAAGTTGCTCTCGATCTCTGCCTCGTAGGAAGTGGATGCTCAGTCAATATTCACGTCGCTCTATCACATCGAATCGCGGACCTGTCCTGGATCTCTTGTTCTTTGACGGTGATTTGCTTCGTGTTAAAAGTGATAGATTTCTAACTTTAGCCCTCGGTCTTTTAAATAGCTCAGAATTAGAAACCCTAGATCCCATGTGTTGGGATTTACTGTTGTGATCACCCACAAAAAATATTAGATCCAACGGCTACAAGAAGGCTGTAGATCCACCGTGAATAGGGCATATTGACCGCGGTTGGGCGGCTTTTTGGTGGCATCAGGATTCCAAACTTTTGGTGTTGCCTCATGTTGACACGTGAAGATTGTTGTGATGTCTGGAATTTTTAAATCTTCTCTGAGTCTCTTCCATTCATGATTTTACAATTAGATTCAACTTTATCTGCAGATTTCATTCCCGACATCTTGGATATCTCGATCTCCAGACCTGAGCTAAATCCGCATAATATCTTAATTCATAATATTAGTAATATTTGTTATTTATTTTGAGATATTATCCTTACCATTTTATATGATATTATATTTTAAGAATATTGATTAGAGATATTTGATATGACATGCATATTTAAATTACTAAAATATTATATAAATATTATATGCATATATTTTCCTTCATAATGTTAAGTATAGTGTATAAACATATGATAAAGAGTATTTTGCAGATAAACCCACATATGAACCATAATTACCATAAATACCTTTAAGTACTTAACAGAAGTAAGGAAAATGTTCCATCAAATGTGCAATATTTTTGACCGAACACCAAGCAGGAATCTGCTCGGCAGTCTCGTGAGGAGGGCTTTAGATCCACTTCTTTGTAGGGCAGGAATCTACCCCTTGTGGATGAGTCGAGCAGGAAGCTACCCGGTTGCCTCGTGGTGAGGGTTTTGGATCCATTGCGTTTGTTGGGCAGGAAGCTACCTGCCGCGGATGGGCCGAGTAGGAATCTACTCGGCGGCCTTACGATGAGGGCTTTAGATCCACTTTTTTGTAGGGTGGGAATCTACCTCTTGTGGATGAGCCGAGAAGGAAGCTACCCAGCAGCCTCAGATGATGGCTTTGGATCCACAACGTTTGTTGGGCAGGAAGTTACCCGCTGTGGATGGGCCGAATAGGAATCTGCTCGGCGGTTTCGTGAGGAGGGCTTTAGATACACAACGTTTGTTGGGCAGGAAGCTACCTTCTTGTGGATGAGCTGAACAGAAATCTTCTCGACGGCCTCGTGATGAGGGCTTTGGATCCACAACGTTTGTTGGGCAGGAAGCTACCTGCTGTGGATGGACCGAGCAGGAATCGGCTCAGCGGCCTTGTGAGGAGGTCTTTAGATCTACAGCGTTTGTTGCACAGGAAGCTACCCGCTTGTGGATGAGCCGAGCAGGAATCTACCCAGCAGCCTCGTGATAAGGGCTTTGTTCGGTTGCCTACAGGCACATCCGAGCTTCATTTTCTTGAGTGAAGGGATGGTCTTTGCTTGAGGGACAGGAAGCTACCCGCCGACCAGTTTAAACTCTCCTGCATTGAATGACCGGATTCGGTTGCCTATAGGCACATCCGAGCTTCATTTTCTCAGTCGATGACGACCATGATCTGCCCGATCATCTGCTCTCCAGCTTCAAGTTGGTCGGCTTGCCCCTTATCTGCTTGACGTTTGTCTCGGTGGTATTTTGCCAAGTGACCGGTGCGGATCATCTTCTCGATGTAATCGCGTAGCTGTTTACAATCCTCGGTCGGATGTCCTTGCGTCCGATGATAGGCACAATACGGGCCTCGGAGCCATTTGCCCGTTCTTTGGATAGCTGGCGGGAGCTTAAAGAACCTCTCGCCCTTAGCTTCCTCCAACAGCCCGGCTTGGGAAATGTTCAAGGGGTGTACTCCTGGAACCTCGGGGAATAAGGTTTCGGACGATCGACTTTCATTTTCTCTTCCCTGTCCCTCTTCTTCCGGTCTGCTTGGTCACCTCCGGGCATGTTGGAGTTCATCACGGACTCGAGTTGGATTTCACGCTCGGTCCATGCCTTCACTTCATCCATGGTCTTAGGTTGCGCTAATGCAAAAGAGCGGAGCCACTCTTTGTGCTTAAGATCCGACCCCAGTGCGGTGATAACTGTTTCGTCGCGGTGCTCGGGTACCTCCAGGAAGGCATTGTAGAAGCGAGTGACATACTCTTTGAAGGATTCCTTGTCTTCGCTCTTGACAGTGAACATGTAGTCGACCGTCCTTTTTAGTCGTCCGTTTCCGATGAAATGACAAAGAAATTTGGTAACCAGCTCGTCGAAGGTCGAGATGGAGCGCATCGCAAACCCTCGGAACCAGTCTCGGCCAACCCGGATTAGGGTAGTGGGAAATGCTGAGCATTGAGCCGCGTCCGAGTTATCTTGGAAGCTCATGCCCGCCGTAAATGCATCCAGGTGGTCCTTCGGGTCAGACTTCCCGTCGAAGAGGGCCACTTTGGGCGGCTTGTTCCTGGACGAGACGTGCTCGGTCAACAGCTCTTCTGTAAAGGGTTTTGTGAGTGAATCGGTGGAATATCGGGCCCCATCGCCTGACATATGGCCATCTCGTCGTATGCCTTCGATTTTCTTTTCGAGGGCTTCAAGCCGGTGGTGGTACCCCGAGGATTCTGCACAGTCGGAATGATGGCTACCTCCGCTCCGGGTCGGCGTGATGGTGCGGCTTCGATTTTGCTCTATCAAATCTCTTAAATCAGCGGGCGAGGCCCTTCTTGAGTAATCTCGACGTTCGCCGTTTGCGCGGCCTCAGCGGGAGTAGGGGCATCGGTCATGTCTTGAAGCAGGCGAACTGACCGACATCTCCTCAAAGGGTGAGAGCGCGCGGCGGGCGTCGGCGCGACGACCTAGTCTCCCCTTAGATTTGGGTATGGAGTTGTCCGGCTCCCAGCGGATCATGGAATCATTCACCGCATACGGGTCATGGTTGCCGGAGTCGGCACGCCGGCGCTCAGTGACGCTGAGATGAGCGTGAGTGAGATCGAGGGCCTGAGTGTCCCCATCTGTCCTTCTGTGGACGTCGTTATCCCGGTGATGGGGTTTGCGGCTTGATGGGTAGGAGCCGCCGCTTGAACGCGGACGAGCATATCAACCATAGCTGTGAGTCTGTCGATCCGGACGGATAAGACGCCGATGACATTAGGAGGGGAAGGAGAACCGCTCCCACCTCCGTTATGGAAGGAGAGGCGGCTTGTATTGGGATCGTCGCGGTTGTCGCTCGCTATCGGGTTGAGAGCGGAAGATCAACTTTATAGGTATAGAAGCTTCTGAAAGGGTTCCCACAGACGACGCCAACTGATGGAGGCTGTGATCTCCCTCAGATGTTGTCCTCTGTCGATTTGGTAGCGAGCAGTTTTGAGCGGTCGAGATTTGTTTTGGGGGTTGTTAAGCGTATGGATCTCAATGGGTTGTTAGAAGTTGTTGAGGCCGAGCTATCTGCAAGAGAAGTCCGGGGTGGGAAACCACCGTAGGACCCTCCGACGATCAAGTTAGTACCGGGGAATCAGAACAACGTAGCGGCCTATTGGAATGAGTTCGAGTTATCTGAGTTGTCTGAAAGAGGGGTTTATATAGTGGTTACGTGGAGCGAGCCGGTGTGAGATTCTCGCCGTCAGTTACGCCCCTACGTTATCCCCGCATTAATGACGGGATACGCCCATTAATGGAGGGACGTGTGGGATGCGGAACGTGGAGCGACGTGTATCTCGCCTTGGCGAGAAACACGGAGCCGTTGCGGGGGCGCTTAGGCTCCGCGCTCTCGGTTGATCGGAGAAGCCGAGGAAGCTTAGCCTGTCAGGAAGCTCGGAGACGAGCCGGGAGGCCGAGGAAGCTCTGCCTGTCAGATGGCTCGGAGGCGAGCCGGGAGGCCGACGAAGCTTAGGCATATCAGATGGCTCAGAGGCGAGCCGGGAGGCCGAGGAAGCTCAGGCCTTGGAACAGCTTGGAGACGAGCAAGGAGGCCGAGGAAGCTCGGTTGTAGCATTGCTCGAAGGTGAGCTAATGGCTGTTTGCTAGGTGAGTATGGAAGATACTCCGGGAGGTCTCCGAAAGGTCGGATGCATTCTCGAAGATAAAGTCCCGAGGAACGTCCCTAATGCATCTTATTTATTCCACCTCCGTTGCCCCCTGGACACGCCATCCACCGCGTGTCGTAATCTGAGGAATTCCTATTTGTGAGCATCATCAATATGATACATGGTTAATGTCAAATATCATTATAGAGTTCGCAAAAACACAACTTAAAATCAAGAATTGTATATAGCAAAATCATAAGAGAGGAAGAAACCTTAAGCTGCCTTCATCGCATAGCAAACATTTTTAGAATCGGTAAGCTTAAGAGTTAGTAACTGTTTCTTTGAAATAAGTCAGTGCAAAAGCACTAGGGTTAGGTAATAGCAAAAAGGATTTACCACTAGGCTATAGTGGCACTTGCATCTTAAAGGTACGTAGTAGTTGCTAATAAACCAGTTGAAGGGTTATTAAGCACTATATGCTATATAGATAAATGGTGTCACATGAAGTTGATCCAAAACAAAGAATAATAGCAAATAGGGAAAATTCTTTTCAGTATTAAATAAAGTTATTAAAGTTAGAATCTGTAGATGGTGAAGCTGGTAATATTGATAGTTTCAAAGTATTTTCAAAGTGTTGGGTTCCTTAACAATTTCAAAAATATGTAGGTTTATAAATAAGTCACTTATCAAAACTGGGCCAGGAAACAACTTTCCGTAATGAAAACCTACTAACTTTTTCTTCCTGATCAACACAATGGCTGTTATTGCGACGAAATTAAGAAGCAGTTGTAGTAAATTAAGTAACCTCTTTCGCACGTGCTAAGATCGAAGACCCGGAAGCTACAAACCATGCGGCCTCTGTATCGAAACATTAACAAGTATTTTAGCTTCAACTCATTGTCCTCTGCAAATCTCTTCCAACCTTCACCCCAAAACCACAAGATTTTATTTTCTATGTACATGTCTAAATGCCATATCTTTCCCTTAGAGCTCACAAGAGTTCTCATTGCCTTTCTTTTTTCGCCTGTTCATATGTTCGTCAAACACATTTTCGCTTTGTACAAATACACGATCTTTAGACTGCATTCTTTATCCTATCTTTTAGTGTACAATGTAGTACATGGAACCTGATGATGCTCGTAAGTGAGAATTCCTCAGATCACGACATGTGGTGAATAACGCATCACCCGCGAATGCTCACTAGACTCCTGGGAGGCTACCGGGGCAAAATCAGTGCGAAGCACTGATGACCTTCCCCGGTTCGTCTCCGAGCTTACACTCCACCCCTTACCCAAGTGCGACCTAGCCGCCGAACTGGTGCCCATTCTCATGTGCTCGTCTCCAAGCTATTGCAGAGCTGAGCCTCCTCGGCCTCCCGGCTCGTCTCCGAGCCTCACGCCGAGCTAAGCTTCCCCAGCTCTCCCGGACAAACGAGAACGTGAGGCCTTAGCACTTCCGCAATGGCTCCGCGTATCTCACCAAAGCGAGATATCCGCCGTCCCACGTCCCGCGTCCCACGCTGGAGCATTCCCCCATTAATGGGCATATCCCTCCATTAATGAGGGGATTCTGTCATTCACGCTGGCGTAACGTCAGGGGTGTAACCGAAAGCGAAGATCTCGCACCTTCTCGCTCCATACGACCATTATAAAAACCCCTCTCTCAGACGACTCAGATAAGACAATTTTAATCCAATAAGCCGCTACTCTGCTCATTTTCCTCGGCTAACTTGATCGTCGAAGGGTCCTACGGTGGTCACCCACCCCGGGACTTCTTTGCAGATAGCTCGGCATCACCTCAAAATCAACCCATTAAGATACACACGCCCAAGGAGACAACCTTCAAGCCAAATCTCAGCCGTTTAATAGCGCTCGCTACAGATCGACGGAGGACAGCATCTGAAGAAGATCTGACCTCCATCAGTTGGCGCCGTCTGTGGGAACGCTTATAAGTTTCTTCCCCCCATCAAAGTTGATCTTCCATTTTCGACTTAATGGCGAGCGAGAACCATGGCGATCCCATTACGAGTGGCCTCCCCCACAACGGAGGCGGGAGCGGCTTGTCTCCTCCTCCCAATGCCATTGTCGCCTTATCCGCCCGGATCGACAGACTCACGTCGATGGTCGATGTGCTTATTCGTGTTCAAGAAGCGGGCCTTGACCCCCATATCGCAGCTCCCCCTCCGAGAGATCATGACGTCGGCAGAAGAGCGGATAACATTACTCCCCTCGATGCACCCGAACACAGGCGTGCCGACTCCGACAACCGCGGCTCCCACGAACCGACCGATTCAATGACCCGCTGGGTGTCGCACGGCTCTACGCCGAGGTCCCGGGAAAGAGACCATCGCCGTGATGCCCATCGCGCTCCCGCGCCACCCGAGGAGGTGTCGGTCAGCTCGCTCGCTTACAGGCGCTACCGATACCCTCTCCCTCGCCGGGACCACGCAAACAACTCGCGTCAAGGCTGCTCCAAAAGGACGTCGCCCGAGAATCTGAGAAATTTGATAGAGCGGAATTGAAACCGCACTACCGTGCAGGCCAGGAGCGGAAATGGCCACCACTCTAACTGAGCCGAATCCTCGGGGTATCACAACCGCCTCGAGGCTCTCAAGCAGAAAATCGAGGGCATACACCGGGATGGCCAGGCATCCGGCGGAGGGGCCCAATACTCCGCCGATTCGCTGACAAAACCCTTTACGGAGGAACTGCTGGCCGAGCACGTCTCGTCCAGGAACAAATCGTCCAAGGTGGCCCTCTTCGACGGGAAATCCGACCCAAAGGACCATCTAGATGCATTTACGGTGGGCATGAGCTTCCAGGATAACTCCGACGCTGCCCAATGCCGAGCATTTCCCGCCACCCTCATCCGGGCTGGACGAGACTAGTTCCGAGGACTCACGCCACACTCCATCTCTACCTTTGATGAGCTGGCCACCCAGTTCCTCCGTCACTTCGTCGGAAACAGACGATAGAAGCGGACTGTTGATTAGCTCTTCACCATAAAGAGCAAGGACAAGGAATCCTTTAAGGGATACGTCACTTGCTTCTACAACGCTCTCCTTGAGGTTCCCGAGCACCGGGATGAAACTGTTATCACCGCACTAAGGTCGGGTCTCAGGCACAAAGAGTGTCTCCGCTCTTTTACATTAGCACAACCTAAGACCATGGCCGAGGTAAAAGCTTCGGCCGAACGAGAGATCCAACTCGAATCGAAGGTGAACGCCAACCTGCCCCGGGGTGACCAAGCCGACCAAAAGAAGAGGGGCGGAGAAGAGAAGAAGAGGGTCGACCGACCAAAGCCATACTCTCCGAAATTCCAGGAGTACACTCCTCTTAACATCTCCCAGACTAAGCTGTTGGAGGAGGAGAAGGGCGAGAGATTCTTCAAGCTCCCGCCAGTCACCCATAGAGCGGCTAAGCGTATTCGGGGCCCATACTGCTCCTTCCATAGGTCGCATGGTCACCCGACCGAAAACTGCAAAAAACTCCGTGACTACATTGAGGAGTTGATCCGCTTTGGCCACCTGGCGAAGTACATGAGGGACAAGCGACAAGCGGATCGGGAACATGAGAACCAGCCCTTTCCCGGAGAATTAACGATCGGGCAAATTATGGTCGTTACCTCGGAATCTGCCTGGGGTGCCGGCGAAAATCACCGCCTCTACCCATCGAGGGTACTAGCGATCCACCCCAGAAGAAGTGCAGGACGGCTGGGCCCATTATCTTCACCGATGAAGACCTCCACGGTATATACTTTCCTCACAATGACCCTCTCGTCATAACTGCCCGGGTCCACCGTTTCGAGGTACAGAGGATATTGGTCGATTTCGGAAGCTCGGCTGACATCCTCTTTTACAACTACTTCCAACGTATGGGGCTTGGACCGTTCAACCTAAGGCCCACCTCCCACGTCCTCTCGGGGTTTACCAACTACTCTATCCCGGCTGAGCGAGTGGTCACCCTCCTCCTCAACATTGGAGAAGCGGGCCGTACGAGGACCGTACCTGTGGAGTTCATCGTCACTAGGGTCCCCTCATCCTACAACATCCTCCTGGGCAGCCCGACATTGAACGCCCTCCGAGCCCAAATCTCGACCTATCACCTCGCGATCAAATTTCTATTAGACCAAAAAAGGATAGGCCGGACCTACGAGAATCGGCAGATCGCCAAGATTTGCTTCACCTCAACGTCCTCCACCGGAGAGCAGAGCGACGACTCTGAGGACACAGGCGATTTCCAGGGGTCCTTGGACAAGCGCGACGACCATAGCAAAATCCGAGGAGCCCCGGTAGAAGCGCTGGCTGAAGTTCCCCTCGTAGAAGGGGTCGATGGACGTGCAGTTCAGATCGGATCTCTTTTGACAGGAGATCGTCGCGAGGACTTGATCCGCTTTCTCCGAGGGAACTCGGACATGTTCGCTTGGGCACCGGCGGACATGCCCGAGATCGACCCTAAAGTAATCTCATACAAGCTCGGGGTCGACCCGAAGGCCTGACCCGTTTGACAAAAGAAGGGACGTTTTGCGCCAATCAAGCAAATAGTGATCGAGAACGAGGTCGATAGATTGCTAGCAGCCAGCTTCATTAGAAATATTGATTATTCAGATTGGCTAGCGAATGTGGTCATGGTAAAAAAGGCCAACGGGAAATGGCGAATGTGTGTTGACTTCACAGATCTGAACAAGGCCTGCCCGAAAGATAACTATCCCCTCCCTCGGATAGACCAGCTGGTGGACAGCTCGTCCGACCACGAATTGCTAAGCTTCATGGATTCTTTCTCCGGCTACAATCAGATCCGGATGAACTCAGCAAATAAATAACTTACTGCGTTCACCACAGACCGGGGGGTATACTGCTACAAAGTGATGCCCTTCGGTCTCAAGAATGCTGGGGTTACATATCAGCGCCTAGTTAACAAACTGTTCAAACCGCAGATCGGGAGGAACATGGAGGTCTACGTCGACGACATGCTCGTAAAGTCAACCTCATCGGACGAGCACACCAAAGATCTCGGCGAGACATTCGACGTCCTCCGCAAGTACAAAATGAAGCTGAACCCAGCTAAGTGCACGTTCGGAGTCACTAGCGACAAATTCCTCGAGTTCATGGTTACCCACCGAGGAATCGAAGCAAACCCAGAAAAGATCAGCGCCATTCTCAACATGGCCACACCAAAGAGCAACGTTGAGATCATGCGGCTCACAGGGAGAGTGACCGCTCTGAGTCGCTTCATGTCAAGATCCGGAGAAAAGTGCCTCCCGTTCTTCAGAGCCTTGAGAAAGATCCCTAAGTTCGAATGGTCAGAGGAATGTCAAAACGCTTTCAAGCAACTCAAGGCGCACTTAACAACTCCCTCACTGCTCACCCGACCAGTTGAAGGAGACGATATATTATTGTACCTTGCGGTCTCTGACCAAGCTGCAGGCTCGGTGCTCGTCAGAGAAGTCGAAGGTGTGCAGAAGCCGGTCTACTACGTAAGCCATGTCTTCAAAGATGCGGAAATGAGATACCCGGCCATAGAAAAGATAGTCTTGGCACTTGTCGTCGCTTCAAGGAAGCTGCGGCACTACTTCCTGGCGCACACCATCCTCGTCCTCACCGAGCGACCTATAGGGACTATTCTCGCCTCCCACGAATCATCAGGTCGTCTGGAGAAATGGAGGTGGGAATTATCCCAATTCGACATCAAATACTGCCCCAGGCAATCCATCAAAGCATAAGTCTTAGCAGACTTCGTGGTTGAATGCACTATTCCCACAAAGGAAGGAGCGGCAGCACGGGACCTCGGACCCTGACCCTCGGTCGAGGAAGTACCCGACTCCATCCCCGATTGGGTTCTCTACGTGGATAGATCCTCTATTGAGGAGGGAAGCGGAGCTGGCCTGATCATCCGAGGCCCGGACGAGGCAGAGATGGAATACTCCTTGAAGCTCAGGTTCAAAGCGTCAAACAACGCCGCGGAATATGAGGCTTTGTTGGCAGGATTGCGAATCGCCTCGGGGGTGGGGCTGAAGACGATTTGAATTTGCAGTGATTCCGCTCTGGTCGTCGGTCAAGTGACCGGGCGTTTTGAGGCCCGAGAACTGCTCATGGTGAAGTACCTTGTCGAGGTAAAAAGACTCCGCAAAAACTTCGATGAAGTCCAAGTGTAACTGATTCCCCGGAACCTGAACACCCAAGCCGACGCTTTGAGCAAACTTGCCTCTTCTTATACGGCCAACCATAAGAGGAATATCCTCTTTGATGTCTTGCCATGACCTAGCATGGAAGACAGAGAGGTAACGCTCCAAGTATACTCGACTCAGGAGGAAGACTAAGATTGGAGGAAGCCCCTCATGGAGTTCCTAAAAGATGGTACACTCCCGGAAGATCGAAGAGAAGCACGCCGCCTTCAAGCAAATGCCCGGAATTTTATCTGGAGCAATGGAAACTTTTACAAGAAGTCGTACACGCAGCCTCTGCTCCGATGCATCAATCCTCGCGAAGCCGACTACGTTCTGCGAGAGATACACGAAGGAGTCGGTGGAGCACATCAAGGGGCCCGCACCTTGGTCCAGAAGACGCTGCTCCAAGGATATTATTGGCCGAAGATACACCAAGACGCTGAGAAGCTTGTCAGAAGATGCAAAAGCTGCCAACTCCATGACAGCACACCCTGTATTCCTGCTACCGAGCTAACGACCCTCGGTTTCCCTTGGCCGTTTGCGCAATGGGGAATGGACATGGTTGGCCAACTCCCTACCGGCATGGGCGGACACAAGTACATCCTTGTCACGGTAGACTACTTCACGAAGTGGGTCGAGACCGTCCCCATCAGGAAACCGGATGCCACCACCACGATAAAGTTCCCGCAGAACAACATAATTACTCGATTCGGGATCCCGAGGTGTATAGTTACCGATCACGGGACCAACTTCGAAAATGATAAAGTCAAAGAGTTCTGCAGCGACTACCACATTCTAATGAAGTTCGCCGCGGTCACACATCCTCAGTGTAATGGGTAGGCCGAGATAGCTAACCGAGGCGTCATCCAAGGTCTCCGAGCTCATTTGGAAGGAAGACAGGGCAGCTGGGTCGAGGAACTACCGCGAGTATTATGGGCATTGCGCACATCGAAGAAGACACCTATGGGAGAAACCCCCTTCAGCCTTTGCTACGGTACCGAGGCAATGGTCCCAGCAGAGATCGGATTACCTAGTTACCGAGTCGAACATTTCGACGATGAAGCTAACACCTCGGGGCTAAGGATCAACTTGGACGTCTTATTGGAAAAACGTGATCGGGCGCAAATCCGAGCGGCCGCCTATCAACAGCAAACCGCTCGCTACTACAACGCACGAGTAAAGTATCGCGCCTTCAAGACGGAAGATTTGGTATTATGAAGGAACGAGTTCGTAGACCAAGGCCGGTTACACAAGTTCTCTCCGAAGTGGGATGACCCTTTCCTCGTCGCAGAGGTGTTGCCCGGTAGGGCATATCGCTTGGAAGACGCTGGGGCTCGTAGGTTTCCTCGGCCCCACAATGCCGAGAAGCTCAAATTGTACAAATGAATATGTTTCTTCTTTTCAAAGCGATGTAATTTTTTCGTATTATTATTAAGTCTCCTGAATTAGAAGAGACTCTTTCGATATATTTTCTTCTTCCTCGTTTTCGAGATCCCTAGATTCGTTTTGAGAAAATATGTAAAAAGTGCTAAGGAATAAAAGAAGACACAACACATCAGAAAAGAAGAATTTTATTCATTAAGAGGTATTGTGGGCTCCTCAGCCTTAAAAAAAATTTACAGCAAAGAGGGCCGGGGATTGAGGAAGCAATGTCGATGATACTCCGACGAAATCTCCGCCAGCCGAGCTCTAGCTTCCTTGGTGATCTCCGAAGCGCCATCCTCCGGACAAAAATAAAAGATCGGCCTCTTCCGGAAACACTCCAGAAGAAGGCCCACTGATCTGTCCCGTCTGCTCTTCGAGATCAGGCCGAGATGGTAAAGCGAGTGCAACTTCTCGATCGCCATGTCCCTCAACTGCGGAGACAAGGCATTGTGCAGACCGGGAGACCTCCTTCGGATCGTATAAATAAGCACTTGGAGGAGTGGAGATCGCTGGGGAAGAAGGCGTCCGAAGTGGCCCTCTACGCGGTCTATCACCGCCTCGTACGTCTGTTCGGATCGGTCAAGGTTGTAAATGTACACATCATCCCAAGAAATTATCTCGCTAATGAGCACGCACGGACACTCGGCCATCTTCAGAAACACAATGCTAGAAAGGAACCAACACGCTTTTGCTATTTATAGCCTCAACAAAAATCTTCCAACGGTCGAAATTTATGCGCACAACAACATGAATCGCGGGATATTTTCAAATTCCCAATACAGAGCTGCCACGTGGTGACCATGCCGATCCTTACGAACCCCTAAGCAGTCAATGGAAGATTGAACGACGCGAAACTTGGAGTATCACACCCCACCGGCACGCTTCTGCCACGCGTCATCCGCGACGGCCACTCTTCCTGATTTTACAGGTCATGGAAAACTAAACGACGCCCCCACGAAAGCGAAGGGAAGTCTAAAAGCCTTCATCTCGAGGCCACCAGGCAGCTTCCCTGCCCGGTCCATCCCTGGCGGGTAAATTTCTACCCTTCTACGCCAAGGATCTAAAGACCTCCTAAAGAGGCCACCGAGTAGCTTCCCTGCCCGGTCCATCCCTGGCGGACAGATTCCTACCCCTCTACGCCAAGGATCTAAAAAGCCCTCATCTTGAGGCCACCGGACAGCTTTCCTGTCTGGTCCATCCCTGGCAGGCAGATTCCTACCCCTCTATGCCAAGGATCTAAAAAGCCCTCATCTTTAGGCCACCGGTCAGCTTCCCTGTCTGGTCTATCCCTGGCGGGTAGATTCCTACCTCTCTACGCCAATGATCTATAGCCCTCCTAAAGAGGCCACCGAGCAGCTTCCCTGCCCAGTCCATCCCTGGCGGGTGTAGGGTGTTTTTCGTCACCCCATTAAGATGGGAATAAGCGCGCACTGGTCAGGCGTACTACAGATTCCTCCTGCCTAGGGTAGGCGGGGGTTTATTGATTGTGGGGATCCGAATCTCCGGCAGCCGTGGACTAAGCTGCCGTTAATTACCCCTCGCCTTTGGGGCAAGGGAACCTCCGATTAACGGGTTAAATTAGTCATGCGAACTCAATGTACAGTGTCGAGCGCAAGGCGCTCGAGCGCTAGCGCACCACGTGCCCGGCACGTGGGCGCTGGGCGCTTGAACGCCTGGGGCGCTCGGGCGCTAGTGAGGAAAAGGGGCTTTTAGCCCCAGAAATGGGATTTAAACTCCCGAAAGAGAATTTAGAGTGGAGTTAAACTCCTAAGATGTTTTTGGAGATGCTGAAATGGGCTTCTCCCTTGAGCTCTGGATCTTCCCAAAGTGGGATTTTTAAGAGATGGGTCTCCTTCTTCCTCCTCTTTTGGCTGGATCTTGAAGAACAAGAAGTATGGGATTTTAAAAATCTCTTATTTTTGAGATCTAATGGGAGATCTAAGTTCCCCTTTATGGGTTTTGTGGTGAAAAACTATTTAGTTTTTGAAAAGGAAGAGTAAAACTCTTGATTTAATTCAAAAGAAAGGAGAAGGTTTAGAACCTTGAGGAAGGAGAAGGAGGCACAAAAACCCTAGAGTTTTTAGAGAATGAAAAGTATCTTAGATATTTTCATCATGTTGCCTTATATAGGCTTACATATTTACATATAGCCCCTTGGACTTTACAAAATGGCATTTTGCCTATTCCATGACTCATGTGCCATTTCTTTTTGCACATAAGCCATGGGCTTACAAAAATTTGGCTTTATGCCCATTTTGTTTACATTCATGCATAAAAAATTACATAAAAATTATTTATTACATGATTTCATTTTGGCATGGGGGAGGGCCGGCCGCTTCATGTTCGGACTCGACCTGGGCATGGGCCCACTTGGCTTGGGGTTGACTTTGACTTTGACTTGGTCAACCGGGGTGCAATTTTCAACTTCAACAAAGTGCCCCCATCAATAAATGCACACCACATATGTGAGTCGTGTGCATGAAATTGATGGATCTTCTTTTGCGTGGAGGCGGCTTGCTTTAGTTCCCACTTTTGGGATGCATTGCCCTTTTTACGACATGGACGGTCGACGCTTGACGCGTCTCCGAGACGGAGTGTCTGTGGTAGACGTTTCCCTGGCCCGGAGCGATTTGGTTCCCGCTTTGTAGGAAGCCTGCACTGCCCTTTTTGCGACATAGATGGTCGACGCTCTGATCCGGAGCGATTTGGTTCCCAATTTATGGGAACCCTGCACTGCCCTTTTTGCGACATGACGGTCGACGCTCTGATCCGGAATGATTTGGTTCCCGATTTGTGGGAAGCCTGCACTGCCCTTTTTGCGACATAGACGGTCGACGCTTTGATCCGGAGCGATTTGGTTCCCGATTTGTGGGAAGCCTGCATTGCCCTTTTTACGACATGGACGGTCGACGCTTGACGCGTCTCCGAGACGGAGTGTCCGTGGTAGACGTTTCCCTGGCCCGGAGTGATCTGGTTCCTGCTTTGTAGGAATCCTGCACTGCCCTTTTTGCGACATGGAAGGTTGACGCTCTGATCCGGAGCGATTTGGTTCCCAATTTGTGGGAAGCCTGCACTGCCCTTTTTGCGATATGGACGGTCGACACCGACCCGGAGCGATTTGGTTCCCGCTTTGTGGGAAGCCTACACTGCCCTTTTTGTGACATGGACGGTCGACGCTTGATGCATCTCCGAGACGGAGTGTCCGTGGTAGACGTTTCCCTGGCCCGGAGTGATTTGGTTCCCGATTTGTGGGAAGCCTGCACTTCCCTTTTTACAACATGGACGGTCGACGCCCTGGTCTAGAGCGATTTGGTTCCCGATTTGTGGGAAGCTTGCACTACCCTTTTTACGATATGGACGGTCGATGCTTGACGCATCTCCGAGACGGAGTGTCCGTGGTAGACTTTTCCCTAGCCCGAAGTGATCTGGTTCCTGCTTTGTAGGAAGCCTGCACTGTCCTTTTTGCGATATGGATGGTCGACGCTTGACGCGTCTCCGAGACGGAGTGTCTGTGGTAGACGTTTCCCTGGCCCGGAGCGATTTGGTTCCCGCTTTGTAGGAAGCCTGCACTGCCCTTTTTGCGACATGGACGGTCGACGCTCTATTTGACTTGCTCTGTTTCCTGCAGTGTCAGGAGTGAACTTGACTTGCTCCGCTTCTTGCGGTGTCGAGATTGGATTCTGACTTGCTTCGCTTTCTGTGGTGTCGGAGTTGAAGTTGACTTGTTGATTGCGAGTTGGGTTGACATCAGCATCGCTACACTGGAATATGATACCAGGAGCGAATCATCATCTATCATGAGAGGATTTGGGGATTTGGTTTTGGTTTGGCATCTGCATTGCTGCACTGGAATAATGCCAGGAGCAACTCATCATTTGCCCCGGGAGGATTTGGGAATTGGTTTTTGGGTCGGCATCTGCATTGCTGCACTGTAGTAATGCTAGGAGCAACTCATCATTTGCCCCGGAAGGATTTGGAAATTGGTGGCTTAGGAGACAGGTTTAGATCCCTATCACCTAAGGCTTTTCAATTTTATGGGCCGTAAGGGTCCCATAAAGCATTTTCTCCCTACGGGTCGTAAGGATCCCGTAGGTGTATTTTCTCCTTAGGAGTCATGGGGACTCCTAAGTGTGTTGCTCCTTTGTGAGTTGTAAGGATCTCACGCGGGAATTTTCTCCTCACAAAGTCGAAAGGACTTTGCGAGTGCATTTCATCTCATTTTTATGAGTTTGCGCCCTTTCGGGTTTTCACAAACTCGCCGGCAGTCCTGCTGTTTTTACTCACGGAGCCCTTTCGGGTTTTCATCCGTGCCCATTTTGCTTGTGGACATACCTTTTTTTTTGAATCTTCATCGCTGGTGGGACTTTGAATGTGGTCTCACCGGTAGGACTTGGGAGAGATTGGGACCATTTTACGCCCGTGGATTATATACGATTTTGCAGGATGTATGATCCAGATCGTAGGGCCAAAAAAATTTCGGGATTTTGTTGGCATCTGCATCGCTGCACTGGAATATGGTACCAGGAGTGACTCATCATTCTCCGTTTTGGGGTATGGGATTTGGAATTTGGTTGGCGTCTGCATCGCTGCACTGGAATATCATACCAGGAGCGACTCATCATTCGCCACATGGGGATTTGGATTTTGGCCGGCATCTGCATCGCTGTACTGGAATATGGTACCAGGAGCAACTCATCATTCGCCATTGCCTATTAGGAAGCGATGGCTTAAGAGACAGGTTTAGATCCCTATCACCTAAGGCTTTTCAATTTTATGGGCCGTAAAGGTCCCATAAAAGCATTTTCTCCCTACGAGTCGAAAGGATCTCGTAGGTGTACTTTCTCCTTAGGAGTCGTGGGGACTCCCAAGTGTGTTTTTCCTTTGTGAGTTGTAAGGATCCCACGAAGGTTTGTTCTCCTCATGTATCGTGAGGACACATGAGTGGGTCTTCCCAAATAGAGCATAATTCTGAGGGCGGAGACCAGCCGCGTAACTGGTGGTTGCGGTGGGGCATGGGTATGATGAGAATTATTTGAGCCTGTGGATTGTATACGATGGTCAACTTGGGGACCAACCGTAGGGTTGGGAGAATTTTGGGAAATTGGATTTTGGTTGGCGTCTGCATCGCTGCACTGGAATATGGTACCAGGAGCGATTCATCATTCGCCGTTGAAGGTTTTTTTTGTTTTTGTTTTTTTTTGTTTTACCGCGATTGCTCTATCATTTCAGCTTTTCTTATCGCGAAGGTCGTGATTGCCCTATCATTTCGGCTTTTATTCGCGGTTGCCCCATCATTTCGGCTTTATTTTCATCTTTATTTTACTCGCTGATTTTTATTGCGAGTTGCCCCATCATCTCGGCTTTTCTTTATTTTTCTTTTATTTACACATTCCTTTTTTTTATTTACACATTTTTTTTACATTCCCAGTTTAACGACTTATAGATCGATTATTCCCAGTTTAATGACATGGTGGTCAGTTATTCCTAGTTTAATGACATGGTGGTCGATTATCCCCAGTTTAATAATATGGTGGTCGACTGGTGTTCCCAGTTTAACGACGTGGTGGTCCTATTTGCTTATCCCAGTTCTTTGAATTTTGATCTTGGCGGAGCTGTGTTGATGACCGTAGCTTTGTGGCTTGCCGATACATCCGAGGACTGTGAGGTTTTTCCAAGCTTGTATTGGTCCTCTGCCCAATCTTTGAAAACACAGTAGTCTTCAAAGGTATGACTCACCACCATATGGTATGGGCAGTATACGGGATTGCCGGTCATATTCATTTCATGTGGCCTCTTCGGAATAGGCAATTGCAAACCGTTGTTCAAGGCTTCCTCGAATATATTGCGGACCTCATCCCTCCTGAAGGAGTACACCTTCTTCTTTGTCTCCATTAGAGTACGTGCCCTTACTGATGCTGGTCCTTGAGGCCGATCAGTCTTTGGTTCGCCCTTTTCAGATAATGGCACATGTCTGGGAGGATTAGGTTCCCGAAAGGCTTCGGTCTCCATTTGTATGAAATCGGCGGTCGTAGCTTGACTGTTTGCTAACACGCCTTTAGACAGTTCTATCTCTCCCGTCTTGTATTGCCTTTCGACCCAATCTTTGAAAACGAAGCAGTCCTCAATGGCATGACCTATCACTCTGTGATAGGGGCAATATTTTGGGTCGTCGGTCATATTCGCTTCTTTCGGCCTCTTTGATTCTGGCAGTTGTAGACCGTTTCTTAGGGCGTCCTTGAATATCTTATGGACTTTGTCCCTTTTGAAGGAATAGACCTTATCCAGCTTCTCTTTCAGAGGCGATTCCCCTCCGGCGTATGTATAGGAGGAACTAGAGGCTGATCGCGGCCGTTTTTCGCGAAGGCGCTCCGCTCTTAGGTTGAAGGGGGTATCAGTTGGCTGCCTCCGGGTATCAATCCCTGGCTCATGAACCAAAATTTGATTATGCTGTAATTGCAATCGGGCGACCTGGGTCGCGAGATCTGCCGCGACGTTTGCCAATTCGTCGACCTTGGACTGTAACTTAGCTAACTTCTCATCCCTGTCCTGAAGCTGCCTCTGTAGCCATCGGAATAATACTTTTTCTGTAGTTCCGAATATGACAACCGGGTCATCCGTATTGCCTGAGCTCAATTCCGCAGGAACCCCGGGCTCCTTTGGCTTATCGGCCTGAGCGAGCTCCTCATCATTTAGACCGAGCCGATGCTGGGTAACGTCCACCGTATCATCACCCTGGCTGTGAAGCATAGGAGGGTTCGTTTCTTCATGTCCGACCATGTAGACAGTGTTGACCACATACCCAGCCATCTCTTTATCTTTGGCAGCTGATTTCGCGGAGCGGTCCGGACTTTGGAAATTCATAAATTTTAACATGGCCAAAGCCCTAGCCCTTTTGTTGGCTCTGTATCTGAGCCGCTTCTGCCTTAGCTTGTCTGCCATAAGCGCTTGGCAGGCTTCTGCTCTTCGGGAAGCCGCCATAGGCTGAGTGATGGGGAGGCTTGAGAAGACACCCAATCGAGCAGTTATCAGAGGCGCCGCTGGAGCTTGCCCGAGATGCCTTGTTGCTTTGCTGGTGTTGATGGCCTTGCCCCCAGCTGGGGTCAAGGAAAGTCGCTCAAACACCGACTTGCGTTTGAGTTGGGGCGCCTTCGAGACCACCACATTTGGCCTCTTGCCTTTCGAGACCGGTTTGTCTGTCACCGGGGCTTGAGGAGCTGGGATGGCGCTGGCTGATACGAACAAAATAGAGCCAAATGGTAACGGCGGCTCTTTCCACTGTCGTTCGAGACTTGCCGGGAGGACCGTCCTGGCGTCCATCTTCATCGTGTAGGAGATGGGAGCCGTGCTGAGAGCTGAGATCGTCCTTGGAGACATTGTTGAAAAGTGATTGCTTGAAGACCTGCATGAAAGAGCATTATTTTAGTATAAATATAGATATGTATACTGATTGAGTTCGCATGAACGTTTAACCTGAAATATGGGAGGAGAGATAGGTCCCATCGGGCGTGCCAGAATCTGTAGGGTTCTTTTCGTCACCCCATTGAGATGGGAATACGTGCGCGCTGGTCAGGCGTACTACAGATTCCCCCTGCCTAGGGTAGGCGGGGGTTTATTGATTGTGGGGATCCAAATCTCCGGCAGCCGCGGACTAAACTGCCATTAATTACCCCTCGCCTTTGGGGTGAGGGAACCTCCGATTAACGGATTAAATTGGTCATGCGAACTCAATGTGCAGTGTTGTGTTTTGGAGGGGTTTTGGATATATCGGGGGCTCCGCAGAGTTTTTACGGGGGTCCCGCTACCCGGATAGCGGGCTGGGGGTCAAGGGGGCTAGCAGCCCCCTTGCGGGGTGCAGGGCAGCGCCCCGTTAGAAAATGTTTTTCTAACAGGGACGATGTTGTGGAGTGTGTGTGTATCTATATATATATACATGTGTACATGTATATAAAAAGGGGAAAAGCGCCCAAAGGACGCGTGGGGCCAGCGCCTCACGTGCCTAGCACTTGAGCGTTGTGCGCTTGAGTGCTGTGCGCTTGAGCGCTGTGCGCTTAGGCACTAGCGCACCACGTATCCGACACGTGGGCGCTGGGCGCTTGAGCGCCTGGGAAGCTAGGGCGCTTGGGCGCCGGCGAGGAAAAGGGGCTTTTAGCCCCAGAAATGGGATTTAAACTCCCGAAAGAGAATTTAGAGTGGAGTTAAACTCCTAAGATGTTTTTGGAGATGCTGAAATGGGCTTCTCCCTTGAGCTCTGGATCTTCCCAAAGTGGGATTTTTAGGAGATGGGTCTCCTTCCTCCTCCTCTTTTGGCTGGATCTTGAAGAACAAGAAATATGAGATTTTAAAAATCTCTTATTTTTGAGATCTGATGGGAGATCTAAGTTCCCCTTTGTGGGTTTTGTGGTGAAAAACTATTTAGTTTTTGAAAATTAAGAGTAAAACTCTTGATTTAATTCAAAAGAAAGGAAAAGGTTAAGAACCTTGAGGAAGGAGAAGGAGGCACAAAAACCCTAGAGTTTTTAGGGAATGAAAAGTATCTTAGATATTTTCATCATATTGCTTTATATAGGCTTATATATTTACATATAGCCCCTTAGGCTTTACAAAATGGCATTTTGCCCATCCCATGGCTCATGTGCCATTTCTTTTTGCACATAAGCCATGGGCTTACAAAAATTTGGCTTTATGCCCATTTTGTTTACATTCATGCATAAAAAATTACATAAAAATTATTATTACATGATTTCATTTTGGCATGGGGGAGGGCCGGCCGCTTCATGTTCGGACTCGACCTGGGCATGGGCCCACTTGGCTTGGGGTTGACCTTGACGTTAACTTGGTCAACCGGGGTGCAATTTTCAACTTCAACAGCAGGTAGATTCTTACCCCTCTACGCCAAGGATCTAAAAAGCCCTCATCTCGAGGCCACAGGGCAGCTTCCTTGCCCGGTCCATCTTTGGCGGGTAGATTCCTACCCCTCTACGCCAAGGATCTAAAGCCCTCCTATAGAGGCCACCGAGCAGCTTCCCTTCCCGGTCCATCCCTGGCAGGTAGATTCCTACCTATCTACACCAAGGATCAAAGCCCTTATCACGAGGCCACCGAGCAGCTTCCCTGCCCGGTCCATCCCTGACGGGTAGATCCCTACCCATCTACGCCAAGGATCAAATCCCTCATCACGAGACCGTCGAGCAACTTCCTTGCCCGTTCTATCCCTAGCGGGTAGATTCCTACCCATCCACGCTAAGGATCTAAAATCTTCCTGAGGAAGCCACCATGCAGGTTACTCTTCGACGGGTTGATTCTTACCCTACGAAGAGACGTGGTCGTCAACCCGGATCTGAGAATGGACTAGTACCGACCTTCCAACACTTGGATATCTGTTGATTCATCATAAATGAATGATCTCCATCTCAACTCCAGGGAGTGGAAGGGCACCGACTCTCCTACACCTGGAGGTCAATCGACTTACACTCGACGCGCGGTCGTCATCTAAAAGACGGCCATCGACGTACGGCCTAACACTTGGAAAAAAAACTGGCAAGCTGAAGTACTCACTCAGAAAACACATAGTCATGTAGAGGAAAATAAGCT
This sequence comes from Agapanthus africanus, assembly GCA_030015575.1. Taxonomy (NCBI): domain Eukaryota; kingdom Viridiplantae; phylum Streptophyta; class Magnoliopsida; order Asparagales; family Amaryllidaceae; genus Agapanthus; species Agapanthus africanus. The sequence continues at coordinate 522,057,239 of JASDDO010000016.1, read as the reverse complement.
CAGCTTTATTTATGTTCCAGAAATTTTTACAAGGTACTCTGGGCTCCTCAGCCTTACAAAAAGGTGCCCGGAGGCTTAAAAAAAAGAAGGAAAAACAAAAAACGCAAAAGGCAAAAAGGCTCATGCTGCGGGCTCCGCCTGGGTCTCGCCTTGCTCGGCACTGTCTTCAGCGGCCGGGCTTCTACCTCTGCAACCTCCTCTCCCCCGATGGCCTCCCCGGCGCCAGCCACTTGCGGCATATCCACCGAGAGCGGGACTCTGGCGCGGAGCTCACCGTTGGCAAACTCTGGCATCAATGCCTTGATGGCATCAAGAGCCTCGTGCCAAATGATGGTCGAGGCTTCGGTGATGTCGGGGTAGAACTGGTCTGATGCCTTATACTTCTCCACTGACTTCGAGGCTCAGAGCTCGACAATCTTCGCCGCCTCAAGCGCCGCCTCGGCCTCCCTCTTACTGGCATCCCTCGACTTCTTCATTGTGGTATAGCGCTTGCCCATCTCCTCCAACTTAGCCAGAACGGCTTGGTTGGACGCACTCAGAAGTCGTTGGGACTCCTGGCACTTGGAGACCGTTAATGCCTCGGCGGCCAACCGGGTTTCGAGGGCGGTTGTCTTCTCCTTCTCCTGCTGCGGCTCAAGGCACAATTCTTCCACCCGCGAAAACGATTCCCCCGCCTTCCTCATGGCCGGGGCAATCTCCTCGGATTCTATATTTACGATGAGGGCGCAGTGTTGGAGAACCTGAGGAAAGCGGCAGAAGCTGTTAGAAACATTCAAATTAAGAAAGAGCACTTAACGGAATCCTTAAAGGAAATGGGTATCGGCCAGAATCGCCTCCTGAGCGATGGCGGCCACTTGGGCCTTCATGGTCCCCTGGGGAATTTTGCCCCCGGCCGATTGCTCCATGTCGGAGATCAAGCTGTCGGCAACCGAAAGCCCCGAGAGGACCATAAAGCAGACGTCCCCCTCCTGCATGGGAATCCCCTCAGGAATCTCAGTAGACGGCGGGTGGGAGATCATCTTTTTCTTCTTAAGGGGAACCTTAACACCCTCTTCCCCCCCTCGCCAGGAGCGCTGGGTCTCGTGCATGCTTCTGGCTGCCCCCGCGGCAGTCATCGGGGGCTCGGGACGCTGCGGAAGGCCTCGCCGGTGGAGATGGTCTCAGGGCCGAGCTTGGGCCGGCTCGGGACAAGCTCACGCCCCCGGCCTTCTTCTGGGACGTAGCGGCTATAGAAGCTAAGATCTTGGATCGGTCCATTTGTCCTGTGAAAGGAGAATACACAAAAGAGTTAGTGGTGCTAGAAGGGCAAAAGAAATCATTCAAGTCTACACAGATCGTCCAAAGACCTAACTTACCCATGAAGCGCGCGGGCTGAGCCCGGCTCAGCTAAGAACCTGCTCGGAGAGTAGGACGTCGGCCCGCTGGATCGGCTCCCATATGGATACCACCCTCGGACAGTCGGCTCTATGCCACTGTGTAGGCACGGGCCACTCCTCGCCCTCGGGAGGCCCGACGAATACAAACTTCTCATTCCAGTCGTGGATGGAAGAAGGAACGACTACCACACCCGACCCGGCCATCCCGCCCTTGCGTTTTTTAAAGGAAAAATACACCCAGCTCGGCTCGTTCTTGCTAGTGCCGGGGTGATTCTTATAATAGAGAAAAGAAGTAAGAATGGTCAAGCTAAAGGAGATGTCCTCAAGTTTCAACCGGACCAGAAACCCGAAGAGGATTCTCCACGAGTTCGGCGCTAGCTGGCCCAGGGAGAGATGGAAGCAACGAAGTACCCTACATATCTCGGTTCGCATTCCCACCCGGAACACTTCAAAATACAGGGCAATCTCCTTCCCCTGCACCTGGTCCGCCCGTTCGCCCCCTTTAGCTAAACTGAGCGAATAGTTAGAAGGGATATGGAAATGAGCCTGAATCTCGGCAAGCTCGTCCAGATCCCTCAAGATGGAGGGCGCATCGCGGGTGTTCCCGATGCGCACCTTAGGGACCCTTGTCACCACCGGACGGCTAGCGACGCGGGTAACCCTGGCTCTTTGGGGTGAGCCTGACACGGAGGAAGCAACGAGAGAACCCTCTTGGCTGTCAGTAGCCAAAGAGGCAAAAAACTCTCTAGAGTCGGCTCCAACAACTGGAACCTCATCGTCCGACTACCCTAATTACTTCTACAGGCTCCTCAGGAGAAGACATCTAACCTGATTCAAAGGGATTGGTTCTCCGGAGAAAAAGCACAAGGGATCCGATCTAACGGAGGGAGCGCCGAGCAATCTTTGACAGCGAAGGGAAATTATGACGGAAAGTGTTGGCCCCAGGGGGTCCGCTCCTATTTATACACTGCAGAAAAGGCATCCAACGGCCCAGATCAATTCCCACCAAAACGAAGCGTCGTGTCTGCCAGTTGTCAAGTCTCCACGTGTCGAACAACCATTAGGGACGTCCCTTCGATCGCAGGCGATAGCGACAGCCTGTTGCTGTTGGATATAGCGCCCTCTAAGTCAATTATTGGATCGCAGGTACGTGATTGCAATGATTGAGGGAGGACCTATACCGATAAGACAGTCTTACTCGAGATGATAGTATGCTATCTGGTTTGTCTTTATCATCATATATATGTTGATAAAGCCCATAGGATTCTTGTTTGACTACCAGCAGTATGATGGCGATCATATATGTGGGAGCTGGGGTCTATAAGCACATCCTTAAAGTGTCCCTAGTCGTGGGAGTTTCGAGACATGGTATCGATACTCCAGAGTAGACTAGTGTATACATTCGAGACCCCGACGAGGGGCGGTGGCCGGTCTCACAAGCCATTGGTGTAAGTTGGATCACCTAAGATGTATACAGGTGCTCATTGGGTTATGAGTACACCGGACAGGACTCGCCGGGAACTTGCTGGTTGGTATTATACTTAGCGTCAGATAGCAGTTCCCTGGTGACATGTGTACATGTTAGTTCATCGACCTGAGGTCGTCATTTGTCTCATGTGAGTTCCCACTGTGCTTTGATTTATACCCTACCACGGGTCAAGGAGTCGTGCAAACAGGTATATTTTGGGTACAGTCCCGAGCCACATGGAGGCAGTGAGCAGATCGTCTGGGATTCGTCTCTCCCTGTATTGGGGGTGAGATCGCGCTGTGTTTAGGAGAGCCATTACACGAAATCCCTGGCCAGGGTAATCGAGATTTACTGGAAGGTATTCCAGTAGTATCTCAGAGTGTTCTGGGCTGCTCTCTGACACGACTTATACAGCTATTGGGGGTCTGACGTTTACCGACCCCCTAGGCCCTATATGCGATACTCATAGACGAATGGACCGGACTGTATGGATATTGTCACTGTCAGGCTCAGTAGGGTTTCTGGATGAGTTCGCTCGTCAGCTTCCCTTCTAATCGATACATAGGCAACCGTTACGTACAGCTTGTACCTCTGAAGTGCTAGTGGTTATACCCAGTGCCAGTGTGTTGATGAGTCATTAGGGTCCCCCAAAGACACTTTCCCAAGTTTGGGCGAAACGTTGTAGATGCCGTATGGTTTTATGGCAGGGTTCGGAAAATGCACGTGCGTTTTCGCACGTGTCATTTTTCGGGCAGATAATACTGGTAGGATTTGGTTTAAGCCGGATCCCAGTATTATACTGTGTAGATATAATATGTTTGTCTCAGTTGCATTTGTATTCGGTCGCAATACAAATGCGGGTATGTTTATACTGTTACGTGGTTATCCTGAAATTCGTTTCAGGATCACTTTTGGAAGTTGCCAGTTTCCAGTTTTCTATCACCCGTCTTTAACATTCGGTTAAAAACGGATTTATCTTTTCTTGATGAGTGTGGAAGGTTCTAGAAACTTCTAGATGGTGACTAGGATGATGACTAAGCCAGTGAGTCATTGATGCATTAAGTGTTCATTTAATGTTGTGATGACTAGGTTTCATGATTCATGCTTTTACATTTAATGTTCTAAATGAGTCATTCTTTCTTTAATTGTTATGATAAGTATGAATGCTTATGGTCACCTAAAGAGAGCTCCTACACTCACCTCCCCCCTCTCCTTTGTATGGCTGGCCCCTCTTGTGGGAATGGTAATGGTTTTTCCTTTGAAAAGATTATGATAGTTTAGTGTATGGAAATTTCATAGCTCAATTTCCATTTACCCGATTCCAAATGGAAACTTCATTAACCGTTCGTCCATAGCTTTGGACGTAACGAGACAAAGTGTTCTACTCATTCTCTACATCAATCTTGGTTATCTCTTTTAGCAAACTTGATGATCGAGTTGCCTCGGTTCAGAGGCGGGAGCCCGTTCAAAGATCCGTCGACGTGGTGCCACCTGGACGACGAGACTGGAGTTTCAGAAGATCGAAGCCGCCGCAACAAAGCGTGGGATGATGGTTGAAGACCGAAGGACCCGGATCGTTCGGTATAACATTTCTATCCACTTTGTAGTTTGTTAGTTTAGCGTTAATGGCAGATCCTGGGATATAGTATACGATAGCGCCAGTTGTATAAAAGTTTTTGTTCCGCATATTGGCGTCTGAAAGACGGCCGGGGCGCTACCGTAGACTTACATTGGTATCAGAGACTCGCCATTAAGCTTTACTAACTTGTGCTAACGCGTTTAAAAGATCGATCGAACGGATTTTCGAAAATCACAATTTTCAAGTTCAAAGTTTCTGTTGATTTTTAAACTGTTCTAAAAATTATTTTGACCATACCAGAAAATCAAGCAGGCTTTTTAATGGAAACAACAGAAAAACGATCCACCAATTCGACCGTACGGCCGCGGATCCGCGGTCAAAGCCTAGCTTTGACCGCGGAAGCGTGGCTATCTTGGTGACTTGGTGGGCCATTTTTCTTCTGGGCTTTCATCTTGGGAAATTGTGGTTTCTGGTACTGTTCTTTTGGGCCCAGTTTTTATTACTGTACAGCAGATGTACGTGGGGGCCACTTCGGGAAATTTTTTCGATCGAAATTTAAACGTGTTAGTTTACAGTACTTATATTATATCTCCGACCGGGAATGTCATTTGAGCGGTAAATTGCGTCTAATTGCTATAGTTCTTTTAGACGGGTTTGCGAACGTGACATTCACGTTGATGTTCTGTGTTGTGCTGTGATGTTGCGGATATGTCGTGGTGGATAGCAGTGTGCAATGGTAGTGCTGTTTGGATTTATTTGTACATTTGATATTACGGGACGAGCGTCCGACTTGTGGACAGCCGTCACTGCCTATTTCTATATTATTCTTTTGGGGCACGACTGGGATGAGGTCGATGTACCCGTTGTATATATTTTCATTACTGTACTAGGTTTATCAGGCGACGGAGTGTACGGATAGCCGGGTTCTGGAGGGCAACGGGTTCGTATCTCATGGCTTCGAGAGGCAAAGGGACCTCACTCTAGAATTGACAGACTATTCGCCGCACTCGTAGGGGGTACAAGTTGACCCAAGGTGGGGTGCTCAATTTACCGGATTCCGTGAAGTGCCGAGTGTTCCATTCACTATGTTGTGGGGACTACCTCGCTTCAGGTTTTGGCGGGTTACTTGCCGCACCCATAGGGGTCTAGGTTCATTGCATAGGCTATCCACACGACTAGGGGAACGTCGGGTTTCAGTAGCGGCTCTGTGAAACCCGTGGATCCCAGATTATCTGTATTGTTCTGTGATGCTTATTACTTTTCTGTAATGTTGCATTTATCATACCTGGAGCGATTATTGTATATTGGTATATATACTATTAGATGTTGTATATGTTTTGCATCTGCGCTAGTCCAGTCCCCGCTCTGTCGTTAGTTAAGTAACCTAACGAGTGATGACGGGACCCAGTGACGAATGCGAATGGCATATACATACATTTTATTTTTTGTTCTTTTCTGGTGTGATTGATTGATGGGACTGCATTGATTCTTATCAATGCAAGGATAAAACAAAACCTATATTTGATGTTGTTGGAACAAATTTTAAAAGAGTTATTACAAAGACGTTTCTTTTTGTTTTGCATAGCAGTATTCAGTTAGAATATCCTGCACCTCATTCGACGAGGCAAGGGTCGAGATCCCTTCACCGGGAGTGACCCTTGGGCAGAAGTTTACGTCAGGGTAATAACTTCAATATAGTCGATTACAAGTTGCTTTGCATCGCGGTATTCAGTTAGAATATCCTGCACCTCATTCCACGAGGAAAGAGACGAGATCCCTTCACCGGGAGTGACCTCTTTAGCAAAGGTTTTCGCCACTATATTTTTATAAAAAGCTATCAGGTTCCTTCAACAAGATTAAGTTCATTACGTTAAAGGTTTTTCGCCAAAAACCATCCGTAATCCTCCGTCATTTCTTATGGATGGTCAGTAGTATTCAAGCTATGTTTGTTGGCCTACGTCAAGGCATAGTGTTTGGTAGCTGCTGGGTATTCATTTGTTGCGTAGATAGATGCATTAGTTTAGGACAGACGTACAGCCTTGTTGGCCTACGTCAAGGGCATGTATGATGATCTAAATTAATCAGGACAACGACGGGCAGAACTTGACATGTGGCTTATGATTTGTTGGCCTACGTCAAGGTCATAAGAGCATGGGATAAAAATTATATCGGGAGTTTCAAACATACAGGAAACTTGCCAAACTTGCGCATACCTTCTGGAGTGTGGTAACTTGAGTGGCTTCTATCAAGTTATCATGCGATGATAGTTGGATCCCGATTCCCACTGATGAGTTGGTTTACTCTTCGGGTGATCCCGATTGATTCTTCTTTCTGGTTTGGAGGAGAATTTGAGATTACAGTGGGAGGTTTCCTAATTAGATAAAGTGATAACCATTCTGATCTAGGTTAGAGTGCACGCAGAGTGTTTCTTTTCTCTCTCTCTTTGGCAGCGACTTTTGACCGACCCTAGATTATAACTCACCAAGTTGACCGAACCTTCTTAAAATACTGGCTTTTGGATTGTCTATAGTTGCATAAGTCATTGCAACTCCTTTTTTTACCCTTTGTATTTCTCAGAACACCCCGTATTACTACGGACATCCACTTCCATTGGATAGATCCATTGTATGGTTATATACGAACTCGAAGGGACTTCTTCGAGGATGGATCCATGTTCAGGAGAAATAGAATTGGTTTATTCAGTTGTCTTTTATAATCACCTTCTCTCAAGTTGTGAGGGCTCCTTAGTTTAGGAGAGTACACCCATTACGCTTATTGGATAGTCTTATTCCAAACCATAGGCAGGTGCCGAAAGGTAGGGAATGAAGAAAACCAATTAGCCTAAGTAGGGTGTGCAGAAGGTAATATGTAAAGACAAGATAAAGGAATTAGAAAGTGGGCAAAGTAAATTGCGACTATTAACATTCACGACCAAACCACGTATTTCATCGCCTCTCCTACTTCACCTTTCATTTCTCCAGAACAACCCGTATCACTATGAACATCCAATTCCATTGGATAAATCTATCGTATGATTATATACGAACTCGAAGGATATTTTTTCGAGGATGGATTCTGGTTCAGGAGAAAAAGGAATAAGGTTTATTCAGTTGTCTTTTATCATCACATTCTCTCAAGTTGCGAGTACTCCTAGGATTAGGAGGGTACACCTATTATGCTTACCGGATATTCTTCTTCCAAACCATAGGCTGGTGCCGAACGGTAGGGAAGGAAGAAAACCATTTAGCCTAATGTTGGTGTACAGAAGGTAACGACTAAAAACAAATAAAGGGAATTGGAAAGATGGCGGGGAAATATACGGTTAAAGTCATGATTTGGATTATGGAAGAGGCATTACTAAAGAATACCAGGATACCCCTACGAAACATTTTAATGTTTCAGTGCATTGTTAATGGAAAACTGATTTCCCGATTAGATGCTTACTCCAAGGTATATACTTACCAGGTTTCATTCTCACATCTGTATAGTTTTGCAGATGATGAGTGGGAGTGAGTTATTGGGAATTAGGTGATCATCCTCATTATATCGGAATTCATTGTAATTGGTGATATTTGAGGAAATTGCCTGGGTACAGTTTTCAACCTACGATGCACAGGTTACGAGTTATTCAACTCAGCGGACTTATACAGAGTATTGTATGTTGTCCAGTGTCCATCTGGACAAAGGGGTTGGTCCTCGTACTATATTCTATTTACTTGTGACTTCTCTAGTTTTTTAGACAAGTGTTTCGTAGAAATACAATGTCTAAATTTTGAGAAGTTGTGGGTGTAGGAATAAAGTAGAGAACCAGGTGTCGCAAGTATCGGGATTCTTCAAAGAAATAGAAGATGTAGTTTCTTGTGATTTGTATTCAGTTGATAGTAATGGTTTTGAGAAACTTGTTTCTTTTTCAGGTTACTCATAATTGGATGGATCCCTAAGTTGAGTAATGCTGATTAGCCTCTCTCCATTAAGTTGATATGCACTGGAGACAGCTGCATGATTTGAATCTGGTTCTAATTAAATAAGTGCCAAAGTTTCTATATTGGATATAGAATGCTTCATATCTTAACGATGTTAAGGTAAGGGGAGTTGTCCAGCTCATGCTTAAAACCAGACACTGGATAACTCAAGGCACGTTTCTGTAATGGCAGTTTGTGGGTTGACCCTAGCTTTGACGATGGTTGATTTTCTACCATCTGGAAGATCAATAGTGATATTATTCTAGACTCGCCACAGTTTTAGTAAAATGGATTTTTTTCAGAAAACAGTAGTGGGAGTATGGTAGAACTGGAAGTGATTCCAGAACCACAAACGATTACGGAAAATTTAATAGGACCTAAATATTCAATCAGATTTGACATTCCAACAGCCACTCCGCAGACATGGTGGGTAACCTCAGACACCCGAGAGGTACTCCGGTAGCCTCAAGGATGGTGACAGGGAGGTTCTTGTTTACCCAGACTTGATACTACTGTTGTTCCAGACTATGAGACCCAGCAGGAGGATAAGTATAGCGTCGTTCTAAACTAGTTTTAGAAGTGTACGTTTATGTTATTCTGCCAGAGGGTTGTCGTAGTCAGTGGGAGCAGCGGAAGCACAGTGGGCAAGTAGCTTATGTCTATTTATAGACTTGAGCAAATATAGCGGAGATAGATCATCTAATTTTGATGTGACAGTCATAGGCTTGACTTCATCAGAATAGGGGATGGATCTGTTGAGAAGATAGTAGGATGTGATGTCCTTGTATTTGGATGACATACACAAAGTAGGAAGTAAAATTCCTATACTACGAACGGTTGTACCTTGGTCGTCACATAGTTGTTTTTCCACAAAGGATATGTATATAATATCAGACGTTCTGGTTACTAGATCTATGGTTTTAGATCTAGATTTGGGTAGTTTCCCAATGTGGGTACTTTGACAGTATTCTAATAGTATTTTAGAATAGATGACTCCTGGCATGGTGGTGTACCTGCAGGTGATGGAGTCACCCTCTCTAAAGGTGTCTTACAGACTAAAGGGGAGAGGGACGTGCATGATTGACAGAACACTTGCTTAGGTAATTGAGTCAATCGTGAGATGTCAAGTACCACACCAGACGTCGTTTTTGCACTAGATGCGATAAGTTTATATTAATCCAATCCTGGAGAAACATTAGGAAGCAGTTTTAGAACATAAGTGAATGTTCTACGGATTTGATGACGGCAGCCTCCTTCGGGAGACGGTTATCATTCCAGGCTTCAAAGGTGACATGGATGACAGAGTGATTGTCAGAGTTATAGTTTTCCCTCTGATGAGGGACAGTATTATAGACAGGTGGTACAAGAGGATACTGTGGGAGGCATGGTGCTGGATACTGATTAGGTTGAGTTATCGATACAGTCTAAGAAGTTTGGATTTGGTGTTCATTTATGAACTAGGTCCCATCAGATATCCAGACATATTCTAAGACAGGTATTACTCAATTCGGGAGATGGCTTTCTCCACGAACTTGAGATTAAGAGAGACATAGAAAGAAACATCAGGGCGGATCCACTCACTAACTCTATTTCTCGAACACAATTAGTTTTGCAAACGAGCTTTGTGAAACTGATTAGTAGAGGAGTTGGAAGCTCGGTATCACACGAGCTGTGAGTACGCGACATCGCAATAATTAGCCTTAAGTGCAAGTGGGAGATTGTTGGATATAGCGCCCTCTAAGTCAATTATTGGATCGCAGGTACGTGATTGCAATGATTGTGGAAGGACCTATACCGATAAGACAGTCTTACTCGAGATGATAGTATGCTATCTGGTTTGTCTTTATCATCATATATATGTTGATAAAGCCCATAGGATTCTTGCTTGACTACCAGCAGTATGATGGCGATCATATATGTGGGAGCTAGGGTCTATAAGCACATCCTTAAAGTGTCTCTAGTCGTGGGAGTTTCGAGACAGGGTATCGATACTCCAGAGTAGACTAGTGTATACATTCGAGACCCCGACGAGGGGCGGTGGCCGGTCTCACAAGCCATTGGTGTAAGTTGGATCACCTAAGATATATACAGGTGCTCATTGGGTTATGAGTACACAGGACAGGACTCGCCGGGAACTTGCTGGTTGGTATTATACCTAGCGTCAGATAGCAGTTCCCTAGTGACATGTGTACAGGTTAGTTCATCGATCTGAGGTCGTCATTTGTCTCGTGTGAGTTCTCACCGTGCTTTGATTTATACCCTACCACGGGTCAAAGGAGTCGTGCAAACAGGTATATTTTGGGTACAGTCCCGAGCCACATGGAGGCAGTGAGCAGATCGTCGGGGATTCGTCTCTCCCGGTATTGGGGGTGAGATCGCGCTGTGTTTAGGAGAGCCATTACACGAAATCCCTGGCCAGGGTAATCGAGATTTACTGGAAGGTATTCCAGTAGTATCTCAGAGTGTTCTAGGCTGCTCTCTGACACGACTTATACAGCTATTGGGGGTCTGACGTTTACCGACCCCCTAGGCCCTATATGCGATACTCATAGACGAATGGACCGAACTGTACGGATATTGTCACTGTCAGGCTCAGTAGGGTTTCTGGATGAGTTCGCTCGTCAGCTTCCCTTCTAATCGATACATAGGCAACCGTTACGTACAGCATGTACCTCTGACGTGCTAGTGGTTATACCCAGTGCCAGTATATTGATGAGTCATTAGGGTCCCTTACAGACACTTTCCCAAGTTCGGGCGAAACGTTGTAGATGCCGTATGGTTTTATGGCAGGGTTCGGAAAATGCACGTGCGTTTTCGCACGTGTCATTTTTCGGGCAGATAATACTGGTAGGTTTTGGTTTAAGCCGGATCCCGGTATTATACTGTGTAGATATAATATCTTTATCTCAGTTGCATTTGTATTCGGTCGTAATACAAATACGGGTATGTTTATACTGTTACGGGGTTATCCTGAAATTCGTTTCAGGATCACTTTTGGAAGTTGCCAGTTTTCAGTTTTCTATCACCCGTCTTTAACATTCGGTTAAAGACGGATTTATCTTTTCTTGATGAGTGTGGAAGGTTCTAGAAACTTCTAGATGGTGACTAGGATGATGACTAAGCCAGTGAGTCATTGATAATGGTTTTTCCTTTGAAAAGATTATGATAATTTAGTGTATGGAAATTTCATAGCCCAATTTCCATTTACCCGATTCCAAATGGCAACTTCATTAACCGTTCGTCCATAGTTTTGGACGTAACGAGACAAAGTGTTCTACTTATTCTCTACATCAATCTTGGTCATCTTTTTTAGCAAACTTGATGATCGAGTTGCCTCGGTTTAGAGGCGTAAGCCCGTTTAAAGATCCGTCGACGTGGTGCCACCTGGACGACGAGACTGGAGTTTCAGAAGATCGAAGCCGCCGCAACAAAGCGTGGGATGATGGTTGAAGACCGAAGGCCCCGGATCGTTCGGTATAACATTTCTACCCACTTTGTAGTTTGTTAGTTTAGCGTTAATGGCAGATCCTGAGATATAGTATACGATAGCGCCAGTTGTATAAAAGTTTTTGTTCCGCATATTGATGTCTGAAAGACGGCCGGGGCGCTACCGTAAACTTACAGTTGCGTCCTCCAACCCACTTCAGACGCGTGGCCTGTGACCCAACAGATGAACGAGCGAATCGGCGGCCCCTCTTTAATGCGCGATCATTTCGCTGATCCGAAGATATCATCGGAGATACGCGCGAAGATCCAAGCGCTGGGGGATACGCCACGTGGGTTCGGAAATCTGAACGACGCAACTGCCCAACACCACGTCGCCCCGGAAAATCCGCACCGAGGATTCCCGGCAACAGACTGAGCGAGAGAAACCAAGCAGGCCACTCTCGACCCGACCCATAAATAGGTCGGGACGAGAGTGGGGGGCTAATGATGATGCACATAAGTGAGAATTTCTCAGATCACGACACGTGGTGAATGACGCATCACCCGCTACAACTCATTAGACTCCTGGGGGGCTACCGAGGCAAAATCAGTGTGGAGCACTGATGACCTTCCCCAGTTCGTCTCCGAGCTTACACTCCGCCCCTTACCCAAGAGCGACCTAACCGCCGAACTGGCGCCCATTCTCCTGTGCTCGTCTCCGAGCTATTGTAAAGCTGAGCCTCCTTGGCCTCCCGCCTCGTCTCCGTGCCTCACGTCGAGCTAAACCTCCCCAGCTCTTCCGGACAAACGAGAACGCAAGGCCCTAGCGCTTCCGCAACGGCTCCGCGTATCTCGCCAAAGCGAGATATCCGCTGCCCCACGTCCCGCGTCCCACGCTGACGCATCCCTCCATTAATGGGCGTATCCCGCCACTAATGAGGGGATCCCGTCATTCACACTGGCGTAACGTCAGGGGCGTAACCGAAGGCGAAGATCTCACGCATTCTCGATCCATACGACCATTATAAAAACCCCTCTCTCAGACGACTCGGGTAAGACAATTTTAATCCAATAAGCCGCTACTCTGCTCATTTTCCTCGGCTAACTTGATCGTTGGAGGGTCCTACGGTGGTCACCCACCCCGGGAATTCTTTGCAGATAGCTCGGTTTCACCTCAAAATCAACCTATTGAGATCCACACGCCCAAGAAGACAACCTTCAAGCCAAATCTTAGCCGTTCAATAGTGCTCGCTACAGATTGACGGAGGGCAGTATCTGATGGAGATCCGACCTCCATCAGAACCTGACTAGTTGAGATTAAAAAAATCCTTTTCTTTCCTGTTTTTGGTAATTTTTTTCCGACCTTTAAATCGTTGTTATTTCTTAATAAGTCCACCAAATCTTCCCCTTTTTTTCCCAAATTAAACTAGCGTGGAATTTTTGCATGTGCATCACATGTAGAGTGACAAATATTAAGATGTTGTCATGGTATAAATTTGTAGCTACTTTTTATGGTACGTGGGCAGCTTTTTTCAAAATTTGCAACTAAGTTATTGCATACATTTTTTTATTTTGGAATTTAATGCGACGTGGACATTCCAATAAATTAGGTATTTTTTATTTTGTTTTTTTCGATTTTTTTCGTTGAAGTGATTTGTTTTTGAGAGAAGAATGAGATAATTAACCCCCATATATCCGCGTTAGACGGACCAGTTAGGCTACCTGCGGGAGGGTTGGGAGATCTTTAGGAGGGTCATTTCGTATGGTAGGTTAAGCATCTGAAGGTAAAAACGCTCGGATTTAAATGGGTGCAAGATTTTGTGCCATCACCCGATCCATATACAGAGCGGGTGGGGGTTTAATTCTTGCATAGATTAATGTCTCATCCATAAGTGGTTTAATAGGTAACATAGTTGTTTTTTATGGTTGATTTGAAAATGGTTTAGCAATCTAGAAAAAAATAATCATAGCAATTAGATCCGCTCTAATATTTGTGCTAATAATGATATCATTGCTTGCTTGGAGTAAATTGAGATTTTCTTCATAATTAATCGTACCGAATCCTTCTCTCTCTCTCTCCTGTTTATTTTTGCAGCCTGGAGAAATTTTATGATGGTTATAGCATGGCTAGTCACTGATAATTAGTTACATTGTAACCAATGAAAATTAGCCACTTAGTTTAATTAATAAAAATAAATTAAATCATTTAATACTCATATGCTCATCTTTTTCAGGATTACTAATTTATCCTCATCTTCTTTCTTCTTTTTCTTTTCACCCTAACCAGCTTTAATGGCCAAGGCAAGATGGACTCTCTTCATCATCACCATCTCCACCACCAGCAACCTCTTTCATATTTCTATTATGAGTTCAACCTCCTCTCCCAACATCCGCAGCATTTCATTCTCTCCATCATTCTCATTTCCATCTTTACAACCAATTAAATTGAAGAGATAACTTAAAAAATTCTCAATGATTTATCAAAAAGTCTAAATGCATAATTTCTATCCATAATAGAATAATGATTTTTTTTGTTTGATTTATGAAATGGAAAAACCCTAGTGGTTTTGTTTCAAGATTATGTCCATGGTGTAAATTCTTACTTGAATCTCTCCAATTCCCTAAATATTGATTCTTTATTCGATTAAATTTTGATGAGAATTTTTTTTAATAAAATTTCTTGCGATGATCAAGAATTCATAGATGACCTAATTTCGAAATTTAAACATTGAAAAACTATTTTGCACTCCAGCATTTTGTTTATGTATTGTGATTTCAACTTTCAAAGGAAAAACAAAGAAAACATGGCATATAAAAATTTAGTATTAAAATGATTTTTAATGTTCAAAGTTTGAAGAGAATGTTCAAAAAAGGTTGCTGCCATGGACTTGTTGAAGAGCAAAGGTTTAATTAAGTGAAATAAGAGGGGGGAGGGAGAGAGGGGGGTATATTATTGGAACTCTAAGAAAAAAATAAATGGTATTAAGATGATTTTTATTAATTAAGCCATGTGGCTAATTTTCAGTGGTTACGGCGTAACGAGTAGGGGTGTAAACGAGCCGAACTCGAGCCAGCCAAGCTCGGCTCGAGTTCGGCTCGTGGTTCTTTTTATCGGCCAAAGTCCGGCTCGTTTAGTTAATCGAGCTAGAGATGCTCAGCTCAAGTCCGGTTCGATTAAACATGCCCAGCTCGTATTCGGTTCATTTGTGGCACATTAACTAAACGAGCCGAGTTCACGAGCCGAGCTCAACTGAGCTCGTTTGTGAGCTCGGCTCGTTTTCAGCTCATTTACTCATATTAATAGTATTTTCCAAGAAAAAAACATAATTAACAATAATGCTTAAAACTCAGGGTTTTGAGATATGGAAAAATTAAAAAACATTAACATCTAGGGCATTGAATGGGTCTAAGTGCTGGGTTTTATATTTATCTCAGTACACTTTATATACTGTCATTTAATTGAATTAAGTGTTCTGAGAGTTGTATAGAATCTGCTATATATTACATATTACTGTTTTTTTCAAACTGCGTAACCCAGCCGAACCCGAGTCAATACCGAACGAGCCTAGCTGAGCTCGAGTCCGGCTCGTTTAATAAACGAGTCAGGCTTTCTGGCTCATGTCCGGCTCATTAATAAATGAACCGAATTTGAACGAGCTGATACCGAGCCGAACCTTAATCAAACCCGAGCTGGCTCGTTCAATTACCACCCCTAGTAACGAGTCATCTCCTGTTGTTACCACCATAAAATTTCTCAATAGCATGGGTGTGTGGAGAGAGAGAGAGGAATGTGAAGCTCCAAATCTCATCCTCGTTATACTGATCAACTCAAGGTCATAAAAAT
Source organism: Agapanthus africanus (assembly GCA_030015575.1). Classification (NCBI taxonomy): domain Eukaryota; kingdom Viridiplantae; phylum Streptophyta; class Magnoliopsida; order Asparagales; family Amaryllidaceae; genus Agapanthus; species Agapanthus africanus. The sequence continues at coordinate 522,041,584 of JASDDO010000016.1, read as the reverse complement.
AGAACGGTTTATCCCTACTATTATAGTGGTAATAGAATGGGCTCTTCAATTTTGAAATTGATTGATAATATGACATTTCCATTCTTGAAAAAAAATCAATAAAATATCAAAAAAATTCCAACTAAGATTCATGACAACTAACCCTACAATTTATTATACAAAAAACTAAACCCATCACATACTAACTTCGTGGGCTATATTATTACAATTTTTATGGAAAAAATGTCATTGAAATTTAATATATACATGCATTGCACGTGTAAATTACTAGTTTAGTTAATAGGAATGCGTAAGTATTTCTTAGAAATACGAAGATTCTGAGTTCCAAAGATAAAAGTTGAGACTTTCTTTTTGGCCTAAATTACACTAAAATACCCTTCACCATCATGATTTTTCACTAAAATATCTTAGGCTTTTTAATTACAATAAAACACCTTAAGTGCTACTTTTGAGGTTATTTTAGTGAAATTTTTTCCTGAAAACCCTTAATTTAAGGCATTTGACTATAATAAAAATTTTTTAAGGTATTTTTGTGAAAAAATGATAGTTAAGGGTATTCTATGTAATTTACCTTATTTAACACTGGATTTTATGTATACCCTCTTTATAAAACTAGATTTTGATCCCACGCGTAACGCATAGGATCAAAGACGGTCGAATATATTTATAGACAAATATATTTTTTTGTTATGTTAAGAAAAAAAACTTGCTATGTTCAAGGAAAAATATACAAATATTATTTTTATACACATATGTTTTCATTATGTTTGAAAAAGAATAAATGATGTTGTTAGTTATTTAGATTCAAATATTAAAATCTTTAAGAAATGACTCAATCATGAACATTTTTTTTGCAAAGGAAATCATAAACTTTTGTCTTTGCAAAAAACTTAATATATAATGTTCTAAGGATAAACTTTGCAAAAAACTCAATCATGAATATTTTTTAAAATTTAAAATAAAAAAATAAGGGAAAAATTACTTGATTACTTTTAGTTATGAGAAATTCTTGAGAAATAACATTTTAGCAAAAAAAAATTAAAATAAAATAAAAACCTAATTATTAAAAAAGAAATAGCCTACAAATTAATTTTTCTTTGTTCTTGGATCTCATATTAATGGGTATTTTGAAAATGAAAATGAAAAAAGATAAGGAAATAAATATAGGTAAAGAAAAGGGCAAAAGGGAAAAGACCAAAATTAGTGGTTTGATTTGCAAAAGATTTCCCGACCAACCCAATTTTATATTAAAGTAATAGATAGATAGATATTTGATCCCACACATAACGTGTGGAATCATAAACGATCTAAAATGTTTATAAAGGAATCTCTACATTACACATGTAAGCAATATGTGATAAAAAGAATGTATAGATCCAACATTTTTATAACACCCTAATTCATTTATACCATATTCTATTTGAGTATTTTCTAATCTTGTGGCTATTTCTTGATTATTATTTGTTTTGGGTACGGATAGTGCTTTTGGTATCTGTAAATAGTATCCGACCCGACCCACATACTTGAAACCCCTTATGGTTCAAGATTACGTTATATCCTTACTAGTACAGAGGATTCGTGCACACATATATGTTCTTATATATGTATCTTATACCTAGTATCTGCATATATTTTAAATAATACAGATTATAATCTGATAATATATTTTAAATATCTAGCATGGCCTGCATCATACCCATACCCTATGGCTGCATCCTGACATCGAGTTCTTATCCCGTTTTACATGTATCAGTTCTTGGGGGTATACATTTTCTTTAACCGAATATCGCATTATGGTTTTGGTTGATACGTATATTATCCGTATTTTAAAACTAGATTTTTAGAGGTGACCCGGATATTTTTCGGAATATATCTAATATTAGCTATAAAATCTATAATATATATTATAAAATTTACTATAACCTAACAGTTATATATTTATAGGAATAATAATATATTTATATCCTAACTAAAATATCCTCAGCCTCTCTCTCTCTATATATATATATATTTTAAAAACCTATTCACAACACCTCTCTCTCCTCAATATTTCTTTCTTCATCTCTATACCTCCTCACCGCGAGAAACTCTAGCCGAGTCCTAATCCTCGTCGCCATCACCCTCGCCCTCGTCCTCTCGTCGGCACCACCACCTCCTCATCATCCTCACTCCACGCCGCCGCCACGACCCCGACAAACCCAACACCCAAGCACCCAAGAAACCCATCTCCACCACCGCCGACCCCCTAGTCTCCTCGCTCTCGTCATCATCCTCTCGACCTCACCTCCTTCTCCTCTCCCCCTTTCCTCTCCCGAGCACCCGACCACGACACCCTGCATACCCGACAACCAAGAAACCACTCACCGCATCCAACCCTAGACCTCGTCGTCGACTTTGTCGCAACCCCAGACCTCACCTTCATCACCTCCTCGCCCTCGTCACCACACCTTCGACCTACCCACAACCCCGACACCATAAACCTCTGCAGACCCGAGAACACCCTACAGGCCCGACACCCAACACCCGCAACCCAAAGACCTCTCATCGCTGGAGATCATCCATCATCGTCGTCACCCCTCTCTGTCCCCTGAGCCCAGAAACTAGAGCCAACACCAGAGAACACAACCTACTCTTCTCCTCCTCCTTCTTTTTGTTCTTTCTTTCTCTCTTTCTTTTCTTCTCTGTTCTTGACCGTCGCCGGAATCGCGCACGCCGCCTACGATCCAGGCGACCCAATCGTCATCCTCATCCAGCATGGTCACGTCTTGGATTAGCCAGGTCCAGTCTTGTATGCGCGTGTGTGCATCGCGATGTTTATCCGACGTCGAACATGACGTACGTACCCCGTCGTGAGATCCGATCAGGCAAGTTTATCTTGCTACATGCTATGCTACTATATTTATATCCATATGAATAAAAATAATACATATATTTTAGTTATGCATCCCATGTTATAGTTTTACCGTTTTACGATACCCGTACGTATCCGTACTGACAATTGCATATCTAATTACATGCCGGAACACCCTGATATCATTTCACTATTATATTATCATGACATGTTATCTAGATTGCATCATAAGTAGTCATGGACATATAACATGTTATTACAGATAGACACATATAGATCCTGATATCCGCCGTGTTTACCGTGTCCAGATTTTCATTACAGTTTTACATTGGGTATCCATTTGATACATATGCATCATATGACATGTTCACGACACACTACTTGACTTGTTATTTGATCCTGTTACTAATACAGACAATCCTGACTTGTTGTCCTGATGGACGGAACCTGTTGTCTACATAGACAAACATGTACCTGCTTGATTTTGTATTGGCATTAGACTTACATTATCAATACCTGACTTGAACACATAACCTTGGGGGTAAGGGGAAATCAATGATGAAATATGACTTGTAACTCAACAGTTCGATACTTATACTGATCAGTCTTTACGGGTTAGGCCAGCCCCAGGATGATGCTGCTGACATCATTCATCTGTACATGTTACCTGTTTACTGCCTAGCGGCACGTCTCGGATTCAGCCTGAGAATCTTGACCATGGTCCCGGGCACGCACGGTATACTATTGAGTTATATCGATGATTCCATTAAATTGATTTCAAAGACTTCAGAGTAGATAACCTAGTAGCACAGTTTAGGTTACTCATCACACTTCACATATACATACATACCTCACCGTTCATATCCCTGTTATTCTTTATATTCATGTTTACCTATATCGTTGCATTCTGGTTATTATTGTTATTTTGATATTATGATGCACTGACGTCTGGGTTTTGCATGGCACAGTTCCTCTATCTCTATCGCAGGCTGAATAGGAGTATTTTATCCGTCAAACCGAGCAGTGAGGATTGTGTTTAGTGATGTTTAGTTTAATTATTTTCCACAACTTTTATTTCTTGATGTGAGCCCATATTGGGACGTATTTCCAGATGTTGTTTATTGGATATTATTATCGTTTCCGTTTATACATTTTCTTGACACTTTTATTTGGCAAATGGACATGTATTAGATAGATTTTATATTTTACTATTCTTGATATCCTATAGACAGTTGCAATGTGACAGAGGTAGGAAATTTTCTAGCCACAAGTAGCATGGTTGGCTCTGTTACGCGCCGTAGTTAGCGCACTCTGGGAAACGGGGCGTGACAGGGTTTGTTTCGTATCAGAGCCATAAGATTTAGGATTAATCGGGTTTGGTTCTTTTGTAATTGGGTATTAAACCCAATACACTAATCAGAAAATCTGTAATTAGGAACATGTCCCGCCATATTACTAGCTTGCTATTCTTGAATCTATAACTATCTTGTTTATTGAATCCTGTTTACCGTTGGTAATCCTCTTCAGTGTCTTAGCTTCGGAATAATCGCGGATAGAGATTTGTGATCATACCAGAGGCGTGTTGATAACGCCGCATTGCTTGGAGTTATACGTGGGATGCTGGAGAACCAAAAACGGCAAACTGATCTAAATCAACGGCAAGCCGAGACTTTTAGGAGGGTCTGCGGACATTCCAGCAGTCCGTAGACGCAGTAGCGACCAAGCCAGCACAGCGTGAGGGCACTGTGGTGGACTTCATGAGGCTTGGTCCGTCCAAATTTAAGGGATTGGAGGGGCTATTACCAGCGGAGCAGTGGCTAGTTGATACGGAGAATCTTCTCGTCGCCGTACAGATTCCAGATGACAAGAGAGTGGATTTTGTACGCATCCAACTGGTGGATTATGCCCGCGAGTGGTGGCTCATGGAGGAGACCCATCTGCCCAAACCGATCAGTTGAGCAACGTTTTCGCATAGTTTCTTGGAGAAGTTCTTTCCGCAAACCGCTCGAGAAGAAATGGAAGAAAAGTTTATGAGCCTGAAGCAAAATGGTGGATCCGTTGATGCGCATGCGGCTGAGTGGACTCGGCTTAGTCGATTTGCGGGGTCTTTGGTTACCAACAATGCAGATAAAGCACAAAGGTTTATGTGCAGCTTGGATGTGGAGATCAAGAGACGCATTATATCTCTGGGATTGACCACTTTCTCAAAAGTTCTCAAGGCCGCCATGGAGCAGCAGAGCTTATCGGAGAAAGCGAAGAGTACGCAACAATAAGCCGCCGTAGTGTGAAAGCCGTCGTTTACGCTGAACAGAACACCTGTACGCAAAGGCATCCCAGTGAATAGACGAGGCATTGTACCTATGAAGAAGCTCGTCGTATCTGATCAGAAAAGAAGTATGATTTTTGACTTTTGCCATCTACCCGAACACTTACAGAAGGAATGTCGAAGGAGGATTGGACTCTGTCTTGTTTGCAGATCAGCTGACCATACCATCAATACTTGTCCTTCAAAGCTACGATTGAGGGACGATACTCAGAATCTACTGCAGAAGCAGATGCATGGGCAAAAGTAGATTACTCATGGGCCTAATCAGGCATTGGCCTTTACTTTGACGGCCGAGGAGGCTAAGGCTTCAGATGAAGTCGTTTCAGGTATCTTACCCGTTCATAATTTTCTCGCGTTAGCATTATTCGATTCAGGTGCATCCCATAGTTTTATGTCGTCCGAGTTTATTACTGCACACTCGATTCCACACGCGGCCATGTCTAGTTGTTGGGACATACACACTGGGAATGAGAAGATTATATCTAGTAGCGAGTGCTGTAGGGTGTTTTTCGTCACCCCATTGAGATGGGAATGCGCGCGCACTTGTCAGACGCATTACAGATTCCCTTGCCTAGGGTAGGCTGGGGTTTATTGATTGTGGGGATCCAAATCTCCGGCAGCCGCGGACTAAGCTGCCGTTAATTACCCCTCGCTTTTGGAGCGAAAGAACCTCCGATTGACGGGTCAAACAGGTCATGCGAACTCAATGTGCAGTGTTGTGCTTTGAAGGGGTTTTGGATATATCGGGAGGTGTTTTTAGTGTGGAGTACATGTAAAATGAGGGGGAAAGGCGTCCAAAGGACGCGTGAGCGCCAGTGCTTGGGCGCTTGGGTTAGCGCTAGACGCTTGGGTGCTGGCGCTGGGGCGGGCGCCTCATGTTCCCGGCACGTGGGCGCTCGGGCGCTAGCGCCTCACGTGCCCGGCACGTAGGCGCTCGGGCCCTAGCGCTTCGGACGCTCGGGCGCTAGCGCTCATATGTCCGGCACGTGGGCGCTCGGGCGCTAGCGCCTCACGTGCCCGGCACGTGGGCACTCGGGCCCTAGCGCTTTGTGCGCTCGGTCGCTAGCGCTTTGGGCGCTAGCGAAAGGAGAGGTTTTTTACCCCAGAAATAGGAGTTAAACTCCAAAAAGAGAATTTTTAGTGGAGTTAAACTCCTGAAGATCTGGATTAGGAGTTAAACTCCTTTGAGGATTTGGGTCTTGGAGTTGAACTCTCTAAAAATCTTCAGAGGTTCTTCTCTCTTAAGCCTGTGATCTTCTCTTGAGCCTTGGATCTTTTTCAAAGTGGGATTTTCGGAGATGAGTCTCGTTCTTCCTCCTCTTTGTTGGCCGGTTCTTGAAGAACAAGTGGGGTGAGATCTTAAAACCCTCCCCTTTTTGAGATCTAATGGAAGATCTGAGCTCTCCTTTCTGGGTTTTGTGGTGAAAAACTATTTAGTTTTGGAAAAGAAAAGGTAAAACTCTTGATTTAATTCAAAAGAAAGAAAAAGGTTTAGAACCTTGAGGAAGGAGAAGGAGGCACAGACCTTGATTTTTTTAGAGAGAGAAAAAGATCCTGAGATATTTTTATTATCTTTGCCTTTATAAGCTATACACTTTACATATAGCCTCTCGGGCTTTACAAAATGACATTTTGCCCATCCCATGTCTCATGTGCTATTTTTTTTGCACATAAGCCATGGGCTTTACAAAAAATTAGCTTTATGTCCATTTTTCTTACATTTATTCAAAAAAATAAAAAAAGGAATACACCAAAATTATTTATTACAAATTTTTTTATTTTGGCATGGCGGAAGGCCGGACGCTTCGTGTTCGGGCTCGACCCGGGCATTGGCCCACTTGACCTGGGCTTGGGCCTACTTGGCTTGGGGTTGACTTTGATTTTGACTTGGTTAACCGGGGTGTAAATTTCGATCCCAACAAAGTGCCCCCCATTAATAAATGCACACAGCATACGTGGGTCGTGTGCATGAAATTGATGGATCTTCTTTCACGTGGAAGCGACTTGATTTGGTTCCCGCTTTTTTGGGAAGCCGGCACTGCTCTTTTTACGACCCTCCGAGATGGAGTGTCTGGTTGACTTGATTCCAAGGCGGAGCATAATTCCGACGAGGAGGTCGTTGTTGCCTTTTTAGCGACGTGGACGGTCGGTGCTGCCCTTTTAGCGACGTTGACGGTCGATTCTGCCATTTTAGCGACTTGGACGGTCGGTGCCGCCCTTTTTGTGACTTGGACGGTCGGTTCTGCCATTTTAGCGACTTGAACGGTCGGTGCTGCCCTTTTTATGACGTGGACGGTCGGTGCAGCCATTTTTGCGACGTGGACAGCCGATGCTTCCCTTTCAGCGACTTGGACGGTCGGTGCTGCCCTTTTTGCGACGTAGACTGTCGGTTTTGCCCTTTTTGCGACTTGGATGGTCAGTGTTTCCCTTTTAGCGACGTGGACAGTCGGTGCTGCCCTTTTTGTGACTTGGACGGTCGGTGCTGCCCTTTTAGAGACTTGGACGGCGATACTGCCCTTTTAGCGACTTGGAAGGTCGGTGCTGCCCTTTTTGCGACATGGACAGTCGGTTCTGCCCTTTTTGCGACTTGGACGGTCGGTGCTGCCCTTTTAGTGACGTGGACGGTCGGTGCTGCCCTTTTTGCGACTTGGACGGTCGGTGCTGCCCTTTTAGCGACTTGGACGGTCGGTGTTGCCCTTTTTGCGACTTGGACGGTCGGTGCTGCCCTTTTTGCGACTTGGACGGTCGGTGCTGCCCTTTTTGCGACTTGGACGGTCGGTGCTGATTTGATGCGAATTGGGTTAACATCAGCATCGCTATACTGGAATATGGTACCAGGAGCGAATCCTCATCTGCCATGACAGGACTTGGGGATTTTGTTTTTCGTTTGGCATCGGCATCGATGCACTGGAATATGGTACCAGGAGCGAATCATCATTTTCCATGAGGAGATTTCCCTCATTCCCAGTTTAACGACTTAGGGGTCATCTGTTCCCAGTTTAACGACTTAGAGGTCATCTATTCCCAGTTTAAAGACCTAGGGGTCTATTGGATTGAAGTTTGGAATTTTGGTCTTAGGGTAGGCATCAGCGTTACTAACACTGAAGCACATGTGGCAGGAGCAATTCATCATTTGCCTTTTTCCTGTTGGGAAGCGATGGCTTAGGAGATAGGTTTAGGTCCCTATCACCTAAGGCTTTTCAATTTTATGAGCCGTAAGGGTCCCATAAAAGCATTTCCGAGCTACATGGAGCCCGATGAGCCCGGGGAAGTCCAATAACTGGACTTCCTAGCTTTCTCCCTATGAGTCGAAAGGATCTCGTAGGTGTACTTTCTTCTTAGGAGTCGTGAGGACTCCCAAGTATGTTTTTCCTTTGTGAGTCGTAAGGATCCCACGAAGGTGTTTTCTTACAAGTCGTGAGGATCCCGTAAGTTTGTTCTCCTCATGTATCGTGAGGACACATGAGTGGGTCTTCCTAAATGGGGCATAATTCCAACGGCGGAGACCAGCAGCGTAACTGGTGGTTGCGGTGGGGCATGGGTATGATGAGAATTATTTGAGCCCATGGATTATATACGGTAGCCAGTTTGGGGACCAACCGTAGTGCTAGGAGAATTTTAAGAAATTGGATTTTGGTTGGCGTCTGCATCGTTGCACTGGAATATGGTACCAGGAGCGACTCATCATTCGCCGTTCGGGGACTTGGAATTTAGATCTTTTTTGGTATCAGCATTGCTGCACTGGAATAATGCCAGGAGCAACTCATCATTTGCCCCAGGAGGACTTGGGATATGGTTTTTGGGTCGGCATCAACACCGCTAACACTGAAGCAATGCCAGGAGCGACTCATCATTTGCCGTTGGGAAATCTTGCGATTTGGGTTTTTGGTCGGCATCAGCACCGCTAACACTGAAGCGAAATGCCAAGAGCGACTCATCATTTGCCGTTGGGAAAACTTGGGATTTGGGTTTTTGGTCGGCATCAGCACCACTAACACTGAAGCGAAATGCCAGGAGCGACTCATCATTTGCCGTTGCCCGTTGGGGAGCGGTGGCTCAGGAGACAGGTTTAGATCCCTATCACCTAAGGCTTTTCAATTTTATGAGCCGTAAGGGTCTCATAAAAGCATTATCTCCCTACGAGTCGGGAGGATCTCGTAGGTGTATGTTCTTCTTAGGAATCGTAGGGATCCCTAAGTGTGTTGCTCTTTTGTGAGTCGTAAGGATCTCACGCAGGGATTTTCTCCTCACAAGGTCGAGAGGACTTTGCGAGTGTATTTTATCTCTTTTCACGAGTTTGCGCCCTTTCGGGTTCTCACAAACTCGCCGGCAGTCCTGCTGTTTTTACTCACGGAGCCCTTTCGGGTTTTCATCCGTGCTCGTTTTGCTTGTGGACATACCATTTTTTTTGGCGCTGGTGGGACTTTAAAAGTAGTCTCACCGGCAGGACTTAGGAGAGATAGGGGTCGTTTACGCTCGTAGATTGTATACGGTTTTACAGGATGTATGATCTAAACCATAGGGCTGGTGTGCTCAATTCACCTACGACTTGGAGCATTCACGCGTAGTATTTCTTAAGATATCGGCCATTGATGGATGGCATGGGCCTTTCTCCCTTGACATTTATCAGTTGGTAGGATCCTCCGTCAAACACTTTCTCGATAACGTATGGTCCTTCCCAGTTTGGCTCGAATTTTCCCTTGGCATGTCGATTGGGGATGATCGGTCTTTTGAGGACCAACACCAATTCACCTTTCTTAAAAGCGCGGAGACGGGTTATCTTGTCATAGGCCCGTGACATTTGGGCTCGGTATAGCTCCAAATTTTGCTGCACCGCGAGCCTCTTTTCTTCGAGGGCGTCGAGCTCTTCAAGCCGAAGGAGCACGTTTTCCTTCTCCGTCAACTCGTGCTGAATGGCCATTCTTAAGCTTGGAACTTCGACTTCGAGAGGGAGGACCGCCTCCACTCTGAAGAGCAATGAGTATAGAGTGGGCTGAGTTGGAGTACGGTGCATGGTACGATATGCCCACAACGCCTCGTGAAGTTTGAGATTCCAGTATCTCTTGTTGGTTGAAGCATTTTTCCTCAGGAGCTTGCATAGAGTCTTATTGAAGGCTTCGGCTAGCCCATTGGCTCTTGGATTATAGATGGAGGAATATCTCCAGTCTATCTTGTGCTGTGTAGCGAACCTTGAGAGTTTGAAGCTCTTGAAAGAAGGCCCGTTGTCAGAAATGATTCTTCTTGGCGTACCGAAGCGGTATAAAATATTATGCTGGAAGAATGTCAGAATATCTTCTGTCTTGACTTCTTTTAGCGGGACAGCTTCAGCCCATCTGGAAAAGTAGTCTGTTGCAGCCAGTATGAACCGGTGGCCTTTGGATGGCGGAGGATCAATTGGACCAACTATGTCAGTGCCCCAAACTTCGAAGTGCCATGACGCCACCGTAGGATGCAACGGATTGGGATGCTTATGATTGAAATTACCATGGATTTGGCAGAGATGGAATTTCTTTGCATGCTCTTCGCAATCCCTTATCATGGTGGGCCAGTAATATCCAAGCCATTTGATCTCAAGCCGCATTTTGGGGCCGGACTGGTGAGCCCCCCAGACGCCTGAATGAACTTCTTTCATGACCTTTTGGGCTTCGGCCAATGACAAACACCTGAGCCAGAGTTGGTCATATGACCTGCGGTATAGCATGTCATTTACAAACACGTATCGGAGAGCTCTCTTCTTCAACTGAATCCTCGCAGATTTTCTTTAGGGCAGCTTGTCGTATCGGAGGTACTCTATGAAGGGTTCTCGCCAATTGGGCTCGTCTTGGATGATCGAAGCTTCTTCGGTATGAGTGTTCTCTTGTTCTACGCTTTCTTCTTCACGCAAAGTGGCTGGAGGTAGAATTTGCCAGCTTCTGACTATGATTAGAATTTCGTCCATATTAGGATCAGCCGGCTCTTTAGCTAGGCGAGCGAGTATGTCGGCTTTTCAATTCAACGCTCTATGGACTCTCATTAGTTCAATGTGAGTAAACCATTTCATGAGTTCCACCACTCGCCTTCTGTACCAAGCTAACTCGGGTTTGTATATCTTATAGTCGCTGCTTACTTGGTTGATGACAAGCTGGGAATCACTGTAGACTTGTAGCCGAAGGATTTCCATTTCTATGGCGAGCTCCAAACCAGCTATCAGAGCTTCATACTCGGCCTCATTGTTTGTGCGAGGCCTCGCCGTAGGGTTCCTATTGATGGTGTGATGAACACCAATCCAATCCCTGCTTTTATCTCCGGGATGCTTGATTTGCTGGAGGCCTTCATTGAAGAGGCACTATCGAAGTAGAGCTCCCAACATGGCTCATTTTCCTCGAGGTGCAGCACTTGTTCGTCGGGTAGCTCGCAATTAAGCGGTGACCCCTCTGATATGGGATGAGCAGCAAGGAAGTTTGTGAGAGCTTGTCCTTTTATTGCTTTCTGAGGAGTATAAACTATGTCAAACTCAATCAGCATGATAGCCCATCTTGCCATTCTGCCGGTTAGGCTTGCCTTGGTCATTAAGTGTATGAGCGGGTCGACCCTGGAGATCAACATAACCCGATGAGCAAGTAGATAGTGCATTAGCTTCTTCACAGCGAATATCAGGGCCATGCATTGCTTTTCAATCGGGGAATAGTTGTATTCCGCCCCAACTAAAGTTCGACTGAAGTAGTAGAGGGCATTTTCTTTTCCCTCCTCGTTGTTCTGGACAAGGAGCGCACCGAGTGACTCATCTAGCACGACATTGTAGAGAATTAGCTGTTTATTTGGAACGGGAGCGGCCAGCACTGGAGGGTGCAACAAATATTGTTTGATTCTTTCGAACGCTTCTTGACATTCAGCATCCCAGACCAAAGGAGCTCCTTTCTTCATGAGCTTTAAGAAGGGCCTACATCTCCCCGATAAATTTGAGATAAACCTCCGTATATAAGCAAGCTTGCCTTGAAAAGATCTTAGCTGCGTCAGACTCTTTGGAGGAGGCATCTCCATGATGGCCTTTATCTTTGATGGGTCAACTTCGATCCCTCGATGTCGGACTGTGAAGCCTAGAAATTTTCCCGATGACATGCCAAAAGCGCACTTTAGAGGATTCATCTTCAGATTTTATTCCCTTAGTCTAGTGAGAACGGTTCTAAGATCTTAGATGTGGTCGGCCTTGGCTTTAGTTTTGACGACCAGATCATCAACATAGCATTCGGCGACTTTATGGATTAAGTCATCAAAGATATTGGTCATTGCCCTTTAATATGTAGCACCTGCGTTCTTTAGTCCGAACGGCATCACTTTGTAGCAGTATATTCCGATCGGGGTTCGAAATGCTGTGTATTTCTCATCCTCAGACGACATCTTGATCTGATTATATCCATACGAGCCATCCATAAAGGTGAACAGCTCGTAATTTGAGGTGTCATCGACCATCATTTCCATGACCAGCAGCGGAAAGTTGTCTTTAGGACAAGCCTTGTTGGGGTCCCTGAAATCGACACAAACTCGGATCTGTCCATTTTTCTTTTTCACTGGGACTATGCATGCGATCCAGTCCGCATATTTCTCTTCCCTGATGAAGCCGACATCGATGAGTTTCTTGGTTTCCTCGATGACCTTTTCTTCCAGTTCCTTTCTCATTCTTCGAGGAGCTTGTTTGACTGGCTTGACATCTGGAGAAATAGCCAGCTTATGCACGGCTACCTCAGAAGAAAGGCCAAGCATTTCTTTGTATGTCCATGCGAAGCAGTCGATGAACTCATGCAGCAAGTCAATTATCCGCTCTTTCATTTCCTTTGACAAGAGTGAGCTGATGTAGGTCGGCCTTGGATTATCGGGCGTTCCTAAGTCAATCTCGGTTAGCTCGTCAAAGGTTGCTTATCCGCCATCTTCGAGCTCTTGAGGATCTTCTTCTAGCTCGGCTATCTCATCATCATCATTTGATCTTTCACTGGCTTCACCAACATGGATCATGTAGCATGCTTTGGAATCAGGTTGAATGAAGCCTATGCCCCGTCTATCTGGAATCCGTCCATCGATGAGTGCTCGGACCTATGACGGATGCCATAGCCCTTCATAAAACTTTGCTTTAGACTCCGTTTGATATAACCGGCATCCGCACCTTTTGAAATATTCCCGCATCTCGGGTGGATAGTACATGGGATTGAGGACGACTCTTATGCCTCTCTCATAGGGAAGGCACGTGACAGACAAATCGTCCGAGTGCACAACGGAGTTTGACCCATAAAACAGGATGCCCTTCTGTCCACTTTTCCTCCCAGGAACGTAAAAAGTTTTCAGCTGGTCCACGGTAGAGACTGACAACGCATCGAGCTCTTTGCACATCCGTTCCGGCACCCTTGTGATGGCCAGGGACCCTTCTGCAATTTCGAAGGTCTCTCGTAGTTTCGCTTGCTGCATGGGGGTCCAATCTGCACAGCTGTTGCACGGCAGGTCCTCTTCCTCCGACTCTTCAGTGTCGCTGCCAAGATGAGGGCAGACTTTGCTGCTAGATGGGCTTTCAGTATCGGATTCATCCGTATCGCTACCGAAACGAGGGCGAGTTTTATGGAAGGACGGACTTCCAGCGTCAGACTCATCAGTGTCGCTACCGAAACGCGGGTGCACTTGGTCGTTTTTTTCTTTTGAAAGTGACAGCTGGCTCAGATTTGATTTTGAGTCTTGGGGCCGTTCTATCCTCTGTCAGTTGTGGCTTAGCATTTTGGTGGTTCATGAAGTACCGAGAATCTTCATATCGGACTTCATGCACACCGAATGGCCGGATGTCTCCGTCAATGCGTTTTGCTTTGCCATTTTTAGTATACTTCATGCATTGATGAAGAGTTGATGGAATGATGCCGTAATCGTGGAGCCACGGCCGTCCCAAGTGAATTTTATAAGACGTGTCAGCGTCGATCACGTATATCTTAGCTTCAGTTTGCAGATCCCCAAATTTGATTGGCAAAGCTATAAACCTCTGAACTTACTGGCAGTTTTGATTGAAGCCTTGAATGACAATCTTTTCCCTTGATAGGTGTCGGACGTCCATTGACAAACTCTTCAGAGTCCGCAAGTTCATGATGTTCACTGAGGATCCCGGATCAATCAATATGCGATTAATCCGATCTCCATCGCTGTATCCGGTCACGTAAAGCGGCCGATTATGCTCAGTCGTTTCTAGTAGTAAGTCTTCATCCTTAAACGTGATTGCGGTGGCATGTAGAGCGTATTGGGCTTCTTTCATATTAACTTCTGCAAAGCGAGCCTGATACCGCTCGGGGTTTTGTAGAGCGTGAATGAGAACATCTCTAAGCTCTTTAGATAGGACCAAGGCATCGTAGATGCTCAGGAGAGACAGGAGCTTTCGGAGATGAGCCAAGACATTGTAGTCCACTGAAAAAGGACTTGAGTTTTCATTAGCCGGCTCTCTGCCATCTTCCTTATTAGCCACCTGTTTTTCTTTTCCTTTTAGAGCGTTTCCCTGATTTGGCGGTAAAGCCCTGCCGCTTCTAAGCTGGATTTGGTTAGCCTTTGTGGCGAGCTCCTCGCCCTTTTCGGGAAAACAGAGCTCCTCCTCAGAGTCGCTACCAAGATGGATGGCGTAGCAGGTCACTATAGGGATCACCTCATTGGAGTCTTATTCTAACTCCTCCAGAATTTCAGCCGCTTCTACAGGGAGGAACTCCTTCAATTGAATCAGAGTTCTTTCCTGCTGTTCATAGTCTTCGAGGGAATCGATATATTTTTTAATGGTCGATCTCCCTGCAAACTCCTTTTCGCGCCGAGCTGCATTTTTCTTCTTCTTGAGCCTTTTGGATTTTGAGCCTGATTGGGCCGAATTGGCAGCTGGAATGGTAGGCTTCTTTTGCCCTTCACATTCCGTCCTGGGCTCTTTCTGAAGTAGCTTTAGCATCTTCTTCGTCTTATTAGATATGTGCTTACTCTAAGGAGGCTGCGGTGAGTCGGTTTCATTTCTCAGGGCAGCGGGATCGGCTGTCTGCTCCCAGAAGGCTTCAGTTTCTGTCTGTATAAAGTTGGTGGTTGCAACTTGATTGTTCACCAACACACTTTTGGACAGCTCGATCTTTCCAGCCTTGTACTGCTTCTCGACCCAGTCCTTAAAGAGATAGTAACCCTCGATCGCATGGCTCACTACTCGGTGGTACGGGCAATACAGGGGATTGTCGGCCATTTTTGCTTCTTTAGGTCTTTTTGACTCCGGCAATTGTAGACCGTTGTTCAAGGAATCTTTAAATATCTTGCGGACCTTGTCCCTTCTGAAAGAGTAAACCTTGTTCTTTTTCTCCTCTAGGGAAGGCCCATCTCCTCCCAGCAATGGCTTTCGAGACCGGTTGGTTTTTGAATCGCCTGCCCTTCGCTTGTCTTCATTGTCAGACGCATTGAAGACATTGGTACTGCTGGAACTCCTGCTTCTACGGTTGTCGTCCCTCTTGCTTTTCCAAGTCTTGTCTCTCTAAAAGTCCGGGGTAGACTCTTGCTTCGAGCGTTCCAGCAATTGTACTTTCTTGGTTAGCTCTTGAAACGTCTTGAGGCCTGGTGTACACAAGAATGGGACCATCCAATTGCTGAGGTTCCCAATTAGAAGGATGACGGACTGGTCCTGCTCCAGCGGCAGTTCCCACTTGACAGTGAGGTTGCGCCACCGGGCAATAAAGTCCGTGTTGCTTTCATTCTTTCCCGGCTTGGTCCTCATAAGGTCAGCAATGGAGATTTTATCACTGACACTCATGAACCTTTGCCGAAACAGAGACTCCATTTGGGCAAAGGTAATAACGGACCCGTCTGGTATACTTTCGTACCAGTCGAAGGCGATACCGGTCAGGCTGTTGACAAACTGACGAAGAAGGAGCGCATCATTGCCCCCTATATTTCCGCACGATGCTTAAAGTGGGCGACGAGCTTATTTGCGTTTCCCATCCCGTCAAATCTTCTGAATTTAGCAATGACGTAACCGTTGGGGAACTTGATCAGATCGTACTGTGCGGGATATGGCCGCTCACTACTGCCAATTTCTTTCTAAGCTTTGGCTTCGGCAACCAATGTTAACCTTGCTGGTGACAAAATCCATTATCCGGTCTCGTGTTAGCGGGATAGTGTTATCTGGGGCCAAGGCGTCCCCAGAAGCGGAATGTGGCCGGCTTTCATGCTGCTCGACCAATCTTGGACCTAAAAGGATAGGTATCAGACGCTTCATATTGTCATCATCCGGCTTATGAGTAGCGACTTATGCTTAATTGGGAGGCGCTCGAGCAATTTGAGCCGTAAGCTGCATCACAACGTTCGTTAGGTCGTCAATTTTCGAATAGAGCTTGGCCATCTCTTTATCTTTGCTCCTGAGCTATTTTTGAAGCTCTTGAAGCAGCTCTTGCTCCGCGGTCCTGGGGCGGAAAGTCGGCTCTTCCTCGTTGTCCGAGCTTAACTCTGCATGGACTGAGGGGTCTTTTTTCCTATCATCCTCATCGAGAGGGTTTTCATCATCCAGCGGAGGCGGCTGTTCTTAGGAAGTGGCAACCACATTCAAGCCAGAGTGGGCTTGGGATGTGGTGGCCCCATCCTTGCTTTTGCTGCGAAGGTTGTCGCTGGGGAGCCTACCCGCCATATAGACCATATGGATAATATATCCAGCCGTCTTTTTGTTATCAGCGGCTGATTTCACAGATCGCTGTCTTGACCCCCCTGTTTCGGTAAAGGGCAGTCGATTGAAGGCAGCTGGCCTGGCCGGATTCTTGAATGGTGCCGACGGTTCCTTTTTGGTTTTGCCCCGCTGTTTTCGCGCAGCACAGAGCGCCTGATAGACTCTTGAAGAGACAGTGTCATACTTTTTCTGTTGGGGCCGGGATACGTCTCTTCATAGCAACGTTCGGACCGCTGTCTTCTTGATTCTGGCGGTCATAGCATTTTTCTCAACCCACTTCAGAGGTTCGAAGGAATTGCTAATTTTTACGGCCGACTCAGCCGTCGTTGCGGAGTAACCCTGCTCTTGGAACCTCACAAGATTCCACATGGCCGAAGTCCTGGCCCTCCTTTTGGCTCGATACCTGAGCCGCTTCTGCCTTAACTTTTCTGTTTTAAGGACTTGGTAGACTTCGGCTTTTCGGGAAGACGCCGTAGACCGAGTGATAGAGAGGCCAAAGAAGATGCCCGATCATGCATTTGTTGGAGTCATCGCCTGAGCTCGTCCGCAACGTTTGATGTTGCCTATTGTACCGGAAGTCTTGCCCCCAGCTGGAGCACCAGAAAGTCGTTCAGACACCGTCTTAAGTTTTGGTTGTGGTACCTTAGCGATCACAACATTAGGACTCCTACCCCTTGAGACCGGCTTAGCCACCTATTTTGTCGGGATTTCTGCCAGATGAGTGCTTCCGGCGGGTAGATGATGATGGAACCAAACTAGCGGGGCAGTTCCTCCCACTGTCGACTGAGTCTTGCGGGGAGAACCACACGAGTATTGATCTTGACCACGTACGGAATCGGGGTCTCATCAGAGGCTGGATCCATCTTAGGAGACATTGTCGTTGAAAGTTGATTGTTGCACGGAAAAAAAACATTATTTCAGTACAAATATCGACATATATGTTAAAAGAATTTGCATGAACACTTGACCCGAGATATGGGAGGAGAGAAAGGTCCCACCGGGCGTGCCAGAATCTGTAGGGTGTTTTTCGTCACCCCATTGAGATGGGAATGCGCGTGCGCTTGTTAGGCGCATTACAGATTCCCCCTGCCTAGGGTAGGCTGGGGTTTATTGATTGTGGGGATCCAAATCTCCGGCAGCCGTGGACTAAGCTGCCGTTAATTACCCATCGCCTTTGGAGCGAGAGAACCTCTGATTGAGGGGTCAAACAGGTCATGCGAACTCAATATGCAGTGTTGTGCTTTGAAGGGGTTTTGGATATATCGGGGCCCCACAGAGTTTTTACGGAATGTGGGGCAGCGCCCCGTTTGAAAATTTTTCTAACGGGGGAGGTGTTTTTAGTGTGGAGTACACGTAAAATGATATGGAAAAGGCGTCCAAAGGACGTGTGAACGCCAGCGCTTGGCCGCTTGGGTTAGCGCTAGACGCTTGGGCTCTGGCGCTAGCACCTCATGTGCCCGGCACGCGGGCGCTCGAGCGCTAGCGCTATGGGCGCTCGAGTGCTAGCGCCTCACGTGCCCGACACGTGGGCGCTAGGGCGCTAGTGCTTCGGGAGCTAGCGCCTCACGTGCTCGGCACGTGGGCGATCGGGCTCTAGCGCTTCGGATGCTAGCGCCTCACGTGCCCTGCACGTAGGCGCTCGGGCGCTTCGGGCGCTATCGCCTCATGTGCCCGGCATGTGGGCGCTCGGGCTCTAGCGCTTTGGGCGATCGGGCGCTAGCGCTCTGGGCGCTCGGGCGCTAGCGCCTCACGTGCCCGGCACGTGGGCGCTCGGACGCTAGCGCTCTGGGCGCTCGGGCGCTAGCGTCTCACGTGTCCGGCACATGGGCGCTCGGGCGCTAGCGCCTTACGTGCCCGGTACGTAGGTGCTCGGGCCCTAGCGCTTTGCGCTTTGGGCGCTAGCGAAAGGAGGGGTTTTTTACCCTAGAAAAAGGAGTTAAACTCCAAAAAGAGGATTTTGAGTGGAGTTAAACTCCTGAAGGTCTGGATTAGGAGTTAAACTCCTTTGAGGATTTGGATCTTGGTGTTGAACTCCCTAAAAATCTTCAGAGGTTCTTCTCTCTTAAGCCTGGGATCTTCTCTTGAGCCTTGGATCTTTTCCAAAGTGGGATTTTCGGATATGGGTCTCCTTCTTCCTCCTCTTTGTTGGCCAGTTCTTGAAGAACAAGTGGGGTGAGATCTTAAAAACCTCCCCTTTTTGAGATCTAATAGAAGATCTGAGCTCCCTTTTGTGGGTTTTGTGGTGAAAAACTATTTAGTTTTGGAAAAGAAAGAGTAAAACTCTTGATTGAATTCAAAAGAAAGAAAAAGCTTTAGAACCTTGAGGAAGGAGAAGGAGGCACAAACCTTGATTTTTTTATAGAGAGAAAAAGATCCTTAGATATTTTCATTATCTTTGCCTTTATAGGCTATACACTTTATATATAGCCACTCGGGCTTTACAAAATGGCATTTTGCCCACCCCATACCTCATGTGCTATTTCTTTTTGCATATAAGCCATGGGCTTTACAAAAATTTGGCTTTATGCCCATTTTTCTTACATTTATTCAAAAAAATAAAAAAAGGAATACACCAAAATTGTTTATTACAAAAATTTTTATTTTGGCATGGCGGAAGGCCGGATGCTTCGTGTTCGGGCTCGACCCGAGCATTGGCCCACTTGACCTGGGCTTGGGCCCATTTGGCTTGGGGGTTACTTTGATTTTGACTTGGTCAACCGGGGTGTAAATTTCGATCCCAACAAGTGCAAGAATTGTTCGTTTGTTATCTGCAGACGAGAGTTATTCGCGGATTTCTTGGTGATTGACATTAGCAGCTATGATGTCGTCTTGGGAATAGATTTTCTTGGCACTTTCTACTCTCACATTGATTGTAGGGCAAAGAATGTGATTTTCCAGATTCCCAGACATCCGGAGTTCATATTTTTGGGAGGTAGAAGATCTGTCGGGACAGTCGAATTTAGGGCTAGGCCGACAAGCACCGTTCTTTCGTCGATGGAAGCAGATAAGGAGGAAGCGCCAGCAGTAATTCAAGAGTTTATGGATGTGTTCAAGGACATCTCGGGTTTACCTCCAAAACGAGATGTGGAGTTTGCGTTTGATCTTGTTCCTGGAGCAGTACCGATTTCAAAGGTATATTATCCGATGGCACCAGTGGAGCTAGAAGAAGTCAAAAAACAGGTCGCCGAATTACTATAGAAGGGTTAGATTCGCAGCAGCCATTTACCCTGGGGAGCTCCAGTTCTTCTAATCAAGAAGAAAGATGGCACGCGGAGGATGTGCATCGATTATCGAGAATTAAACCGGGTGACTATTAAGAACAAGTACCCGATATCTTGCATCGGCGAATTATTTGATCAACTCAGTGGCGCGAGGGTATTCTCAAAGCTGGATTTGCGATCCGAATATCATCAAGTTCGAGTAAAATCAGAAGATGTTTGCAAGGCAGCATTCCGGACTCGATATGGGAATTACGAGTACTTAGTGATGCCATTCAGAGTCACGAACGCGCCGGCGATATTTATGGACTTAATGAACCGAATCTTTTGACCATATTTGGAGCAGTTTATAGTAGTGTTTATCGATGATATTCTGGTCTATTCGAGGAGCCAAAAAGAGCATGCAGAACAATTGAAGATCGCACTGCAAACGTTGCGGCAAGAAAAGTATATGCGAAGATGAGCAAGTGCGAGTTTTGGCTCGAAGAAGTGAAGTTTTTGGGTCATGTCGTATCCGGAGATGGAATTGCTGTTGATCCTGAAAAGATTGCAGCAATTCATGATTGATCGATTCCGAAGAACGCAGAGGAGATCAGAAGTTTTCTTGGACTCGCCGGATATTATAGAAGATTCGTGGAGAATTTCGCTCGAATAGCTGAGCCATTGACCAAGCTAACGAGAAAGGAGGTACCGTTCGTATGGACGGATAAATGTGCGAAAATTTTTGAAGCGTTGAAGCAAATATTGACCATTGCTCCTATTTTGACAGTGCCAGACAGTTCCGGAGGGTTAGTTATTCACAGCGACGCATCTGAGAAAGGCTTGGAATGTGTTCTGATGCAGCATGAGAAGGTTATAGCCTACGCGTCAAGACAATTGAAGACCCATGAGAAGAACTACCCAACTCATGATTTAGAGCTTGCAGCAGTGATTTTCGCTTTGATGATTTGGAGACACTACTTATTGGGCGAAAGGGTAGAAGTATTTACCGATCACAAGAGCTTGAAATATGTGGTCCCGCAGAAAGAGCTCAACATGAGGCACCGTAAATGGTTGTAGCCGATGGCTGACTATGATCTTGATCTAAAATACCTTCCATGAAAAGTTGATATAGTGCCGGATGTGCTAAGTCGGTAGCTAGCAATATGGATGTTGACTGCACAGAAGGAGCTTATAGATGATTTCTAGAAATTTGAATTGGAGATCGTATTACCGCATTCTTCGGGACAGTTTATGCAGCTGCAAGTACAGTCGTTCTTAATATTAAAGCAACGCAGTCGCACGATCCAAAATTACAGAAGTTTCGAGAACAGGTAGAAGCGGGACTTCGAACAGAATTTTTGATTCATGACGATGGTTCGTTACGATATGGGAGCCACTTATGTGTGCCGAAAGAGGATATTCATAAAGAAGTTATGAAGGAGGCGCATAGTTCCGCATATTCCGTACATCCGGGAGGCACGAAGATGTACCGAGATTTACGACAACATTTCTGGTGGGAAGGCATGAAAATGGAGATTGCTCGCTACGTATCGAAATGCTTGGTGTGTCAGCAAGTCAAGGCTGAATATCAAAGGGTAGCTGGTTTATTGCTACCACTTCCGATTCCTCGGTGGAAGTGGGAATGCATAACCATGGACTTCGTGACAGCATTACCGCAGAGTCCAAAGGGCAACAATGCAGTTTGGGTGATTGTTGATCGATTGACCAAGGCAGCTCACTTTATATCGTTTTGAGTTGGTCAGTCGACGAAAGCGTTAGCTGAACAGTACATGCAGGAGATTGTTGTAGGGTTACCTAGCACGACAGCAAGGTTTCGGGAGGCATCATTCATGCCATTTTACAAAAAAATTCCATGCTACATAACCCTAACCCTAGAATCTTAACTTGAGAATTAGACAATAACAACATGTAAACAACTTTACATCTAAGTGAATATGGAATACAACCTTTGTAGACTGGTCCTTCACTTCAATAGCTCCGTGTAGTAGTCCATTCGCTCCAAGTAGTGATCTTCCGGACTCTAGAATGGCTCCACAAGATGAAAGGAACAAGCTTGCACGAAGTCTTCGAGGCCGAAGATGATCTACGTCGAGGAGACACCAACCCAAGCTACCTCTTCACTAATTAGGGATTAGTGAATCTAACACCCTAAACTAAATGGCTAATCTAGTAGAGGATGATGAAGTAGGATTTTTTCTCACTTTAGAAATCTTTTTCTCACTAAGTTTCCTTACCTCCTCAAAAGCTAGAGAGCTCTCTCTTGTTGATGAAGAAGATGAAGAGATAATCTTGTGTGTGAGAATAGCAACCATGGGTGATATAACATCTCATATTAACCCTTGTAGAGACATAACCATGGTTAATTAGAACGGTTGGGTTAATAAATATTTTAAGTAAAACAAAATTATTGGACTAAGTCAATGGTTCCATAAGCTTCTACAAGCTTCAACCATGAAAAAATTTCCATCTAATTTTTGATTTACTTTAAATAAATAAACCCTACATTATAATGAGCATGGTGTGAGTCTCATACACCCATGTTGCATGTATAATCAAGCATGACACAATAATATATATCACATATATATTAAGTGCATGTGTGAGAAAAAGAAATGCTTAAGTGAGCAAATATTAGTTAATGTAAATTAGTATATCAAATATGCAATTATACATTAAATTATTAAATCAACATTTGATTTAATAATCCGGTTATATCACATATAACCGAATAATATTATATGTATCAACTTATCGAATCAACACTTGATTCAATAACCCGGCTGTATCATATATAACCGACCGATATCACATATCGCGAGAATAGAATACGGTATCATATACTCGTATTAATCTCAGTCCCGTACATATCACATATGTCCTACTTCGTTTTGTCTGAGCCAGAAAACCTCTGTGTAGGACTCTAAAGACTCGTCAATACGCCGGCAGTAGATGATGATCATATCAGTCACCCACAAGCCGTCAGCGGTACTAGATGGACGTAATGGCTACCCGGGTATTGAGCGATCATAAGATCAACAAGCAAGCCTGCTCATACTCTTGTAAAGCCTGTTAGTAACACTACCGTACAGTCCGGTCTTTTCGTCTGATATGTCACATATCAAGTCTAGGGGTGGTAAACGTCAGACCCCAGTAACCGATAAGTCCTGCCGATGTGAGGCTCATAACTGTAGGGTTCCTAGGCATCCTAATGAGGTCTCACAAGGCATCAACCATGCCAATTTAAAAAAATCTAGGTGCCGAGAAACCCGACTACGGATCGTTGGCTAGAATTCTAGGCGAAAAACAAATCTAGTTAACACTTAACTAAAAGTTTAACGGAAATACAACCTTTGTAGATCCGATGCTCCACCTCCATAGCTCCGCAACGAAGTCCCCTCGGCTGTCCAAATCAAATCCAGGCTCTAGCGTCGGCTTCATCGGAGAATGGACGGGCTAGGTCGTCGACGACGTGCCGAAGATGATCTACGTCGAAGCATCACTAGATCAAGCTCCACCTTCACCTAGTCTTGAAAACTTGTGAAGGAAACACACTCTACTACTTGGCAAGAGGTAGAGGATGAAGAAATAGGAAGTGGGTAGACTTTAGTTTTGGATTTCTCACTCTAATTCATCAATCACCATTGATGAAGTCAAGGTTTCTTCTTTGGTTCAAGGAAGAAGAAGAAGAATATTATGATAAGATTAATTAGAAAAGAAAAGAAAAACAATGCTTATCATAATTGTAACTATGGTAAAGTGTAGAGAATTAACTTAGGTTAAATGAATGGTTAGGGTCAAGGTATCATGAAGCTTCCACTAAACAACAAAAAAAGCCACCATTCTTTTTCTCCTTTTTCCATCTATTTTCCAAAATGAATAAATAGATAAAGGAAAAGAGAAAAGGAAATAAAACCCTAATCATAAGTTTAACCATTGTTTAATTCTTTACACTTAACCAAGTAAACATGTATCATCAAACATGATACAAACAAGTGCACAAAAATATATCGCATATACAATGCGCACATCCGAGTGAGAAAATCCATTTAAAGTGAACCGATACTAGTTAATGCAAAGTAATATATCAAATATATAATTATGCATTAAATCATTAAATCAACATTTGATTTAACGATCCGGTCATATCGCATATAACCGACTAGTATCATTAGTAACAACTTATCGAATCAACACTTGATCCGATAACCGGGCTATATCGCATATAACCGATCAATGTCACATCGTGAGAATCAAATACAGTATCACATACTGGTATCATTCTCGGTCCCGCACATATCTCATACGCGCTCCTATTTCGTTTTGCTTGAGCCAGGAAACCTCTGTGTAGGACTCTAAAGACTCGTCAATACGCCGGCAGCAGGTGATGATCATATCAATCACCCACAAGCCGCAAGCGGTCTGCTAAACGTAACGGCCATCCGGGTATTGAGCGATCTGAAGATCGACGAGCAAGCCCGCTCACACTCCAGTGAATCCAACCAGTAACACTACCGTACAGTCCGGTCTGATATGTCGCATATCTTGCCTAGGGGTGGTAAACGTCAGACCCCAATAGCTCAATAAGTCGTGTCGATATGAGGTCTATAACATTTCGAGAAACTACTGGTAACACTTACCAGTAAATCTCAGCAACCCTGGCCAGGGATTTCCTGTTATAGCCAATCGAACATAGCGCAACATCAACCCCCTATACCGGGAGAGACGAATCCCCTCCTATCGCTCATTGCCTCCATGTGACTCGGGACTGTACCCAAAAACCACCGTTTTGCACGCCCTCTTGGACGTGGTAAGATGGAAATCAAAGCACAGTGGGAACCACACAAGACTCTATGACGATCTCGGGTCAACAGACTACTCTGTACCAGTGTCACCAGAGAACTGGCATCTGACGTGAGGTATAATACCATCTGGGAGTTCTCGGCGAGTCCGTCCAGTGTACCCAGTCTCTACTGAGCACCCGTATATCATCTCTGATGTCAAACACCAATGGATATGGGATCATCCATCGCCCATCTTTATGGGTCGAGAAGGTATACGCTAGTCTACTCTGGTATATCGATGCCCCGTCTCGATACACCCACGACTAGGGACTTTGAAGGATGTACTTATGGACTACCATGTCCCCACTAGTATGATCCGCATCATAGTCCAGGTAGTCAAGTACAGATCCTAAGGGCTTTACCAACATGTAACAGAGAGACAATCAGTGTACACGTTAAGGTAAAGAGTAACCAGATAGCATACTATCATGTCGAGCGAGAAAGTCCTCCCTATATATGTCCCAGCATCCACTACAATATACATCCAATGTACAGTAATGGCCTCTAGGGCATACATATAACTAACAATCTCCCACTTGCACTAGGGCCATCTGTAGCAGTGGTTGTAGTATCTCATACTCAACCATCCCATAAAAGTCTCTCTCTGGGAACAGGCCTTTGTGAGTGGATCCGCTGTGTTGTCCTCTGAGTCTACTCTCCAAACCTCGATCACCCTGGAGATCAACTATCTCCATGATCAGGTGATACTGCCTTAGAATATGTCTGGATCACTGATGGGACCTGCGTTCCTTGGCATAAGCCACAACTCCATTGTCACACAATGGGAGGAACTAAGTTCATCTCATGAACAAATATACATCCAGACTGCCTCTTTGGTAGCATCGTAAGTAGCGATATATCCAGCCTTTATCGTCTAGTATGTCACGGTATCTAGCTTGGAACTCTTCCAACATACCGTCCCTTTACTGAGGGTAAAGACAATGCCTGTGACTGACACTCAGTCGTCTTTATCACCCTGGAACCCTTCCAGTGATTCTCCCCAGGATCGGTTGATACTGTCTCACTACAACTAGTGAGAATCCTAACATCCAATTAGATCTATCTCATAGATCCAAATCCCAGGATTTAGTAGGTATCACTTTGATCCTATATGGAGAATCCTTGTGATAAGCGGAGATTGATCGAGCGTAGCATAGGAAACTCCTTCCCTATCAAGAGTATGTCATCCACGTACTCTACGAGGATCGTCACCATACTACCTACTACCTTTTTGTTTATACAAGGTTCATCTACCATTTTGATGATGTCAAACTCTTTGACTACTCCATCAAAACAGATGTTCCAACTCCGCGATACCTGCTTTATCCTATAAAGCATCTTGCACACGTTTCCGCTGCTCCCACTGTCTACGAAGCCCTCTGGCTGTGTACTTATAGACGCACTCTTCTAAAACATCATTTAGAAAAGCAGTCATGACACCCAACCGCCAGATATCGTAGTCATGGTATGTAGCCGTGGCAAGTAGGATCTGGATGGACTTAAGCATAGATCCTTAGAAAAAGGTTTCATTATGATCCATATCTGGTCAATTATGCAAACCTATAACAAGTCTAGCTTTGAAAGTCTCAACTTTTCCATCTACACCAAGTAATCTTCTCAAGATATACTTGCTCCTGATGGGGATTTAACCCTTCAGATATAGCAACCAAAGTCCATACTTTGTTGGTGTATAAGGATTCCATCTCAGATCGCTAAACATCCAGCCATTCTTACAGAGTCTTACTCTCGATGGCCTGCTCGAAGCTAGTTGGGTCATCATCTCATGATGCAATCCTCGCTCCCACTGTCATAGAGAAACTGAAGTATCTCTCAGGTGGGTGAGGAACCCTACTAGATCGGCGGAGAGGCTGAGGTTCGTTGGTAACTATTGAATCATTTGGTTTTATCAAATCATCTGCTGTAGTTTGTATAGCTAGAACATTTCCAGTTCTACATAACAGATCTTGCCTCGAGCTTGTCCGGATTTTGCTTTTAGACATAGGCCGGTCAACCCCAGATCTTAACTAGCTTAAGACATGGGCTCTTCCCTTTCCATATCACATATGAAGTGGTAGGCAACTGATTTGATTGGAACCCTATTCAATAGGTATGCAGCTTCTCAAGTGCATAACTCCCAAAAGGAAATAGGTAACTCAGTAGTACTCATCATAGAGCACACCTTATCACATAGGGTGTTATTGCTCCGCCCCGATATACCATCGTGCTATGGTGTATACGGAGGAGTAATGCCGAGAGAGAATCTCATTCTCCTTTAGAAAAGTCCAAGATTTTCGTGCCCAAGTATTCTCCTCCTTGATCTCATCAAAGGACATAATACTTATACCTGTGTTTTGGTTCTCTACTTCTAGCTTATATTCTGTGAATATCTCAAAAGGTTCGGACTCATGTTTCAACAGGAACATATGACTGAATCTTGAGAGATTATCAGAGAATATAATGAAGTATAAAGAACCGGTCTTGGCATGTGTAGACAGGAGACCTTACATACATCATCATGTATCAGTCCCAAGAGTTCATTAACTCTTTCTCTGTTTCCAGTAAACGGAGCTATGGTCATCTTATCTTTGTGACATGACTGGCGAGTTTCACAAGATGTAAATTCAAACTGATTTAAATATGCATCTATATGTAACTCCAGCTAGTCGGGTCGCATTGATATGACCTAGTCTACAATGCCTCAAGAAGGATCCGTTCATTTCTGAACTCTTCCTCTTGTGTGTGATCCGTATACTAAGAACTGTAGTTTGATTTAGAACATCAATGCTTTTAGATAACGTGCCTGAACCGATCAACTTTTGATATAGGAAATGTTCAAAACATTATCCAACAATACAAAATTTTATCATTTCTTTACTAATAAAGAGACTGATATGATTTTGTATATCAGGTTCGGTATCTAATAACATTCGTTCAGAATCAATGTATTGGTAATACAGGGTGACAGTGACCAACAGACTTGGCTGCAACACTTGCCCCGTTTTCTGCCTCATGAAACTTATCACCCATTCTCAGTTCTCTACCTTTCTGTAGCCCTATGTAACTTATTACATATATGGGATCCTGATCTGGTATCACATACCCAGGACGTAAAGGATACTGAGAAACAGTTCTGTATAATGAACACACCCGAAGATGATGCATCAGCATGCACTCTCTTCGTTTGGGCGGCACGGGATTCTGGTATTCCCCTATTTCCTGCTCTGTCTTATAGCATTTATAAGTTGGAGCGGGACCAACGTTCCCCAGCTCAGTATAACAAGCGGGTTCGGTCAAATATCCGTATTATTATCTTGATTAAGGCGTGATATGGTCGCTACCAGGAGAGAGAGAGAAGAAAAACACTCAGCGTGCGCTCTTGCAAGAATAGATTGGTTATTATTTTATCTAATCAGGATGGCTCCCACTGCTTTTTATCAAATCTTCCTTCAAACCCTAAAAGGAAAGAATAGCCGGGATTAATTTCACACTACAAGTTCGCCAATCTTTCAGCCAGGCCAGTATCGGTACTTTGAAGGAGGTCCCCCGTGCTTTCGCACGAACCTAATTAATGTAAACCTCGTTTTCCCAGAGGCGTAACCTCGTTAACACCTTTCTAGACACCTACTTGATCGGCTAATTGTAATGTATAAAACTCTCCCAGGAGTAACTCTTACTCGCAGCGGGTATCGGGATCCAACTATCTCATAGAAGGTATGCAATCTCATTGCAAATTTCAACACTTGAAATTCCCGATAATATTTTGCCCCGAACGATCTATGACCTTGACAAGGTCAACAAACCATAGACCGCAAGTCAAGTTCAACCTGTCATTTCTTGATTGAATCAAACCCACCCGCACGACCCTTGACAAGGTCAACAAGGCCGCACGACTACCCTAACCCAATCTGCATCATATGCATAAGCAGATAAATACTGGTTAGCTACCGCACACTGCGCCTTGACAAGGTCAACAAACGCAGCACGAATACTAAACAGGACTTATCTGAAATGACGGAGGGCTACGACAGGTTTTTCTGAAAACCTATTGCGTAATGAACTTGATATCGTTGTAGGATCGAATGAATTTTGAAATGGAGTGCTTTTGAGGCTTTTCCAGTTTTGCTAAAGGAGTCACTCCCGGTGAAGGGATCGTCGGTCCTTTCCTCGTCGAATGAGGTGCGGGATATATCACATATATCACTGTGCAAAGCAAAAACTCTTAAAAGCAATCAAAAGACAAACCGAGTGTGTAGCATCAGCCAGTTATTGCTAAAGGAGTCACTCCCGGTGAAGGGATCTCGGTCCTTTCCTCATCGAATAAGGTGCAGGATATATCATATATACCGCTGTGCAAAGCAAGAACTGTAGCTACCTGTTTTAGTTTGAAATTCGATTCTACAACATCTTAGGTTTCTTTTACTTTCATTAATCACATTAATGAAGTCCCATCATTTAAGTACCTAAACATCACAGATAAATACGACGTACACTTATGCCATCCGCATTCGCCTCGATGTCCCCTCGTGCACCGTTAGGTTAGGTAACTAACGGCAGAGCGGGGCAGGGCTAGCGCGGGTGTAAAACATAAGTAACGCCTATATAATATATCATATATACTATATACTGTATCTATTACAGAACATCATATGATCACATCACAGATATCGCAGCATAAGAAACATATGAAATATTGGATATACTAGGATGTCCGTGTTTTCAATACGAGCCAGTATAAAACACGGATTCCACGGTCGTGATGAATAGCCAAACCCACACCCCTAGACCCCTACGAGAGCGGCAAGCAACCCTACCAATTCTAGAGTTAGGAGACCTGGCGTCGACCCCTCGAGTTGGTCTCCCACTGGACTCCAGAACCCGGTTACTTGTGCTCCCTTCCTTGGGTCTATCCTAGTGCGGAAAAGTAAATAATATACATCAACGGTGACAACTTCCGCAACCTGGAAGCGCCCCAATAAAAGAATATTACATACAGATTTTTACATGAATGAAAATGAAAAACACTCATTTCACATAAAAACCCCCGGCTATTCAAACCCGACGATCCAATATAACATATCCAGCAACACATAACATCACATGTCATCTACGTAAGTAAATATGCGCATCCCAATTGTCGTTGACATATAGCAACGAAACCGGCGATATCACATATTACACTTACGGTCACAGAAAAGAAAGTGTAAAACTACAACAGTTGGAATCCGCAACCACCTCAGACATCGCATGCCTGACCAAATGAATTACTTAGACATCGCATGCCTAACAATTATAAACCCCGCATTCTAGTCTCAAAATCGAAAACACTTTTCAATATCAAGTCGGGCAATTCAACAAGATTCCCGACATCCTGATCGAATACTCATCGCAAACTTCAGTAGGCGGCCGCACCCCCGATATCGTCGACGAAGTGCACCAAGGCGGAACACCGCTGCCGCGAGCACCCGAACGGATGCTTTCGGCGACGGGGTTCTCATACAGTCACTTGGTCGGGGCTATGGAGTGAGGCTGTCTATTAAGTTTACCCGGCGAATATCCGCGTACGCTACGTGATTGCGACGGACTTTTGATCGCATCAAAATTCCATGGTAACCGATCAAGTGAGACTAAAGTGCTATGTTTATAACATTCATTTAGTTATCTCATAACTTTTTGTGAATTCCAATTATTGTATCACATTCCAGATAAACAGAAAATGTTAAACTTTTCGATCGAACAGTCAAACACCCAACTTTTCCCGATACAGCTCAACACATGAAATAAGTCTAACAACATTCCGTTCGTGCCTCAGTACCAACGGTCCAGCCGTAGAAGGGTCAAGCCAACGCCTCACATGTGGCACGCCGTACTGCCCCAAACCCGAAGGTTCAAAGGGCAGTTCAAGACGGTCACATAATCGAGTTAAGGTTTGTTGTCTTCTAGAGGGTCCATCGAGTTACTTGCACTACTTAGAACGTCGTCAAACTACGGAAAAATCCAACACTTGGAAATTTCCCGACAGGGGAAAAATTGGGTATTTACATCCGGTCGAACTTTTTAACATATTCTAAAAATTATCCGGAAAGCCACACAGACAAAATTTGATACTCCGATCGAAACACCGAATCCCCAAAATAATCCCAGAAAATACAACTCTGGAAAAATATTAAAAACATCCAGAACACACAAGAAACACCAACAGAAACAACTGAAGAAAACACACATCCTGATCATCACAGACGGCCGCGGAACCGCCGCAAAAGGGGGGTCCACGCCGCGGTTCCGCGGCCGTACTGTTGAGTTAGGTTGTCGTTTTCTCCAGTTTTTCTTAGAATTTCCTGCACATTTCTCTGCATATTTTTAATTCCAAAAAATCCACAATTTACAGAAATGTCCAGAGAGCATGTTAAGGGTTTGGGTTTCGGGTCGATCGGACTTCAAATTCCGTCTAGACTTCGCCTAAGGCTCTAGCTAGGCTCTGATACCACTGTAGGGTTCCTAGGCATCCTAATGAGGTCTCACAAGGCATCAACCATGCCAATTTAAAAAAATCTAGGTGCCGAGAAACCCGACTACGGATCGTTGGCTAGAATTCTAGGCGAAAAACAAATCTAGTTAACACTTAACTAAAAGTTTAACGGAAATACAACCTTTGTAGATCCGATGCTCCACCTCCATAGCTCCGCAACGAAGTCCCCTCGGCTGTCCAAATCAAATCCAGGCTCTAGCGTCGGCTTCATCGGAGAATGGACGGGCTAGGTCGTCGACGACGTGCCGAAGATGATCTACGTCGAAGCATCACTAGATCAAGCTCCACCTTCACCTAGTCTTGAAAACTTGTGAAGGAAACACACTCTACTACTTGGCAAGAGGTAGAGGATGAAGAAATAGGAAGTGGGTAGACTTTAGTTTTGGATTTCTCACTCTAATTCATCAATCACCATTGATGAAGTCAAGGTTTCTTCTTTGGTTCAAGGAAGAAGAAGAAGAATATTATGATAAGATTAATTAGAAAAGAAAAGAAAAACAATGCTTATCATAATTGTAACTATGGTAAAGTGTAGAGAATTAACTTAGGTTAAATGAATGGTTAGGGTCAAGGTATCATGAAGCTTCCACTAAACAACAAAAAAAGCCACCATTCTTTTTCTCCTTTTTCCATCTATTTTCCAAAATGAATAAATAGATAAAGGAAAAGAGAAAAGGAAATAAAACCCTAATCATAAGTTTAACCATTGTTTAATTCTTTACACTTAACCAAGTAAACATGTATCATCAAACATGATACAAACAAGTGCATAAAAATATATCGCATATACAATGCGCACATCCGAGTGAGAAAATCCATTTAAAGTGAACCGATACTAGTTAATGCAAAGTAATATATCAAATATATAATTATGCATTAAATCATTAAATCAACATTTGATTTAACGATCCGGTCATATCGCATATAACCGACTAGTATCATTAGTAACAACTTATCGAATCAACACTTGATCCGATAACCGGGCTATATCGCATATAACCGATCAATGTCACATCGCGAGAATCAAATACAGTATCACATACTGGTATCATTCTCGGTCCCGCACATATCTCATACGCGCTCCTATTTCGTTTTGCTTGAGCCAGGAAACCTCTGTGTAGGACTCTAAAGACTCGTCAATACGCCGGCAGCAGGTGATGATCATATCAATCACCCACAAGCCGCAAGCGGTCTGCTAAACGTAACGGCCACCCGGGTATTGAGCGATCTGAAGATCGACGAGCAAGCCCGCTCACACTCCAGTGAATCCAACCAGTAACACTACCGTACAGTCCGGTCTGATATGTCGCATATCTTGCCTAGGGGTGGTAAACGTTAGACCCCAATAGCTCAATAAGTCGTGTCGATATGAGGTCTATAACAATTCGAGAAACTACTGGTAACACTTACCAGTAAATCTCAGCAACCCTGGCCAGGGATTTCCTGTTATAGCCAATCGAACACAGCGCAACATCAACCCCCTATACCGGGAGAGACGAATCCCCTCCTATCGCTCATTGCCTCCATGTGACTCGGGACTGTACCCAAAAACCACCGTTTTGCACGCCCTCTTGGACATGGTAAGATGGAAATCAAAGCACAGTGGGAACCACACAAGACTCTATGACGATCTCAGGTCAACAGACTACTCTGTACCAGTGTCACCAGAGAACTGGCATCTGACGTGAGGTATAATACCATCTGGGAGTTCTCGGCGAGTCCGTCCAGTGTACCCAGTCTCTACTGAGCACCCGTATATCATCTCTGATGTCAAACACCAATGGATATGGGATCATCCATCGCCCATCTTTATGGGTCGAGAAGGTATACGCTAGTCTACTCTGGTATATCGATGCCCCGTCTCGATACACCCACGACTAGGGACTTTGAAGGATGTACTTATGGACTACCATGTCCCCACTAGTATGATCCGCATCATAGTCCAGGTAGTCAAGTACAGATCCTAAGGGCTTTACCAACATGTAACAGAGAGACAATCAGTGTACACGTTAAGGTAAAGAGTAACCAGATAGCATACTATCATGTCGAGCGAGAAAGTCCTCCCTATATATGTCCCAGCATCCACTACAATATACATCCAATGTACAGTAATGGCCTCTAGGGCATACATATAACTAACAATAACGGGTCGAGAAACTACTGATAACACTTACCAGTAAATCTCCGTATCAGCCCTGGCCACGGACTTCCTGTTATAGCCAATCGATCATAGCGCAACATCAACCCCCAATACCGAGAGAGACGAATCCCCTCCTATCGCTTATTGCCTCCATGTGATTTGGGACTGTACCCAAAATCCACCGTTTTGCACGTTCTCTTGAACGTGGTAAGGTGAAAATCAAAGCACAGTGGGAATCACACAAGACTCTATGACGATTTCGGGTCTACAGACTAATCTGTACCAATGTCACCAGAGAACTGCTATCTGACGATAGGTATAATACCAACTAGGAGTTCTCGGCGAGTCCGTTCAGTATACCCAGTCTCCACTGAGCACCCGTATATCATCTTTGATGTCAAATACCAATGGATGTGGGATCATCCATCGCCCATCATATGGGTTAAGAAGCGTATACGCTAGTCTACTCTGGAATATCGATGCCCAGTCTCGATACAACCTCGACTAGGAACAATTAAAGGATGTAATTGTGGACTACCCTGGCCCTACTAGTATGATCTCCATCTTAGTTCTGGTAGTCAAGTACTCATCCTAAGGGCTTTATCAACATGTAAGAGCAAGACAGTATCACAATACAAGTCTACATGTTAAGATAAAGAGCAACCAGATAACATACTATCATGTCGAGCAAGAAAGTCCTCTCTATATATGTCCAAGCAGCCACTATAATATACATCATATTTACAATAATGGCATATAGGGCATACACATAACTAACAATTGTGAGATTGCATGGAGTACATGTGAGCATCGTTTCCGATCGTGATACCCGATTCTTATCGCACTTTTGGAGGAGTTTACAGGAAAGTTTGGGGACTCTATTGAAGTTAAGCACCGCCTATCATCCGCAGACAGATGGCCAGTCCGAAAGAACGATCCAAACTCTTGAAGATATGTTGAGAGCATGCATGTTGGACTTCAAGGATTCATGGGAGGATCATCTACACTTGGTGGAATTTTCTTATAATAACAGTTTTCAGGAGACTATTCAGATGGCTCCATTCGAATCATTATATGGTTGTAAGTGTCGCTCGCCCGTCTGTTGGGATAATTTTGGAGAACGAAGATTATTAGGATCGGATCTTATTGTACAAACATTGGAGAAAGTCAACGTGATCCGAAGTCATATGAAGGCGGCACAAGATCGAAAGAAAGTTAGGCCGATACAGGACGAAGACCTCTGGAGTTCGCAGTTGGTGATCCTGTATTCCTGAAGATATCACCAACCAGAGGAGTGATTCGATTTGGTAGTCGAGGCAAGCTTAGTCCTCGATTCGTGGGGCCTTTCGGTATCATCGAGCGTGTCGGAGAAGTAGCTTATCGATTGGCTTTATCACCATCCTTGGCGAGTGTTCATGACGCGTTTTATGTATCTCAACCCCACAAGTAAGTTCGAGATGAGACGCACGTTCTAGATCACTTGGAGCTGACAGTAAGGGAGGATTTGACATACGAAGAACGACCGATGGCGATTGTAGGTCGAAGAGAAAAGGTCCTCAAGAACAAGGTTACCCCTTTAGTACTTGTTTCATGGGGGGAATCGTTCGCACAGAGAATCAACTTGGGAATGAGAAGACGAGATTCGACGGAAATTTCCACACTTATTTTCCTAGATTCATGTTTTCTTGTTCTGGGAATTTCGAGAACGAAATTTTTTGTAGTTGGGTATAATGTAACAGCCTAGTTCATTTATACCATTTTCTATTTGAGTATTTTCTAATCTTGTGGCTATTTCTCGATTATTATTTGTTTTGGGTACGGATAGTGCTTTTGGTATCTGCGGATAGTATCTGACCCGACTCGCATACTTGAAACCCCTTATGGTTCAAGATTACATTATATCCTTACTAGTACAGAGGATCCATGCACACATATATGTTCTATTATATGTATCTTATATCCAGTATCTGCATATATTTTAAATAATACAGATTATAACCTGATAATATATTTTAAATACCTAGCATGGCCTCCATCATACCCCATACCCTATGGCTGCATCCTGACAACGTGTTCTTATTCCGTTTAATGAAACGGACTCGTTTGGATCGCTACGTGTATTACGTGTATCTTTCTTGGGGATATACATTTTCTTTAACCGGACATCGCATTATGGTTTTGGTTGATACATATATTATCCGTATTTTCAAACTAGATTTTTAGAGGTGACCCGGGTATTTTTCGGAGTATATTTGATATTAGCTATAAAACCTATAATATATATTATAATATTTACTATTAGCTAACAGTTATATATTTATACGAATAATAATATATTTATATCCTAACTAATGTATCCTCAGCCTGTCTCTCTCCCTCCCTCTCTACTGATATATATATATATATATATTTTAAAAACCTATTCACAACACATCTCTCTCCTCAATATTTCTTTCTTCTTCTCTGCACATCCTAGCCACGAGAAACCCTAGCCGAGCCCTAACCCTCGTCGTCGCCACCCTCACCCTCGTCCCCTTGTCGGCACCACCACCTCCTCATCATCCTCACTCCACGCCGCCGCCACGACCTCGACAAACCCAACACCCGAGAACCCAAGAAACCCATCTCCACCACCGCCGACCCCCTCATCTCCTTGCCCTCGTCATCATCCCCTCGACCTCACCTCCTTCTCCTCTCCCCCTTTTCTCTCCCGAGCACCCGACCATGACACCCTGCATACCCGACAACCAAGAAACCACTCACCGCCTCCAACCCTAGACCTCGCCGTCGACTTCGTCGCAACCCCAGACCTCATATTCATCACCTCCTCGTCCTCGTCACCACACCCTCGACCTACCCACAACCCTGACACCACAAACACCTGCAGACCCAAGAACACCCTATAGCCCCGACACCCAACACCCGCAACCCAAAGACCTCTCATCGCCGGAGATCACCCATCATCATCGTCACCCCTCTCTGTCCCCTGAGCCCAGAAACTGGAGCAAACAACAGAGAACACAACGCACTCTTCTTCTCATCCTTCTTCTTTTTCTTTCTTTCTCTCTTTCTTTTCTTCTCTTTTCTTGACCATCGCCGGAGTCACGCACGTCACCGACGATCCGGGCGACCCAGTCGTCGTCCTCATCCAGCGTTGTTACATCTTGGATTTGCCAGGTCCGGTCTTGTACACACGTGTGTGCATCGCGATGTTTATCCGACGTCGAACGTGACGTACGTACCCCGTCGTGAGATCCGATCAGGCAAGTTTATCTTGCTATATGCTATGCTACTATATTTATATCTATATGAATAAAAATAATACGTGTATTTTAGTTATGCATCCCATATTATAGTTTTACCGTTTTACGATACCCGTACGTATCCGTGGTGACAATTGCATATCTAATTACTTGCCGGAACACCCTGATATCATTTCACAATTATATTATCATGACTTGTTATCTAGATTGCATCATAAGTAGTCATGGACGTATAACAGGTTATTACAGATAGACACATATACATCCTGATATCTGTCGTGCTTATCGCTGTTCACCACCGGAAGACGGACCGGGACGTCGGGACGTCCGGCCTGAATCCTGGGGGCAGATGCTATTTGGATTTATCCGTCCACCTCTCCGAAGATGCCAAGTTAATTTATGGCACCGTATATCAAAGGTTTGGACGGATACGTCCGTTGTAGCAGTCTTCGTCAGATTCCCCCTCGTTTATGAGGGGTTTTTGATTATGGGGACGCTCTTCCCTGCAGGCACAAGCCCCTGCAGTTAATTACGTTACCGTATCGCGATAACCGCTTTCTCCTACTCTAGAAGTTCACTTCGTGTCGTGTGTGTGTTTTTGTTTTTGTTTTGGTTGCCCGTGGATTGTATACGGAGACTAATTTAGGTCGTTGCCCGTAGGGCATGGATTAGTCCAAATCCGTATATTTTTTAGATTTGGGTTTGGTTTGATTTAAGGATCGTTAATTTGGTTTGAGATTAAGATCAACTTAAACATATGAGCATTTGGGCTCGATTATTTTAGTTTAAGGACATCGCGGTCCATTATCGCCATGTTTGAGGCGAAATGTTAGTTTTAAGGACGTTTCGGTCCTTTGTCGCCATTTTAGAGGCGAATATTAGTTTAGGGACATTTCATCCTATGCGCATGTGTATTTGTTATGTCGCAAAGTGAACAATGGAGATATGGAATGTGCCCAATTTAGGGCACACTCCGATTTGAGGCATGCATGTCAATGCATGAAAAAGTTATTGATCGTCGGGACCCGCCACCTCTCTGAAGACGTTGGAAAATTACAATGACATGTATTGGAAGTGTGAAGAACCAAATCTCGTATTTGAGGGAAAAGGGTTTGTTATGGGCTAAAGAATTTTTAATCATACTTGAGACCTTAGAAATCGAGAGCATATGGGCTTGATTGATTTCTTTGTTAAGGATACGTTAGTCCAATTTGAGACTAAGATCCACTTAACAAAATTTTAGAATATTCTTTATATAAGACCCAGCAACAGAGCATTTCGACTCAGTTACAAGACTTTAGCAACTTAGCCAATTTGGGCTTTAGTCTACTTAATCTCCTTTTTTTCCTGAAAAAATGCTAAGCACTTGTTTGGGCTCTGTTTATTCAGTCCCTCTTTTTTATGCAAAAAGTGCTGAGCACTTATATGAGTTATGGCGCCCACATATAATCATGTGGAGCTTTCAGTCATGGACATTGCCCAATAAGTGTTGAACACTTTACTCGTTTTGTCTTTATATGGAGTGCTAGGCACTCTTTATGGCGTTCACGTGGGGAACACGTGAGGCGTTAGGTGCTTCCCTTTGAACACTCAGCCGTTTTGGGCTGCCTGTGGAGTGCTAAGCACTCTTTTTTTTCTCTTTTGTAGTGCCCACGTAGGGAGCACGTGAGGCGCTGGGCGCTGCCCAATGAGTGTTGAACACTCAGCCTTTTGGCTCTCCTTTTTTTATGGAGTGTTGAGCACTTTATGGCGCCCTCGTAATTTTCACGTGCGGCGCTGGACGCCAGGCACTGCTCAATGAGTGCTAAGCACTCTTATTTTTTGTGGCGCCCACGTAAGGAACACGTGAGGCGCTAGGCGCTTTTAGAGGCGTCCACGTTGGAAGCACGTGGGGCGCTGAATTCTTTTCTCCTCTGTTGATGGAATTTTTGCCCATTAATGATCACCAGGATCTTTGTTTTGAAGATCTAGGATCAAGCTTCATTTTTAAGAACTATGTTCATTTGTAAGAACTAGGTTTCTCTTGTATGCTTTTTTTTTTTGAGTAACTCGATTTCTGGTTCTTTTCTGAATTTTTGATTCTTAAGAACAAGTTCTTCCCGATGAGAATTAAATTCTCAACTTGTGGGAGACTTGCCTCGCGGATCTCAGATCCAGAGAAAAAACTAAGTTCTTTTAAAAGAGTTAAACCCTTCAATAAGTAAATGAGATATTTTGATCTCTATTTTTTTATTTACCTAGAGTTTTTGAGGAGGGAGATCTTCTTCCTTGAGAATTTAATTCTCTATTCCTTTTGAAGCTTTCTGTCTTTTTTTTAGATGCTTATGGGGGGTTCCTCTCTATCTGACTTGCAGTCTTGGGTCCTCTATATAGTAGAGGCAATTTGCTAATTAGCTTTGAGGAAATCTCTCATTGAGAGATACCAATTGATTTGGGGAATTTTACTTACCGTTGGATCTTTCATCCAAGGGTTTCTGTTCACAGAAGATATCGCTCTTGTTTTTAACAAGATTGGGAAAATATTTTTCTCTTATACAGAATTTATTCTGTAAAACGGTGATTTTTAATCACCGTTGGATTTTTTAATCCACCGATTCTCTGTTGTATAGAGAGCAATCTTTCTTATTTTGAAAGGTTGTGGGAATATATTCTCAAGAAATAGATGTTCCCGCCAAAATCTTCGGCCAAGAGCTATTTTTTCCTGTTCATGCCGGCTTAAGTTTTGTTTACAAATATGTGTGAAACCAGGCTCATTCATATACACACATGCACACATCAGAGGAAGAACAGGTGTTCAACGACAAAAACAAAGTATTTAATTGAACATTCTATTCTACAGGAAATAGATCACCAAACATGGGATCGAAAGTACAGGGATTCACAAAACTATGGATAAAATTATCTAACTCTTTCTCTGTCTTCTCCATCATGACAAAGCGGCGATCTTCACGAAGAGTAGCTACCCATCGGTCAGCACCTCACCCATCAGCAAAGACAGACATGACGACCCGCTGAGCCCGTATCTGGCTTAGCAGCCGGACAGAGCGATCCCTTAGAGCTGTGGTGATCAAAAGTGCCTCGTGGAAGCACTCGATCTTGTCTTCCGCGGCGTCGAGTATTACCGGAGTCATCTCCGCCGGAAGGGGAAAATTTTCAGGATTAGAGTGTGGAGGGAACGGGGAAGGGGAAAATTTTGCTTTTTATTTTTTTTTAATCCCCGACTTTGCCACACAACAGGGGATTCTCTTGCGGCACCGTAAGGGCAACTACAGATATTAAATTTTTACAATTTTTTATGTATATATTCCCTACGGTGTAAACCGTAGGGCTACTGTTTGTCCCTACGGTGGGAACCATAAGGGCAAACTGAAATCGCCCTTACGAATTTTCCTACCCGTAGGGGCAATCCATCTTTGATGGAGGTCGTGATCTCTCTCAGATGTTGTTCTCCGTCGGTCTGGTGTGAGTAGTTTTTGAACGGTTGAGATTTGGTCTGAGGATGGAGTGTGTGGATCTCAATGGGTTGGTGTCGACGCCGAGCTATCTATAAAGAAAGTCCCGTGGTAGGGGACTACCTTAGGACCCTTCGACGATCAAATTAGTATCGTGGAATAAGAGCAGAGTAGCGGCCTCTTGGAATGATTTCAACTTACCTGAGTCGTCTGAAAGAGGGGTTTATATAGGGGTCGTATAGAGCGAGCCGGCGTGAGATCCTCGCCGTTCGTTACGCCCCTGCGTTATGCATGCGTCGATGGCGGGATCTGTCCATTAATGGCTGGATATGCACATTAATGGAGGGACGTGCCAGCGTGGGACGCGGAACATGGGGCGGCGGATATCTCGCTTTGGCGAGATACACGGAGCTGTGGCGGGGGCGCTTGGGCTCTGCGCTCTCGGTTGATCGGGGAAGCCGAGAAAACTCAGCTCGGTGGATGGCTCAGAGACGAGCCGGGAGGCCGAGGAAGCTTAGCCCTGTAACAGATCGGAGACGAGCAAGGAGGCTGTGGAAGCTCGGTTATAAGAAGTATTCCGGGAAGGTCTCCAAGAGGTCAGATGCGGCCTCGGAGACGAAGTTCCCCGAGGAACGTCCCCAATGCATCATACTTATTCCAGCTCCGAATTCCTCAGAAATCTAGTGGACTTACATGGATGACACATCATTCGCTACGTGTCGTGGTCTGAGGAATTCCCACTTGTGAGCATCATCGTTAGCCCCCCACTCTCGTTTCGACCTATTTATGGGTCAGGTCGAGAGTGGTCTGCTTGGTTTTCTCTGCTCAGCTTGGTGCCGAGAATTCTTCGTGGAGGATTGTCCGGGGACGACAGGGCATTTAGTAGTTACGTCTTTTCGATCTTCGAGTCCAAGTAGTGTCTCACCGTGCACCTAAATTTTCGCTCATATCCCCAATGACGTCAGTGGATCGGTGAAATGATTGTGCTTTAAAGAGGGGGCGCCGTTTCACTCGATCGTCGGTTGGGTTTCGGGCCACGTGTCTGATGTTGGTTGGCGGGGCGCGACAGGCTGTCCCTGTCTCCTGCCACGAAGAGACGTTTCCAATGGCCGATCGCCACGTGGAGCCTTGACGGCCGCTAGGTGCGACGTTTTGTTTTGACGGGAATCGATTTGGACTATAGGATATTCTCTTTGGAGTGTATAAATAGGAGGGGGCCATCCCAGGGCCAGCACTTTTGCCTTAGTTGCCTCAGTTTGTTTAAAAATTGCCCGGCGCACTCCCGCTTAGGTCGGATCTTCTGCTGAATTTTCCTCGGCAAACCCTTTCCTTGAATCAGGTTAGATGTCTTCTTTCGAGGTATCTGTGGATGTAGTAGGGGTAGAGTCAAACGATGAGTCTCCAGTTTCTAAGTCCGAGTCCAGTGGGTCTTCCTCTTTCTCGGCTTCAGATAACCGAGGGGGTTCTTCTTTTTCATCTACGTCTTCTATGTCGGGTACGCCACCAGGGCCAGAACCACCTTTGTCACTCGCCGTCGGGCGGCGACAAGGGCTCCCAAGATGCGCATCGGGAATACCCGCGATGCGCCCTCTGTTTGGAATCGTTTGGACGAGCTTTCCGACATCCGGGCTCGATCCCATATCCCCTCTGGCTATTCACTCCGTCTAGCCAGAGAGGGTGAGCGGGCAGACCAGGTGCGGGGCAAGGAGATTGCCCTGTATCTGAAAGCGTTCTGGGAAGAGATGCGTCTGCCCTTCTCATCTGAGCTTTGTGCGGTGCTCCATTGTTTCCATCTAACTCCGGACCAGCTAGCACCGAAATCGTGGAGGATCCTCCTCAGGTTTCTGGTCCGGGTAAAATTTGATTGGATCCCCTTCGATTTGAGCCTCTTCCTGTCTTTTTTTGTTATAAAAATCACCCTGGCACCAGTAAGGAAGAACCGAGCTGGGTGTATCTGTCGTTTAAAAAATGCAAGGATAGGACGGCCGGGTCTCGGATAGTGGTCGTCCCTTCTTCCATCAATGAATGGAAAGAGAAGTTCGATTTTTTTGGACCTCCGGAGGGTGAGGACTGGCATGTGCCCACCCAGTGGCACAGGGCCGACTGCCCGACGGTGAGGCAGTCGAACGCCCCCGAGGCGAAGGAGGTGTCCCAGTGGGAACCGATCCAGCGGGCTGATGTCCTGCTCTCCGAGCAGGTACTGAGCTGGGCCGGGCTCAGTCCTGCGCGTTTTTTGGGTAAGTTAAGGTTCCCGACGATTTGTTTAGACTCTGCCAAAATTCTTTTGCCGTTTCTGTATTGCTGACCATTTCCTTATGTTTTTTTTTCTTTTTGCAGAGCCCATGGATCGATAAAAAATTATGGCCGCTATGCTGCCAAGGCCCAGGGAAGAAAAACCAGTGGTGCAAGTTCATCCCGACCAGGTTCGAGTGCGGCTCCTAGGAAAATTCCTCCAGCCAAGACTCCCGCAGCGCCCTCCGTCCCGGAGGAATGTCATGGGGGGACAGAAACATGTGCGGGACCCAGCGCCTCGGGCTAGGGCAGAGGTGACCCCCACCCCCGCTGAATCCCCCCATAAGAGACAGAAACGGGTGGTTTTCTCGGCCCCCCTGCCGGGATCCAAGTGCAAGAGGGGACTTCTTTATCGAGGTGCCCTCGGGGCTATCCATGGCCGACAGCAGTGCGGGCCCCTTGATGCGCACCTCCGTCCCCTTCATGTATCTCTCGCAGAATATAGTCTGCCTCGTGGGGGTCGATGCACTGGAGCAGAGGCTGAGTGTGCGACTTCTTTTACAAGTTTCCGTTCCTCCAGAGGAAATGGCGTGTTTTGGCCCAAAGCCGGCGAGCTTCTCCTCGATCTTCGGGAAGTACACCGTCCTTTAGGAATTCCACGAGGGGCTTTCTCCAATCTCGGCCTTCTTCCTGAGTTTTGTAGAT
Organism: Agapanthus africanus; assembly: GCA_030015575.1. NCBI lineage: Eukaryota > Viridiplantae > Streptophyta > Magnoliopsida > Asparagales > Amaryllidaceae > Agapanthus > Agapanthus africanus. The sequence continues at coordinate 521,998,356 of JASDDO010000016.1, read as the reverse complement.
CTGGAGCGTTACCTCTCCATCTTCTACGCTGAGCCATGGCAAGACTTCGAAGAGGATATTTCTTTTATGGTAGGCCGAATAGGAAGAAGTGAGCTTGCTCAATGCGTCGGCCTGGGTGTTCAAGTTCCTGGGAATCTGCTCCACTTGGACTTTGTCGAAATTTTTTCGAAGCCTTTTTACCTCGGCCAGGTATTTTATCATGAGTATCTCCCGGGCCTCGAAACGCCCGGTTACTTGTCCGACGACTAGTGCAGAGTCGCTGCGAACCCTGATGGTCTTCAGCCCTACCCCGGAGGCGATTCGCAATCTTGCGAACAAAGCCTCGTATTCCGCGGCGTTGTTTGATGCTCTGAACCCGAGCTTTATAGAGTATTCCATTTCCGCTTCATCCGGGCAACGGATGATCAGGACAGCCCCGCTCCCCTCCTCTGTGGAGGATCCGTCCACGTAGAGTATCCAATCCTAGATGGGGTCGAGCACCTCCTCGACCGAGGGATGTAGTTCGGGACCCCGTGCTGTCGTTTCTTCTTTAGTGGGGATGGTGCATTCGACAACAAAATTCGCTAAGGCCTATGCTTTGATGGCTTGTCTGGGCGGTATTTGATATCGAATTGGGAAAATTCCCACCTCCATTTCTCCAGACGACCAGACGATTTGGGGAAGGCGAGAATAGAACCTAAAAGTCGCTCGGTGAGAACGAAGATTGTGTGCGCTTAGAAATAGTGTCGAAGTTTCCTGGAGGAGACGACAAGCGCCAGGACTATTTTCTCTATGGTCGGGTATCTCGTTTCCGCGTCCTTGAAAACATGGCTCACGTAGTAGACTAGTCTCTGTATGCCTTCGAATTCTCTGAAGAGCACTGAGCCTGCAACTTGGTCAGAGATGGCTAGATATAGAAATAGCTCGTCATCCTCAACCGGTCGGATGAGAAGCGGTGGGGTTGCCAGGTGTGCCTTGTGTAAATCCCCAGTTCCGTATATGATTTTTTTTCTTCTGTATTTTCATATTTTTCTAAAATTATTTATTTTTTATATCCATTTTATTATATTTTATTATTCTATATTAATTATTCCTAAACTTAAACTACCCAAATCCTAATTCTACCCGACCCGACCCAAGCCCGACCCGACCCGCACCCACTTTCCCCTCTTCTTCCTCCGCTCGTTCCTTTTCCCGCCTCTTTCTCTCGAAACGGCTCCTCGCTCTCCGCTTCTCGCGCCCACGCCCGCTCCTTACGCCTACCTCCCCATGTCTCGCGCTCGCCCTACGACCCAACATCTCCTTCCCCAACGGCTCCAAGGCCCCGGCGGCTCCCCCACATCTTCCCCCACCACTCGCACTCACGCCACAACGGCCACGACTCGTCGCCCACAACCCACGATGACCACTCTCTGCCACGCCCTCTCTACTTCACTCTCCCCCTTGTTCCTCCTGTGCGTCATTCTCTCTCTCCCACTCTACTCCAACACCGAGTCCTCTTATCCACAAGCTCCGACAGTCACCGACAATCTCCCCGGCGAACACCGTCTCCTCCTTCTCCCCACTCAACCCAAAACTTCCGACAAGCCCCTCCTCTCCTCCATGACACCGGATCCCCCAAGCCACAGCACCCGAACCCACTGCGCCCCTGCGCCTCGCCGACGAGCCCCGACCACCTCATCACCGGCAACCCCATCCACGACACCGAGCCCTCGTCCTCGTCATCCACCATCGTCGGAGCTCACCACCTCCAAGCTGCAAGCTCCGAGCACCCCCACACCACCTCCAAGCTGCAAGCTCCGAGCACCCCCATACCGATATCCTGCACCCACTGCCTCCAGCCGCCACCCGAGCTCACTACCATCACCGCTACTTATGCCGTGCCATGCCCTTGCGCGTGCCGTCGACGTCACCGTTGCTGCCTCTCGCCATCGTCGCTGCCGGGATTATCGTCATCGCGACTGTCTAAGGCAAGTGAAACTCCTCACTTGCTACTCATGCTATCGTATTATGTTATAACGAGTAATTTAAAGTATGAACACTTTTATATATTTTGTCGTATAACCGTTACATTTTAATTACACTCGTAGCTATGATGGTAGGAACACGATTGAGTGGATAACGCGTATTATTATTGTGTAGAGCACAGAAGAATTACTTACCGTTGTTTGGTTGAAAGAAAACGAAGTATCGATCGTGTCATATTTATATTTGGAAAATGTTCGATACACTACCCTAATGAAAACCTCATTTCAAAATAGCGGAATTTATAGCTCATAAATCCCTTTAATGATAATAAATAACTTATAAGAATTTGAGATGAATATATTGACTTCATCGCTATGAAATGATAACTCCGTCTAGCAACGTCAAATCTGAAATTTTACCGCGCATGTTAGTTATTAAAATCATTGTAAATTAAATACAGATTGGAATGTGATGTTTTATGGCTCATATCGAAGCCGACTCGATAATCTAGAACTATATATAGTTTATTTTTCGATATTGATAGATTACGGCAATGAGATTTGACTGGGAATGCGACTATGGACTGCAGTCCGGGACAGCATTCCACGGGGAAACTTAAATTTAGGCACCTGTACATGCCTGCATAAAACTGAAAATGCGCAAAGCTCTATATGGTCGCGTAGATAATTTAGTTAGCTAACACATGAATCTGATCCTGTGCTGTTTCACCGTTTTTTGATATTAAATCTGTATTTTAGAGTGTCGCGGTGTTCTGCAGTTTCTGCAGAAATGTTTCTTACACCGTCACATTAAACAGAACATAACTTTCAATACAGAACTGCTATCGATAATCCGTTTGATGCGTTGGAAACTTAACTGATAGAAATATATTTCATTCAACTGGGGAAACATCTTAATCTAAACACAATCACTGATAAAACGCGCACAAAGTTGGGCTTCCAGTTCTGAAACTGGGATTCCAGCAATCGGTCACTACCTTAAAATGATGATAATTCCCTAATATGAATCCCGATTGACATGAAATAAATTTTAATGTTTAGATGATCAAGTTTTCTTCATGCGTCCTTTATATTATTTTGGTCTAATCTTTGCGTGTGATTTATCGTAAATTTTACAAGTTATATGGCATTGGTCGTCATTGAAATAAGGAATATCTGTTCAGTGCATTTCTGCTTATTTTTCGTGTTTGCCTTATACCTACTGCATAGTGATCATTCACGTTGAAACCTAGTGACTAATTTACGTTGTCGATATATTAGTGTTAGTTATTGGGTTGTGGCAAATACGACGGTGATACTGATAGTGGAAAAGTGATTGAAAGTAATAGCGATACGTATTTGTTCACAATCCATCGAATACATGAATGCATACTATAACCTGGGGAATGGGGAGATCAAGATGGAATTGAACTCGTATTTAGCGAGGTACAGTGATTTAGAGGATGATCATTCGCTATTAGTGATATATATATATATACATTAGGTCGTGGGTCTAGCGGCACGGCTGACAGGGTTATGTCCCGGGCACAGCAGACCGTTGTCTCGGGCATGCACGAGACCCTTGTTAAACACGAGCATCCTTTCCACCATCTGATTTCATTGACTTAGTGACCGATAAGTAGTGACATACACATTGCCTAGTTTACTGACGTGATGGTTATACCACACTGTTCATATGTACGATATTCTTTGATTTCATGTTCTGCATTCTGTTGCACTTTTGCGTTTAATAACATTGCACACCATTGTATAATTATTGTTATATGTGTCGCCCTGACGATCTGAGTGTGCATGCTCAAAGGACGAAGTGGATCCAGCCCAGGAGCAGGACCTACCATTCGAGATTGCGGAGGTCTAGACTGCATCACCAGCGTTATTTCCCTTGATTTCAGCACTTGTTTTGTTGGTTTGTTTATTTTATTCTGCAAAATAAATGTATCTCGAACTCTTTTATTTGCAATGTAATAAAGTTGTGAACTGTGATTTTCCTTTACTCAAGTACTGTTTACTAACTACCATGTAATGCTAGAAACCGAAGTGTGACTACGACGGGATTATTCGCTGACCGTAGGAGCATGGTTGGCCTAGTCATCCCTCATATCCCGTATTTTGGGAAGCGGGGCATGACATGGTTTTATTGGTATCAGAGAGCCGGGTTATTGGATGAAATTACAGATCCATCGAGGGACCTTTAGATTAAGTTACACCCTTAGCGTATGCCTTATTACATTTCTTCCTCACTTTCATCGTTGAATCATTGTGTGGTCTTGCTTGAATCTAATTTCTTTTTATCTTTTCTGGAATATGGACTTCTCAGGCAACTCCTCAGGTGCCGGTCCTCATGATCGCACCGAGAAGATCCTTAGCACACTGACGACCCTAGCCCAAGCTCAAGAGAGGACGACCGATCTCCTGGACGAGGGATTGAAGGAATTACAGGAGACCGCAATTACCACCCTGGAGAGATCTACGGATGTTCCCGCCGCCCCCGAGGGCGCGCTCGTACCAACTACACAGGCTAGAGTTGGTATCATTTCAGACTCAGGAGGCTTCATCCAGCAGTGTTCACGGGGTCAGCAAGTCCACTTGAGGCCGAACAATGGCTCATCAACATAGAGAACCTCCTGACAGCTGCTCGAGTTCCTGACGACGACAGAGTGAATGTGGTGAAGATTCAGCTAGAAGACGAGGCCCGGACGTGGTAGTCCGTAGGGGAGAGTCGGCTAGAGAAACCTATTGGATGGGACATGTTCTCCGCATGCTTCCCGGATCACTACTTTCCGGCTACTGCTAAGGCTGAGATGGAGGAGAAATTCATTATGTTGAAGCAGAATGGACGCTCGGTGGATGCCTACGCCGCAGAGTTCAATCGGTTAAGTCGCTTCGCACCGTACATGGTAGCCACCGAAGCCGCCAGGGCAAGACGGTTCTAGCAAGGGCTCGATATTGAACTGCAATAACTCATCGTGTCTCTCGACCAACCAACCTTCGCCCAAGTTTTGAACGCTGCCCGAGTACAGGAAAGATTGGCAGAGAAGTCCAAGGGCTGCCGATCGATGGACAGGAGACCCCACGTGGTTCCGGCACGGCCTACCGTCTCTCCCCGTGGAGCTATCCCAGTTCACAAGCCAGGTGTCACACAGATGAAGCACACTTTCTCACCTTAGCAGCCGCAGCGGAGGGTTCTATTTTGCGATTATTGCCAGAGGCCAGAACACATGCAGAGAGATTGCCGCAGAGCTAAGGGGCAGTGTCTGATTTGCGGATCCAGCGAACACAGGGTCAGTAGGTGTCCCCAGAGATCTGAGCTACAGGGAGGGTTCGAGCAACAACAACCGTCGTATGGCACATCAGCTCTGAGGGGTCCACCTCGGGTGTCCCAGCAGCGGTCTTTCGATCAAAGGCAGACTGGTACAGGTCGGAATCAGGGACGGGCTTTCACCCTGTCCACCGAGCAGGCAGAGGCTTCTGGAGATGTGGTTACATGTACCATCCTTGTTTATTCTGTACCAGCTAGAGTTCTTTTCGATTCGGGTGTTTCGCATTGCTTTATTTCCACGCGGATTGTTGACACACACTCTATACCTCATGAGTCGTTGACCAAATGTTGGGAGATACATACGGGTAACGGCATTATTGTGTCCAACCAAGAGTGTAGATTATGTCCGGTGGTAGTATGCGGCAGGATATTCTATGCGATTTTCCTTTTAATCGGGACGGGCAGCTATGACGTAATTCTCGGGATGGATTGGATGAGCACTTTCCATGCGATCATCGATTGCCGAGCTAAGAAAGTGACCTTCCGCATCCCCAATCACCCTGAATTTATTTTCGAAGGCGGAAGCGAGTCTTTGGAGCCAGCCAAGTTTAGAGCCATGCCAAAAGCGTTGACAACTATGGAGATTGATTAGAGTCCAGCCGTAGAGACCGTTCGGGATTTTCTAGATGTGTTCCCTGAAGATTTACCAGGTCTACCACCTCCCTGCGTCGTAGGATTCTCTATTGACTTGATTCCAGGGACGACGCCGGTTTCTAAAGCTCCTTACAGGATGGCGCCAGTTGAGTTGGCAGAATTGAAGAAACAAATTGGAGAACTCCTGGAGAAAGGATTTATCCGACCAAGCGCTTCGCCGTGGGGTGCACCGGTCTTGTTGGTGAAGAAAAAGGATGGATCGCTACGGATGTACATAGACTACTGGGAGCTGAACAGGGTTACGATAAAGAACAAATACCCCATTCCGCGTATCGACGACTTATTTGATCAGTTGGGTGGGGCCAAGGTATTTTCGAAGCTGGATCTTCGTTCGGGCTATCACCAGATCAGAGTAACGGCCGAAGATATATGCAAGACGGCTTTCAGGACCCGATACGGGCATTATGAGTTTTTTGTGATGTTGTTCGATGTTACCAATGCTCCAGCTATATTTATAGATCTGATGAATAAAGTATTTGCGAAATACTTGGACACGTTTGTCGTTGTATTCATCGACAACATACTAGTCTACTCTAAGACCCGGAAGGAGCATGCCGAACACTTGCGAACGGTATTACAAATTCTTAGGGAAAAGAAGCTATACGCAAAATTGAGCAAGTGCAAGTTCTGGCTTGACAAAGTGCAGTTCTTGGGACATGTTGTTCCGGGCGAAGGCATCTCAGTGGACCCGGCGAAGATAGAATCTGTTAGAGATTGGCCGACTCCGAAGTCAGTGGCCGAGATCAGAAGCTTCCTGGGATTGGCACGATATTATCGGCGGTTCGTTCAAGACTTTGCACGAGTCGCTGAACCTTTGACAAAGCTGACACGGAAGGAAGTATCGTACGTATGGACGGAGGATTGTACTCGGGCCTTTGAGGTACTAAAGCAGAAATTGACCACGGCACCTATTCTTACAGTGCCAGATAATTCAGGTGGTTTGGTGATACACAGCTGTGCTTCAGGGAAAGGCTTAGGCTGTGTTCTGATGCAGCACGTTCGAGCGGTTGCTTACGCCTCACGACAGCTGAAGAATCACGAGAGTAACTACCCAACACACGACTTGGAGTTAGCTGTAGTGGTTTTCGCATTGAATATCTGGAGACATTATTTATTAGGCGCAAAGGTGGAGGTGTACACGGATCACAAGAGTCTGAAATACGTGTTCACTCAGAGAGAACTGAATATGAGGCAATGCCGATGGCTAGAATTAATGGCAGACTATGACTTAGACTTACAGTATCATCCAGGAAAGGTAAATGTTGTACCCGACGCTCTCAGTCGCAAGCCAACAGTCATGATGTTGACAAGTCAGAAGAGCATCATTGAGGATTTTCAGAAGCTCGAACTAAAGGTTGTTACACCGAGTGCAATCAGGCAGTTCTTGCAGTTACAGATGCAGTCTTCTCTTGTAGATCGCATTAAGGCTGCGCAAGCTGATGATCCTCGACTGCAGAAGTTCAGGGAGCAGGTGGAAGCCGGGATGAGGACGGAATTACTCATACATCGAGACGGTTCTCTGAGATTCGGCAGCAGACTCTGCATCCCCAAGGGGGATGTTCGAGAAGAGGTACTAGCTGAGGCTCATAGTTCGGCTTATTCTGTGCATCCGGGAGGCACGAAAATGTATCGAGATCTGAAGCAACACTATTGGTGGAACGGGATGAAGCAAGAGATCGCACGGTTTGTATCCAAGTGTTTAGTATGCCAGCAAGTAAAGGCAGAACACCAGAGAACAGCTGGACTGTTGCAACCGCTTCCGATACCCGAGTGGAAATGGGAGCACATCACTATAGATTTTGTGACTGCCTTAACACGGAGCCCTAGGGGCAACAACGCCGTTTGGGTTATCGTCGACCGTCTTACGAAAGCTGCACACTTTATACCCTTCCGTGTGGGACGGTCGACAGAATAGCTTGCGGAGAAATATATGCAAGAGGTAGTGCGACTTCACGGAGTTCCGGTCAGTATAGTGTCAGATCAAGACACCAGGTTTGTTTCACACTTTTGGAAGAGCTTACAGGAGAGTCTGGGTACACGTCTCAAGTTTAGCATGGCTTACCGTCCACAGACGGATGGACAATCCGAGCGTACCATTCAGACGCTCGAGAACATGTTGAGGGCTTGCATGCTAGACTTCCAGGGTTCTTAGGAGGATCATCTTCATCTGGTGTAGTTTTCTTATAACAACAGTTTCCAAGCTAGCATCCAGATGGCTCCATTCGAAGCACTTTACGGACAGAAATATCGATCCCCTGTTTGTTGGGATGATGTAGGAGAGCGGAGATTACTAGGCCCCGAACTTATTGTTCAGACGGTAGACAAGGTCCAGATGATCAGATATCGCATTAAGACGGCTCAGGACCGATAGAAGAGTTGGGCGGATGCCAGCAAGAGAGCGCTAGAATTCAAGGTCGGAGATCATGTGTTTCTGAAGATTTCTCTTACCCGCGATGTTATCAGGTTTGGAGGTCGTGGGAAACTCAGTTCCCGATTCATCGGACCTTTTGAGGTGCTAGAGCGAGTGGGAGAGGTGGCCTTTCGACTTGCCTTACCTCCATCGGTAGCTGGTGTGCACAACACTTTTCACGTATCTCAGTTGAGGCGCTATGTTCGGGATGAGAGCCATATCCTAGACCATTCGGAGTTGAAATTGGGCATTAATCTGTCTTACGAGAAGCAGCCTACCACCATTCTCGATCGTCGGGAAAAGTGCTGAAGAACAAAGTCATTCCCCTGGTTTGAGTGTCTTGGGGTGGTAGTTCTCCAGGGGAGTCTACCTGAGAACGCGAGGAGGACATCCGTGCACGTTTTCCGCATTTGTTTGTATAATGTTGTTGTTCTGTTGTTTTCGTTTTTAATTTCGAGGACGAAATTTTTGTAAGGAGGGTATGATGTAAATCCCCAGTTCCGTATATAATTTTTTTTCTTCCGTATTTTCAGATTTTTCCAAAATTATTTATTTTTTATACCCTTTTTTATATTATTTTATTCTTCTATATTAATTATTCCTAAACCTAAACTACCCAAATCCTAATTCTACCCTACCCAACCCAAGCCCGACCCGACCCATACCTGCTTTCCCCTCTTCTTCCTCCGCTCTTTCCTTTTCCCGCCTCTTTCTCTCGCAATGGCTCCTCGCTCCCCACTCCTCGCGCCTACACCCGCTCCTCGAGCCCACCTCCCCATGACTCGCGCTCGCCCTACGACCCAACATCTCCTTCCCTAATGGCTCCAAGGCCCCAGCGGTTCCCCACGTCTTCCCCCACTATTCGCACTCACGCCACAACGGTCACGACTCGTCACCCACAACCCACGATGACCACTTTCTTCCACCCCCTCTCTACTTCACTCTCCCCCTCGTTCCCCCTCTGCGTCATTCTCTCCCTCCCACTCTGCTCCAACACCGAGCCCTCCCATCCACAAGCTCCGACCGTCACCAACGATCTCCCCGGCGAACTTCCTCTCCTCTTTCTCCCCACTCAACCCAAAACTTCTGACAATCCCCTCCTCTCCTCCACGACACCGGATCCCCCAAGCCACAGCATCCGAACCCACTGCGCCCCTGCGCCTCGCCGACGAGCCCCGACCACCTCATCACCGGCAACCCCATCCACGACACCGAGCCCTCGTCCTCGTCATCCACCATCGTCGGAGCTCACCACCTCCAAGCTGCAAGCTCCGAGCACCCCCACACCGAGCCCCTGCACCCACTGCCTCCAGCCGCCACCCGAGCTCGCTGCCATCGCCGCTGCTTGTGCCGTGCCGTGCCCTTGCGCATGTCGTCGCCGTCACCGTTGCTGCCTCTTGCCGTCGTCGTTTCCGGGATTATCGTCGTCGCGATTGTCTAAGGTAAGTGAAACTCCTCACTTGCTACTCATGATATCGTATTATGTTATAACGAGTAATCTAAAGTATGAACACTTTTATATATTTTGTCGTATAACCGTTACATTTTAATTACACTCGTAGCTATGATGGTTGGAACACGATTGGGTGGATAACGCGTATTATTATTTTGTGGAGCACAGAAGAATTACTTACCATTGTTTGGTTGAAAGAAAACGAAGTATCGATCGTGACATATTTATATTTGGCAAGTGTTCGATACACTACCCTAATGAAAACCTCATTTCAAAATGGCAGAATTTATGGCGCATAAATCCCTTTAATGATAATAAATAACTTATAAGAATTTGAGATGAAAATATTGACTTCATCGTTATGAAATGATACCTCCGTCTAGCTACGTCAAATCTGAAATTTTACCGCGCATGTTGCTTAATAAAATCTTTGTAAATTAAATACAGATTGGAATATGATGTTCTATGGCTCATATCGAATCCGACTCGATAATATAGAACCATATATAATTTATTTTTCGATATTGATAGATTACGGCAACGATAATTGGCTGGGAATGAGACCCTGGACTGCAGTCCGGGACAGCATTCCACGAGAAAACCTGAATTTAAGCATCTATACATACCTGCATAAAACTGAAAATGCGTGGAGCTCTATATGGTCGCGTAGATAATTTATTTATCTAACACATGAATCTGGTCCCGTGCTGTTTCACCGTCGTTTGATATTAAATCTGTATTTTAGAGTGTCGCGGTGTTCTGCAGTTCCTGCTGAAATGTTCCTTACACCATCACATTAAACAGAACATAACTTTCAATACAGAACTGTTATCGATAATCTGTTTGATGCGTTGGAAACTTAACTGATAGAACTATATTTCAATCAACTGGGGCAACATCTGAATCTGAACATGCATTGGAAACTTAACTAACAAAACTATATTTCATTCAAATGGGGCAACATCTGAATTTGAACACAATCACTGATAAAACGCGCGCGAAGTTGGGCTTCCAGTTTTGAAACTGGGATTCCAGCAATCAGTCACTACCTTAAAATGATGATAATTCCCTAACCTGAATCCCGATTGACATGAAATAAATTTTACTGTTTAGATAATCAAGTGTGCTTTATACGCCCTTTATATTATTTTGGTTGAATCTTTGCGTGTGATTTATCGTAAATTTTACAAGTTATATGGCATTGGTCGTCATTGAAATAAGAAATATCTGTTCAGTGCATTCCTGCTTATTTTCGTGTTTGCCTTATACCTGCTGCATAGTGATCATTCACGTTGAAACTTAGCGACTGATTTGCATTGTCGATATATTAGTATTAGTAATTGGGTTGTGGCAAATACGACAGTGATACTGATAGTGGAAAAGTGATTGAAAGTAATAGCGATACGTATTTGTTCACAATCCATCGAATACATGAATGCATACTATAACCTGGGGAATGTGGAAATCAATGTGGAATTGAACTCGTATTTAGCAAGGTACTGTGATTTAGAGGATGATCATTCGCTATTAGTGATATACATATATATACATTAGGTCGTGGGCCTAGAGGCACGGCTGACAGGGTTATGTCCCGGGCACAGCGGACCGTTGTCTCTGGCTTGTATGAGACCCTTGGTAAACACGAGCATCCTTTCCACCATCTGATTTCATTGACTTAGTGACCGATAAGTAGTGACATACACATTGCCTAGTTTACTCACGTGATGGTTACACCACATTGTTCATATGTACGATATTCTTTGATTTCATGTTCTGCATTCTGTTGCACTTTTGCGTTTAATAACATTGCACACCATTGTATAATTATTGCTATATGTATCGCCCTGACGACCTGAGTGTGCATGCTCAGAGGACGAAGTGGATCCAGCCAAGGAGCAGGACCTACCATTCGAGATTGCGGAGGTCTAGACTGCATCGCTAGCGTTATTTCCCTTGATTTCAGCACTTGTTTTGTTGGTTAGTTTATTTTATTCTGCAAAATAAATGTATCTCGAACTCTTTTATTTGCAATGTAATAAAGTTGTGAACTGTGATTTTCCTTTACTCAAGTACTGTTTACTGACTATCATGTAATGCTAGAAGCCGAAGTGTGACTACGGCGGGATTATTCCCTGACCGTAGGAGCGTGGCTGGCCTAGTCACCCTTGGTATCCCGTATTTTGGGAAGCGGGGCGTAACACCTTAAGTTGTTCGAAAGCGCTCTTGCACTCTTTAGACCATTCGAACTTAGGAATTTTCCTTAGGGCCCTGAAAAACGGGAGGCACTTTTCTCCGGATCTAGACATAAAGCAGCTCAAGGCAGCCACCTTCCCCATAAGTCTCATGATGTCGACATTGCTCTTGGGTGTTGCCATATTGAGGATGGCGCTGATCTTTTCAGGGTTCGCTTCGATTCCTCGTTGGGTGACCATGAACCCGAGGAACTTCCCACTGGGGACTCCGAACGCACACTTAGCTGGATTCAGCTTCATTTTGTACTTGTGCAGGATGTCGAATGTCTCGCCGAGGTCTTTAGTGTGCCTAGCAGACAAGGTGGATTTTACGAGCATGTCGTCGATGTAGACTTCCTTGTTTCTCCCAATCTGCGGTTTGAACAACTTGTTGACAAGTCGCTGGTATGTGGCCCCGGCGTTCTTTAGTCCGAAGGGCATCACTTTGTAGCAGTAGACCCCCCGATCATTAGTGAAGGCGGTAAGTTTTTCGTCGGCCGGGTTCATCCGTATCTGATTATAACCGGAGAAAGCGTCCATAAAGCTCAGTAGTTCGTGGCCGGTCGAACTGTCCACTAGCTGGTCTATCTGAGGAAGTGGATGGTTGTCTTTGAGGCAAGTCTTATTCAAGTCCATGAAATCGACGCAATGCACCATTTCCCGTTTGCCTTCTTGACCATGACTACGTTTTCCAGCCAATCCGAGTAGTCCAGGTTTCTGATGAAGTTGGCGGCGAGCAATCGATCCACCTCATCTTCTATCCCCTTTTGTTTAACCGGCGCAAAACTTCTCTTCTTCTGTCAGATGGGCCTGGCCTTCGGGTCGACCCCGAGCATGTGGGAGATTACTTCAGGGTTGATCCCGGGCATGTCCGCTGGCGCCCAAGAGAATACGTCCGAGTTATCTCGGAGGAACCGGATCAGGCCTTCACGGTGGTCCCGTGTCAAGAGAGAGCCGATCTAAACTATCCGGCTATCGGTTCCCTCTACGAGGGGGACTTCCGTCAACGCTTCCACCGGGGCACCATGAACTTCCCTTTGGTCGCCGCGTGTATCTAAAGACCCCTGGAAGTTATGTGTGTCTTCAAAATCGATGCCCTGCTCTCCGACGGGGGTCGTTGAGGCGAGGCAAATCTTTGTGGTTTGCTGGTCCCTATAGACCCGGCTTATCCCTTTTTGATCCAAAGGGAATTTGAGCGCGAGGTGATAGGTCGTGATATGAGCCCGGAGTGCGTTCAAAGTAGGGTGTCCTATGAGAACGTTATAGGACGACGGGACCTTAGCAACAAGGAAGTTCACCGGTATGGTCCGTGTCTTGCCCGCTTCCCCAATGTTGAGGAGGAGGGTGACCGATCTCTCTGCCGGGACAGCATGGTTGGTGAACTCAGAGAGGACATGGGAGATCGGTTGAAGGTCGGATGAACCCAACCCCATACGCTGGAAACAGTCGTAGAATATGATGTCCGCCGAGCTTCCGGAATCGATCAATATTTTCTGGACCTCGTAACGGTGGAATCGGGCCGCTATCACAAGGGGTCATTTTGACGAAGTGATATGGCGCGAAGTTCTTCGTCGGTGAAGATGATCGGGCCATCCTTCTTGCACTTCTTATGGGGCGGATCGCTTACCTCCTCGACTGGTAGGAGGCGGTGTTCCCCCATTTTCCCGTGCCGGGTCCGCGGTAATGACTATGATTTGCCTGATAGTTAATTTCCTGAGAGGGGTTTGGTCCATTTGCTCCCGCTCCGCATGCCGCTTGTTGTTCATACCATAATTTTGCATTATTTTATTCCCCATTCTTATTCAGTTTACAAATAAACAGGTGCTTTTGACCCATGTCTGCTACATAGTTGCAGGTTACAGATTCTCGGGACAAAAATAGTGAAAAATACAAAAGACGATACAAAAGTGAGACTACGACCGATAAATGGTGGAATCTTGACTGTGCCCACATCTTGAGGAACATTGAAGATCAATTAACAAGTTCACAAAGAACAAAGGCAGGGCAAGGTTCAAGACTTCGTCACGAAGCAACGGTAAAAGTCCACTACAATTATTCACTGTGGAGATCTGGAAGAAATATAGAAGCCAATCTGAGAAAACAACTGAAGAAAAGCCAAGTACAAAGCAGCAGACAGATTCCCTGAGAAATTGAGCCCACAAGCCCACTACATGGCCGCGGAACCGCGGCCAAACAGGGGCTTGGGCCGCGGAACCGCGGCCATGAAGGCCACGTGTCGGTGGAAATTTCTCTGGCGATGCGTAGGCGCGTTGACTAGTCTTTTCTTAGGGGGTAAAATTGTATTTGCAGATTTGAGTCGATTGTAAACTAGGGTTTCTATGAATCCATAAATAGAAGCCCTAAAACCTTTTTAGGTTATGCCTCTTTTTATTCATCTATTCAGATCTGAAAATTCCTGTGTAAATGTTTGGAGAGAGCCATCAATAAAGTAAGTAGTTTTATTTAATTGCCCTAGTTAATTTTTATTCTGCCTTAGTATAGATTTTTCATTTTTTGCCCTAGTTAGATAGTTAGAGATGTTCTTCAATTCCCTAATGAGCGAGTAGTCTCCTCGCTTGTTAGGGTTAGATTTGGGGAAGGCTTGAGAGATGAAATCTCTCACCCTTTTCTTGCCCCATCACATATAATTAATAGGACTCCATACATAAATACACACACCGTTCCCTACGGCATCTTACCCCAAGAGGTAACGGTGATACCGTAGTATAAACGACCGGTTGTGTACGTTTTCCATGGAGGTTAGGGTAAGAATTAAGAAAGGAAGGACTAGAACCTAGAGGAAGAAATATCGTTTCTTCCCGATGGTACTAATCCCCTTTATTAATTGTTACCATGACACCTAAAAGAGATCTAAAATAGGGCATTGAAAGCGGTGAGGAAATCTTCAATTTCCAAACTTAACCTAAACCTAACCCTAGCAAGATTCTAGTCTTAGTATAAATCAGTTTAGTTTTTAGCGATAATCCATTCACACCGTTTGGAATTAACTCGTTAGACCAAATTAGGAAATACACAACATCCATGTGGACCGACCCGTACTCACCGGCTAGCTACCAAGCGACGCCGTTCTTGATTGCGGTTAATAAATATTTTTGATTCATCTTTTAAAAGCGCAAGCACGCTAAAATCTCTTTCAATTAAATGGCGTCGTTGCCGGGGATGGCGTAGTATTTCCTTTTTGCAATTTCGGGTTAATATAAAATATAAAAATCATAAAAACTGAAAAATTAAAAAATATAAAAATTTATCATCTTTTTATTGTTTGAAGGGTATTTTTGTTTGAATTTTGCAGGACCGAAAAACAAATTCAGATATGGAAAAATCCAGAGATCGAAACAGAAAACGGCCGATCTGAAAAATAGAGGAAAATAAAAACAGAGCAGAAGAAGAAATCTCGGGAATCAAACCGCCGCCGCCGCCACGTTTCTGCCGCGCCAACCCTGTTCTGACCGCGCATCCGTGGCGGCTTGGTGACATCATCATCTCCAAAAATTCCCTGGGATCTGAATCGTCGACACGACTGCGTTTCTGCCGCCGCAACCCACTTCTGGCCGCGGTTCCGCGGTCCTCTGGTGATGTCAGCGCTTGGAATCTCCACTGTAAATTTTTCTCTCTCCTTCTCTGCAACCCCTGATATCTCCTCTATAAATATTTGCCTGCAGGATTCTTTGCGCTAAAAAAATCTCTCCCCCTTCCAATAATTGATCTTGTGCAGGAATCTTTGCGCCGCGCTAAAAATTGTTTGCAAGTAATTGTGTTTATTGCTTTGCATATTTAAATTGACTTTAAGGGGCTTTTACACCAATCCAGATTGGGTGGGGATTTCATTACCCTTCCCAGGACCCCAAAAATCACATAAGGCATATTGCATTGACCATCAATTAATTAAAAAAGATTAGACTCAGCCCTAAGGACTTCGCGCTCAATAGGAAAAAGGACTAGTTGTAGGCATCGACCGTTGATCCTAACCTGACTTTGTGGTGCCTAGGCTAGACAGGTAGGGAAGGGTAATTTTAAAAGGCTCGTCTCACGGCGATTCGTGAGCGGATCCCTTCTTTCTCTACTTGTGCTTACCTGGCCACAATTGGCGGTGAAGAGACGGTTTGAGGTCCTACTTCTTGCCCTTTGGAACAGTTAGGAGCTGTCTAGCTGACCTAGGTGACTCTAGATCTAAGCCTGATTGTGCATTTGTGGTTGATTGAACGTGTGTCTAAGCCTTTTATTGAAAATCTTTTTGCAAAAAGCCAATATAAAAGAAAAAAAACAAAAAGAAAAAAAAAGGAAATTTTTTTTTACAAAAACTTGCAACTTGTCGCTAAGAAATCCGTGCACCCCACTTGCACCCACCTTCTTTTTCTTCTCCTTCTTACATCATGGGTACCCCACCTCACAAAACCCTTGCCGAACTTTGGTACCCTAAACCAAACTTTGCTTCATACGTGAATTGTTTTGGTCGAATTACGGACGACCCCTCCATGCCCAAAATTTCTTGAAAGATCGAATAGAAGCGTCTAGGAGAAACAGTTCGACTCTGCAATCCACTTTGTATCAACCATTTCAACCTTCACCACCTTCGTACGTTGATACTACTTTTTCGAGTTCTGCTGTAACTCCAAAACCCATGTCTATAGCTGAACACATTGAACAATCTTGTAACCGATCTTTCACTCCTTTCAACACTCCCAGTTCTTGGGATCAACAAGTCCATTCACCTTTTTATCCAAATTTTGATCCTACTCCTGTCCAACCATTCAATTCCTACCAGTCCTATCCGACTTCCACACCTTCACTAGACATTGCTTCTACACAACCATTTGGGAGTTTCACGTATCCAAACTACTTTGAATCTTTTACTGAAACCCCTTCACAACCCATATCTAGTCTGGAACAGTCGTTGGAGGCTTATATTGTAGCAACAAACAAACAGATGAGGAATTTGGATGCGTCCATTGCCGCCCTTATGCAACCTAGTGACCCGGTAGCTAGTTTCCAACTAGCTCCAAAAATTCCAATGTATGATGAGGCGGTTGGACAGAGTGAGAATTTGAGTGGTGAGAGTGAGCTGTGCACCCTTCCAAATCAAACCTACCCATACCCTATTGAATTCCACAACTCCAGTTTTCAAACAAGTATCCCAAATGATTCACCAGTTGAAAATAAAACATTTAATGAGTTGTGCGACTTTGTAGTGCTTGATTTGCCAGATTGTGAAGGGTCCCTTTCGAGTGAAACCATACCTAATCCTTTTGAACTTTACACCTCCAATCTAGAACCTGATTTGATAAATCTCCATACTTTTGATAAGGTGTCTAAAAAAATTGATTTTCACTTGATTGATGATATTGACGCCGGGAATATTTTGGATGATGAACCCGTAGATTTGACTGAAATTTTATCTCAAATTCATCATCCCGAGTCATTAAATGTTTCTCCCGAACTTCATATACGTCTTGATTTTGATGATAATTGCATGGATGGGATAACTTTTGAGGAGAATTATGAGGATAGTATTGAGGAAAGTATTGAGGATGAACCATTTTTGTTTGATGTGTCGGATTTTCCAATTCATCCTCCTGAACTTTTAACTGTTATACTTCCTAAATCACCCTCCATCCTTTCCATCGTTCCGACCACGCAAAAGATCACGCAGGAAGACTGTGAGCTTGAAAAATTTCTGTTCGATTACAGCAGTTTTGACGCCACTAGTGCGTTCCTCCTTGAATCTGACACAGTTCTCACAACCGATATCGATTACGAGTGTTTCACTTTTGCGGATGATTTTGAAGACTCACTGCCCGAGTTTGAGTCCTTTGAATTTTCAGATGAGTTAGCTGAACCATCAGACTCGGTTGCTTACAGTCATTTCGAACCATTGATGGAATCCTTCGAGTTCGAGACAGATTACTTAAGTGAGAATATGACTATCCCTAAATCACTCCCCTTCGTCCTTTCTATCGTTTCGACCGAGAATCCGTCGCGCTTCCATGTTCAATGGATGGTTTACCACGTTCAAAGTACTCATGTTTTCTTGCGAATCTTGAGGGATTTGACCCCATTTCTCGACAGGTTGATAGATTAGCACAATCACTTTTAACACATCGGTCATCACAATTTGCGCTAATTTATTCACTCAATTTTCACCCTCAAGTTCGTACTACACTTCTTTCTCTCTTCCGCCATTCTTCTCCTAATATACCGAGACCATATCCCACCTTTCTTCCCACACGGTCTCATGTGCTTCTCATTTCTTTTCTCTACACTCCATTCTTTCACCAACTCTATCATTATCACGATAAATTTTTTGAATGGTTGGTGCTAACTTTTGGTCTGTGTAAGGCCTTGTATAGTTTGATTTTTCTCCTCCCTAACTATGAACTTTAAACGCTTAAAACAGTGGAAACACTGTCTCACTTAAGTTTAGGGGGGACCTTGTTGTATATATATTTTGTTTTTCTTTTAACAATAAAAAAATTTTAAAAATTTTTATAAATAAATAAACAGAGGAGTGCCGACAATTTTGACCCTCTTGGTGTAGCCTGACAGTGAGGACACTGTCAAGTTTAAGTTTGGGGGTGTGCTCGGTAAGCCTTCTTCCTTCGCATTCATGTGTATATTTTTGCATTTGCATACTTATTTTAAAACCCATAAAAATTGAAAATTTTAAAAATTATAAAAATTAAAGTATTCAATTTTGGCCATAATTGACTTGAGTTTGACAACAAGGTTAACTAGCTAGGAACAACTAGATCTTAGACTTAGTAAATTAAACACCCTAAAAATAACATTTCTTAAAATTTAACAGTAAAAAGTATATGTCTTTATAGTTTATTTAGAA
Source organism: Agapanthus africanus (assembly GCA_030015575.1). Classification (NCBI taxonomy): domain Eukaryota; kingdom Viridiplantae; phylum Streptophyta; class Magnoliopsida; order Asparagales; family Amaryllidaceae; genus Agapanthus; species Agapanthus africanus. The sequence continues at coordinate 521,979,466 of JASDDO010000016.1, read as the reverse complement.
ATAGGCAAATTTCGAGTTCACTTCTTGGGCTGAGTTAAAACAAGGGAAGAGTATTGATGTTTTTATTAAAGTGTAAGTTTGAAAAATAATTCCCAAGCTTAAGTCTAAATTCTGAAAATATATACCTTACAAATTGCACAAACACGAACCTTGAAACTTGGAATAGTAGAAGAGACCTTGAAATGCTCTTGTCTAAAGTCCTTAGTATAAAGGGAAATAAAATAAAAATACAAGTGTGAATAAAGAGATAATAAAAAAATGAACACTGTTTTTTGTAACTACTTAAGACTGCATTAATAGAAAAAAATATTTAGCGAGTGTGCTTCATCACCTAGTGCCTTCGACCAATTGGTTTGGGAGTCACTGCTAAAAGCCTTAGGGATTACAAGACTAGGAATTACGCCTTAATGTGCAAACACATTTTGTAATCGGTCGTTGGTACCTCAAGAAGTATTAACGGTCGCATGAAGAATTTGTGAGCAATTTCATCTAAAATTCACCAATTGAAAAGTACTTTGGACGATAGACAAGAGTATGATAGCTTGATTTGAATTTCCAAGTGTAGGGGTAATATATACACACACGTAGGGGTATGTGATTGGGGTTTAGATAAGAGATAGGAATGAAAAATAGGGCTTATATCTTTAGTAGAGATGATAGAAATTCCTAAGTTGAGATGGAACCCTAGAAGGAAAACTTAAAAGATGTCGAAAGCTAAGTCAGCCTACAGAACATATATAATCTTAAGTTAAATGATAAGGAAGCGTGAAAAATATGGGTGGATAATTTATGAGTCGAAGATAATAGACTTCCTTGTTAGAAAACCTAATTGGAGAATAAAAGTCAATGGGCCTAATTGATAGGATTTTGTGGGTAGTATCCGCTGAAAACCCTCAGGCGACAACACTCCTCCTACTAAGGACACCTAGAGGTTTAACGGCTTGTTGCACGAGCTCAGTGCAATCGCGTTTCCCTGCGAAAGTGAGGTTAGGATTTTGTTGAGAATAAAACTAGGTTTGCTCGAGGACGAGCAAAAGATAAGTTTGGGGGTATTTGTTCATACCATAATTTTGCATTATTTTATTCCCCGTTCTTATTCAGTTTACAAATAAACAGATGCTTTTGACCCGTGTCTGCTACATAGTTGCAGGTTACAGATTCTCGGGACAAAAACAGTGAAAAAAACAAAAGACGATACAAAAGTGAGACTACGACCGATAAATGGTGGAATCTTGATTGTGCCCACATCTTGAGGAACATTGAAGATCAATTAACAAGTTCACAAAGAACAAAGGCAGCGCAAGGTTCAAGACTTTGTCACGAAGCAACGGTAAAAGTCCACTATAATTATTCACTGTGGAGATCTGGAAGAAATCTAGAAGCCAATCTGAGAAAACAACTGAAGAAAAGCCAAGTACAAAGCAGCAGACAGATTCCCTGAGAAATTGAGCCCACAAGCCCACTACATGGCCGCGGAACCGCGGCCAAACAGGGGCTTGGGTCGTGGAACCGCGGCTATGAAGGCCACGTGTCGGTGGAAATTTCTCTGGCGGTGCGTAGGCGCGTTGACTAGTCTTTTCTTAGGGGGTAAAATTGTAATTGCAGATTTGAGTTGATTGTAAACCTAGGGTTTCTATGAATCTATAAATAGAAGCCCTAAAACCTTTTTAGGTTATGCCTCTTTTATTCATCTATTCAGATCTGAAAATTCCTGTGTAAATGTTTGGAGAGAGCCATCAATAAAGTAAGTAGTTTTATTTAATTGCCCTAGTTAATTTTTATTCTGCCTTAGTATAGATTTTTCATTCTTTGCCCTAGTTAGATAGTTAGAGATGTTCTTCAATTCCCTAATGAGCGAGTAGTCTCCTCGCTTGTTAGGGTTAGATTTGGGGAAGGCTTGAGAGATGAAATCTCTCACCCCTTTCTTGCCCCATCACATATAATTAATAGGACTCTATGCATACATACACACACTGTTCCCTACGGCACCTTACCCCAAGAGGTAACGATGATACTGTAGTATAAACGACTGGTTGTGTATGTTTTCCATGGAGGTTAGGGTAAGAATTAAGAAAGGAAGGACTAGAACCTAGAGGAAGAAATATCGTTTCTTCCCGATGGTACTAATCCCCTTTATTAATTGTTACCATGACACCTAAAAGAGATCTAAAATAGGGCGTTGAAAGCGGTGAAGAAATCATCAATTTCCAAACTTAACCTAAACCTAACCCTAGCAAGATTCTAGTCTTAGTATAAATCAGTTTAGTTTTTAGCGATAATCCATTCACACCGTTTGGAATTAACTCGTTAGACCAAATTAGGAAATACACAACATCCCTGTGGACCAACCCGTACTCACCGGCTAGCTACCAAGAGACGCCGTTCTTGATTGCGGTTAATAAATATTTTTGATTCATCTTTTAAAAGCGCAAGCACGCTAAAATCTCTTTCAATCACTTGTCCCGTAGGTATTTCGCCAGGTGGCCGGAGCGGATCAACTCCTCGATGTAGTCACGGAGCTGCTTGCAACTCTTAGTCAGGTGACCCTACGACCTGTGATAGGCGCAGTACGGGCCGCGGAGATGCTTGCTCGTTCTTTGGGTAGCTGGCGAGAACTTAAAGAACCTCTCGCCCTTAGTTTCCTCCAACAGCTCGGTCTGGGAAATGTTCATAGGGGTATACTCTTGGAACCTCGGGGAATAAGGTTTCGGACGATCGACTTTCTTTTTCTCTTCCATGTCCCTCTTCTTTCGGTCTGCTTGGTCGCCTATGGGCAGGTTGGAGTTCACCTCTGACTCGAGTTGGATCTCTCTCTCGGTCCATGCCTTCACTTCGGTCATGGTCTTAGGTTGTGCCAATGCAAAAGAGCGGAGCCACTCTTTGTGCCTAAAACCCGACCTCAGCGCGGTGATAACTGTTTCGTCACGGTGCTCGGGGACCTCCAGGAGGGCATTGTAGAAGCGAGTGACATGCCCTTTAAAGGATTCCTTGTCTCCGCTCTTGACGGTGAACAGATAATCGACCGTCTTCTTCTGTCGTCGGTTTCCGACGAAATGACCGAGGAATTGGGTAGCCAGCTCGTCAAAGGTCGAGATGAAGCGCGGCGCAAGCCCTCGGAACCAGTCCCGGCCAGCCCAGATTAGGGTAGTGGTAAAACCTCGGCATTGAGCCACGTCCGAGTTGTCTTGGAAGCTCATGCCCACTATAAATGCGTCCAAGTGGTCCTTCGGATCGGACTTCCCGTCGAAGAGGACCACATTAGGCGGCTTGTTCCTGGACGAGACACGCTCGACCAGTAGTCTTTCTGTAAAGGGCTTAGTAAGCGAATCGGCGGATTACTTAGCCCCTTCACCGGACATATGGCCATCTTGTCGTATGCCTTCAATTTCCTTTCCAAGGGCTTCAATCCGGTAGTGGTACCCCGAGAATTCAGCACAGTCGGAGCAGCAGCTATCCCCGCTCCGGGTCTGCGCGATGGTGCGGCTTCGATTCCGCTGTATCACAGTTCTTAAATCCTCGAGCGAGGCCCTTCTTGAGTAGTCCCGACGTTCGTCGTTCGCACGGCCCCGATGAGGGTAGGGGTGTCAGTCGCGCCTGGAAGCTGGGGAATTGACCAAAACCTCCTCTGGAGGAGTGAGCACGTGGCGAGCGTCGGAGCGACGGCCTGATCTTCCCTGAGATCGGGGTGCGGATCTGTCCGGCGCCCAGCGGGTCATAAAATCATTCACCGCATGTGGGTCATGGTTGCCGGATTCGGCACGCCAGCGTTCAGTGACGCTGAGATGAGCTTTAGCGAGATCGAGGGCCTGAGCGTGCCCATCTGTCCTTCTGCGGGCATCGTTATCCCGAGGATGGGGAACTGCAGCTTGATGGGTAGGGCCCGCCGCTTGAACGCAGAGGAGCGCATCCACCATAGCTGTGAGTCTGTCGATCCAAACGGATAAGGCGCCGATGACGTTGGGAGGGGGAGTAAAACCTCTCCCGCCTCCGTTACGGAGGGTGGGGTGGTTCGTATTGGGATCGTCGCGGTTGTTGCTCACCATCGAGTCGAGGGCGGAAGATCAATTTTATGGGTGGTGAATGCAACGACTCTGAATTTTCTGTACAAAATTTTTTCTTTCTAATGTACAGAAAGGAGTTCCTTAGCCTGAGTACAAGTTATAAATTAAATTTGTTTAAGAACAACAAGAAACAACTTGTAGCTCACTGGTAAAAGCTCAACACTGCTGTGACATAGCCCCTGTGTTCGAATCCCCTCAGCCGCATATTATTTTTTTCTTAATTTTCTTTTAAACTTTTTGGAAGCCCAAAAGTTTACACATGCACTGCACATAAAAATGAAAAGTATGAGAAAACAAACATGTACAAAATGATATAAATACAGAATAGGACACGTAGCTTCAATCCGACGGGCTCCCTCCACAACTTGGCTGGCGAGACGGCTATATGGGCCGGTGGGGACGGGCCCCCATAGCCAATAGTCCTCATGCCTCGTACACAAAACCCTTGGCCTACCCCCATTACCCCTGCACTGTTTGATTTCTCTGAATTTAAATAAAGACTTCAATTTCATCTTTAAATCCAATTTTAAATGCATTTTAATTCATTTTTTCAAATCCAAAACACTAAGTTCACACTATAAATACTACCCCATGTCCAAGCCCATTTTCATTCTGAAATCCCTAACCAAAACTCTTAAAATTTCTCAAGTACAAGTGGGATAGAAATGGAGATAGCAAGCTATCAACTTCCGGCAAGGATCGAAGCGAATTCCGGCAATCCCGCGACGCCACGATGACCTCAATCTCTTCCTCTCTCTCTTCTTAACAAAATCCAACGGTAAGTCCATTCCCATCTTTATTCTCTTTCTCTAAAAATCTCTTTTTCAAAACATGTCGGTAAGTGGAGTTAACACCGACTTTTGATTCTAATACCTTGAAATCACATTTTTTTCTTAATCATTGCCAATCTATATTCTTACTCTATGTTTATAACCATAAAACTAATGTTTAGAAATAATTTTCACTTTAAAATATCATGCTAGATAACTTTAATCTAACTTTGACAGTAAAATACATTGAACTTTATATACGTCATATTTTATTACTTTGCTTAATCATACCTCTAGAAAACTTTACGGGGTAATGACCTACCTCTCACATACACACATGTTTACATAGCACGATACTCTTTGAATATATTTTTGTGGCAAATACAATATTTCATTAAAATACCTTGAACTATAAAAACTCGGTTTTCTTTAGAATTGTATTATCAAAACTCTTTGCGAATATGCCTCTACAACCCATTTTGAGGAAACCATTATTGGATGGTGTGGATTATCGCACATCTTAGGGCTAGTAGAGCTAGATGCAGACCTCCTCACGGAGCATTCGGTCTCGAAAGATTTTTAATACGATTTTTAAGAAAAATGAGATTTTCTATTTAATAATAAAATTAATTTTTAATAATTATATACATATTATCAAACCATATATTTTCAAGATATAATAAAATTCCATGTTTTCTAGAAAATAAAAGAATGACAAGTTTCACCAAAATACTCTCAGGTTATCCAAAAGACAAGTTTTACACTAAAATACCATGAACTATCCAAGCTAAACTATTATCACTAAAATACTTCACATTCTTAAAATTATTTTTCATAAATACTCCTGGTTTATTTTGAAATTATATAAAATATTTTTCATAAAAACCCCTCGAGTTATATAAAATTACATTTAAGGACTTTAGTAAATATAGATTTAAGCGGGATCAATTCTCTTGAGCCTCACGGAGCTGGAGAAAGTGAATGCTTGCCTATTTAAGGTAGAAAAACTTAACGGAGTTATCAATGGTAATTGTCTTGGAAAAAACACAAATCCTGCAGCCCATATGCAGAAGTTACCGATAACTCCAGACCTAATTCAGGATCCAAATCTGTTTAAAGTGTCCGACTCAAATCTGAGTCTAAATCAATCTGAGTCTAACTCATATCAGAATCCAATTCAAACGTGAATCAAATTCAACATGAATCCAAACTCTAACATGTATACTTGAACCTGAACCTGAATACCAGAACAATATCAACATGCAAACATGACTTGACTTGACTCGAACCATGAATACAACTTTATATGAATACATGAATACTTGATACATACATGAACTCAATCCTGCAAACTTGATGTATTGATAGATTCGAGCAAGACTGGTAATTTTAGTTGTAACTTAGCCTACACGGGGTACTGGGGTAGTTCATGCGTGAATCCAATGAAATCTCAGGAGTCCCACTAGATCATGAATTCATGTCTACTAACACAAGCAAGTTATCATGAGGGCCCGTGTTTCCTTGCTCCTGGATTACAGCCTGTTGAGTTTGAAATACTTCAATACCAGGTTGAAGTCCCGTTACTAACACTTTGATTCATGCCCGTGGTTCCTTACTCCTAGATTACAGCCTGTTGGGTTCGAGAACACTCTTGAGATTGATCACACTTGAACTTGCATTAAAATAGTATACCCAAATAGAGACCTGTTAAGACACCTACATCCACTGCATGTTCATCATACTTACGCTACACGGCCATGTTATATTGTTTGTCATACTCATACGATGTTGTCATGCTTACCTACTTGTCATATGTTACCATATATGTTCACATATTACAATAGAACTGCAAGCTAAATAAACTTACCATGTTTATATTAAACGACATGCTGACACATCATACTTCATGATAAACACTTTTCCTTATCATTACACTTTATATTTCACTTCATTCCTTGGGACTTACCGAGCGAAAGTTCGCTGACGGGCATTCCACCATTCTTTGTTTTCTTGGAATGTTCATCAGGTTTCGTGGAGACTGAGGAGGTAGACCGCTCAGAGAAGGAGCACGATCAGACCGAGGCCAAGGCCAGACCAGTTACCTTTTCTCAGTTTATGTATGCCACCTATTTAGGCATTTCCTTCTTATATCTTATTTCATTTGAAATCTTGTATTTGTAAATGAATCAAGTTGAATGTAAATAAAATTGTTGAATTTTAAATCTCATGTTTATTCTCTTGTCATTTTATATTGCTTATTTTATGCTTAGCGTTTTTATTCCGGGAAATGACCTTCTAGAAATAAATACGTCGCGGGCTTACCACGTCACCGTTTCCGTCTATTGGGAAGTGGGACGTGACAGGTTTTGTTGGTGGCCCATACAGGTCTCAGTTCTGCATGAAGTCATAAGCAATATATATAATAAGAAATATGAGAGTCAACAATTTTACATTCCTCGCAATTCAATTTCCGTTGAATCTATCCTAATCTTTCTGCTCTATCTAAGGTGATGGATTCTCCCTGCAACCCTAGCACCAACGATGGAAGTACACCACCACCACCTATCCTTACCATTCTACCACCTCCACCTACCGTAGCCGCACCACTCACAGAACAGACGATACTTCTAGAGGCTATCAAAAGACTACTTGAAGGTTAACAGGCTCAAAGCACGATTTTGCAGGAGCAGACTGCTCTCCTTCACCAGAGTTTTATTCGCTTTGAAGCAGAAGCACCGGGACTGAAACAATTTCGAGCGTTACACCCGAAGAACTTCTCAGGAAAAGAGAAACCGCTTGAGGCCGAGGAATGGGCTTAGAGTATAGAAGATGATCTAGCCGCAGCCCAAGTTCCAGAAGTGGTGTGGGTCAGAATAGACAAAATCCTGCTCACTGAAAATGCCAGATTCTGGTGGAAGGCCGAGGAGAGCCGTCTTGAGCAGCCAATTGAGTGGAAGACTTTCCGTGATCTCTTTGACGCTAAGTACTTTCCGGAAACTGCACACTTCGAGATGGAACAGAAGTTTATTCACCTGCAACAAGGATCCATGTGGGACAAGTCGGTGGACGAGTACGTTGCTAAATTCACCATGCACGGCAGATTCGCCGCTCATCTAGTTCCTACTGTAGAAATCAGAACTAGGCATTTCCAACAAGGATTTGACCCTGAAATTCAAGCCGCCCTAGCAACGGGAGAATACCCAACACATGAAGCAGCGTTGATGTCAGCCCGTCGCTATGAAGATTTCATTAAGAAGAAGGAAAGGCCACAGTTGGTCGGTATGAAACGTCCCGCCAATCAGATTACTGGAGGAGCCTTTTCTAGGCCAACTTTCTCAGCGCCAGCTATGAGGCCAGGAGGATCATTTTCCGAAACTAAACCAAACCTCTGCATATATTGCAAGAGGACCGGACACCAAGTCAAGAATTGCCGTAGTGCAAACGATCTTTGTCTGATATGTAGATCGTCCTCACATACTATAGGAACTTGCCCACACAACTGAACTGACCCAGTCCCCGCAGCTACACCAGCTATCCATGCTCCACCTATTCGTTTATCTCTTCCTGCACCACCTCGACGCGGACCACCTTTATCTCGACAGCCATCGATGTACCAGCATGCACAGAGAAATGTGCCGAGACATCAAGCTTTCACTTTGGAGGCCGTAGAAGCCGAAGCTATAGGTCAGGGTAACTCTGGTAAATCCCCTTCCATCTTTTTCAACCTTTTCAAAACCCTTGTATCCTTTCATTCTTTCAAACATTTTTCATGAACTGGAAATAGTTTCTTCACCACTGCTGTCATCAAATTTTTCTTGAATCTGTTACAACTTCCTTCTATAAATTTTGAGGACGAAATTTTTATAAGGAGGGTAGAATGTAACGACTTTGAATTTTCTGTACAAAATTTTTTCTTTTTAAAGTACAGAAAGGAGTTCCTTAGCCTGAGTACAAGTTATAAATTAAATTTGTTTAAGAACAGCATGAAACAACTTGTAGCTCACCGGTAAAACCTATACACTACTGTGGCATAGCCCCTGTATTCGAATCCCCTCAGCCACATATTATTTTTTTCTGAATTTTCTTTTAAACTCTTTGGAAGCCCAAAAGTTTACACGTGCATTGCACATAAAAATGAAAAGTCTGAGAAAACAAATATGTGCAAAATGATATAAATACAGAATAGGTCGCGTGGCTTCAATCTGACGAGCTCCCTCCATAACTTGGCCAGCGAGATGGCTATATGGGCCGGCAGGGATGGCCCCCCTAGCCAATAATCCACGTGCCTTGCACACAAAACCCTTGGCCTACCTCCATTACCTCTGCATTGTTTGATTTCTCTGAATTTAAACATAGACTTCAATTTCATCTTTAAATCCAATTTTAAATGCATTTTAATTCACTCTTTCAATTCCAAAACCCTAATTTCATACTATAAATACTACCCCATGCCCTAGCCCATCTTCATTCTGAAATCTCTAGCCAAAACTCTCAAAATTTCTCAAGTACAAGTGGGATAGAAGTGGAGTTAGCAAGCTATCAACTTCCGGCGAGGGTCGAAGCGAATTCCGGCGATCCCGCGATGCCACGATGACCTCAATCTCTTCCTCTCTCTCTTCTTAACAAAATCCAACGGTAAGTCCCTTCCCATCCTTATTCTCTTTCTATAAAAATCTCTTTTTCAAAATATGTCGGTAAGTGGAGTTAACACCGACTTTTGATTCTAAAACCTTAAAATCACACTTTTTCTTAATCTTTGCCCATCCATATTCTTACCCTATGTTTATAACCATAAAACTAATGTTTAGAAATAATTTTCACTTTAAAATATCATGCTAGATAACTTTAATCTAACTTTTACAGTAAAATACCATGAACTTTATATACGTCTTATTTTATTACTTTGCTAAATCATACCTCTAGAAAACTTCATGGGGTAATGACCTACCCCTCACATACATACATGTTTACATAGCACGATACTTTTTGAACATATCTTTATGGCAAATACAATATTTCATTAAAATACCTTGAACTATAAAAACCCGGTTTTCTTTAGAATTGTATTATCAAAACTCTTTGCGATTATACCTCTACAACCTATTTTGGGAAAACCGTTATTGGATGATGAGGATTATCGCACATCCTAGGGCTAGTAGAACGAGATGCAGACCTTCTCACGGAGCATTCGGTCTCGAAAGATTTTTAATACGATTTTTTAAAAAAACGAGATTTTTTACTTAATAATAAAATTAATTTTTAATAATTATATACATATTATCAAACCACATATTTTCAAGATATAATAAAATTCCATATTTTCTAGAAAATAAAAGAATGACAGGTTTCACCAAAACACGCTCAAGTTATTCAAAAGACAAATTTTACACTAAAATACCATGAACTATCCAAGCTAAACTATTATCACTAAAATACTTCACATTCTTAAAATTCACAATTATGGAAACTCTAAATAATATAAATAAATACTCGAGGTTTATTTTGAAAGTATATAAAATATTTTTCTTAAAACCCCCTCGAGTTATATAAAATTACATTTAAGGACTTTATTAAATATAGGTTTAAGCGGGATCAATTCTCTTGAGCTTCAGAGAGCTGGAGAAAATGAGTGTTTGTCTATTTAAGGTAGAAAAACTTAACGGAGTTATCAATGGTAATTGTCTTGGAAAAAGACATAAATCATGTCGTCCATGTGCAGCAGTTACCGATAACTCCAGTATCTAATTCAGGATCCAAATCAGTTTAAAGTGTCTGACTCAAGTCTGAGTCTAAATCAATCTGAGTCTAACTTATATCATAATCCAATTCAAACGTGAATCAAATTCAACATGAATCCAAACTCTAACATGTATACTTGAACCTGAATCTGAATACCAAAACAATATCAACATGCAAATATGACTTGACTTGACTCGAACCATGAATACAACTTGATATGAATACATGAATACTTGACATGAATACTTGATACATACATGAACTCAATCTTGCAAACTTGATGTATTCATGGATTCGAGTAAGGCTAGTAATTTTAGTTGTAACTTGGTCTACACGGGGTGCTGGGGTAGTTCATGCATGAATCCAATGAAATCTCAGGAGTCCTACTAGATCATGAATCCATGTTTACTAACACAAGCAAGTTATCATGAGGGCCCGTGCTTCCTTGCTCCTGTATTACAGCCTGTTGAGTTTGGAATACTTCAACACTAGGTTGAAGTCCCGTTACTAACACTTAATTCGGGCCCGTGGTTCCTTACTTCTGGATTACAGCCTGTTGGGTTCGAGAACACTCTTGAGATTGGTCACCCTTGAACTTACGTTAAAATAGTATACCCAAATATAGACCTGTTAAAACACCTACATCCACTGCATGTTCACCATACCTACGCTACACGGCCATATTATATTGTTTGTCATACTCATACGATGCTGTCAAGCTTACCTACTTGTCATATGTTACCATATCTGTTCACATATTACAATAGAACTATATGCTAAATAAACTTGCCATGTTTATATTAAACGACATGCCGACACATCATACTTCATGATAAACACTTTTCCTTATCATTATGTTGGATATGTATACCCTAGAGGCCATTATTGTATATGTATACATGTGGATGCTTGGACATATATATGTACAGGACAATCTTGCTCGATATGATAGTATGCTATCTGGTTTGTCTTTATCATAACATGTGCGTATGTCTTAATTGTTATTGCATATCATTTATACATGTTGATAAAGCCCGTAGGATCATTTCTTGACTATCAGTGTTATGATAGCGATCATACTTGTGGGAGCAGGGTAGTCGATAAGTACATCCTTAAAATGTCCCTAGTCGTGGGAGTATCGAGACTAGGCATCGATATTCCGGAGTAGACTGGCGTATACGTTTCTAGACCCCGACGAGGGGCGATGGTTGGTCCCGCAGCCATTGGTCTTCTACACCTAAGATCGTATACAGGTGCTCACTGGGGGTGAGTACACTGGACGGACTTACCGAGAACTTCTAGATGGTACTATACCTATAGTCAGATAGCAGTTCTCAGGTGACATGAGTGCAGGTTAGTCTTTTGATCCGAGATCGTCATTTGTCTCATGTGAGTTCCTACCATGCTTTGATCACTACCATACCACGGCTCTACTGAGTCATGCAAACAGGTTTTAGTTGGGTACAGTCCCGAGCCACATGGAGGCAGTGAGTGATTGTTGGTGATTCGTCTCTCCCGGTATAGGGAGTCAATATCGCACTGTGTTCGATTGGTCAGGACCATAAGATCTTGGCCAAGACAGTTGGGATTTACTGATAGGTTGATCAGTAGTTTCCCGGATTAGTCCTGAGCCGCATCAGCACGAAATATCAGGTTATTAGGGTCTGACGTTTACCACCCCCTAGACCCGGTATGCGATACCCTCAGATGAAGAGACTGGACTGTATGAAGATTGTCACGGATAGGCACAGTAGGAATCCAGATGAGTTTGCTCATCGGCCTTACTTTTCGACAAGTACCCGAGTAGCCGTTACATACAGCTAGTGCCGCTGACGTGCTTGTGGTTATGGATTTATCCAGTAACTCACTGTCGGCGTACTGTTGAGTCTTTAGAGTCCCACACAGAGGGTTTCCCTGGTTCAGACGAAATGATGTAGTAGCCGTATTGGATACGTGCAGAGTTCCGATTGATTGATGGTACTATATACCCGGACTTTCGATCGGACAGTTGATGATACTAGCCGGCTAGGGTTTTGAGACGGATTATTAAATCAGGTATTGATTTAATAATTTATATATATATATATATATTTTTTTTTTTTGATATGTATATTCTAGTATTATGTTCTTTGTGTTATTCTATCTCGTCGGGTATTCATATTTTTATACGAATGCAGGTATATATATACTGTAGACTGTAATCCGTATTTTATATGGAAAACATTCTAGAAGGTGGACACCTCATTCTTGATTTTTCCATTTATTCATAAATGGAAAATGAGGTGTAAAGTGAGGTGAGAAGAGTATAGTGAGAGTCATGCCTCAATAGTGTTGACAAATGAATTTTCAATTCATTTGTGCTCACTATTGAAGCATGGTTGGATATTGGTTATTGTAAAAATTGTTTTACAAAACCATTGTGAGGATTTTTCTCTCACATGCTAGCTTCATTTTTTCTTGAGCTCACCATTTGCTTCACTCTTCTCTCCTTCTCCTGAGCTCATCCATCTTCATCATCTACCTCCTCTCTACACTCTCATGTGTTGAGAAACAAGAAAGGAAGTGAGATAGAAACACATAGAACCTTAAACTACATCCTAGAGTTCTTAGACTAGCAATCTAAGTTCACTAGTTGCTCTATAGACACTTGGTTTGGATCTAGAGCCATGGACCACATCTCTCGGGTGGATCATCTACGACGGAGGAGGACCGACGAACAAGATCGATCTCGGAGAACCGAAGGAGCAAGCCAAGAAGATCAAGCTCGATCATAGAGGCTACTTGGAGCTAAGGAAAAGGAAACAAGACCGAAGGACACGGATCTTTTGGTGAGACTCCTCTTTCATAGTAGATAGCTTCTCTAGTGTTAGCTAGTTTAAGGTTTATGGTAGATCCGGTTATCGAGTTTCATTTAGCGCCGTTTTCAAACCCCAGAAAATTTTTTGTTCCGCAAATGGCCACGGTAGATGGTCGGGGCGCTAGTGTAATCCAACACATTACACTTTATATTTCACTTCATTCCTTGGGACATACCGAGCGAAAGTTCGCTGATGGGCATTCCACACTTCTTTGTTTTCTTGAAATGTTCATCAGATTCCATGGAGACTGAGGAGATAGACCGCTCAGAGGAGGAGCACGATCAGAACGAGACCCAGGCCTAGACCAGTTACCTTTTCTCAGTTTATGTATGCCACCTGTTTAGGCATTTCCTTCTTGTATTTTATTTCAGTTGAAATCTTGAATTTGTAAATGAATCAAGTTGAATGTAAATAAAATTGGTGAATTTTAAATCTCATGTTTATTCTCTTGTCATTTTATATTGCTTATTTTACGCTTAGCGTATTTATTCCGGAAATGACCCTCTCGAAATAAATACGTTGCGGGCTTGCCACGTCACCGTTTTCGTCTATTGGGAAGCGGGGCGTGGAAGGTTTTGTTGGTGGCCCATGCAGGTCTCAGTTCTGCATGAAATCATAAGCAATATATATAACAAGAAATATGAGAGTCAATAACTTTACATTTCTCGCAATTCAATTTCCATTGAATCTATCCTAATCTTTCTGCTCTATCTAAGGTGATGGATTCTCCTAGCAACCCTAGCACCAACGATGGAAGTACACCATCACCACCTATTCTTACCATTCTACCACCTCCACCTACCATAGCCGCACCACTTACAGAACAGACGATGCTTCTGGAGGCTATCAAAAGCCTACTTGAAGGTCAGCAGGCTCAAAGCACAATTTTGCAGAAGCAGGCTGCTCTCCTTCACCAGAGTTTCTTTCGCTCTGAAGCAGAAGCACCAGGACTGAAATAATTTCGAGCGTTACACCCGAAGAACTTCTCAGGAAAAGAGAAACCGCTTGAGGCCAAGAAATGGGCTTAGAGTATAGAAGATGATCTAGCCGCAGCCCAAGTTCCAGAAGTGGCGTGGGTCAGAATAACCAAACTCCTGCTCACTGACAATGCCAGAGTCTAGTGGTAGGCCGAGGACAGATGTCTTGAGCAGCCAATTGAGTGGAAGACTTTCTGTGATCTCTTTGAAGCCGAGTACTTTCCAGAAACTGCACACTTCGAGATGGAACAGAAGTTTATTCACCTGCAACAAGGATCCATGTGGGACAAGTCGGTGGACGAGTACGATGTTGAATTCACCATGCTCGGCAGATTCGCCGCTCATCTAGTTCCTACTGCAGAAATCAGAGCTAGGCATTTCCAACAAGGATTAGACCCTGAAATTCAAGCTGCCCTAACAATGGAAGAATACCCAACACATGAAGCAGCGTTGAATTCAGCCCGTCGCTATGAAGCTGTCATTAAGAAAAAGGAAAGGCTACAGTTGGTCGGTATGAAACGTCCCGCCAATCAGATTACTGGAGGAACCTCTTCTAGGCCAACTTTCTCAGCGCCAGCTATGAGGCCAGGAGGATCATTTTCCGAGATTGAACCAAACTTCCGCATCTATTGCAAGAGGACCAGACACCAAGTCAAGGATTGTCGTCGAGCAAACGGTCTTTGTCTGATATATAGATCATCCTCACATACTATAGGAACTTGCCCACACAACCAAACTATCCCAGTCTCCGCAGCTACACCAGCTATCCATGCTCCACCTATTCGTTTAGCTCTTCCTGCACCACCTCCACGCGGACCACATTTACCTAGTCGGCCATCGATATACCAGCATGCACAGAGAAATATGCCGAGACGTCAAGCTTTCGCTTTGACGGCCGTGGAAGCCGAGGCTATATGTCAAGGTAACTCAGGTAAATCCCCTTCCATCTTTTTCAGCCTTTTCAAAACCCTTGCATCCTTTCGTTCTTTCAAACATTTTTCATGCACTTGCAGTAGTTCTTTCACCACTGCTGTCATCAAATTTTTCTTGAATCTGTTACAACTTCCTTCTATAAATTTTGAGGACGAAATTTTTATAAGGAGGGTAGAATGTAACGACTCTGAATTTTCTATACAATTTTTTCCTTTTAAAGTACAGAAAGGAGTTCCTTAGCCTGAGTACAAGTTATAAATTAAATTTGTTTAAGAACAATAAGAAAAAATTTGTAGCTTACTGGTAAAGTCTCTACACTGCTGTGACATAGCCCCTGTGTTCGAATCCCCTCAGACACATTATTTTTTCTGAATTTTCTTTTAAACTTTTTGGAAGAATAAAAGTTTACACGTGCACTGCACATAAAAATGAAAAGTCTGAGAAAACAAATATGTGCAAAATGATATAAATACAGAATAGGACACGTGGCTTCAATCCGACGAGCTCTCTCCATAACTTGGCCGGCGAGATGGTTATATGGGCTGGCAGGGACGGGCCCCCCGTAGCCAATTGTCCTCGTGCCTTGCACACAAAACCCTTGGCCTACCCTCATTACCCCTGCCTTGTTTGATTTCTCTGAATTTAAACAGAGGCTTCAATTTCATCTTTAAATCCAATTTTAAATGCATTTTAATTCATTCTTTCAATTCCAAAACCCTAATTTCACACTATAAATACTACCCCATGCCCTATCCCATCTTCATTTTGAAATCCCTAGCCAAAACTCTCAAAATTTCTCAAGTACAAATGGGGCAGAAGTGGAGTTAGCAAGCTATCAACTTCCGGCGACAATCGAAGCGAATTCCGGCGATCCCGCGATCCCGCGATGTCACGACAACCTCAATCTCTTCCTCTCCTCTTCTTAACAAAATCCAACGGTAAGTGTCATGCCCCGCTTCCCGGTGTATGGGCAAAGGACGTGACGGGTCACGCGACGTATTTACTCAGAAGTAAACAAGCTAAGCGTATCTAGGCAATATAAAATAAAATGTACACAAGAGACAAGATGTAAATGAATAGCAACTTTATTTATTAACATTCTTTTTACAATACAACTGAAATGAAAATACATGTACTGAAAGCAATGCCTAAACAATGGCATAACAGAAATGAAAATGAAATGTACAAGTAAACTAGAGCTCCGGGTCAAAAGCTAGCTGATCCAAGTCCTCGCTGGTGGGCTCTGTCTTTAGAATGTCCGATCTACCTGACAACATTCCAAAGAAAGAAGAAAGGAATGTCGTCAGCGAACAATCGCTCGGTAAGTCCCATAAGTAAAAAGAGACGGAATAGACAGAAGGAGAACGTAACTTTTAAAGTTGTATTATGTTGTTAACGTTGTTGTTTGTAGCATGGTACAGAAAATGCCAGTGTATACGAGAGGAGTCCCACTATCCCGGTGACTAAGGTATACGGAGTACAAGGAACCGTTCAGCCACGGTACAACGGCAATGGAGATTCAGGTTAGGTGTCTTATGGTTACAGTCTCGTGCCACTTTTAACACCTTCCGTACCAATCTACCCCTTATAAACCCCGCGATGTCTTGATTGTATTGTTTGTATTGTATTGTCTTATATTGTAAATTGTATATGGATGACTTGCCGAAACCATGATATCAGTAATGGAACAGATATAATGGACGAACATGTAAATGGAGTATATTCATGGTTCGGTTCGGTCAAATTGTATAGATTGAATAGATGTATTCATATTGAATTGTGGCTTTATACTTGAATCAAATTCACGTCAGAGTGATTATATTTAGACTCGGTCTGATTCAGACAATTAGAAAAGAAATTGAAGTCCTGAATTAGGTTTTGATGTTATCGATAACTGCCGCACATGAACGGCAGGATTTGTGTCTTTTTCCAAGACAATTACCGTATTGATAACACCATTTGTTAGGTTGTCTACCTTAGATAGGCAAGCACCCATATCTCCGGCTCCCTGAGGCTCAAGAGACTGGTTCTGCTTAAACCGATGTTTACTAGGGTCATTATTGTAATTTAGTATAACTTGAAGGGGTTTTATGTAAAAATAATTTTGGCATAATTTCAAAATACTCCTCAAGCATTTAATTATCGTCTTTAGAGTTTTCATAGATGTGTATTTTTCAAATGTGCAATTTCTAGTAAATAGAACCTAGTTTTCATAGTATGTGGTATTTTCTTGAAATAATGTACTTGTGTTGTATTTGGATGATATTTTCATGTAATGGTGATTCTTTTGATTTAGAAAACTTAGAATATTTATATAATTAAAATAGATCTTTTGATAATATATATATATATATATATATATATATATATATATATATATATTTCATGAAAATAATTTATTTATTTTCTTATAGAAATCTTATTTTTCTAAAGAAAAATGTATAAAAATTTCCATCGAGATCGAATGCTCCTTGCGGAGGTCTGCATCTCGCTCTACTAAGCCCAAGAATGTACGATAATCCGCACCATCCCGAACGGGGTCCCCAAAATGGGTTGTAGAGGTACAATTGCATGGAAATGATTAATACACTTTTGTATAGAAAACGTTTTTATAAGTTTAGGGTATTTATTTGTAAATCGTATTTCCCGTATTCTATTGTCCCAAACTTTATCGTGCTATGATAGAGATGTGTGCTGTGATGAGATAGGTCATTACCTCGTGAACTATCTAAAGGTATAGCAAGGTATAAAGGTTATAATGTCGAAATGTAAAGTATGTGGTATTTTTATGTAAAAATGCGATAAATGTCACAAAAATGATTATTTTGATGTGAAACTTATTTTATTGAGTTAATTAATGTTTATTAATGAACATATGAGAATATGGTTTTATCTTGTTAAAGAAAAGTGTAGTTTTTAAAGAAAACCAAATCGGAAGTCGGACTAACTCCGCTTCCGTCGGGTTTTAGAAATGGAACTTTTTAAAGATGAAGATGAGAGGGGAGATGGGACTTACTGGCTTGTTGGACTAGAGAAGAGAGAGGGGGTCCTAAATAGGGCTTCGATTCGTCGCCGGAATCTCCTCGGAAGTTCGTCGGAGCTTCGCCCTTCACTGACTCCACTTGTACACTAAAAGACTTGGGATTTTGGTATAGTTTTTGTAAGAGAATTCTGAGTGAGAGGGGTGTAGAATGGAGTGGGTATTTATAGGACAATTTAGGGTTTAGGAGGTGATAAGTAATGCATTAAAATTTTGCATTAAAATGGAATTTGAAGGGTTTTATTATTCTCTGTAAATGTGTAGAGTAAATAAGCAATACTGGAGTTATGGGGGTAGTCCAAGGGTCTAGGGTTTACAAAAAAGCGGGTTTGGGCTCAACAGAACCGGCGGCACCGGCCCGTGGCGAATTCTCGTCGGTCGGATCATGGAGGTGGGGGCTCGGATTCTCGCCACGTGTCCAAGTCGGTCTGAATACTAATTTGCACCTGTTTGTTTTAAGTGTGACCCTTCAGTTTACGTGCAGTGCTCGTGCAACTCTTGGGCTTCTAAAAGATTAAAATTAAAATAAAAAAGATAATGTGGCTGGGGGGATTCGAATTCTGGTGCTACGGCACAGCAGTGCAAGGTTTTATTGAATTCTAAACCAAAACAAATATTTATAGCATTCACAGGAATTGTAAATACCCCAAATGTACATTAACTTTTAATGAATTTTCTGTACATTGAAATTGGAGTTGTTACAGTCTACCCTCCTTAAAAAAAATTCGTCCTTGAAATTTACAATTTAATTTAAGGACTAGTTTACAAATAAGTGAGGATATCTTGCACGCATCTCATCTTCCCTTTCCCATGTTGATTCTCCTGGGGTGTCTTTCCTCCACATCACTCGAACCAAGTTGACTTACTTGTTCCGAAGTGACTTCACTTTTCTATTCAGGATTTCAACAAGTTGTTGCTCACAAGATAAGTCTGATTGTATAGTGAGTTCGAAGTGATCAAGTACATGGCTGGGGTCACTCACATACCTTCTGAGTTGGGATATGTAGAACACATTGTGCACTCCTTCCAATGAAGGTGGAAGTGCCAAGCGATAAGCCACTTCACCGACTCCTTCGAGTATATCGAACGGTCCAATGTACCTTGGACTTAGCTTACCCCGTCTTCCAAAACGAATCACTCCGTGGTTCGGAGATATCTTCAGAAATACGCGATCTCCCGGCTGGAACTCCAAATGACGGCGCTTTGCATCGGCCCAGTGCTTTTTTCGATCTTGGGCTATGCACATTCTTTCCCTGATAGCACGAACTACGTCAACAGTTGCTACCATCATCTCAGGTCCAAGGAGTTCCCTATCTCCGACGTCGTCCCAACTTAATGGCGATCGACACTTCCTTCCATAAAGTGCTGCAAAAGGTGTCATTCCTATACTTGTTTGGTAGCTGTTGTTGTATGAAAACTCCACAAGATGTAGGTGATCTTCCCATAATCCTCCGAAGAATATCATACACGCTCTGAGTATATCCTCCAAGATCTGAATAGTTCGCTCAGACTGACCATCAGTTTGTGGATGATAAGCCGTGCTGAAGTTCAGACTTGTTCCCAAGCTCGCTTGTAGACTTTGCCAAAATTGCGATCGAAATCTAATGTCACGGTCGGAGACAATGCAGACCGGTACTCCATGAAGTCTCGTGATCTCCTGTATGAGTTCATGGGTATCAGAGATAGTATATATTTGAAGAGTTTAAAATCTTACTTAGATTCTTACCTCCATGTACTTCTTTGCTAATGTCTCAGTAGATTGGCCAACTCGAAATGGGATAAAGTGAGACAACTTTGTGAGTCGGTCCACGATAACCCATACCGCATTGTTACCCTTGTGATGCGAGGAAGTGTAGTCACAAAATTCATCGTGATTTGTTGCCACTTCCACTCTGGAATTGGTAACGCTTGAAGTAAACCAGCTGTCCTGTGATGTTCAGCCTTTACTTGCTAACACACCAAGCATTTAGCGACGCTTCTGGCTACTTCACGCTTCATTCCATGCCACCAGTAATTTTGAAGCAGATCCTTGTACATCTTTGTACCTCCAGGGTGTACTGAGTAGGGAGAGCTGTGATCTTCTTCCATTAACTTGTCCCGCACAGAACCTTTTGATACACACAATCTGCTGCTGTACCTCAAAGATCTGTCTTCATGGATGATGAAATCTGTTCTAAGTCCATTCTCTACTCGTTCTCTGATCTTTTGCAACTTAGTATCACTTGCTTGAGCTGCTTTGATCTGATTGATAATGCTAGATTGAACTTGTAAGTTCATCAAACTTGAAGCGTTACCTGGCATGATCACTTCAATCTCCATCTGATGTAAGTCTTGTTGAAGCTTCCACTGAGCGGTGAGATTCATTGCTAATGGTTAGCGACTAAGGGCATTAAGTACCACATTCACTTTCCCTGGGTGATATTGCAGGTTAATGTCAAAGTCCACCATGAGTTCTCACCATCGTCTCTGCCGCATATTAAGCTCCTTCTGAGTAAACACATATTTCAGACTCTTGTGATCTATGTATATGTTCACTCGTTCACCAAGAAGATAATGGCGCCAAATCTTTAGAGCAAAGATAACGGCCGCCAACTCCAAGTCATGCGTCGGATAATTGCGCTCATGAATGTTCAACTGTCTTGAAGCATAAGCCACAACCTTACCGTGCTGATGTAGAACACATCTTAGTCGCTTACCGGATGCATCGCAATGTACTTCAAAACCTCCAGATTGGTCCGGTATAACGAAAATAGGCGCTGATGTCAATCTTGTCTTGAGTTCTACGAAAGCTTGTTCGCATGCTTCTGACCACACGAATTCTTCATCTTTACGTGTGAGCTTGGTCAATCTTGGAAAATCCTTTAATGAACCTTCTGTAATATCCAGCTAGACCCAAGAAACTTCGAATGTCCTTCACTGACTTTGGTGTCGGCCATTCGCTTACTGCTGAAACTTTCGCTGGATCAACAGAGATTCCTTCGCCTGATACAATGTGTCTGAGAAAACCAACTTGATCTAGCCAAAACTCACATTTGCTATACTTGGCATAGAGTTGATGTTGTCGTAGGGTTTCCAGGACAATTCATAGGTGCTCGGCATGTTCCTTCCGACTCTTAGAATACACCAGGATGTCGTCGATGAAGATGATAACAAACATGTCTAGGTACTCCCGGAAAACTTGATTCATTAGGTTCATGAATATTGCTGGTGCATTGGTCACTCCAAATGGCATCACAAGAAATTCGTAATGACCATAGCGAGTTCTGAATGCCGTTTTATGGATATCAGATTCCTTGACCTTCACCTGATGATAACCCGAACGAAGATCTAACTTAGAGAAAACACAAGATCCACTTAGCTGGTCGGACAGATCGTCGATGCACGGTAGTGGATACTTGTTCTTTATCGTTACTTCGTTCAAGGCTCTATAATCAATGCACATTCTGTATGAACCTTCCTTCTTCTTCACAAGTAGAACTGTAGATCCCCAACTTGAAGTGCTGTGACGAATCCATCCTTTCGCCAATAATTCGTCCAACTGAGTTCGGACCTCCTTTAAACCTTCCGGACTTAGTTGATACGGTGCTTTGATTACCGGTTGTGCTCCTGGTATTAAATCAATGCTGAATTCAAAAGCTGGTCGGGAGGCAAACCTGACATATCGTCAGGAAACACATCGTCGAACTCTCGAACTACTTCTGGCTTTGATCCTTCCTCCGCTTGAATTACCGCAATCACTGTCTTCATTGGTTTCACCTTGTATGTACTTGGCTCCAAGGTACGGTCTCCACTTTTGAAATAGAAGACCGGATGGTCTGGAATCTCGAATACTACCCTTCTTTGATGGCAATCGATGGTAGCATAGAACGTTCCGAGCCAATCCATACCCAAGACGACGTCAAAGTTCGGTATGTCCAGTACCTTGAAGTCGGCATAGAATTCTTTGCTACAGGCGACCACTGGACACAGGTTGTATCCCATTGTTGCCTTAAGAACGCCGTTCCCTGAACTGACATTCCAGCTGGATTCAAGCGGTGTGACTGGAATCACATGAGTTCCGACGAACCGTTGCGACATAAAGCAATGAGATGCTCCAGTATCGAAGAGTGAAAGTGCAGCGAGTGAGGCTACTAAGATTGTACCTAAGTTATGTGGGATATGTTTTAGGTATAAAGAAAATGGGTATGTCTATGAACTGAAAGAGAATTTGAAAGGGGAGTGTTACCAGTAATGACTTGGCCGGTGGCTTCAGCCTCTTCCACAGTCATTGTGAAAGCATGTCGCCTCGGCACGTTCCTCCTTGCTGGAGGAGCATTCCTCTGTCCGTTCCTTGCTCCTTGAGGTGGGTTCCTTTGAGCTTGATGGAACTGACGAGGAGGAGGTGCGGTCGGTCCACGAGGAGGTGGAGCAGGTGTGCAAGTCTCGGAGCAGGTGCCTGGATGGCTGGGCGCTGTGGGTATGTGATTGCTGGCCTGGGTGTAGCATATTGGTTGTGTCTACGAGGACAAAACCCAATGTCATGAGTAGCTGAGCCACAGACTAAGCAAAGGCGATTCGCTCGCCGGTAATCCTTCATCAGATGTCCATCCCTCCTGCAATAAGTGCAAAAGGATGGGCTAGGTCGGTTGTTTAGTACTCCCGGTCTCCTTGGCATAAAAGGTGGCCTTGAAGAGGCTCCTCCTGCCATCTGGTTGGTAGGGCGCTTCATCCTGGCAGACTGAGGTCTGCCCCTCATCTTTACCACTGCCTCATATCGGTGGGCAGCTTTCAGAGCCAATTCATGAGTCGGGAAATCCCTTGTAGCTAACGCAGCCTGGATCTCCGGATCTAACCCTTGTTGGAATCGTCGGGCTCTGATCTCATCCGTCGGTATCAGGCGTGCCGCGAATCTGTTAAGGTATTGTGTTAGCTGTGTAATATGTGATATTTTAAAATCGAAAAATTGAGACATATCTTACCGACTGGGAATGGTGAACTCAGCATCGTACTCATCCACTGATTTGTTCCATATTGAACCTTGTTGTAGGTGGATGAACTGCTGTTCCATGTCGAATCTGGTAGTCTCGGGGAAGTACTTTGTGTCGAACATATCACAGAAAGTCCTCCATTCGATCGGTTGGGTGAGACGGCTTTCTTCCGCCTTCCACCAAACCCGTGCATTATCAGTGAGCTGCAGCTTTGCAACTCGAACCCAAGTGACCTCTGGCACTTGTGCTGCTGCCAGGTCATCTTCAGTACTCTGAGCCCATTCCTCAGCTTCTAAGGGGCTCTCTTTTCCTGAGAACTGCTTGGAGTGCAAGGCCCTGAATTGTTTCACTCCAGGTGCTTCCGCCCTAGACGGTTCATCAAGATAGCAGTCTGTTGCTGCTGTCCCTTCAGAAGGCTGCGGATCGCCTCAAGCAGTACCGTCTGCTCATTAATCAGAGCAGTTACGGCTGGTGTAATTGGTAGTGGTGGTGCAGTGTTGTTGAAGTTGGTGCTGGTGTTGTTTGGGGAATCCAAAACCTTGAAAGAAAATTTTGGGTTTTGACAGATTCAAAATATATGAAATTGGAAGATTCAAGGAATATGACTTGTAAAGAATGTTTTCAGTTGATGGTTCTTGTGTTATATTGCTTAGGTTGTCCACGCAGAGCTGACCTGCATGGGCCACCAACAAAATCTGTCACGCCCCGCTTCCCGGTGTACGGGCAGAGGACGTGACGGGTCACGCGACGTATTTACTCAGAAGTAAACACGCTAAGCGTATCTAAGCAATATAAAATAAAATGAACACAAGAGACAAGATGTAAATGAACATCAACTTTATTTATTAACATTCTTGTTACAATACAACTGAAATGAAAATACATGTACTGAAAGCAATGCCTAAACAATGGCATAACAGAAATGAAAATGAAATGTACAAGTAAACTAGAGCTCCGGGTCAAAAACTAGCTGATCCAATTCTTCGCTGGTGGGCTCTGTCTCCAGAAGGTCCGATCCACCTGACAACATTCCAAAGAAAGAAGAAAGGAATGTCGTCAGCGAACAATCGCTCGATGAGTCCAAAAAGTAAGAAGAGACAGAATAGACAGAAGGAGAATGTAACTTTAAAAGTTGTATTATGCTGTTAACGCTGTTGTTTGTAGTTTGGTACAGAAAATGCCAGTGTATACAAGATGAGTCCCACTATCCCGGAGACTAAGGTACACGGAGTACAAGGAACCGTTCAGCCACGGTATAACGGCAATGGAGATTCAGGTTAGGTGTCTTATGGTTAAAGTCCCGTGCCACTTTTAACACCTTCCGTACCAATCTACCCCTTATAAACACCACGATGTCTTGATTGTATTGTTTGTATTGTATTGTCTTGTATTGTAAATTGTATATGGATGACTTGCCGAAACCATGATATCAGTAATGGAACGGATATAATAGATGAACATGTAAATGGAGTATATCCATGGTTCGGTTCAGTCAAGTTGTATAGATTGAATAGATTGAATAGATGGATTCATATTGAATTGTGGTTTTATACTTGAATCACATTCAAATCAAATTGATTATATTTAGACTCGGTCTGAATCAGACAATTAGAAAAGAAATTGAAGTCCTGAATTAGGTTTTGATGTTATCGGTAACTGCTGCACATGGATGGCAGAATTTGTGCCTTTTTTCAAAACAATTACCATATTGATAACACCGTTTATTAGGTTGTATATCTTAGATAGGCAAGCACCCATATCTCCGGCTCCCTGAAGCTCAAGAGACTGATCCCGCTTAAACCTATATTTACTAGGGTCCTTATTGTAATTTAGTATAACTTAAGGGGGTTTTATGTAAAAATAGTTTTGGCATAATTTCAAAATACTTCTCAAGCATTTAATTATCGTCTTTAGAGATTTCATAGATGTATATTTTTCAATTGTGCAATTTCTAGTAAATAGAACCTAGTTTTCATAGTATGTGGTATTTTCTTGAAATAATGTACTTGTGTTGTATTTGGATGATATTTTCATGTAATAGTGATTCCTTTGATTTAGAAAACTTGGAATATTTATATAATTAAAATAGATCTTTTGATAATAGATATATATATTTAATGAAAATTATTTAATTATTTTGTAACAACTCCAATTATAGTGTAAAAAAATTGTTTAAAAATAAATGTATACTTGAAGTAATTGCAATTCTGTGAGTACCATAAATATTTGTTTTACTAATTAATAGCAAGAAGGAGCTTGTAGTTCATTGGTAATACCCTGCACTGCTGAACCAACCCACCAGAGTTCAAATCCCATACCCCACATTATTTTTTTAATATTATTTTATTTTGGATTTTTAGAATACCAACAGTTTACACGTGCATATCTCACAAAACCCCACTACATATAAAAATCTAACAGTGCCAGAGGGATCACCAACCGTCGTAGGTGATTCCGGTCGTCTGACTCGGCCGGAATAGGCCAACTCGGCCGGCGGACCGGCCGACTCTGGCCGGCGCCGCCGGCCAGACTGGCCGATTCCGGCGAGTCATCAACACAACAAATGTGTCTCTTGGCCTCCCATGTATACCTGCTCACTTCAAATACCCAGACCAGTAACAGAGCCCTTTAAAATCACATTAAACCCAATTTTTATTACATTTTATTACATTTATCACATTTTTCAATTAAACCTTTCATCTACCCTAATCCTAGCCTAACCCTATAAATACAACCCCTACACTCCAAAATTCTAAGAAAACTCTCGAGAAATTTCCTAAAAACCCTAGTATGCATTTGAAGTGAGCAAAGAGGCGAAGCTCCGGCGAACTTTCTGGTGACTACCGTAGGAGATCCCGGCGACGAAATGATGCACCGGCGCCTCCTCCCGATTCCTCTCCCTCTCCTCTTTAGGCTAAACCCGTAAATCCCACCTTCCCCCTTCTCTACTCTTTCTGAAAATACGAAATTCTAAAACCCGACGGAATCGGAGCAAATCTGATTTCCGATTCGGTTCTTCCAAAAATCTCACTTTTCCTTTAATACAATCTTGTTAAACCATTACATATTGACTATTAAACACTAACTAATCATATTGAACAAGTTGCATATCAAAAGAAATTGATATTTCCGTTTTACCGTACTTTTTCATTAAAATACCATATAGTTCCATTTACGACATTTAAACATTACGAACTTGCTATACCTTTAAGTAGATCACGAGGTAATGACCTACCTCCTCACAACACTCATATGCAACATAGCACAATACCTTTCGGGAACATAGAATACGGGAAAACGAAACATTTCAAATAAATACCATTACTATTAAAACCGTTTCCTAAAAGATTAGTATTTTACACAAATGTTTGCAAAGTGCCACTACAACCCATTTTGGGGAATCCGACTGGGATGGTGCGGATTATCGCATGTCCCTGGGCTTAGTAGTGCGAGATGCAGACCCCAGCAAGGAGCATTCGGTCTCGAAAAATTTAAAATACGAAAATCTTAAGAAAATGAGATTTCTAGAATTATATTATATATTAAAATTTATTTTTATAAATATTGTTGGGGTAAAAATTTACACCCTGGTTGACCAAGTCAAAATCAAAGTCAACCCCAAGCCAAGTGGGCCCAAGCCCAGATCCAGTAGGCCCATGCCCGGGTTGAGCCCAAACATGAAGCGGCCGGCCTTCCCCCATGCCAAGATAAAAATTTTGTAATAAATAATTTTGTTGTATTTCTTTTTTTATGAATGTAAGAAAAATAGGCATAAAGCCAAATTTTTGTAAAGCCCGTGACTTATGTGCAAAAAGAAATGGCACATGAGCCATGGGATAGGCAAAATGCCATTTTGTGAAGCCCAAGGGGCTATGTGTAAAGTGTATGGCCTATAAAGGCAAAAATAATGAAAAAAACACAACAACTTTTTCTCTCTCTAAAAATTTTCCAGATCTGAGATCTTTCTCCTTCTTCAAGGTTCTAAAACCTTCTTCTTTCTCTTGAATTAAATCAAGAGTTTTACTCTTCATTTTACAAAACTAAATAGTTTTTCACCACAAAACCCACAAAAGGGAGCTTGGATCTGTTATTAGATCTCAAAAAGGAGAGATTTTTAGATCTCACATCTCTTGATCTACAAGATCTAGCCAACAGAGGAGGAAGAAGAAGAACCCCCCTTCATTAACCAAAACATTTTAGGAGTTTAACTCCACTCTAAACCCTATTTCTGGGACTAAAAACCCCCTTTTGGTCGCTAGCGCTCTGCGCTCAAGCGCAAAGTGCCCACGTGCCGACACATGGCGCGTTTGCGCTCAGGCGCGCAGCGCTCGAGCGCAAAGCGCCCACGTGCCGACACGTGGCGCGTTTGCGCTCAGACGCCCAGCGTTCGAGCGCAAAACGCCCATGTGCCGACACGTGGCGCGCTTGCGCTCCAGCGCCCAGCGCTCGAGCGCGAAGCGCCCACGTGCCGACACGTGGCGCGCTTGCGCCCAAGCGCCCAGCGCACGAGCGCGAAGCGCCCACGTGCCGACACGTGGCGCGCTTGCGCCCAAGCGCACAGCGCTCGAGCGTGAAGCGCCCACGTGCCGACACGTGGCGCGCTTGCGCCCAAGCGCACAGCGCTCGAGCACGAAGCGCCCACGTGCCGACACGTGGCGCGCTTGCGCCTAGGCGCACAGCACCTGAGCGCACAGCGCTCAAGGCGCTGGCCCCACGCATCCTTTGGATGTCTTTTCCCCCTTTATTTATATATACATGTATATATCTACATATGTATACAAATGTACACATACACATACTCCGCGACACTTTCCCCCTCAAAAAAATTTTGGGCCGGGGCTCTGCCCCGAACCCCGCAAGGGGGCTGCTAACCCCCTTGACCCCCAGCCCGCTATCCGGGTAGCGGGACCCCCGTAAAAACTCTGCGTGGCTCCCGATATATCCAAAACCCCCTTTTAAAACAAAACACACGCACACCGCACATTGACTTCGCATGACCAGTTTAA
Source organism: Agapanthus africanus (assembly GCA_030015575.1). Taxonomy (NCBI): domain Eukaryota; kingdom Viridiplantae; phylum Streptophyta; class Magnoliopsida; order Asparagales; family Amaryllidaceae; genus Agapanthus; species Agapanthus africanus. The sequence goes on along the minus strand of JASDDO010000016.1, from coordinate 521,951,115 downwards.
CCCGTTAATCGGAGGTTCCCTCGCCCCAAAGGCGAGGGGTAATTAACGGCAGCTTAGTCCGTGGCTGCCGAAGATTCGGATCCCCACAATCATTAAACCCCAGCCTATCCTAGGCAGGGGGAATCTTTAGTACGCCTGACAAGCGTGCGCGTATTCCCATCTCAATAGGGGGAAGAAAAACACCCTACAGATTCTGGCACGCCCGGTAGGACCAATCGCTCCTCCCATATTTCGGGTTAAACGTTCATGCGAACTCAATCAATATACATATCGATTGACTATACTGAAATGATGTTTTCTTTTCGTGCAGCAATCAACTTTCGACGGCAATGTCTCCCCAGACGAATTCAGCTTCCAACGTGACCCCGATCCCGTACGTGGTCAAGATCAACGCTCGTGTGGTTCTCCCCGCAAGCCTCAGTCGACAGTGGGAGGAACCGCCCCGCCAGTTTGGCTCCGTCATCATCTACCCTGCCGGAAGCGCTCATCTGGCAGAAATCCCAGCAAAGCAGGCGGCCAAGCCGGTCTCAAGGGGAAAGAGGCCGAATGTCGTGATCGCCAAGGCACCACAACCGAAACTTAAGACGGTGTCTGAACAACTCTCTGGTGCTCAAACTGGGGGCAAGTCTTCCGGTACAAAGGGCGACATCAAATGTTGCGAACGAGCTCAGGCGATGACTCCAGTAAATGCACAATCGAGCGTATCTCTAAGGCCCTCCATCGCCCGGTCTGAGGCGTCTTCCTAATGAGCCGAAGTCTGCCAGGCGCTTAGAACAGAAAAGTTAAGGCAGAAGCGGCTCAGGTATCGAGCCAACAAGAGGGCCAGGGCTTCAGCCAAATGGAATCGTGTGAAGTTCCAAGTGCAGGGTTGCCCTGCGACGACGGCTGAGTCGGACGTAAGAATCAGCAATTCCTTCGAGTCTCTGAAGTGGGTTCAGAAAAATGCCATGACCGCTAGAATCAAGAAGACAGCGGTCCGAACAGTGCTACAAAGAGATGTGTCCCGGCCCTAACAGAAAAAGTATGACACCGTCTCTTCAAGAGTCTATCAAGCACTCTGTACCGCACGAAAGCAGCGGGGCAAACCCAGAAAAGAAGCGCCGGCACCATTCAAGAACCTGGTTAGGCCAACCGCCTTCAATCGACTACAAGCTACCGAAACAAGGGGGTCAAGACAGCGATCCGTGAAATCAGCTGCCAATGATAGAAAGACGGCCGGATATGTCATCCATACGGTGTATATGGCGGGCGGGCGCCCCAGCGACAACCTTCGCAGCAAAAGCAAGGATGGGGCCACCACATCCCAAGCCCAATCTAGCCTGAATGTGGTTGCCGCTGCCCAAGAACAGCCGCCCCTGCTGGATGAAGAAAACCCTCTCGATGAGGATGATAGGCAGAAAGACCCCTCGGTCCATGTAGAGTCAAGCTCGGACAGCGAGGAAGAGCCGACTTTTCGCCCTAGGACTGCGGAGCAAGAGCTGCTTCAAGAGCTTCGAAAACAGCTCAGGAGCAAAGATAAAGAGATGGCCAAGCTCTATTCGAAGATTGACGACTTAACGAACGTGGTGATGCAGCTTACGGCTCAAATTTCTCGAGCGCCTCCCAATCAAGTACAAGCCGCTACTAATCAGCCAGGTGATGACAATCCGAGGCAGCCAATGCCTGTTCCTTCGGGTCCAAGACTGGTCGAGCCACATGAAAGCCGGCCACACTCTGCTTCTGGGGATGCCTTGGCCCCAGATAGCACTATCCCGCTAACACAGGATCGGATAATGGATTTGGTCACCAACAAGGTTAAAACATTGGTGGCAGAAGCTGAAGCTCAGAAAGAAATCGGCAGTAGTGGGCGGCCATATCCCGCGCAGTACGATCTGATTGAGTTCCCAAGCGGCTACGTTATTCCTAAGTTCGGAAGATTTGATGGAACGGGGAATGCAAATCAGCACGTCGCCCACTTCAAAGCATCGTGCGGAAATACAGGGGGCAATGACGCGCTCCTTCTTCGTCAGTTTGTCAACAGCCTGACCGGCGTTGCCTTCGACTGGTATGCGAGTATACCGGACAGGTCCGTCATTACCTTTGCCCAAATGGAGTCCCTGTTTCGGCAAAGGTTCATGAGTGTCAGTGATAAAATCTCCATTGCCAACCTTGTGAGAACCAAGCCGGGGAAGAATGAAAGCAACACCGACTTTATTGCTCGATGGCGTAATCTCACAGTCAAGTGCGAACCGCCGCTGGAGCAGGACCAGTCCGTCAGCCTTCTCATTGGGAACCTCAGCAACTGGATGGTCCCATTCTTGTGTACGGCGGGCCTCAAGACATTTCAGGAGCTAACCAAGAAAGTCCAAATGCTAGAACGCTCAAAGCAAGAGTCCCCGCCGGATTCTCAAAGAGACAAAACTTGGAAAAGCAAGCGGGACGACCACCGTAGAAGCGGGAGTTCCAGTAGTACCAATGTCTTCAATGCGTCCGGCAATGAAGAAAAGCGAAGGGCGGGCGAATCCAAAACTAACCGGTCTCGAAAGCCATTGCTGGGAGGAGATGGGCCTTCCCTAGAGGAGAAGAAGAACAAGGTTTACTCTTTCAGAAAGGACAAGGTCCGTAAGATATTTAAAGATGCCTTGAACAACGGCCTACAATTGCCGGAGTCGAAAAGACCCCAAGAAGCAAAAATGACCGACAATCCCCTGTATTGCCCGTACCACCGAGTAGTGAGCCATGCGATCGAGGATTGCTATATCTTCAAAGACTGGGTCGAGAAGCAGTACAAGGCTGGAGAGATCGAACTGTCCAAAAGTGTGTTGGTGAACAATCAAGTTGCAACCACCAACTTTATACAGACAGAAACTGAAGCCTTCCGGGAGCAGACAGCCGAACCCGCTGCCCTAAGAAATGAAACGGACTCATCACGGCCTCTGTGGAGTATGCACATATCTAATAAGACGAAGAAGATGATAAAGCTACTTCGAAAAGAACCCAGGACGGAATGGGAAGGGCAGAAGAAGCCTACCAGTCCAGCTGCCTATGCGGCTCCATCAGGCTCAAAATCCAAGAAGCTCAAGAAGAAGAAAAGTGCAGCTCGGCGCGAAAAAGAGTCTGCAGGGAGATCAACCATTCAAAAATATATCGACTCCCTCGAAGAATATGAACAAAAAGAAAGAACATTGATTCAATTGAAGGAGTTCTTCCCTGTACAAGCGGCTGAAATTCTGGAGGAGTTAGAAGAAGACTCCAATGAAGAGATCCCAGTAGTGACCTGCTACGCCATCCATCTTGACAGCGACTTCGAGGATGAGCTCTGTTTTCCCGAAGAAGATGAGGAGCTCGCCACAAAGGCCAATCAAATCCAGCTCAGAAGCGGCAGGGCTCTACCGCCAAATCAGGGCAACGCCCCAAAAGGGAAGGAAAAACATGTGGCTAATGATGAAGATGGCAGAGAACAGGCTGATGAAAACTCAAGTCCTTCCTCGGTGGACTATAATGTCTTGGCTCACCTTCGAAGGCTTCCATCTCTTCTGAGCATCTACGACGCCTTGGTCCTATCTAAGGAGCTTAGAAATGTTCTTATTCATGCTCTCCAAAACCCCGAGCGGTATCAGGCTCACTTTGCGGAAATTAATATGAAAGAAGCTCTGCACGCTTTGCATGCCGCCGCAGTCATATTTAAGGATGAAGACTTGCTATTGGGAACGACTGAGCATAATCGGCCGCTTTACGTGACTGGGTACAGCGACGGAGATCGAATTAATCGCATATTGATTGATCCGGGGTCCTCAGTGAACATCATGAACTTGCGAACTTTGAAGAGTTTGTCAATGGACGTCCGACACCTGTCAAGGGAAAGGATTGTCATTCAAGGCTTCAACCAAAATTGCCAGCAAGTTCTGGGGTCTATAGCTTTGCCAATCAAATTTGGGGATCTGCAAACTGAAGCTAAGATATACGTGATCGACGCCGACACATCTTATAAGATTCTCTTGGGGCGGCCGTGGCTCCATGATTACGGCATCATTCCGTCAACTCTCCATCAATGTATGAAGTATACTAAAAATGGCAAAGAAAGACGCATTGACGGAGACATCCAACCGTTCGGTGTGCATGAAGTCCGATATGAAGATTCTCGGTACTTCATGAACCACCAAAATGTTAAGCCACAACTGACTGAGGATAGACCGGCCCCAAGACTCATAAGCAAATCTGCGCCGGCTGTCACTTTCAAAAGCAAAAATACCCAAGTGCGCCCGCATTTCGGCAGCGACACTGATGAGTCCGACGCTGGAAGCCCGTCCTTCCGTAAAACTCGCCCTCGTTTCGGCAGCGATACGGACGAATCTGTTACTGAAGGTCCATCTAGCAGCAAAGTCCGCCCTCATCTTGGCAGTGACACTGAAGAGTCAGAAGAAGAGGACCTACCGTGCAACAGCTGTGCAGATTGGCCCCCCATGCAGCAAGCGAAACTACGAGAGACCTTCGAAGTCGCAGAAGGGTCCCTGGCCATCACAAGGGTGCCGGAACAGATGTGCAAAGAGCTCGACGCATTGTCAGTCTCTACCGTGGACCAGCTGAAAACTTTCTACGTGCCCGGGAGGAAAAATGGACAGAAGGGCATCCTGTTTTACAGGTCAAACCCCGTTGTGCACCCGGACGATTTGTCTGTCGCGTGCCTTCTATATGAGAGAGGCATAAGAGCCGTCCTCAATCCCAGATACTATGCGCCCGAGATGCGGGAATACTTTAAGAAGTGCGGATGCCGGTTATATCAAACGGAGTCCGAAGCAAAGTTTTACGAAGGGCTATGGTATCCGCCCCAGGTCCGAGCACTCGTCGATGGACGAATTCCAGATAGACGGGGCATAGGCTACATTCAACCTGATTCCAAAGCGTGCTACATGGTCCATGTTGGCGAGGCCAGCAAAATATCAAATGATGATGACGAGATAGCCGAGCCAGAAGAAGCTCCTCAAGAGCTCGAAGATGGCGGACAAGCAACCTTTGACGAGCTAACCGAGATTGACTTAGGAACGCCCGATAATCCAAGGCCAACCTACATCAGCTCGCTCTTGTCAGAGGAAATGAAAGCGCAGATAATTGCCCTGCTGCATGAGTTCGTCGACTGCTTCGTATGGACATACAAAGAAATGCCTGGCCTTTCCCCTGAAGTGGCCGTACATAAGTTGGCTATATCTCCTGATGCTAAGCCAGTCAAACAAACTCCTCGAAGAATGAGAAGGGAACTAGAAGAAAAGGTCATCGAGGAAACTAAGAGCTCATCGATGCCGGCTTCATCAGGGAAGAGAAATATGCGGACTGGATCGCATGCATAGTCCCAGTGAAGAAGAAAAATGGGCAGATCCGAGTTTGTGTCAATTTCAGGGACCTCAGCAAGGCATGTCCTAAAGACGACTTCCTGCTACCGGTCATGGAAATGATGGTCGATGACACCTCAAATTACGAGCTGTTCACCTTTATGGACGGCTCGTCTGGATACAATCAGATCAAGATGTCGCCTGAGGATGAGAAGCACACAGCATTTCGAACCCCGATCGGAATATATTGCTACAAGGTGATACCGTTCGGATTGAAGAACGCAGGTGCTACATATCAAAGGGCAATGACCAATATCTTCGATAACCTAATTCATAAAGTCGTCGAATGTTATGTTGATGATCTGGTCGTTAAGACTAAAACCAAGGCCGACCATATCCAGGATCTCAGGACCGTTCTCACCAGACTGAGGGAATTTGACCTGAAGATGAATCCTCTGAAATGCGCTTTTGGCGTGTCATCGGGAAAATTCCCGGGCTTCATAGTCCGACATCGAGGGATCGAAGTTGACCCATCAAAGATAAAGGCTATCATGGAGATGCCCCCTCCGAAGAGTCTGACGCAGCTAAGATCTTTTCAAGGCAAGCTTGCTTATATACGGAGGTTTATCTCAAATTTATCGGGGAGATGTAGGCCCTTCTCGAAGCTCATGAAGAAAGGAGCTCCTTTTATCTGGGATGCCGAATGTCAAGCAGCGTTCGAAAGCATCAAACAGTACTTGTTGCACCCTCCAGTGCTGGCCGCTCCCATTCCAAATAAACCGTTGATTCTCTACACTGCCGCGCTGGATGAGTCACTCGGTGCGCTCCTTACCCAGAATAACGAGGAGGGAAAAGAAAATGCCCTCTACTACCTCAGTCAAACTCTAGTCGGGGCGGAACACAACTATTCCCCAATCGAAAAGCAATGCCTGGCTCTGATATTTGCTGTGAAGAAGCTAAGGCACTATCTGCTTGCTCATCGGGTTATACTGATCTCTAAGGTCGACCCGCTCAAACACTTGATGACCAGAGCGAGCCTAGCCGGCAGAATGGCAAGATGGGCTGTTATGCTACTCGAGTTTGACATAGTTTATACTCCTCAGAAAGCAGTAAAAGGGCAAGCTCTTGCAGACTTTCTCGCTGCTCATCCCATACCAGAAGGGTCGCCGCTAAATTGTGAGTTACCCAACGAACAAGTGCTGCACCTCGAGGAAGACGAGCCATATTGGGAGCTCTACTTCGATGGGGCCTCATCAATAAGGAGCTCCGGCAGATCAAGCGTCCCGGAGGTAAAAGCGGGGATAGGATTGGTGTTCATCACGCCATCAATGGGAACCCTACGGCGTTCTTTCGCTCTCACCGAGCCTCGGACAAACAATGAAGCTGAGTATGAAGCTCTGATAGCTGGTTTGGAGCTCGCCATAGAAATGGAAATCCGTCGGCTACGAGTTTACGGTGACTCCCAGCTCGTCGTCAACCAAGTAAGCGGCGATTATAAAATATACAAACCCGAGTTAGCTCAGTACAGAGGCCGAGTGGTGGAACTCATGAAACGGTTCACTCACATTGAACTAATGAGAGTCCCTAGAGCGTTGAATGGAAAGGCTGACGTACTCGCTCGCTTAGCCAAGGAGCTGGCCGACCCTGACATGGACGTAATTCTGATCACAGTCAGGAGCCGACAAATTCTACCCCCAGTCTCTCTACGAGAAGAGGAAAGCGCGGAACAGAAGAGCAGTCCTGCCGAAGAAGCTTCGATCATCCAAGACGAGCCCGATTGGAGAGAACCCTTCATAGAGTACCTCCGATACGACAAGCTGCCCGAAGAAAAATCTGCGAGGATTCAGCTGAAGAAAAGAGCTCTCCGATACGTGTTTGTAAATGACACATTATACCGCAGGTCATATGACCAACTCTGGCTCAGGTGTCTGTCGTTGGCCGAAGCCCAAAAGGTCATGAAAGATGTTCACTCGGGCGTTTGCGGTGCTCACCAATCTGGCCCCAAGATGCGACTTCAAATCAAACGGCTTGGGTATTACTGGCACACCATGATACGGGATTGCGGAGAGCATGCAAAGAAATGTCAGATCTGCCAAATCCATGGTGATTTCATTCACAAGCATCCCAATCCGTTGCATCCTACGGTAGCGTCGTGGCCCTTCGAAGTCTGGGGCACCGACATTGTTGGCCCAATTGATCCTCCATCATCCAAAGGCCACCGGTTCATACTGGCCACGACAGACTACTTCTCCAGATGGGCTGAAGCTGTCCCACTAAAAGAAGTCAAGACAAAGGATATTCTGACATTCTTCCAGCATAATATTCTATACCGCTTCGGTACACCAAGAAGAATCATTTCTGACAACGGTCCTTCTTTCAAGAGCTTCAAGATAGACTGGAGATATTCCTCCATCTATAATCCAAGAGCCAATAGGCTAGCCGAAGCCTTCAATAAGACTCTATGCAAGCTCCTGAGGAAAAATGCTTCAGCCAACAAGAGAGACTGGAATCTCAAGCTTCACGAGGCGTTGTGGGCATATCGTACCACGCACCGTACTCCAACTCAGTCCACTCCATACTCATTGCTCTTCGGAGTGGAGGCGATCCTCCCCCTCGAAATCGAGGTTCCAAGTTTAAGAATGGCCATCCAATACGAGTTGACGGAAGAGGAAAACGTGCTCCTTCAGCTTGAAGAGCTCGACGCGCTCGAAGAAAAGAGGATCGCGGTGCAGCAAAACCTGGAGCTATACCGAGCCCAAATGTCACGGGCCTATGACAAGATAACCCGTCTCCGCGCTTTCAAGAAAGGTGAATTGGTGTTGGTCCTCAAAAGACCGATTATCCCCAATCGACATGCCAAGGGAAAATTCGAGCCAAACTGGGAAGGACCATACGTCATCGAGAAAGTGTTTGACGGAGGATCCTACCAACTAATAAGTGTCGAGGGAGAAAGGCCCATGCCACCCATCAATGGCTGATATCTCAAGAAATACTACACGTGAATGCTCCAAGTCGCAGGCGAATTGAGCACATCAGCCCTACGGTCTGGATCATACATCCTGCAAAACCGTATACAATCCACGGGCGTAAATGACCCCTATCTCTCCCAAATCCTGCCGGTGAGACTACTTTTAAAGTACCACCAGCGGCAAAAAAAAGAGAGAAAAAGAGGGGGGGAAAATAAAAGAAAAAACAAATAAATAAAATAAACGGTATGTCCACAAGCAAAACGGGCACGGATGAAAACCCGAAAGGGCTCCGTGAGTAAAAACAGCAGGACTACCGGCGAGTTTGTGAAAACCCGAAAGGGCGCAAACTCGTGAAAAGAGATGAATACACTCGCAAAGTCCTCTCGACCTTGTGAGGAGAAAACCCCTGCGTGAGATCCTTACGACTCACAAAGGAGCAACACACTTAGGAATCCTCACGATTCCTAAGGAGAACATACACCTGCGAGATCCTCTCGACTCATAGGGAGAAAATGCTTTTATGAGACCCTCACGGCTCATAAAATTGAAAAGCCTTAGGTGATAGGGACCCAAACCTGTCTCCTAAGCCATCGTTCCCCAACGGGCAACGGCAAATGATGAGTCGCTCCTGGCATTTCGCTTCAGTGTTAGCGGTGCTGATGCCGACCAAAAACCCAAATCCCAAGTCCTCCTAAGGCAAATGATGAGTTGCTCCTGGTATTATTCCAGTGCAGCAATGCTGATGCCAAACAAGATCCAAATTCCAAGTCCCCAAACGGCGAATGATGAGTCGCTCCAGATACCATATTCCAGTGTAGCGATGCAGATACCAACCAAAATCCGATTTCTCAAAATTCTCCAGCCCTACGGTGGGTCCTCAAGTTGACCATCATATACAATCCACGGGCTCAAATAATACTCATCATACCCATGCCCCACCGTAATCACCAGTTACGCGGCTGGTCTCCGCTTTGGGAATGATGCTCCATTGATAAGACCCACTCATGTGTCCTCACGATATATGAGGAGAACAAACCTTTATGGGATCCTTACGACTCATAAAGGAAAAACACACTTAGGAGTCCTCACGACTCCTAAGGAGAAAATACACCTGCGGGATCTTTACGATTCGTAGGGAGAAAATGCTTTTATGGGACCCTCACGGCCCATAAAATTGAAAAGCCTTAGGCGATAGGGATCTAAACCTGTCTCCTAAGCCATCGCTCCCCAATCCCCAAATGGCGAATGATGAGTCGCTCCTGGCACCATACTCCAGTGCAGCGATGCAGACGCCAACCAAATTTCAAATCCCATACCCCAACGGCGAATGATGAGTCGCTCCTGGTACCATATTCTCGTGCAGCGATGCAGACGCCGACAAAGTTCCGAAATTTTTCCGGCCCTACGGTCTGGATTATACATCCTGCAAAACCGTATACAATCCATGGGCGTGAAACAATCCCAACCTCTCCCAAGTCCTACCGGTGAGACCACATTCAAAGTCCCAAAAAAAAAATACCAATTCCCAAATCCTCCCGGGGCAAATGATGAGTTGCTCCTGGCATTATTTCAGTGCAGCAATGCAGATGCCAAACAAAAACCAAAATCCCAAAATCCTCTCAATGACAGATGATGATTCGCTCCTGGTACCATATTCCAGTATAGCGATGCTGATGTCAACCCAAATCAAAATCAACAAGTCAACTTCCACTCCGACACCGCAGAAAGCGGAGCAAGTCAGAATCCAATCTCGACACCGCAAGAGGCGGGGCAAGTCAAGTCTACCCCTGACACTGCAAGAAGAAGAGCAAGTCAAATCAAGCACCGACCGTCCAAGTCACAAAAAGGGCAGAACCGACCGTCCAAGTCGCTAAAAGGGCAGAACCGACCGTCCACGTCGCTAAAATGGCAGAACCGACCGTCCAAGTCGCTAAAATGGCAGAACCGACCGTCCATGTCGCTAAAATGGCAGCATCGACCGTCCAAGTCGCAAAAAGGGCAGCATCGACCGTCCACGTCGCTAAAATGGCAGCACCGACCGTCCACATCGCAAAAAGGGCAGAACCGACCGTCCAAGTCGCAAAAAGGGCAGTACCGACCGTCCAAGTCGCTAAAATGGCAGCATCGACCGTCCAAGTCGCAAAAAGGGCAGCATCGACCGTCCACGTCGCTAAAATGGCAGTACCGACCGTCCACGTCGCAAGAAGGGCAGAACCGACCGTCCACGTCGCTAAAATGGCAGCACCGACCGTCCAAGTCGCTAAAATGGCAGCGCCGACCATCCAAGTCGCAAAAAGGGCAGCATCGACCGTCCACGTCGCTAAAATGGCAGCACCGACCGTCCACGTCGCAAAAAGGCAGAACCGACCGTCCAAGTCGTAAAAAGGGCAGTATCGACCGTCCAAGTCACTAAAAGGGCGCATCGACCGTCCAAGTCGCAAAAAGGGCAGCGCAGGATTCCTACAAAGCGGGAACCAGATCACTCCAGGCCAAGGAAAACGTCTATCACGGACACTCCGTCTCGGAGACATGTCAAGCAACGACCGTCCATGTCGTAAAAAGGGCAGTGCCAGCTTCCCAAAAAGCGGGAACCAAATCAGGTCGCCTCCAAGTAAAAGAAGATCCATCAATTTCATGCACACGACCCACATATGTGGTGTGCATTTATTGATGGGGGGCAATTTGTTGGGGTAAAAATTTACACCGTGGTTGACCAAGTCAAAATCAAAGTCAACCCCAAGCCAAGTGGGCCCAAGCCCAGATCCAGTGGGCCCATGCCCGGGTTGAGCCCGAACATGAAGCGGCCGGCCTTCCCCCATGCCAAGATAAAAATTTTGTAATAAATAATTTTGTTGTATTTCTTTTTTTATGAATGTAAGAAAAATAGTCATAAAGCCAAATTTTTGTAAAGCCCGTGACTTATGTGCAAAAAGAAATAGCACATGAGCCATGGGATAGGCAAAATGCCATTTTGTGAAGCCCAAGGGGCTATGTGTAAAGTGTATGGCCTATAAAGACAAAAATAATGAAAAAATCACAACAACTTTTTCTCTCTCTAAAAATTTTCCAGATCTGAGATCTTTCTCCTTCTTCAAGGTTCTAAAACCTTTTTCTTTCTCTTGAATTAAATCAAAAGTTTTACTCTTTATTTTACAAAACTAAATAGTTTTTCACCACAAAACCCACAAAGGGGAGTTTGGATCTGTTATTAGATCTCAAAAAGAAGAGATTTTTAGATCTCACGTCTCTTGATCTTCAAGATCCAGCCAACAGAGGAGGAAGAAGAAGAACCCCCCTTCATTAACCAAAACATTTTAGGAGTTTAACTCCACTCTAAACCCTATTTCTGGGACTAAAAACCCCCTTTTGGTCGCTAGCGCTCTGCGCTCAAGAGCAAAGCGCCCACGTGCCGACACATGGCGCGTTTGCGCTCAGGCGCGCAGCGCTCGAGCGCAAAGTGCCCACGTGCCGACACGTGGCGCGTTTGCGCTCAGGCGCCCAGCGTTCGAGCGCAAAACGCCCATGTGCCGACACGTGGCGCGCTTGCGCTCCAGCGCCCTCGAGCGCGAAGCGCCCACGTGCCGACACGTGGCGCGCTTGCGCCCAAGCGCCCGGCGCTCGAGCGCGAAGCGCCCACGTGCCGACACGTGGCGCGCTTGCGCCCAGGCGCACAGCACCTGAGCGCACAGTGCTCGAGGCGCTGGCCCCACGCATCCTTTGGATGTCTTTTCCCCCTTTATTTATATTTACATGTATATATCTACATATGTATACAAATGTACACATACACATACTCCGCGACACTTTCCCCCTCAAAAAAAATTTTGGGCCGGGGCGCTGCCCCGAACCCCGCAAGGGGGCTGCTAGCCCCCTTGACCCCCAGCCCGCTATCCGGGTAGCGGGACCCCCGTAAAAACTCTGCGTGGCTCCCGATATATCAAAAACCCCCCTTTTAAAACAAAACACATGCACACCGCACATTGACTTCGCATGACCAGTTTAACCCGTTAATCGGAGGTTCCCTCGCCCCAAAGGCGAGGGGTAATTAACGGCAGCTTAGTCCGCGGCTGCCGGAGATTCGGATCCCCACAATCATTAAACCCCAACCTACCCTAGACAGGGGGAATCTGTAGTACGCCTGACAAGCGTGCGCGTATTCCCATCTCAATGGGGGGACGAAAAACACCCTACAAATATATATATATATGTAATATCAAAATATCTATTTTTTTATAATATAAATATTCCAATTTTTCCAAATCAAAGAATCAATTTACATTAAAAACCATGAATTCCATACAAGTACAATATTACAAATAAATATTATATATTATGAAAGTAGCTTATTTTCACTAGAAATATCACAAATATAAAATCTACAATTATTACAACTCTAAAGACGATAATTAAATACTTGGGGTGTATTTTGAAAAGTATACAAAATATTTTTATATAAAACCCCCTCAAGTTCTATAAATTACCCTAAGGACCCTAGTAAATATAGATTTAAGCGGGACCAATCTCTTGAGCCTCAGAGAGCCGTAGAAGTGGGTGCTTGCCTATTTAAGGTAGACAACTTAACAACGGTGTTATCAATACGGTAATCGTCTCTGAAAAAGACACAAATCCTGCCGCCCATGTGCAGCGGTTACCGATAATATCAAAACAATCTGGACTTCAATTTCTTTTCTAATTGTTCCGACTCAGACTGAGTCCTATTATAATAATCTGACTTGAATATGATTCAAGTACAATCTACAATCTACAATTCAACATGAATCCATGAATCCATATATTCAATCTATTCAATCTATATCTACTGAACCGAACCATGGATATACTTTCATTTACATGATTATCCAGTTGCATCCATGATTCTCCAGTTACATCCATTTACTGATATAATGGTTTCGGCAAGTCATCCAATTATACAATCTATATTACAAGACAACCCAATACAAACAATACAAACAAGATATCGCGGGATTTAAGGGGTAGATTGGTACGGAAGGTGTTAGAAGTGGCACGAGACAGTAAGATTTAATACACCTAACCTAAATCCGGTTGTTGTTGTACCGTGGTGTAAACGGTTTCTTGTACTACACTTGCCTCTAGTCTCTGGAATATAGAGACTCCTTTCGTATACACTGGCATCCTTCTGTACCAAGCTACAAACAACATCGTTAACCATATAATACAACTTAAAAGCTACCTACTCTTTCTGTCTATTCTATTTCTCCCTTATCTTTGGGACTTACCGAGCGATTTGTTCGCTGACGACATTCTCTTTCTTTCTTCTTTGAATGTCGTCAGGTGATCTGGACACTCCGGAGATCGAGCCCACTAGTGAAGACTTGGACCACTCCATTGAAGACCCAGAGCTTTAGTTCATCGTACACTTTTATTTTAGTACTTTTCCTTTTCTGTTATGCCACTGTTTAGGCATAACAGTGCTTAATACCTATTCACCAAATCTTTTCTTTCAATCTTAATACCTATTCACATATTTTCCATTACCTAAAACATATCCCACACACCTTAGGTACAATCTAAGTAGCCTCACTACCTGCACTGGCACTGTTCGATACTGGAGCATCTCACTGCTTTATGTCGCAACGGTTCGTCCGAACTCATGCGATTCCAGTCACACCGCTTGTATCCAGCTGGAATGGCAGTTCAGGAAATGGCGTTCTAAAGGCAACAATGGGATACAACTTGTGTCCAGTAGTCGTCTGCAGCAGAGAATTCTACGCTGACTTCAAAGTGCTGGACATACCGAACTTCGATGTGGTTCTAGAACTTTTTATGCTACCATCGACTATCGTCAAAGGAGGGTAGTATTCGAGATTCCAGACCATCCGGTCTTTTATTTCAAAAGTGGAGACCGTACACTGGAACCAAGTACATACAAAGCGAAGCCAAGGAAGGCAGTGATTGCAGCAACTCAAGCGGAGGAAGAATCAAGGCCAGAAGTGGTTCGAGAGTTCGACAATGTGTTTCCTGACGATATATCAGGTTTGCATTCCGATCGAGCTCTTGAATTGAGCATTGATTTAGTACCAGGAGCACAACCGGTGATTAAAGCACCTTATCGTTTAAGTCCGGAAGGTTTGAAGGAAGTCCGAACACAGTTGGACGAATTATTAGCGAAAGGATGGATTCGACCGAGCACTTCAAGTTGGGGATCACCAGTACTACTTGTGAAGAAGAAGGAAGGTTCATATAGAATGTGCATTGATTACCGAGCCCCGAACGAAATCATGATAAAGAACAAGTATCTGCTACCGCGTATCGATGATTTATTCGATCAGCTAAGTGGATCTTGTGTTTTCTCTAAATTAGATCTTCGTTCAAGTTATCATCAGGTGAAGGTCAAGGAAGCTGATATTCATAAAACGACTTTCAGAACTAGCTATGGTCATTACGAATTTCTAGTGATGCCATTTGGAGAGACCAACGCACCAGCAATATTCATGAAACTGATGAATCAAGTTTTTCGGGAGTACTTAGACAGGTTCGTTGTCATCTTCATCGATGACATCCTGGTGTATTCCAAGAGCCGGAAAGAACATGCCGAGCACCTACGAATTATCCTGAAAACTCTACGACAACATCAATTATATGCCAAGTACAGCAAATGCGAGTTTTAGCTAAATCAAGTTGGTTTCTTGGACATATCGTATCAGGCGAAGGAATTTCTGTGGATCTAGCAAAAGTTTCAGCAGTAAGCGAACGGCCGACACCAAAGTCAGTGAAGGACATTCGGAGTTTCTTGGGTTTAGCTTGATATTACAGAAGGTTCATTGAAGGCTTTTCAAATATAGCAACACCCCTGACCAAGCTCACACGTAAAGATGAAGATTTTGTGTGGTCAGAAGCATGCGAACAAGCTTTCGTAGAACTCAAGTCAAGGTTGACATCAGCGCCTATTCTTGTTATACCGGAACAATCTGGAGGTTTTGAAGTGCATTGCGATGCATCCGGTAAGGGATTCGGATGTGCTCTACATCAGCACGGTAAGGTTGTGGCTTATGCTTCAAGACAGCTGAAGACTCATGAGCGCAATTATCCGACGCATGATCTGGAGTTGGCAGCCGTCATCTTCGCTCTTAAGATTTGGCGCCACTATCTACTTGGTGAGCGAGTGAACATATACACAGATCATAAGAGCCTGAAATATGTGTTTACGCAGAAGGAGTTGAATATGCGGCAAAGACGATGGTTAGAACTCATGGCGGACTTTGACATCAACCTGCAATATCACCCAGGGAAGGTGAATGTGGTACCTGATGCACTTAGTCGCCAACCATTAGCAATGCATCTCACCGCTCAGTAGAAGCTTCAACGGGACTTGCATCAGATGGAGATTGAAATAGTCATGCCAGGTAAAGCTTCATGTTTGATGAATTTACAAGTTCAATCAACCATTGTCAATCAGATCAAAGCAGCTCAAGCAAGTGATGCTAAGTTGCAAAAGATCAAAGAACAAGTGGAGAATGGACTCAAAACAGACTTCATCATCCATGAAGACGGATCTTTGAGATACGGCAGCAGATTGTGTGTACCAAAAGGTCATGTTCGGGAAGAGTTAATGAAAGAAGCTCACGGCTCTCCCTACTCAGTACACCCTGGAGGTACAAAGATATACAAAGATCTACGTCAGAATTACTGGTGGCATGGAATGAATCGTGAAGTAACCAGAAGCGTCGCTAAATGCTTGGTGTGTCAGCAAGTAAAGGCTGAACATCACAAGACTGCAGGATTACTTCAACAGTTACCAATCCCAGAATGGAAGTGGCAACACATCACGATGGATTTTGTGACTGCTCTTCCTAGCAGCACAAAGGGTAACGATGCTGTATGGGTCATTGTGGATCGACTCACAAAGTCGGCTCACTTCATCCAATTTCGAGTTGGCCAATCAACTGAGACATTAGCAAAGAAGTACATGGAGGTAATAATCTACTTAAGATTTAAACTCTTCATAATGTACTATCTCTTATACCCATGAAATCATACAGGAAATTATGAGACTTCATAGAGTACCGGTCTGCATTGTCTCCGATCGTGACACCAGGTTCCGATCGCAATTTTAGCAGAGTCTGCAAGCAAGCTTGGGAACAAGTCTGAACTTCAGCACGGCTTATCATCCACAAACAGATGGTCAGTCTGAGTGAACTATTCAGATCTTAGAGGATATGCTCAGAGCATGTATGTTAGACTTCAAAGGATCGTGGGAAGATCACCTACATCTTGTGGAGTTTTCGTACAACAACAGCTACCAAGCAAGCATAGAAATGTCACCTTTTGCAGCACTGTATGGAAGGAAGTATCGATCGCCATTAAGTTGGGACGACATCGGAGATAGGGAACTTCTTGGATCGGAAATGATAGTAGCGACTGTTGATGTGGTTCGTACTATCAGAGAAAGAATGCGCATAGCCCAAGATCGACAGAAGCACTGGGCTGATGCAAAGAAACGTCACTTGGAGCTCCAGCCAGGAGATCACGTATTCTTAAAGATATCTCCGAACCGCGGAGTGATCCGATTTGGAAGACGGGGTAAGCTAAGTCCGAGATACATTGGACCGTTCGACATACTCGAACGAGTCAGTGAAATGGCATACCGCTTAGCACTTCCACCTTCATTAGAAGGAGTGTATAATGTGTTCCACATATCCCAACTCAGAAGGTATGTGAGTGACCCCAGCCATGTTCTTGATCATTCTTAGCTCACTATACAGCCTGACTTATTCTGTGAGCAACAACCCGTGGAGATCCTGGATAGGAAAGTGAAGTCACTTCGGAACAAGAAAGTCAACTTGGTTCGAATGATGTGGAGAAAAGACACTCCAGGAGAATCAACTTGGGAAAGAGAAGATGAAATGCGTGCAAGATGTTCTCACCTCTTTATAAACTAGTCCTCAAATAAAGTTGTAAATTTCGAGGACGAAATTTTTGTAAGAAGGGTGGACTGTAACAACTCCAATTTTAGTGTAAAAAAAATTGTTTAAAAAAAATGTATGCTTGGAGTAATTGTAATTCTGTGAGTACCATAAATATTTTTTTTGCTAATTAATAGCAAGAAGGAGCTTGTAGTTCATTGGTAATACCTTGCACTGCTGAACCAAGCCACCGGAGTTCAAATCCCATACCCCACATTATTTTTTTAATATTGTTTTATTTTGGATTTTTAGAATACCAACAGTTTACACGTGCATATCTCACAAAAACCCCCACTACACATAAAAATCTAACAGTGCCAGAGGGATCACCAACCGTCGTAGGTGATTCCGGCCGCTTGACTCGGCCGGCGGACCGGCCCACTCGGGCCGACGCCACCGGCCGGACTGGCCGATTCCGGCGAGTCATCAACACAACAAATGTGTCTCTTGGCCTCCCCTGTATACCTGCACACTTTAAATACCCAGACCAGTAACAGAGCCCTTTAAAATCACATTAAACCCAATTTTTATTACATTTATCATATTTTTCAATTAAACCTTTCATCTACCCTAATCCTAGCCTTACCCTATAAATACAACCCATACACTCCAAAATTCTGAGAAAACTCTCGAGAAATTTCCTAGAAACCCTAGTGTGCATTTGAAGTGAGCAAAGAGGCGAAGCTCCGGCGAACTTTCTGGTGACTACCGTAGGAGATCCTGGCGACGAAACGACGCACCGGCGCCTCCTCCCGATTCCTCTCCCTCTCCTCTTTAGGCTAAACCCGTAAGTCCCACCTTCCCCCTTCTCTACTCTTTCTGAAAATACGAAATTCTAAAACCCGACGGAATCGGAGCAAATCCGATTTCCGATTCGGTTCTTCCAAAAATCTCACTTTTCCTTTAATAAAATCTTGTTAAACCATTACATGTTGACTATTAAACACTAACTAATCATATTGAACAAGTTCCATATCAAAAGAAATTGCTATTTCCGTTTTACCGTACTTTTCATTAAAATACCATATAGTTCCATTTTCGACATTTAAACATTACAAACTTGCTATACCTTTGAGTAGATCACGAGATAATGACCTACCTCCTCGCAACACTCATATGCAACATAGCACAATACCTTTCGGGAACATAGAATACGGGAAAACGAAACATTTCAAATAAATACCATTACTATTAAAACAGTTTCCTAAAAGATTAGTATTTTACACAAATGTTTGCAAAGCGCCGCTACAACCCATTTTGGGGAATCCGAGTGGGATGGTGCGGATTATCGCACATCCATGGGCTTAGTAGTGCGAGATGCAGACCTCTGCAAGGAGCATTCGGTCTCGAAAGATTTAAAATAAGAAAATCTTAAGAAAATGAGATTTCTAGAATTATATTATATATTAAAATTTATTTTTATAAATATATATGTATATGTAATATCAAAATATCTATCTTTTTATAATATAAATATTCCAATTTTTCCAAATCAAAGATTCAATTTACATTAAAAACCATGAATTCCATACAAGTACAATATTACAAATAAATATTATATATTATGAAAGTAGGTTATTTACACTAGAAATATCACAAATATAAAATCTACAATTATTACAACTCTAAAGACGATAATTAAATACTTAGGGTGTATTTTGAAAAGTATACAAAATATTTTTACATAAAACCCGCTCAAGTTCTATAAATTACCCTAAGGACCCTAATAAATATAGGTTTAAGCGGGACAAATCTCTTGAGCCTCAGGGAGCTGTAAAAGTGGGTGCTTGCCTATTTAAGGTAGACAACTTAACAACGGTGTTATCAACACAGTAATCGTCTTTGAAAAAGACACAAATCCAGCCGCCCATATACAGCAGTTACCGATAATATCAAAACAATCTGGACTTCAATTTCTTTTCTAATTGTTCTGACTCAGACTGAGTCTTATTATAATAATCTGACTTGAATATGATTCAAGTACAATCTACAATCTACAATTCAACATGAATCCATGAATCCATATATTCAATCTATTCAATCTATATTGACTGAACCGAAACATAGATATACTTCCATTTACATGATTATCCAGTTACATCCATGATTCTCCAGTTACATCCATTTACTGATATCATGGTTTCGGCAAGTCATCCAATTATACAATCTATATTACAAGACAACCCAATACAAACAATACAAACAAGATATCGCGGGGTTTAAGGGGTAGATTGGTACGGAAGGTGTTAGAAGTGGCACGAGACAGTAAGATTTAATACACCTAACCTGAATCCAGTTGTTGTTGTACCGTGGCATAAACGGTTCCTTATGCTACACTTGCCTCTAGTCTCTGGCATATAGAGACTCCTCTCGTATACACTGGCATCCTTCTGTATCAAGCTACAAACAACATCGTTAACCATATAATACAACTTAAAAGCTACCTTCTCTTTTTGTCTATTCTATTTCTCCCTTATCTTTGGGACTTACCGAGCAATTTGTTCGCTGACGACATTCTCTTTCTTTCTTCTTTGAATGTCGTCAGGTGATCTGGACACTCCGGAGATCGAGCCCACTGGTGAAGACTTGGACCACTTTATTGAAGACCCAGAGCTTTAGTTCATCGTACACTTTTATTTCAGTACTTTTCCTTTTCTGTTATGCCACTATTTAGGCATAACAGTGCTTAATACCTATTCACCTAATCTTTTCTTTCAGTCTTAATACCTATTCACATATTTTCCATTACCTAAAATATATCCCACACACCTTAGGTGCAATCTTAGTAGCCTCACTACCTGCACTAGCACTGTTCGATACTGGAGCATCTCACTGCTTTATGTCACAACGGTTCGTCCGAACTCATGCGATTCCAGTCACACCGCTTGTATCCAGCTGGAATGTCAATTCAGGAAATGACGTTCTAAAGGCAACAATGGGATACAGCTTGTGTCCAGTAGTCGTCTGCAGCAGAGAATTCTACGCTGACTTCAAAGTGCTGGACATACCGAACTTCGATGTGGTTCTAGGTATGGATTGCTTTGGAACTTTTTATGCTACCATCGACTGTCGTCAAAGGAGGGTAGTATTCGAGATTCCAGACCATCCGGTCTTTTATTTCAAAAGTGGAGACCGTACACTGGAGCCAAGTACATACAAAGCGAAGCCAAGGAAGGCAGTAATTGCAGCAACTCAAGCGGAGGAAGAATCAAGGCCAGAAGTGGTTCGAGAGTTCGACAATGTGTTTCCTGACGATATATCAGGTTTGCCTTCCGATCGAGCTCTTGAATTCAGCATTGATTAAGTACCAGGAGCACAACCGGTGATCAAAGCACCTTATCGTTTAAGTCCGGAAGGTTTGAAGGAAGTCCGAACACAGTTGGATGAATTATTGGCGAAAGGATGGATTCGACCCAGCACTTCAAGTTGGGGATCACCAGTACTACTTGTGAATAAAAAGGAAGGTTCATATAGAATGTGCATTGATTACAGAGCCCTGAATGAAATCACGATAAAGAACAAGTATCCGCTACCGCGTATCGATGATTTATTCGATCAGCTAAGTGGATCTTGTGTTTTCTCTAAATTAGATTTTCGTTCAGGTTATCATCAGGTGAAGGTCAAGGAAGATGATATTCATAAAATGACTTTCAGAACTCGTTATGGTCATTGCGAATTTCTAGTGATGCCATTTGGAGTGACCAACGCACCAGCAATATTCATGAACCTGATGAATCAAGTTTTCCGGGAGTACTTAGACAGGTTCGTTGTCATCTTCATCGACGACATCCTGGTGTATTCCAAGAGCCGGAAAGAACATGCCGAGCACCTACGAATTGTCCTGAAAACTCTACGACAACATCAATTATATGCCAAGTACAGCAAATGCGAGTTTTGGCTAAATCAAGTTGGTTTTCTTGGATATATTGTAGCGGCGCTTTGCAAAGATTTGTAAAAATACGTAATCTTATAGAAAACGTTTTTATTAGTAAATGGTATTTATATGTAAAGTTTCATTTTCCCGTATTCTATATTCCCAAAAGGTATTGTGCTATGTTGCATATGAGTGTTGTGAAGAGGTAGGTCATTACCTCGTGATCTATTTAAAGGTATAGCAAGAAATATGATGTTTTAAAGTCGAAACTAAACTACATGGTATTTTAGTGAAAAAGTACGATAAAAATTGAAATAGAAATCCTTTTGATATGGAACTTGTTCGATATGACCTGTTAATCTTTAATAGTCAACATGTAAGGGTTTAGTATGATTGTATCTAAGAAAAAGTGAGATTTTTAGGAAGAACAGAATCGGACATCGGATTAACCCCGATTCCGTCGGGTTTTAGAAATATGAGTTTTTAGAAAATAATAGAGAAGAGGGAGGTGGGACTTACGAGTTTTCAGATTAGAGGAGAGGAAGAGGGAACGGTAGGAGGCGTCGGTGCGTCGTTTCGTCACCGGGTGCTCCTAGGGTTGTCGTCGGAATTTCGCCTTTTGCTAACTTTAATTGCACACTAAACTTCTAGGGATTTTCTTGAGAGTTTGATCAGAATTTTGGAGTGAGGGGGTGTGTCTAGGGGTTGTATTTATACGGTAAGGCTAGGATTTAGGGTAGGTGAATGGGTGAAATGAAAATTGTATTAAAATGTATTAAAAATGGAGTAATTAGGGTTTTAAAGGGTCTCTATTACTGATCCAAGAAAATTAAGTGTGCAAGGGTACTGGGGAGATGAAGAGGCAGATTTTTCATGTTGGGGACTCGGCGGTCCGGCGTAGTCCGGCCGGCGGAGGCGGGCCGAGTCGGCCGAGTCGCCGGTCGGGGTGCTCCGAGCTCCTCGATGGTTGGTGTAGCCCCTGGGACCGTTTTTTTTTACATGTGTAGTGGGGTTTTACGGGTTTAGCTCGTGTAGACTCTTGGAATTCTAAAAATATTAAAAGAAAACAATATTAAAAATAATGTGGGGGATGAGAATTGAACTCTGGTGGATTGGTTCCGCAGTGCAAGGTATTACCAGTGAGCTACAAGCTCCTTCTTGCTATAAAAAGGCAAAACAAATATTTAAAGTACTCACAGGAAATGCAAATACCCCAAGTATACATTAATTTTTAAACAATTTTTTTACACTAAAATTGGAGTTGTTACAGAGACTGAGAAGGTAGACCGCTCAAAGTAGGAGCACGATCAAACTGAGACCCAGGCCTTGACCAGTTATCTTTTCTCAGTTTATATATGCCACATGTTTAGGCATTTCCTTCTTGTATCATATTTCAGTTGAAATCTTGTATTTGTAAATGAATCAAGTTGAAAGTAAATAAAGTTGTTAAATTTTAAATCTCATATTTATTCTCTTGTCATTTTATATTGCTTATTTTACGCTTAGCGTATTTATTCCGGGAAATGACCTTCTCGAAATAAATACGTCGCGGGCTTGCCACGTCACCGTTTCCGTCTATTGGAAAACGGGGCGTAACAGAGAAGCTTCTGAAATGTTCCTGCAGACGGCGCCAACTGATGGAGGTCGTGATCTCCCTCAGATGTTGTCCTCCGTCGGTCTGGTGCGAGCGGTTTTGAATGGTTGAGATTTGGTCTGAGGGTGGAGTGTGTAGATCTCAATGGATTAGTGTCGACGTCGAGCTATCTGCAAAGGAATTCTCGGGGTGGGGGGCCACCGTAGGACCTTCCGACAATCAAATTAGTATCGTGGATTAAGAGCAGAGTAGCGGCCTCTTGGAATGAATTCGATTTACCTGAGTCGTCTGAAAGAGGGGTTTATATAGGAGTCGCATGGAACGAGCCGGCGCGAGATCTGTTAGTTGTATGTATGCCCTAGGGGCCATTATTGTACATGTGATATATATTATAGTGGATGCTTAGACATATATAGAGAGGACTTTCTTGCTCGACATGATAGTATGCTATCTGGTTGCTCTTTATCTTAACATGTATACTTGTCTCTTACTGTCTTATGGTTACATGTTGGTAAAGTTCTTAGGATATGTACTTGGCTACCAGGATTATGATGCAGATCATACTAATGGGGCCATGGTAGTCCACAAGTTCATCCTTTAATGTTCCTAGTCTTAGGTGTATCGAGACAGGGCATCGATATACCAGAGTAGACTAGCGTATACGCTTCTCGACCCATGAGATGGGCGATAGATGATCCCATATCTATTGGTGTTTGACATCAGAGATGGTATACGGGTGCTCGGTGGAGATTGGGTACAATGGACGGACTCGCCGAGAACTCCCAGATGGTATTATACCTCACGTCAGATGGAAGTTCTCTGGTGACACTGGTACAGGTTAGTCTGTAGACCCGAGATCATTATAGAGTCTTGTATGATTCCCACTGTGCTTTGATTTCCACCTTACCATGTTCAAGAGCGTGCAAAACGGTGGCTTTTGGGTACAGTCCCGAGTCACATGGAGGAAATGAGCGATAGGAGGGGTTTCGTCTCTCCCGGTATTGGGGGTTGATGTTGCGCTGTGCTCAATTGGCCATAACAGGGAAGTCCCTGGCCAGGGCTAATTTAGAGATTTACCGGTAAGTGTTATCAGTAGTTTCTCAACCTGTTATGAGCCTCATATCGGCATGACTTATCGGTTATTGGGGTCTGACGTTTACCACCCCTAGACTTGATATGTGACATATAGACAAAGAGACCGGACTGTACGGTAGTGTTACTGTCAGGCTTTTGCAGGAGTTAGAGCGAGCTTGCTTGCTGATCTTCTGATCGCTCAATATCCGGGTAGCCGTTACGTCCAGCTAGTACCGCTGACGGCTTGTGGGTGCTTGATGTGATCATCACCTACTACCGGCGTATTGACGAGTCTTTAGAGTCCTACATAGAGGTTTTACTGGCTCGGGCAAAACGAAGTAGGAGCACATATGTGATATGTGCGGGACCGAGAATAATGCGAGTATGTGATACCGTATTCTATTCTCGCGATATTTGTATCGGACGGTTATATGTGATATAGCCGGGTTATCGAATCAAGTGTTGATTTGATAAGTTGCTACATTTTATATTAGTCGGTTATATGTGATATAGCCGGATTATTAAATCAAGTGTTGATTTGATAATTTAGTGTATAATTGTATATTTGATATACTAATTTACATTAACTAATATTAGCTCACTTAAGCATTTATTATTCTCACATGTGCACACTTAATATATATGTGATATATATTAATTGTGTTTTATTGTATCATGGTTGTTGATACACACTACATGGGTGTATGAGACTTACACCATACTAATTATAATGTAAGTTTTTAATATTTAAAGTAATTCCAAATTGGTGGATAATTAGCCACATGCATGAAGCTTTGAGAAGCTTGTGGATTGTTTGACTAAGTCCACTAGTTTTGTTTTACTTGAGATATTTATTAACCTAACCATTGTAATTAAGCAATGGTTATGTCTCTACATGAGTTAGTATATGATAAAAACTCACCCATGGTTATTTCTCTCACCTCATTAGTTCATTCTCATCTCTTGAGCTTATCTTCTTCTTCCTTGAGCAAAAGCTTGCTAGGGTTTTCAAAAGAGAGAAAAGATTGTGAGAAAAATAAAACTAAAGTGAGCCCACTTCCTACTTCATCATTCTCTACTAGATTAGCACTTTAGTATAGGGTGTTAGCTTCACTAATATCTCAATTAGTGAAGTAGTAGCTTGAGTTAGTATCTCCTCGACGTAGATCATCTTCGGCCTCGAAGACTTCAAGCAAGATCGTTCTTTTCACCTTGAGAAGCCATGCAAGAGTCCGGGACTTGGATCGCACCGAAGGGACTTCAACTCGGAGCTTTAGAAGCGAAGGACCGGTCTACAAAGGTTGTATTCCGCAAACACTTAGATGTAAAGTAGTTTACTTTGTGTTTCATATGATTCTCTAGTTAACGATTCTAGTTTAGGGTTCTTTAAAACGGCAAAAATTTTTAAATGGCATGGACGATGCCTCCCGAAACCTTGCTGTTGTCGATAGGAACCCTACAGTGGTATCAGAGCCTAGCTAGAGAATTAGACGGATTGTTTAGGATTACAAAAACGAAACTACTCCGAGACTTGCAACACCAAACCATAGTTTCTGTCGATTTTTATATGAGCTCTAAAAATTTTTCAAACAAATGCAGAATGTTTTATGGGACAATATAAGAACACAGAAGAAATTTGGAGACCACTGGCCGATTTTTGGCCGAGCCCTAACCCCCTAAATCCGAGCAGGCTGGCCCCCATAGGGAATTCTGGGTCCAATTTTTTTTGTGTTCTGGTCTCTGGGTTTTGGTGTTTCAGGTGTTGTTTGTTTTTGCTAAATTTGCATGAGATGTTAATTTACTATAAAGGCAACTCGGAGTGTTTTCGTAGTCATAATTCTAACTGTTTTCGGGTTACCAGAGACTGTATTAAAAAGTTCGATTAGATATCAAATACCCGCTTTAACCCTTGCCGGAAAAATTTCCAAGTGTTGGATTTTTTCCGTAGTTAAAAAGCATTCAAACATCATGTAAGTTATGCGATGGACCCTCTAGAAGAACAAAACCTTAACTCAATATGTGACCGTCAGAACCGCCACTAAACCCTCGGGTTTGTGGTGGTTCAGCGGTGCCACATGTGAGGCGTTGGTTGACCCTTCTACGGCTGGTCCATTGGTACTGTGGCATGTGCTGAATAATTTTAAACTACGCTCAAGTGTTGAGCTTTTTGGATAATTGTGGGTGTTTGTTGATTCGATCGGAATATTTAACATCGTCTAGTTTTTCTGCGACCGTAAGTGCAATATGTGGTGTATCGCCGGTTTCATTGCTATATGTCAACGACAATTGGGATACGCATATTTACTTACGTTGATGACATGTGATGTTATGTGTTGCTGTATATGTTATATTGGATCGTCGTGTTTGAATAGCCGGGGGTTTTATGTGAGATGAGAGTTTTTCATTTTCATTCATGTAAAATTCAATGTATGCAATATTCTTTTATTGGGGCACTTCCGGGTTGAGGTTGATGTCACCATTGATATATATTATTTACTTTTCCGTATTAGGATAGACCCAAGGAGGGGAGCATAAGTAACCGGGTTCTAGAGTCCAGTGGGAGACCAACTCGAGGAGTCGAGTCCGGGTCTCTTAACTCTAGAATTGGTAGGGTTGCTTGCCGCTCTCGTAAGGGTCTAGGGGTGTGGGTTTGGCTATTCATCGTGACCATGGAATCCGTGTTTTATAGAGGCTCAAAATAAAACACGGACTTCCTAGTATATCCAATATTTCATATGTTTCTTCTGCTGCAATATCTGTGATGTGATCATTTGATATGTTGTGATAGATACTGTATATAGTATATATGATATATTATATAGACGTTACTTATGTTTTACACCCGCGCTAGCCCTGCCCCGCTCTGCCGTTAGTTACCTAACCTAACGGTGCATGACGGGACATCGAGGCGAATGCGGATGGCATAAGCGTACGTCGTATTTATCTGTGAAGTTTAGGTGACTTAAATGATGGGACTTCATTAATATGATTGATGAATTAAAAGAAACCTAAAAGATGTTGTAGAATCAAATTTTCAGAAAGGGTAGCTACAGTTATTGCTTTGCATAGTGATATATGTGATATATCCCGCACCTTATTCGATAAGGAAAGAGCCGAGATCTCTTCACCGGGAGTGACCTCTTTAGCGATAACTGGCAGATGCTACAACACTCGGTTTGTCTTTTGATTTCTTTTTAGAATTTTCTTGCTTTGCATAGTGATATATGAGATATATCTCGCACCTTATTCGATGAGGAAAGAGCCGAGATCCCTTCACCGGGAGTGACCTCTTTAGCAAAACTAGGAAAAACCTCAAAAACACTCCTTTTCAAAATTCACTCGATTCTACAACGATATCAAGTTCATTATGCAAAAGGTTTTCAGAAAAACCTGTCGTAGCCCTCCGTCATTTCAGATAAGTAGTATCTAGTATTCATGCTACATTTGTTGGCTTTCGTCAAGGTGTAGTGTGCGGTAGCTACTTACTGCTTATCTGCTGCATATGATGCCATTGGATTAGGGTAGTCGTACGGCTTTGTTGGCTTTCGTCAAGGGTCGTGCGGGTGGTTTAATTCAATCATGAAATGTACAGGTTGAACTTGACTGACGCATTATGGTTTGTTGGCTTTCGTCAAGGTCATAGCACGCTAGGGGCAAAATACATTGAGAGTTTCAATTGTTGAAACTTGCAATGAGATTGCATACATTCTATGAGATAGTTGGATCCCGATCCCGCTGCGGGCAAGAGTTGCTCTTGGGAGAGTTTTACACAAGATAATTAGGCGATCAAGTAGGTGTCTAGAAAGGTGTCAACGGGGTTATGCCTCTGGGAAAACGATGTTTATTTTAATTAGGTCCGTGCGAAAGAACGGGGAACCTCCTTCAAAGTACCGGCACTGGCCTGGCTGAAAGATTGGCGAAATTGTAGGGTGTAATTAATCCCGGCTAGTCTTTCCTTTTAGGGTTTGAAGGAAGATTTGATAAAAACAGTGGGAGCCATCCTGATTAGATAAAATAATAACCAATCTGATCTTGCAAGAGTATACGCTAAAGTGTTTTCTTCTCTCTCTCCAGGTAGCGACCATGTCACGTCTTAATCAAGATAATAATATGGATGTATTGACCGATACTGTGCTGGGGAACGTTGGTTCCGTTCTTTCTTGTAAAAGTTATAAGACTGAACAGGATATAGGGGAATACCAGGATTCCCATACCACCCGAATGAAGAAAGTACATGTTGATACATTTTCTTCGGGTGTGTTCGTTACAAAAAACTGTTTCTCCAATTGCTCTACGTCCTGGGTATTAGATACCGGGTCAGGATCCCATATATGTAACTTGTTACATGGGCTGAGAAAAGGTAGAGAACTTGGAGAAGGTGATAAAGACATAAGGGTTGGAAATGGTGCAATTGTTGCAGCTAAATCCGTTGGGGAATATCACCTTGTATTACCAACTGGTAATACATTGATTCTGAACGAATGCTATTACATGCTGAACCTGATATGCAACATTATATCGGTTTCTTTATTGAGTAAAGAGGGATATAATTTTGTATTACAGGATAATGTTATGAACATTTTCCTGAACCAAAAGTTGGTTGGATCAGGCAGGTTGTACAATGGCATTTATGTTCTAAATCAATCAACAGTTCTGAGCATAACAAACACACACAAAAGGAAGAGTTCAGAAATGAACGAATCCTTCTTGTGGCATTGTAGACTGGGTCATATCAATGCGACACGGCTAGCCAAGTTGCATAAAAATGGATATTTGAATCCTTTCGAATTTTCATCTTATGACACTTGCTAGTCATGTCTCAAAGGCAAGATAACCAAAAACTCCGTTTACGGGGCATGGAGAAAGAGTTACAGAACTCTTGGGGCTAATAGATAGTGATGTATGCAGCCCCATGTCTACACATGCCAGGGATGGTTCTTCGTACTTCATTACATTCACTGAAGATCTCTCTAGATTCAGATATATGTTCCTGATGAAACACAAATCTGAAGCTTTTGAGAAATTTATAAAATATAAACAAGAAGTCAAGAACCAAACCGGGAAAAGTATTAAAATCCTTCGATCTGATCGAGGAGGTGAATACTTGAGCAATGAATTCCTGGACTTCCTAAAAGAGAATGGGATTCTCTCTCAGTTAACTCCTCCATATACACCACAGCACAACGGTGTATCGAAACGGAGAAATCGCACCCTATTAGATATGGTGCGCTCTATGATGAGCACAGCTGAGTTACCTATTTCCTTCTGAGGGTATGCGCTGGAGACAGAAGCATACCTATTGAATCAAGTTCCATCTAAATCTGTACCTACCACACCATATGAGATATGGAGTGGAAAGAGACCATATCTTAAACGAGTTAAGATATGGGGTTATCCGGCCTATGTCAAAAGGAAAAATCCGGACAAACTCGAGGCACGGTCAGTTCTATGCAAGTTTGTGGGATATCCCAAATATTCACATGGATATCTTTTCTACCATGGCGAGGAACAAAAGGTGTTTATTTCTCGACATGCCACCTTTTTAGAAAAGGAATTTCTTGCAAAAGAAATTAGTGGCAACGAGGTAGAGCTGGAAGAAGTTCCAGCAGCACAAACTGCAACTGAAGATTTAGTGGAACCAGATGATTCGGTAGTTCCCAACGAACCCCGGCCTCTCCGCCGATCTAGTAAGGTTCCTCGTCCACCTGAGAGATACTACGGTTTTCTCATTGATGGTGGAAGCGGGGATTGCATCATGGAGGATGATGACCCAACTAGCTTCGAGCAGGCCATCATGAGTGGGGACTCAGTGAGGTAGCTGGATGTAATGCGATCTGAGATGGAATCCATGTACACCAAAAAAGTATGGACTTTGGAAGTTGCTCCTGAAGGGGTAAAACCCATTGGGCGCAAATGGATCTTTAAGAAGAAACTTGGTGTATATGGGAAAGTGGAGACTTTCAAAACTAGACTTGTTGCAAAGGGTTTTCGTCAACGACCAGGTGTGGATTATAACGAAACCTTTTCTCCAGTGGCTATACTTAAATTCATCCGGATCATGCTTGCCATTGCTGCATACCATAACTACGAAATCTAGTAAATGGATGTTAAGACCGCCTTTCTGAATGGTGATTTGGAAGAGTGCGTGTACATGACTCAGCCAGAGGGCTTCGTAGACAGTGGGAGCAGCGGAAAGGTGTGCAAGCTACTTAAATCCATCTACGGGTTAAAACAAGTATCGCGGAGTTGGAACATCTGTTTTGATGTCGTTATCAAAGAGTTTGATTTCGTCAAAAACATAAATGAACCTTGTATATACAAGAAGGTGGCAGAGAGTAAGGTTGTCTTCCTCGTATTGTACGTGGATGACATACTCTTGATAGGAAATGGCATTCCTATGCTGCAATCGGTCAAGCTCTTCTTATCACAAAAATTCTCAATGAAAGATCTAGGGGATGCCTCCTATATCCTGGGGATTAAGATCTATAGAGATATATCTAAAAGGATATTGGGATTGTCCCAATCCAGGTACATTGACACCATACTAAAGCGGTTTAGTATGGAAGAATCCAAGCGTGGGTTTTTACCCACGATCTCAAAACTCACTCTCTCCAAAGAGATGTCTCCCAAGACTGATTTGGAAAGAGCTCGCATGCAGGGGATACCCTATGCTTCGGCAGTAGGCTCTATCATGTACATGATGCTATGTACCAAACCCGATGTAGCATACTCACTAAGTGTAGTGAGTAGGTATCAAGTAGATCCTGGAAAGAGTCACTGGACAGCTGTAAAGAGCATTCTCAAGTACTTGAGAAGGACTAAAGAGATGCTCTTGGTGTATGGTAACGGAAAACTCCAAGTGGAGTCCTTTACCGATTCGAGCTTCCAGAGTGATAAGGACGACTCTAAGTCGCACTCGGGATTTGTCTTTAGCCTTAATGAAGGGGCGGTATGCTGGAAGAGTTCCAAGCAGGAGACCATTGCGGACTCGACGATGGAGGCTGAATACATCGCTGCCAACGATGCTGCCAAAGAAGTTGTCTGGATGAAGAAGTTCATAACTGAACTTGGAGTGATTCCATCCATTGAGTATCCAATACCGTTGTTTTGTGATAACAATGGAGCGGTGGATTTGGCCAAGGAACCCAGGTCTCATAAGCGATCCAGGCATATTCTGAGGCGGCATCACCTGATCCGGGAGATAATTGATCGTCGGGAGATCGAGGTCAGGAGAGTTGACACAAAGAACAACACTGCGGATCCACTCACGAAGGCCATTCCCCAGATACAGTTCGAGAGACTCTTCGGGATGCTGGGTATGCGATACTACAGCAGCTGGCCGTAGTGCAAGTGGGAGACTGTATTGGATATATATGCCCTAGAGGCCTTCATTGTATAGGATACTGGGGATATGTATGTACATGACAATCTTGCTTAATATAATAGTACGCTATTTGGTTTGTCTTTATCTTAACATTTGATATATTTTGGGTAGTATTCATATATATATACATGTTGATAAAGCCCTTAGGATGTTTGCCTGACTACCGGCGTTGTGATAGCAGTCATACTAGTGGGAGCCGGATAGTCAATAGGCACATCCTTAGATGTCCCTGGTCGCAGGAGTATCGAGACTGGGCATCGATACTCCGGAGTAGACTGGTGTATACATATATAGACCGTGAGGAGGGGCGATGGATTGGTCCCGCAGCCATTGGTGGAGTGCACCTAAGATTGTATACAGATGCTCACTGAGTGTGAGTACACCGGACAGGACTCGCCGAGAACTGACTGGATGGTATTTATACCTAACGTCAGATAGCAGTTCTCAGGTGACATATGTGCAGATAGTGCGTTGACTTAAAGTCGTCATTTGTCTCGTGTGAGTTCCCACTGTGCTTTGATTACTACCCTACCACAGTTCAAAGGAGCCGTGCAAACAGGTTTTAGTTGGGCACAGTCCCGAGCCATGTGGAGGCAGTGAGTGACTGTTAGGGATTCGTCTCTCCCGGTATAGGGAGTTGATATCGCACAGTGATCGGTTGGTCATTACCATAAGTCCCTGGCCAGGGCTGATTGA
Source organism: Agapanthus africanus (assembly GCA_030015575.1). Lineage (NCBI taxonomy): Eukaryota > Viridiplantae > Streptophyta > Magnoliopsida > Asparagales > Amaryllidaceae > Agapanthus > Agapanthus africanus. Next base: position 521,919,273 of record JASDDO010000016.1, on the reverse strand, counting down.
GAATTACTGATAGATTGATCAGTGGATTCTCGGATGGTGATAGAGCCATACCGACACGACTTGTACGGTTATTAGGGGTCTGACGTTTACCACCTCCCTAGACCATACATGCGATACTCTTAGACGAACAGACCGGACCGCACGGATATTGTCACGCACAGGCTCAGTAGGAGTTCGGATGGGTATCCTCATCGGCCTTCTTATCGACATCTACCTGGGGACCGTTACGTACAGCTAGTGCCGCTTGCGGTCTGTGGTTAAACCCACTGCCAGCGTAGCAGTCGAGTCTTTAGAGTTCCACACAGAGTTTTCCCAACTCCAGGCGAAATGATATAGAGGTCGTATGGTTTTACGACAAAGGGTTCGGACGCATACGTGTTTAAACGCACGTACGACATTCGGACCGGTTTTACTAGCCGGCTTTGGTTTAAGCCAGATTCTAGTATCGGGTTATTGGATTTATACAGTCTACAGTTTTTCCGTGTTTTCACGGATGCGAGGGGCGTTCTCATAATTTTCCGAGAAGCTTCTAGAAGGAGGGTGACTAAGGAGGTTAAGGTGGCATTTTCATTTAATGCAAATTATGACTCATTAATGTGATTTACTATGTCATTAATGCATCATTTATTACTTAATGACTCATATGGTGAATCACTCTTGTTGAATAAATGAAGCATGGTGAATAATCATTTAAATTGATTTACTTGATAATTCATTATGTTTCATATATTCAAGTGAGAAGCTTTTCATTCTCATTATCATCTCCACCTTCTCTCTCCTCACGTTCACTCCTTCTTCAAACCCTAATCCTACCACTCATGAGTTGAGACCAAGGATTAGGATAGACTAAATACTCCATAACCTAACTCTACATCATCTTAGTTACTTTGGTTAGCAACTAGAGAAACAAAGTTACCTCAAGTCTTGAGGTGTAGCTTAGATTAGGGTACTCGGGTGGATCTTCTATTACGGAAAGAAGGCCGAGGAGGACGTGGAGATCACAAAGACGAAGGACTAGAATCATTAGGTATAATCTCTTTACATAGTAGCTAAGAATTCTATGGTTGTTGTTAATTATCGTTTAGCAAAGATCTTCGGTTAGTCGATGTATGCTTCAAAACAAGATCGTTTTTCATATTTCCGCCTTCCCGCAACTCGTGGGGTGTTGCACATCGACTTACAGTGGTATCAGAGCCTCACTAAACAATAATTAACTCACTTGCAAAGTCGTATGAATTTCGAACGCAAAACGAACCGGAAAATACCCCGATATCACATACTTTCTGTCAATTTTTAAATGAGGTCCAAAAATTTTTCAGGTGACTACAGAAGGACCGGCATGAAAATATAAGAACACACAAGAAAAATGGGCTCCTGAATCGGCTACTGAGCCGCGGAACCGCGGCCGATCTCACCGATCCGCCGTGGATCCGCGGCCGAGTTGGGGCCGATTCAGCCTAGTTTTCTTCTGTGCATCTTTGGTGATATTTTGTATTTTCTGGTATTTTTTTTATTTTCTGCTCAGGTTTCAAATTTACAGAGAAGATTTGGAGTAGAATTTAATGTGTTTAATCGATCGAAATTATACGATGTTTGCTTGTTTGATTATATCTGTGAACTGTATTATGTGTTCGTAAACCTCCCCTAACTGCTAGTATGTCGGTTGGCAGGGGTTGCACATATCTGTAATGTTTTTTAACAGTTTGTGATTATGAACTCTATTGGACTGTTGTGATGATTAGCCGGGTTTTGAGATGGGTTATTGTATTAATTCATTCGATATAAATGTAATAAGTTGTAATATTATTTTGCGGGGCACATCCAGGTTGTGGTTGTAGCCACCGTTGTATCATTTCTTTTTACTGTTTTTGCTCCTAGGATAGACCCAAGGTGGGGTGCACAAACTACCGGGTATTTTGAAGTGTTGAGGCAGACCGCTTCACTTCTGGTACTTGGCGGGTAGTTTGCCGTACCCGTAGGGGTCTGGGGTGGGGTAATGGCTATTCATCACAACTGTGTAATCCGTCTTTTCTTACAGGCTCAAAAGAAACGCGGATTGCTTGCATATCCAATAAAGTTTATCTATGATCTGGAATGCCTATTATTGCGTCTGACGAATGTACAATATCTATATATGATAGCTATTTAGACGTCACTTATGTTTTACACCCGCGCTAGCCCAGCCCCCGCTCTGCCGTTAGTTAAGTAACCTAACGGGTGATGACGGGACCCCATGGCGAATGCGGATGGCATAAGAGGACGTTGTATTTTCGTTGTTATCTGTAATGATAGGTTAAAGATGGGACGCATTATTTTTAATGCAAAGAAAAATAAAACCTAAACTGAATCGTTGGAACAATTTCTAAAACCACTCGGTTTTCTTGAAAAAGCAAATTTTAAATGCGGAGTTTAAACCACTCCTTTTAATAAAAGCTATCTTAGTTCCTTCGATCAAATCAAGTTCACTACGTTAACGGTTTTTTGCCAAAAACCAGCCGTAACCCTTCGTCGTTTCAGATAGACAGCACATCGTATTCATGCTATGCTTGTTGGCCTACGTCAAGGCATAGTGTATGGTAGCAGTGTGTTTGCCTATTTGTTGCATAGATAGATGCATTAGTATAGGGCAGACGTACAGCCTTGTTGGCCTACGTCAAGAGCATGTACGATGTACCTAAATTAATCAGGACAACGACGGGTAGAACTTGACTTGCGTCTTATAACTTGTTGGCCTACGTCAAGGTCTATAAGAGCTTGGAGTATAAAAATCACATCGGGAGTTTCAAACATAAAGGAAACTTGCAAATTTAGCATACCTTCTGGAGTGTGATGACTAGAGTGGCTTCCATCTAGTGCATCATGCAATGATAGTTGGATCCCGATCCCACTGATGAGTAGGATTACTCTCGGGAATTTCTCTCACTTAACAATCAATGCTATAAACCAAGTAGGTGTCTAGAAAGGTGTTAGAGGGGCTTTGCCTCCAGGGAAAAGAGGTTATTTAATTAAGGAACTTCGCGAAAACGTTGGAAAACCTCCCTCGAAATACCAACACCAGCCTGGCTGAAAGGTTAAGCAAGTATTGTGACGTGTGATTAAATCCTGACTAGTTCTTCTTTTAGGTTTTGAAGAAGGATTTGAGGGAACAGTGGGAGCCATCCTGTTTAGATAAACTAATATCCAATCTAAACTTGCAAGAAGCATATGCTAAGTGTTTTCTTTTCTCTCTCTCTGGCAGCTACCATGACAGGACTTAAACTATTACTTGAAAAAAATATACTGACCGGACAGAACTATAAAGATTGGCTAAGGAACGTCAACATTGCACTGACTTATGACAAAGTAGCATATGTTACCACCGCTGTTCCTCCCCTTATCCATGGACCAGATTCCTCAGTTGTGGACAAGGAAGTTCGCAAAACCTGGGATCTGGATTGTGAGCGAGCTAAGTGTATCGTGCTGGCGTCCATGAACAATGAACTCCAGAAACAGCACGAGAGTATGGATATTGTATCCATCTTTCTCCATGTTAAGGAATTATATGGAGAGCACTCCCGTATCGCAAGGTACGAGACCTCAAGGAAACTATTCCAGATGAGGTTAGCTCCAGGATCACCTGTAGGAGAGCACGTCCTCAAAATGATCAGCCTCATTGAGGAACTCGCAAACCTGGGATGCGTGCTAGAGAATGATTTGTATATCGACTTGATTTTGCAGTCCCTTCCCCACACCTTCTCTCAGTTCGTGCTTAGCTTCAACATGCACGAAATGGAAGCTGATCCTCCAAAGCTCCTCAACATGTTGAGGGTAGCAGAGACCTCCTTGTAAAAGGAGAAGACCCCCGTTCTGTATGTTGGCCAATCATCCTCTTCTAAATCTAAAGCGAAAGCTAAAAGGAAGAAGAAGATGAAAGCCACCAAACCGAAGGGTGGGGTCAAGAAGGTGCAGGGAAAGAACAAGGCAGGAAGGGTGAAAGCGGATATAAACGAATGCCATTATTGTCACAAGCAAGGGCATTGGAAGAAGGACTGTATGGCCTTCAAGGCAAAGGACACGAAGCAAGCAGTTGCTTCTGCTTCAGGTGTGTTCGTAATCGAAAATTATCTTTCAGTAAACTCTACATCATGGGTACTTGATACCGGTTCTGGTTCTCACATCTGTAATTCATTGCAGGATCTGAGAAATAGTAGAGTACTGAGGGTAGGTGATATGACTCTCCGGATGGGCAATGGAATGCATGTAGATGCTGTTGCAATAGGGGAGTATCACCTAGGGTTGACTAGTGGGCACGTTTTGGTGTTATACAGCTGTTTTTGTATTCCCAGTATGCTGTGTAATATTATATCAGTATCTTTGTTGTCTAATAAAGGATATAATTTTGCGCTTGAAAGTAATGTCATGAACATTCTCCTAAATCAAGAACTGATTGGGTATGGCACACTGGAAAACGGCATATACATACTTAATCAACCTCAAATTTTTAATATTCAAAACACACTTAAAAGAAAGACTCCAGATTCAAATCAAGCCTTCCTATGGCATTGTAGACTTGGTCATATAAACGAAACAAGGTTGACTAAGTTACATAAAGATGGATATCTAGATCCGTTTGAATATTCATCATATGCAACTTGTCAATCATGTATCAAAGGAAAAATGACCAAATCTCCGTTCACAGGATACGGAGCAAGAGCAACAGAACTCTTGGGACTAATACACAGTGATGTATGTGGTCCAATGTCTACGCATGCAAGAAGCGGTCACTCCTACTTCATCACTTTTACTGATGACTTCTCTAGGTATGGACATGTGTTCTTAATGAAACATAAATCCGAGGCTTTTGAGAAGTTTAAGGAGTATAAAAATGAAGTAGAGAAATAAACTGGTAAAAACATCAAGACACTTCGATCTGATCGAGGTGGAGAATATTTAAGTACCAGTTTCCTTGAATACTTAAAAGAGAATGGAATTCTCTCTCAGCTTACTCCGCCTTATACACCTCAGCATAATGGTGTATCAGAGAGGAGGAATCGCACGCTATTAGATATGGTGCGTTCAACGATGAATAGTGTTGAGTTGCCACTTTCCTTCTGGGGATTTGCTCTAGAATCAGCAGCATACTTATTGAATAGAGTTCCAACTAAGTCTGTGCCTACCACTCCATATGAAATGTGGAGCGGGAAGAGACCATATCTTAAGTATATCAAGATATGGGGGTGCCCGGCATATGTTAAAAAGCATAGACCGGACAAGCTCGAGGCACGATCGGTTTTGTGCAAGTTTGTAGGATACCCCAAACATTCAAGGAGGTACATGGTCTACCACACTGAAGAACAAAAGGTGTTTGTCGCTCGCCACATTGTCTTCTTGGAGAGCGAATTTCTTGCAAAAGAAATTAGTGGGAGCGCGGTAGAGCTAGAAGAAATTCCAGAACCTCAAACTGCTACCGAGGACTTAGAAGAACCTCAGATATCAATAGAACATGACGAACCAACGCCACTCTGCAGATCTAGTAGACTTTCTCATCCTCCAGAGAGATACTATGGTTTTCTTCTAGATGGGGATCGAGAGGATTGCATCATCGATGATGATGAGCCTACTAGTTTTCAGCAGGCTATCACGAGTAATGACTCGATGAAATGGCTGGATGCTATGAGATCCGAAATGGAATCCATGTACACCAATAAAGTATGGACTTTAGAAGTTTCTCCTCCTGGGGTAAAACCAGTTGGATGCAAATGGATCTTCAAAAAGAAGATTGGTGCACTTGGACAAGTTGAAACCTACAAAGCTAAACTCGTTGCGAAAGGTTTTCGTCAAAGACCAGGACTGGACTATGATGAAACCTTTTCACCTGTAGCTATGCTTAAATCCATTCGGATCCTGCTTGCCATTGCTGCCTTCCATGACTATGAAATCTGGCAGATGGACGTAAAAACAGCTTTTCTAAATGGACATTTAGAAGAGAGTGTTTACATAGATCAACCAGAAGGTTTCTTAGATAGTGGAAGCAGCGGAAGAGTGTGCAGGTTGCTTAAATCCATCTATGGATTAAAGCAAGCATCGCGAAGTTGGAACATCTGCTTTGATGAGACAGTCAGAGAGTTTGACTTTATCAAAAATGTAGATGAACCATGTATTTATAGAAAGATTGTAGAAGGAGCAGTAGTCTTCCTCGTTTTGTACGTCGACGACATACTACTGATAGGGAATGATGTCCCTATGCTACAATCAGTAAAACTCTTCTTGTCACAGAAATTCTCCATGAAAGACTTGGCTGATGCAACCTACATTTTGGGCATTAAGATCTATCGTGATAGATCTAATAGAATGTTGGGACTTTCACAGTCCAGGTATATTGACATTATACTAAAGAGATTTAGTATGGAAGATTCCAAGCGCGGTAATATGCCCGCTTGTCACGGGATCACCCTCTCCAAAGAGATGTCTCCAAAGACTGATGAAGAGAGGGATCGCATGGGCATTATACCCTACGCTTCGGCGGTAGGATCTATAATGTATGCGATATTATGTACAAGACCGGATGTAGCTTACGCACTTAGTGTGGTAAGCAGGTATCAGTCTGACCCAGGTGAGAAGCATTGGATAGCGGTAAAGAACATTCTCAAGTACCTGAGAAGGACTAAGGAGATGTTCTTGATTTACGGTAATGGGGACCTCCAGGTAGAGGCTTTTACCGACTCCGGCTTCCAAAATGACAAAGATGATTCTAAATCCATTTCGGGTTTTGTGTTTACCCTCAATGGAGGGGCGGTATGTTGGAAGAGTTCCAAACAGGATACCGTCGCAGACTCAACTATGGAGGCTGAGTATATAGCTGCTAGTGAAGCCGCAAAAGAGGCTGTCTGGATGAGGAAGTTCATTTCTGAACTTCAGGTAGTTCCGTCCATTGCTAATCCAATATCTTTGTATTGTGATAACAATGGGGCCGTAGCATTGGCAAAGGAACCCATGTCCCATCAGAAATCCAGGCATATCTTAAGGCGTTTTCACCTGATCAGGGAGATCGTTGATCGTCGGGAGATCGAGGTACGGAGAGTGGATACAAAAGACAATACGGCAGATCCATTCACAAAGGCCATTCCTCAAGTTCAGTTCGAGAGGCTGTTTGAGATGTTGGGCATGCGGTACTCCAGCAACTGGATATAGTGAAGACAGTGGGTACTCATTGCGCCAATTATAGGCCTTAGTGCAAGTGGGAGATTGTTGGATATATATGCCCTAGAGGTCTTCATTGTATAGGATACTGGGGATATGTATGTACATGACAGTCTTGCTTAATATAATAGTACGCTATTTGGTTTGTCTTTATCTTAACATTTGATATATTTTGGATAGTATTCATATATATATACATGTTGATAAAGCCCTTAGGATGTTTGCCTGACTACCGGCGTTGTGATGGCAGTCATACTAGTGGGAGCTGGATAGTCAATAGGCGCATCCTTAGATGTCCCTGGTCGCAGGAGTATTGAGACTGGGCATCGATACTCCGAAGTAGACTGGTGTATACATATCTAGACCCTGAGGAGGGGCGATGGATTGGTCCCGCAGCATTGGTGGAGTGCACCTAAGATTGTATACAGATGCTCACTGAGTGTGAGTACACCAGACAGGACTCGCCGAGAACTGACTGGATGGTATTTATACCTAACGTCAGATAGCAGTTCTCAGGTGACATGTGTACAGATAGTCCGTTGACTTAAAGTCGTCATTTGTCTCGTGTAAGTTCCCACTGTGCTTTGATTACTACCCTACCACGGTTCAAAGGAGTCGTGCAAAAAGGTTTTAGTTGGGCACAGTCCCGAGCCACGTGGAGGCAGTGAGTGACTGTTAGGGATTCGTCTCTCCCGGTATAGGGAGTTGATATCGCACAGTGATCGGTTGGTCATTACCATAAGTCCCTGGCCAGGGCTGATTGAGAATTACTGATAGATTGATCAGTGGATTCTCGGATGGTGATAGAGCCATACCGACACGACTTGTACGGTTATTAGGGGTCTGACGTTTACCACCTCCCTAGACCATACATGCGATACTCTTAGACGAACAGACCGGACTGCACGGATATTGTCACATACAGGCTCAGTAGGAGTTCGGATGGGTATCCTCATCGGCCTTCTTATCGACATCTACCTGGGGACCGTTACGTACAGCTAGTGCCGCTTGCGGTCTGTGGTTAAACCCACTGCCAGCGTAGTAGTCGAGTCTTTAGAGTCCCACACAGAGTTTTCCCAACTCCAGGCGAAATGATATAGAGGTCGTACGGTTTTACGACGAAGCGTTCGGACGCATACGTGTTTAAACGCGCGTACGACATTCGGACAGTTTTTACTAGCCGGCTTTGGTTTAAGCCAGATTCTAGTATCGGGTTATTGGATTTATACAGTCTACGGTTTTTCCGTGTTTTCACGGATGCGAGGGGCGTTCTCGTAATTTTCCGAGAAGCTTCTAGAAGGAGGGTGACTAAAGAGGTTAAGGTGGCATTTTCATTTAATGCAAATTGTGACTCATTAGTGTGATTCACTATGTCATTAATGCATCATTTATTACTTAATGACTCATATGGTGAATCACTCTTGTTGAATAAATGAAGCATGGTGAATAATCATTTAAATTGATTTACTTGATAATTCATTATGTTTCATATATTCAAGTGAGAAGCTTTTCATTCTCATTATCATCTCCACCTTCTCTCTCCTCAAGTTCACTCCTTCTTCAAACCCTAATCCTACCACTCATGAGTTGAGACCAAGGATTAGGATAGACTAAATACTCCATAACCTAACTCTACATCATCTTAGTTACTTTGGTTAGCAACTAGAGAAACAAAGTTACCTTAAGTCTTGAGGTGTAGCTTGGATTAGGGTACTCAGGTGGATCTTCTATTACGGAAAGAAGGCCGAGGAGGACGTGGAGATCACAAAGACGAAGGACTAGAATCATTAGGTATAACCTATTTACATAGTAGCTAAGAACTCTATGGTTGTTGTTAATTATCGTTTAGCAAAGATCTTCGGTTAGTCGATGTATGCTTCAAAACAAGATCGTTTTTCATATTTTCGCCTCCCCGCAACTCGTGGGGTGTTGCACATCGACTTACAGATTGTTAGTTGTATGTATGCCCTGGGGGCCATTATTGTACATATGATGTATATTATAGTGGATGCTTGGACATATATAGAGAGGACTTTCTTGCTCGACATGGTAGTATGCTATCCGGTTGTTTTTTTATCTTAACATGTATACTTGTCTCTTACTGTCTTATGGTTACATGTTGGTAAAACCCTTAGGATGTGTACTTGGCTACCAGGATTATGATGCAGATCATACTAATGGGGCCATGGTAGTCCACAAGTTCATCCTTTAATGTTCCTAGTCGTGAGTGAATCGAGACAGGGCATCGATATACCAGAGTAGACTAGCGTATACGCTTCTCGACCCATGAGATGGGTGATGGATGATCCCATATCCATTGGTGTTTGACATCAGAGATGGTATACGGGTGCTCAGTGGAGATTGGGTACACTGGACGGACTCGCCGAGAACTCCCAGATGGTATTATACCTCACGTCAGATGGCAGTTCTCTGGTGACACTGGTACAGGTTAGTCTGTAGATCCGAGATCGTCATAGAGTCTTGTGTGATTCCCACTGTGCTTTGATTTCCACCTTACCACGTTCAAGAGAACGTGCAAAACGGTGATTTTTGGGTACAGTCCCGAGTCACATGGAGGCAATGAGCGATAGGAGGGGTTTCGTCGCTCCCGGTATTGGGGGTTGATGTTGTGCTGTGCTCGATTGGCCATAACAGGGAAGTCCCTGGACAGGGCTGATTTAGAGATTTACTGGTAAGTGTTATCAGTAGTTTCTCGACCCGTTATGAGCCTCATATCGGCATGACTTATCGGTTATTGGGGTCTGACATTTACCACCCCTAGACTTGATATGCGATATATCAGACGAGAAGACCGGACTGTACGGTAGTGTTACTGTCAGGCTTTTGCAGGAGTTAGAGCGGGCTTGCTTGCTGATTTTCTGATCGCTCAATACCCGGGTAGCCGTTACGTCCAGCTAGTACCGCTGACGGCTTGTGGGTGCTTGATGTGATCATCACCTACTGTCGGCGTATTGACGAGTCTTTAGAGTCCTACAAAGAGATTTTACTGGCTCGGGCAAAACGAAGTAGGAGCACATATGTGATATGTGCGGGACCGAGAATAATGCGAGTATGTGATACCGTATTCTACTCTCGCGATATTTGTATCGGACGGTTATATGTGATATAGCCGGGTTATCGAATCAAGTGTTGATTCGATAAGTTGGTACATTTTATATTAGTCGGTTATATGTGATATAGCCGGATTATTAAATCAAGTATTGATTTGATAATTTAGTGTATAATTGTATATTTGATATACTAATTTACATTAACTAATATTAGCTCACTTAAGCATTTATTATTCTCACATGTGCACACTTAATATATATGTGATATATATTAATTGTGTTTTATTGTATCATGATTGTTGATACACACTACATGGGTGTATGAGACTTACACCATACTAATTATAATGTAAGGTTTTAATATTTAAAGTAATTCCAAATTGGTGGATAATTAGCCACATGCATGAAGCTTTGAGAAGCTTGTGGATGCTTTGACTAAGTCCACTAGTTTTGTTTTACTTGAGATATTTATTAACCTAACCATTGTAATTAAACCATGGTTATGTCTCTACATGAGTTAGTATATGATACAAACACACCCATGGTTATTTCTCTCACCTCGTTAGTTCATTCTCATCTTTTGAGCTTATCTTCTTCTTCCTTGAGCAAGAGCTTGCTAGGGTTTTCAAAAGAGAGAAGATTGTGAGAAAAATAAAACTAAAGTGAGCTCACTTCCTACTTCATCATCCTCTACTAGATTAGCACTTTAGTATAGGGTGTTAGCTTCACTAATGTCTCAATTAGTGAAGTAGTAGCTTGTGTTAGTGTCTTCTCGACGTAGATCATTTTCGGCCTCGAAGACTTCAAGCAAGATCGTTCTTTTCACCTTGAGAAGCCATGCAAGAGTCCGGGACTTGGATCGCAGCGAAGGGACTTCAACTCGGAGCTTTAGAAGCGAAGGACCGGTCTACAAAGGTTGTATTCCGCAAACACTTAGATGTAAAGTAGTTTACTTTGTGTTTCGTATGATTCTCTAGTTAACGATTCTAGTTTAGGGTTCTTTAAAACGGAAAAAAAATTTAAAATGGCATGGACGATGCCTCCTGAAACCTTGCTGTTGTCGATAGAAACCCTACAAGATCCTCGTCGTTCGTTACGCTCCTGCGTTACGCCTGCGTCGATGGCGGGATACGCTCATTAATGGAAGGACGTACCAGCGTGGGACGCGGAACTTGGGGCGGCGGATATCTCGCTTTGGCGAGATAGACGGAGCTGTGGAAAGGACGCTTGGGCTCCGTGCTCTCAGTTGATCAGGAAAGCCGAGGAAACTCAGCTCGGTGGATGGCTCGGAGACGAGCCAGGTGGCCAAGGAAGCTAAGCCTTGTAACAGCTCAGAGACGAGCATGGAGACTATAGAAGCTCAGTTATAAGAAGGTACTCCGGGAAGGTCTCCAAGAGGCCGGATGCGACCTCGGAGACGAGATTCTCCGAGGAACGTTCTCGATACATCATACTTATTCCAGCTCCGAATTCTTGAGAAATCTAGTGGATTTACGTGGATGACACGTCATTCGCTATGTGTCGTGATCTGAGGAATTCCCACTTGTGAGCATGATCAATCTTTATACTGGTGTGTATTAAAATAATAGATTGATAAAAGATAAATACAGTTTCCAAACGATCTAGATTAAAATTCGGAGATGACTTTTAAAAAGTAGCTAAGATTTCTTTCAAAGCCAAAAGAATGTTATCCTAATATATCGCCATCACTTCCAAAAGCATTTTTTTATTTAGTTTTGACGCAATGACAAGGATACCAAAAAATCCATCGAGTGTTAGGCTCGCTACTTGAGCTATATTTTATAACTAGAATTTGACCCCACGCGTAATGCGTGGAATCAACAACGATTCAATATATTCATAAATGAATTCATACGATACACAAAAGTTGTTATAATTTGAGATAAGCAACACATGATAAAATAAATTACATAGCCATTATCTTCTAGTTCAAAATAATCGTCATTAATCGGATTCTTTATAGATTGTGATATTTCTTCATAAACATTAAAATTCTTATAAAAATAAATAGAGTTAGTATTTATTTTTAATTTTGTGTGAATTATAAGCACGTAATACATTATTAGTTGTAATGCAACTATAATTATTGAATGTAATTTATTAAAAAAAGATAATTATATACTTTATATTATGTATGATAAATAATCTAATTATTGAATATAATTTTAATAATTTTCTAAATAGTTTGTCTTGTTATTTGATTATCAAGATAGTATTTGATTTCTTTTCTATAAAAAATATCATATGACAACTTAGTTCTTAATTTAATATTTCAAGACTGTATAAAGGCTAAATTTCACTAAAATACCAAAATCTTTTGGTATTTTTTTAAATATAAATACAATATACTTTGTAACTTGTGAGTAGATACCAAAAATAATCATCATATCTAAATAAATACCCTATTTTGATGTTTTAAATTTACAGTTTACAAATACGAATGTTTTATGTTATGTAATATGGTTATAAACCAATATAAATAATAAATCATGTCAATATTTTAACTAAAAAAATTGTTTTTCAATAAATTCAATGCTTGTAAATTTTTAAATAGCGATAGTTATTTGAGTCGTGAAATTTTAGCATAAGTTTTAAAGCAATTATAATTTCTATAAATAAATGTAAAATAACTAGTGTTATTTAAAACATTATTGTTTCACCATATTTGAAAAATAGATATAAGATATTTTTATGACTATTTCGATAAAAATATTATTATTTCTCCTTTTAAATTTTTTTTATAAATTCTTATCAAATATTATGAACTATAAAACCCAAGGATAGTAAAGAGAAAAACTCCATTGCACTCATACTATATAGATGCAGCCTATAAATTGTACTCAAAGGAAGAAATGTCATGTTAGACAATGAGCAAGTTTTTCCAAGGTTTTTGCAAATCATTTACATGAATAACATGGAAATTATTAAAATTATTTTTTTCCAAATATACCCTTTCTAAGCCAAAATCCAATATAGCATTCCTAAGGGCATGTTTGGATGTTTCGGACTAAAATCCTATAGATTGAGTTTTGGATAATAATGTTCCGGAATGCACCTACATTTTTTCAAGCAAAAAATTCTAGAAAGTTTCATGTCAAATGCATGTTTGGTTAATTTAGGACAAGGATTTCCACTTCATAACTATATTAAATATTGAGAGTTGAAAATTAAAGAAATAGATTGTTTGTTTGTTATAATTAAAGAAGATAAGGAAAAATGAAAGAAAAAGGTAATAAATGGTTCAAGTTCCAAGAAAAAAGCAAGTATTAAAGTTTATGATTGGAAAAATTAGTTTTGAGCTAACTTTTTTAATCCGGAAGAATGTACCATTTGGAGGCATTTTTTTCCTCCGGATTTACTTTTAAAAAACCATATCCAAACGAACAATTCTGCCAGATTAGTCTAATCCAGAGTAAAAATGGAATATAGATTTTTAATCCAATGGTAATGTATATCCAAACATGCCCCGATGATTTTGCAAATCTTTTAAGGGAATAACTTGGAAAATATGTCTCATCAATAAATTTGGTTTTCCAAAAAAAACCTTAAGAAATATCATTACATTCAAATCTATAAAGGCATTTTAGGAAAAACTAGCCAAAAATTATGTTTTTGGCAAAAGATTCCATTCAAGACAAAGGATACCATTCATATGAACCAACCTTATATTAGTTAATTAGACCGTAAATATATGCCCAAGCCTTACCTTTTCCCTTTTTTAATTTTTCAAACATTTTTCACTAAATATTCCTTTTTAGCTAATGTTGTGGGGAAGGGAGACTTTTTTATGGGAGCAAAATCACATGGTTTCTGCAGAAAATAATAGAAGGTTCTTTCCTCTACTAAACGCGTGTATTACTCAGCATAAATAAAGAGAAAATATTGTTTGAGATGCCATTTATGATGCTCTGGTATCAATTTGGTGGAAAATTTATTATGTGCATTATGCTGCCATCAGTATAGGGATGCATATCAATCAAGAGTTAAAATATCAATGCAAGAGGAATGATCTATTTATTGATACACAGGAGTCTTCTGGAGTTTCCATTTTTTTCGTCTTTAGTCTCTGCTTAAAATCTCCTCTCTCTCTCTCTCTCTCACCATATTAACCAAAAAACAATTTAAGCGGAAAAAGAAGGATGATAGGCGATGGAGCAGGTGCCCTTCGCTTCTTTAGGATTTTTCTTCCACATTTCTCTTCTCACATGGTGTTTATATATATATATATATATATATATATATATATATATACTCTCTCACTCTCTCTCTTTCTCACACTTTCACAAAACTTGGATACTTAATCTTTTAAGATAAAAACGCAGTCTTAGTTGTCAAGGAAGAGAATTTCCTCACAAAAATGTTTAATCTACCATCCTGGTAGATATTCCACATAGCATATTCGGTTTGTTTTTTTTTGGCACTGGATCGTAAGATAGCCTACCGCGAGTTGGTGAGGTTACATAGGTAGGATAAGTTTTCAAGCCCTAACGCAGCCTACCTATATAGCAAATCACCAACCCGGTATAATATGTGGAATATAACTACCGGAGTGATAGGAAAAGTATTACGCATTTCCTCCTACCGCGGTAAGAATAAAATTTCAATTGACTTCATAGTTTTTAATTGGAAGATTGATCTTCATGGTAAGAAGGCAAGGTATACCAAAAAGCCTTTTGCACATAGATCTATAGATGTTACATGTTATGTTATGGAAAGCCATTAATTTTGTCAATATTCGATGATAATTAAATAGCGACGTGTATGTGATAAAAAAAATTATGTACATAAATCATAGATCATAAATCATATAGATTAACATGACTGATGTTGATTATCCATCCAAATCCAAATCATTAATAGTGGAGGTATTTTGAAGCCAGAATGAAATTTCCTTGTGGCAGATGAGATTTTGCATCCTCGTTTGTTAATCAATTAGTTTTTATGCATTATATTTTTGTTGCAGATGATTCCCCGTGTTTTTCATAAATACATTCGCAAGCAAAACAAAGTCGAAGAAAGGGCTACTCTTGTAAACCATAACGGCAAGATATGGCATGTTGAACTTCACATTCACAACACTAAGTTGTTTTTTGGAGGTGAAGGTTGGAAAATATTTGCAGCGGCGAATGAGTTGAAAGTAGGCTATTTCTTAACGTTTCGACACACAGGCAACATGGTTTTCGGCTTCAGGGTCTTCGATCTAAACACTTGCGAGATAACCTCCTCTCCATCTGTTCCATCTGTTAAAATACATCAGCAAAAGAACAAAATCTGGAATACTAATAGCATCGATGAATCGGATAGCAGTAGGCCTTATTTTGCTTTTTAACATCCGACTCTTTTCCTTCGTTATTAATCGTTTTCTTTTATGGTGTGCTAGTTTCTATAGAGGAAACGGCGTCAGAATCTTTCAGCAAAAGGAAAGGCGGACATAATGAAAATCCAACTGTACCAAAGATTCGAAAGTGTGACAATGCCGGAGGATATTTCGAGATTATTATTAGGCCTGGTCACATTAAATCTAAACCCCTTGTAGTGAGTGTGCACACTCTCTAACTCTAGATTTATTTTTTTTCCTGCTTCTTATATTTGCTAGAATATTAATGGAAAAGAAATGTGCAGCAAATTGTAGCTAGATTCATCGAGTGCAGTGGTCTGGCAATGGAAGATAAGGATGTGATGCTCAGAGATCCAAATGGTCGGATACGGCGTGTTCATCTCTATCACCGCAAAAACAAAAACCAACTTTATATTGACAGGATTTCGAGAATTTATTAATGATGGAATCACAATGGGAGACCAAAGTGTTCCAGGTCAAGATCGACAAATCAAATGACTGAACCTGTAAACTGTGACTTGTTTCTTTTGATGTTTTTTTGTTGTGAAGCAGTAGCTGTTAGAGGACATGTCTATGATATCAGTAGTTATGTGATGTGTTCAACTCTTCTTCTAGTGTTCCTTTGTGTGTGTTTTCCCCTGTAATTCGGAAATCCTAGTTGTGTATGTGGTGTACAAACAAGTTATTTTACGGCAGGCAGGATGTTTTGGGAACTGAATTGTCTAAATTTGGTTTTGCAAATTGAGTCGCAAAGATTCAAGGCATGTCTAACTGCACAAGCACATATGATGATTGTGTGTGCGCGCGCATGTACGCGAACTGAATGAGGTTGCCAAATTGTAGGCCTGAAAAGATATGTGGAAGAACTAGGGTCAAAAGAGTGACCGTCTTATGATAAACCCCCTTCCGGTCAAGAACAGCACGGCAATCGTAATCAAAATTTTCAGTATTGAGATTTTTCAGCATATCTACTCTTCTAAGCAACTAATTTCACTTACAAAGTGGGTTTTGTCCCTTACCAATAGAACAGATACTACCTTTTTACAACCTTCAAAAAAGTGACGACTTACAACGAACCCCACTCGCCAATTGCCGATTGCTTCGATCCAGAATAAGGCGAAGAAGAGGCTAAAATCATTCTTTCAACACTTGCATAGACAGCCACTCGAATATTCGATTCGCGCCCCCCTTTCGTCGAGTGCCCCGCCCGGTTCACTGGGCTGTTGGCCTACCAAGCACTTGCCCGCAGCTCCTGCCGCCCGCTTGGCGGGCTCCGCGCTCGTTATCCTTACTGTTCTCTCTGCTGGGGCCCCCTCCCATTGCTCTAGCCATAAGCTATGGCAGCTACAGCTCGCACCCACTCTGGCCCGTCCTGCGAGGCCAGAGTGAGCTCAGCGGTCTGCCCCTGACGCTCTAATTCCATCGGTATCGGTCACTCAGTCCGCGTCTCACTGGTCGACCTTGGCCCCTGTAATTTTGGAGTCATATCTAGTATTCAGAGTTTGATCGACTTTTGACTCGACTCGTTGAAACGGTCAAAGCTCGCTAGCGTTCTGGGAGAATAAGGTCATTTAGTCAGTTCATAACAATCTCTGTGAAAGGGTTTTCGGTATTGAGTTATTTTTAGGTGATATATATAGAAAAAAAAACTCCTTTATTAAGAATTCTGTCCCTTTATTATCCCAATTCCAAATTAATATGTCATCTTCTGTAAACCCTCAAGGGGCTCCAATCTAGCAAGAACCGGATTGACTCTTCCTTAAGTTGAATTTCCTGTTCATTCAACACTTGTCTAAACCTCTGTTTTCGCTATCGATATATTCTCCGTTATAGTTCAATTGACTTGTTCTCATCTCATGCATGCCTCTTTGAAATGATAGGAACTTGTGGCATAAAAGGGTTTGGCTGCACCATTTATCAGTATTGGAGACAATCAACTCAAGAGAGAGAAAAAAGGGATCTGGGGTGCATGCTATGCTCATCCAATAGGGGGGGCAATGATGATAGAAGAAGACGATGCCGGCCTTCGCTTCTTTAGGGTTCTTCTTCCTGATTTCTCTTATAACATGGTATTATGGTATTATGTCCTCTCCCCCTCCCAACACCCCGATAAATATTAACTTGTTAATATTCAGCATTATGCCTTTTATTGTGGATGATTCCCCAAGTTTTTGTCGAACACATTAGAAAGCAAAAACAGGAAAAGAAAGCGCAACTCTTGTAAGCCACAAGGGAAAGATATGGCATGTTGATCTTTACATGGAAAAGAGCAAGTTGTGTTTTGGAGGTGGTGGGTGGAAGCAATTTGCAAAGGCGAACGCATTGAAATTAGGCTATTTCTTAACGTTCCGGTACAGAGGCAACATGGTTTTTAGATTCAGGGTCTTCGATCTAAGCACTTGTGAGATAACTTCTCCTTCTGTTCAAATGTGTCGGCCGACGAATAAAATCAGGAATACTAATACCTATCACTATGTTGGCGATGAATCAGATGGCGGTAGGCCCTCTTCTTCTTTTTTTTCCCTTCTTTATTGATTTTTACATTATCAATTGTTTTCTAATTTTTCTCGTTATGAATTGTTTCCTTGAAGCCATGCTAGTTTCTATTGAAGAGCCGGCAACACGATCTTTCAGGAAAAGGAAAACCAGACATTGAAAATCTCATCGTATCCACATAGGTATCTCGAGCGGTCTTATAAAGTCGCATCACATGGCAAGTACTTGTTTACATGACTAACGTTTGCAGGCAGAATGGTAGTTCAATGGGGTTTTACGTTTAAAGTTTGATGGTAATTTGCAAAACTAGAAAGTTTGATGGTGTTTTATGTAATTTACCCTCAAACATTACTATGAAATTGAGCTATTTATGGTGATTTTACCGGATTACCCCTTCTTCATATTCCTCTTAACTAACCCACATGGGTATTTCGAGCGGTTTTATAAAGCCGCATCACTACTTGTTAACATGACTTGTTCTCATCACCGCCTGTCTTTGTCGTGGTTCTACTATTGGTCAAGAGCCGAGGTCTGGCCAATCAAATTATTGAAGATTTGGATCAGTTTCTCAACGTCGATCCATAAGGCCATGAGTCGTTAACGTGCAACCCGAAATTTGAGTGGAATCATGATGCAACAAAGGATTCTAATTACGTGTGATCATCGATATTGCATACAATATCAATAATTAAGTTGTCTGAAACTTCGTCATTTGTTATTAGGAACATATCTCCAAATTTTCATTATAATTTCAAAGTTTTGATCATCTGGAATGAACATCTAAAAACTACTTATACAAATATAATATATAAGTTGCACGGAAATCTTATCAGTCTCTAGAGAGCCTTGAGAAGCCGCCATCTCACAACTCCATTTCAGTACAAATTTTGGTTATTTATTTATTTATTCCAAACTGTTAAAATTTTCTCCAACCCCAAGCAATCAAGAAACCGTTTCCATTTTGTCACATAGTTTTTGGCAATCCAATCAACAATCCATTTTGTATTTTTTTTCTCCCTTTTTCATCATCTTTTTATTCTACGGGTTAAAATTTTCATTTAGTGAATCGTGAGGGCTTTTGACTTCGTTTTAATCAACAACAAATAAAATAAAATCCAACCAGCAATTCACTGAATCGCAACCCAAGCTGATGATTTCTTTGCATCACTCGTCAACTTTATTATTATTATTTTTCTGTCTAAGCTAAAAAAAATGC
Source organism: Agapanthus africanus (assembly GCA_030015575.1). Lineage (NCBI taxonomy): Eukaryota > Viridiplantae > Streptophyta > Magnoliopsida > Asparagales > Amaryllidaceae > Agapanthus > Agapanthus africanus. The sequence continues at coordinate 521,899,952 of JASDDO010000016.1, read as the reverse complement.
TTATTCTTTAGATGATGTGTTACTAATTTAGTACTTAATTTAGAGATTGAAGAGTAGCTAGGAGTCATTTTCTCAAATTGCTAGCAAATTCTAGGCCATATTTAATAGTAGCATTAAAATGTTTGTTAAAAGACCTATCCAAAAGAAAAAAACCCATTTGGAATATTCATAAACTTCATTTGGTCTTTGGTCAGTCATTGATTAACAAGGGGTATCAAGCTGGTGTTTTTGGTTTTTTTATCAGTCATCCATTAACAAGGGGTATCAAGCTGGTGCCCCTCCCCCCACCCCACCCCCACCAAAACACACACACACACACACACACACAAAAACCAAATAAAATAAATAAAAGAAAATAATTTATGCTTCACCGATATCGAATTAACCATATCTAAGCTTGATTGGGAGCTCTACAACAATATACATCCTAAAATGTAAACCTATTTATGTAATGAGAAAAAATATATAAACAGACAAGGTACGTGTAGAAGTCTTTTTATTTTGGAATAGTACCTGGTAACATGATGCAAGCAGGATTTGAATCTCAGATCTCCTGCGTGCAGAATACTTATAGCACTAGGCTACACTTGCAAACCAATACAAGCTTAACCCCAAAACCAAGCCTCTTTACAACACCCACACATAAAATCCTTCACACAACCGTAACTAAAGGGTCAACTTCGGATCAAGATCCACAAAGGTCAACAAACAAACAACCCTTTCATGCACACAAAGCATCATGTGGCCACTTCCTTATAAAACTTGTCCACATAAATATATAAAACATATATCACTACTCTCATACTTTGCCCTTTAGTGCCATCCAAGAGCCATATACTCGCAATCTCCCAACTCTACAAAAACACTACTATCTCTCCCTCTCAACTTATCATTCTCAAAACTAACACAATGTCTTCAACATCTCTCCAACACTTCCTTGCTCTAAGGACTCTCCGGCCGTCGACACATCGGCCGTGCGCTGCGATGAGCAGCCCGGCCCCCGCCGCGGTGCCGGCGAAAGTGGATGAAGAGAGGCTGGAGCCGAGAGTGGAGGAGAGGGAAGGTGGGTACTTTGTGTTGAAGGAGAAGTATAGGCAAGGGATAAACCCACTGGAGAAGGTGAAGATCGCGAGAGAGCCGATGAGGCTCGTGGTCGAGGACGGGATAAGGGAGCTTGCCAAGACTCCCTTTGATGAGATTGAGGGGTCTAAGGCTGGGAAAGATGATATTGATGTTAGGCTCAAGTGGCTTGGATTGTTCCATAGGCGCAAACATCAATGTAAGTTTGATGCTCACGACACAAATCTACATAAAACACCATCCAACTTTTTCGGTTTTCTTTAAAATGCCTTTGAATTTCGAAATGCACAACTATATCAATAAACCTTTGTTAATTGTTATGCATCAAGGCTATTTTACCGGATTGCTCCTTCTTCGTATTCCTCTTAACTAACCCGCATGGGCATCTCGAGTGGTCTTATATGAGCGGTACTTGTTAACATGACTAACGTTTGCAAGCAGAATGGTAGTTCAATGGGGGTGTTTTATGTAATTTATCCTCAAACATTACTATGAAATTGAGCTATTTATGATGATTTTACCAGATTGCCCCTTCTTCATATTCCTCTTAACTAACCCACATGGGTATTTAGAGCGGTTTTATAAAGCCACATCACATGGACAATACTTGTTGACATGACTAACGTTTGCAAGCAGAATGGTAGTTCAATGGGATTTTACTTGAAAAGTTTGATGGTAATTTGCAAAACTGAAAAGTTTGATGATGTTTTATGTAATTTACCCTCAAACATTAGTATGCTAAAATTTGAGCTATTTATTATAAAGTTCCTGGACTTATTTACTTTTCATCAGATGGAAGATTTATGATGAGACTTAAGCTTCCAAATGGAGTCACAACAAGCGAGCAAACACGATACCTAGCTTCCATAATCGAGAAATACGGACCAGAAGGCTGCGCGGATGTCACGACACGCCAAAACTGGCAGATTCGTGGGGTCCAGCTACCAGATGTGCCTGAAATCATGGACGGACTCGAAAGGGTCGGCCTGACAAGTCTGCAGAGCGGTATGGACAACGTTCGTAATCCTGTAGGAAATCCTTTGGCAGGGATTGATCCTTATGAGATCGTCAATACGAGACCTTATACGAAGCTTCTATCGGATTTTGTCACTGCTAACTCTCGTGGGAACATTGCCGTCACAAATCTGTGGGTACCTTCTCTATTTTGCGTGAATAATACCAGTTGTGTTCGTTATCTTATGGCTATGTTACGCTAAAATACCCTTAACTATCACTGTTTTTTTCCTCTCACTAAAATACCCTTGAATGACATGTTTGAATTCAAACAGGCCAAGGAAATGGAATGTGTGTGTGATTGGGTCCCATGATCTTTATGAGCACCCTCACATAAATGATCTTGCCTATATGCCTGCCATGAAAAATGGAAGGTTTGGATTCAATCTTTTAGTTGGAGGATTCTTCAGCCCCAAGAGATGCGCAGAGGCCGTGCCGCTCGACGCTTGGGTCTCAGGCAACGACGTGATCCTGGTTTGCAAAGCGATTCTTGAGGCTTACAGAGATCTTGGCACCAGGGGGTACCGACAAAAGACCAGAATGATGTGGCTTATCGATGAATTGGTGAGTATTTCGGTATCGAGATTGATTATCCAGAAATAATTTCGCTTATTTCCTCATTTCTGGAATATATGTATAGTTTCTTAAATTATGCAAACATTTAATGATTTCATAATTGTTTATAAGCTATATATTACACTAACCTACCTTAATTATCGCTGTTTTTCACTAAACTACTTTTTCAAGACGTATTACAGTAAAATTAGTACTAATCGGCCGAGAAATATCAAATTTGACATGACTCTGGACATGATATCGCAGGGAATAGAAGTATTCAGATCGGAAGTCGAAAAGCGAATGCCACAAAAGCATCTAGAACACTCATCCGAAGACGACCTAGTCCAAAAGCAATGGGAAAGAAGAGACTACCTCGGCGTTCACCCACAAAAACAAGAAAACCTATCCTTCGTCGGGCTCCACATCCCGGTCGGCCGCGTCCAAGCATCTGATATGTTCGAGCTCGCACACTTAGCCGAAGAATACGGCACCGGAGAACTCCGCCTAACCGTAGAGCAAAACATCATTATCCCCAACGTCGACAACTCAAAATTACCAACCTTACTCGACGAGCCCCTATTGAAAGAAAGATTCTCGCCCGAGCCGTCGATTTTGATGAGAGGACTCGTTGCTTGCACAGGCAATCAATTCTGCGGGCAGGCAATCATAGAGACGAAGGCAAGGGCGATGAAGGTGACCGAGGAAGTAGAGAGACTTGTCTCAGTGAAAAAGGCGGTGAGAATGCACTGGACGGGCTGCCCGAACAGCTGCGGGCAGGTACAGGTGGCGGATATCGGGTTCATGGGGTGCATGACTAGGGATAAGGAAGGGAAGGTTTGCGAAGGGGCTGACGTGTTTCTAGGGGGCAGAATCGGGAGTGATTCTCACCTTGGGGATGTTTACAAGAAGGGTGTGCCTTGTAAGGACTTGGTGCCATTGGTGGCTGATATTTTGGTGCAGCATTTTGGTGCAGTGCCTAGGGAGAGGGAAGACAATGATGAAGAATAATTGTTTTAACTACACGGAAATCACACGTTAATGGGTATTTTCTATACTTTTGGACCTACTCGCCTTGCAAAATGAATAAATAAATTTACAGTATATTTTTTTTAAATAAAAAAGGCATAGCTTTATGTATGATAGGCTAACATTACAACTTGCATTATGATTTTGGATTCTTACAGTTATGATACATGGATAGAAAAGCAAAAACCAAATGGTGAATTTTGATTGATCATGATGTTTCAGGGATATTGCAATGACAAAGAATACTGAGTGATAATAATCTATAAATTTACCGCCTATAATCTCTCGATATAATTACCAAATGCACACCTGAGTATAACAATGTAACACTGCCGTAGCGGTAAAAGCTTTATCTCCAAGACTAATTTAACGCGGCAAGAATTTTCCTTCATCTCTTGCTTGAAATGCTTCCAAGATAACTCCATCTTTATGAAATTGGAATGATGGTACAACCTGCATGTATTTTTTGAACATAATTGTCTACTGAGAATGATTATAAAGGCTCGACAAAAAATCAGTTCTATTCCTAATAGAATTAACTACAAATTGCTTTACCTTTATTTGCATAAGGATAGTTTACAATTGTCAGACAACTGATGGTAAAATAAATGCTGCAGAATGTATGCATATACTTCAATTCAATAGCTTAAAAGCCCAGCAGATCGCAAAGACTTGGCAGCCAACACATTCTCTTACCAAAGCAGAACTCGAAATAATATTATAAGTTACTGATGTTTTCTTGCCTTGTTACCTACTTTTAGTGTTCAAATATAATTGAGCAAAAATATCCAGATTCATTTCAGACAAAGTGCACAAGAATATTATTCTAAAACACTAACAAAAAAAGAAAGTCGTTCACGTAATGGTTCTGCTTCAACATGCACTGCAAGGGAGAAATCTCTAGGACTGTATGAACTAAACCATTGAATAACTTTTTCGAGCAATTACCGTTTTATGAGGCAACGGTATTCTTACACTTCACCACCAAACTAACAACATCACATCATATTATTGCACGTCTGCTATAAACTATTTTTGTGTTCATGTGAAACGCAGCTTTTGAGCCATTGTTGCATCTATGGTATAGCTCTCCTATATTGCTTACAGCATTAGAATTTATTTCTTCTTTGTAATTTCTTCTTGCGACTATGCCTTGAATGGTATTACTTATATTCTTCACTACCATGCAAAGTGTCAAATCTGCAACAACATAAAAACAAGGTAGGAGAACAAAAGTAAAAGAGAAAATGTTGAATTTTAACTGATAATGATATTTCAGGGATATAATTATCGACTACACACCTGTGAACAATAATACATCCTTTGCAGTAGCGTCAAAACTTTATTTCCAGTACTTAAGAAGGTGAAGAATATTTTTGAACGGCAGCAAGAATCCTTTCTTTGTCTCTGGTTGCAAATGATTCCAAGAGAACTCCGTCTATATAAAATTGAAATAATGGCACGGCCTGCATATATTTCAAGACAACATATTGGCTAACTCAGAAAAATTGTAAATGCTTAATAGCAATGAGTTATGTTTATGAAATTCATTACAAAATTGTCAACTTTATCTGCATAAAAATTAAACATGATTGTTGATTAAATATCGATGACACAAATTATAGTAGCAAGTATAATGTAGCGTAAGATTCAGTAATTAGGGAAACTTAAGTACGAAACATCTCAGAAGAGGAACAAAGATCTTCAATTGAAGAGTCAAGATGCAAAAAAGTCGTTATGGTGCTTGCAACCAAATGAGCCAACAAGAAGATCACACAGTATATAGACAGACGAACATGATATAGTAAAAAAAGAAGAAGAAAAAAGGACAGAAGAACATTGATGAGGGGTGGAATATCTTGAAAAATTTATTTTCATCTCGTTGTAACTTGTATCATTTCTCATTTCATAATATCAGTAAAATGTTTTATTAGGATAGGGTTATAATGACCCTATTCATTTTTTTTTTAAAAGGCAAAAGAACATTGGAAAAGCGTTTTACTTCGTCCACATAGGTTATTAATTTCAAGACAAATTATATTCACAAAAAAGCTATCTAAGAAAATAAAGTGAAAACTCAAACCACAATTCACCGCATCTTGAGGTTAGACGATTGCAGGAACAAGCAGATTATATAATTTTATTGCAGAGCTATACAACCGGTATGTCATGAATTGGCCAGGCCACCATCAATATTTTAATTATTTAAGTTGCAACTTTCAGGTTTCATAAATACAATTGGCTACAATAAGTCAATAATTCTCTCAAGATATGCGGCAAAAGATCATGTAAGTTTAAGTATTGGAGTAAGCATTTCAAGGATATGTAGTTCAATCAGAAGAACAATGAATAATCTGTAATTGCTGTGCGTGATTATTTGGTTGCCATATCTGATATGTGATAGAACCTTATTGAGTTTATTAGCAGGCATATGTAAAAACTAAAAAAAAAAGAGAGGAGGAATAACGTAAGGACCTTAATGCGTAGGCGTTCTGCCACCTCAGATTGCTCGTCGTATTCATCGATAACCTAAGGTATTATGGAAAAGGGTTAGTTAATAAGATAAAGATCTAATATTCTATGAAAAAAGTTTTTAACATTTTTACTGAAATCGTGAAATCATTCAGCAAAGATGACATAAAATAGAAACAATGAAATATGAGTCTTCAAAACTTCACAAATAACTGGTACTATTCTCGGGGATTAGGGTGCCCTTTATATCCAATTACAAGCTTGCATCCAGAATTTCACATGTAATTATAGCTCATCATATCTCGATGTATCCTCCAATAAAATTGAGCATATGAAATTAGACTTGGTGTCTGAAATATACGATTCATCATTGTTGTACTTTACAAAGGTCAATGCCTCTTAAATGTCTCCACCGTTACATCAAAACTCCAAAGTTCTGACAAGTGTTGAGGGATATAATATATATTCTACCACGCCTCCGCAAACCGACCCCGGCTCCAGAGTTCGAGATTGTCCCGAAATCTCTTCCAAGGGATGAAGCATCATTGTATTCATTAGGATGCTGCACACTTTGGCTAGAGAGATTCAAGCCCTCTCCAATCGAGCTAGAACGAACTGGAGGTTACCACTTTATTCCGACCGACAAGCCGAATGAGAGTTATCCACAACCGCTTTAAATGGTCACCTGGTGTTCCCGCAAAAAATGTTGGCGCTGAGGAGCATAAGCTCCACACTTTGGCACAAGAGTACGTGCAAAGCACATGGTGCAAGCGTCAAAATATTGCGCCAGCGCCAGACGTGCAATGCACGGGCGCAAGGGCAATGCGTAAGTATGTCACGTTCAATGCACGTGGCGCAAGCGCCAATCCCTTGCGCCAGCGCCAAAAGTGCAATGCACGGGCGCAAGGACAATGGATAAGTCACCACGTTCAATGCACGTGGCGCAAGAACATGCTTCAGTTTAAAGCCAAAGTTCTATTTGGGAAAATATTTTCCATATTTTTCTAAAACAGAAAGATTAACCTTTCAAAACAATAAAAAAAAAACTTGGATAGATAATCCAATGGTGTTTAAGCACCACCGATTGATCAAAAATCAATTTGACGGTCTCTCAATGAGAGATTCTCTCAACCTTTCTTAACTATCTCTCTTCCTATAAATAGGAGCTCAGGAGATTAATCTTAAGATACATAGAGATCTCCATAAGATTCACAAGGAGACTTAAGCCTCCATCATCAAAAAAAAACTCTTCTCGAGAAAAACCCTAGCCGAACTGAGTAAAAACCCAATAAGAAAATTCTCCTCTGCCCTTCTTCTTCCTCTATGAAGCTTAAGCTTCTAAAGAACTAAGCTTCTTCCTTTGGATCAAAAATCCATGAGAGAAATCTCTTTTGGTCGAAAGCTTAAGCTCTCGTCGGAGATCCAATCTCTAGAACTGCGATCTTGGAGGAAGAATTTCGGTATTCCCCCACCAGAAGATGAAAAAGATCATCAAGATTGTTTGAAAACCGAAACTTTGGCTTCATGAAACCCAGATTTTCATAAAGACACATACCATCTCCTAGAATACAACCAAAAAAATAGAACATAAGTTATAAAGATCATAAAATTCTGATCTTTAGGAATTTCAATAATCAAAAGATCATCTTTTTTGCAGAAAACCTAAGTCTTGAAGGGTTAACTTTTCTGATAGAAAAAAGCAGAGCTTAAGCTCCCAAACCCTAGCGTTGTGCCACGTGCAATGCACGAGTGCCAGCACCAATAGCATTTCTATTAGGTTGCGCCAGAGCTTATGCTTTCAATATTGCGTTGCGCCACATACAACGCACATGCACCCATGCCAAAGTAGCATTATGTCCCACCGAGCGCCATGCACAAAACAAAAGAGGCATGCCTGTGCCACGTGCAATGCACGTACGCTAGAGCAGAGCCAAGCACCTAAGAGCGCCATTCAGAATCCAGACTTAGCAAAATTGACTAAGTCTTGAAGTTTAAGCTTTCCTCTGATCTAAAGATCAACATAAAACAAAGTTCTCAATATGTGACCAAACCATCTAGGTTGACCTAATTCTCAAATGAGACTATGTGTCCCTAAACAGAGGTCGTGTTTCCTAAACAACCTAAGTTGACCTTAGTTTTCAAACGAGACTAAAGTGTCCTTAGATAAAGCTTAAGCTTTTATATGAACTTATAGACATCACAACGTGAGAATGGATCCATAAGTTCACTTTCGTTGACAAACCGAGCTACCAACGTGGGCCGCGTCAAGCAATACTTGACCCAAAATATAAAATATATATACGGATTTAGACTAATCAGCGTCCTATGGGCGATGACAAAAATTAGTCTCTGTATACAATCCAATGGCAAACCAAACAAATAAAAAGACACGATACATAAAGAAAACAATCTGGAGTGTAGAAAGTGGTTATCGTTCGCGATAACGTAATTAACTATAGGGGCTTGCGCCTGTAGGAAAAATGCGTCTCCGCAATCAATAAACCTCTCACGCTGAGAGGGAATCTGAAAGTCGGTTATATTGGTCACATCAATTCAAACTTTCGATATATGGTACTATAATCCCTTAGTGTTTTCGAAGAGATGAATGGATCTATCCATGCATCTGCCCCCAAACTCAGTCAAGACGTTCCGTCTCCGGTTTTTCGGCGGTAAACACCTGGTGGGAATTGAACCTGGTTGCTCTGATACCATTTTAAATGTCGATACCACAACACCAAAATTCAGAAGTTGTGATTAGGGTTGAGGGATAAATATATGTTCTAACAATGCCATCTTTTTAAAATCCTATCCGATATATAAAGGGTAATTCCAAAAGGAAAATTTTAAAGGAAAAAATAACCTAATACTCACATTGTGCTTGAGGAAGATAACAGCATCCTCTTTGTTCCCAGCCCCTCTGCATAGCTTGCCAAATCCCCGCTCTATGTACTTGCAGCTTGCACAAGAAGTCCTATAAAAATCAACAACAACAAGGAACTTCTTCCCCTTTGCTTTCTCCAAAATCATCAAGAACTCATCATCGGTGTAGAACTCTTTCACAATCAACAGGGCACAGCTCTTCATCCTCATCGATGCTCATACTATTCTCAAGTGCTCTGACCTTTTTTTGATTGTTGGTTCTAATCTTGCCCATGTTGACATCTTTTGTAATGGGCAAGAATTGTATGTGAGATGTGTTTTTTGAATTGGACATGATTGGGGTTGAATGAACAAAAGCAGCATTTGATGGAGCCTTTTGAAAGAGAAAACAACAACTATTCATTTTTGGTTCAAAAAATTTTGGGTTTACAAAATGAATTGGAGGAATTTGAGAGTATAAATAGCATTGATCATAGAAAGAGAAGAGAGGATATATTATAGTAAATCATGGAGATGACTTTTGAAAAGAAAAAAAGGGGAACGTGAAGTGGTGAACAAAGAAAGAAGAAGAGGCCATCATGTGCGACTCTTAGGAGCCCTCGTGACTAAATTTGATACATGGGCCTCTAGAAAGACAATAGCCTGAATGGGATTTAGACTTTAGAAAAAAGGGTAAATTGTTGAAAAGCCCCCGGCCTAAGAAAAAGGGTAAAAAATCCCTGGTATTTTCGAAATAGGGAAAAAGGGAATACTGTTCAAAACCTCTGGCTCAAGACCTGGGTATTTTATTTTGCTGTAAGGACCAAAATACCCCCATTCATCCACAGCCGCTCAAAATTTCTCTTTTTCTCTCTCTCGCTCCGATCTCCTCAAATTCCCAAGACTTCTCTTTCCTCTCCAGCGAGTCCCCTATTCTCAGGCAAACCACCGTCTTCGATTGCCTCTCCGCCTTTCATATCGCCATCGTCTCCCTCGTCGCAACCTCCCCTTCCCAAGTCGATATCCCAATGTCCTTTTTAGAGCTCACGCTCTTCTTCTCCTCTTTTTAATTCCATTCATCTTCTCTGCATTCTTTTCCCACACATTCATATTCTCTCTCTCTCTCTCCTCTCTCCCTCATACAAACACACACATCTCTTCAACGCCAACAACTTTTAACAATTAAGCAGTTTAATGGGTTGTGTTGGAAAAAATTGATGGGTTTTGTTGGAAAAGGATGATGATGAGAGGAGTAAAATATTGATGGGTTTGTGTTGGAATTGCAAGGAAAAAAGAAAAAGAAAAGAAAGCAATTAAGCTTTTTTTTGTCTCTCCTACACACACATATATTTCCTTAAGAAAATTTTGAACTGCAGACGTTTGGTCCAGACGTCCGCTAAAGAAAATTTTCAACATGTCAGTTCTGTTTTTAAAAGGAGGCGTCTATACCAGACGTTTCCTTAAGAAATTTTTTAACTACAGACGTCTTCCCTAAATATCAGGCAACTAATTAGAGATTACAGACAACTGCTTACAGATTACAGGTAACTGTCTAGAAATTACAGATAGACTATCAGAAGTTACAGGCAAGTGCTTCAACTTGCAGCAACAAGAGTGTCTTTCCATTTTTTCCCCCGAAGCTTCTTAATTATTGAGTTGTTGGTATTGAGAAGATATGTGTGTGAGAGAGAGATACAAAGAAAGCTTAATTGCTTTCTTTTCTTTTTTTCTTTTCTCCTTACAATTCCAACACAACTCATCAATATTTTTAATTCCATTCCTCTTCTCTGCATCCTTTTCCCACACATTCTCTCTCTCACACACACACACATCTCCTTAACATCAACAACTCAACAATTAAGAAGCTTAATGGGCTGTGTTGGAAAATATTGATGGGTTTTGTTGGAAAAGGGTGATGATGAAGGGAGCAAAATATTGATGGGTTGTGTTGGAATTGCAAGAAGAAAAGAAAATAGAAGTTACATGCAACTCAAAACTTAATTCCATTTCTCTGCTCTGCATCCTTTTCCGACACATTCGTTCTCTCTCTCTCTCACACACACATACACAAACACACACATATCTTCTCAACACCAACAACTCAACGGTTGAGAAATTTAACAGGGGAAAATATGGAAAGACACTCTTTTTGCTACAAACAAAAGCACTCGTCTGTAACTTCTGATAAGTTGCATGTAATTTCTAGACAGTTGTTTGTAACTTATAAGCAGTTACGTGTAACTTCTAATTAGTTGTCAGATGTCTGGAAGAGACGTCTGCAGTTCAAAAATTTATTAAGGAGACGTCTTCCCTAGACGTCTTGTAACTAATTAGAAGTTAAAGATAACTGCTTACAAATTACAGGTAACTGTCTAGAACTTACAGGAAACATATCAGAAAATTACAGGCAAGTGTTTATGTTTGTAGGAATAAGAGTGTCTTCCCATTTTTTCCCTCTTAAGCCTCTTAATTGTTGAGTTGTTGGTGTTAAAGAGATATGTGTGTATGTGTGTGAGAGAGAGTGCAGGCCAAATGCTATGAGGCTGGAAGTCGTTTACGTCTTCTGGTTAGTTCATGTTAAGTAAGAGGCAGAGAAAGCTTAATTGCTTTCTTCTTTATTTTTTATTTTCTTTTCTCCTTGCAATTTCAACTCAATCCATCAATATTTTGCTTCTCCCATCATCATTCTTTTCCAACAAAACCGACCAATATTTTCCAACACAACCCATTAAGTTTCTTAATTGTTGAGTTGTTGGTATTGAAAAGATACATGTGCGTGCGTGAGAGAGAATGGATGTGTGGGAAAAGGATGTAGAGAAGAGGAATGAAATCAAAAGGAGAAGAAGAACACAAGCTCTAAAAAAGACATTGGGATGTCGACTTGGGGAGGGGAGGCTGCGATGTGGGAGACGATGGCGATATGAAGGGCAGAGAGGCTATCGAAGACGGTGGCTCGCCGGAGAATCTGGGGCTCTCCGGATAGGAGAGAGAAGGCTCGGGGATTTGAGGATTTAAAAAAAAAATGGCAGCTGTCTTTTTGTACTTACGCATATGGATCACAAGAGGCAGTTTTGGGATATATCGAAATACATAAACCTTTGAGTATTTCAGAGAAAATTGATGGGCCTATGGGGTTTTCAACAAGTTCAAAAGACCCCCTTTTTCTTGGGCCGGGGGGTTTTCCATCCATTTACTCTTAAAAAATGTATTAGAGTATATCCCTTCTCAAAGGTTAATTAAATTTTAAATCCACCACAAAGATTAATTTTTGCATTTGAAGCGCTCCTAGTGTATAGAAATACAAAGAAAATGTTTTTTTTTATATGAGATAGGTGTTTAATGCACTTTTATTAAGTTAAGAAGATATGTTGATGATATGGAGAACTTGGTGTAATTTTCTCTTTTTTTTTGAATTTATATTTAAAAGATAAAAATACTTTTTATAACAGTCTAGATTTAAGTTAAACTACGGGGTTGATAATTGTTTAGGAGGGTGGGAGCAAAAGTGCAGTTTCAAAATTATACTTTTGTACACACAATGTCACCAACCATCAACCCAACAGCCTATATACAGTCTATTTGATTTCATCAAGTAAATTCAGAATATTTTTATCAAACGCATTTAAGCAGTGGAAGTAAGCCGACTCCGGTACCTGGGTGATATGATACTGAATGGAACACAAAGCAGCTAGGTAAGATTAGCACCTCTATGCAACGTGCATGACTGCGATTCCGACGCGAACCAAAAGTGCGATCCTTTTCCGTTCTTTTTTTTTCTTCTCTACTAATTTTTCATCAACCTAAGGGTTTATTTTCTTCTCTACTAATTTTTCATTTACAGCCTTCGATTTTGTTTAAAAAGATTTCATTTTTCTTGATCTTATGATTCTATACAGAATCCAGATATTAAGAAAAAAGACATCTTTTTGACGATGCGTATTGAGGAGATTCATTTGATTATGTTAGAGATAATAGCATTTTACTAAATCTAGGCTGACTTTAAAATTTTATTTGCTAACATATTGAGGCTTGAGTTATTGAAACTTTGCAAACATACCATGAATTTATGGAGTTTGGAGTCTCCTAAACCCTGGTTTTGGAACCCCTGGCCAGCTTTGCTTTTGAGTTAGGTTAGGATTGTCTGAGGTTTGTCGAGTTATCGAAACTTAACTCCAAAATCCTAACTATGCCCGTTTGGCTCTCATTTTGGAGATCACATTAAGGCCCTGTTTGGATATGGAGTTAGGATAACTGTAGTTTGCTTTTTAAGTGGAGCCAGAAGGTATGCAAACTGTAGTTTGCAAGCTCCAAACTCCAAAATTGGAGTTTAGATAACTTAGATCGGGTTGGAGTTGAGATAACTGCATTTATCTCAACTCCAAAATAAAACTTTTATGAAACTCCAGCTTAGAAAATTTTCTTGCCGACCGAGGCCCTAAGATGATATGAGAGTCATTTATCCAAATTCAGATCAGTTTGCATGCCTTTGACAGACTTAAAAAGGTAAAAATATATCAGGTTTATGCTTCAAAAGGGTCTCTCTACCTTCAGAAATATGTTTAGACTGCAAAGTGTTTCCTCTTTTCCTTGACCCTCACCACAAGTTTGAAGTTTTGGTTTTAGAAACCTGAGGACCATCGGAAGGGCATTACGTTTGATAGATATCTTATCTAACATGAATAGGGGAGGGAAAAAAGAACAAATATGTAAAAAAAAAATCAATGTGCTGAATTGTAACCTCCAACTTGACTCTCTTTAAACTCCTACATGTGAAGATGTCGCTTCAGTCGCATCTGCTTAGTAGATAATTACGGTAGGTTTTGTCACTCACTCCCTGCAGTCCAATGAAGACAGAATTCTCTTACATGGCAGAAGAGTAGTGATTTATAGTAGCCATAAACGAGCTTATTGAACTTGAAACTGGTTAGTTGGTGTTCATAGTATGCTCGTTCATGAAGGGGTGCTTGATGAAGTGCGCTTATTACCTACTGTTCTTGGTGCTATCTGGGAGAAAGATGATTTTTGCCTCCTTTTGGGGTTGGGGATGGAGGGGGAGGGGTGCTGGGGGGAGGCCTTAGATCTGTAAAAATTATCCTTTTCTTGAACATTAGTTTGCAACTCATCCACAAGATGACGCTCATTCGGATCAGCTGATTATAGTGAGTATTTTCTCTGACTTCATTTTCAAATTCCAAGATGAAATCTTATAGTATCATGAGGGTCTGCAAGCCTTTAAAACAAAACTTTTTGACCATACACTTTCAAAGGTGCATCAGTGCATGATGTCAGTAGGATCGAGTTATTCTAGCATTTACCTGTAGATGCTCCTCTAGAAGCATTACCTTGTCTGGCAAATCGAAGCAGATTTAATTTTGGGGAATCGCTGAATTGTTTTTACATGAATTGCCGTAATTTGGATGCCATCCATTGTCCTTTTGATGCGTGTTGTTATATGCTCACATAGTTGTCCTTAGCAATCAAGGTTAATTAATTTTGGTTTAAACAGATAAAAGTGAAGTCAGAGCAAACTGTCTACCATTTTAACCAATATTTGCTTGAACTGGTAGCTCAGCATGTTTGTATACTGATGTTTGCAATGTTCTCATAAATTATGTTGCTTACCTCTAACCTAGTCTCATTTCTTCTCTGTCATTTTGAAGCTTTACTTGCAAAATTTAGAAACCTGAAGGGGTCTTCAGATGAAAGTAAACAAATGAATCATAGGAAATGCATGTCGTGACACAGTCATTAAGATGATTCAACCTAACAATGTAAGTCTTTTTGTAATAATTTTTCTTCATGGAGCTCATATTGAATTGAAACATCCTGAAATAGCAGGATGAAAAAGTTGATGGAGCTGTGAAATTGTCAAGTGTCGGGGTCAAAAATTACATTGCATTGACCAAAAATCAAAAGGTCAAAGTCAAAGTCAAACCCCAAACAAGTGAGCCCAAACCCGGGCCCAAGCCTAAACTCAAGCCAAGTGGGCCCAAACAGGGTCCAAACTCAAGCATGTGGGCCGGCCCTATGCCAAGGAAGAAAAGGAAATAAAGAAATGTAATAAATATGTTTATTATGTAATTTGGTAAAAATAAATGTAAGGGAGATGGGCAAAAAAACCAATTTTGTAAAGCCCAAGAGCTAAGATGCAAAAGTATGCACATATGTCTGGAAAATAGGCAAAAAACCAATTTGTAAAGCCCAAGGCTCAAGTGCAAAATGTTAGGAGTATTTAAACCCCATCCAAAATAGAAATGATAACTTCTTTGCATTCTATTCTTTATAGGGTTTTGAGTCTCCACCTCCTTTGAGGTGATTTTCTCTTTCATCTCTCATTTCATCTACAACCTCTAGAAACTCATAAAAAGAGCTCATTCTCTTTTAAAAACCAAAATAAAACTACATCAAGATCCAAAACAAAAGAAAAGACTTGGCTTTCTTCATCAAATCGAAAAAAAGGGTAGAACTCTTGGAGTGAACCCAAGCAAGCACCATGGATGAAGAATCATCAAAACACATAACATAGATGACTTTGGGATGAAAGCTCATAGCTTAGAGCTTTCACTCCCATAAACTCTTTCAGCACCGAATCTCGCATGAGATCCATGAGAACATAGAACATGGCTAACAAATCCATGTTCCTCTTTAAAACTTTGAACACGGGATGTACCCGTGTTCAGCCTTGGAACCCCCTAAAGGGGGTTCCTGCTTCGGTTCCCCCTTCGGATGGGGTTCCGCTTTAGGACCCCCCCTAAGTAGGGGCTCCCGCTTTCAGGATCCCCCCAAAGGGGCTCTCCCGTTTTCGGGATCCCCCAAAGGGGTCCCTGCCGTCTCGGCAGGCCTCCCGAACTAGGTAGGCCACTAAAATCTCTTCCCTCTTCGATTTTTTTTTTCATGGGCGTTGTCCCATATCCCGTAAGAGAACTGCTGGCCCCTTAACCTCCAGCCCGCTGACCGGGCAGCGGGACACTCGTAAACTCTGTGAGGCCCCCAGAATGTTCAAACTGGGACTAAAATCGTTCTCAAATGCAGTACACATACACATTCACACTGATTTCGCATGACCTGTTAATCGGAGGTTTCCTCACGTCAAGAGCGATGGGTAATTAACAGCAGTTTTGTCCGCGGCGGTTGGAGATTTGGATCCCCACGATCAATAAACCTCCGTCTATCCTAGGCAGAGAGAATCTATACACGCCTAAGGCACGTGCGTATCCATCTCAATAGGTGAGGAAAAACACTATATTTAGAACAGCTGCGGCAGCGACTAAAGATTGATTTGTATCAGGCTGTTAAAACTTAGTGCAAGACCCCTACTTTTTTCAAGATAATAAACAAAAAATGAGAAATCACGAAATCTAAATTGCTCTATAAGCACAAAGGAAGGCATACAACGTACTCATTAAAGAGAAATAATGGTTTAATAATTACAAAAAGGTTTCCGAGAAACTTTAAGATCAGAAGAAGGCCTCATCAATCTAGTTAAATCTAATTTCAGTTATAGCAACTTCGATATCTAAGGGATTTTGCTTCTCCGGGACAATTTCTTCAAAGGAAAATTAGATGATCTATTTATTTCCCTATTGAGAAGGAAACTTTCTCTAACTCTGATGGAAGGACTGTTGTACGTACAGGTGGGAAGATGACAAACAAAGACACTTAAAGATAATCAAGGCAGACCGCCTATGTGGCTCCTGACTTAGCCTACTGTAGATGATTCTCTATAAATTTCTCATAAATATGTACTGGATATATGAAAAATCGGTGTTTGATGAAAATTAGAAACATGCATTTAGCATATCAGATGTTCAGTAGCTGGAAATTAACATTTTGGGTGAAAATTTGGCGCGTGGTAGGTATTTCAAATCTTCAATAAGGCCGGCTGTACATAACAGTCACGGATCATAATGGACACAATTTGCATGTTCTTTATCCAGCTATAGTAATGTGTTAGAGCTTACAGCCAAGGCTCGTTATAAACAGTGACATTTATTGATTTGATGATTTAGCATAGTTATACTCAGGGTTGTAAAGGCGTGATGCACGGTTTTTCTTTCTTTCGAAGTTTAAGCAAAATGTATTTTCTAATAAAATCTTGTGGCAGTTTATATAGAGAAACCATAATTTTTTTCATAAACTGAGAACTCAATTGAAGGAGAATAAGAGAAGATTCGACAGGAGAAGGAAAAACTGAAAAAGAAGTAAAAATGATTTGGGAAAAGAAATTACCTATGGAAATCGGAGTTAGAGTGTTGGTGTACTTTAAAGTCAACGTCTTCGGTACCTTCTTAGTAGGTGGCATTGAGAGAGGAGAGAGCAGGGGGCGAAAGACGAGAGGAGTTGCCAAGAGGAACTGAAAAGGAAGCTAAATGCCAATTGGCTTTGAGTTTTTGGACAGCGGGTTTCTAATATGGTATCAAGGCCGGCCTTTTAAGTTGTTAGGCGACGGGTACTGAATTGCCTCACATAATATGGATTGCTTTCTCCTCTAGGTATATCACAGGTTATATTCCACTTCCCACAAAAACAAACAGTTCCGCACTAATATAATGATGCATCTTTCTCAAGCTTAGAATGCCACATGCAAGATAGCTTAGCTGCAGCCTTGCATCTACAACTTTTTACAAATATTTTCATAGAATGCAGTCTATGTTAAGCTATTAACATTACAAATTTTAAGCATGTTTTCTGTAAATATCATATACTGAAGTGGTATGACTGAATAACCTGTGGTATCGTGCTCAAAAGTCGTGATGGTTTTTATAAAAAAATAGAATAGTTTATTGATTGATACTAAATCTGTTAAATTTTATTTGTTCATCATACTTCTTAAATTTTAAATACTAAATCTTTTGAACTTTGATAAATAATTTGCTGATTGATGTTCATGTAGGCAAGTTTTAGTTATAGGGGTGGGGCTTCTAGTAAAGAAAAACCGAGGGGTCGTCACCATGGTTTAACTCAACAGAAGAGACAAGAGATAAAGGAGGCATTCGACCTATTTGATACTGATGGTTCTAGTAAGTTATTGCATTCTCATTTATTCTTGGTTACGATCTTTTTCTCTCTCTATTTTCCGCTTTTTTCTTTAGGCTAACGCCGCATTATATCGGTCTTAGGTACTATTGACACTAAAGAGTTGAATGTTGCCATGAGGTGCTTGCGTACACTCTTTTTGCAGAGTTCGCTGTTTAAAGCTAATTTTATATGATCGATAATACAAACATGTATACTGACTAATCATGTATATTCACGGACGTTGCAGGGCCTTGGGGTTTGAAATGACAGAAGAGGTATTTTAATTACATGGTTTCCCGGGTTCTTTGCGGTTCTTTATCCTTCTAAGTATGGCTGGCCTTTCCTTTTTTGACAATCTAATCGTGTTAACTTCCTTCGGAAGGTCTAACTTGCGGTTAAAATGAAAAACAATGTTGCTGCTGCTACAGGAAATTAATAAGATGATTGCTGAAGTGGACAGAGATGGAAGCGGTTCAATCGATTTCGATGAGTTTGTGCGCATGATGACAGCCAAGATCGGAGAAAGGGACACCAAAGAAGAACTTATGAAAGCTTTTCGTGTAATCGACCATGATCATAACGTAATGTACAATTAAAATGTCTTCTTAAATATAGTTGAAAGCGTCGTATGTCCTTTATCTCCCGGCCTCCTTTCTTTTGCAATAAAAAATTCTTCTCGGACACCGCTTCAGGGTAAAATTTCTGCGAGAGACATCTGGAATATTGCCAAGGAGCTAGTTGAACACTTCAGCAATGAAGAGATCATGGAGATGATAGAAGAAGCTGACCGCAACGGTGAGAAAACCGTAATTTTTTTTAATCATGGAACGATGTTTTTCCAAGTTGTTGATGATAATAAATGCATTCTTAAGTCGCCATACGAGTATAACATACACCATTCATTCTTTGAGAGCTCTACCTTGTGCAAAATATATGCAAGTACAAAATCAACTTCCCGAGACTTGGATTCATATTGAAGAGGAATGTATTTAATTATGCAAAAGATACTGAAGGGAAAACTGGAAGCTTTACTAAATACACCAGTTCGAGTGTATAGAACAACTGAATTAAAGCCAGGTTCACGGTTTAGTGATTGACCATGATGCCTTCAACCTTGACGAAGAAGAATAGAAGATGATTTGCATGACGGCTATGGTTTATTGAAGGACAATTATCTTATGCATCCTCGCAGCCAACTTATCGAAATTATTAATTAGGATCTTCTTACGGTAGTATTTTGGATTGTTTGGAAATATATATATTTTAGCGAATTGCATATAATACACGTCAGGCCTCAACTTGTTTAGTACCACACAAACCGTTGAGATCGGTCTCAATTTGGGTGCATTTTATGCCACCCTACATCGACTGATTTTGAAGTTGTTTTATGCAATTAACCCTGTCTCTCTCTTTCCCTTGATACGAATTTAAAGTGCTGTATCTATTCTGTTTATTTTTGCAGGCGACGGAGAAGTCGACGCGGATGAGTTCTTTTGGATGATGAAAAAAACCATTTATGGAATTTAGTTGTGAGCCCGGAAAATATATGGATACTCTCTCTATGTTTTTAGTAGTTTTAAATGGTGTAGGTTATACTAAAGTAAAGTCTTAGTAGTGTATTTATCTTGTATTTAACTGTTAATGGCTCTTCTTTGTGTGTGTGTATCTTTATGTTATTGTATGTAGGGTCTAGTTAATGCTTTCAACTGAGAGTGTTAGTATTGTATTTAAATTAGCAGTGAAGTAGAATATGATAGTTTATGGGAAACATATCTACTATTGTAACCAGAAAAGAAAAGAGACCATGTGGGCGTTCTCATATTTAATTGAAATAAATTATTCAAAGAAAATAACAAAATTCCTTAATTCTTAAACAGTCCGCATCGTGGACTTAAACAAATGATTTGAAAAATCCTTAATAATGGATCTCTCAGGGACATTTAATTAACATAATAAAAATATTCACGTCAAACCTTTATTTTCATATACACCTGCACTTCACATGCAAATACTATTTATAACTAATTTCAGAAAAATATTAACCACCCAAAAGCAAAAATTAACCGCGTCTCTTTAAAATGATCTTTCACAAAAGTTGAATTTGATGAATATTTTTTCGAGGAAATAAAACGGATAAAGTAAAGAATGAAGGATAATGAGAAGAGAAGGTGATGAAGAATAATATTTTTCCTACCAATGGAGAAATTATTTGGTGTGCCGATCATATATGCCATGAAAGAGAAAGAAATAAGAATACATGTCTTACCAAGCCCCTCGAAGGGTATCCAAAATTCTCCAATCCTTTCTCTCTCATGGCCGTGTGGATTACACCACACATACCGAATAAGTTCTTCTACCAATGTGTTAGGATCCACATAAACTAGTAAGGCTTCCATTGGATACAAGATGGGATATATGATATAAGTACCTAGATAGTAGATAACATTATTCATTTTATATCCAATGAAAAATTTGGTAGCCTACATGGAATCTACAGTGGCCGATAGAAGAAAAAAATTCCGTTTTTAAATGGGCTATTCTTTACCTACCCACTTGAAATCCTATCCAAATTTACTCGTTTGGTAGTTATCATTTGGATATTAGTGCTAGACAGATGGGACCCATAACAAATATTAGTGCTCAACTGCAATACCCAGTTCTTGTTGTACACCAATATCCATATTTTCATAAAGTGTTGCTTACAAAATTTATTCATTTATATTTATAATTATTTTATTTATTTTAAAACCCTAACCCTATTGTCTATTTCCCTTTTATTTTCCATTTCCTTTCAGTTTTCCCTAAACAAACCCAACCCAGCCCATGCATTTAATCCCTTTTAAATCCCTTTTCATTTTTCCCTCAGCCTTAGGCCCGGCCCATCTCTCGCTCACCTCCCTCTTTTACATCTCTACGGGCCCGGCCCATCTCTCGCTCACCTCCCTCTCTTACATCTCTACAACCCATCACCGTCACCTCCCCCAAGCTCCTACCCCATCATCGACGAGCCACCCTGCCTCACCACGGCGACCACCGCAGTCACTGCGACCTCCTCCCTTCACCACCTCAACTCCACCAAGCCCTCCAAGCTCCCAGCAACCGAGCTCCTCAACCCCCGTGAAGCTGACCACTACCACCCGCCACACTCCCAAGCCTAGCCGAATCTCGTCATGTTGCTGCTGCGCTTTGCCCAAGCCGTGCTCACTAACGCCGACCACATCACCACCAGTCTCCATACAGTCACCTAGCTCTACCCTATTCACCACCGTCGATCTCTGCCACTGTTGGACCCAAGTCGATACCATTGTCAAGCCAAGACATTTCATCGAACACCTACGATCGTCGCCGTCACCGTTACCACAGTCGCCGTTGTCGACGGCCAAGCCGTGGCCTCGGTCCCTATAACCGTCACGGTCGTCAACGTAGTCACCATCGCAACGCCGTGCACATCCATCGTTGCCGTGACGTACCGTGTATGTGTCGAACCCAAGCCGTGTCGCGTTTGTGCCACACTGTGCCTGCCTCCGTGCCACCGCAGACCCACTCACGTGTCGCGCTCCGTGCCCAGTCACGTGCCACACCGTGCCCAGTGCCGCGTCGCACCATGCCACGCACCGAGCCAGGACCACGTCCACTACCGTATCGCGCCCACGTCGCCACGTCCAGTACCGGATCACCGCGTATCGTGCTCGCGCCACGCGCCCGTGTCCAGCATCGCGCCGTCTCGTGTGTCGAGACAAACTCTGCAGCGGCGTCGCTTCTATATCAAGCGTCGTCAGGCAAGTTTAATACTTGCTTCATGCTAATTATACCTATTCAATTCAATTGCACTTCAATATCATATATACATTTCGATTACAAATCAAGTAATGCAAGTGTTCGATGCAAAACACGAACTGAAAACCCCTGCTAAATTGACGGTAACTAATCACATATGATGGCCCGGGTAATAACGAACGTCGTGTTATGATTTAGCTGGAAAATATGGTCCTTATTGACATGATAGGCCTTTCCCTTTTAGACCCGTAAAACTGAAATCTTCCCGTACCTGAAACTCATAAAAATCACAGTTAATTGATTACAAATAAGAATGTTGAGTTTGAGGGCTCATCTCGAAACCGACTCGACAACCTAGAACCCCATAAGAGTTTTAATCTGATTCTATGCTAAAAAGGTGACGGAAACTGGTTCGGAATGCGGCTTTGGACTGCAATCCAGAGCAGTATTGGCGTCGATTCTAATTTTGTAATACTTTCACTCTGCTGTATGAATATGCCATGATGCGGAACCCTATACCATAGCGAAGATAAATCTGTTAGCTAACCATTGAAAGTGATTTCATTCGTTTTCATTGTCGTTTACTATTTAAATTACATTTTAAATCAACAGAACCTATGGCTGTCCCAAACAGGGACAGAACGTATACCCCTTCAGTGTACAATGCATAACATCTAGCACACCATGTATATTATCGATCCGTCGGATGCGATGGAAACCTAACTGATAACCCTAAATATTGTTCAACTATAGTGTCGCCTAATTTCGATCCCAACTGGGATTAAAATGTGTTACGAAACGGACTTTCAATTCTGAAATCGGATTTCCAGCAGTGAACACTTAAATTGAAATGGCCGTATCTAGCAAACCTGAAACCCGATTGGAGCGAAACCAAATTTTACAGATAGATAATTAAACATACTGCTTACTCCTTTTTCATTGTTTTGCTCAATTCTGCATGTATGATTTATAGTAAATTATGCAAGTGGTAGGACACTGACTGATGATATTCTATTCATATCGTAATTATTGTATTCTCGTCATATCATGTAGATGTCATTGCATTGGTAACCTAGTGATCGTGTACATCACCCAGTGTTAGATATTAGTGTTTGATTGTGGCAAGTACATTAGTGTTTAAGCATGAATGAATAAGTGAAAGTGATACGTACTTGTATACAATCAGCGGACCCTATTGATTTATTGCATTGTCGACGTCTATGGGACATGTATAAGTGTGACTATTGGTATGGAACGATTATGGAAGCACTTATATTAGTGTCATAGGTAAGGAACCAAATACTGTTAGTGTATATGCCCTAGGGGCCATTATTGTATCATACTTGTATGTATATTACTTAATGGAAGCTTGGGATATTCACAGTTGTATATACAGTCTTGCTAAAAATGGTAGTATGCTACTTGGTTTGTGTCTACTTTAATATGTGCATATGTTTCTTGTAACGTATCACTTATACATATTAGTAGAGCCCATAGGATTTTTGCTTGATTACCAGCGTTGTGATGGCAGTCACACTAGTGGGGGCTGGGTAGTCTGTAAGCAACATCCTATACAGGTCCTTGGTCGTTGGATTATCGAGATAGGGCATCGATATTCTGGAGTAGACTAAGTGTGTACGCTTCTCATCCCAGTTGGGGAGATGGTTTGTCCCACAGCCATCAGTACGTCGTACTGGAGATAGTATACAGGTGCTCGTTAGGTTACGGGCATACCGGACAGGACCCGTTGGGGAACTGATTGGTTGGTATTATACCCGTCGTCAGTTAACAGTTCCCAGGTGACATGAGTACAGCATAGTCCGCAGACTTGACACTGCTACTTCGCCTCGAGTGTGTCCTACTGTTCTTAGATTGCTACCCTACCACGGCTCAAAAGAGTCGTGCAAACAGGTAGCAGTTAGGTGCAGTCCCGAGCACTTGGAGGCAGTAGTGGTTAGACAGGATTCGTCTCTCCCGGTATTGGGAGATGATATCGCGCTGTATCAGAGAGCCATTACGCAAAGTCCCTGGCCAGGGAAAGCGAGATTTACTGGTAGGTTCCAGTAGTTTTCTCAGGATGTAATGGGCTACGCTCCGACATGACTTATACAACTATTAGGGGACTGACGCTTGCCGCCCCCTAGGCTCGATATGCGATAGTCTTAGACGAACAGACCGGACTGTACGGAGATTGTCACATCAGGCTCAGTGGAAGCTCGGATGGGTTTCCTCATCGGCCTTCTTATCGACATCTACCTGGGGACCGTTACGTACAGCTAGTGCCGCTTGCGGTCTGTGGTTAAACCCACTGCCGGCGTAGTGTCGAGTCTTTAGAGTCCCACACAGAGAGTTTCCCTGCTCCAGGCGAAACGATATAGAGGTCGTATGGTTTTACGACAAGGGTTCGGACGCGTACGTGTGTTTACGCACGTACGACTTTTCGGACAGTTTTTTACTAGCCGGCTTTGGTTTAAGCCAGATTCTAGTATCGGGTTATTGGATTTATACAGTCTAAAGTTTTTCCGTGTTTTCACGGATTAGAGGGGCGTTCTCGTAATTTTCCGGAAAGCTTCTAGAAGAGTGGTGACTAAGGGGTTAAGGTGGCATGAGCATTAATTGCTTAATGACTCATTTATGTGATTCATCCTTTGCATTAAATGATTCATTAATGAGTTAATGAGTCATATGATGAATCACACAAGGTGAATGCATCAACCATGATGATTAATCATTTATATTATTTATTTGATTAATTGTTATGGTTGTTATATTCTAGTGAGTTCATTTTTCTTCTCATTCTCATCTTCACCTTCTCTCTCCTCAAGCTCTCTCATTTTTCAAACCCTAACCCTAACCTCTCATGAGTTGAGATCAAGGGTTAGCTAGACTAATACATCCATAACCTCACTCTATATCCCCTAGGTAGCTTAGATTAGCACTTTGAGCAACCTAGTTATCTCAAGTTAGAGATCAAGCTTGTAGTAGGAGCTCTCGGGTGGATCATCTTTGATTCGAGGAGGCCGTTGAGGTGCCGATGTTCCAAGGAGCCTACGAGGAGTGGAGGACAGCGATGAAGACCCGAAGGACATGTAACATGAAGTATAACTTCGAATCCGAGTAGTTAAACCTCTAGTAGATAGTTAGCAATGGTTTAGATACGATTCATGCGCTCAAGTCCGTGTTACGAAGCTTTGATAATCGTTTTTCATATATTCCGCCTTCCCGCAAGTTCGTGGGATGCGTGACATGGACTTACAGTGGTATCAGAACCAACTAAACCATTACTAACTTGTTAGCAACTAGTTAGAAGTTCGATCGACGGAAAACACGAAAACAAAACCCTAACCCCCTAACAGTTTCTGTTAATTTTAAACATGTCTGAAAAATTATTTGATATGCCTTAAAATTCACAGCAGAGAAATATAAGAATATTGGGAAAATACGATGTTCCAACTCGGTTTTATGGCGGCGGATCCGCGGCAATAGAGTGCTTCTGCCGCGGATCCGCCGTCGAGTCAACGCCGAGTTGACTCGGATTTGCTCTGTTATTCATATTTGTTGGTGTTTTGGTTTCCTGTATGTTCTGCTTATACCCAGGTTACTTCAGTGCTGGCTTGCTATTGGGGCAGACACGGAAAATGGTGATCAATCGATATTCTAAGATATTTGCTAATTGGGTTTTTATCTGTAATGTTTAATGTGTTCGTAAACCTCTCCTAACTGCTAGTATGTCGGTTGGCAGGGGGTTGCACATTTCTGAAATGTTTACTGTTTGTGTATATGAACTGTATTGGACTGTTGTGATGATTAGCCGGGGTTTGAGATGTGTTTAATATTCATTCATTCAATGTAAATGTAATTTGATGTAATATTCTTTTGCAGGGCACATCTAGGTTGCGGTTGTAGCCACCGTTGCATTATTTCTTTTTTACTGTTTTTGCTCCTAGGATAGACCCAAGGTGGGGTACATAAACTACCGGGTACGTTGAAGTGTTTAGTGGCCTACTCACGTTGTTGAGGGAGACCGCTTCACTTCGGGTACTTGGCGGGTAGTTTGCCGTACCCGTAGGGGTCTAGGGTGGGGTAATGGCTATTCATCATAACTCTGTAATTCGTCTTTTATTGCAGGCTCAAAGCAAATGCGGATTGCTAGTAAATCCAATAAAGTTCATCTGTGATCTGGAATGCTTATTATTGCGTCTGACGAATGTACAATATCTATATATGATAGCTATTAGACGTCACTTATGTTTTATACCCGCGCTAGCCCAGCCCCCGCTCTGTCGTTAGTTAAGTAATCTAACGGGTGATGACGGGACCCAGTGGCGAATGCGGATGGCATAAGAGGACGTAGTATTTTCGTTGTTTTCTGCAATGATAGGATAAATGATGGGACGCATTATTATAATGCAAAGAAAATAAACCAAAGTTCAATCGTCGGAACAAATTTAAAAGAAACCACTCGGTTATTTTAAAAGAGCAGAATTTTTTAATTGCGGAGCTTTAACCACTCTTTTTAAAAAACTATCAGGTTCCTTCGATTATATCAAGTTCACTACGTTCACGGTTTTTGCCAAAACCATTCGTAGCCCTCCGTCATTTCATTTGGGTATTCAGTAGTATTCAAGCTATGTATTTTGGCCAAAATCAAGGCATAGTGTTTGATAGCTGCTGGGTATTCATTTGTTGCATAGTTAGATGAGTTAGTTTGGGACAGTCGTATTATCATTTGACCAAAGTCAGGGGTATGTACGGATGGGTTCAAATTAACCTGAATAATGATGGGTAGAACTTGACATGTGACTTATGACATTTTGACCAAAGCCAAGGTCATAAGAGCATGGGGCAAAAATTTATATCGGGAATTTCTAAAGAAATTGAAATTTGCAGAAAGAGCATACCGTTTTGGAGTTTGATGAATGTTGATAGGATTCCTTCAACATTATCATACGATGATATTTTGGATCCCGATCCTACTGTGAGTACATGCTACTTATCAGGAGATTCGTCACTTAACGATCAATGCTATGAACCAAGTAGGTGTCAAGAAAGGTGTCAGCGGGGCTACGCCCCCAGAGAAAAGAGGTTATTTAATTAAGAAACTTTGCGAAAGCGTTGGAAAACCTCCCTCGAAGTATCGACACTGGCCTGGCTGAACGGTTAAGCAAGTATTGTACAGTGAGAATAATCCTGGCTAATTCTTCTTTTATGATTTGAGGAAGGATTCGAGAAACAGTGGGAGCCATCCAGTTTAGATAAACTTAAAACCAATTTAAACTTGCAACAGTATCATGCTAAAATATTTTCTTCTCTTTCTCTCAATGCAGTGACCTTGTGACCACACATAGGTTACATCTAGATAACAAATTGACTGAATCTGACTTATATGACTGGCAAAGGTCTGTCCAGATGTCCATTGGCTATGACAAGCTGGACCACCCTATTACTACTCAAGATCCCGCCGTCCCAGGTCCAGTTTCCACTGTCGCGGATATGGATATCCGTCAGACAAGGGAAAAAGATAAAGCGAAAGCTAAGTGCCTCGGGTTAGCTTCAGTTGATGGTGTATACCAGAAGCAGCACGAGAAGATGGACTCAGTTTCCATCTTTCTTCATAACAAAGATTTATATGGAGAACAGTCTCATATCGCAAGATATGAGACCTCGACCGAATTAATTCAAACGAGGTTGGCTGTCGGGTCATCTGTAGGGGACAACGTCCTTACAATGACTAGCTATATTGATGAGCTCTAGGACCTGAAGACCACGTTAGAAAACAGGTCAGATACTGACTTGATTCTACAGTCTCTACCTTCTACCCTGAAGGAAACCAGGGAAGTGGAAGGAAAGAGAAGGGCAAAAGTTTCGGGACTGAATGTAGTAAAAGAGGGACGTTCCTATTGTTATGGGATTGGGCATTGGCAGAAAGATTGCAGGGCTTTAGAAGCCAGTAGCCAGGATATGAAGCATGTTGCGGCTTCAGCCTCAAATGTGTTTGTAATTGAGAACTGTTTGTCAATTAACCCTACTTCCTGGGTACTAGATACCGGAGCAGGATCTCATATCTGTAATTCATTACATGCTTTGAGAAACCGTAGAGTTATGAAAGTAGGTGATTTGTCTCTCAGAGTTGCAAACGGAATGAGCGTGGACGCTGAATCCGTGGGAGAATATCGCCTAGGTTTGACAAGTGGGCAGATATTGATTCTACGTAACTGTCTGTATGTACCTAGTATGACTTGTAATATCATATCAGTGTCCTCACTTTCAAGAGAGGGATGTGATTTTACATTCGTAAGAGATGTAGTTAACATCCACCTAAATCAAGTTCTGATTGGGTCCGGTACATTAGATAAAGGTATATACGTATTAAGTCAAGCTCAGGTTTTCAATGTCCAGAACACACTTAAAAGAAAGTCTTCAGAAATAAATCAGGCTTTCTTATGGCATTGTAGACTTGGTCACATCAATGAGAGAAGGTTGACTAAGTTACATAGAGAAGGGTATTTGAATCCATTCGAATATCAATCTTATGCTACTTGTGAATCTTGTCTCAAAGGAAAGATGACAAAGACTCCGTTCACTGGATACGGAGTAAGAGCAAGCGAGCTCTTGGGACTCGTACATAGTGACGTGTGCGGTCCAATGTCTACACATGCGCAAGGTGGTTATGTAACGTTTTGAAAATCGTTTCGGTGAAATTTCGAAAAAATCGGTAAAATAAGGGGATTTTCTGTAAAAAGTCAAAATACAAATATCTTATTATAAAAATTAAACATACATATTCTAGCTATGAAATTGCTATTATTTGGTGTTTATTGAGCCGCGGGTGAAATTTCAAATTTTCTGAAAAAAATATTATTTTATTATTATTTTAAGCCGTCACTAATACATTTAATTAGGGAAAATTACAAATTGGAATGAGTTGAAACAAATTTTGTGCATCATAAAATTTTAAAAAAAAATTTATCATGTGGTTTTTGGAACGAAATCATTTGCCAAAACGGTTTAGAAATTATTGAAGAAAAAAGGCTTTTTTTTAGCGTAAATGGATGTTTGGGGTATTGTATTTATCATTTTTCATCACCCCACACCCGTACCCACACCCACACACCCCCATTCACTTATCCCCTTGAAGAATTCAGCAGCCCCCTCTTTTGTCCCCACTTGGATTTCAAAGGAAATGAAATGAAAGAAAAGAAAAGAAAAGAGTAGAAAATGATATAATTTGAGTTGACTTTGACTTGAACTAACTTTCTCCACCTCACTCTCTCTCCTCCCTCACCAAAACCCCCTACAACCTGGCCGAAACCAGCAACCCCCAACAGCCCCCTTTTCCTCTTCTCCTCTCTTTGTTCCATCAAAGAAAATCCAAAGAAAAATCCACTAAAAATCAAGCAAAAATCAAAATCAAAATCCGACTCCTACCCATTTTAGCTTAGCCCGTATAGCATGGATTTTGGTGACAAGGGAGCATTTTGGAGGGCTATGTGTGCTTGTGGGATCTTCAATTTGTTTGGGTAAATTCTAACCCTTTTGCTTAAATTGTTGTTAATTGCTTGTAGTTAGCTTAATTAAGTGTTAATTTGGTTTTATGTGGGTTCAATTGTATGATTAAGGAATTCTAGTTAGGGTTTTGTTTTGAAATTGGGTTGTGATCACTTGTGCATGGTTTGTGATGTGAGCTAATATCTTGAAAAATTGTTAAAATTTATCTAGTTGCATATTACAAGTTGTTACTTGAAAAATGTCCAAATTAAGCTTTTTTGTGCAAACTAGGGTTTTATGAAATGCATTTATATGTGAGATTAAAAATATGGTTAGGGTTTTTATCATATTATTAACTTTATTAAGTGTAGTTTAACACTTTATTTCATGGAAATCCAACCTAAATTGTAGTTTGCGCATTTTTTTGCTATGAAATTGTTAAAAAAAGGGTATTTTGTAAACTAGAATATTAGAGTTTTTTGGAATTTAATGAGATTAAATTCCGGAAATTGTTTCTATGACTTATTTAAGATATTTAATAAATATATTGGCCGCTATATTCATTTAAACATCCTGTTTTGTACAAAAACGGCGAATTGTGCTTGCTAGATTTTCGGAAAAGTGACTTTTTAAGTAAAGTTGGGGTTTTTGTGAGTTTTAACCTAGTTTATATTAAAATTAGTGTTCGTGAATGTGCAAATGAGTGTGATTGGATTTTTCTCGATGGTTTGACGTTTGTACATCGACATCGAGGGTTGGTTTGACTATTCTTGCATGCGTAGGCGATAGGTTTGGACCTATGCGTGATACGCGTGCCGATTTGATTTTCGTATGCCGTTTCGATTTCGAATTTAGTTTTAATGCGATACGGTGCGTTATGATATGTAGGTACCCCATGCGGACTTCGAGACGACAAGCAAGCGCGTGGCGACGTCGGCACCGGCGAGCGAGGACCAGGTGAGTAGATTTCTATCTACGGGGAGAAGTCGGGTGGATGGCGTATAGCACCCCCGCAGTCCGTGGTGGTGTATACGGATGCGTATACACACCAACAATTATTATATGTTATTTGGGATTAATAACGATGCTTAGGATGGATATTGGTGTGTTGGATTACTTTAGTGTTGCGAACCCTAGGGTAGTGTTGCACTACACATACACACATACATACTTGCATACATTCCTATTGATATGTGCTCATGGGATTCTTTATAGTTATGGGTTCACATGGGTATAGGACTATGTGTTCATATACTGGATTTGAGGATAGTATTTGGAATTTGAGATGAGTCGATGAGATTGGGCTTGAGGCCAGGAGATCAGTGATGTGATTTGGTTCGTATTGAGATACGACATGATGTTTTAGCGGGTCTTCTGACGTAGTAATTCTTACACCCGCATGCATACATAGATGGCATCAATATTGTACTAGATGTAGGACATTATTCCGGATCATGATATTTGATAAAGAAGATACCAAATGAATAGTGTGATTGATGTGACTTTGACCCGTACCCAGATTTGGGGATGCCGTACGACGGATTTACGTACGAGCTATATATTGATGATTGATCCGCACTCTTGACTTGGGATGTCTGATTATAGATATGGTATCGGATATGATATTATTGAGGCGGGATCACCGACTAATATATATACAGGTATGTATATACATCGACTCAGATGTTAGGCGGTTTCCTTACCTGTAGTCCAACTGGTTAGCTTAGCCCTTTAGTTTAGTTTAGTTGTTAGATTAGATTCGATTCTTACCTATTTCAAAAACTAACAATCGTGGGTACTTTAAAAGACAGCCCAAGGGATCCTACGGAGATTTCAAAAGACGTATCTTTTCATAAAAACACCGTAGCCCCTATTTTCAAACCCCCATGATTCGTGTTATTTCAAAAGGCACCATTTGTAGGACTTATATTAGATTAATGCAGATTAGTTATAGTTGCGTCTAGTTTTCAGCTTCCGCTCATTATTGCTGTTCGCTCTGCCTCGCATACTTATTTTGCTGCATATTCCATCATTGATATCATGCTGTTAGGACACCAGCACCATTACCGATGATGCGTATGTACCACGTACACCTACTTGCCAGCTCACACACATCTTCATCGGTAATTGCCATGTCACGTACACTTTAGATGATATATTTGCTTGACTTAGCTTGTTAGCTAGTAGTTTTGACATAATATTAGAGTACTCCCTTATATGCCATATTAGACATTGTAGTTATTACTTGTCGCTTCATGCATACTGTTATTCATTGTTATGCCGTATTCATGGATTCTCATGCTTATATTCATGGTTTTACATCCTATTGATGATTCGGATTTCCATGATATTTTCTGGATTTGGAGGAAAACCGCAAAACATATATAAACTGTTTTCTCTCTTTTAAAATAAAAAGTGCGGTTTTCCCATGATGTATGAGTCGTCCACCATGAGTTTGCTGATGGATTTCGAGACCCGATTCGAGGAGGCGGATGAACCGTTTCGGGTACATGGTGGACCCGGTAAGGTACCCCGGGGCAAGAAGCGCGTGATGATGACGATGTGAGCCTGGCAGGGGAGCACTACCTACCGGTGATTTTACCCGACGCGTCGGATATCCGGAGGATACCGTCGTGGTCTTGAGATGGATGATAGGGGCCGGTCTGGACTGACGGCGCCCTAGATATTGTGATTGAGACATTGAGATTTCGAGATATTGAGGTACAGAGACTGTGATACAGAGATATCGAGATATTGGGATTACGTTTTGTGCCGATGCTAGGCACTGTTTTATGCTGATTTCATTATGATACCTCATTTTAAAAATACAAAGGAAATCTCACTAAATTATGGAAACAGTTCTTCATTTACATGTATTCTATTTTCATGCATTCATACCTCATTCATATGATATATTGCTACCTGAGGCACTGACACGGGCACATGAGATTACACTCGGGTTAGATATTTACCCTAGCCTTGTTATAGGCTACGTGTTATTCATATATTTGAGGACATATTATGATCATTGACCTAGGTTGCGTTATTTATGCGATTTCTGTGCGTAGATATTTTTCTATTCACGAGTTGTCAACTCACCCCGTTGTGCCCCAGTTTATTGCAGGTTTGCCGTACAGGTTTCATTACGGCTTTGCGGGCTCAGTTTCATTCGGGTGACTTGCTAGTAGGTGGGTTTTTCTTGTATCGTACCCATCATATTACCTTGTATAATATTATTCCGTTGTATCTAGTAAATTCCATCAACCAAACATGTATTTTTTGAGATAGAGACCAGTGTTGTTTATTCTTTCGACCTTAGAGTCGCTCGTTATATTTCTGGTGGTTTTGAGTTTCCTTTTGAGTTTTGATCCTCGCCGTTGGCGTTGTATATTATTGCTTGTGTGGTTGTGACCGTCGATTGACGAAGAGCTAGCTCCCGCTTGGGGATGCCTTTTTATTGATTTCGTATACTATTCATGTTGTATCCCGTTTGGGAGCCAGTATTTACAAAGGAGACTCTGCCGAAATTTTCAGTAAATTTTGATGTTCTTAAAAACCGCATAATTCGGCTTATGCTATTAAAACTACTTGTTTTATATTGGTTTTCCTTCACTCTACTTCTTTTCTTGGTTTGGATTTCTGGGTTTTCGGTTTACTTAGATTACGTACGCCTCGAGACGTTTCGTAGTTTAAGTGCCGGTCATGTTCCGTACTTTCGGGACGTGACAAAGTTGGTATCAGAGCGTTAGGTTTTAACCTTCGGAGCGTAGGATGACCCTTGGTTGATGGAATAGGTGACTAAAGTAGAGTGATGTACCGTTGATATGTTCCGCGGCATATTTACGACACGCCACTCCACTTATGAAGCCTTAGGATGTATATTTCCTTGTTCAGTATTATATTCCTTCCTGATCTAGCCTCATCGGTACCAGTTTGGTTTTGCTGCTACGGTTACGGCATGGAGAGCTACGGCTAGAGTTGCGGTCAGCATGAGCTCGTTACGAACGAGGACTGACCATTGCGTGATTCGGGCAACACACGATTGTAGAGATGTGTCTTTTGGATTGTGTTTTTGCACCACGAGCGTTGGATGGATCGCTGTATGAGGTTACTCGGAGGTGCTGATCGACACTAGAGAATTGAGCCAATGATGGAGGCCAGCCAGATTTTGATGACCGTTGGTGTGTTGCTTACTCCTGATGATTGAGGCACGGTTCAGCATGCAGACGAGTAAGCCAGTTATTGCTGCGAACGACGAGATATCGCCCCAGATGTTGGAGCTATTGCAGTATAAGTTGTACTAAGAGATGATAGAAGGTCGCTAGTCACCCGATGATGAATGACTAGGACAGGTGGTTCGTTCGCTTACCCCGATGCGAGGTCATCAGATAGATTGATTCCAGCTAGAGACGACTTCACGCAGAGACGTAAGGGTCGACAGAGACGATCGAATGTCGGAAACCTATTATTCCAAGTTTAAAGTAGTCGGAAAGACATGCAGACAATTCTATGGTCCCTCTAGAAGAATGAAACCCTAACTCGACTTAATGACCGTGTGAAAGCCTTTGAACCTTCGGGTTTGCGGCAGTTCTACGGCGCCATTAGTGAGGCTTGGGTTTGCCCTTCTACGGCTGGACCACCGATGCTGTGGTATGTACTCGACACTATTAAACTGTACCCAAGATGTTGAGCCCTTGGGGGATTATGAGGTTTTGACAATCGATTGGATGGTTCGACTTAATTCGGATGCTAGGTGGTGAGATGCATTTCTTGGGAGACTCCCGATACGAGGATAGCTGTTGGAGCTCAGTCCATGCAGCCGCGACGAGACGAGTCCAAAGCAGACGACATTAGAGAAAAGTGGAGTAAGAGGTTCGCACCAGATCTAGATGAGATGACGTTCCACTCCGTCGACATCAGAGAGGCGATGCGCATGCCGAGGCATGGTACTTGGACTTACCTTCCAGAAGGAGTCGCGATGAGTATGCAGTCGTTCCAGAGCAAGATGCAGATATAGGAAAGGACAATGACTTCCGGACAGTTGGCAGAGACGAGACATGGAAGAGACCGTGAGCAGGATTCCTTTCAGGACACTGCTGCAATGATACTTGCACCCAGGATCAGATGTGTCACGTACATTCAGAGAACCAGAGGCCGACGCCATTGATATGCTGTCTTACGAGTGGTCGCGATGATTGACCGGGAGATGACAAGAGATGTGCCAGAACGGGATCATCCCCGTTAGCACACCTGACAGGGCCGATGAGCCAATGGACTGAGAGATTGGTAATTCACAGTGAAGATCTTGACCCAGGAGTGGTCATTGTTATGCACACCAGCAGGCCAGAGTTCATGATCATCAACGAGACGTCCCACTAATGACCGCGACAGTTGGCCCGAGATTCTTAGAGGATGCGCTTGAGCGGTACTATTCCGCCATTATTGATTTCGATGTTTTGGGTGATTTATTCGCATGATTTGATTTTGATGATTGATGATTTACGATCTTTGCACAGTGTTGCACTTGATATCGTTTTCGTGCTTTGGTTTCACATGTTTGTGATTTTACGGTTTTAGACATTTGAGTTGATTTTGTGCGTATGCACGCACACGAATTGGTTCCTGCACTCTGTATAGTTATTATATGCTTGCAGTGTGCACTGGACTTCGATTTCGATTGTGATACTCGATATTTGTTTTGTGCACCTGATTGATTTTGCGCACGTTCGGCGCTTGATATTGGATTTCATGATTTCGTGCACGATGGATGCACCTGATTTGGATTTTCGCGCATGTTGAGCGCATGTCTTGAGATGCGATTTTGGTGCACACCAGATGCACTAAATCGAGATTTTTCGTGCATGTCAGATGCACCTGATTTTGCTGTCAGGCACACATGTTGCCTACGACAGATGTTTCGTGCACACCCGATGCACTTAGATGTTGTTTCTGTGCGCATGTATGGCACATTCATGGATTTTGATTTCCGTGCGCACCAGACGCACGTAGCATTCATGTGCATATTTTGGGGATTGATTTCGTATAGAGCAGTACGTTTTTATGATGATTGCTATATGTTTTATACTGAGCAGGACTAGTCAGAGGACAGTACCTGAGTATATTTTGAATGCATTGATAGTTATCGAAGGGATTTCCAAAAGCGAGCTATAGTCTCAGTATTTACCTACGCGTCTGATAAAACACGAAACATTTAAAACAAGAAGACCCTTCTAAATTGTTTTCAAAACGGCGGAACGTGCATATTAAACAAAAGGTACACATGTATATGGTTATTTTCTTATAAGAAACGTCCGCCACTGTGCAGTGTTATGCGCATTGCACAACGACTTTAAAAGATTTGGCATGCATTTCCTTTAGAAACTTACATGTATAGATTTGATATCTACATGTATAGTTCTGATTTATATCATATTGGTTTTGCTTTGGATTTGGCATTCGTGTCTTTACCATGACTCCGATGATTGCGGGATGCTTGACGGAGTTTTGATTTGAGTTATATACTCATTTTTCAAGCGCATGCGCTGCGCTACGATTTGTTTTATGTATTTACAATTTCGGAGCCCCGACGACTTAATGGGTTTTCTTAGATGTTTTAGTATTTGGGGGAGTTTGAATTTAAATTTGGGGACCGAATTTCTTTAAGGGGGGAAGATTGTAACGTTTTGAAAATCGTTTCGGTGAAATTTCGAAAAAATCGGTAAAATAAGGGGGTTTTCTGTAAAAAGTCAAAATACAAATATCTTATTATAAAAATTAAACATACATATTCTAGTTATGAAATTGCTATTATTTGGTGTTTATTGAGCCGCGGGTGAAATTTCAAATTTTCTGAAAAAAATATTATTTTATTATTATTTTAAGCCGTCACTAATACATTTAATTAGGGAAAATTACAAATTGGAATGAGTTGAAACAAATTTTGTGCATCATAAAACTTTAAACAAAATTTTATCATGTAGTTTTTGGAACGAAATCATTTGCCAAAACGGTTTAGAAATTATTGAAGAAAAAAGGCTTTTTTTTAGCGTAAATGGATGTTTGGGGTATTGTATTTATCATTTTTCATCACCCCACACCCGTACCCACACCCACACATCCCCATTCACTTATCCCCTTGAAGAATTCAGCAGCCCCCTCTTTTGTCCCCACTTGGATTTCAAAGGAAATGAAATGAAAGAAAACAAAAGAAAAGAGTAGAAAATGATATAATTTGAGTTGACTTTGACTTGAACTAACTTTCTCCACCTCACTCTCTCTCCTCCCTCACCAAAACCCCCTACAACCTGGCCGAAACCAGCAACCCCCAACAACCCCCTTTTCCTCTTCTCCTCTCTTTGTTCCATCAAAGAAAATCCAAAGAAAAATCCACTAAAAATCAAGCAAAAATCAAAATCAAAATCCGACTCCTACCAATTTGAGCTTAGCCCGTATAGCATGGATTTTGGTGACAAGGGAGCATTTTGGAGGGCTATGTGTGCTTGTGGGATCTTCAATTTGTTTGGGTAAATTCTAACCCTTTTGCTTAAATTGTTGTTAATTGCTTGTAGTTAGCTTAATTAAGTGTTAATTTGGTTTTATGTGGGTTCAATTGTATGATTAAGAAATTCTAGTTAGGGTTTTGTTTTGAAATTGGGTTGTGATCACTTGTGCATGGTTTGTGATGTGAGCTAACATCTTGAAAAATTGTTAAAATTTATCTAGTTGCATATTACAAGTTGTTACTTGAAAAATGTCCAAATTAAGCTTTTTTGTGCAAACTAGGGTTTTATGAAATGCATTTATATGTGAGATTAAAAATATGGTTAGGGTTTTTATCATATTATTAACTTTATTAAGTGTAGTTTAACACTTTATTTCATGGAAATCCAACCTAAATTGTAGTTTGCGCATTTTTTTGCTATGAAATTGTTAAAAAAAGGGTATTTTGTAAACTAGAATATTAGGGTTTTTTGGAATTTAATGAGATTAAATTCCGGAAATTGTTTCTATGACTTATTTAAGATATTTAATAAATATATTGGCCGCTACATTCATTTAAACATCCTGTTTTGTACAAAAACGGCGAATTGTGCTTGCTAGATTTTCGGAAAAGTGACTTTTTAAGTAAAGTTGGGGTTTTTGTGAGTTTTAACCTAGTTTATATTAAAATTAGTGTTCATGAATGTGCAAATGAGTGTGATTGGATTTTTCTCGATGGTTTGACGTTTGTACATCGACATCGAGGGTTGGTTTGACTATTCTTGCATGCGTAGGCGATAGGTTTGGACCTATGCGTGATACGCGTGCCGATTTGATTTTCGTATGCTGTTTCGATTTCGGATTTAGTTTTAATGCGATACGGTGCGTTATGATATATAGGTACCCCATGCGGACTTCGAGACGACAAGCAAGCTCGTGGCGACGTCGGCACCGGCGAGCGAGGACCAGGTGAGTAGATTTCTATCTACGGGGAGAAGTCGGGTGGATGACGTATAGCACCCCCGTAGTCCGTGGTGGTGTATACGGATGCGTATACACACCAACAATTATTATATGTTATTTGGGATTAATAACGATTCTTAGGATGGATATTGGTGTGTTGGATTACTTTAGTGTTGCGAACCCTAGGGTAGTATTGCACTACACATACACACATACATACTTGCATACATTTCTATTGATATGTGCTCATGGGATTTTTTATAGTTATGGGTTCACATGGGTATAGGACTATGTGTTCATATACTGGATTTGATGATAGTATTTGGAATTTGAGATGAGTCGATGAGATTGGGCTTGAGGCCAGGAGATCGGTGATGTGATTTGGTTCGTATTGAGATACGACATGATGTTTTAGTGGGTCTTCTGACGTAGTAATTCTTACACCCGCATGCATACATAGATGGCATCAATATTGTACTAGACGTAGGACATTATTCCGGATCATGATATTTGATAAAGAAGATACCAAATGAATAGTGTGATTGATGTGACTTTGACCCGTACCCAGATTTGGGGATGTCGTACGACGGATTTACGTACGAGCTATATATTGATGATTGATCCGCACTCTTGACTTGGGATGTCTGATTATAGATATGGTATCAGATATGATATTATTGAGGCGGGATCACCGACTAATATATATACAGGTATGTATATACATCGACTCAGATGTTAGGCGGTTTCCTTACCTGTAGTCCAGCTGGTTAGCTTAGCCCTTTAGTTTAGTTTAGTTGTTAGATTAGATTCGATTCTTACCTATTTAAAAAACTAACGAATCGTGGGTACTTTAAAAGACAGCCCAAGGGATCCTACGGAGATTTCAAAAGACGTATCTTTTCATAAAAACACCGTAGCCCCTATTTTCAAAACCCCATGATTCGTGTTATTTCAAAAGGCACCATTTGTAGGACTTATATTAGATTAATGCAGATTAGTTATAGTTGCGTCTAGTTTTCAGCTTCCGCTCATT
The DNA here is from genome assembly GCA_030015575.1 of Agapanthus africanus. Lineage (NCBI taxonomy): Eukaryota > Viridiplantae > Streptophyta > Magnoliopsida > Asparagales > Amaryllidaceae > Agapanthus > Agapanthus africanus. The sequence continues at coordinate 521,861,185 of JASDDO010000016.1, read as the reverse complement.
ATTGCTGTTCGCTCTGCCTCGCATACTTATTTTGCTGCATATTCCATCATTGATATCATGCTGTTAGGACACCAGCACCATTACCGATGATGCGTATGTACCACGTACACCTACTTGCCAGCTCACACACATCTTCATCGGTAATTGCCATGTCACGTACACTTTAGATGATATATTTGCTTGACTTAGCTTGTTAGCTAGTAGTTTTGACATGATATTAGAGTACTTCCCTTATATGCCATATTAGACATTGTAGTTATTACTTGTCGCTTCATGCATACTGTTATTCATTGTTATGCCGTATTCATGGATTCTCATGCTTATATTCATGGTTTTACATCCTATTGATGATTCGGATTTCCATGATATTTTCTGGATTTGGAGGAAAACCGCAAAACATATATAAACTGTTTTCTCTCTTTTAAAATAAAAAGTGCGGTTTTCCCATGATGTATGAGTCGTCCACCATGAGTTTGCTGATGGATTTCGAGACCCGATTCGAGGAGGCGGATGAACCGTTTCGGGTACATGGTGGACCCGGTAAGGTACCCCGGGGCAAGAAGCGCGTGATGATGACGATGTGAGCCTGGCAGGGGAGCACTACCTACCGGTGATTTTACCCGACGCGTCGGATATCCGGAGGATACCGTCGTGGTCTTGAGATGGATGGTAGGGGCCGGTCTGGACTGACGGCGTCCTAGATATTGTGATTGAGATATTGAGATTTCGAGATATTGAGGTACAGAGACTGTGATACAGAGATATCGAGATATTGGGATTACGTTTTGTGCCGATGCTAGGCACTGTTTTATGCTGATTTCACTATGATACCTCATTTTAAAAATACAAAGGAAATCTCACTAAATTATGGAAACAGTTCTTCATTTACATGTATTCTGTTTTCATGCATTCATACCTCATTCATATGATATATTGCTACCTGAGGCACTGACACGGGCACATGAGATTACACTCGGGTTAGATATTTACCCTAACCTTGTTATAGGCTACGTGTTATTCATATATTTGAGAACATATTATGATCATTGACCTAGGTTGCGTTATTTATGCGATTTCTGTGCGTAGATATTTTTCTATTCACGAGTTGACAACTCACCCCGTTGTGCCCCAGTTTCTTGCAGGTTTGCCGTACATGTTTCATTACGGCTTTGCGGGCTCAGTTTCATTCGGGTGACTTGCTAGTAGGTGGGTTTTTCTTGTATCGTACCCATCATATTACCTTGTATAATATTATTCCGTTGTATCTAGTAAATTCCATCAACCAAACATGTATTTTTTGAGATAGAGACCAGTGTTGTTTATTCTTTCGACCTTAGAGTCGCTCGTTATATTTCTGGTGGTTTTGAGTTTCCTTTTGAGTTTTGATCCTCGCCGTTGGCATTGTATATTATTGCTTGTGTGGTTGTGACCGTCGATTGACGAAGAGCTAGCTCCCGCTTGGGGATGCCTTTTTATTGATTTCGTATACTATTCATGTTGTATCCCGTTTGGGAGCCAGTATTTACAAAGGAGACTCTGCCGAAATTTTCAGTAAATTTTGATGTTCTTAAAAACCGCATAATTCGGCTTATGCTATTAAAACTACTTGTTTTATATTGGTTTTCCTTCACTCTACTTCTTTTCTTGGTTTGGATTTCTGGGTTTTCGGTTTACTTAGATTACGTACGCCTCGAGACGTTTCGTAGTTTAAGTGCCGGTCATGTTCCGTACTTTCGGGACGTGACAGGTTATTCCTACTTCATTACTTTTACGGATGATTTCTCTAGGTATGGATATGTCTTCTTAATGAAGTATAAATCTGAGGCATTTGAGAAATTCCAAGAATACAAGAATAAAGTGGAAAACCAAACAGGCAAGAGTATAAAAACACTGAGATCTGATCGAGGTGGTGAATACTTAAGTGCCGAGTTCCTGGGTTACTTAAAAAAGAATGGAATTCTCTCTCAGCTTACTCCTCCATACACGCCACAATATAACGGTGTATCAGAAAGGAAGAATCGAACCCTATTGGATATGGTTCGTTTCATGATGAGTAACGCTGAGTTACCGCAATCATTCTGGGGTTATGCGCTAGAATCAGCGGCATATCTTCTAAACAGGGCTCCTACCAAGACCGTGCCTACCACGCCATATCAAATATGGAGTGGAAAGAAACCCCATCTTCAGCATCTGAAGATATGGGGATGTCCAGCTTTTGTTAAAAAGCAGCATGTGGACAAGCTCGAGGCACGATCAATACAGTGTAAGTTTGTGGGATATCCGAAGAATTCCAAAGGATATTATTTCAATTACGCAGAGAAACAAAAGGTTTTTGTTTCTCGTAATGCCCATTTTCTAGAACATCAGTTTTTAGAAAAGGAAACAAGCGGGAGCGAAATAGAACTGGAAGAAATTCCAGAACCACAAACTACAACTGAAAGTATGGTAGAACCAGAAGTTTCAGAAGAAAGGGACATCCCGACGCCACTTCGCAAGAGTAGTAGGCAGTCTCATCCGCCCGAGAGATACTACGGTTTTCTCATAGACGGGGATAGAGAGGATTGCACTATTGACTATGATGAGCCTACTAGCTTCCAGCAAGCCATTCAGAGCGGCGACTCGGTAAAATGGCTGGATGCAATGCGGACCGAAATGGAGTCCATGTACACTAACAAAGTATGGACTTTGCTCCAGATGGGGTAAAACCCGTAGGATGCAAATGGATCTTCAGAAAGAAGATTGGTGTAGATGGACAGGTTGAAACCTATAAGGCTAGACTTTTTGCAAAGGGTTTCCGTTAAAGACCTGGTTTGGACTATGACGAAGCCTTTTCTCCGGTAGCTATGCTAAAATCCATTAGGGTCCTTCTTGCTATTACTGCTTTCCACGATTATGAAATCTGGCAAATGGACGTAAAGACGGCCTTTCTAAACGGAAATTTGGAAGAAAGCGTCTATATGAATCAGTCAGAGGGATTCATTCAGAGTGAGAGCAGCGGTAAAGTATGCAAGTTGTTTAAGTCCATTTATGGACTAAAGCAGGCATCGCGGAGTTGGAACATCTGTTTTGATGATACTGTCAAGGAATTTGACTTTATCAAAAATCCAGATGAACCATGCATATACAGTAAGATTGTAGGGAGAGCTGTAGTATTTCTCGTCTTGTACGTGGATGACATTCTCCTAATAGGAAATGATATTCCTATGTTACAGTCAGTCAAAAGATTCTTGTCACATTAATTCTCCATGAAAGACCTGGGTGATGCCACCTACATTCTGGGGATCCAGATCTATCGTGATAGATCAAAGAGGATGTTGGGACTTTCGCAGTCCAGGTACATAGACACCATAGTGAAGAAATTCAGTATGGATGATTCTAAGCGCGGTAATCTACCGGTTTATCACGGAATCACCCTCTCCAAAGAGATGTCTCCCAAGACTGATTTGGAAAGGGATTGCATGTCGATTATACCCTACGCTTCTGCGGTAGGCTCTATAATGTATGCGATGTTATGTACCGGACCAGATGTAGCGTACGCATTGAGCGTTGTAAGCCGGTATCAGGCAAACCCAGGGGAGAATCACTGGAGAGCAGTAAAGAACATTCTCAAGCACCTAAGGAGGACTAAAGATATGTTCTTAGTGTATGGCGGAAAAGACCTCCAGATTGAGGTCTTTGCCGACTCCGGCTTCCAGAGTGACAAAGATGACTCCAAGTCCATGTCGGGTTATGTCTTTACCCTCAATGGAGGGCGGTCTGTTGGAAGAGTTCCAAACAGGAGACCGTTGCTGACTCAACGATGGAAGCAGAGTACATAACTGCGTGCGATGCCGCAAAAGAAGCTGTCTGGATGAAGAAGTTCCTCACAGAACTTCAGGTGGTTCCTACCAGTGTTGATCCAATACCTCTGTATTGTGACAACAACGGCGCTATAGGTTTAGCGAAGGAACCCAGGTCCCATCAGAAGTCCAGACACATCTTAAGGTGGTACCACCTGATCAGGGAGATCCTAGATCGCCGGGAGATCGAGGTGAAAAGAGTAGAGACGGAGAATAACATTACTGATCCATTCACAAAGGCCCTTCCTCAGACGCAGTTCGAGAGGCTATTCGAGATGATAGGTTTACGATATACCAGCTCATGGCCCTAGTGCAAGTGGGAGATTGTTAGTGTATATGCCCTAGGGGCCATTATTGTATCATACTTGTATGTATATTACTTAATGGAAGCTTGGGATATTCACAGTTGTATATACAGTCTTGCTAAAAATGGTAGCATGCTACTTAGTTTGTGTCTACTTTAATATGTGCATATGTTTCTTGTAACGTATCATTTATACATATTAGTAGAGCCCATAGGATCTTTGCTTGATTACCAGCGTTGTGATGGCAGTCACACTAGTGGGGACTGGGTAGTCTGTAAGCAACATCCTATACAGGTCCCTGGTCGTTGGATTATCGAGATAGGGCATCGATATTCCGGAGTAGACTAAGTGTGTACGCTTCTCATCCCAGTTGGGGAGATGGTTTGTCCCACAGCCATCAGTACGTCGTACTGGAGATAGTATACAGGTGCTCGTTAGGTTACGGGCACACCGGACAGGACTCGCAGGGGAACTGATTGGTTGGTATTATACCCGTTGTCAGTTAACAGTTCCCAGGTGACATGAGTACAGCATAGTCCGCAGACTTGACACTGCTACTTCGCCTCGAGTGTGTCCCACTGTTCTTAGATTGCTACCCTATCACGGCTCAAAGGAGTCATGCAAACAGGTAGCAGTTGGATGCAGTCCCGAGCACTTGGAGGCAGTAATGGTTAGACAGGATTCGTCTCTCCCGGTATTGGGAGATGATATCGCGCCGTGTCAGAGAGCCATTACGCAAAGTCCCTGGCCAGGGCAAGCGAGATTTACTGGTAGGTTCCAGTAGTTTTCTCAGGGTGTAATGGGCTACGCTCCGACATGACTTATACAGCTATTAGGGGACTGACGCTTGCCGCCCCCTAGGCTCGATATGCGATAGTCTTAGACGAACAGACCGGACTGTACGGAGATTGTCACATCAGGCTCAGTGGGAGTTCGGATGAGTTTTCTCATCGGCCTTCTTATCGACATCTACCTGGGGACCGTTACGTACAGCTAGTGCCGCTTGCGGTCTGTGGTTAAACCCACTGCCAGCGTAGTGTCAAGTCTTTAGAGTCCCACACAGAGAGTTTCCCTGCTCCAGGCGAAACGATATAGAGGTCGTATGGTTTTACGACAAGAGTTCGGACGCGTTCGTGTGTTTACGCACGTACGACTTTTCGGACAGTTTTTTACTAGCCGGCTTTGGTTTAAGCCAGATTCTAGTATCGAGTTATTGGATTTATACAGTCTAAAGTTTTTCCGTGTTTTCACGGATTGGAGGGGCATTCTCGTAATTTTCCGGGAAGCTTCTAGAAGAGTGGTGACTAAGGGGTTAAGGTGGCATGAGCATTAATTGTTTAATGACCCATTTGTGTGATTCATCCTTTGCATTAAATGATTCATTAATGAGTTAATGAGTCATATGATGAATCACACAAGGTGAATGCATCAACCATGATGATTAATCATTTATATTATTTATTTGATTAATTGTTATGGTTGTTATATTCTAGTGAGTTCATTTTTCTTCTCATTCTCATCTTCACTTTCTCTCTCCTCAAGCTCTCTCATTCTTCAAACCCTAACCCTAACCTCTCATGAGTTGAGATCAAGGGTTAGCTAGACTAATACATCAATAACCTCACTCTATATCCCCTAGGTAGCTTAGATTAGCACTTTGAGTAACCTAGTTATCTCAAGTTAGAGATCAAGCTTGTAGTAGGAGCTCTCGGGTGGATCATCTTTGATTCGAGGAGGCCGTTGAGGTGCCGATGTTCCAAGGAGCCTACGAGGAGTGGAGGACAGCGATGAAGACCCGAAGGACATGTAACGTGAGGTATAATTTCGAATCCGAGTAGTTAAACCTCTAGTAGATAGTTAGCAATGGTTTAGATACGATTCATATGCTCAAGTCCGTGTTACGAAGCTTTGATAATCGTTTTTCATATATTCCGCCTCCCCGCAAGTTCGTGGGGTGCGTGACATGGACTTACAAATACTGTCCATTTATCTTGGGTACCGGTCGAGACATGCTTGATAGAGACCATATCTCTAGTTCTCGCGTAGACTTGTCATGGACCGACTGGTATTTGAGTTTATGGTTGGCGTTTGATGTAGACCACGGGGTGTGGAGTAGTTTGAGTGTGAGTTCGACAGAATCTCGGGAGTCCCATTACCGGCATACACAGCGATTCTGGAGTTATATGGGTGATATTACTGATTATTAGCGAGCGACTCGGGCTCATGTTCCCTTGCCCCTGGGGCACTACCCTTGGATGGGGGATACTCATGAGTAGTTGACTCTCACATTTGGACTAACGATAGATTTAGCGACCTGGATAGTGAGACTTAGAGACTGATAGGTTTAGTGACATGCATTGATTACTGACTGATATACTTGCCATACTGTTTACTCGCTTTACCGTTTACCTGCACTGGCTCCTTCATGTTCATATCATCACTTTATGCATGTTGTTTCATATTCATCATTATTACACATGTTACATATGTATTTCTATTTATTGCTATTGTGTCGCTCTGACGACCTGAGTATGCATGCTCAGAGTGAGAAGTGGATTTAGCTCGGACCAAGACCTGACGTACCCCGAGGACATTGCGGAGACCTAGATCGGCGACTCAGAGCTATACTTTCTTGGTCCCTATCTGGTTAGTTCTTGTATTTGTTTTGATTTAGTGACTGCATTTCTCATTACCTGTGCATTGATTACTGATTACCACGTAAAGCTAGAAGCCGAAGTGTGACTACGGCAGGATATTTCCTCGACCATAGGAGCATGGCTAGCCTTATTAACCCCTCGTATTCCGTATTTTGAAAAGCGGGGCGCGGCATCAACAGTGGACACATATGATGTTTGTTGCTTGGATAGATTTTGCTAGAAATTTCAATTGGATAGGATAAATATTTTCATTTTTAAATTGGTAAACAAGGTGAGCCCACTTTCGCATGCACAAAATTTTCAATGGCCTGTGAAAATTAAACATTGGACGAAAAAACACTTAAAATGTCAATTAATTTAGCTTACAAAGCTCCAAAAACTTATTTTCTCAATTATACTTCACTGGATTATTATTTACATATGTTTAGATTCATGCTTAAAACTTTTTTAAGCTTATAAATTTCCATGGACCCTTATATTTAATCGATAATCATGTAAAAATAGAACCGAAGTTAATTTACAAAAGAGTAAACTGTAGCTGCTGTGCAAGTTGCTAAGCAGCTACACCCAACACTGTGGGGCCCGCACTTAAGTACGCGGACCCCACACCTCATTCTCGTGTGCTGCATGGCAACCTGCGTTGCTACAGTTTATACTCTTCATTAATAAATTGGTGTTTATTATTAAAACAAAACAAGAATGGAATATGAATTATGAAATAAAATGCCGGTGACAAGTGCAGCACTTATTTCTTATAAAAACCTTGAAGGTGTTATAAAATCAACCATACAATCACACTTGATCTTTCTACGCTGCTCTCTATGCTTTTCACACGTGCATCACACAGTTTCTATTGCACCTGGTCCTATTATCCCAGACCCCCCTTCAGTGCAACGTTTCCATATGGAATGGGTTTCATTAAAGAGAAAAACGGGCTCAATACTGCAGTGACCTCTCACATGACCCGGTGGGATCCAGAGACCTAACTGCAAATTAGCGAGCAGGCCTTGTTGGTCCATGAGTGAGCCCACCGCAGTTTGGGTCTCCAAGGTCCCGCAGGTCCCATTACCTCTTTTTTAATTTACAATATTCGATACAATTGGGTTTAGCTCAGTCGGTAGGGATCACAGTGCCGATCCCAACTGGGTTGATTTCAAAAGAGACGACAATTTTTTTAATTTCTCCCTTTGACTTTTGGACTCTAATTGGTCAAATTAACTTTGACTAAGCCGATCTTCTCACTTAACTATCCAATCTCATTTTCAAATTAAAAACAAAACAAATTATAATCTCTTGATATATTATGGTTTTGATAAATAATATGAGATTTAAAATATTGATATTTGAGAGTAAAGTTTTAGAAAAGACCATTTGAAATTGAAATAGATGGCTTGGATATTGATGGGTAGACGTACGTGCAGACGGAATTTATTACGAAAGGAATGACTAATGGGTAAATTGCCACAGTAAAAAAAGCCAACTACAAACTTTCCACCGTCAAAAAGCCCCTGACCCAAAGAATCTTTTCAAAAAACCTTTAGCAAACTTTTCTGCTGTCAAAACCCCTTGGGCTGCAATATCCGTTTAGTTTCCTACAATATCCAGTTAACTGCGTACATATTGCAGGAAACTATACAAATTTGTAAGTTAGTTGTATACATATTGCGGGAAACATTACAGATACACAACTAAGTAGATATTATGGGATAATATACGGATATTCCAGCCAACAGCTTTTTTGACAGTAGAAAAGTTTGTCGGGGTATTTTGAGAAGATTTTTTTAGGCCGGGAGTTTTGGCGGAAAAGTTTGTTGGAGGTTTTTTGTATGACAAGTATACCATGACTAATCGCAAGTTACCAAATGCTTCTCATCATTTAACATTTAGAAAAAAAAACCAAATGACCAATGATGGTTGAGCCAGGGGTATCCAAAACCATATCCCCAAACATCCCCCAAAGATTTGCGCTGCATTGTTCTTCACCACTCAAACCCTGCACAAGGATTAAGAGAAAAACGCTTCTCTCTGTCCTGCTCCTCCAAAAAAATGCACATCTGCAGTACTACCGCCGCCGCCATGGCAGGCCATGCCGGATTGGCACCGCTGCCCGCGTCTAAACCCGCATTTTGCAAGACCTCATTGATGCCCATGATTAACAGGAGGAGTACTGTTTCCTTATCTGAATCCCCGCCGCGTTCTCAGTTTACGGTGCGGGCCCAGAGGGCAAGCTGGCTTCCTGGACTCGACCCTCCTCCTCATCTCGACGGCAGGTAGTTTCTGTTGTAGCTCTCGTTAGATCGATTAAGATTTCATCGATACAATGCGAGTTGCAATCCTATGAGTCGAGTTGTACATTATGTCACGTCATCAATGTCTTGAATTACATAACTCTTTAACCGAAGCAATTTAGATATCGAAGATTTTATACTGGAATAAGCTTTCTTGTTGTTAACATTAATAGTTGGTGCTGAAGTAAACCACATACATGCAGCCTTGTTGGGGATTTTGGTTTCGATCCTTTGGGTCTCGGAGAAGATCCGAAGAGTTTGCGATGGTACGTTCAGGCTGAACTTGTACACTGCCGCTTCGCCATGGCTGGAGTTGCCGGCATTCTTTTCACCGATGTAAGTTTTTAAATTTTTGGATTGGTTCTGAAACTGGTCATGCTCGCTAAAGTTTCTGTCCTCGACTTTTGAATGGATGATTAAAAAAATTTCATTCTGAGCATTTTGGTGGCTCTTGTAGCTGCTGCGTGTGACAGGAATCGGCAAAGTACCAGTTTGGTATGAAGCAGGTGCAGTAAAGTTTGAGTTTGCCAGCACTGAGGCACTCTTCATTGTTCAACTGCTTCTCATGGGGTAATTTAAATATAAGAAAAAGGCAAATCATTTCTTTTGATCAAACTCTACTAATAGATATGTTTTTGGCCTCTGCATTAACATTTTTTTCCCACTAAGCATGACAGATTTGTAGAAACCAAAAGGTACATGGATTTCATCAGCCCTGGGTCTCAAGCCAAAGATGGCACGTTTTTTGGCCTCGAGGCCGCTCTTGAAGGCTTAGAACCTGGGTAATATTAATTTTCTTGTAATTTTATCTAATCTATCCAAAAGACGGACATATGTCCAATGATGTCTGCCTATTTGTGTCATAAGAGTACTTTTCATGAATAAAATTTGTATATGCCAGTTTCTAACCGTCATAATTGATTAAGAAAAAAAATTATTAACAGGTATCCTGGTGGACCTCTGCTCAATCCTCTTGGCCTTGCCAAGGACATCCGAAACGCAGATGAATTGAAGCTTAAAGAGATCAAGAATGGTGAGATTACTAAACTTTCAGGCTTGCATTCCAGTCTCTTTTTCTGTAAGTAGATTGCCATCATAGTCTTGAGCATTTTTCCGTCAAGACGGATCGGTTACGAATCAAGACTTACAAGAAGATTTAACAAGATTTGGTGACAAGCTATGATGACCTGATGTCATCGCCCTTGGCTAATATTAAATTTTTGGCTGAGTAAACCATGTAGGGCAGGGCTATAAGGAATTATGTTCAACTCTTGACGCACAAAAACGGTGTTATTGATTGCAGGGAGACTAGCTATGGTGGCTATGCTCGGGTTCTTTGTTCAGGCAAATGTCACTCACACCGGCCCTATCGACAACCTCATATCACATCTTTCTAGCCCATGGAATACAACCATAATTCAAACTCTCTCTGGCTCTGCATCCTGAGCACAACAAATTGTACACAACTGGGAAGAGCTTCCAGAAATTTTCTGCAGGGATTTCTTCTTTTTCCCCAGCAATGAATAGAAAATTTCGGTTTCATTATCTGTATAAATATTACGACTATTGTTTGCAAATATCCAAGCAGCCAATGCAGCAGAATCTGATGCAACTTTTCTACTCAATTCTTTCTAGCATGCCTGAATTATTCCTGCTCATGTATGCCATTCAAACAACTTAAAAATAAATTTTGGTACATACAATTAAAAAGAAGCAAATTGAAGAGAGGAAACAACAAATCCTTTCTTCATTCACCCAATAAAGTTACTGATAATTACCAACTAGATTCCATACAAGTAATGCCCCCAAGTCCGCAAAAAATACAATTATAATAATTATGAAAACACTATCCAAACAGATATTGTTATACATCAAAACAGAAACTAGTATCTGATTTAGAGGCCGATGCTCCGTTAATAATCAATTGCACATCCCAAATTTCTCAGCCTGAGACAGTAAGGACTAAACAAAACCTTCCATGTTTAGCCCGTGGTTGGAGGTCCACTTGCTGGAGGCTTGGCCACATAAATTTGCTTCATCTTCGAAGTCGTGAAACCCTTGTCCGAGCCCAAAGCTTGGCCTCTGCCATGATATCCCATTCTACGGTGCCACTCACTTCCTGATGATGCCGGCTTATGAGAAGCGCCGCCTCCAATTGAATGATGAAGATGGCTCGATGGTGACGCGGATTGATTCTTGAACAAAGATGCTGTGTTTTGGCCATCACTTCTTGATGAGATCTTTGATGAATTGTTTGGGACTTTGTTGCTAGTTGTGTTCAAAGGAGGCCTCATAATCTGAGAGTTGTTAGTGCCGGTACTAGTAGGGAAGGAATGAGTGTTATCACTTGGAACTGAGAAATTTCTGTTAGCATCAACAGATATTGAAGAACGATCGTTGATTTGAGATGTGGAATCTGTTTGGTGCTGCTGAGGGGGGCGTTGCTGATGTTGCATCTGCTGAGGCGGCATGGCTAGGGGAACAGAGTGGATTGGAGGAACCGGAGCATGAGACCAGCGAGCTTGATATGGGATATCACCAGTCGCCTGAAAATATATATCATATGAATGATTGAAGTCATGTGATACGCTGCCAAGAAGACATAAATAAAAGACTTGCTTTCACCAAACTAATAAAAATATCTTTATTTTCCACTGAACTACCAAAAACTTTGTAGAAACAAATAACTGCCAAAAAGCTTCATAATAGCGGTATCCATTCTCAAGTGAATTACACCCATAATTTACTAAACTAATATCACACGTCAACTAAAATTGTAAGACACCATTATGGTAGTTTAGTAGAAAATGAATATTGTAAAATATGATTTTTTTTTTTTGCCAATTTTGTTGAAAAACGGGTATAGTATTTGGTATGTCGGTGAAAATAGGCCTGCATAAAAATTAAATCTGCAAGTAGCAGAAAATAGGCACCATGAATTGCGTTGGGTCCTTACGGCTAGATAATGGGTAAGCATAACTATATTATGCACGAGTCATGTAACTTCAAGGTATCCACCTTCCAGCATTGGAATTTGGATCTGATTGAGAACTAAAGTCTGGAGTTTTAACTTGGCACTAGCAGCGTCAAGCGCAAGGGAAAAGAAATTGAGAATTCTTGTGCAAAGTGTTAAATTGTCTTGATATACATTGTTTAGCCCACACCCCAACAGCTCAAGCTTTTGGCTTAAGTGTTTCCTGAAATTTTGCACAATCCTGTTAAGACTAAACAAAATGCTGGTAAGGAATCTCGGCAACAGTGACAAACAAGATCCCCCACCACAATTTATTTTGGTAGCAAGATATTATTTGGTCTGTATTCTCCTGTATTTGCCTCAATAAAGTTTAATGAAGCGTCCGCAAATGGCGTGACCTTTCCTGATAAGCAAATTCAATCATTATAGCATTTCCCCCTTCCATCTTAAGAAGCCAACAATATCAAATTCTTGGAGAATTATCCTTTCTCCAACTACCACCAGCCCAAATATCTAAAGGATGAAGATGTAGGAAGTAGAACTTCCCACCACTTTTTTTTTGGGGGGGGGGGGGTTTGGGGGGGGGGGGGGAGATCGGTGGAAGGCAATAATAGCTCCTACCAATGGAAGATAGGGATCTCAAGATCAAAGCCCTCACCTCAGGCCTGATATTTGAGCAATAAGAGATTAGATGGATGGTATAGAGAAGTTATAAACATGCAGATAACCAGAAGTTTAGAATAACAAAATAACTCAAAACGGTATATACACCAACTAATATTTGATACTTACTGCATATTGGATAAATGCCACGGTCTGATGGTACAGTCCACATTAGGATGGTGCCAGTTTGATTTATGGGTCAATCCAAAGATGTCCCAACTTCTAGTTGAACTAAAAAAAGTTTAGCCAAATCAATTTTCGGAAAGACGGCCTGACCACAGTTTTCAACACCACTTGAAATATATATATATATATCTTAAAAGGCATGTTTGCAATATACATGAATCTAAAAGGAAATTAATGGGATAGAACAATGTCGATCTGCTTTCAAATGTAAGGATACCTTTCGTGCAAAAGTAATCTTTATAAGGTAGAGATGCTTGACAGCATCAGATAACCATATGATTTGATCCTTTTAATATTAATGTAAATGACAATTCAGGATGATATAGAGGCTTGACTATGTCAGTAAGTATCTGATTGAATCAATGCAAACAAAACTCATTAAGTAAACTCAAGAGAAAAGTAGTTTGATCCATCCTAAAATCAATCAGAAACTACTTCAATAAACAGCAGAGAAGTGAATGTCACTTGATCCTTTAAAGATAGCATTACTTGGAAGCCAATATAAGAAAGCCAGAAAAAAATATATATCTTCTGCAATTACTTAGCAGCATACCTGAAAGGGCGACATGTCAAACATGGCTAAAGGAGATGCCATCGGCATGAGAGGCGAGCTTGAGGATAAATGCTGCATAGGAGAAGGCAAACCAGGTTGATTTCTCTGCCCTGAAACATTAGAATTTCCAATATCACCCTCAATGACTCCAATTGTTGAAGAAGATACCGGATTATGTTTCCAGTCAGGCTGCTTTCCTGTAGGAATATAAGTTGTGCCCATAAAACTTAGCCCAACTTGCCCAAATTGCCCAACTGGAGCAAAATGGTTATAGACTACCATATGAGGTGGCGCTTGAACACCGGGACTAATGTAAGGACCTGTAAAGCCTGCTGGGGGCCCATAAAACGAGTCTACACCGGAATGGTGGGGCCAAGGCCCGAGCGGCCCTGAACCCAATGTTGTGCTTCTTTGCGGTTGAGCTTGGGTCCCGCCTGCTGACTCATCACGAGGATTAAAGGCGAAAATGGGTCCTCCGAATATCTGGTTCATGTCAAATCCCATGGGGAAGTGAGAATGAGGACCTCCAGGAAAATGCGAAAGAGTAGGGCCTGAAGTGCTTTGTGGACTTGGCAAAGGTTGCCATAACGGTAGAGCAGGAGTGTCCACTGAAAGATCTGCTGGAAGAGAGACGGCAAGAGACTCTTCGGATGCTGATTGAGTTGTTTGTTCTTGACCTGCTGCAAGTTTCAAGGTTCATCACACAACAAATAGATATGCCTAAAGTACACTAAATACTCTAAGCTGCGCTATTTTTCGTTCAACTACTTAATGTATTCTATTACAGTAAACTCCCTTGACCTTTAGTTTAACGGAGTTTTTTCAACTAAAATACCTTAAATCTAGTCCTTTAAGGGAGGTTATTGTAATTTAAAAAAAAGTTAAGATAGTTTAGTGAAAACAGTCATAGATAACCATGGTTTAGTTTAACTTGGCAAAATATAAATATATAAATTTCATGGGTAAAAGTCTAATGTGTCACCTCCTGATGTTTTTGTTTCAGTATTATTTTCGCTGAAGCTTTTGACACCTAAATTGCTTCCAATTATCTCATCGTTATTACTAATAGCAGCAACAGCTACAGCAGATGCAGCTGCTTCGGCTTCAGATTCGGGATCTTCTAAATGAGCGCAAGATTCATCGGGATGCTTATCTTTATCAAAGTACATGTTTTCATTATTTGAAGCAGACGAGTTGTCCTTGGAAACATCTGATCTTGATGTACCCGGAGCCCCAAGCCCAACTGGTGGAAGAATGGTTGGAGAAGTTACAGCACCTGAACATGGATTGGGAAAAAAAGGTTGCAGTTAACTCATAATGCATACACAAGGTATCCAATGAAATAACTAAATCAAACTTCTATAAGCAAGGCACACCAAATTGGATTCTCTCCCCAGCAAGTAAGGAGTTTAGAGGATTTGCTGATGGAAGAAATGGCTCCGGGGACATGATAGATGTCGAAAGCTTGGTGGTTTCGATTGAACCGCTTGACGCTACTTGGGCGTCAAATTGTACCGGCTTCATAGCATCATCAAGTTGGCTCTGAGTTAAGGCCATCACCTGGATAATTTGACGTCAGTTAATGTTTGGTTGCAGGAAATTATATCTCTCCACGTGAATTATATTAACCTAAAAAGGCCAACTTCTAAGTCAGCCGAACATCAATTTAAAAGATTGGTATAAAACAGAAGGTGATATGTCGAAAACTTCAGAAGTATAGTCCAAGAAGATGCAGGGAAAAAATATCTAATAAGTGGCAGTATGGAGCTAGGTAATTATTCATGTAGGAGAGCAATTGGTTGAATCACTTTAAAATCACACTAAAAAGGTGCTCCTAGTGTATTAAATATCCAACTGTATTACCTATGTTATTTTCCAAAGTTTAATTAAGGAGCCAGGATCCGTAGAAATATCAAACAGAGGAAATTTGACGGATAACTCAATACAAGTGAATCTGACTACCTAAATTATCGTATATCATATATTCATGAACACGTGCTCATATGCATGCATACAAATGTATCTCCCACTCCCATACCAATGAGCTATAGCTCAGTTGGTATGGGCACTTTCCCTCTTGAGGAGAGTGCGGGGTTCGAACCCCAGAAACTCCAGAAGGGGAAATGGCCACAAATTAGCACTTTCGGGGCAAATTCGTGGGTCCCCTGGGTGTGCGCGCGTGTGTGTTGTGTGCTTGTGTGTAATGTGTGCGTGGGTGTGTTGTGTGCACAGGTTAGGGCTTACGGGCCAATGCCAAAAAAAAAAGGTTGTGTCTCCCATATTTGCAAATAATAAATGAGAGAAAAGATCACCAATTCTAGTAGGATGATTGACCAGATGCATGAATTGAATCTGCTGAAACATGTTCAAAGTAAGATTAGATAGACGGGCGACAAGTTTATAATATAAAATTCAACTTTTCAGAGTCATCTCCGATTTAATATTGCTACAGGTTCATGTCACTCGATGTCACATAAAACCCATCCAAGCAGCCCTCGTGTAGATTTAGAGGATATGAAGGTCTGCAAATGTGAAATGGTTTCAGGTCATGTTTCTATCAGCTTTAGAAGCTCCATATCCGGCCCTACCCAGGATAAACTATGGAGGATGTGATTTAAAACAGTAAGTCTGGGGTCTCAAGGAAACTAGTTAAGCCTTCTAGAAACCCTCACCATCCCCCATAAGTTAATTCACAACAGTCCACCATAAGTTAATTCGCACGACAGTTTGGCTTCCTCGAGAACGAGTACTTCAGCTTTTTAATATAATCGTATATTTGTCATCATTTTCCTTGCATTAAGCTACAATACTTTCAATTTGCTGAGAGACTTCGCTATAGTAAATGCACATTGAATTTCCTAGATAAAGAGAGAGTGCTTAAAATGAATCCATGGATACTTCAGTTGAGGAGAATTGCATCAATTCATCCAGAATCGCGCTAGGTTTTCCAACTCAACTAGCATCTTCTCCAACTCATAAAACAATTCCAACGCTCCTTAGATCTTTAATGTGAGTGCCATTCCCTTATAATTTATGGAAAATTCCACATTTAAAGATCAAAAACCCATTGTGTGACAATTTAATCTAAAGATTGTTGTGATTTTGGAATAGAAGATCGGATATTACAATAGCAAAATATTATTGTGTGCCAACAATATAGCATGAAGGTCATGCCTCAGAATCTAACTCAAAATCTAAGGATGACAAAACAAATTGAAGAAGTTATTGGATACTTGTCCCCTTAAAAAGATTAATCCTTGCATTTTGGGGAAGTCTAGGTTTAGTTGACTGCAAATAAGAAAGACAAATCCATAGCAGATTATATAGGGGAGCGCTCCATAGCAAACCGGTCCGTGTTTTTTAAAAACGGGAACCCTCGATCCACGACATATTTGAATGATCGGAACCGTTTAAGTTGATCACCCTACCCTCATGTGCATGTGTATGAAAAATTAAAGGATTTGAAGACCTCTAACCCATGTATCGGATGAAGTTTATCTTGCTATATCGAAAGACGTTCATTTTGCACTCATTCGATGCATATGTTGGAGGTCTTCAAATCCTTTCGTTTTTCATATACATACACATGAGGGTAGGGTGATCAACTTGAACGGTTCGGATCGTTCAAATATGTCGTGTATCGAGAGTTCCCGTTTTTTAAAAACGCGGACTGATTTGCAATAGATCACTCCCCGATTGTCAATATCCCTAATGTGCTTCATCTCAATAAGAACTCCAAAAACCTCAAATTTGTGTAAAAATGAAACAAAAGTATGATGAGAATTGTGAAGTAGAAGTAACATATGGCGAATCCGATGCCAGAGAGAAGCTTTGATTACAACTCTATGGAAAGGAGCTCTAAAGCTCAGCCCCAAAATTAATGGCTACGGAAGCTCTCAAAATATTCTGTTGGAAGTAAACCAGAAGCAATGGTACTATAAGTGCATCATTATCTATATTCCAAATATCTTGTCAACAATGATTTAAGGTTTAATACTATTATGTCCATTATGATAAATGAGTTGGCATACAAGGTAATCCATGTTGGATCATTTAATAAAACACAAAATAACAGTATACAGATCAGGTGGTGTACTGCCAGAAGCCTACCAACAATAATCTTTACTTAAGAAAATCAGGTAAAGAATACATGTCAACAATGTAATTCAACTGGTGTATCACATTGCAGAAAGCTCAATCTTACATAGCAAAGGCCACAAATAGCTCAATAGCTCATTTATGATACTAATAAATGATCATCATCATCTAAGCCTTTTCCCATAGAATTGAATCACATATGGAAACACTGTTCCATGAAGGACTTGACAAACTTTTCCAAATGAGTATCAATCTGAAGTCAAAACTTGGCATCAAACCTCTCTTAATGCCAATTTGTTAGTAGACACGAGGCGAATGCCATAATCCTAAATGACTAATTGGCATCCTGAAATTCATCCTAAAATTTTGGTTTGAGGGAGGGGATAGTCTAAAAGAATGTAAGGTGATAGATTTGCTAATAGGGAAGTATGTTTGTCTATATGGCTAAGATAAAGTTAAATTGCAGAACGCATTCACACAAATAACAATGTAGTGTACATAAACTACATGCACGTGAAATATGAACGGCAAGCAGGTTATTGAAACAGATTGTCTTCGGAAGCACACAAGATGAAGCTGCTAAATAATCCGGAGTAATATAAAGTACAGTATAACATGCTAAATAATCTGGAGTAATATAAAGTACAGTATAACATGCTAAATAATCCGGAGTAATATAAAGTACAGTATAACATGCTAAATAATCTGGAGTAATATAAAGTACAGTATAACATGCTAAATAATCTGGAGTAATATAAAGTACAGGTATGTATATGTATAAGCGCAACAATAAAAAGACTAGAACACAATAAGCTCATTAACCAAATTCATGTTCAAAAATAAAAAAAATATAAAGGTAAGAAAAGCCAAATTTATTCACTTAAAATTTGAAAAAATACCTGCTGATTTACATCTGGATTGCTCCAAGAACCCAAAGACAAGGAAGCATGGACAAGACCAATGTTTTTGCTGTCAAAGGATAAGCCTGGTACAAATTTCGCAGCAGCAGCAGACGGGACAGACATGGTGCTCGTCTGGCTAGACCTGATGAATGATGTGTTAGATAGGACTCAAATACAGAAGTAGATGTAAATATAAATAATTAATAAGCCATCCAAGTGTAACTGCATATACTTCAAATCGTTGGATTTTGTGTTGGAGTCGACTTTTCCTGGAGGGGTGCCGATTGGGGGCAAAGGCTGCGATGTCACATCAGAAGTAAATACAGGCGATGCCTCAAGTTTAGCAAAACCCCTTTCGCTAGTGATTACAGGACCAGAGCGAACACTGTGTGATGTGTTTCCTCCCAAAGGCGATACCGCCTTGTTTGAATTAGACCTTGTTGCATTGCTTGGAGGAACAACACGATGTTTTCGCGGTGCCTGATATTGACAAAACAATGCACAAGCTTTAAACATACGCTTCAATATAATGGCAAATGAAGTGGGAGGATACAACAAACTGAACTTCTTGCCTTCATCAGTTTAGACTTGGCCTTGATATCTTTTTCCCTCTGTTCTCTTCGGTCATTCAACATCTGCCTCTTAGACCTTACCTCAATGAAGTCGTCTTCATCGCTAGGAGTTTCTATGCCTGGCTGCTTAAAGACACGGACAATTCCACTCTGTATAGGAGCATCAACATCCTCCTCAATACTCACATTCCTTTTCCCGTTATCTCCTTCAACACGAGAATTCTCAAGAGAAGAGACATGCTTCTTTGATGGGATCTCTTTTTCCAAGAGTTTCTCAACTATTTTGCCATCAGAGCTAGCAACCCGCGAGCTAGAAGCACCAAAATTAAAGTTTTCAGATTCGGTCAGTCCCTTGGTTGATTTGTTTGGCACTCTGCCGCTGTAATTTGGCCTCCTATCCTGGCTAGAACTGTTAATGATGTCCATTTCTTCTCTTCGTCTCTTATCAACATTCTCGCGTACCCTAAATTCAGTTCTTCGTATGCTCCTCCTCGGCCTTCTTTGAAACACATTTGAATCTGTTCTAGAATTATCCAGCATAGAAAATGGAGCATTCCTCACGTAAGTAAATCTCCTTCCTCTGCTGCTATTAGATATTATTCCTGGAGCTCTTGATGAAACCTCTGCAGGATATACAAGAGATTCTCTGCTATTGATGACAGGTCTATAATTTTTCCTTGAAGCGACATCACGGATAACATGGCGATTATTTTGATAACCCAAGAACTGCCTATTTTTATCTGCACTAGCATCAGTCTGACCTTGAGCAGAAACCTCAAATTTTATGTTCTCTGGAGGCGGTTCACTTGGCTTTGTCAACAGGCCAGGCTGCCCTTCTATTGGACCTGGAGACAATTTATCAGCTGAATTTTTCTGTGAGGAAGAGTCTTCACTAGCTTGGTTATTTGGAGAAGCTCCAAGATTCTTTTGAGTGGAGTGATATTGGGTGGAAGCAGGAGGATGAACAAAGGAGACAGTTTCAGGAGCTAACGGTAAAATACCCTGAGTGAGAGGCGGAGGGTATCGCATCTGACCAAACTGGAAAAATGGAGGTTGTGGAGGATGCAGATGTAGTGGCATCTGAATAGAACCGATTTGAATTGCGGGAATTGGTGATGGTATCAATGAAGGACCCGAAAACAAACCAAATTGAAGTCGAATCGGAGCTTCAGCTTGAGTATCAACCGTTGAGACGGTGGATGAGATGGGTTGAACTGTGGAAGCAGAAGCCACTGGCAATTGAACAGTAGTTGACTGAGCATTATCTAAAATGTTGCTCGAGGATGAAGTTACTGGGTCAAGAGCCAAATCTTGTAGCGCCTTCTCAGTTTCATTCATAATTTTCGACGGCTCACTAATCAACTCTTCGGTAGATGTATAGTCACCAGCTGAATCTTCATGGACTTCCTTGTCAAGTTTCTGAGAGGTCTTTTCCAAATCATCCATGGGGATGTTAACTGCAACACCCTCGTCAAAACCTAAGACCAACTGACCGATCTCATCAGCTGCATTCGGCACATCCGAGCTCGGATCATCAAACTCCTTGTTCAAGTCGAGATTTGCACCATCATCATGATCATGTGCTGCTTCCTCTTCTTCCTGATACCCATCATCATCTTCTTCATCGTATTCTTCCTGATCCTGCATTTCTTCATTGGCCTCAACCGCCCACTCATCATCCTCGCAATTAGAATTCGTAATTTCCACCTCCTTGTCAGATAGAATAGTTTGTTCCTCACCAGAAGTTTGGAGCGCCTGAGAATCTTCAGCTTCAGCTTCAGCTTCATCCAAGTCGTCATGAGAAAGCTGGGTCGGCGAACTGGGCGGATTTGACACAGATAGCGATGATTGTGAGTCACATCTCAGACTATCCTTCTCTTGCTGCTCAGAAGAGATAACATCACTCTCAAGGGTCTCGGGTGTTCTAGGTTGTTGGACTCTTTGATGGTAAACAGTATTATCATAGTCTGACTGCATAATTTCTTCTTCGTTGCTTCTACCATGTTGGTATCTTGAATGGTTATCATGAAACGATGAGGAAATGGGACGATCCGATGTACCTCTGAATGAGCTCTGGCTCTGACGTGTTGAGGAAATTATTGGAGGAGGGAGCACACGGGGTTGCCTCAATGAATGGCGAGATCTCCCGTATGAGGGAAATCCTCCATCAACTTCAGAGTTTTGAAATGGTCTTTGAGAACGAACGGGTCCCCACCCGCCATCACCAAACCTGTCATTATCAAGAAAATCAGCACCATCAACATCCAAATTTCTAGCGTAATGATCGCCCTCGCCGCTTGCATTCCATCTGTTTCCCCTTGAATAACGGAAATCGTCTGGGCCGGTTGAAGAATGTTCTGATGTGCTCCCCTTAGAAGTTGGCCTCATTGGTGCTGCACCAAAATTGCCTCCATAGCTATCTTTCCTTTGAAAGTCCCTGTTGGAACTAAATGCAGCATCTCTCCTTAAGCCACGATAATCACTCTCTTGATTCTGAGAATGGAACATCGAGCTCGTACCATTGTCATATGCATCTCTCTTCAGATAATTCCCGTGTTTTCCTCTTTGCATAAATGAAGAACCTGCGTCCCTGGTGGAGGAAAATCTAAAAGAGCCTGTGTCATGGTACCTATTCGTCGAGGAATCAGAAGATACCGTGCTAGTGATATGCTCCACCATTCTTTCACCATCCTCCCAATCTCCAACATCTGTTGCGACAACTTGAGTAGCATCTTTTTCTTGTAATTTATCATCTTTCAGATTATTTTCAGACCGTCTTCTTGCAATCCTAGCCTCTAGCTCCATAAGCTTCTGCCTTGCAGCCTCTTTCCTTCTCTCTTCCTCGATAAACATCCTTTTCTTTTCTTCTTCTCTGGCAATTTTTAGCTCCTCGGCTCTTCTTGCAGTCTCCATCCTCTCTTGCTCCGCTCTCCAAGAAGCCTCCCTCGCCTCTTCTTCTATTAACCTTCTCCTTTCATCTTCCTCTCTAGCTATCCTCTCCCTCTCCTCTTGCTCTCTACGAGCGAGTTCCATGACTCTCTCTTGCTCTTCCATCACCCTCTGCCGCTCCTGTTCTTGAATCCTCTGAACTCTCTCTAGCTCAGCTTCGAACGATTCTCTTACCGGATCATGAAAATCAACCTGTTTATGTATCTCTTTCTTCCTCTTGAATGCTTTCACGTTAACATCAGCAATCGGGTCGTCAGAGAAAGGATCGGTGCTATCGAAACCACTGTTGGGCGAGTTCAGTCTTTTCTCCTTGCCGAAATTCAGAATCGGGTCGTTCAAAGATGGCCCTTTAGTCCCGTAAGAAAATGATGCCTTTGCTGCTGCATTATGCTGAAACGAATCTCCTCTGTATCGATTGTTAGAGTAATCACCATATCGACCGCCACGCATATTCTGTTGATCATTGATCCTTCCATTAAACCCTTCGGCCCCATTCTTCCCATTCTGGGAATTCATCCCATAGCCCAAATCTCTTCGGCTGTAACGTGAATCTGTGCTTGCATTGTTGCCATAAGGCGAATGATTGAAACTAGTATCCCTGTTACCAACTCTATCATCTCTAGGCTGCTGCGGCGGCATTCTCCAAGAACTTGCGACATCACGGCCATCTTTATTCGGACCAATCGCAAAGGAATCCCCTTTATACAATTCCTCTGACCTCGAAAACCCTCGATCTCGATCTCGTTCAGGGAGGCTAAGTCCAGTATCGCGCTCATCATCAGCCCAATCTGAAGTATGAGTCAGCTTCACATAAGGCAAAGGACCCGGAAAATACTTCTCTTGCTGCTGCTGCTGCTGATGATGATTCGTCTGCAACTTCTCATCCCCATCACTCACATTACTACTCACAAGATGAGACGATCTTATCTGAGGCCTCATCCGCATCGGCGAATGGCTAAACTCAGCCCTCTCCCTCTCATCCTCCTTCACCTTCTCCTTCAACAAATCCTTCTGCTTCAGAGCCCCAGAATTCACAGCCGCTTTCAGCGAAGGGAACTCATCCCCACTCAAAAAAACAGCTCTTTCCGCCGCAGGCACCGCCTGCCCGATCCCACGCGCAGCAGGCGCCATATAACTGCTGCTGCTGCCCGAGGGAAGCGGCGCCTCCTTCTCTTGAAGGAGCACCGTCGCCTGCGCCGGCCTCGTCCATCCCATAGACGACGATCCCGGCCCAGATCCGATCCCTGAGCTCCCGGGCCTCGCCGAGGAGCTCGAAGACGATGAAAGATCAAACTTTTCATTCTCTTTTCTTAAAGAGGGTAAGTTCAAGGGGGGCGGAACCGATAGCTTAGGGACGGTGCCGCCCTTTTGGGCTGAGGACGACAACGAGCTTCGAGGGCGAAAGAGGACCACCATGCCGCCTCCGCCGCCGCCGGTGGCGGACGCAGAGCGAGATCGGAGATTCGAAGGGTACGAAGAGTAGGGATTCGAGGGTTGGCCATAGGATCTGTTGAGATTCACAGAGACAAATTTGTTGTTTTGATGTGCCATGCATTAATTGAACCAAAATCGATCGATCAATTGAGTTTCTCTTATTTGATGAATTTGGGGGTAATGAATTTAACCGATCGCTGAAGAGAGAGGAGAGAAAAGAGAGAGGAATGAGAAACCCTAACCCTAAATGAAAGGGAAATTAGGAGTGTGAGTAAGAATGTAAATAATTTTTCTTCTCTTTTATTAATTTGTATTGTAACCAATTTTTGGTGATGGTATTTGACCAAATCTGGGTGCGCTTGTGGGAACTAAGAAAGGAAGAGGCACTGAGTTTCACGTGTGACTTTTCATGGCTTGGGAGATTGGAGTCGGAAGTGGCTAGAAATGGTGGCAGTACCGGTGAAAATTGCTTTGTATGCTGGGTGGAAAACCTTCGGACGAGAAACAGGTAATAAAATCAAATAAAAATTTCTAAACAACGGGTGGATGGTTATTTCCTTCTTTGGTTCCTTGTCGGTTAGAATTGTTTAAGAACACTTTTTTTCTAAATTTCTTTGAACCGTTTTAATTTAATGTCTGGAAATACTTAATGTTTTCAATTGGCTTTTAGTTGCTAAGCAATCGTTTGCATGTGTTGATGATTGCATCTTTTTGGCTATGTTGAGAGATGCATCCTTACAAAAATATAAGATCTGGGATGGATTTCCCGACATAAGGAGAGGACGAACAAAAGAACACCAAAAAGTATCATATTGTATTTTCGGTAAAGATAATAGACATAACATCATGGTAGTATCGGAGAATCTACGTATTTATGAAGGAAACAAGTGCAGAGAACTGCATGTTGCGAATCATCAAATCTACCGAAATGATTAGCTTGCCAATTAATGTCCTCTTGTTTGTTAATGAGATAAAATCAATAAATGTTCCATGCAGGCAAGGGATCTCAAAAGAAACCTCGAGCAACCGTGAGTCATTCTCTTTTTTAGATTATGATTTTAAATGATTCTTTTTCTCGTCACGGAATTCACCGGATTTTCTTAGGCACATTGCATTGTATTCTATATAAGGGATTAGTCATTGAAAATACGGTATAAATAACGTCTTAATATACTGGGCATGTCGATCATTTAAAGTCTGGGAAATTTTGCTTGATGAGATTTGTAATCATAGCATGATGATGATGCAATGCAAATTCAGGCTCCCCTAGCTATCCTTGCATAGCAATTAAACACGCCATCTATATGTCTGTTGTTAATTAATGCAGCAAACAAGCTTTTCTTGAAAACCGAATGCATAGAAGGGATTTTGATACACCCGACCCCAAAGCTTGGAATAATTGCTTTCTTCTTGCTCTAGTTAAACAAATACAGCTGGGTCTGTTGTGAAGGACGTCTTCTATATCAAGTTTGCAGATCCAGAGAAGTGCCAGACGTCTGGGGCTATGAGCTCAGACGTCTGGCAATGAAGTCCCAAATTTCTAGAGGAGGCGCAAACGTCTGATGCAATGAGGACGTCGATCTGTTCTCTGACCGGTCGTGCTATAGAGGGCAAGACGTTCGGCGACGCTCTGTTAAAATAACAGAGAAAGCGCAGATGTCTGTCCATAGAGGGTCAGACGTTTGTTGAAAATAAATGTGAATTTCCAGTTTTGAGTTTTATATAGAAAAATCAGTTTCTAGATAGCAGTTTTGTAATTTCTGTGATGTTATTGTAACTTAGATTTGTATGAGATATATATAGGATTTTAGGGTTAAAGTTTAAAATGATTGTTTTGATCATAAAGTTTTCAAGGGAGGCAACGATCAACTAAGAAGAACTTGCTGAGAGAGAGGAAGATCTCGTTGGAGATCATAAGGAGAAAATTAATTGTAATCTTCTATACAATTTTCTTTTTCTCTTAAAATTCTAATAAAGATTCTCCCATTTTCCTCCCAAATCTCTTCTTGTGTTATTATTGCGTTTGTACGATTTTTGTTATTCGTTTTAAAGAGATCTAGGTTTAGATCCATAAGGGTTGGTTGTCGACGCATTCGCTGCGCCCTCGATTCCCAACATCCGGTATCAAAGCTATGTTATGTAGTTTTGTAATTTATGTTTACCGTGGGTGACGACGCTTGTGTCCGTTTCCTATGTTCTTAGATTGTAATTCTGTTGATAGTAGTTTATAAGGATTCGAGGAAAAGGTTTTTCTTCGGAATTAAAGATGACGGATAACAAAATTAATAGTATCAAGTTCGAGGTGGAGCAATTTAACGGAAAGAGAAACTTCTCGATGTGACGGAGAAGGGTTAAGATACTTCTTGTAAAAGAAGGTCTTTTTAAGGTTCTTGGCGGTAATAAACCTACCGACATGACAGATAATGCATGAGCAGACATGGATCAGAAGGCACGGTGCACGATAGAACTTTGTCTGGTGGGTAACGTGACGCACAATGTAATGAAGGAGACTTCTGCGGCAAGTTTATGGTTGAAGCTAGAGAACTTGTACATGACAAAGTCCTTATCTAACAAGCTATACATAAAGAAAATCAACTCTACGGTTTACGCATGAAGAAAGGGACTCCGATTCACGACCACTTAAACAACTTCAACAAGATGATAAGCAATTTTCTATACCTTGAAGTCAAGTTAGAGAAGGAGGACCAATCGCTTTTGCTCTTATCTTCGCTTCCAAATTTATATGAACACTTGGTGACAACGATTTTTTATGGGAAGGAGACTTTTGAGATGGAGGAGATTACGGCGACGCTTCTCGACAATGAGATTATGAAGAAATCAACTCCATCAGAGAAGTCATCAGGGTTGTTTGCCGGTGAAAGGGGAAGATCGAAGACTAAAATCGGAGGTAAGAGTATAAGGAGGAAATCCAAATCATTCGGGCGAGAGAGCGAACCATGCTTCTTTTGCAAATAGCCAGGGCATATAAAGAAGCAATGTTAAAAGTAAAAACAGCGGTTGGAGAAGAGGGGTAAATGTGCCAATTCAAAAGGTTCAGATCAAGCCAGTGTTCCGACCATAGCAGAAGAAGAAGATCTGTGTGATGTACCCGCTGTACATACCGGAAAGGAAGATTCTGATGCTAGATCCTTGATTCCAGATGTTCATACCATATGTTCCTGAAGAAGGAGTTGTTCGACATCTATAACGAGTTTAAATGCAGCAGTATTCTTATGGGAAACAATGTGGCGTGCAATGCCATTAGCATAGGGAATATCAAAGTCCGCATGTTTAATGGTGTGGTGCGAACGCTTGGGAATATGCAACACATTCTAGAACTAAAGAAGAACATGATTTCTCTTGGAGCATTGGATGCGGCAGGATTGTAACAACCCTAAACTTCCTGTATAACTTTCTGTACAATTTTTTCAAAAAAATACAGAAAGGGGTACTTTTGCCTGAGCACAAGATATAGGTTTATTTTGCTTTTTAATAGCAAGAAGGAGCTTGTACTTTATTGGTAAGACCTGACACTGCTGAACCAAAGCACTAGAGTTCAAATCCTATCACCCACATTATTTTTTAATATTGTTTTATTTTGAAGTTTTAGAAGTCCAATGGTCTACACGTGCATAACTCGTAAAAACCCCACTACATATGTAAAACAAACAGAACCAGGGGGAAAACCAACCGACGACGGACCTAGGGGACCCCCGACCCGGCCTAACTCGGTCGGATCGGGCCGACGGCGGCGGCGGCGGCCGAGTCGGCTCCAATGCTGACTCGGCCAACATGAAAAGTCTGCATCTTCATCTCCCCAGTACCCCTGCACACTTAATTTTCTTGGATCAGTAACAGAGCCCCTTTAAAACCTTAATTACTCCATTTTAATACATTTTTAATACATTTTAATACAATTTTCAATTCACCCTTTCACCTACCCTAAATCCTAGCCTTACCCTATAAATACAACCCATAGACACACAGCCCTCACTCACAATTCTGATCAAAACTCTTAAGAAAACTCTAGAGAATTTTAGTGTGCAATTGAAGTTAGCAAAAGACGAAAGCTCCGGCGAAATTCCGACGACAACCCTAAGAGCTCCCGGCGACGAAACGACGCACCAGCGCCTCCTACCGTCCCCTCTTCCTCTCCTCTAATCTAAAAACCCGTAAGTCCCTTCTCCCTCTTTACTTTGCTATTCTAAAAATACGTATTTCCAAAACCCGACGGAATCGGAGTTAATCCGATTTTCGATTCGGTTCTTCCTAAAAATTCAACCTTTCTTAAATACAAACATACCAAACCTTTATATGTTGACTATTAATCATTAATAAATATGTTGAACAAGTTTCATGACAATATATTTCATTTTGTAACTTTTACCGCTCTTTTTCAATAAAATACCATGTAGTTTACTTTGTACCTTTAAAACATCATAAATCTTGTTATACCTTTAATTAGATCACGAAGTAATGACCTAGCTCCTCACAACACTCATATGCAATATAGCACAATACCTTTCGGGAATATAGAATACGGGAAAACAAGATTTTACATATAAATATCATTTACTAATAAAACCTTTTTCTACAAGAAATATGTATTTACACAAATCTTTGCAAAGCGCCGCTACAACCCATTTGGGGAACCCGTTCGGGATGGTGCGGATTATCGCACATCCTCGGGCTTAGTAGTGCGAGATGCAGACCTCCGCAAGGAGCATTCGGTCTCGAGAGATTTAAAATACAAATATCTTAAGAAAATGTGATTTCTAGAAATATAATATATTAAAATTATTTTCATATATATATATATATATATATATATGTATATGTATCATTAAAATATCTATTTTTGTGATAATATAAATATTCCAACTTTTCTAAATAAAAAAGAATCATTTTACATGAAAATACCATGAAACTCCATTCAAGTTCAATATTACAAATAAATACCCTATATTACGAAAATTAGGTTTTATCTACTAGAAATGTCACATATATCAAATCTACATCAATGAAAACTCTAAAGACGATAATTAAATACTTGGGGTGTATTTTGAAAATTATAAAAAATTATTTTTACATAAAACCTGCTCAAGTTCTACAAATTACCCTAAGGACCCTAGTAAATATAGGTTTAAGCGGGACCAATCTCTTGAGCCTTAGAGAGCCGGAGAAGTGGGTGCTTGCCTATTTTAAGGTAAACAACTTAACAAACGGTGTTATCAACATGGTAATCGTCTTTGAAAAAGACACAAATTCTGCCGTCCATATGCAGCGGTTATCGATAATATCAAAACTTAATTCAGGACTTCAATTTCTTTTCTAATTGTTCTGACTCAGACTGAGTCATATTATAATAATCTGACTTGAATGAGATTTAAGTATGTATATATATATATATATATATATATATAACAATTCAACATGAATCCATATAATCAATCTATTCAAACTATTCAATCTGTATTGACTGAACTGAACCATAGATATACTTCCATTTACATGATTCTCCAGTTACATTTACATGATTCTCCAGTTACATCCATTTACTGATATCATGGTTTCGGTAAGTCATCCAATTATATAATCTATATTACAAGGCAATACAAGTCTTCTATTTACATTTACAAACTAGTACAAACAACACATTTACAATTCAAACAATACAGCAATACAAACAAGACATCGCGGGGTTTAAGGGGTAGATTGGTACGGAAGGTGTTAGAAGTGGCACGAGACTGCAACCATAAGACACCTAACCTGTATTCCATTGCTGTTGTACTGTGGCATAAACGGTTCCTTGAGTTCCTGATACCTTAGTCTCCGGGGCAAGTGAGACTCCTCTCGTATACACTGGTATCCTTCTGTACCAAGCTACAAACAACAACGTTAACACTAAATACAACAATATAACAATATAATACAACTTTAAAAGTTACTCCCTCTCTCTCTGTCTATTCTATTTTCCCTTATTTTTGGGACTTACCGGGTGATTGTTCGCCGACGACATTTCTTCTCTTTCTTCTTTGGAATGTTGTCAGGTGATCTGGACACTCAGGAGATCGAGCCTACTAGTGAGGACTTGGACCAGCTTGCTTACGACCCAGAGCTCTAGTTTCATTGTACACATTTTTATTTCAGTACTTTTCTTTTCTGTTATGCCACTGTTTAGGCATTGCTTTCACTCAGTTGTATTTACTTTTCCATGTATTGTAAAAAGAATGTTAATAAATAAAGTTGTTGTTTCATTACATTTGTCTCTTGTGTACATTTCTTTTATATTGCTTAGATACGCTTAGCGTATTTGCTTCAGAGTAAATACGTAGCGGCCCGTCGCCTCCCCTTCGCCGTATACCGAGAAGCGGGGCGTGACAAGGATGCAAGTTCGTCGGTCAAGAAAGAGTGCTAGAGGTTGTCAAGGGCGCCTTAATGGTCATGAAGGGACAATGACTGAAAAATTTGTATTGTTTGGATGGCAGCCGATGACTGGTGATGCAGCTGTGGTTACGGAGAAACAGGCAGAGGATACCGCAAAGATATGGCATATGCGTTGTCACACCCCGTTTCTCAAAGTACATAAAATCGGGAACGTAACAAAACTAACCATGCTACATACGGTAAGGAATATCCTCCCATAGTCATATTACGGCTGTCAATTAGTAATCAAGAACAATAATATAACAATCTATCTCTAAACATGCCCAATAACCACAAACGATAACAGAAAACAGTAGCGGAAGCAATAAAAATCCAAGGAAAATGAATAATACCTAAACCGTCAATAAAACTAGATCAGTGGGATGCCTCTCGACGTAAGTTTTGCGTAGCTGCTCAGCCAGGTCAGCCAGGTCAAGTCCTGCATGCGTAAGTTTTGCGTCATGACTTTATTTCGGCATCGGAACATGATATCCGAATCTCGACGTGAGATTCGATCAGGCAAGTTTTAAACTTGCGACATGCTATTTTGATTATATCGATATTCATATGCTTGACTATAGTTCATATGTTTTGATATTCAGCAAGCAGTACCAAGTTACAGTTTATAGTATCCGTCTGTATCCGTACTGATAATAGGTTATTCAGTTGCATGCCGGAACATCACCATATTATCATAATACTATATTAGTTCAATATGTTATATAGATTTCAATATACATGGTAATGGACGTGAAACGGTTATTACAGATATATATATATATATATATATATATATATATATATATACATCCTGGCATTAGTTATGTTTACCGTGTTTCGATATTGGTTACAGTTTTACAATTGCCATCTATTCTGGTTAATATACATTGCATGACTGTTCACCGCCGAGAGACGCGACCGGGACGTTAGGACGTCTGGCCTGAGTTTTGGGGGCAGATGCTATTTGGATTTATCTGTCCACCTCTCCGAAGATGCCAAGTTAATTTATGGCACCGTATATCGGAGATTTGGACGGATACGGCCGTTGCAGCAGACTTCGTCAGATTCCCCCTCATTTTGCGAGGGTTTTTTGATTGTGGGGATGTTCTTCCCTGCAGGCGCAAACCACTGCAGTTAATTACGTTACCGCATCGCGATAACCACTTTCTCCTGCTCCGGAAGTTCACTTCGTGTCGTGTGTGTTTTTGTTTGTTTTGGTTTAGGTTGCCCGTGAATTATATATGAAGACTAATTTATATTGTCGTCCGTAGGGCGTGGATTAGTCCAAATCAGTATATCTTAGATTTGGGTTTGTTTTATTTAAGGATCGTTAATCTGGTTTGAGATTAAGATCGACTTAAATATATGTGAGCAGTTGGGGTTCAGTTAGTCTTTTATTAAGGATACGTTAGTCCAATTTGAGACTAAGATCTACTTACCAAGGTTTTAGGATCATTTTTTTTCCAGATCCAACAAGAGAGCATTTGGGCTCTGTTATCTTAGTTTAGGCACATTTCGGTCCATTATCGCCATTTTGGGAGGGCGAAGTTCTAGTTTGAGAACATCTCGGTCTGTTGATCACCATTTTGGAGGTGAGATTTTAGTTTAAGGACATCTCGGTCCGTTGATCACCGTTTTGGAGGTGAGATTTTAGTTTAAGGACGTCTCGGTCCGTTGATCATCTTGTGCACACGTGTATTTGTTACGTGACGGGATGAACAACGATGATGTTGGATGTACCCAGTTTGGGGTGCGGTCTGATTTGAGGTGTACACATCAGTGCACCAAAAAGCTGTTGGTTGTTGGGACCCGCCACCTCTCTGAAGACGTTGAGGAATTACAATGACGTGGATCAGAGGTGTGGAAAGATGTACCCTTAAACCAATTTCCGTATTTGAGGGAAAAAAGAGTTAGTGGTAAACTAAGATTTCTTCGGAAGGATGTGGGAGGAGTATCGTTTTGGATATCATTAGTTGGAAGATCAATAGTCATATTTGGGACTAAAATCAATTTGGGAAAAACATGAGCACAGAGGCTCGGTCGATTTGGAGATCAAAGAAGTTTTGACCTCGGGAAGACTTAGCCAATTTATGACTAGGTTTGGATCTTCATATTTACCCCTGTAGTGCTAAGCACTGGTAAATGTAGTACTCACGTGTATCCCGTGTGAGGCATTAGACCAGTGTTAAACACTGAACTTTGGAGGCGCTCACGTGTGAATCACATGAGACGTCCCAAAGTGGGCGCTGCTCTTTGGGTTTTATTCCCTTTTTGCATATAAGTGCTAAGCACTTGGTTCTTGAGGCGCTCACGTGTGAACACGTGAGGCGCCGCAAAGTTAGGTACCGCCTTTTGGGTTTATCCCCTTCTTTTTTATATAAGTGCTAAGCACTTGATTGGAGATCGCGTGCAAAACACACGACTGCCCTAGGAGGCACTTCTTGTTCTTCTTTTAAGCGCTTGCGTGGGAAACACGCGCGGTCCTCGTTATAGTGTTTAGACACTAATGAATCATCAGTTTTTCCTTCTGAGTGTTTGGAGATTTTGATCTCATGTTAATGACCTTAGGATTTGGAGGATCTCATGTCTCTTATTTTGTAAGAATTAAATTCTTTTTATAGGGTTAAACCCTAGTTTTCATGTGTTTTGTAAGAATCAAATTCTTTGAACTCAATTCTTTCCCCTAGGTTTTGAATCTGCATGACAGAATCTCCTCGATAAGAATTAAATTCTCAACTTGTGGGGAGATCTGCTTCTGCAAATCTCAACCAGAGAAAAAACTAAGTTCTTGTAGGTAAAAGAGAGACAAGATGATCTCTGAGTTTTGTTTTCTTTTTATCTAAGGTTTCAATGAAACAAATTTTCTTCTGTGAGAATTAAATTCTCGGTTTCTTTTGAAACTTTTCTTTCTTCTTCTCTTTTTTTTAAAGCTTCTGAGGGGGTTCCCTTTTTTGTTCACTCTTTCCTCCCGAGACTTGAAGTCTTTGGTTCTTTATATAGTGGAGAGAAGTTTATTTAATTTTGAGAAAATCTCTCATCGAGAGATTCTAATTGATTTAATTGGTTTCAAAATTGATTTGGGAGAATTTTGCCCATCATTGGACTTTTGATCCAAGGGTTTTTGTTTTACAGAACATATTTTTCTTGTTTTTTTGACAAGATTGGGGAAATATTTTCCCATATGCAGAATCTTATTCTGTAAAAATAGTGAACTTTAATCTTCATTGGAATTTTAATTCAAGGGTGCTCGGTTTAACAAAGCACAATCTTTCTTTATTTAGAAAGATATGGAAAATATTTTCCATATCATAGGATTTTTGATCCACCAACTTTCTGTTTAACAGAGAATTTCCTTCCTTATTAGAAAGCTCAATGTTTAATCACCATTGGATCTTTGATCCAAAGATCCCTTGTTGAGTAGAATTTAATTCTTCGTAGGGGGTGTCACGCGTTTAACACGCGAGGTTTATTTAGTGTGTCAGCTGTTTGATTGCAGCGCCTATATGCTTTGCATATAGGCGCGCCCGTGTTTAACATGTGAGGCTTATTTAGCCTATAGTTGTATGATTTGCAGCGCCTATATGCATTGCATATTGGCGCTCACATGTTTAACACGTGATGCTTATTTAGCCTATCAGTTGTTTGATTTGCAGCGCCTATATGCATTGCATATAGGCGTTCACGTGTTTAACACGTGGGGCTTATTTAGCCTATAGTTGTTTGATTTGCAGCGCCTATATGCATTGCATATAGGCGCTCACGTATTTAACACGTGAAGCTTATTTAGCCTATAGTTTGATTGCAGTACCTATATGCTTTGCATATAGGCGCTCACATGTTTAACACATGAGGCTTATTAAGCCTGTCAGTTGTTTGATTTGCAGCGCTTATATGCATTGCATATAGGCGCTCACGTGTTTAACATGTGAGACTTGAACAGTAAGGAATTTTCCATCTTCCCTTTTTTATAAGGGAACAAATGTCCCCCAGTGTTGCTTTCACGTGGCTTGCATGTGAGTGCAACGCTGTCTGCCCTTACAACAGTTGGATTGCCTAGGGGAACGGGGAGATGAACCGCTCCCCATCACGTCTTATAAATGAGAGGTCTTGACTCTTGAAAGGGCCACCGTTTCTTCGTCTTCTTCCTTAGTCTTCTCTTGAGAATTTAATTCTCCTTTTAGAGCTCAGTTCTCTGCCCATTGAAATTTCAGAGTTAAACTCTGTTAGAAAGAACTTTTTAAGGTAAAGATCTTGAACGACATTCTTCTCTTAGGAACAAGAAACCCTTTTCTTTAATTCTTTTTTCTGGATTTTAAATCCACCGTAAGAGTTTTGCTCTCTTTTGGAACCAATCTCTTAGAGATCCAAAAAGACATAGTAAACCCCAATGTCTTCGAAGATCGGGCATTTCTCCTCTGATCTTTAAGGATCTATGGAATTTTAATTCTATTTTTCGTTTCCTCTTCATGGGGGTTTCTGGAATTTAATTCCACTGTTTTAAAAGGAATTTGATTCCTCATTACAGAGCTTAGCTCTAAAAGATTAAGAAGGATTTTTGGGAATTGTATTCCCTGGTGTTCTTGAGTATATTTCCATTATAGGGTTTTACCCTTATTTCTATAAATTTGAACTTGTTGGGTATTTTAACCGAACTCATTTTTCTTTGAGGATGCCCAGAATTTGTTTAAACTCCAGTGTCTATTTAATGAGAATTCTTTTTGATTCTCACAATGATTATCTTGTCTCATCATTGGTGAACCGCCATATTGATTTTATAGGGTCCATTAGTTTTGCAGCCAATGGTCCCGTGAAACAAACACCACATTTTTTAAATTTTATTTTACATTATTTTATTATTATTTATTATTATTATATATATATATTTTAAAAATAGGTTTTTCCTTTCCCCTCTTATTTCAGGAACGATGGCCTCACTTCTTGACTTCCCTTACACTCGCTCAGAAGCCGCTTTTCCGCAGTCGCCATCAGACGAGAAAGTTATGGCGATGATTAGGACGCGTGACAAGGACCGTACGAGTCTTCTCTTATGGGGGGTGTGGTACGGTCATATCATCAGGGGCCGCCGTAACTTTACCTGTGAAGTGCCAATAGAACCCGTCCGCTCAATCTCATTGATGAAACGCCCATAGACTGGTTATGCGGTGGATGCGACTAATTGGACTCCCATGGGCTGGCTCGAGCCGTCAACGACCGGGATACCCAACCAGCCCCTTGTGGCTATTGATATTTTGGGGCGTCGCATATGCCAGGGCAAAGCCCGACCCTAGGGGCAAGTGTATAAGGTAGGTTTTACCCCGTGCCATCCAGTGGGCTACCTTTCCTGGGCTCGATACAT
The DNA here is from genome assembly GCA_030015575.1 of Agapanthus africanus. NCBI lineage: Eukaryota > Viridiplantae > Streptophyta > Magnoliopsida > Asparagales > Amaryllidaceae > Agapanthus > Agapanthus africanus. The sequence goes on along the minus strand of JASDDO010000016.1, from coordinate 521,825,983 downwards.
TCTCTCCGCCCAACGCACACAGCTGCAGCAGGTTGGGCTGTACCAAGCAGTGTACGCATTATTATTCTATTATCACGCCCCTCACGTCTGGTGGGTTAAGGATTTCTTGAACCAATAGAATCTTCCCACAAGCACGTTCTTGCTAGGGGATCGCGAAGTCTCGATCTCACTGGAGGAGTTTCGCGAAATTTCAGGGTTGGCGATCAGGGGGGAGCATTATGAAGAGTTACTGTCTCTTGATGAGTACGTGTTTGCTATGGTGCCCGCTATGCTTGACGGCCAGACGACTGAGAACGCCGTTCGTCATAAGCACCCAAGTCTAATCAAGGCCCTGGGTATCTTTGAAAAACTTTTCGTGACATCGGAAGGGCATGGTGTCACTTTTGACACTTTCATTGCCTGTTTTCTCCGCGAGGATGTCTTATCCAGGAAGGCCCCAAAATTCGCGAAAATTGAAGATCCCTTTGGATTTGGGTTGGAGAAACTGCCAGCCAAAGAAGAAGACCTGCCGCAGTTTTATATTCCAAACTCGTCAGCCGTGGCTTTTGATGCGATCGTGACCCCCTGGTATGGACGAAGAAACTTTTTTCGTCGGCTTTATCAGTCTTTGGCTCAGCTGGTTTGCCATGTCGATGCATCGCCGCTTTATGAGAGCCTCCGTCTTTTATCCTGCTCATCGCATAGCTGGAGGAGCACGATTAGCTGTTGGCATCGCGGGGTTGTCGCATCTATATCACGGGTTAAGCGTTGCCGCTAATACTTCGAACCTGGGTGCGAATACAGTGAATTTCTCCCTCCACCACTTCATGTCGTGGATCGAGATTCATGTGTTAGGAGCGTTTGCTGCACACCAGCGAGCCGATTTTTATGAATCATATACTTTCCCATGGATCATGAGGTTGGTTGATGCTTCCGCTCCCGATCCGACCCAGTTAGGGGCTCTCCGCATACTGCTGAATCCATACTCAAATGAAGGCGGAATGGTTTTCAGCGATTGAGTCCTTTCTGCTCCAGCGGGACCCGTTTAGCAATTGTTTGATTTGTCGAAGGGTGGGGTTCCGGCTTTAAAGCCTAAGGAGATTATGCATCTATACTCGATCAGGCCGGGTTATTTGGTGTTCCGCCAGAACGATACTGCTCTCTTCGCGCGGTATAATCCGCATCGCTTCGCCCAGCAGTTAGGCTACAACCAGGACATTCCTCTAGAGGCATTTTTAGTTGAGCCTGCCCTCTCCCTGGAGGTTACTCGCGATGTGATTCAACATTTCATGCGGTTAAACACCGGTTCCCTCTTCATGATCCAGGAGCCCGATTATCTTCCGAGGCTTGTGGGGTCCTTCAAGGGTTGGTATCGCCATCGGGTCGGCCCCGTCATTGCAGAGGAGAGACGGGTGCTTTTCGATTGTAGAGCTCCTGTTTCGGCTCAGGTCACCAGCTCCCCATTATGGCAGCGGTCGGTGGTTCGCCCTTCTCTGAGGGATAGCGGTTTGGTTCTTATCCCTAAAGTCGCAGAAATAGAATCAACCCCTCGCACTGCTGGTATGCCGGTGCGTACTAGAGCCCAGGCGAAAGTTTTTGATAAAGCACCCACGGTGGTGTCACCAAAGGGTGATACTGAAGGCGAAGTTGGGTAACGCCACGCCAAAGCACCAAGGGGGAGGAAGCGCTCCTCCGCTAGCGTTAGCACAGGCTCCAAAAGGAGAAAGAAATCGGCCACCGACCTATTCGACACTTTGCTTGAATCCGAGCCCTTTATTCAGGACGAGTCGATATCTATACAGGAGTCGGGCGATGGTCTTCTCTTTCCGGGTTCATCTGCCGAGGAGGCCGCGCAGTTGGCCGAGGCTTTAAGGCGCTTACAAGACGAGACTGAAAACGTGCGCGTCCCGAAGAAAGCCTTCCCCCTCCGTTGTATTCTACGACGTTGACCCATCATTACGGAGGGTACACATGGGTCCTCTGTTAATGGAAGAAGAACGGGCTCTCAAACAGCCCATCTTGGTTGTTTCTGAAGATGAGCTTGCACTAAAAAAAGGCAGCCATTCACTTGCGATTGAAACCCGGCGAGCACATTTGATCAAAAAAGAACAACGGCTCGAAAAAGCCATATTTCAGGTTTCTTGGCGTATTGGTGTGCGTATTTTCCGTGTCTTTCTTTTGGCGAGTAATTTGTATTACTTTCACGTCTCCTTATTATTATTATTATTCTTTTTGCAAAAACTTTGCAGGGACTTCTGCAGCGGAAGTGGGTTTGAGCCCAGATCGAGCCATGGCTGCGGATTCTACGAATATATCCCGTGACGCATCGGAGGGTGCAGAGGAGATTACTGAAGATGCTACCCTTGCTGTGGAGCTCCTGGTGGTGGCTTGTGTCCCTTCCGCGTCTACTCCTCCGGCAGAGGTGGTCTTGTCGGCCATAGATCCCATGGATATCTCTAGTGACGCACTGGAGGGTGTAGAAGAGATTGCTGAAACTGTTAACCCCGCTTCGGGGCCTTCCGTGGAGGCTTTCGTCCCCTTATTGGAGGTTGCCATGCCGCTATAAATTTCACACATATCCTCAGTGATGCACCTGAGGGTGTACAGGAGGTTGCCGAAGCTGCCATCCCTCCAGTTCACGGTGGGCGAAGCATCGAATCTAACCTTCTATACATACACATTTTGTTTAACGACCCCTTCGTTATCTAAACTTTTCCTGAGCTGGCGGCTTCCATCGTGGATCTTTCCCCGAGGAAAACCTTCCAGCGATTGCTTGATATGGCGGCCCCACAAGCGATACCTCCACAAAGCATAGTACTCTCTTCCGGCCAAGGTCGGTATTCTTTCGCCCTTTTTGTTTTATATTTTTATCATGATGCTGATATGCCCTTCATTTTAAACTTTAGTTCTGGAAGCCGACGACGAAGTAGAGATTCTTGATGGACCTGGGGATCTTTCAAGCCCGCCGTGCATGACTGTGGGCAAGTGACATTTTATTTCTGGTTTCATTTTGCTTACTCTATATTCGAAAATATAACCGACCGCACATATATCTTCACAGTTTTGCCAGCCCTGACCCCATTAGAGTCTCGGATCCCCATGCCACCAGGTCCTTACGCCCGACGCGCATATGAGAGGATGACAAGACAGAGCGTTTATTCCTTGGCGGTTCTCATCGAAGATCTTCACGCTGGTACTTCTGTCGCGGCCGAAGAATTCGCTGCTGAAGCCAACGCTTCCTTATCTGTTTTTGCCACTTATCATGATGAGGCATTGGTGCACACCTGGGTTGAGTATTGCCGCAGAGTGGAGGCCTGTCTATATGGGATTGAATGCATACGCCTTCCCTCCGACCTCTTATCTGTAAAAGCGAGCCTGCATGGATGGGTCGAACGGTGTGCAGCCAATCTCCAGTTATGCGAGAAGTGGCTCAACCTGAAGTTTACGGTGAGGGAGTTGGCTTCAAATGCTTTGGGGGAACTTCAAGCTCAGCTCACTGCCAAGACCACCCGTGCATATGAAATTTGGCGGGTGCTTCAAGAGGCCATTACAGAAGTGATGGCTCTCGATAAAGCCGTTATTTTTACCCGTGAGATGGTTAAAGCCCATAAAGTCGCCGAGAAAGAGCTTGAAAGTCGGCTTGCTTCATACCAGAGTCAATAGGCACAGGCAGGGACTCGTCTTGCGGCACTAATAGAGCTCGAAGCAGAAGTCCAATGGAAAAACGACGAACTTGCTGGCTTATTGAACCGTCCGCCGGCTTAGAAAATTTTGTCGCTGTATACTCTCCCTTCTTTTTACTTGTATTCATTTTGATTCATAAATAAGAGTATCTTGTATTCATTTCGATTCATGAATAAGAGTATCTTGTATTCATTTTGATTGATGAATAAAAGACATACTTCATTTCATACTGGCACTTTTCTTTCCTTTGATGTCTTGACTTGGCATAATGTAGTTTATATACTCATTTCGGAGTTTGTAGTTTATTCACTCATTTCGGAGTCTTTAGTTTATGAACTCATTTCGGAGTTATTCAGTTTACCTCTCTTGGGTTTATAGGCAAACTTGTCTTAACGTCATAGATAACCTCTGCTCTTTGCGACAGAGGTCCGTTAAGCTTTTTGGTACTAGGGTTTTAGTCCGTGGTACCATCGCGTTGGCTGATGCATTCTCCGGTATGCAGACTTTACGCTGCTGTCCGAGTAGCCCCGCGACTGTCGTGTCTCTGATCCCTTCGGGGGCTGGACAAGATGTCTTCAAGTAATCTTCTTAGGCAGTTTGACCGTCGGAAGAGCAAGCGTTGGGAATTTTGCCATGCCGCATTTTACTTGAGGTTAGGCTCAGTTTGGGAGCCCTGATGAGTCATAACCACTCCGCACTGGTATGGGATGATCTTCGATAGTTATTCGGTTTTTATTTGAATTACCGTCGAGACCATGAAGCTAGGAATTTTGCCTTTGCTTCCTTTTGATTTGGCTATTTTGGAGCCTTTGTTGACATTGCGTCTGCTGTAATGGGACGAATGTTGAGTTAGTCTTTAGATTGTTTTGTGAACCGTCAAGACTTGGAGCTAGGAATTTTGCCACCACTCCATTCTGTTTTGACCCTGGGGTCTTTTGTTGATGTCGCGTCTGCATCCTGCTGGAGTGAGAGAGAACGCCGTTGTTGATGTAGTCTTTAGGTTGTTTTGTGAACCGTCAAGACTTAGCTCTCCCTTTGACGGAGCCTGGTGGGAAAATATGGTTCCCTTTTTCATTTGTGCCTATGGATTGTGTTCCCCGCCGAAAGACGCGGAGAAGACGCGGTAAACATCTCGCCTGAATTTCGGGGCAGATGCTAATTGGTGCTATCCATCCACCTCTCCGAAGATGCCAAGTTGATTTATGATACCATGTATCGAAGGTTTAAACGGATGCGGCCGATGTAGCAGACTTCGTCAGATTCCCCCTCATTTGAGGGGTTTTTGATTGTGAGGACGCTCTTCCCTGCAGGCACAAGCCCCTGCAGTTAATTACGCTACAGCATCGCGGTAACCACTTTCTCCTTCTCCAGATGGTCACTTCGTGTCGTGGGTGCTTGTTTTGTTTTTGGTTGCCCGTGGATTGTATACGGAGACTGATTTATGTCGTCGCCCGTAGGGCGTGGATTAGTCCAAATCCGTATCTTCTTAGATTTGGGTTTGGGGGTTGGGTTTAAGGATACATTAGTCTCATTTGAGACTAAGATCAATTTAAACGTTTGTTAAGAATACGTTAATCTAATTTTAGACTAAGATCAACTTAACGGGATCGTTTAGATCCAACAAAAGAGCATTTGGGCTCTGTTGTTTAGTTTAGGGACATTGTGGTCCAATTTTAGTTTAAGGACATTACGGTCCAGTGTTAGTTTAGAGACATCACGATCGAGGTTAAGGACATCATAGTCCGTGAGTTTAAAGACCTCACAGTCAGGTTAAGGACATCATAGTCCGTGAGTTTAAAGACCTCACAGTCAAGGTTAAGGACATCATAGTCCGTGAAATGTGTGGTTGTCGGGACCCGTCACCTCTCTGAAGACGTTGAAGGATTACAATGACAAATATCAAAGGAGTGAAGAGATGTACCCTTGAACCAAAGTTGATTTGGGGATCTGTAGTCTAATTTGGAACTAAGATCAATTAATTAGATTATGAGCACATTGGCTCAGTTAAATCTGAATTGAGGACTTATGGCCAACTTGGGCTATGTCCAATTAGATTAGAAATGTTGGCCCTTTATTGGACCATTAGACATTTGTCTGGGTTCTGCCCCTCATCACTTAGCAATGCTAAACAAGAGTTTGAGGGCTCTGATAACATTTTTGTCTTTGACTGAGCATTAAACATTATAGCTCTGAGTTTTACTTTGTATGTCATAATTTTGGGATTCAGTTGAAGGGGAGGCTTGTCTCTGGACAACTTAGCCAATTTGGCTAAGATTGGCTTTAAAATGGTGTTAAACACTTAGAAATGAAATGTTCAAAAATAGTGTTAAACACTAGAAAGGAAGGGGTCATGTGGGGGCACGTGAGGGCACCCAGAGGTGGGGCCAGACCTTTTTCATTTTGTTCTCAGAACTGCCAATAAGTGTTAAACACTTTTAGTTTTCATAGCCACCACCTGTGGGCACGTGATGGGTACTCATGCATTGATTTATTAGAATGTTTATTAGGGGTCACGTGAAGACACGTGAGAGCGCCCAAAGCCAGCATTGCCTTTGCTTTTGTTTTCTTTATTTTGGAAGTCACGTGGGAGCACGTGAGGCATTGCCTCCAAGCTTTTTCCTTCTCATTTTGTGGGATTTGTTCAGGGACGTGGGGGCACGTGACCTAGTTTTATTCTTTCTTTTCTGATCACCGCGGATTGGGGTCACGTGTCATCACGTGACCAAGTTCTTTTACATGCATGGAAATCTTTCAAGTCTCTTTATTTTAAGAATTAAATTTTCTGTAGGGTTAAACCCTAATGATGTTTTAGAGGAATTAAATTTCTATGAATGTGGAAGAATTAAATTCTCATATAGGGTTAAACCCTAGTTCTGTCTTGGAGGAATTAAATTCCTATGAGTTTGGGAGAATTGAATTCTCATGCAGGGTTGAACCCTAATTTTATTTGGAGGAATTAAATTCCTGTGAATTTGGGAGAATTAAATTCTCATATAGGGTTAAACCCTAGTTTTTATCTTGGGGGAATTAAATTCCTGTGAATTTAAGAGAATTAAATTCTCATATAGGGTTAAACCCTAGTTTTATTTTTGGGAGAATTAAATTCTCCAAACCCAATTCTCCCTTTAAGTTTTGGATCTGCATGGCAGAATCTCCCCGATGAGAATTAAATTCTCAACTTATGAGGAGATTTACTTCTGCAGATCTTCAACCAGAGGAAGAACTAAGTTCTTGTGTAGAAGTGTTAAACTCTTAGATTGAGAATTAAATTCTCTTTTTTGTTTTATAAAGCTTTTATCCCTTCCCCTTTCTCACCTAGGGTTTCTTTTCTTGAGAATTGAATTCTCCTTTCTTTTCTCTCTGCTATTTTCTTTCAGAAAATTCCAAGATCCCAAAATTCTATATCCTTCTCCTCTTCTTGGCTCTTATTTATAGGAGAAGGAAAAGAATCAATTTGTTTAGTGAATCTTTCATTGAAAGATTTTGTGTGTTTTTTGTAACTAACATGATCTTTTAGATCACTCAGTGAATTTTATTCACCATTGGATTTTTAATCCAGAAGATATTCTGTTTGTTATTTTTGGTGAAATTTAGGGAAATCTTTCTTTGTATAAAATCTTTCCATAAATTGGTGATTTTTAATCATCATTGGATTTTTAATCCGACGGTGCTCCACTTTACAGAGCATAATTCTTTTTGTTTGGAAAGATTTAAAGAAATACTTTCCCAGTTAGGGTCTTTGATTTCCCTAAATTAGAATTTAATTCTATTTACTCATAAGGCTTTTAAAGCCCATCACATGTTGGCACGTGATTCCAACGTTTGACCATTGAAATAGAGTTTAATTCTATCAAAGAGCTGAGGGACTTGTCACGTGTTGGCATGTGACCCTCTTTCATTCAGAATTTAACTCTGCCTTTTAACAGAGCTAAAGGACCATCACGTGTCAGCATGTGCCCCTTGGTCATGTGTGAGCACGTGATGCCCCATTGGGGCCTTTCCTTAGCTATTTTTGTTTACACTTTTGTTTGATTAGAATTTAATTCTACAAAGTAGAGATCACAGGAAACAATCACGTGTCAACACGTGACCCTTGGTCACGTGTGAGTACGTGATATCTCATTGAGGTATTTCCTGATTTTTATCAGGGAACAAATGCCCCCACAGCGTTGTTCTCACGTGTCTGCATGTGAGTGCAACGCTGTCACCTTTGCGACCATTCGATCTGTCTAGGGAATAGGGGAGATGAAACGTCTCCCATCACATCCTATAAATGCCAGCGTCCCTTCAGAAGCGCCTCCATTTTGCTCATCTTCTTCCTTGCTTACTTTTTCCCTTTTGAGAATTTAATTCTCTTTCCCAGAGCTTAGTTCTCTGTTTCGAAAATTTCCAGAGTTTAACTCTGTTGAAAGATTCCCTTTTCTCAGGTAATGATCTTGAACGACTGAAGAACTTTTGCAGAAATCTTCGTTGGATTTTAAATCCATACCAAGGGTTTTTCCCTTTAACAAGAACCCATTTTTTTAAAGTTCTTTAAAATGAAAACCACTCAATCTTTAAACAACAGACTTTTTAGGGTTTTTCTGATCTCCAGGGATTGATGGCGATGTTTGTCTTTTCTCTGGAATTTAATTCCATTCCAAAGAGCTTTGGCTCTGAAAAAGTATTTCTGGGAATTTAATTCCCCTGTTCAAAAGGAATTTAATTCCTCTGAAGAACTTAGTTCTTCCCAGAGAACTTTTTGGGGTTTTCTTGCCCTAAGTTGTTTCTTTGCAACAAAAGAAAAGATTTGCAGTAGGGTTTTTCTGGGAATTTAATTCCCTTGTTCTGCTTGGTTTTTGCAGAGTCCAAGATGGATTTCTTTTTGGGGAATGTATAGGGTCATTTGAAATCCACTGTTCATTTATTGAGAATCTTCTTTTTGTTCTCATAGTAATTGCTTTGCCTCATCATTAGCAAGCCGCCATCTTGATTTTGTGGGACCCATGTGTTTTGTAACCAATGGTCCCATAAAATGAGTCCTCTATTGCTTTCTTCCACTTTCTTTTCATATATGCCTTTATAAACACACACACACACACACACACGCGTGTTGGTTTCTCTTAATAGTTTCTCCTTTTTTTTTATTTCAGGCACAATGACTTCCGTTCCGTACTTCCCTTTCACTTGCTCGGAGGCTGCCTTTCCTCAGTCACCGTCTGATGAGGAAGTGATGGCGATGATTAGGGCTCATGACCCGAATCGCACCAATTTGCTTTTATGGGGGACCTGGTATGGTCACATCATCCGTGGTCGCCGCAGTTTTCTTTGTGAGATACCGACGGAGCCTACCCGTCCGTTTCTGCCGATGGATCCTCCACGGACCGCCTTTGCTGTGGAGATGCTGGACTAGACCCCTATGGGACGGCTTGAGCCTTCAACAACTGGTATTCTGAACCATCCGGTGCCGGCTATAGATATTCTAGGGCGCCGCATTTGCCAGGGTGAAGCCCAGCCATGGGGACGGATTTACAAGATAGGACTTACCCCTCGACATCCCACGGGCTACCTTCTCTGGGCCTGTTATATCCTGTCCGCCCATCGCGCGCGACTGCAGAGGGCCGGACTCTATCAGGCGATATATGCGTCCCTTTTCCACTACCAATCTCCTCATGTCTGGTGGGTTAAGGCCTTCCTGAACCAATGAAATCTTCCCACCAACACTTTCTTTTTAAGGGACCACGAAGTTTCAATTTCTCGAGAAGAATTTCGTGAGATCTCAGGGCTGCCGGTCAGGGGGACACTTTATGAAGAATTACTGCCTCCCGACGAGTATGTCTTCGAAACCGAGCCTGCCATGCTTGACGGCCTGTCGACCAAGAATGCCGTCCGCCATAAGCGTCCAAGTTTGATCAAGACCCTGAGTATTTTTGACAAACTGTTCACAGAGTCAGAGGAGCAGGGCGTCACTTTTGAAAGTTTTATCGCTTGCTTCTTTCGTGAGGATGTCCTATCAAAGACGGCTCCGAAGTTTGCGAACATTAACGACCCCTTTGGGTTTGGTTTAAACAAGCAGCCGACTAAAGAAGAGGACCTGCCGCAGTATTACATTCCCATCATGTCGGCGGTATCTTTCGAGTCGATTGCAGCTCCTGGTGTGGATGAGGAGACTTTCTTTGTGGGCTTTATCAGTGTTGTTTCCTCCAATCAGAGCAAAGCTCTGTTTTGAATTTCAAAATTCAAAAATTGAAGCAACGCTTCAGATCCCGTGCGCTGCACGCTGTGCGCCACGTGTCAAAAGAAGACACGCTAGCGCCAGGAGCGCTGCGCCCTAAGCAGTGCACCCCCAATCAGAGCAAAGCTCTGTTTCAAAATTCAAAATTTAAAAGTTGAAGCAACGCTTCAGATCCAGCGCTCTGCGCTGCGCGTCACGTGTCAAACACAGATGCGCTAGCACAGTTGCGCTGCGCTCTGCATTGCGCGCCACGTGTCAAGCACGAATGCGCTAGCGCAGTTGCGCTGCGCGCCACGTGTCGAGCATAGGTGCGCTAGCGCAAAGTGCGCCAGCGCTGGGATTAAAAATTCCCCACCGTCAGATCAAAAGATCTACTAATAATAAATTATTAAATAATCAGAACTAAAATTCTGTTATGGAAAGATTTTTCAATTTTATTAAAACAAGAAGATTATCTTCTGTAAAACAGAAGCCTTAGGATCAAAGATTCAACTGTGGGAAATATTCCAAATCAATCAGAGAAAGATCTCTCAAAACTGATTTAACAAATCATTTGGCCCTATATAAAGGACCCTAAACTTCAAGTCACATAATACAGAAAAGAAAAGAGAGAGAGAACCCTCTGCAAACTTTGAGAAAAAAGAAGAGCAAGCTCTTAGAAAAAAAAGAAATTTTTCTTCATCTTCAAGGTAAAGAACTATGTTCTTGAAATAACAGAGAAAAAACCATCTCGTAAAAAGAAGAAACATCTTCTAAAAAGATCTTAGATCTATAAAAAGACCAAGGTCTTTGATTAAAAAGAAAAGATCAAAAGATCTAATCATAAAAAAAAAAAAAATAAACAAAAGAAGTACTTTACTTCATTGACAGATCTTTGATCTATAAAGGCAGAGCCTTTATAAAAACAAGAACTTTTATTCTTGGATCTTGAGGCAAAGCCTCCTTTGAAGAACATAAATTTGTTCTTTGATCTTAAAATTGATCAAAATGCGTTTTGCGCTATTAGAAAGTGCCTTGCACTTATGGATTGCGCTTTTGCGCTTGTTGGACTAGCGCGCAGCGCCAGAAGACGCCACGTGTCAAACAAAGACACAACTTGCGCTTTGCGCTTTTAAAACAGCGCACTGCACTCATAAGCTGGCGCTCAGCGCCAAGTGCGCCACGTGTCACTCACTGGCACACCAACAGACTAGCGCAGAGCGCTCATAAATTAAAAGCGCAATGCGCCAACAAACTAGCGCTTAGCGCTAAGCGCGACATGTGTCCTCTTCGTGTGCGCTACCCGACAGAAGCGCAATGCGCTCTTTGACTGGCGCAACGCGCCTGGCGCGCCACGTAGCGCACTGTCAGAACAAACTTTGTTTCTGATACAAGACAAAAAAGTCAGAGCCCAATGCCTAACATTATTGAAAGGGCTGAGCCCAAATAAAGGCTTAATAGCCAGAGCAACTAAAAATGTTAAACATTTTTAATTGGACTTAGCCCAATTCCGGCCATAAGTCCTCAATTTATATTGAACTGAGCACATTTGCTCATAAATACTCAACAGATCTTAGTCCCAAATTGGGCTATAGAGCTTTCAAACAATTCACACTGGTTCGAGGGTACATCTCGTTACTCCTCTGATATTTGTCGTTGTAATCCTTCAACGTCTTCAGAGAGGTGACGGGTCCCGACAACCACACATTTCACGGACTGTGGGGTCCTTAAACTCATGGACTATGATGTCCTTAATCTCGACCGTGATGTCTTAAAACTAACATCGGACTGTGGGGTCCTTAAACTCATGGACTATGATGTCCTTAACCTCGACCGTGATGTCTTTAAACTAACATTGGACTGTGGAGTCCCTAAACCCATGGACCATGATGTCCTTAACCTCGACCGCAATGTCTTTAAACTAACAATGGACCGAGATGTCCTTAAACTAACAATGGACCGTAATATCCTTAAACTAATTGACCGCAATGTCACTAAACTAAACAACAGAGCCTAATTGCTCTCTTGTTGGATCTAAACGATCCTGTTAAGTTGATCTTAGTCTAAAATGAGACTAACGTATCCTTAACAAACGTTTAAGTCGATCTTAGTCTCAAATGAGGCTAACGTATTCTTAAACCCAACCCCCCAAACCCAAATCTAAAAAAGATACGGATTTGGACTAGTCCACGCCCTATGGGCGACAACATAACTTAGTCTCCGTATACAATCCACGGGCAACCAAACACAAAACAAACACACACGACACGAAGTGACCATATGGAGAAGGAGAAAGTTGTTACCGCGATGCGGTAGCGTAATTAACTGCAGGGGCTTACGCCTGCAGGGAAGAGCGTTCCCACAATCAAAAATCCCTCAAACGAGGGGGAATCTGACGAAGTCTGCTATATCGGCCGCATCCGTTTAAACCTTCGATACATGGTGCCATAAATCAACTTGGTATCTTCGGAGAGGCGGACGGATAGCACCAATTAGCATCTGCCTCGAAATTCAGGCAAGACGAACCTACGCGGTCGCGTCTCTGTGTTCGGAGGGGAACAGATTCTGGCACGCCCGGTGGGACCTTTTTCTCTTTCCACTCCACACTTCGTGTGTCGTGTTCGCGAACGAATCGCGGTTTGCTAATGGTTGCCCTTGGGTTCGAGATATTGAGATTTGGCGTTTTGCTTGGTGTAGAAAGCAAAGATCAATGGCGTTCACCTGCTCGAAGTGTTCCACATGCAACTACAACCCACGTTCTGCCTCAACTGGGGGCATAGCTTACGGGCCCCAGGCGGCTTCCCTGTTCACGATGCCGGTGGAACAGGTCAACCAAGCCACCATAGGATTGTTTTTCGGGACCATGCTCCCGCCAACGAGCTTCAGCACTCCTATGCCAGCACCGGAAGCTCCTAAGAAGTCGGTCTTCGATCGGCTTGCTACTACCATGGCCTCTCTCAACGGGTCGTCCAGCTCCAACTCCTCGGTCTTCGCCAGACTGAGCCTGAACTCTGATGGGCCTGCCAAGAAGCCCATGACACCTGAAGTGGCCATCCCAAAGAAGATAGCCATCTCTGCTCCTGAAGTCATCAAGACGGCTTCTCCTGCCAAAGAGTCGGTCTTTACAAGACTGACTATTCCGGCTCCCGTTCCTGCTCGAAGGTCTGTCTTTGACAGATTGGATACCGCTACTCAAAAGACGTCAGTCTTCAAGAGGCTGGCACCAGCGGTGCCTCATCTGGATAGGGGAAAGACAAAGCCGTCCCCATCACCAAACCAACACCATCGGCTCGACACGCTCAACGTCGCCACTGGCGCCGAGTAAGGAAGGCTGGGGGCAACTCCCCCTCTGGGCTAACTCCACCAGCTCTAACGGTGGAAGTTAATGCTGCTGTTCCAACCAGGAACAGCTTTGAGCTGCTGAATAAGGTGCGCAGGAACTCACCTACCGCCGTACTGAAAAGATCTCCGCTACCAGTGGAGGCTGTCACAGAAATAAAGCCGGAGCAGTCCCCTCAACGGCTGTCTTCCAAAGTTTACAAAATCTGGCGACAAGTCCGAGAGTCGGTGGTTGATCAAGACTATCCCCGCCGGCAGAAGAAGCTGAAGGTCCGACAGGAAGAAAACCGTCCTGTTAAGCCACAGAAGATGACGGCTACTTGGGTGTCGACTACATCGGCCCCCTCAACTTCGGCCGTCCATAAGAGGAGAAGGCTGGAGAAAATCCCTATGCCTGCGACAAATGTCAAAGGCACTGAGCCCAAACGCCCTAATTCTGGGGGCATGGTGGTGCATACCGTTTATATGGCATCCGGAAAAGAGGATAGTCGTATCTCCACAGTTCATCGTCCGCTTACGCGATCTGTGACAAAAGCCCAAGAGCAGCAGCAGAAGCTTCAGGAGATGATGACTGCGATGGCCGCGCTCACAGGACCAAAAGCAAGCCCAGAGACATCCTCGGAGCAACGCCATGAGCAGGAAACTGATGCCGAGTTCCTTCGAAGAATGCTTGAGAAGAAGGACAAAGAGGCCGCGGAACAAGCGGCCAATATAAAGCAAATGGCCATTTTATTTCAAGATATGGTGGGCATGATGATCCAGCCGGATCCCCCAGCCGAAGATCCTCCGGTAATAATTGAAGTTGACAGAGGAGAAACATTGAATCCTCTGCCGGCTCTGTCAACAGCCAAGGAGGAGACAATTTCTAAGGCCGCCCTGGACGACTATATTGCTCAGCAAATAAGAGTTCATCAGGAAAATGAAGCAGCCGGCCAAGTTGTTAGAACTGGGCGACCGTATCCAAGCTGGTATGATCAAATAAAGTACCCGTCGGGCTACACGATCCCGAAATTCCATGTGTACAAGGGGACAGGCAATCCCCATCAACATGTTGCTCAGTTCAGGGCCCTCTATGGCAATATTGGTGGCGATGATAAGCTCTTGCTCGGCCAATTCATTGGCAGCTTATCGGAGACGGCATTCGAGTGGTACTTCGAACTTCTAAATGACTCCGTCAAAACTTTCGCGGAAATGGAGTTGTTGTTCACCCAACGATTCGCAAGTGCTAGTGAACGCACCCCAATAACGACATTGATCAATGCCAGGGTGAAGCCGGGCGAGACGTGGGTTCAGTACGCAATCCGATGGCGGAACCTGTGGTCGAAGTGCGAACAGCGCATCGAAGAAGCACCAGCGGTGGGCATGTTCGTGGGCACCCTAGACCCTCATGCAATTATTTCACAGTTCATGATGTTCTTCAAACCGACCACGTTCCAGGCTCTAATCGACAAGCTGGTCCAGATGGACCAGATTGGTCATAGACCATCTCCCCCGAAGCCGGAACTGTGGAACGAAAAGGGTAAAGGGAAGGCGATCTTCGTTGCGAACACCCAACAGCAGCCCAGTGCCCCAAAGCTAGCGGATCAACTGGAAGAGAGACGACGCTATTATAATGAAAAGATGAAGCGACCTTACTCATTCCCGCGGGATAAAACGAAGAGGCTGTTCGAGCTGGCGATGTACAACAGGCTTATCAATTTGCCGAATTCAAGGCGACCATCGCAACCCAGCGAAGTGAATAATCCCAATTATTGCCCTTACCACCAAACGGTAAGCCATCCGATCGAAGATTGCTTCGTCTTTAAGGGATAGATCGAGGATCAGTACCTACAAGGTAAGTTTGCGCTGTCAGAGAATGTAGGGTTCCTAGGCACACTAATGAGGTCTCATAACAGATCAAACATGCCCAATTCAAATTTTTTCATGTGCCTACAAACCCTAATACGGATCGTTAACTAGATGATAAGACGATGCAAGTAAGTAAACAACTTTATTGCTAAAGGAAAGTGACTACAACCTTTGTAGATCCGGTCCTCCGCTTCCTAGGCTCCGTGATGACGTCCCTCTGCTGTACCTATCGGAATCCGGACTCTGGCGAAGGTTTCGTCAGAGAAATGATCGGGCTAGGTCGTCGACTTCGATACCGAAGATGATCTACGTCGAGGCAACTCAAGATCAAGCTCCAACTTCACCAAGTCATGAAACTTGTGAAGAAAACACCCTATACTACTTGGCAAGTGGTAGAGAATGAAGAAATAGGAAGTGGGTTCACTTTAGAATTGGATTTCTCACTCTTTTTCTCATTTCACCATTAAAGCTAGCAAGCTTTTTGAAGCTTGATGAAGATGATGAAGATGAAAGAATAAAAAAAATTAAGTTAAAAAGAAAATCCCATTCATTCTTATCATATAGAAACCATGGTTAAGTGTAGAGAATAAACCAGGGTTAGGTTTAATGGTTAGGTTAAGGCTAAGAAACAAAATGGTCAAAGCTTCAAAGCTTCATGAAGTTTCAACAAAAGACAAAAGAAGCAACCATTTCATTTCTTTCCAAAATAAATGAATAAATAAAAATAAATAGATAAGTAATTCAAAACCCTAACCATTAACATAACCATGGTTTAATCATACATACCCAAGTTTGCATGTATCATCAAACATGATACAAACTACTGCACAAAACTATATCATATATATACAATGTGCACTTCAAGTGAGAAAATCCATTTAAAGTGAACAATATTAGTCAATGTAAAGTAATATATTTAATATATAATTATACATTAAATCATTAAATCAATACTTGATTTAACGATCCGGTCATATCGCATATAACCGACTAATATCAATAGTAACAACTTATCGAATCAACACTTGATCCGATAACCCGGCTATAACGCATATAACCGATCAATGTCACAAATCGCGAGAATCAAATACAGTATCACATACTGGTATTATTCTCGGTCCCACACATATCTCATATGCGCTCCTATTTCATTTCGCTTGAGCCAGGAAACCTCTGTGTAGGACTCTAAAGACTCGTCAATACGCCGGCAGCAGGTGATGATCATATCAAACACCCACAAGCCGCAAGCGGTCTGCTAAACGTAACGGCCACCCGGGTATTGAGTGATCAGAAGATCGACGAGCAAGCCCACTCACACTCCTGTGAATCCAACCAGTAACACTTACCGTACAGTCCGGTCTGTTCGTCTGATATGTCGCATATCTCGCCTAGGGGTGGTAAACGTCAGACCCCAGTAGCTCGATAAGTCATGCCGATATAAGGTCCATAACATGTATGAAACTACTGATAACACTTACCAGTAGATCACTGCAACCCTGGCCAGGGATTTCCAGTTATGGCCAGTCGAGCATAGCGCAACATCAACCCCCAATACCGGGAGAGACGAATCCCCTCCTATCGCTCATTGCCTCCATGTGAATCGGGACTGTACCCAAAAACCACCTGTTTGCACGACTCAGTAGAGCCGTGGTAGGGTGGAAATCAAAGCACAGTGGGAGACACACGAGACTCTATGACGATCTCGGGTCAACAGACTAAGCTGTACCAGTGTCACCAGAGAACTGCCATCTGACGTGAGGTATAATACCATCTGGGAGTTCTCGGCGAGTCCGTTCAGTGTACCCAGTCTCCACTGAGCACCCGCATACCATCTCTGATGTCAAACACCAATGGATATGGGATCATCC
The DNA here is from genome assembly GCA_030015575.1 of Agapanthus africanus. Classification (NCBI taxonomy): domain Eukaryota; kingdom Viridiplantae; phylum Streptophyta; class Magnoliopsida; order Asparagales; family Amaryllidaceae; genus Agapanthus; species Agapanthus africanus. The sequence continues at coordinate 521,809,072 of JASDDO010000016.1, read as the reverse complement.
ATCGCCCATCACATGGGTCGAGAAGATATACGCTAGTCTACTCTGGAATATCGATGCCCCGTCTCGATATTCCCACGACTAGGAACATTGAAGGATGTACTCATGGACTACCCAGGCCCCACTAGTATGATCTACATCATAGTCCTGGAAGTTGAGTACACATCCTAAGGGCTTTATCAACATGTAATAGAGAGACAGAAAGTATACATGTTAAGATAAAGAGCAACCAGATAGCGTACTATCATGTCGAGCAAGAAAGTCCTACCTTTATATGTCCCAGCATCCATTACAATATACATCCAATGCACAGTAATGGCCTCTAGGGCATACATATAACTAACGGAGAAGTGGAAAGTAAACCCACCACAGCCGCACACTCCTAAGAAGATGGATACACCGGGGGCAACGTGCTCTTTTGTTGAAGAAGCCCCATGGGAGGTGGCTCTTTCGGCCAAAACCAAAAGGATGCTGAATGATCTTCAGACATGCCCGGCGATCAGGTGGAAGAATCCGCTGGAACCCCAGATCATCGAAGGGTTGCTGAAGCCGCGCCTAATTCCAAAGATTGGTGGTGATAGCCAAAGCTCGCACACCCAGCCGTCGAAATCTTCGAAGAAGAAAAAGAAACCCAAGAAGCCCGTGAAGCCTGATGACAAGAGCACGGACCTGCAGAGACAGATCGACGCGCTAGAAGAGTACAACCAGAAGGCGTGGACTCTAATCATGCTCCAAGAGTTGCTCGGCCATGTCCTTGAAGACGGAGATGATGGAGAAGACTCGTCGGATGAATCTGAAAATTACATAGCAAGTTGCCATGTGATCTCTCACTCATCGATAAACGATGAAGAAGTTCCTTGCACCATGAGACTGGGGGCAGGTCCTGAACTGGAACTTCCAGGGCCGTCAGACGAAATGATCGACGCATTCCTGAACGAAGCTCTTCTGAAAAGTAAAGCTGATCGGGAACGTGAGATGGCCATATTTGAAAAGGCCAAACGCCGGCGACTGGACGAAAGGGTCAAAACACTTCTGCCGGATCAAGAGACATCCGTCACGGATAAAAACAAGTTCAAGACGAGTAAAAGGTTTGCTAAAGCTATATCGATGGGAATGAGGCTACCACCCTCCGAAGGAAACACTGTCGGTGAAGCAGAGATGCATCCTAACTACTGCTCATATCATCGAAAGATTTCGCACCCCATCAAAGAATGCGACGCTTTTAAAAGATGGTGGCAGGGATATGTTGCTCACCGGCAACATTTTAAGTAGATGAAACGCAAAACTCGTCGGGAGCGAAGAAATACGACCGAAGAGCATAAAGGAACTACCAGCTACTGTCGCGTGGTCAACACCGGAGGATCGCAGGTTCTCACCTTCGGGAGCGACTCTGATGAAGAAATGGCTCTCGGTCCTCTCTTTAAAGAGTCCACCTTGGGAAAAGTGGAAGAACCAAAGACCTGTGAAAATATTCAGCTACGCAATCGTATGCTGCCCGAAAAGAATCTTGGGCCCTCGAATAGTGGGTCGAACAGAAAAGATAAGGGAAAAGAAAAGGTCTCTGAGGATATCGCCCTAGATGACCAAGTCATGAAAGAGCTGACCGCCAAAGACCCGCCAAAGAAAAGTAAAGTGGACTACAAAATTCTGGCACACTTGAGGAAGTTACCCCGTAGCTCAGCATTCTCGACGCTCTTTTACTATCAAAAGAAGCAAGGGACTCATTGATCAAGGCGCTACAAGAGCCGGGGCAATTCCAAGCTTTTCTCGCCGAAGAAAAGATGAAGGACGAGCTGGAAAAAGTACACACAGCCGATGTTACCTTCGGCGATGAAGATCTCCTCCTCGGGACGTGCGAGCACAACCGTCCCCTATATGTCTCCGGGTACTGTCATGACATCAAGATAGGTAAAATTCTGGTCGATAATGGGTCCTCCGTCAACCTCCTTAACGTGAGGGTGTTGAAGGAAATATGCATGAGCGTTCAGCACCTCGCTCGTGATAAAATCACCATCTCCGGCTTCGATTCCCAGTCATCACGGACCCTCGGGTCGGTGATACTGACGCTGCGCTTCGAACTAATCGTCACAGATATTAAATTTCACGTCATCGATGCCAAGACATGCTACAATGCTTTGCTTGGTCGGCCTTGGTTACACGAGTACAACATCATCCCTTCTACACAGCATCAGTGTATGAAATACTTCAAGGATGGTCTCGAGTATACCGTAACAGGAGAGCTGAACCCATTCTCCGTAAACGAAGTCCGAAAGTACGAAGATGCAAAATACTTCTTACCAGACCTTGAAGACACAGAGAGATGTCATAAACCGGAGAATAAAGCTATCACCACTATCCCGGTCTTCGGGAGTGATACCGAGGAAGAGGAAGAGATAGTTTATTCAGGGCCGCTCCAGTACAACAAACCAGGACCGTCCGCTCTTATGTTGATCTTTGGCAGCGATTCGGAAGATGAGGTCCATGCTATATTCTCTGCTCGGCCTTCAATACAAACCTTCACTGATGAAGAGCAAAATTTGCAAGTTGCCATGGTTCCGCCCAAACATCATAAAGAACTAGACGCGCTTAATACCTACAGTGTGGAAGAGCTGCAGACGTTCTATGTCCCTCCCAGACGAGAAGGCGAAAAGGCGATCCTATTCTACCGATCCGGGGAAACCAAAGTGGAGAAAGAAATCTGGCACGACGCGGATTCTACACTTGACAGGCTTCAGCCCATCCGTTTGCCCAGATATTACACGAACGGACTAAAAAGGCTGTTAAGGAGCCAAGGCGTACCTCTTAAGCAAACTGCGCGACAAGCACGATTCTATAACAGGATCTGGAACGTTCCCGGAACTCAGCGCAAGTTGCCCAATGGGAGAATGGAAACGATCGGGCTTAGATATGTTCGGTCCGAGAAACGGGAGCAATCCCGCGACTGTTACGTCATACATGACTTTGATGAAGAAGGAGATGCTCTGTGGGAAGATGCTAACCCTGAACCAGAAAGAACTCCCACCGTGAAAATGGCCAGTCCATCGTTCGAAGAACAAATGGACAAGCTTATAAGGGAAGCAGGTCAAAAGGTTCGAGACGACCATAATCGTGAAATGGCCATTTACGAGAAAGCCAAGACGCAACGCCTTCTTCAACAGGCTGTGAAAAATGAAGATGCTCCTCCGTGCCAAACCGTTGTACAAAAAGCCCGACGCAGAGGCAGAAACAAACCAAAGAGCAGGAAAGGCGTTGGACAGCGACAAAGCGGATCAAAAAAGCCACGCGATCCGAAATCGAGCGGCCAGGATTCATCTCTTATGAAGAAGATGGGTCGAGCATACTCTTTTGCCCAAGACAAGACAAAGAAGATACTTGATCTCGCCATGAGACATCAAATGATTACACTCCCGGAGTCCAAGCACCCCGAGCAAGCAGGCGAAGTCTCTCATCCGGACTATTGCTCCTATCATAGGGCAATAGGACATCCTATTGAAGATTGCTTCACCTTCAAAAACTGGGTCGAAGATCAATATCGACAAGGCAGATTCGCTCTATCCAGCAGTTGGAGGGTAACCCCGCCGCAGAAGCATGAACCCAAATCCACGAGGGTAGAATCAGATCAACATAGGTCTTGGAAGCGAGCTCGTACCTGTCATATGATAACGCTATCAAAAGAAGAGCCCGACGGTATGAATGACCTCCCCTGGTGCTTCGAAAACAATGATGATGAGGTGATCTCAGAGTTTCCACTGGCGCCGAAAGAGCTGGAGGATGGAATACATACTACTGCAGATGATCTCAAGAAAATCGATCTGGGGACGACAAGCGGCCCGCGGCCGACATTCGTCAGTGAGTTGCTGTCTGAAGGACGGGTGGCCACATTAAAGGACGTGCTCATGCAGTATAAAGATTGCTTCACATAGAATTATTCCGAGATACCAGGACTAGACCCAGAGATTGCGGTTCACAAACTGGCCATATCCCCAGACGTCAAGCCAATCAAACAAGCACCAAGAAGGATGCGGCTCGAGCTTGAGATGAGCATCAGCGCCGAGGTCAAGAAGCTGATCGACTCTGGCTTCATCCAAGAGGTTCAGTATCCTGACTGGATTGCCAATATCGTCCCGGTAATGAAGAAAAATGGGACAGTGCGCATATGTGTGGACTTTCGGGATCTCAATAAAGCCTGCCTGAAAGACGACTTCCCAGTACCTGTTACTGAGTTAATGATAGACAATACGTCCACCCACGAAGTCTTCTCCTTCATGGACGGATCGTCAGGATATAATCAGATAAAGATGCATCCCGAAGACTAGAAGCATACCGCTTTCCGGACCCCTTTGGGTATATTCTGCTACAAGGTGATGCCCTTCGATCTAAAGAACGCCGGTGCCACCTATCAGAGGGCCATGACGAAGATCTTCGATGACCTCATACATGAAATCGTCGAATGCTATATCGACGACCTCGTGGTGAAAAGCAAATCATACGAGGAACATCTAGAGCATCTGAAGATCGTGTTTCAACGCCTTCAGCAATACAACTTGAAGATGAACCCTTTCAAATGCGCGTTCGGTGTTTCCTCAGGCAAATTCCTAGGATTCATCGTCCGACACCGAGGCATCGAGATAGATCCGTCAAAGATCAAGGCAATTATGGAGATGCCCCTGCCAAGGACTCTCAAGCAATTGCGGTCTCTCCAAGGGAAGCTCGCGTATATTCGGCGATTTATAGCCAATCTTTTAGGCAAGTGTCGTCCTTACAGTCACCTGATGAAGAAGGGAACCCCGTTCGTCTGGGATCACAAATGCCAAGGCGCACTGAACGAAATCAAGCAATACCTGCAGAATCCGCCAGTACTGGCCACTCCGGCCAAGGGGAAACCTCTCGTTCTGTACACAACCGCCCTCGAAGGTTCTTTAGGTGCGCTATGGGCACAAGAGAACGACCAAGGGAAGGAGAGAGCGCTCTACTATTTGAGTCGAGTTCTGCTGGGGGCAGAAAGCAATTATTCTCCCATCGAAAAACACTGCTTGGCATTGATCTTCGCGATAACGAAGCTCAGGCACTATGCGTTGGCGCATGAAGTCCGCCTCATATCGAAGGTGGATCCTCTCAAGTATTTGATGTCAAAAGCCATATTGACGGGGCGACTCGCTAAATGGGCCCTGCTCTTGATGGAGTTCTCAATAACTTATCAGCCTTTTAAGGCAGTAAAGAGTCAGGCCATCGCCGACTTCCTCGCTGAGCATCCGATACCTGCCGATTCTCCCCTGAATTGTGAACTGCCAGACCAGCATGCGTTTGACACGATTAACGGGAGTGATACACGATGGGAACTTTATTTTTATGGAGCATCTTCCATGAAGAAGCGCAAGCAAAGCACCCCTATAATCAAATCAGGGGTAGGCCCCATCTTCGTAACTCCACAAGGGGGATAATGCGCTTCGCTTTCTCTTTAACAGAGCCGAGGACAAACAATGAAGCCGAGTATGAAGCTTTGATAGCAGGTCTCGAGATCGCCATCGACATGGGGATTGAAAACCTCCTCATATACGGAGACTCCCAGTTGGTCGTTAGTCAAGTAAACGGCGACTATCAAACGTGCAAACCAGAACTGGTAAAGTACAGCGAGAGGGTACAGCGACTGCAGACCCAAATACCTTCCTACATCTTGGAAAGTATACCGCGTGCAGAAAATAGCAAAGCGGATGCACTAGCTAAGCTCGCTAAAGAACTGGCCGACGAGAACTTCGATGACACGAGAATCGTTGTGCAAAGCCGTCGGGTTCTTGCGCCGGCGGAAATATCTCCTGAGTCATCCGAAGAAAAAGGAGCGACTGAGCAAATGGCTATGAAAATAAAAGACCAGGAAAAGGCTGAGGATTGGAGAGAAGTCTTTATAGACTACTTCAAATCCCGTCGAACGCCTGAAGATGCGTCCTCAAAACATCAGCTCATGAAGCGAGCCCTATCTTTCGTCTTCGTCAATGATACCCTGTATAAGAGATCATTTGACTCTTTATGGATAAGATGCCTGGGACCTAAAGAGGCAAAGAGAGTCATCCAAGAAACTCACGATGGACTCTGTGGTTCTCACCAAGCCGGGCCGAAGATGAAGCTGAAGATCAAACGGATGGGTTATTATTGGCCCACGATGATCCAAGACTGCCTCGAATACGCGACGCAGTGCCACTCGTGCCAGATTCATGGGGACTTCATCCATCAGCACCCGAATCCGCTACATCCGACAGTGGCTAGCTGGACGTTCGAAATGTGGGGGACTAACATAATCGGCCCCATCGAACCAGTATCGTCCAGAGGACATCGATTCATTTTGGTGACAACTGATTACTTCTCCAAATGGGCAGAAGCAGTACCGTTGAGGGTAGTAAAGACGGAGAATATCCTCCATTTCTTCAAGACACACGTCATTTATCGGTTTGGAACTCCACGACGGGTTATCTTCGATAATGGGCCAGCCTACAGAAGCCACAAGATCAGCCGCTTCGCACAACAGCACAACATAGACTGGAGATACTCCTCAGTTTATAATCCCCGAGCTAATGGTCTAGCCGAGGCTTTCAACAAGACCTTGACGAAGATCGTGAAAAAGACGGTGTCCCGAAATAAGAAAGACTGGCACGAGAGACTACATGAAGCTCTCTGGGCGTACCGAACGACGTTCAAAACAGCCACGAATACGACGCCGTGCGCATTGGTATTCGGTACGGAGGCAGTACCCCCCCTTGAGATAGAGCTACCCTCTCTACGAGTAGCAGTTCGTTACGAGCTAACGGACGAAGAGAATGCTCACCTTCGCCTTGAGGAGCTCGACGCCCTTGATGAAACCCGGCTCATAGCGCAACAAAATCTAGAGGCTTATAAAGCAAAGATGACGCGTTCATATGAGAGATTGACTAGGCCGAGAACGTTCCGCCAAGGCGAACTCGTGTTAATGGTCAAAAGACCTATGATTCCCAATCGTGCTAAGCGGGGGAAATTCGAGCCGAACTATGAAGCCCCGTACATCATAGACAAGGTCTACCAGGGTGGAGCCTATCTACTCATGGACATGCATGGTGAAAGGCCCTTCAGACCAATAAATGGTCGCTTTCTGAAGAAATACTACGCTTGACGAATCATGGCCTAGGTCAACGATAGATGACGACGACTGTGTCCGCTTTCTATCTTCCTAAGACTAAACTCTGTAGGTAGTAGCCGTCTTCCTTAACAACGGACCGAAATGTCCTTAAACTAACAACGGACCGAAACGTCCTTAAACTAACAACGGACCGAAACGTCCTTAAACTAACGACGGACCGAAACGTTCCTAAACTAACGATGGACCACTATGTCCTAAAACTAGCGTTGACTGAGATGTCGATAAACTACGGTGGATTGCAACATCCTAAAGCTGATACAAAAAAAAGAATAAAAAAAAGAGAGAAAAAAGAAAACGGTATGACCATAAGCAAAATGGGCACGGATGAAAACCCGAAAGGGCTCCATGAGTAAAAACAGCAGGGCTACCGGCGAGTTTTGTGAAAACCCGAAAGGGCGCAACCTCGTTAGAATAAAAAGAAAAAAAACGGTACGTCCATAAGCAAAATGGGCATGGATGAAAACCCGAAAGGGCTCCGTGAGTAAAAACAGCAGGGCTACCGGTGAGTGTTTGTGAAAACCCGAAAGGGCGCAACCTCGTTAAAAGATACTTGCAGGGTCCTCTCGACTTTGTAAGAAGAAACCACTTGCGTGAGATCCTTACGACTCACAAGGGAGAAACATACTTGGGGATCCTCACGATTCCTAAGGAGAAATTACACTTGCGAGATCCTCACGACTCGTAAGGAGAATCCTCTTATGGGACCTTCACGGCTCATAAGATTCAAAAGTTTTAAGCTACAGGGATCTGAACTTGTTCTTAAGCAGCCCCCACAACCTCCAATACTGTCCTAAAAGCGGCTCAATGCTGACCCTTGTATGCAATCCACGGGCGCGAATAAACATTCCCTGACAAGGTCCCCCCCCATGGCTAGGGATATGTCTGCACGGTGAACTGCCCTTGTAAGTCCTCTCGATTTATAAGGAGAAAACACTCTTGTATGATCCTTACGACTTATAAGAGATCATACGATTAGGAATCCTCATGACTCCTAAGGAGAAAGCACACCTACGAGATCCTCACGACTCGCAAGGAGAGATACCTTTATGAGACCCTTACGGCTCATGAAGTCAAAAGCCTTAGTCGACAGAATCCTAACCATGTCTACTAAGCCACCTTTGCTCGACATCGACGAAGGCAAATGATGATTCGTTCCTGGCAATATCCCAGTTGTAGCGGTGCTGATGCCGAAATCGGTGTTTAATTCCGAGCTTGCAGCGAAAAGCCAGCAAGCCATACATGCATACGGAATAGCCGAAATGATGGGGCAACTTGCAAACAAAATAAGCAAGTAAAAATGTACGCATGCAAAATAGCCGAAATGATTGGGCAACTCGCAATAAAAAATAGCGAGTAAAAATAAAACAAATAGCCGAAATGATTGGGCACCGCGAAGAAATAGCCGAAATGATTGGGCAATCGCGACCTTCGCGATATAAAGCTGAAATGATAGAGCATCGCGGAAAGAAATAAAAAAAAGTGAAATTTACGCCCTACAGGTGATATCATGTCAATCCCTGTATACAATCCAGGGACGCAAACAAAGAGGGAATCACACCCTTCCTCCCCAAGCTTCATCAGAAGAAGATGCCAAATCTCAATGGTTCATAGACAGCCTAGAGATCATCTCAACATTCATCTTATTACAACGGACACAATATCAAGCAAAGCGGAACAGCGGCAACTCCCAGTTCCATGACTCGGCGGTGTACAGATGACCGAGAGTCAAACTCCGACTCCGTGAAATGCGGATAAAGTCAAAAATTCCTGGCTACGTGGAACGCGGATTATGTCATTCCTGACCCTGTGGGAATCGTCTAGAGCGGATTCTGGTCCTCGCAGAGCACAGAAATGACCCCGTGTGAAGCATCCAGAGCGGAGCCTGGTCCTCGCCGAACACGGCAGTGAACCCGTAGGAAGCATCCAGAGCAAAATTCCTGGCTACGTGGAACGCGGATTATGTCACTCTTGACCCCGTGGAAAACGTCCAGAGCGGATCCTGGTCCTCGCAGAGCACGGCAATGACCCCGTGTGAAGCATCCAGAGCGGAGCCTGGTCCTCGCCGAACACGGCAGTGAACCCGTGGGAAGCATCCAGAGCAAGATTCCTGGCTACGTGGAATGCGGATTATGTCACTTCTGACCCCGTGGAAAACGTCCAGAGCGGATCCTGGTCCTCGCAGAGCACGGCAGTGAACCTGTGTGAAGCATCCAGAGCAGAGCCTGGTCCTCGCCGAACACGGCAGTGAACCCATAGGAAGCATCCAGAGCAAAATTCCTGGCTACGTGGAACGCGGATTATGTCACTTCTGACCCCGTGGAAAACATTCAGAGCGGATCCTGGTCCTCGCAGAGCACGGCAGTGAACCCGTGTGAAGCATCCACAGTGGAGCCTGGTCCTCGCTGAATGCGGCAGTGAACCCGTGGGAAGTATCCAGAGCAAACATTGGACTGTGAGGTTCTTAAACTCATGGACTATGATGTCCTTAACCTCGACCGTGATGTCTTAAAACTAATATAGGACTGTGAGGTCCTTAAACTCACGGACTATGATGTCCTTAACCTCGACCGTGATGTCTTTAAACTAACATCGGACTGTGGGATCCTTAAACCCATGGACTATGATGACCTTAACCTCGACCGTGATGTCTTAAAACTAATATTGGACTGTGAGGTCCTTAAAAATCATGGACTATGATGTCCTTAACCTCGACCGTAATGTCTTAAAACTAACAACGAACTGTGGAGTCCTTAAATCCACGGACTATGATGTCCTTAACCTCGACCGTGATGTCTTAAAACTAACAACGGACTGTGAGGTCCTTAAACTCACGGACTATGAGGTCCTTAACCTCGACCGCAAGGTCTTTAAACTACGGTATCCTGGAAAACGTCCAGAGCGGAGTCTGGTCTTCACAGAACACGGCAGTGAACCCATGGAAAGCATCCAGAGCAACCCCTGACTCCGTGAAATGTGAATAAGGAAACCTTCATCCATCACTTGTGGGTCCTCACGACTTATAAGGGAGTAAATTCTCTTGTGAGATCCTTACGACTTTCAAGAGAAAACACACTTAGGAATCCTCACGATTCCTAAGGGGAAAATACACCTATGAGATCCTCACGACTCATAAGGAGAAAAGTCTTTATGAGACCCTCACGGCTCATGAAGTTGAAAAGCCTTAGGCAGCAGATCTGAACCTGCTTCCTAAGCCATCGCTACCTCTCGAAGAATTCAAAACGGAATGCTCTCTATCAACTATAGGCTATGCTTACTAAAGTAACATGCCGGTAACAAAGAAAAGACAAGAAAGCAAGAGATGACACAAAATAGTACGAAAGAAATGTATCTTTTATTCATAAATTCGATTGGGTACAAAATACATCATATGAAAGAATAAAAGAACAAATACCTTTTATTCAAAATTACAAATGGTACAAAAATCTTTATTGAGAGGAAAGCGCCTTCAATAATCCAATCAGCCGCTCGCGCACTTCCCTCAGCTCCTCTTCCTGATCAGCTGCCGCGGCCAACTCCGCTTCGACCTGGGCTCGCTGCTGCAAGTAAGATGAAAGTTGTTCCTCGACGGCCCGCTGAGTTGCTTCACGATCTTGTGCATCCCGCTCAATGGCGTCGAGCTTCTGCCTTAATGTTAACCCATCAGAAATACATCGCAGAAGGCCTTTGAAGATAACTTTCAACTGGGCAGCATTCGCATCAACCTCAGCATGTAGTCGAACAGACTCGCTTGAAGTTTCTTTACATTCCCTCTGCTTTAAACCCGTTTCTTGTTCAAGATGGCGGAAGTAAGAAGTGCTCTACTCGATCCACGCAGCCCGTTGAGTGCTCATAGCCAGAATCTCAGGTGCAGGACGCCTAAGCTCAAGCTCTTGCAAGCAAGCCTCGATTTCCCTGCAGCGATTAACCCAAGACTCAACGACGTCCTCGCGATGAAAGTTCATGAGTGTCGCCAGCATAGGGTTAACCTCTGTGGCAAAATCCGCAGCAGATGTGGGAGTCTCCGCGTCAAACTCCTCGATATATTCGCTCAGCATGCGTAGACTGGTCACAGCACCTTTGGATGATGGACGCCTGGAAAAAGGCCCTGTCGGCATTATAATGCGAGACTCGAACGGGGCTGGAGTCGAGGTGATTGCTGCAAAATAGATCATAATCAGATGTCGGCTCAGGAAATAAAGAAAATACACAAAAAGTAGAGTCTACTATACCGGTTGCAGCACGGGGCAAAGCTGGGAGTATTGGTGGCGTAACGACGGCCTCGTCCCCTCCTTCAATTCGTAAGGCTACAAGCAAGATGAAGAAGAGTTAGCAGTAGTGCAACTGCCCATTAAAGAAAAGGACGTCGTTTAGAGAAAATACTCACCGACACCGGCAGGTGGACTAATCTCTGATAAGAAGGAGAAGTGTGGGTGCAGCACCTGATACAGGTGGTCAAAAAGAACTCCTGCAAAAACACGATAACGCAATGTCAGTACATGAATTATACAGCTGAGAGATAAGACTGATGGGTCAGAAATCCATACCTTCCAGCATTTACGACGGTGCGAGAGAAGGTAGAGAGGTGGTCACCATTAGGGTGGTAACTGACGGTGCTGCCTCGGGTAGCTCGACATCAGCACTAGCCGCACCTGCATTAGAAACAAGATAAACCCTGTCAGGAAAGATTGCAGAATAAAAAGAAGGGCGGTAACCTAAAATCTACCTGACGAGTCGCCAGCCAAAGCCGTGACGAGTACATCACTTGATACAACAACGGCGTCTCCCTCCTCCATCGAGGTGGTCTCACCTCCCGTCGCCTTGTCCCCTGACTCCACAGGAGCCGTCGTCATGCTTGCGATGCCGAGAGATGACAAAGAACCGTAGGTAGGGAGAGCAATGATCGGAGCGGTGCCTGACTCTTGAGAAAGAGCGGCCATCTCGGGCCCAGCAATTGTACCCATTTCGCTCGCCACCACCTCAGGCTCAGTGATTGTAACCGTCTCATCCACCGCCGCTTTGGGCTCCGCCGTGGTAGCCGTCTCGTCGGCCACTACCTCGAGCCTGGCAATCGCGACCACGTCATCTGTTGCCGCCCCGGATTCGGGAATAGCAGCTACCTCCTCCACCGCTCCCTAAGGCTCGGCGGTCGCTGCCACTTCTTCGGGAAGACTCGGCTCTTCAAAGATAAGATATATGAGAAGTGATAGCTTAAAACTTTGACAACAGAACCTCAAGGCACATTACCTGGAGTTGAGTTACCGTTGGCTTCCCGAGCCGCATGTGCCGTCCGTCTGTGAGCAGTAGACAAGGCGACCGGAGACTCCTCCGAAGGAGTGGCAGCAGGGGCAACGGCGCTCGAACCCGCACGCACAGCTAGAGCAGCATTACGCTCCCTTGCTGCGCGCCTCCGACGCTTCCTTTCCTCCCGGGCCGTCAAAGCAGACCTCCTAGAAGCCTCTTTCAAAAGGACATCATCGTCCACATCCAGGGTTACCTCTGGAGCCGTCAAGGCCTCCGTCATCGGTTGTTTAAGTAAGGCCTCTTTCGGCAGTACCGAAGAGGCCGGGACTTCGATAGCTGGCCCGGGAAGAACTTCCACATCAGCTTGCGGGATCGGCATCGTGGTCCCTGCGATAAGACGAAGAAAGGGTCAGATCATTCATAAGAAACGGAAGCAGAAACATGGCGAACCGAAATGTACCGAGGCCTAAGGATGCTCGAAGTCGTTCCTCTTTCTCAAAAGTCTTGAGAGAGGCAGCGAGAGCTTCTTCGGTAGAGATGCCTATTAAAGAATGAAAAGCGTCAGTCAAAAAAAAGGAGAGAATAATACAAGTATGATGCAATGGCGAAAAATACAACTAAAGACTACCTGATCGCGCGAGGATAGCCAACCTCTCTTCGCGTCCTGCCAATCGCTCGGAAGCTGCAATGGCAGCCGCCAGATCAGTATTATCTGGCGGCATGAACAAGCCTTCATTGGTCCCATACTCGCTCAAGCCCTCACTATAACGAGCATGAGGCTCCTGGCCAAGTACCACGTCAAGAGAAAACATCGACCTTTTCTTCTTCTGAGAGCAAGCTCCGGTCGCAGCCAGCACCAGCTTGCGTTTCGTGGGCACTTTGGGACGGCGAGTCCCGATATCCGAGACCATGCCAGATTCGGGTGAAGCTACGTTTACTGTCTCCACGGGAGCATGAGACACCGATGGCACGTCCACCGTCTCCACAGGATCACGGGGCAATCCACGCGTGGGGCTTAGCATACGTGGAGGCTCAACTGCAGCGGCCTCTCTTAGCGGAGGGGGCACAGCGATCCGTCGCCTTAAAGGGACATTGCGATCACTGGCAGGGGCCCACTCTTGCTGTAACGTTTTGAAAATCGTTTCGGTGAAATTTCGAAAAAACGGTAAAATAAGGGGGTTTTCTGTAAAAAAGTCAAAATGCAAATATCTTTATAATAAAATTAAATATACATATTCTAGCTATGTAATTGCTAGTATTTGGTGTTTATTGAGCCACTGGTGAAATTTCAAATTTTCTGAAATTTTTTCCGAAATTAATTATTTTAATATTATTTTAAGCCGTCACTAATACATTTAATTAGGGAAAATTACAAATTGGAATGAGTTGAAACAAATTTTGTGCATCATAAAACATTAAATAAAATTTTATCATGTGGTTTTTGAAATGAAATCGTTTGCCAAAACGGTTTAGAAAATATCGAAAAAGGCTTTTTTCGGTGAATTTAGTGTTAATGGTTGTTTGGGGTATAGTATTTATCATTTTCCCACACACCCACACTCACACACCCTCATTTCTACTCCTCTTTTCTGCTGAAATCAGCAGCCCTCCCCAAACTTTTCCCCACTTCTTTTGATAAAAGAAAAGAAAATGAAAGAAAAGGAAATAATAGAAAATTGAAGCATGGTCTTGTGTTGACTTGGGTCCCTTCTCTCTCCTTGACTTCACACACACCAACCACACTCAATCCCTCCTATTCCTGGCCGAAATCTGGACAGCCCTCCCTTCTCTTGAATCCTCACTTTCTTCACATCAAAAATCCTCCAAAATTGCTTCAAAATCCATATAAAAACATCACTAATCCCAAATCCAACTCCTACCCATTATTTCTTGCCTATCTAGCATGGATCTAGGAGCATGGAAGCTACTTTTGGAGGCTAGGATTTGCATGCTAGATCCTTAATCTTGTGAGGTATAAATCAAGACCTTTTGTTAAATTGTTGTTTGAATACCTTAAATCAAGCATTATTAGTTATTAATTTGGGTTTAATTGTATGTTTGGAAAAAATTAGTAAGGGTTTATGAAATTCAAGTTAGGTTTTTTATTATGTAATTGTGGTTGCAATTATAGTTCTTCATATTGTGAAATGAAAACCTCATCAAATTTCTAGTTTGCAAATTATTAGTTTGGAATTGTAATAATTAAGCTATATTGCTAGCTAGGTTTTTGTAAACCAAGAATTTGATTATGAGAAAAATATAATTAGGTTTTTTCATGACTTCATTAACATTATTAAGTGTATTTTAATACTTTAGTTCATGAAAATCCAAGCTAGATTGTGGTTTGTGCAATTTTTTGCTATAAAATTGTTAAAATTTGGGTATATTGTAAACTAGAATTTTGGAATTTATGGAAATTGATGAGAATAAATTATAGGAATGGTTTATATGACTTTGTTATGATATTTAGTGAATTTTGTGGCCGCTAGATTCGTTTAAACATCAAGATGTTGTATTAAAGCGGTTATTTTTGCTTATTAGGTTTTCGGAAAAATAGCTTTAAAGCGAATTTGAAGTTTTGGTGATTTTAACCCTATTATATATATATAATTAAGGTGTTGTGAAACCACGATTGATACGTTTGAGTTTTTCTCGATGGTTTGGCGTTTGTACGCCGACGTCGAGGGTTTTTGGGTTGATTTATGAAAGCAACCATAGGTTTTGACCTATGTGGGATTCACGTGTCGTTTTTGGGTCATGAGTCGGATTTTAATACGACACGGTGCGTTATGATATGTAGGTACCCCATGTGGACTTCGAGACGACAAGCAAGCGCGTGGCGACGTCGGCACCGGCTAGCGAGGACCAGGTGAGTAGATTTATATCTACGGGGAGAAGTCGGGTGGATGGCGTATAGCACCCCCGTAGTTCGTGGTGATGTATACGAATACGTATACACACACATATATATATTGATTATATTTTGTTTGAGTATATTGATGATAATATGGATATTTGGTGTTCTTGGATGATTTAGTGTCGCGAAACCCTAGAGTAGTGGTCGCACCACACATGCACACAACCACCCATACTTGCATACTTTCTTCTTTCATTTGTGCTTATTCAGGAATATATAGTTATGTGTTCACATGCAGATTTGAGGATGATACTTGGGTTTGAGATGAGTCGATGAGATTTGTGTTGAGGTTGTGATATCGGTGATATGGCAGGATTCGTATTTGAGATACGTCCTGATGTTATAGCGGGTCTTTGCACGACGATACGGTTGAATAGTGCTATAAATAAAATGGTCGACATGTGATCATGATATGAGATACGATATGCTAGGATATTGATACTAGGCCGTATTGGGCGATGTATACCCCTTGATGATGATATGTGCTGATGATATCGGTTTGTACGAGACTGTCGATCAGTAGTTAGATCATGACTATATTGATGATATTAGTATTGTACTAGACATAGGTCAGTACCCTGGACTATGATCTTGGATAAAGAGGATACCAGATGAATAGTGTGATGAATATGATATTGACCCGTACCCAGATTTGGGATGCCGTACGACGGATTTACGTACGAGCTATATATTGATGATTGATCCGCACTCTTGACTTGGGATTCCTGATTATAGATATGGTATCGGATATGATATTATTGAGGCGGGATCACCGACTATACATATACAGGTATGTATATGTATCGACTCAGATGATAGGCGGTTTCCTTACCTGTAGTTCAGCTTGTTAGTTCAGCCGTATAGTTTAGTGTAGTTGTTAGATTAGATTAGACTCCTACCTATTTCAAAACTAGCGGATCGTGGGTATTTTAAAAGACAGGTCAAGGGATCTACGGATATTTCAAAAGACGTATCCTTTCTTAAAACTACCGTAGCCCTATTTTCAAAACCCCACGATTCGTGTTATTTCAAATGGTACCATTGTTTAATATTTAGCTCCCGCTCATTTTGGTTGCTCGCTCCGCATCGCATACTTACATTGTTATTTCATATTGCATTGTTGACATTATGCTGTTAGGACACCAGCACCATTACCGATGATGCGTATGTACCACGTACACTTACTTGCCGGCTCACACACATCTTCATCGGTAATTGCCATGCCACGTACACCTTAGAAAATATTATTGCTTAACTTAGCTTGATAGCTAGTAGTTTGACATAATATTAGTGTACTTATCTTATATGCCAGCTTAGATATTGTAGTTATTACTTGTCACTTCATGCATACTGTTATTCATTGTTATGCCGTATTCATGGATTCTTATGCCTATATTCATGGGTTTATATGCTATTGATGATTTGGATTCGGATTTCTATGAGATTTTCTGGATTTGGGGGAAAACCGCAAAACTTGTATAAGCTTCTTCCCTCTCTTTTAAATAAAAAGTGCGGTTTTCCCATGATGTATGAGTCGTCCACCATGAGTTTGCTGATTGATTTCGAGACCCGATTCGAGGAGTGGAGGAACCGTTTCGGGTACATGGTGGGCCCGGTACGGTACCCCAGGGTAAGAGGATCGTGTTGTTGACGTTGAGTCTGGCAGGGGAGTACTACCGACCGGTGATATTACCCGACGTGTCGGATATCTGGAGGATACCGTCGTGGTCTTGAGATGGATGGTAGGGGCCGGTCTGGACTGACGGCGCCCTAGATATTGTGATTGAGACATTGAGATTTCGAGATATTGAGGTACAGAGACTGTGATACAGAGATATCGAGATATTGGGATTACGTTTTGTGCCGATGCTAGGCACTGTTTTATGCTGATTTCATTATGATACCTCATTTTAAAAATACAAAGGAAATCTCACTAAATTATGAAAACTGTTTCTTCATTTACATGTATTCTGTTTTCATGCATTCATACCTCATTCATATGATATATTGCTACTTGAGGCACTGACACAGGCACATGAGATTACACTCGGATTAGATATTTACCCTAACCTTTGTTATAGGCTGCATGTTATATATATAATTGAGGATATATTATGATCATTGACCTAGGTTGCGTTATTTATGCGATTTCTTTCCATAGATGTTTTTCTATTCACGAGTTGGCAACTTACCCCCGTTGTGCCCTAGTTTCTTGCAGGTTTTGCCGTACAGGTTTCATTACGGCTTTGCTGGCACTGCTTCCCATTTTCGGGTGACTTGCTAGTAGGTGGGTTTACTTATATCGTACCCCCATTATATATCTTGTATATCATTATTCTGTTGTATCTAGAAGTTCCATCAACCAAACATGTATTTATTTTTGAGATAGAGACCAGTGATGTTATTCTTTCGACCTTAGAGTCGCGCGTTATATTTCTGTTGATTTCTTGTGGTTTTGAGTTTCCTTTTGAGTTTTGATCCTCGCCGTTGGCGTTGTACATTATATTGCTTGTGTGGTTGTGGCCGTCGATTGACGAAGAGCTAGCTCCCGCTTGGGGATGCCTTTTTATTGATTTTGTATACTATTCATGTTGTATCCCATTTGGGGGCCAGTATTTACAAAGGAGACTCTGCCGAAATTTTCGGGAAATTTTTGATGTTTTTAAAAACCGCATAATTCGGCTTATGCTATTGAAACTACTTGCTTTAAGTTGGTTTTTCCTGCACTCTACATCTTTTCTTGGTTTGGATTTCTGGGTTTTCGGTTTACTTAGATTACGTACGCCTCGAGACGTTCGTAGTTTAAGTGCCGGTCATGTTCCGTACTTTCGGGTCGTGACAAAGTTGGTATCGGAGCGTTAGGTTTTACCTTCGGAGCGTAGGATGACCCTTGGTTGATGGAATAGGTGACTAAAGTAGAGTGACGTACCGTAGGTATGTTCCGCGGCATATTTACGATACGCTACTCCACTTAAGAAGCCTTAGGATGTATATTTCTTTGCTCAGTATTATATTCATTCCGATCTAGCCTCATCGGTACCAGTTATGGTTTTGCTGCTACGATTACGGGCAGGGAGAGCTACAGCTAGAGTTGCGGTCAGCACGAGCTCGTCATGAACGAGGACTGACCAGGGCGAAATTCCGGTGACACACGATTGCGGAGATGTGTCTTTTTACTGTGTTTCCGCGCCACGAGCGTTTGGCGGATCGCCTTTATGAGGTTACTCGGATGTGCTGATCGACACTAGAGGATTGAGCCAATGATAGAGGCCAGCCAGATTTTGATGACCGTTGGTGTATTGCTTACTCATGATGATTGAGGCACTGTTCAGCGTGCAGACGAGTGAGCCAGTTGTTGCTGCGAGCGACGAGATATCGCCCCATATGTTGGAGCTATTGCAGTACAGGTTGTACTAAGAGATGATAGAAGGTCGCTAGTCACCCGAGGATAAATGACTAGGACATGTGGTTCGTTCGCCTACCCGATGAGAGGTCATCAGATAGATTGATTCCAGCAAGAGACGACTTCACGCGGAGACGTTGAGAGTCGACAGAGACGATCGAATGTCAGAAACCTATTATTCCAAGTTTAAAGTATTCGGAAGGGCATGCAGGCAATTCTATGGACCCTCTAGAAGAATGAAACCCTAACTCGACTTAATGACCGTATGAAAGCCTTTGAACCTTCGGGTTTGCGGCAGTTCTACGGCGCCATTAGTGAGGCTTGGGTTTGCCCTTCTACGGCTGGACCACCGATGCTGTGGTATGTACTCGATACTATTAAACTGTGCCCAAGATGTTGAGCCCTTGGGGGATTATGAGGTTTTGACAATCGATTGGATGGTTCGACTTAATTCGGATGCTAGGTGATGAGATGCATTTCTTGGGAGATTCCCGATACGAGGATAGCCGTTGGAGCTCAGTCCAAGCAGCCGCGAGACGAGTCCAAAGCAGACGACATTAGAGAAAAGTGAAGTAAGAGGTTCATACCAGATCTAGATGAGATGACGTTCCACTCCGTCGACATCAGAGATGCGATGCGCATGCCGAGGCATGGTACTTGGATTTACCTTCCAGAAGGAGTCGCGATGAGTATGCAGTCGTTCCAGAGCAAGATGCAGATATAGGAAAGGACGATGACTTCGGGACAGTTGGCAGAGACGAGACATGGAAGAGACCGTGAGCAGGATTTCTTCCAGGACACTGCTGCAATGATACTTGCACCCAGGATCAGATGTGTCACGTACATTCAGAGAGCCAGAGGCCGACGCCAGTGATATGCTGTCTTACGAGTGGTCGCGATGATTGACCGAGAGATGACCAGAGAAGTGCCAGAATGGAATCATCCCCGTTAGCACACCTGACAGGGCCGATGAGCCGATGGACCGAGAGATTGGTAATTCACAGTGAAGACCTTGACCCAGGAGTGGTCATTGTTACGCACACCAGCAGGCCAGAGTTCATGATCATCGACGAGACGTCCCACTAGTGACCGTGACAGTTGGCCCGAGATTCTTAGAGGATGCACTTGAGCGGTACTATTCCGCCATTATTGATTTCGATGTTTTGGGTGATTTATTCGCATGATTTGATTTTGATGATTGAGGATTTACGATCTTTGCACAGTGTTGCACTTGATATCGTTTTCGTCCTTTGGTTTCACATGTTTGTGATTTTACGGTTTTAGACATTTGAGTTGATTTTGTGCGTATGCATGCACACGATTTGGTTCCTGCACTCTGTATAGTTTATATATGCTTGCAGTGCAGTGATACGCCTTTTGTGCACTTAGATGCACTGGACTTCGATTTCGATTGTGATACTCGACATTTGTTTTGTGCACCTTATGCACCTGATTTTATTTTGCGCATGTTCGGCGCTTGATATTGGATTTCATGATTTTGTGCATGATGGATGCCCCTGGTTTTGGGTTTTCGCGCATGTTGAGCGCATGTCTTGAGATGCGATTTTGGTGCACACCAGATGCACTAAATCGAGATTTTTTCGTGCATGTCAGATGCACCTGATTTTGCTGTCAGGCACAAACGTTGCCTACGACAGATGCTTTGTGCACACCCGATGCACTTAGATCTTGTTTCTGTGCACTTATATGGCACGTATATGGATTTTGATTGTCGTGCGCACCAGACGCACGTAGTATTCATACGCGTATTTTGGGATTGATTTCTTATAGAGCGGTACGTTTTTTTTATGATAATTGCGATGTGTTTTCGTACTAAGCAGGACTAGTCATAGGACAGTACCTGAATGTATTTTGCATGCATTGATAGCTATTGAAGGGAATTCCAAAAAGCGAGTTATAGTCTCAGTATTTACCTACGTGTCTGATATGACGCGAAACGTTTAAAACAAGGAAAACCCTTCTAAATTGTTTCCCAAAACGGCGGAATGTACATTTCAAACAAAGGTATATATGTATATAGCTATTTTCTTATGATAGACGTCCGCCACTGTGCAGTGTTATGTGCATTGCACAGCAACTTAAAGGATTTGGCATGCATTTCCTCCTGATATTTGCATGTATGGTTCCGATTTATAGCATATCGGTCTTGCTTGAGATTTGGCATTCGTGTCTTCACCTTGACTCCGATAATTGCGGGATTCTTGACGGAGTTTTGATTTCGAGTTATCTACTCATTACTCATGCGCATGCATTGCGCTATGATGTGTTTATGTATTTATGATTTCGGAGCCCCGGCGATTTGATGGTTTTGGCTGAAATATTTTAGTATTTGGGAGGGGGGGTTTTAATTTAAATTCGGGGACCGAATTTCTTTAAGGGGGGAAGATTGTAACGTTTTGAAAATCGTTTCGGTGAAATTTCGAAAAAACGGTAAAATAAGGGCGTTTTCTGTAAAAAGTCAAAATGCAAATATCTTTATTATAAAATTAAATATATATATTCTAGCTATGTAATTGCTAGTATTTGGTGCTTATTGAGCCACTGGTGAAATTTCAAATTTTCTGAAAATTTTTCCGAAATTAATTATTTTAATATTATTTTAAGCCGTCACTAATACATTTAATTAGGGAAAATTACAAATTGGAATGAGTTGAAAAAATTTTTGTGCATCATAAAACATTAAATAAAATTTTATCATGTGGTTTTTGAAATGAAATCGTTTGCCAAAACGGTTTAGAAAATATCGAAGAAAAAGGCTTTTTTTCGGTGAATTTAGTGTTAATGGTTGTTTGGGGTATAGTATTTATCATTTTCCCACACACCCACACTCACACACCCTCATTTCTACTCCTCTTTTCTGCTGAAATCAGCAGCCCTCCCCAAACTTTTCCCCACTTCTTTTGATAAAGAAAAGAAAATGAAAGAAAAGGAAATAATAGAAAATTGAAGCATGGTCTTGTGTTGACTTGGGTCCCTTCTCTCTCCTTGACTTCACACACACCAACCACACTCAATCCCTCCTATTCCTGGCCGAAATGTGGACAGCCCTCCCCTCTCTTGAATCCTCACTTTCTTCACATCAAAAATCCTCCAAAATTGCTTCAAAATCCACATAAAAACATCACTAATCCCAAATCCAACTCCTACCCAATATTTCTTGCCTATCTAGCATGGATCTAGGAGCATGGAAGCTACATTTGGAGGCTAGGATTTGCATGCTAGATCCTTAATCTTGTGAGGTATAAATCAAGACCTTTTGTTAAATTGTTGTTTGAATACCTTAAATCAAGCATTATTAGTTATTAATTTGGGTTTAATTGTATGTTTGGAAAAATTTAGTAAGGGTTTATGAAATTCAAGTTAGGTTTTTTATTATGTAATTGTGGTTGCAATTGTAGTTTTTCATATTGTGAAATGAAAACCTAATCAAATTTCTAGTTTGCAAATTGTTAGTTTGGAATTGTAATAATTAAGCTATATTGCTAGCTAGGTTTTTGTAAACCATGAATTTGATTATGAGAAAAATATAATTAGGTTTTTTCATGACTTCATTAACATTATTAAGTGTATTTTAATACTTTAGTTCATGAAAATCCAAGCTAGATTGTGGTTTGTGCATTTTTTTGCTATAAAATTGTTAAAATTTGGGTATATTGTAAACTAGAATTTTGGAATTTATGGAAATTGATGAGAATAAATTATAGGAATGGTTTATATGACTTTGTTATGATATTTAGTGAATTTTGTGGCCGCTAAATTCGTTTAAACATCAAGATATTGTATTAAAGCGGTTAATTTTGCTTATTAGGTTTTCGGAAAAATAGCTTTAAAGCGAATTTGAAGTTTTGGTGATTTTAACCCTATTTTATATATATAATTAAGGTGTTGTGAAACCACGATTGATACATTTGAGTTTTTCTCGATGGTTTGGCGTTTGTACGCCGACGTCGAGGGTTTTTGGGTTGATTTGTGAAAGCAACCATAGGTTTTGACCTATGTGGGATTCACGTGTCGTTTTTGGGTCATGAGTCGGATTTTAATACGACACGGTGCGTTATGATATGTAGGTACCCCATGTGGACTTCGGGACGACAAGCAAGTGCGTGGCGACGTCGGCACCGGCTAGCGAGGACCAGGTGAGTAGATTTATATCTACGGGGAGAAGTCGGGTGGATGGCGTATAGCACCCCCGCAGTTCGTGGTGATGTATACGAATACGTATACACACATATATATATTGATTATATTTTGTTTGAGTATATTGATGATAATATAGATATTTGGTGTTCTTGGATGATTTAGTGTCGCGAAACCCTAGAGTAGTGGTCGCACCACACATGCACACAACCACCCATACTTGCATACTTTCTTCTTTCATTTGTGCTTATTCGGGAATATATAGTTATGTGTTCACATGCAGATTTGAGGATGATACTTGGGTTTGAGATGAGTCGATGAGATTTGTGTTGAGGTTGTGATATCGGTGATATGGCAGGATTCGTATTTGAGATACGTCCTGATGTTATAGCGGGTCTTTGCACGACGATACGGGTGAATAGTGCTATAAATAAAATGGTCGACATGTGATCGTGATATGAGATACGATATGCTAGGATATTGATACTAGGCCGTATTGGGCGATGTATACCCCTTGATGATGATATGTGCTGATGATATCGGTTTGTACGAGACTGTCGATCAGTAGTCAGATCATGACTATATTGATGATATTAGTATTGTACTAGACATAGGTCAGTACCCTGGACTATGATCTTGGATAAAGAGGATACCGGATGAATAGTGTGATGAATATGATATTGACCCGTACCCAGATTTGGGATGCCGTACGACGGATTTACGTACGAGCTATATATTGATGATTGATCCGCACTCTTGACTTGGGATTCCTGATTATAGATATGGTATCGGATATGATATTATTGAGGCGGGATCACCGACTATACATATACAGGTATGTATATGTATCGACTTAGATGATAGGCGGTTTCCTTACCTGTAGTTCAGCTTGTTAGTTCAGCCGTATAGTTTAGTGTAGTTGTTAGATTAGATTAGACTCCTACCTATTTCAAAACTAGCGGATCATGGGTATTTTAAAAGACAGGTCAAGCGATCTACGGATATTTCAAAAGACGTATCCTTTCTTAAAACTACCGTAGCCCTATTTTCAAAACCCCACGATTCGTGTTATTTCAAATGGCACCATTGTTTAATATTTAGCTCCCGCTCATTTTGGTTGCTCACTCCGCATCGCATACTTACATTGTTATTTCATATTGCATTGTTGACATTATGTTGTTAGGACACCAGCACCATTACCGATGATGCGTATGTACCACGTACACTTATTTGCCGGCTCACACACATCTTCATCGGTAATTGCCATGTCACGTACACCTTAGAAAATATTATTGCTTAACTTAGCTTGGTAGCTAGTAGTTTGACATAATATTAGTGTACTTACCTTATATGCCAGCTTAGATATTGTAGTTATTACTTGTCACTTCATGCATACTGTTATTCATTGTTATGCCGTATTCATGGATTCTTATGCCTATATTCATGGGTTTATATGCTATTGATGATTTAGATTCGGATTTCTATGAGATTTTCTGGATTTGGGGGAAAACCGCAAAACTTGTATAAGCTTCTTCCCTCTCTTTTAAATAAAAAGTGCGGTTTTTCCATGATGTATGAGTCGTCCACCATGAGTTTGCTGATGGATTTCGAAACCCGATTCGAGGAGTGGAGGAACCGTTTCGGGTACATGGTAGGCCCGGTGCGGTACCCCGGGGCAAGAGGATCGTGTTGTTGACGTTGAGTCTGGCAGGGGAGCACTACCGACCGGTGATATTACCCGACGTGTCGGATATCCAGAGGATACCGTCGTGGTCTTGAGATGGATGGTAGGGGCCGGTCTGGACTGACGGCGTCCTAGATATTGTGATTGAGACATTGAGATTTCGAGATATTGAGGTAAAGAGACTGTGATACAGAGATATTGAGATATTGGGATTACGTTTTGTGCCGATGCTAGGCACTGTTTTATGCTGATTTCATTATGATACCTCATTTTAAAAATACAAAGGAAATCTCACTAAATTATGAAAACAGTTTCTTCATTTACATGTATTCTGTTTTCATGCATTCATACCTCATTCATATGATATATTGCTACCTGAGGCACTGACACGGGCACATGAGATTACACTCGGGTTAGATATTTACCCTAGCCTTTGTTATAGGCTGTATGTTATATATATAATTGAGGATATATTATGATCATTGACCTAGGTTGCGTTATTTATGCGATTTCTTTCCGTAGTTGTTTTTCTATTCACGAGTTGGCAACTCACCCCCGTTGTGCCCCAGTTTCTTGCAGGTTTTGCCATACAGGTTTCATTACGGCTTTGCTGGCACTGCTTCCCATTTCCGGGTGACTTGCTAGTAGGTGGGTTTACTTGTATCGTACCCCCATTATATATCTTGTATATCATTATTCTGTTGTATCTAGAAGTTCCATCAACCAAACATGTATTTATTTTTGAGATAGAGACCAGTGATGTTATTCTTTCGACCTTAGAGTCGCACGTTATATTTCTGTGGATTTCTTGTGGTTTTGAGTTTCCTTTTGAGTTTTGATCATCGCCGTTGGCGTTGTACATTATATTGCTTGTGTGGTTGTGGCCGTCGATTGACGAAGAGCTAGCTCCCGCTTGGGGATGCCTTTTTATTGATTTCGTATACTATTCATGTTGTATCCCATTTGGGGGCCAGTATTTACAAAGGAGACTCTGCCGAAATTTTCGGGAAATTTTTGATGTTTTTAAAAACCGCATAATTCGTCTTATGCTATTGAAACTACTTGCTTTAAGTTGGTTTTTCCTGCACTCTACATCTTTTCTTGGTTTGGATTTCTGGGTTTTCGGTTTACTTAGATTACGTATGCCTCGAGACGTTCGTAGTTTAAGTGCCGGTCATGTTCCGTACTTTCGGGTCGTGACACTTGCGATCGAGCAGCAGCCGCCTCTCTTCCCTGATCGAGCACCAGGCCCCGTATACGTTAAGGTCCCTTGGAATGCAACTCGGCTCGCTAATGAAGAAGTGAGAGCCCGTATTTAACCGCATAAAGTGATGCAGTGCACTCCGTATTCCCTCTCTAGTGGCAGCAGGTTCTTCCAAAAACGCCTCCAGTGGAACCCCCTGGTTATAACTTAGCTACTGGGCAAAATTATGGGGATTATATCTTATAAAAAGCGCCGCATCATTTTGCCTGAATACGAGAAAGCCCGGCCTAATGGAGTATAGGTGAAGAATCTCCCGGGCTTTCAACACAGAGGCCCCGTCCTTAAAAGTGTCACGCAATGCCATCACTGTTTTGGAAGTTTCCTGACCAATTGTCAGGACTTTGGCCGTGAAAGACATACCGGCTCCTACCGTGCGCGGACGAAGAAGCAACCCCCTAGCCTCCCGCTGAGACGGATTCACGATGGAAGCGTCAACCAGCCGCATAATTCTGGGAAATTTGCACTTCTCAAAAAACAGGGTCTTTTATGAATACCAAACACCCCGAGCACATGCATTTCCATCCACGAAGTAAAGTAGTGCATCGGGAAGTTGGCAGCTTGCACCCCCGGTTCAGTTATATCTGCCGCCACGCTAAGACCATGGTACAGGTGGGCCAGCCCGGCAATCCCGATGGCCACTTGTATTCCGGCCACCATTCGATGTGCTGGGTAGAAGACGGACGGCCTCATATAACGAGGGTGCATAGGGAGCGCGAACCAGCACAACCACAGCCCCAGAAACCCGAGGAAGAAAGTCTCCTCGTCGATGCCCGGAGCGGCGATTTCTGACAGAGGGATGATCGCGGCATCAGGGAGATAAAAGCCCTTCTGATCATCTTCCAGTACTGATTGATGGTCCAAGCCAAAGCCAAAGGGATCGTCGAGCTTGGCAAATTTTTCGCCTCGTTGCGATAGAATCTCCGGTCGAAGAAACCGAGTAATGAAGTCTGGGAAACTGACCCCCTGGCCTCCGGACTCCAAGAAAAGACTCTCGTACATATTCAGCACATTTATCAGACTAGGAAACTGGTGCCGGATGGCGTTCTCCGGTATTAGGCCCATCACCACTGGCTTGGTAGCGAAAACGTATTCGTCCGGAGGAAGTAGCTCCTCGTAGTGTTCCTCCCTAACCGGCAAACCGAAAATCTCAGCGAATTCTTCTAAGGAGATGTAGACTTCTCTGTCCAGTAGAAGAAAGGTATGGGTTGGGATGTTCCATTGCTCCAAAAACTCCTTAATCCACTGTGTCGGAGGAGCAGAATATTGGAATAGCGAGGCATAAACCGCAGGGTATAGACCGATCTTCAGCAAGTGCGCCTTCTTCACTGACAAAATGTACCTGGCCCACTGCAAATACCCGGCCGAATGTCGGGGGGTCAACCCAATGTTGTAGGGTTGTCCCCAAGGGCGCGACTCGCCCTGGCATATGCGCCGCCCCAAAGTATCCAAAGCCGCCGGCAGCTGCATGGGTATGGCGGCAATCGAAGGTTGAAGAAGACCCTCCGAAGTCCAATTGACAACCTCCACGGCGTAGTTCACCGGGGGTGCATCTGCATATGAAATCGACGAGATCGGCTCCGACGGCGTCGCACAGGAGAAGCTTTGACGACCTTTGATGATCTGGTCATACCATCTACCCCATAAGTGAAGGTTTTTGTGTTCCGGGTCATAGTCTTTGATAAGCGCGAGAACCTCCCGGTCCACCGGTGCCTCAGGGAATCCTCCCTCTGAACGGAAAAACGAGAAAGAAAGATCGGAAGACATGTCGCCTGCGAGAAAGAACGAAATTTAATTATCAGTATTATAACTTGATTTTAAAATCCCGACGCTCGGCACTTTAAGATTTGTACCACACTGCAATGCAGTGGAAAGGGGACCAAAGGTGGACCCACAAAATCCAGACGACAATGCATCAATTAATAAAACAGCCTCATCATTGGATGAGGCTGTCAATTAATGAGGAAATCCTCAAGGAATATTCTCATTGAATGAGAAATCCCTTGGAAAAAGGAGAAAGTCTCCCTTTGAGAGCAAAACTCTGCAACAGAGTGACACTTGTCAAACTATGGTCATGAAGGAATAAAATTCCTTAAAGAGCCTAGCTTTGTCATGATGATGTAAAATCCATCAAAGATTAATTAAAATTAACTCTTGAGAATTAAAATTCTGGGATCTTAAAGATCCATAAAAAAAAAACTCTTAAGAGTTCTTCATCAAAAGATCAAAAGATCTACATATTATCAAAAGAGCAGAGCTCTGATTCATGGGCTAAGAAACCCTAAGAAAAGATCTGTTTAGATCTATGGGTTCATGAGAGCAAGGCTCTGTTTATGAAACCCTAAAGGGGTTTTCTTTAGATCAAAGATCTATGAAGAGCAAGGCTCTGTTAATGGGTAAAAATCCTAATTTATTAAAATTAATTTAAATTTTACCTAAGTTTGGTAGAGTTCTAACTCTTGAAAGTTCTTGAACAAAAAAGCAAGGCTCTGAATAAAATTCTTAAGAAGAAGATGGAAATCATCTGAAGACCAAAATGTCCTATTTATAGGCGCTGAACTGCTTCCTCAACTTCTGAGTTAATCCAAAGGCTCAGATGTTGCCACCGCTGCACTCACGTGTGCGCCACTTGAGCGCAACGGTGGGGGGGGGCATTTGTTTCCCCCAATCAGAGCAAAGCTCTATTTTGAATTTCAAAATTCAAAAATTGAAGCAACGCTTCAGATCCCGTGCGCTGTGCGCTGAGCACCACGTGTCAAAAGTAGACACGCCAGTGCTAGGAGCGCTGCGCCCTAGGCAGTGCACCCCCAATCAGAGCAAAGCTCTGTTCCAAAAGTTGAAGCAACGTTTCAGATCCAGCGCTCTGCGCTGCGCGCCACGTGTCAAACACATGTGCGCTAGCGCAGTTGCGCTGCGCTCCGGGCTGCGTGCCACGTGTCTAACACAGGTGCGCTAGTACAGTTGCGCTATGCTCTGCGCTGCGCGCCACGTGTCGAACGTAGGTGCGCTAGCGCAAAGTGCGCCAGCGCTGGGATTAAAAATTCCCCACCGTCAGATCAAAAGATCTACTAATAATAAATTATTAAATAATCAGAACTAAAATTCTGTTATGGAAAGATTTTTCAATCTTATTAAAAGAAGAAGATTATTTTCTGTAAAACAGAAGCCTTAAGATCAAAGATCCAACGGTGGGAAATATTCCAAATCAATCAGAGAAAGATCTCTCAAAACCGATTTAACAAATCATTTGGCCCTATATAAAGGACCCTAGACTTCAAGTCACATAATACAGAAAAGAAAAGAGAGAGAGGACCCTCTGCAAACTTTGAGAAAAAAGAAGAGCAAACTGTTAGAAAAAAAAGAAGATTTTTCTTCATCTTCAAGGTAAAGAACTATGTTCTTGAAATAACAGAGAAGAAATCATCTCGTAAAAAGAAGAAACATCTTCTAAAAAGATCTTAGATCTATAAAAAGACCAAGGTCTTTGATTAAAAAGAAAGGATCAAAAGATCTAATCATAAAAGAAAAATAATAATAAACAAAAGAAGTACTTTACTTCATTGACAGATCTTTGATCTATAAAGGCAGAGCCTTTATAAAAACAAGAACTTTTATTCTTGGATCTTGGGGCAAAGCCTCCTTTGAAGAACATAAATTTGTTTTTTGATCTTAAAATTGATCAAAATGCGCTTTGCACTATTAGAAAGTGCCTTGCACTTATGGATTGCACCTTTGCGCTTCTTGGACTAGCGCGCAGCGTCAGAACACGCCACGTGTCAAACAAAGACACAACTTGCGTTTTGCGCTTTTAAAACAGCGCACTGCGCTCATAAGCTGGCGCTCAGCGCCAAGTGCGCAACGTGTCACTCACTGGCGCACCAACAGACTAGCGCAGAGCGCTCATAAATTAAAAGCGCAATGCGCCAACAAACTAGCGCTTAGCGCTAAGCGCGACACGTGTCGTCTTCGTGTGCGCTACCCGACAGAAGCGCAATGCGCTCTTTGACTGGCGCAATACACCTGGTGCGCCACGTGGCGTACTGTCAAAACAAACTTTGTTTATGATACAAGATAAAAAATGTCAGAGCCTAATGCCTAGCATTATTGAAAGGGCTGAGCCCAAATAAAGGCTTAATAGCCAGAGCAACTAAAAATGTTAAACATTTTTAATTGGATTTAGCCCAATTCTGGCTATAAGTCCTTAACTTATATTGAACTGAGCACATTTGCTTATAAATACTCAACAGATCTTAGTCCCAAATTGGGTTATAGAGCTTTCAAACAATTCACACTGGTTCGAGGGTACATCTCGTTACTCCTCTGATATTTGTCGTTGTAATCTTTCAACGTCTTCAGAGAGGTGATGGGTCCCGACAACCACACATTTCACGGACTGTGGGATCCTTAAACTCATGGACTATGATGTCCTTAATCTCGACCGTGATGTCTTAAAACTAACATCGGACTGTGGGGTCCTTAAACTCATGGACTATGATGTCCTTAACCTCGACCGTGATATCTTAAAACTAACATCGGACTGTGGGGTCCTTAAACTCATGGACTATGATGTTCTTAACCTCGACCGTGATGTCTTTAAACTAACATTGGACTGTGGAGTCCCTAAACCCACGGACTATAATGTCCTTAATCTCGACCGCGATGTCTTTAAACTAACAATGGACCGAGATGTCCTTAAACTAACAATGGACCGTAATGTCCTTAAACTAATCGACCGCAATATCACTAAACTAAACAACAGAGCCTAATTGCTCTCTTGTTGGATCTAAACGATCCTGTTAAGTTGATCTTAGTCTAAAAATGAGACTAACGTATCCTTAACAAACGTTTAAGTCGATCTTAGTCTCAAATGAGGCTAACGTATCCTTAAACCCAACCCCCCAAACCCAAATCTAAGAAAGATACGGATTTCGACTAGTCCACGCCCTACGTGCGACAACATAACTTAGTCTCCGTATACAATCTACGGGCAACCAAACACAAAACAAACACCCACGACACGAAGTGACTATATGGAGAAGGAGAAATTTGTTACCGCGATGCGGTAGCGTAATTAACTGCAGGGGCTTGCGCCTGCAGGGAAGAGCGTCCCCACAATCAAAACCCCCTCAAACGAGGGGGAATCTGACGAAGTCTGCTACATCGGTTGCATCCGTTTAAACCTTCGATACATTGTGCCATAAATCAACTTGGTATCTTCGGAGAGGCGGACGGATAGCACCAATTAGCATCTGCCCCGAAATTCAGGCAAGACGAACCTACGCGGTCGTGTCTCTGTGTTCCGAGGGGAACAAGTGTTTGGCTTAGCTGGTTCGTCATTCCCATTCATCGCCGTTTCATGAGAGCCTCGGTTATTTACCCTGCTCATCGCATTGCTGAGGGAAAGCGACTAGCTGTGGGCATTTCAGGGCTAGCGCATCTATATCATGGGTTAGGCGCCGCAGCCAATATTTCAACTCCAGGCGTAGATGTGGTAAATTTCTCTCTTCATTGCTTCATGTCATGGATTGAGATGCACGTGTTGGGGGCCTTTGCTGTGCACCAAAGACCCAAATTTTATGACGCTTACACTTTTCCGCGACTCATGCGGTTGGTGGACGCTTCTGCTCCAGACCTGACTCAGTCTGGGGCCATTCGCGTGCTGGTCAATCCCTATGCCAATACAGGTGGGATGGTATTTAATGACCGAGTTCTTTCTGCTCCCTCAGGACCGGTCCAACAGCTCTACGACTTGTCGAAAGAGGGGGCACCTTCTCTGAGGCCCAGGGAAGCCATGCACCTGTATTCGATCAGACCAGGTTACCTAGTATTTCGTCAGAACGGTGCAGCCCTTTTTATGCGGTACAACCCACACCGCTTTGCTCGGCAGCTTGGATACAACCAAGGCGTCCCTTTCGAGGCATTTATGGTGGCGCCTAGCCCGTCGCCAGAAGCTGTTCGTGACGCCGCTCATCACTTCATGCGGCTGAACACTGGCTCCCGCTTCATGATTCCCAAAGCTGATCATATTCCTCGATGTGTGGGGTCATTCACGGGCTGGTAACTCCATTGAGTCAGTCCAATTATCGTTGAGGAGAGGAGGGTGCTTCTTGGATATGGGGCTCCCACTCCAATTCACGCCACGGGAGTTCCGCCGCCATCGTGTGCAACGGTTCGCCCTCCCTTGAGGGATACCAGCGTCGTGCTTATCCCAGAAGCGGCGGAAATGGACTTAACTCCCACAGCTGGTATGCCACTGCGTACTAGGGCTCAATCAAGGGCTAATATGATGCCAGTAGCAGTGTCATCGGCCGCGGCCTCAACAATGGCCGTGTCGTCATCGGTAGCACCGCCGAGCGAGGACATCGAAGGCGAAGTGGGTCAATGCCATACAAAAGCTCCACGGGGGCGGAAACAATCGTATTCGGTGGTTAGTTCTAGGCCCAAGAGGCGGAGGAAGACGATCATTAATCTGCTCGACTCTTTAATAGAGTCTGAGCCTATTCTTCAAGACGAACCACTAGCCATGCAAGTATCGGACGGTGGTTTACTTTTCCCGGGTTCATTTGCCGAGGAAGCCGCACAATTGGCTGAGGCTATAAGACGTTTGCAATATGAATCCGAGAACGTAAGGATCCCAAAGAGGCCTTATCCTGTCGTCATCTTTTATGAAGACCCTCCTTCAATACGGCGGCGATTCATAGGCCCTTTGGAAGAATAGGGTGAGAGGGCCCTTCAGCAGACCGTTTCGGCCGACGCCGAGGACACGCTTTCATTGTGGACCGGTGGCCACGAGTCTACCTTCGGACCTCGGCAAGCACATCTCCTCAGGAAGGAGCATCGGCTTGAACAAGCCATATTAGAGGCTCCCTTGCGCATCGGTATGTTCAAGTATCTCCTTGTAATCTTTTGTATTGCTCGAGTACGTATATATATATATATCCTTATCTTTGTACAAACCTTGCAGGGACTTCGGCGGTGTCGGAGGATCCGGATTTAAGTCACGCTTTGACTGTAGACTCCACTAATATCCCCAATGAAACACTAATCAGTATGGAAGGGGTCGATGCCACCGTTGCTCCTGCAACGGAGCCTCTTGTGGTGACTCCCGCTCCCCAAGCGCTTGCTTCTCCGGGAGAGGCATCTTTGTTGGTCGCCGATCCGATGGATCTTTCTGGGGGTGTCCTAGAGATTAGGGGGCAGGTAGTCGAGGCTACCGTCCTTCCGCTGGAGCCTGCAGCGGCGGCCACTGCTCCTTGCTCGAAAGTCGTTATACCGGCCCACGTCCCTGATGATGTGCCTGGGGGCATGGAGGAGGCCGCCGAAGCTGCTATCCCTCTAACCCAGAATGGGAGAAGCATCGAAGGTAGCCTTCTATATTTTATATTAATGATCTCTCCATTATCTGAACCCTTCTGTCTTTTCAGAGTTGCATGGATTGGCGGCGTCTATTGCCGATCTATCCCCCAGGAAGTCCTTTCAGCACCTGTTGGAGCTGGCCGCTCCGCAGGCGATATCTCCTCAACGCATCGTCCTCTCTTCTGGGCAAGGTCTGTGTCTTTTGCCCTTTCTTCACTGTGTTATTATTATTTCATATACTGAATTGATGCCTTCTACAGTTCTGGAAGCTGATGACGAGGTTGAAATTCTTGATGGGCCTGGGGAGCCTTCGGACCCCTCTTGCATGACTGTGGGTAAGTAAAGTCTCAACGTCGTTTCATTTGTTCTTTGCTTACAAGTTTCGCTGACTGTTTATAAATCTGAACAGCTCTGCCAGTTCTCACCACGCTAGAGTCTCGCATCGCCATGCCACCTGGCCCCTATGCTCTGCGTGCCTCAGAAGGATAGCAAAGCTAAGCCTCCACTCCTTATCAGCCCTAATTGAGGATCTCCGTGCTGGCAGTTTGATCACGGCTGAAGCGTTTGCCGCTGAAGTCAACGGCACTCTTCCCTTTCTTGCCACCTACCATAGTGAAACGTTGGTGCAAGTCTGGGTTGAGTTTTGTCGGCAGGTGGAGGCTTGCTTGCATGTGCTTGAATGTACATGCCTTCCTTCGGAGGTTATGGCCGCAATGGAGAGCTTGCGGGGTCTAATTGAGCGGTGTGCTGCGAACATGATATCATGTGAGAAAAGGCTCAGCCGCAAGTTTTCGGAGAGGGAGCTGGCTTCCAAAGCGCTGGGAGAGCTTCAAGCCAGCCTTACGGCCAAGAACACTAAAGCGTATGAACTTTGGCGAGTGCTTCAAGAGGCTATCAAGGAGGTGGTAGCTATTGATAAGGCCGCCGTGTTTACTCATGAAATGGTCGAAGCCCATAAAGTCACTGAAAAAGAGCTTGAAGGCCGGCTTGCCTCTTACCAGGCCCAACAGGCTCAAGCGGAGGCCCGTCTTTTGACGATACTAAATCATGAAGCCGAAGCCCAGCGAAAAAGGGGTGAACTGACAAACCTGCTGAATCGCTTGCCGACCTGAAGAATTGTATATATATATTTTCATTCTTCCTTTGTACATACTCCTGAATGAGAGTATATTTTTTTTGTTCTTTCACGAATTGTACTTTGTATTCATTTTGATTCATGAATAAAATACATATTTTTCTTCACGATGTTGTTTCCCTTTTAGTAAATGTATTCTGTGGATAGTCTATCTCGATTTCTTTGCAGGACAACGATGGCTTAGAATTCAGGGTTAAGATCTGCCTCCTAAAACTTTTCAACTTTATGAGCCGTGAGGGTCTTATAAAGAATTTTCTCCCTACAGGTCGAGAGGATCCCGTAGGTGTAATTTCTCCTTAAGAATCGTGAGGATTCCTAAGTGTGTTTTCTCTTGCAAATCGTAAGGATCTCACAAGAAAATTTGCTCCGTTACGAGTCGTGAGGACCCGCGAGTGATGGGTGAGGTTACTCTTATCCGCATTTCACGGAATCAGGAGTTGCTCTGGATGCTTCCCACGGGGTCATAGCCGTGTTCTGCAAGGACCAGGCTCCGCTCTGGACGTTTCCCACGGGGTCATGATTGACTTAAGCCGCGTTCCACGTAACCAGGAATTTTGCTCTGGATGCTTCCCAAGGGGTCATAGCCGTGTTCTGCGAGGACCGGGCTCCTCTCTGGATGCTTCCCACGGGGTCATTGCCGTGCTCTGTGAGGACCAGGATCCGCTCTGGACGTTTCCCACGGGGTCAGGATTGACATAAGCCGCGTTCCATGTAACCAGGAATTTTGCTCTGGATCCTTCCCACGGGGTCATAGCCGTGTTCTGCGAGCACCAGACTCCGCTCTGGATGCTTCACACGGGGTCATTGCCGTGCTCTGCGAGGACCAGGATCCGCTCTGGACGTTTACCACGGGGTCAGGATTGACATAAGCCGCGTTCCATGTAACCAGGAATTTTGCTCTGGATGCTTCCCACGGGGTCATAGCCGTGTTCTGCGAGGACCAGGATTCTCTCTGGATGCTTCACACGGGGTCATTGCCGTGCTCTGCGAGGACCAGGATTAGCTCTGGACATTTTCCACGGGGTCAGGATTGACATAAGCCGCGTTCGACGTAACCAGGAATTTTGCTCTGGATGCTTCCCACGGGGTCATAGCCATGTTCTGCGAGGACCAGGCTCTGCTCTGGATGCTTTACACAGGGTCATTGCCGTGCTCTGCGAGGACCAGGATCCACTCTGGACGTTTCCCACGGGGTCAGGATTGACATAAGCCGCGTTCCACGTAACCAGGAATTTTGCTCTGGATGCTTCCCACAGGGTCATAGCCGTGTTCTGTGAGGACCAGGCTCCGCTCTTGATGTTTCATACGGGGTCATTGCCATGCTTTGTGAGGACCAGGATCTGCTCTGGACATTTCCCATAGGGTCAGGATTGGCATAAGCCGCGTTCCACGTAACCAGGAATTTTGCTCTGGATGCTTCCCACGGGGTCATAGCCATGTTCTGCGAGGACCAGGCTCTGCTCTGGATGCTTCACACGGGGTCATTGCCGTGTTCTGCGAGGACTAGGATCCGCTCTGGACATTTCCCACGGGGTCAGGATTGACATAAGCCGCGTTCTACATAACCAGGAATTTTGCTCTAGATACTTCCCACAGGGTCATAGCCGTGTTCTGCGAGGACCAGGCTCCACTCTGGATGCTTCACACGGGGTCATTGCCGTGCTCTGCGAGGACCAGGATCCGCTCTTGACGTTTCCCATGAGATCAGGATTGACATAAGTCGCGTTTCATGTAACCAGGAATTTTGCTCTGGATGCTTCCCACGGGGTCATAGCCGTGTTCTGCGAGGACCAGGGTTCGCTCTGGATGCTTCACATGGGGTTATTGCCGTGTTCTGTAAGGACTAAGATCCGCTCTGGACGTTTCCCACGGGGTCAGGATTGACATAAGCCGCGTTCCACGTAACCAGGAATTTTGCTCTGGATGCTTCCCACGGGGTCATAGCCGTGTTCTGCGAGGACCAGGCTCCGCTCTGGATGCTTCACACGGGGTCATTGCCGTGTTCTACAAGGACCAGGATCCGCTCTGGACGTTTCCCATGGGGTCAGGATTGACATAAGCCGCGTTCCACGTAACCAGGAATTTTGCTCTGGATGCTTCCCACGGGGTCATAGCCGTGTTCTGCGAGGACTAGGCTCCGCTCTGGATGCTTCACACGGGGTCATTACCGTGTTCTGCGAGGACTAGGATCCGCTCTGGGCGTTTCCCACGGGGTCTGGATTGACATAAGCTGCATTCCACTTAACCAGGAAGGGTTGACTTTATCCGCATTTCACGGAGTCGGGGTATGACTCTCGGTCATCTGTGCACCGCCGAGTCATGGAACTGGGAGTTGCCGCTGTTCTGCTTTGCTTGATGTTGTGTCTGTTGTAATGAGATGAATGTTGAGATGATCTGCAGGCTATCTGTGAATCGTCGAGATTTGGCTTCTTCTGATGAAGCCTGGGGAGGAAAGGTGTGATTCCTTTTTTGTTCGCGCCCCTGGATTGTATAAAGGGATTGATGTGATATCGCCTATAGGGCAAAATTTTCATTATATTTTTTTTATTTCTTTCCGCGATGCTCTATCATTTCAGGTTTTATATCGCGAAGGTCGCGATTGCCCAATCATTTCGGCTATTTTTCACGGTGCCCAATCATTTCGGCTATTTGTTTTATTTTTACTCGCTTCTTTTTATTGCGAGTTGCCCAATCATTTCGGCTCTTTCGCATGCATACATTTTTACTTGCTGA
Source organism: Agapanthus africanus (assembly GCA_030015575.1). NCBI lineage: Eukaryota > Viridiplantae > Streptophyta > Magnoliopsida > Asparagales > Amaryllidaceae > Agapanthus > Agapanthus africanus. The sequence goes on along the minus strand of JASDDO010000016.1, from coordinate 521,772,022 downwards.
TTTTGTTGCAAGTTGTCCCATCATTTCGGCTATTTTGTACGCATGTGTGGCTCGTTGGCTTTTCGCTGCAAGCTTGGAATTAGACACCGATTTCGGCATCAGCATCGCTACAACTGGGATATTGCCAGGAACGAATCATCATTTGCCTCTGTCGATGACGAACAAAGGTGGCTTAGTAAACAGGGTTAAGATCCTGTCGACTAAGGCTTTTGACTTCATGAGCTGTAAGGATCCCATAAAGGTATTTCTCCTTACAAGTTGTGAGGATCTTGTAGGTGCATTTTCTCCCTAGGATATTTGAGGATTCCTAAGTGCATGATCTCTTATAAGTCGTAAGGATCTTACAAGAGTGCTTTCTCCTTATAAGTCGAGAGGGCTTATAAGGGGGTTCACCGTGCAAACATATCCCTAGTCACGGATGGGACTTTGTTAGGGAAATGTTTATTCGCATCCGTGGATTGTATACAAGGGTCAACATTGAGCCACTTGTAGGGCAGTATTGGAGGTGGTGGTGGCCGCTTAAGAACAGGTTCAGATCCCTGTAACTTAAGACTTTTGAATCTTATGAGCCGTGAGGGTCTCATAAGAGATTCTCCTTACGAGTCGTGAGGATCTCGCAAGTGTAATTTCTCCTTAGGAATCGTGGGGATCCCCAAGTGTGTTGCTCCCTTGTGAGTCGTAAGGATCTCACGCAGGCGGTTTCTCCTCACAAGGTCGAGAGGACCTTGCAAGTGTCTTTTAACGAGGTTGCGCCCTTTCGGGTTATCACAAAACTCGCCGGTAGCCCTGCTGTTTTTACTCACGGAGCCCTTTCGGGTTTTCATCCGTGCCCATTTTGCTTATGGACATACCGTTTTTTTTTCTTTCCTTTTTTTTATTCTTTTATTCTTTTTTTTTTGTATCAGCCTTAGGATGCTGTAATCCACAGTAGTTTATTGACGTCTCGGTCAACAACCAGTTTTAGGATATAGTGGTCCATCGTTAGTTTAAGGACGTTTCGGTCTGTCGTTAGTTTAAGGACGTTTCGGTCCATGGCCGGTTACTACTTATAGAGTTTGGGCTTAGGAAGATAGTGAGCGGACATAGGCGTCGTCATCTATTGTTGACTTAGGCCGTGACTTGTCAAGCGTAGTATTTCTTCAGGAAGCGACCGTTTATTGGCCTGAAAGGTCTTTCACCATGCATGTCCATGAGTAGATAGTCTCCACCCTGGTAGACTTTGTCTATGATATACGGGCCTTCATAGTTCGGCTCGAATTTCCCTCGCTTGGCGCGATTGGGGATCATAGGTCTTTTAACCACTAGCACGAGTTCGCTTTGGCGGAACGTTCTCGGCCTAGTTAATTTTCCATATGAGCGCGTCATCTTTGCTTTATAAGCCTCCAGATTTTGTTGCGCTATGAGTCGGGTTTCATCAAGGGCATTGAGCTCCTCAAGCCGAAGGTGAGCATTCTCTTCATCTGTTAGCTCGTAATGAACCGCCACTCGTAGAGAGGGCAACTCTATCTCGAGGGGAAGTATTGCTTCTGTGCCGAACACCAATGCATATGGCGTTGTGTTTGTAGCCGTTTTGAATGTAGTTCGATACGCCCAGAGCTTCATGCAGTCTCTCATGCCAGTCCTTCTTATTTCGAGACACCGTCTTTTTCACGATCTTCGTCAAGGTCTTGTTGAAAGCCTCAACTAGACCGTTAGCTCGGGGATTATAGACTGAGGAGTATCTCCAGTCTATGTTATGCTGTTGTGCGAAGCGACTGATCTTGTGGCTTCTGTAGGCTGGCCCGTTATCGGAGATGATCCGTCGCAGAGTGCCGAACCGATAAGTGACATGTGTCTTGAAGAAATGGAGTATATTCTCCGTCTTCACTTCCCTCAGCGGTACTGCTTCTGCCCATTTGGAGAAGTAATCAGTTGTCGCTAAAATGAATCGATGTCCTCTGGACGATGCTGGTTCGATGGGGCCGATTATGTCAGTCCCCCACATTTCAAACGGCCAGCTAGCCACTGTCGGATGTAGTGGATTCGGATGCTGGTGGATAAAGTCCCCATGGATCTGGCACGAGTGGCATTATTTTGCATACTCAAGGCAATCCTGAATCATCGTGGGCCAATAGTAGCCCATCCTTTTGATCTTCAGCTTCATCTTCGGCCCGGCTTGGTGAGAACCGCAGAGTCCGCCGTGAGTTTCTTAGACGACTCTCTTTGCCTCTTCAGGTCCCAGGCATCTTATCCACAAAGAATCAAATGATCTTTTATACAGGGTATCATTGACGAAGGCAAAAGATAGATCTCGCTTCATGAGCTGATGTTTTGAGGACGCATCTTCAGGTGTTCGACGGGATTTGAAGTAGTCTATAAAGACTTCTCTCCAATCCTCAACCTTTTCTTGGTCTTTTACTTGCATAGCCATTTGCTCGGTCGCTCCCTTTTCTTCGGATGATTCCGGAGATATTTCTGCTGGTGCAAGAACCCGACGGCTTTGCACAATGATCCTCACGTCATCGAGGTTCTCGTCAGCCAGTTCTTTAGCGAGCTTAGCTAATGCATCTGTCTTGCTATTTTCCGCATGTGGTATGCTTTTCAGGGTGTAAGAAGGAATTTGAATTAGCAGTCGCTGTACTCTCTCGCCATACTTCACCAACTCTGGTTTGCACGTTTGGTAGTCACCATTTACTTGACTAACGACCAGTTGGGAGTCTCCGTATATGAGAAGGTTTTCAATTCTCATGTCGATTGCGATCTCAAGACCTGCTATCAAAGCTTCATACTCGGCTTCATTGTTTGTCCTCGGCTTTGTTAAGAAGAAAGTAAAGCGCATTATCCCTCCTTGTTGAGTTACGAAGATGAGGCTTACCCCTGATTTGATTATGGGCGTGCTTTGTTTGCGCTTCTTCATGGAAGATGCTCCATCGAAGTAAAGTTCCCATTGGGTATCATTCTCTCTTCTCTCCCTGTCGATCGTGTCAACCGCATGTTCGTCTGGCAATTCGCAGTTCAAAAGAAAATCGGCGAGTATCGGATGCTCAACGAGGAAGTCAGCGATGGCTTGGCCTTTCACTGCCTTAAGAGGCCGATAAGTTATCGAGAACTCCATTAAGAGCAGGGCCCATTTAGCAAGCCACTCGGTTACTTGAGAGGATCCACTTTTTATATGAGATGGACCTCATGTGCCAACGCATAATGTCTGAGCTTTGTTATCGCGAAGATCAACGCTAGGCAGTGTTTTTCAATGGGAGAGTAATTGCTTTCTGCCCCCAGGAGAACTCGACTCAGATAATAAAGGGCTCTCTCTTTCCCTTGGTCATTCTCTTGTGCCCATAATGCGCCTAGCGAACCTTCGAGGGCTGTTGTATACAGGACGAGAGGTTTTCCTTTAACGGGAGCGGCCAGCACTGGCGGATTCTGCAGGTATTGCTTGATTTCATCTAGTGCGCTTTGGCATTTGTGATCCCAGACGAACGGAGTTCCCTTCTTCATTAGGTGACTGTAAGGACGACACTTGCCGGAGAGATTGGCTATAAATCGCCGGATATACGCGAGCTTTCCTTGGAGAGACCGCAGCTGTTTGAGAGTTCTTGGCGGAGGCATTTCCATAATCGTCTTGATCTTCGACGGGTCTATCTCGATGCCTCGGTGTCGGACGATGAATTCTAGGAATTTGCCCGAGGAAACTCCGAACGTGCATTTGAGAGGGTTCATCTTCAAGTTGTATTGCCGGAGGCGTTGAAATACGATCTTCAGACGTTCTAGATGTTCTTCGTATGATTTGCTTTTAACCACGTGGTCGTCGATATAGCATTCGACAATTTCATGTATGAGGTCGTCGAAAATCTTCGTCATGGCCCTCTGATAGGTGGCACCGGCGTTCTTTAGACCGAAAGGCATCATCTTATAGCAAAATATACCCAAAGGGGTCCGGAAAGCGGTGTGCTTCTGGTCCTCGGGATACATCTTTATCTGATTATATCCTGATGATCCGTCCATGAAGGAGAAGACTTTGAGTGGATGTGTTATCTATCATTAGCTCAGTGACTGGTACTGGAAAGTCGTCCTTCGGGCAGGCTTTATTGAGATCCCGAAAGTCCACACATATGTGCACCGTCCCATTTTTCTTTATCACCGGGACGATGTTGGCGATCCAGTCAGGATACTGAACCTCTTGGATGAAGCCAGAGTCGATTAGCTTCTTGACCTTGGTGTTGATGCTCATCTCAAGCTCGAGCCGCATTCTCCTTGGTTCTTGTTTGATTGGCTTGACGTCCGGGGATATTGCCAATTTGTGGACATCAATATCTGGATCTAGTTCTGGCATCTCAGAATAGTTCCATGCGAAACAGTCTCTATGCTGCATAAGCACGTCCTTTAGTGTTGCCACCCTTTCTTCAGACAGCAGCTCACTGACGAATGTCGGTCGCGGTTCACTTGCCGTCCCCAAATCAATTTTCTTGAGGTTATCTGCAGTAGTATGTATTCCATCTTCCAGCTCTTTTGGCGCCGATGGAAACTCTGAGATCACCTCGTCATCATTGTTTTCTAAGCACCAGGGGAGGTCATCCATATTCTCGGGCTCTTCTTTTGATAATGTTATCGCGTGACAGGTACGAGATCCTTTCCAAGATCGATATTGATCTGGCTCTACTCTAGTTATACGCGTGGCTTTCGGTTCATGCTTCTGTGGCGGGCTTACCCTCCAACTGCTGGATAGCGCGAACCTGCCCTGTTGATATTGGTCTTCGACCCAGTTCTTGAAGGTGAAGCAGTCTTTGAGAGGATGTCCTACTGTTCGGTGATAGGAGAAATAGTCTGGGTGGGAGATCTCGTGCGCTTGCTCGGGGTGCTTGGACTCCGGAAGTGTCATCTTTTGATGCTTTACAACGAGATCGAATATCTTCCTTGTCTTATCTTGGGGAAAAGAATATTCCCGGCCCATTTTCTTTATAAGGGACGGATCCCGGCTGCTCGACCCTTGCTTGCGTGGCTTCTTAGACCCGCTGGGCTGCTGCCGAACGTTTCTTCCATTCTTTGGCTTATTTTTGCCTCTGCGCCGGGTCTTCTGTATGACGGGCTGACGACGAGGAGCATTGTCATTTTCCACGTCCTGCTGAAGGAGGCGCTGCGTCCTGGCTTTCTCGTAAATGGCCATCTCGCGGTTATGGTCATCCCGGACCTTTTGACCCGCTTCCCTGATCAATTTGTCCATCTGTTCTTCAAACGACGGACTCGGCGTTTTGATGAGAGGACCTTGTTTTTGTTCAGGATCAGTGCCTTTTAATAGAACGTCTCCTTCTTCATCGAAGTCATGTATGACGTAGCTGCCATGGACTCGCTCCCGTTTTTTGGATTGAACATATCCAAGCCCGATCGTCTCCATCCTCCCATTAGGAAACTTGCACTGAGTTCCGGGGACATCCCAAATCTTGTTGTAGAACCGAGCTTGTCGAGTGGTCTGTTTGAAGGGTACACCTTGGCGCCTCAACAGCCTTTTCAAGCCTTCTGTGTAATATCTAGGCAGACGGATGGGCTGGAGCCTGTCAAGTGTAAAATCCGCGCCATGCCAGATTTCTTTCTCCAGGCGCGTCTTTGAGATTTTCCTTAGACGATGGATTAGCGAGTGGTGCCGCCTGAGCAAGCATCTCCTACAGCTTTTCACATTGCAGTTGAACTTTTGTTAAGAACCGAGTTTGAGGTCGGTGATTAGTAGAAGCTCGAACTTCGTCTTTGGAATTCACCACATAGACTATGTAAACTACCATGCCCTCAGGCTTGGGGTGTTTGGAGTTTTTAGCCTCTGGAGTTTGCTTCGGGCACTTGAGCTTTATTGGGCTTTCTTTTTTGTGAAAAGCCGCTTTGGTTTTAGGAGGAGCCACTGTATCAGGATCCGTCTTAGGGTGAGTCCCCTTCACCTGCTTCCACACCTTATATATAGATGAGGAAAGTTGTCTCAGGGAGCGAACTTGTTTCTGCTCTCGTGGGATCTCCATGGGCTGCGGAGACTTCTTCAATATTACGGTAGGAGAATTTTGTCTGACCCTTCGCAACAGTTTGAAGCTGTTCCCAGTTGGAACAACAATATTCACCACTGGGGTTGAAACTGGACCATGCGGAGAACTGCCCCCGGCTCATTTTGTATGATGCCGATATCGACGTTGACCGTTTCTTACGGCTGGGATTTGATTAGCCTCAGGATTTTGCCGAGCCTGCCCCCTGTTTCCTTTGAGAGCTTAAATATTCTGCCCCCTGCGTCGACCTTGGTCCTTGGAAGGTGCGAGTCATTTGAGAATTGATTCCATTAGCAAAGCTACAGCTTGGAGAACCAGCCTGTAGAAGACAGACTTCCACTGGGCTTCCTCCATCAGCGTTGAGGCACCGAGGGTAGGAGGTGGGAGTATCGACCTAAAGAGAAGACCGTTGATTTCTTGAAGAGCTAGATTGCAGAGATTTGAGATTGCAAGTGGCCTATACTTGACTCCACCAGATATGATAGAGCTTGAGTTGCTAGGGTAGAAACAAATGCCATTCTTCATAGAGACGAAGCGCCGACTTCAGTATCCACTCCCCTAAGGGCAACCAAAAACATACACACCGCGATTATTTGATCACGGAAAAACACGACACACGAAGTGTGGAGTGGAAAGAGGAAAAGGTCCCACCGGGCGTGCCAGAATCTGTTCCCCGCCGAAAGACTTGGAGAAGACGCGGTAAACGTCTCGCCTGAATTTCGGGACAGATACTAATTGGTGCTATCCGTCCACCTCTCCGAAGATGCCAAGTTGATTTATGACACCATGTATCGAAGGTTTAAACGGATGCGGCCGATATAGCATACTTCGTCAGATTCCCCCTCATTTCAGGGGTTTTTGATTGTGGGGACGCTCTTCCCTACAGGCGCAAGCCCATGCAGTTAATTACGCTACCGCATCGCGGTAACCACTTTCTCCTTCTCCAGATGGTTACTTCGTGTCGTGGGTGCTTGTTTTGTTTTTGGTTGCCCGTGGATTGTATACGGAGACTAATTTATGTCGTCGCCCGTAGCGCGTGGATTAGTCCAAATCCGTATCTTCTTAGATTTGGGTTTGGGGGTTGGGTTTAAGGATACGTTAGTCTCATTAGAGACTAAGATCAACTTAAATGTTTGTTAAGGATACATTAATCTAATTTTAGACTAAGATCAACTTAACGGGATCGTTTAGATCCAACAAAAGAGCATTTGGGCTCTGTTGTTTAGTTTAGGAACATTGCGGTCCAATGTTAGTTTAAGGACATTACGGTCCAGTGTTAGTTTAAAGACATCACGGTCGAGGTTAAAGACATCATAGTCCGTGAGTTTAAAGACCTCACAGTCAAGGTTAAGAACATCATAGTCCGTGAGTTTAAAGACCTCACAGTCAAGATTAAGGACATCATAGTCCGTGATTTTAAATACCTCACAGTCAAGGTTAAGGACATCATAGTCCGTGAAATGTGTGGTTGTCGGGACCCGTCACCTTTCTGAAGACGTTGAAGGATTACAACGACAAATATCAAAGGAGTGAAGAGATGTACCCTTGAACCAAAGTTGATTTAGGGATCTGTAGTCCAATTTGGAACTAAGATCAATTAATTAGATTATGAGCACATTGGCTCAGTTAAATCTGAATTGAGAACTTATGGCCAATTTGGGCTAAGTCCAATTAGATTAGAAATGTTGGCCCTTTATTGGACCATTAGACATTTGTCTGGGTTCAGCCCCTCATCACTTAGCAATACTAAACAAGAGTTTGAGGGCTCTGATAACATTTTTTGTCTTTGACTGAGTATTAAATATTATAGCTCTGAGTTTTACTTTGTATGTCATAATTTTGAGATTCAGTTGAAGGGGAGGCTTGTCTCTGGACAACTTAGCCAATTTGGCTAAGATTGGCTTTAAAGTGGTGTTAAACACTTAGAAATGAAATGTTCAAAATAGTGTTAAACACTAGAAAAGAAGGGGTCACGTAGGGGCACGTGAGGGCACCCAGAGGTGGGGCCAGACCTCTTTCATTTTGTTCTCAGAACTGCCAATAAGTGTTATACACTTTTAGTTTTCATAGCCACCACGTATGGGCACGTGATGGGTACTCATGCATTGATTTATTAGAATGTTTATTAGGGGTCACGTGAAGACATGTGAGAGCGCCCAAAGCCAGCATTGCCTTTGCTTTTGTTTTCTTTATTTTGGAAGTCACGTGGGAGCACGTGAGGCATTGCCTCCAAGCTTTTTCCTTCTCATTTTGTGGGATTTGTTCAGGGGTCACGTGGGGGCACGCGACCTAGTTTTATTCTTTCTTTTCTGATCACTGCGGATTGGGGTCATGTGTCATCACGTGACCAAGTTCTTTTACGTGCATGGAAATCTTTCAAGTCTCTTTATTTTAAGAATTAAATTCTCTGTAGGGTTAAACCTAAATGATGTTTTAGAGGAATTAAATTCCTATGAATGTGGAAGAATTAAATTCTCATATAGGGTTAAACCCTAGTTCTGTCTTGGAGGAATTAAATTCCTATGAGTTTGGGAGAATTGAATTCTCATGCAGGGTTGAACCCAAATTTTATTTAGAGAAATTAAATTCCTGTGAATTTGGGAGAATTAAATTCTCATATAGGGTTAAACCCTAGTTTTTATCTAGGGGGAATTAAATTCTCATATAGGGTTAAACCCTAGTTTTATTTTTGGGAGAATTAAATTCTCCAAACTCAATTCTCCCTCTAAGTTTTGGATCTGCATGGCAGAATCTCCCCGATGAGAATTAAATTCTCAATTTATGGGGAGATTTGCTTCTGCAGATCTTCAACCAGAGGAAGAACTAAGTTCTTGTGCAGAAGAGTTAAACTCTTAGATTGAGAATTAAATTCTCTTTTTTGTTTTATAAAGCTTTTATCCCTTTCCCCTTTCTCACCTAGGGTTTCTTTTCTTGAGAATTGAATTCTCCTTTCTTTTCTCTCTGCTATTTTCTTTTAGAAAATTCCAAGATCCTAAAATTCTATATCCTTCTCCTCTTCTTGGCTCCTATTTATAGGAAAAGGAAAAGAATCAATTTGTTTAGTGAATCTTTCATTGAAAGATTTTGTGTGTTTTTTGTAACTAACATGATCTTTTAGATCACTCAGTGAATTTTATTCACCATTGGATTTTTAATCCAGAAGATATTCTGTTTGTTATTTTTGGTGAAATTTAGGGAAATCTTTCCTTGTATAAAATCTTTCCATAAATTGGTGATTTTTAATCACCATTGGATTTTTAATCCAATGGTGCTCCACTTTACAGAGCATAATCCTTTTTGTTTGGAAAGATTTAAAGAAATATTTTCCCAGTTAGGGTCTTTGATTTCCCTAAATTAGAATTTAATTCTATTAACTCATAAGGCTTTTAAAGCCCATCACGTGTTGGCACGTGATCCAAACGTTTGACTATTGAAATAGAATTTAATTCTATCAAAGAGCTGAGGGACATGTCACGTGTTGGCACGTGACCCTCTTTCATTTAGAATTTAACTATGCCTTTTAACAGAGCTAAAGGACCATCACGTGTCAGCACGTGACCCTTGGTCACGTGTGAGCACGTGATGCCCCATTGGGGCCTTTCCTTAGCTGTTTTTGTTTACACTTTTGTTTGATTAGAATTTAATTCTACAAAGTAGAGATCACAGGAAACAATTACGTGTCAACACGTGACCCTTGGTCACGTGTGAGCACGTGATACCTCATTGAGGTATTTCCTGATTTTTATCAGGGAACAGATTGTATACAGGGGTCGGTGTAGACTCACCTGCAGGACGAAAGTTTCATCATTTTTTTAACAACGAGATTGCGCCTTTTCAGGTTTTCACGAGCTCGCCGGTAGCCCTGCTGTTTTTACTCACGACGCCTTTTCGGGTTTTCATTCGTGCCCATTTCGCTTGTAGACGTACCGTTTTTTTTCGGGTTTGCCAATGGGACTTGAGTTGCAGTCTTCACCGTTGGAGCTTTGATTACAATATAGATCTCAAGAGAGGATATCGCCGTATTTAGGGCGATGCACCATGTTTGAGGCGACGCCCTAGTTTAAGGACATTCCAGTCCATTGTTAGTTTAGGGACATCTCGGTCCGTTGCCAGTTTAAGGACGTAGTGGTCCATTATCACCATTTTTGAGGTGAAGCTTTTTCGAATACCGCTTAGAGTTTTGACTTAGGAAGATAGCGAGCAGACACGAGCATCTTCATCTATAATTGACCTAAGTCGTGACTCATCAAGCGTGGTATTTCTTGAGGAATCGGCCATTTATTGACCAGAAAGGTCTTTCGCCATGTATATCCATGAGCAAATAGGCCCCACCTTGATTGACCTTGTCTATGATGTACAGGCCTTCATAGTTTGGCTCGAATTTTCCCCGTTTTGCACGAATTAGGATCATAGGTCTTTTGACGATTAGCACGAGTTCGCTTTGGCGGAATGTTCTCGTCCTAGTCAGTTTTTCATATGAGCGTGTCATCCTTGCCTTGTAAGCTTCTAGATTTTGCTGCGCCATGAGACGAGTTTCATCGAGGGCGTCGAGCTCCTCAAGCCGAAGATGGGCATTTTCGTCATCGGTTAGCTCGTATCGAACCGCTACTCGGAGAGAAGGGAGTTCTATTTCTAAAGGAAGGACTGCTTCAGTGCCGAAGACCAATGCGTATGGGGTTGTATTCGTGGTTGTCTTGAATGTCGTCTGGTACGCCCAGAGAGCTTCGTGCAGTCTCTCGTGCCAGTCCTTTTTGTTTTTGGACACCGTTTTCTTTATAATCTTGGTCAAGGTCTTGTTGAAACCTTCAGCTAGACCGTTGGCTCGGAGATTATAGACAGAGGTGTATCTCCAGTCTATTTTATGTTGTTCTGCGAAGCGGCTGATTTTATGGCTCCTGTAGGCTGGCCCATTATCCGAGATTATCCGTCGCGGAGTGCCAAACCGGTAGATGACATGTGTCTTAAAGAAATGGAGAATGTTCTCCGTCTTCACCTCCCTTAGCGGTACTGCTTCCGCCCACTTAGAAAAGTAGTTAGTCGTTACAGTATGAACCAGTGTCCTTTAGATGATGCTGGCTCAATGGGGCCGATTATATCGGTTCCCTACATTTCGAACATCCAGCTGGCTACTGTTGGGTGTAGCGGATTTGGATGTTGGTGGATGAAGTTCCGGTGAATCTGACACGAGTGATACTGCTTCGCATATTTGAGGCAGTCCTGAAGCATTGTGGGCCAATATTAACCCATTCTTTTGATCTTCAGCTTCATCTTTGGCCCGGTTTGATGAGAATCGCAGAGTCCGTCATGAGTTTCTTGGACGACCCTCTTTGCTTCTTCTGTCCCCAAGCACCTTAGCCACAGATAGTCAAGCGACCTATCGTATAGAGTATTATTGAAGAAGGCGAAAGACAGAGCCCGTTTCATGAGCTGATGTCTTGACGTCGCGTTTTCGGGCGTTCGATGGGATTTGAAATAGTCTATGAAGACTTCCCTCCAATCCTTGACATTTTCTTCGTCTTCTATTTAGAGGACCGCTTGTTTGGTCGTTTCTTTTCTTTCAGATGGCTCCATTGAATCCTCTGAAGATATTTCTGCTGGCGCGAGAACCTGGCGGCTTTGCACAATGATCCTTACGTCATCGAGGTTTTCGTCAGCCAGCTCTTTAGTAAGCTTGGCTAACGCACCCGCTTTGCTATTTTCCGCACGCAGTATGCTTTCCAGGATGTAGGAAAGGATTTGTGTTAGTAGTTGCTGCACTCTCCTGCCATATTTTATCAACTCTGGTTTGCACGTTTGATAGTCGCTATTTACTTGGCTAACGACCAGCTGGGAGTCTGCATATATGAGGAGGTTTTCGATTCCCATATCGACAGAAATCTTAAGACCTGCTATCAAAGCTTCATATTTAGCCTCGTTGTTTGTTCTTGGTTCTGTTAAGGAAAGGGCGAAACACATTATCCCTCCTTGCGGAGTCACGAAGATGAGGCCCACCCCAGCTTTGATTATAGGGGTGTGATGCTTCCGCTTCTTCATGGAAGATGCTCTATCGAAGTAGAGTTCCAATTGGACATTATTTTCTTCCTTCTCCCCTTCGATTGTGTCGAACGCGTGTTCGTCTGTCAATTCGCAATTTAAGAGAGAATCGGCTGGTATCGGATGCTCAGCGAGAAAGTCGGCGATGTCCTGAACTTTCACTGCCTTGAGGAGTCGATACGTTATCGAGAATTCCATCAAGAGGAGGGCCCATTTGGCTAGTCTTCCTGTTAGTATAGCCCTTGACATCAGATATTTGAGATGATCCACCTTTGATATGAGATGGACCTCATGTGCCAAGGCATAGTGCCTAAGCTTCGTTGTCGTGAAGATCAGTGCCAGACAATACTTTTCGATGGGGGGAGTAGTTGTTTTCTGCCCCCAGGAGAACTCGACTCAAATAGTAGAGAGCTCTCTCATTTCCCTGATCGTTCTCCTGTGCCCATAGCGCGTCTAGAGAACCTTCAAGGGCCGTTGTATACAGGATAAAGGGCTTTCCTTTAACCGGAGCGGTCAGTACCGGCGGGTTCTGCAGGTATTGCTTGATTTCGTCCAGTGCAATTTGGCATTTACGATCCCAAACGAACGGAGTCTCTTTCTTCATTAGATGGATGTAGGGGCGGCATTTGCCGGAGAGGTTGGCTATGAACCGTCGGATATACACGAGCTTTCCTTGAAGAGACCGCAGTTGTTTAAGAGTTCTCGGCGTGGGCATCTCCATAATTTCCTTGATCTTCGATGGGTCTATTTCGATGCCTCGGTGTCGTATGATGAATTCTAGGAATTTGCAGGAGGAGACTCCAAACGCGCATTTCAGAGGATTCATCTTTAGATTGTATTTCCGAAGACGCTGGAACACTATGTTCAGTTGTTCCCAGTGCTCCTCATACAATTTGCTTTTCACCACAAGGTCATCAATATAGCATTCGACAATCTCATGTATGAGGTCGTCGAAGATCTTCGTCATGGCTCTCTGGTAGGTAGCGCCTGCATTCTTCAAACCGAAGGGCACCACCTTATAGCAGAATATGCCTAGCGGAGTTCGGAAGGCGGTGTGCTTTTGGTCTTCAGGATACATTTTTATTTGATTGTAGACTGAAGATCCATCCATGAAGGAGAAGACCTCATGAATGGACGTGTTATCGATCATCAGCTTGGTAATAGGTACTGGGAAGTCATCCTTCGGACAAGCTTTGTTAAGGTCCTGAAAGTCCACGCAGATGCGCACTGTCCCATTTTTCTTCATCACTGAAACAATGTTGGTAATTCAGTCGGGATACTGAACTTCTTGGATGAAGACGGAGTCAATTAGTTTCTTGACTTCGACATTGATACCCATCTCGAGTTTGACCCGCATTCTTCTTGGCATATTTGACTGGCCTGACGTCCGGCGATATAGCCAGTTTATGCACCGCTATTTTTGGATCCAGTCCCGTCATCTCGGAATAGTTCCATGCGAAGCAGTTTTTATGTTGCATAAGCACGTCCTTTAGTGTGGCCACCTGTTTTTTAGACAACAGCTCACTGAAAAACATGGGTCTCAGCTTGTTTTCCGTCCCCAAGTGGATTTTTCTCAGGTTGTTCGCCGTAGTGTGTATCCCATCTTCCAGCTCTTTTGGTGCTGGTGGAAACTCTGAGATCACCTCATTCTTGTCTTCATTTGTGAAGCACCTGAAGGAGTCATCTATAGTCTCGTGCCCTTCCTCCTTTGAGAGTCTTACCACATGGCAGGTATGGATTTGCTTCCATTCTTGACATTGAGCTGGTCTTGTCCTTACGGTATAGGTCCTCTTTGGCTCATGCTTTTACGGTGGGGTTACCATCCAGTTGTCGGACAAAGCGAACCTGCCTTGTTGATACTGGTGTTCGACCCAGTCTTTGAAGGCAAAGCAGTCTTCAAGGGGATGACCTGTTGCTCGATGGTAGGGACAATAATCCAGGTGATAGACCTCATTTATTTGTTCGGGGTACCGAGCCTCCAGGAGCATCATCATCTGATGCTTGATGACAAGGTTGAATATTTTCCCTGTCTTGTCTTGAGGGAAAGAGTATTCCCGACCCATCTTCTTGATGAAAGACGGATTCTAGCTGACTTTTTCTTAATTGCGTGGCTTCTTGGATCCGCTTCGCTGTTTTAGAACGTCATTTTCGTTCTCCACCATGTTTTTGCCTCTGTGTCGGGATTTTTTCTTGTCATGAGAACGTACAGCGGGCTGAAGGTGAAGGGCATCGTAATTTTCCTTTTCCGCAGATTGCTGAATGAGACGCTGAGTCCTGGCCTTTTCATAAATAGCCATTTCGCGGCTGTGATCATCCCGAACCTTTTGACCGGCTTTCCTTATTAGCTTGTCAACTTGCTCTTCGAACGACAGACTTGACGTTATTATAGCGAGATTTTGCTTCGTTTCAATGTCACGGCTATCTGGAAAAGCATTCCCTTCTTCACCGGAGTTATTTATAACGCAGCAGCCATGAAATCGCTCCCATTTCTTAGACCGAACGTATCCAAGCCCAGCCGTCTCTATCCTCCCGTCGGGAATCTTTCGCCAAGTCATAGGAATGTCCCAAATCTTGTTGTAGAACTGGGCTTGTCGAGCGGTTTGTTTGAAGGGTACGCCTTGGTATCTTAATAGCCTTTTCAATTTCTCTGCATAATATCTGGGTATACGGATTGGTTGAAGTCTGTTAAGTGAAAACTCAGTATCATGCCAGACTTCTTTCTCCACTCTAGTCTCCGTAAATTGATAGAAGTGGATCGCCTTTTCACCTCTTTGCCTGGGAGGGACGTAGAAAGTCCGCAGCTCCTGTACGCTGTATGTATTAAGTGCATCAAGTTCTTTGCAACGCCGTGGTGGAACTATGGTAATTTTTAAACTCTGATCAGCTCCAGTAACGGTTTATGCTGACGGGCGAGTGGAGAACACGGCGTTGGCCTCGTCCTCAGAGTCACTGTCAAAGACCAAAATAGGAGTAGATGGTCCAGGCCTGTTGCATTGGGGTTGCCCCGAGTAGACTATTTCCTCATCTTCCTCGGTGTCACTCCTAAAGATCGGGATGGTGACAACGGACTTCGGTTTATCCTTTGGCTTATGACATCTTTCCGTATCTTCGAAGTCTGGTAGGAAGTACTTTGCGTCTTCATATTTTTGGACTTCGTTTATGGAGAATGGATTTAGCTTTCCCGTGACAGTGTATTCGATGCCATCTTTGAAATACTTTATACACTGGTGTTGTGTAGAAGGGATGACGTTGTACTCGTGCAACCAAGGCCTGCCGAGCAAAGCGTTGTAGCAATTCTTGGCATCGATGACATGAAATTTGATGTCAGTGACGAGTAGCCCAAAGCGTAACGTCAATATTACAGACCCAAGCGTCCGTGATGACTGTGAGTCAAACCCGAAGATGGTAATTTTATCCCGAGCCAGGTGCTGAATGTTCATGCAGATCTCCTTCAGCACCTTCACGTTGAGAAGGTTGATGGAGGACTCGTTGTCGACCAGGATCATCCCTATCTTGATGTCATGGCAATACCTGGTGACATATAGAGGACGGTTGTGCTCGCACGTTCCGAGGAGAAGATCTTCATCGCCGAATATGATGTCCGCTGCATGAACCTCTGCCAGCTCGTTCTTCATCTTTTCTTCTACAAGGAAAGCTTGAAATTGATCGGGCTCCTGTAACGTCCTGATCAGAGAATCTCTTGCTTCTTTAGACAGGAGGAGGGCATCCAGTATGCTCAGTTATGAGGGTATCTTCCTTAAATATGCCAGGACATTGTATTCCACTTTGTTTTTCTTAGACGGATCCTTGGCTGCGAGCTCTTTGATGACTCAATCATCGAGGGAAATTTCCTCGGGGACTTTTTCCTTCCCCTTGTCTCTTTTGCTCGAATCCTTTTTTGTAGGCCCGAGGTTCTTTTCAGGCAATACACGGTTACGCAGCTGAACGTTGTCACAGTTCTTCTCCTCCTCTTCTTTTCCAGAGGTGGATTATTTGAAGAGAGGGCCGAGGGTTATTTCTTCCTCAGAATCGCTCCCGAATGTAAGAACTTGAGATTTTTCTTTTGTTGAACTGGTATCAACCATATGACAGTTGCCAGCTGTTCCTTCACGCTCGTCTGTCGCGCTTCTTTGTTGTCGACGAACTTTGCGCTTCATTCGCTTGAAGTGTTGTCGGTGAGCAACGTATCCTTGCCACCACTTTTTGAAGGCATTGCACTCTTCGGTAGGGTGTGTGACTCTCCGATGGTAAAAGTAATAGTTCGAATGTATATCCGTTTCATCAAGGCACATGATCTCGGGAGCGTTTTCCATGAGAGGGGGCAGCTTCATTCTTATTGACAGGGCTTTGGCGAACCGCTTCTCTGCTTTGATCCTGCTCTTTTTATAGCAGGTGTGCTTTGGCTTGGTTGGAGTGCTTTGTGACTCTTCCTCGCTGTGTCTTCTTCATCCTGACGCCGATGCTTGGCCTTTTCGTATATGGCCATTTCACGTTCTCAGTCAGCTCTGCTCTTTTGAAAAGTTTCGTTTAGCAGCCTGTCAATTGGGTCTTCTGGCAGCTCCGGGGATTTTGGCACCGATCCTTCCCCCAGTTCTTCTGCGTTGCTTTCCGACGCCGAGGGAGTTTCTTCGTTATTTAACGACGAATGAGAAACCATGTAGCAACTTGCCGCATAATCTTTGGTTTCTCCTGACGAGTCATTTCCCTCATCATCATCACTATATCCATTCTCAAGTATATGGTTGAGAAACTCTTCGAGGGTGACTGGTGTCTGCGCCTTCTGATTGTACTCTTCCAGCGTGTCGATATACTTTTGCAGGTCCGTATGCTTGTCGTCAGGCTGCACGGGCTTCTTGGTCTTCTTCTTTCCCTTCGAAGACTTTGAAGGCTTGACCTGGGTGTTTTTCCCATCATTAGCAATTTTCGGTGTGGGGCGTGGTTTTAGCATTCCCTTAATGATCTTGGGCTCCAGTGGGGTTTTCCATCTGATCGCCGGACACGCTTGAAGATCTTTCAGCATTCTTTTAGTTTTAGCTGAAAGGAAGAATTCCCACGGAGCTTCTTCCACAAATGACCATGATGCCCCCGGCGTGTCCACCTTTTTAGGAGCGTGCCTCTGTGGCGGGTTCACCCTCCAGTTCTCGGACAGCGCGAATTTCCCTTGACGGTACTGGTCCTCGACCTAGTTCTTGAAGATATAGCAATTCTCAATGGGGTGGCTCACCATTCGGTGATAGGAGCAGTAGTTGGGTTTGTTGACGTCACCGGGCTGCGGTGGACGTTTTAGGTCTGGCAAAGTGATGAGTTTGTTGCGCACTGCCAGTTCGAATAGTCTCCTAGTTTTTTCATGGGGAAACGAGTAAGCACATTTTAGCTTCTCTTCCAGGGATTGGCGCGGGCGCGCGTTATTTTGGCGAGCAACAGGTTTCGGGTCACTTGGTTGTTGTTGAGTATTGGTAACGAAGGCCGCTTTCCCTTTACCCTTTGCATTCCGAGGGTCCATTTTTGAAGAGGAAGGTCCGTGGCCCATCTGGTCCATTTAGGCCAACTTGTCGATCAAAGCCTGAAAAGTGGTCGGCTTAAAGAACGTCATGAACTGGGACACAGTCGCCTGAGGATCCAAAGTTCCTATGAACATGCCCACATCAGGAGCTTCTTCGATGCGTTGTTCGCATTTTGACCATAGGTTCCGCCATCGGATCGCGTATTGAACCCAGGTCTCTCCTGGCTTCGCCCTGGCATTGATT
The DNA here is from genome assembly GCA_030015575.1 of Agapanthus africanus. Lineage (NCBI taxonomy): Eukaryota > Viridiplantae > Streptophyta > Magnoliopsida > Asparagales > Amaryllidaceae > Agapanthus > Agapanthus africanus. The sequence continues at coordinate 521,754,243 of JASDDO010000016.1, read as the reverse complement.
AATGCCGTGATCGGGGTGCGTTCACTTGCGCTGGAGAACCGTTGTGTGAACAGCAATTCCATTTCTGTGAATGTTTTGACGGAATCATTCGGGAGCTCCGAGTACCATTCAAATGCTGTCTCTGACAAGCTGCCAACGAACTGGCGAAGCAACAATTTGGCGTCGCCTCCAGTATTGCTGCACAAAGCTCTGAACTAAGCCACGTGCTGATGAGGATTTCCTGTTCCCTTGTACACATGGAATTTTGGGATCGTATATCCCGGTGGGTACTTGATTTGATCATACCAGCCCGGATACGTTCGCCCAGTTCTGACGACTTGGCCAGCCGTTTCACTCGCTTGATGAGCTCGTATTTGTTGAGTTATGTAATCATCAAAGACAGCCTTAGAGATCGTTTCCTCCCTGGCTGTTGATAAAGCTAGAAGAGGGTTTGATATTTTCCCTCTATCGTCCTCGATGATTATCGGCGGGTCTTCAGCTGGAGGTTCTGGCTGGATCATCATTCCAACCATGTCCTGAAACAAAAGCGCCATTTGCTTTATATTAGCAGCTTGTTCCGCGACCTCCTCATCTTTTCTTTCTAGACCCTTCGTAGGAACTCTATATCGGTCTCCTGCTCTTTGCGCTGTTTTGATGTTGACTCCAGATTTTCAGTGCTGCCATTTTCGTCAGCATCTCCTGGAGCTTTTCTTGTTGCTCCTGAGCTTTTGTCAACGACCGAGTTTGCGTTCGATGACTCATAGAAGAACGGTTATCCTCTTTCCCGGAAGCCATGTAGACCGTATGGACGATCATGCCCCCAGACTTGCGGCTTTTCCTTCTAGCGCCTTTGGAATTTGCCGCAGGTAGTAGGGTTTTCTCCGGCCTCCTCCTTTTATGGGAGGTCGAGGTAGAAGGAGCCGTTGTAACAGGTTCCTGTGTAGAGGAAGTCCCTCGCTGTATGGTGGAGGGATGGTCTTCCTCTTATCGAGTCTTCGTTTTCTTCAGTCGGCGAGAGTAGTTCTGGTCAATCACGGAGTCCTGGACTTTTCGCCAGACCCTGTGAATTTAAGAGGAGAGCCGTTGATGGGGGCACTCCGATTTCTCCTGCACCGTAACTTCTGCAGGAGGGGGCGATTTCTTCAGCACCACCGTTGGAGAGTTCTTTCGCACCCTCCTGGGTAGATCAAAGTTGTTCCTGGTTAGAACAACAACATCAACTTCCTCTATTGGAGCTGGCGGAGTAAGTCCAGAGGGGGAGTTGCCCCTAGCACTTCTCAGTCGGCGCCAGTAGCGACGTCGAGCGTTTCTTGCAGACGGGACCGCCTCAGTTTCGGGAGCGGTTTCTTCATGCCCCCATCTTTGGTGAAGGGTTACTGTTGGCGTCAATTTGTTGAAGACTGACGTCATTAGTAAGGTTTGCGGTGGAACGACCAATCTTCCGAAGACCGATCTTTTGATTGGTGAAGCACTTTTGACGGCTTCATTAACCCCTTCTGGAATCATGGGCTTCTTTGCAGGCCCGCTTGAGCTTTGGCTCAGCCTATTAAAGATTGAGACCCCCTTTTGGACGGCTCGTTGAGAGGAGCCGTTGCGGTCGTCAGTCGGTGGAAGACCGACTTCTTGGGAACATCGGGTTGCGGCGTTAGGGTACCGATGCTCATTGGTAGGAGCATGGTCCCGAAGAACAATCCAGTAGTGGCTTCTGTTACTTACCCCACCGGTATTAAAAAAATGGAGGCCGTGTTGGGCCCATAAGTCACTCCTCCTGTTGGGGCAGAGCAGGAGTTGCTGTTGCAGGTTGTGCAGTTGGAAGCCATTGATCTTTTTCTTCTTCTTCCCGCACAGGAGCAAGACACCAAATCATAGTATCTCGAATCCAAGGGCAACCATAGAGAATCGCGATTTTGTTCGAGAAACATGATACACAATGTGTGGAGTGGAAAGAGGAAAAGGTCCCACCGGACGTGCCAGAATCTGTTCACCGCCGAAAGACGCGACCGGGACGTTAGGACATCTGGCCTGAATTTTGGGGGGTAGATGCTATTTGGATTTATCCGTCCACCTCTTCGAAGGTGCCAAGTTGATTTATGGCATCGTATATCGGAGGTTTGGATGGATGTGGCCGTTGTAGAAGACTTCGTCGGATTCTCCCTCGTTTACGAGGGGTTTTTGATTGTGGGGACGCTCTTCCCTATAGACGAAAACCCCTGCCGTTAATTACGTTACCGCATTGCGATAACCACTTTCTCCTGCTCTGGAAGTTCACTTCGTGTCGTGTGTGTTTTTGTTTGTTTTGGTTTAGATTGCTCATGGATTGTATACGGAGACTAATTTATGTTGTCACCCGTATGGCGTGGATTAGTCCAAATCCGTATATCTTAGATTTTGGTTTGTTTTATTTAAGGATCGTTAATCTAGTTTGAGATTAAAATCGACTTAAATGTATGTGAGCAGTTGGGGCTCGGTTAGTCTTTTATTAAGGATACGTTAATCCAATTTGAGACTAAGATCTACTTAACAAGGTTTTAGAATCATTTTTGTTTTAGATCCAACAAGCGAGCATTTGGGCTCTGTTGTCTTAGTTTAGGGACATTTCGGTCCATTATCGCCATTTTGGGGGGAGGGGCGAAGTTCTAGTTTGAAGACATCTCGGTCTGTTGATCACCATCTTGGAAGTGAGATTTTAGTTTAAGGAAGTCTCGTTCCATTGATCAACATTTTGGAGGTGAGGTTTTAGTTTAAGGATATCTCGGTCCGTTGATCACCATTTTGGAGGTGAGGTTTTAGTTTAAGGACGTCTCGGTCCGTTGATCATCTTGCGTGCACGTGTATTTGTTACGTGACATAATGAACAACAATGATGTGGGATGTACCCAGTTTGGGGTGCGGTCTGATTTGAGCTGTACACATCAGTGCACCAAAAAGTTGTTGGTTGTTGGGACCCGCCACCTCCCTGAAGACGTTGAGAAATTACAACGATGTGGATCAGAGGTGTGGAAAGATGTACCCTTGAACCAATTCCCGTATTTGAAAGAAAAAAGAGTTAGTGGTAAACTAAGATTTCTTCGGGAGGATGTGGGATGAGTATCATTTTGGATATCATCAGTTGGAAGATCAATAGTCATATTTGTGACTAAGATCAATTTGGGAAAAACATGAGCATAGAGGCTCGGTCCATTTGGAGATCAAAGAAAATTTTGACCTCAGGAATACTTAGCCAATTTGTGACTAGGTTTGGGTCTTCATATTTATCCCTGTAGTGCTAAGCACTGGTAAATGTAGTACTCACGTGTATCCCGTGTGAGGCATTGGACCAGTGTTAAATACTGAACTTTGGAGGCGCTCACGTGTGAATCATGTGAGATGTCCCAAAGTGGGCGCTGCTCTTTGGGTTTTATTCCCTTTTTACTTATAAGTGCTAAGCACTTGGTTCTTGTGGCGCTCACGTGTGAACACGTGAGGCGCCTCAAAGTTGGGTATCGCTTTTTTGGGTTTTATCCCCTACTTTTTTATATAAGTGCTAAGCACTTGATTGGAGATCGCATGCAAAACACGTGACTGCCCCAGGAGGCACTTCTTGTTCTTCTTTTAAGCTCTTGCGTGGGAAACACGTGCGGTCCTCGTTATAGTGTTTAAACACTAATGAATCATCAGTCTTTCCTTCTGGGTGTTTGGAGATTTTGATCTCTTGTTAATGACCTTAGGATTTGGAGGATCTCATGTCTTTTGTTTTATAAGAATTAAATTCTTTTTATAGGGTTAAACCCTAGTTTTCATGTGTTTTGTAAAAATCAAATTCTTTGAACTCAATTCTTTCCCCTAGGTTTTGAATCTGCATGACAGAATCTCCCCGATGAGAATTAAATTCTCAACTCGTGGGGAGATCTGCTTCTGTAGATCTCAACCAGAGAAAGAACTAAGTTCTTGTATGAAGGGTTAAACCCTAAGAAAGGCAAAAGAGAGACAAGATGATCTTTGAGTTTTATTTTCTTTTCATCTAGGGTTTCAATGAAACAAGTCTTCTTCTATGAGAATTAAATTCTCTATTTCTTTTGAAGCTTTTCTTTCTTCTTCTCTCTTTTTTAAAGCTTCTGAGGGGGTTCCTTTTTTTTCTTCACTCTTTCCTCCCGAGACTTGAAGTCTTTGGTTCTTTATATAGTGGAGAGAAGTTTATTTAATTCTGAGAAAATCTCTCTTTGAGAGATTCTAATTGATTTAATTGGTTTCAGAATTGATTTGGGGAATTTTGCCCATCATTGGATTTTTGATCCAAGGGTTTTTGTTTTACAGAACATATTTTTCTTGTTTTTTTTGACAAGATTGGGGAAATATTTTCCCATATGCAGAATCTTATTATGTAAAAATAGTGAACTTTAATCATTGTTGGAATTTTAATCCAACGGTGCTCGGTTTAATAGAGAACAATTTTTCTTTGTTTAGAAAGATATGGAAAATATTTTCCATCTCATAGGATCTTTGATCCACCAACTTTCTGTTTAACAGAGAATTTCCCTCCTCATTAGAAAGCTCTATGTTTAATCACCATTGGATCTTTGATCCAACGATCCCTTGTTGAGTAGAATTTAATTCTTCTTAGGGGGTGCCCTCACGTGTTTAACACGTGAGGTTTATTTAGTTTGTCAGCTGTTTGATTGCAGCGCCTATATGCTTTGGATATAGGCGCTCACGTGTTTAACACGTGAGGCTTATTTAGCCTATAGTTGTTTGATTTGCAGCGCCTATATATATTGCATATAGGCGCTCACGTGTTTAACATGTGAGGCTTATTTAGCCTATCAGGTGTTTGATTTGCAGCGCCTATATGCATTGCATATAAACGCTCACGTGTTTAACACGTGAGGCTTATTTAGCCTATAGTTTGATTTGTAGCGTCTATATGCATTGCATATAAGCGCTCACGTGTTTTAACACGTGAGGCTTATTTATCCTATAGTTTGATTGCAGTACCTATATGCTTTGCATATAGGCGCTCACGTGTTTAACATGTGAGGCTTATTAAGCCCGTCAGTTGTCTAATTTGCAGCGCCGAAAATTCCTTACTGTTCAAGTCTCGCGTATTAAACACGTGAGCGCCTATATGCACTGCATATAGGCGCTCACGTGTTTAATACGTGAGACTTGAACGGTAAGGAATTTTCCATCTTCCATTTTTTATAAGGAAACAATGACATGTTCACGACACATTACCAGACCTGTTACTTGGATCTTTTACTAATGCCGACAATCCTGACTTGTTGTCCTGACGGACGTTACTTGTTGTCTGCATAGACAAGACTTGTAGCTGCTTGATCCTGTGTTGGCATTAGATTCGTATCATCAACACCTGACTTGAACACAAAATCTGGGGCAAAAGGGGAAATCAATAATGAAACCTGACTTGTAACTCAGCAGTTCGATACTCCAGATACCAATCAGTCTACGGGCTAGGCCAGACCCGGAATGATGCTGCTAACATCATTCATATGTACATGTTACCTGTTTACTGCTTAGCGGCATATCTCGGATTCAGCACGAGAATCTTGACCGTAGTCCCGGGCACGCATGGGATACTATTGAGTTACATCGACAATTCCATTAAATTGATTTCAAAAAGTTGTAGAACAGATAATCTAGAAGCACAGACTCTAGGATACACATCACATACATGTACCTCACTGTTTTATACCTGTGTTTATTATTTACATTCATATTTAATAATAGCATCTTATTCTGGTTATTACTATTAGTTGATATTTATGACGTACTAACGTCTGGTTTTGCATGACCCAGTTCCTCTATCATTATCGCAGGCAAATCAGGAGTACTTTAGCAAACAAGCCGAGCAATAAGAAGCTAGATGTTTAGTTTAGAGATACTTAGTTTCTTTTATTTTCGTAGTTTTATTCTTATCGATGTGATCTCATAAGGGACGTGATTCAGATATTGTTATTTATTGGATCTTGATTCGTTTCCGCTATATGCATTTCTTGATTTTATTTATTATGACAGATGGGCATGCGTTAGATAGATTTTATTTTACTGTTCTTGATATCCGATTGACAGCCGTAATATGACTGTGGAGGGATTATTTCTAGCCATAGGTAGCATGGTTGGCTCTGTCACGTGCCGTGTTTACGTATTTTGGGAAGCGGGGCATGACAGGGTTTATTTGGTATCAGAACCATACGTTCAATTTGTAGTTGGGTATGGTACCCAATACATTGTCCTTAAGACCTAGAATTTTAAGAACATGTCCTGCCACATTATTGTCTTGTCATTCGAATTCTTGAATCTTATCTTTCCCTTAACTCTTTTATCTTGACGATATGGAAATGACTTTGCATCTCAACTTGGAATCCTCATGATTCCTTATTGTTTCCCCTTCTTATTCTTTCAATTTTGATAGTAGGATTTGGGCAACTTGAATGGAGTTATATAATTGTAACTATGTACCACGGTATGGTTACAATGTTGTACTCTATTCTGATAACCTGGAATCCTATTTCGATTCATTTTCTTGACTTATGTTCATTGTACTAGTTTGTTTCTCTCGGTTTCATTGCTTACGAATTTATGCTTTATCGCGAACTTGAATCCAACAACCGCGTTATATCTTTCCCCTTGTCCCGTAGTGACCGGTCCTGTCACGCCCCGCTTCTCGGTGTACGGGCAGAGGGCGCGACAAGGTCCGCTACGCATTTACTCAGAAGTAAACACGCTAAGCGTATTTAATCAATATAAGGTAAAGTACACAAGAGACAAGATGTACATGAACAACAACTTTATTTATTAAACATTCTTTTTACAATACAGCTGAAATGTAAATATATGGAATGAAAGCAATGCTTAAACAATGGCATAACAGAAATGAAAATATGTACAAGTTAACTAGATATCTGGGTCGATGGCTATCTGATTCAAGTCCTCGCTGATGGGTTCTGTCTCCAAAAGGTCCGATCCACCTGACAACATTCCAAAGAAGAAGAGAGATAGGAATGTCGTCAGCGAACAATCGCTCGGTAAGTCCCAAATGATAGGTATAGACAGAATAGACAGAAGGAGAATGTAACTTTTAAAGTTGTATTAAGTTGTTAATGTTGTTATTTGTAGCTTGGTACAGAAGATGCTGGTGTATACGAGAGGAGTCCAACTTACACCGTAGACTTTGGTAACCCGTAGTACAAGGCTCCGTCGAAAATACCACGGAACAACGGTATGGATGTAATTACGTCTTAAGTGTCCACCTCGTGCCACCTTTAACATATTCCGTACCAGTCTACCCATTTATAAACCCCGCGATGTCTTTATTGTATTGTTTGTATTGTATTGTCTTGTATTGTAAATTGTAAATGGAAGACTTGCTGAAACCATGATATCAGTAATGACAGATATAATGGATGTACATGTAGATGGAGAATATCCATGGTTCGGTTTAGTCAATATAGTTTGATATAGATTGAATAGACGGATTCATGTTGAATTGTAGTTTATACTTGAATCACATTCAAGTCAGATTGATTAGATCGAGACTCAGTCTCAGTCAGACACTTTAAAAAAAGAACTTGAATTCCTAAATTAATTTTGATGCTATCGGTAACTGCTGCACATGGACGGCAGGATTTGTGTTTTTTTCCAAGACAATTACCGTGTTGATAACACTGTCTGTTAGGTTGTCTATATTAGATAGGCAAGCACCCATATCTCCGGCTCCCTGAGGCTCAAGAGACTGGTCCCGCTTAAACCTATGCTTACTAGGGTCCTTATTATAGTTTAGTATAACTTGAGGTTTTTTTTATGTAAAAATAGTTTTGGTATAATTTCAAAATACACCTCAAGCATTTAATTATCGTCTTTAGTGTTTTCATAGATGTATATTTTATAAATATGAAATTTCTAGTGAGTAAAACCTAATTTCATACTATATGGTATTTTCTCGAAATATTGTACTTATGATGTATTTATATGGTATTTTCATGTAATAGTGATTCCTTAATAGAAAAACTTGGATTATTTATATAATTAAAATAGGTATTTTGATAATATATATATATATATTTAATGAAAATAATTTATTTATTTTTCTTGTAGAAATCTCATTTTCTAAAGAAAAATACATAAAAATTCCATCGAGATCGAATGCTCCTTGCGGAGGTCTGCATCTTGCTCTACCAGGCCTGGGGATGTGCGATAATCCACACCATCCGGAACGGGGTCCCCAAAAGTGGGTTGTAGTGGCGCAATTGTATGGAAATGTTTAATACATTTTTTAAAGAAAACGATTTTGTAAGTTTAGGGTATTTATTTGTAAAGTCGTATTTTCCCGTATTCTATTATCCTAAAATTCATCATGCTATGTCAAAGACGTGTGTTGTGGTGAGGTAGGTCATTACCTCGTGAGTTATCTAAAGGTATAGCAAGGAAATAAGTTATTATGTCGAAACTTAAAATATATGGTATTTTTCTGTAAAAGTGCGATAAAAGTTACCAAAATGATTCTTTTAAGGTGAAACTTGTTTTAATAGATTTATTAATATTTTTTAAATAATATGTGAAGGTATGGTATGATCTGGATTAAGAAAAGTTGAGTTTTGAAGAAAAACCGAATCCGAAGTCGGATTAACTCCGCTTCCGTCGGGTTTTATGTTTTGATAGTTTTAGAATTTGAGATGAGAAGGAACGAAGGGACTTACTGGCTTGAGGTCAAGAGGAGAAGGAGAGGGAACTACAGAATGCTTCGGGGCGTCGTTTCGTCGCCGGAAACTCCTTGTATCGTTGCTGGAATTTCGTCGGAGCTTCGCCCTTCGCTAACTCCACTTGCACACAATTAGGACTTGACAGTTTTTTGAGAGTTTTGGTAGGGATTTGTGGGTGAGGAGGGGTGAAATGAGGTGTGGTATTTATAGGAGAAATTAGAGTTTGGTCTGTTAAAGATTGCATTTAAAATATACATTAAAATTGGATTAAAAGAGCATTTTATTGCTCTCTGTATGAATGCAGAGAAAACAAGCGGTGTGAGGGGGAGTAGGGTAGGCCAAGGGTTGCAGGAAAAAATAATGGGAGCATTTTCAATGGGCATGCCCGGCGGTATTGGGGGATTAGGGCATTTCGCCGGCCTATTCCCGACGGGGGGTGCTAGGGTTTGGTGCCACGTGTCTTGTCGCTTTGTATTCTTCAGTGCACATGTTTAAATAATTTGTAACTCTTCAGATTACGTGTTGTGCACGTGTAGATCCTTGGGCTTCTAAAAAATTAAAAGAAATTAAAATAAAAAGAATGTGTGGCTGATAGGATTTGAACTCGGGTGCTATGTCCCAGCAGTGTTAGGTCTTACCAATGAGCTACAAGCTCCTTCTTGCTGTTTAAAAGCAAAACAAACTTGTAACTCGTGCTCAGGCTCAGGTGTTTCTTTCTGTATTTTGAAAAAATTTCGTACAGAAAGTTAAAGTTGTTACATTCTACCATCCTTATAAAAATTTCGTCCTCCAAATTTTGTAAAAGGAAAGTGTAACAGATTCAAAACAATTTGGTGATTGTGAGTGTGAAAAAAAATACTGGTATTGCATGAAAAGTAATAAGATGATACAAGGGTTTGAAAAGGTTGAAAGGAATTACCAGTGTTACATTGGTCTACAGTCTCAGCTTCTATGGCTGTTAATGTGAACGCTTGATGCCGGGGTACATTCCTCCTAACTGAAGGCACATTCCTCTGTCTTTGGGGCATGTTCCTCTGCCCTCGAGGCATGTTTATCAGTGCCTGTTGGAATTGGCGAGTAGGCTGTGCAGGAGGTCCACGTGGAGGTGGAGCTGGGGGTGCAAGAAGAGGTGCAGGAACCTGGATAGCTGGCCGCTGCGGATAGTTGTTGGGTGTGTGAGTTAAGTCGCGTGTATTGGGACAGGTTCCAATTCCATGATTGGATGCGCCGCAAAATAAGCACATGCCTTTTGCGCGCCTACAGTCCTTCCACAAGTGTCCATCCCTCTTGAAATAGAAGCAAAAATATGGACTTAGCTGGTTATTGGTTTTTTCTGGTCTCCTGAGTTCAACAGTTGGCCTTGAAGAGCTTCCTTCTGCCATCTGAGTGGCAGGGCGCTTCATTCCGGCAGTTTGAGGTTTGCCCTTCCTCTTTACTACTGTCTCGTATCTTCGGGCAACTTTTAGAGACAAATCATGGGTTGGGAAATCCCCTGTAGCTAACGCAGCTTGGATCTCCGGGTCCAACCTTTGCTGAAATCATCTTGACCAGATCTCAGCAGTCGGTATCAAGTGTGCCGCGAATCTGTTGCAGTCTAGTGTTAGCTGTGTAGTGTGTGATATTTGAAAATCGAAATATAGAGACATATCTTACCGACTGAGCATGGTAAACCCAACATCATACTCATCCACGGATTTGGTCCATATCGAACCCTGTTGTAGGTGGATGAACTGCTGTTCCATGTCGAATCTGGCAGTCTCAGGGAAGTATTTCGCGTCGAACATGTCGCGAAAAGTCCTCCATTCGATAGGTTGATCAAGATGGCTTTTTTCCGCCTTCCACCAAACCCGTGCATTATTTGTGAACTGCAGTTTTGCAACTCAAACCCAAGCTATCTCTGGCACTTATGCCGCTGTCAGATCATTTTCAATACTTTGAACCCACTCCTCAGTTTCTAGAGGGCTCTCTTTTCTTGAGAATTGCTTGGGGTGCAAAGCTCTGAATTGCTTCACCCCAGGCGTTTCCGCCTCTGGACGGTTCATCAAGATAGCAGTCTGCTGCTGCTGTCCTTCCAAAAGGCTGCGGATCGCCTCAAGCAAGACCGTCTGCTCGTTGATCGGAGCAGTGACGGCAGGTGTAAGCGGTAAAGGTAGGGGAGTGTTGTTGACATTTGTGTTGGTGTTGTTTGGGGAATCCATAACCTTGAAAGAAAAATTTGAGTCAGGACAGATTCAAAATATATGGAATTGGAAGATTTAAGGAATATGAATTGTAAAGAATGTTTTCAGTTGCTGGTTCTTGTGTTATATTGTTTAGGACTTCATGGAGAATTTACCTGCATGGCCATGCAGAACTGATATGCATGTCCACATAGAGATGACCTGCATGGGCCGCTAACAAAACCTGTCACGCCCCACTTCCCGGTGTACGGGCAGAGGGCGCGACAAGGTTCGCTACGCATTTACTCAGAAGTAAATACGCTAAGTGTATCTAAGCAATATAAGGTAAAGTACACAAGAGACAAGATGTACATGAACAACAACTTTATTTATAAAACATTCTTTTTACAATACAGCTGAAATGTAAATACATGGAATGAAAGCAAGGCCTAAACAATGGCATAACAGAAATGAAAATATGTACAAGTAAACTAGATCTCTGGGTCGAAGGCTATCTGATCCAAGTCCTCGCTGATGGGTTCTGTCTCCAAAAGGTCCGATCCACCTGACAACATTCCAAAGAAGAAGAGAGATAGGAATGTCGTCAGCGAACAATCGCTTGGTAAGTCCCAAAATGATAGGTATAGACAGAATAGACAGAAGGAGAATGTAACTTTTAAAGTTGTATTAAGTTGTTATTTGTAGCTTGGTACAGAAGATGCTGGTGTATACGAGAGGAGTCCAACTTACACCGTAGACTTTGGTAACCCGTAGTACAAGGCTCCGTCGAAAATACCACGGAACAACGGTATGGATGTAATTACGTCTTAAGTGTCCACCTCGTGCCACCTTTAATATATTCCGTACCAGTCTACCCATTTATAAACCCCGCGATGTCTTTATTGTATTATTTGTATTGTATTGTCTTGTATTGTAAATTGTAAATGGAAGACTTGCTGAAACCATGATATCAGTAATGGAACGGATATAATGGATGTACATGTAGATGGAGAATATCCATGGTTCAGTTTAGTCAATATAGTTTGATATAGATTGAATAGACGGATTCATGTTGAATTGTAGTTTATAATTGAATCACATTCAAGTCAAATTGATTAGATTGAGACTCAGTCTGAGTCAGACACTTTAAAAAAAGAATTTTAATTCCTGAATTAGTTTTGATGCTATCGGTAACTGCTGCACATGGACGACAGGATTTGTGTTTTTTTCCAAGACAATTACCGTGTTGATAATACCGTCTGTTAGGTTGTCTACATTAGATAGGAAAGCACCCATATCTCCGGCTCCCTGAGGCTCAAGAGACTGGTGCCGCTTAAACCTATGTTTAGTGGGTCCTTATTATAATTTAGTAGAACTTGAGGGGGGGTTTATGTAAAAATAGTTTTGGCATAATTGTAAAATATACCTCAAGCATTTAATTATCGTCTTTAGAGTTTTCAAAGATGTATATTTTATAAATGTGAAATTTCTAGTGAGTAAAACCTAATTTCATACTATACGTTATTTTCTTGAAATATTGTACTTATGATGTATTTGTATGGTATTTTCATGTAATAGTGATTCCTTGATTTAGAAAACTTGGATTATTTATACAATTAAAATAAGTATTTTGATAATATATAAATATATATATATTTAATGAAAATAATGTCACGCCCCGCTTCCCAGAGTACGCAAGATTGGGCACGTAACATAGCCAACCATGCTACCTGTGGGTAGGAAGTATCCATCCACAGTCACATTACGGTTGTAGAGATATCAAGAACAGTATAAATAAACTAATCTAACACATGTCCAAATCCATAATAACAAGAGTCAATAAACAATAGTGCGGAAGCAAATGATCCAATACAATAAATAAACAGTATGTCCCATAATGCGGGATCACACCTGGAAATAAAATGCAATAAATGAACTAACCACTGCAGAACTCTGATATCAGCCTACTGGCTGAAGTACTCCTGCTCGGTCGGCAACAGTGGTAAAGAATCTGGGCCATGCAAAACCCAGACGTCAGCGCGTCGTGTCAACCAATAATATAACATAAACATGGTAATAAGCAATGCAGGTATGAACATGAATAAAGCAGTACTAAGAAATAACAGTGCAGGGTAACGTGCAGTGGTAACTAAACTGTCCTATCAGGTTTCTACTCTATAGTCTTTGAAATCGATTGATGAATCGTCGATGTAACTTAATAGTATCCCGTGCGTGTCCGGGACCACGGTCAAGGTTCTCGGGGCTGAATCCGAGACGTGCCGCTAGGCAGTAATAGGTAACAGGATGGGCGAGTGATGTCAGCATCATCACTCCGGGGCTGGCCAAGCCCGTAAGACTGATCAGAACAGGTATCGAACTGTTGAGTTACAAGTCGGTTTCACCTTTGATTTCCCCATACCCCCAAGTTATGTATGTCAGGTCAGGTATTCAGTAATCTAGGACTAATGCTAACACAGGATCAGGTAACAGGTCAGGTTTGTCTGGATAGACAACAGGAATGGTCCATGAGGACCCCAAGTCAGGTTTGTTGGCATTAGGCATGAGATCAGGTAACAGGTCAGGTCATGTTTCAACAGGTTGAGTCGGTATGTATGTATGTGTCATGTGCAGCAGAGTCAGGTCAATATGTAATGTGATCGAGTGTGTGCTCTCAATAGGTATACAATCGAATAAGTAACAGCAGCAAGTAAAAGCACTAATAGTCATTTAATCCCAATGTTACATGATTATGATGCAGTTGTATTATAATAATAGGTTCGAGCACCCTTGGGGTGCAATAATCACAAGGTAAAACAATATTAATAACAGGAAGCAATGAAGCTATTAAAACTAAAGCAGGGATAATAGTCACATGGATGATTTAGCAAATTAAGCAAGTACATTCTAATTGGTTTAGTTTGTTAACTCATGGATTTATAGCATACCACTTAATTTCACGAAGCTACTATACTGATTTAATGTTAAGGAGAAATGCAACCGTCACTTCTAGCCATACTGTACTATCGATATCACCATCACTGTATTGTTGTATTCAATAATATGAAATTCAAATGCATAACAAGACTCGATCTTGTATGCTAGCATGTTAGAGCAAGTATTCGGATACTTGCCTCGACGGTTTCGCAAACCGGAAAGCACGGATGTAATGTCGGCAGAAAAACACGAGACGGTTGCACGGACCACGGATCGAGTCCTAACAGCGAACAGCGAGACCACACGGACCAGAGCACTTCGCTGGAGAGTCGGGTCCAAACGACGGCACGGCCGGAATCCGGCAAAAGTCAAAAGGCGATGAAGTTAGCAAAACACGATATACGTAAACAAAGACCAGCGAGGGGGGTTTTTACATGAATGGAAAGCTAAAGGGATGCTTACAGGGAAGAACCAGGGCAACCACGACGGGTTCGACGGCGATGGGGCGCCGGCGAGGCATTGACGGCGAGCAGCGACGGCTGGAATTTTCTGGGTTCGTTGGAAAGAGGGTGGTGCGGTGAGTAGAGGGGTGCTGGCCTGCTCTGGTGATCAAGGGGAGACAGAGGTGGTCGGAGGTGGCTCTGGCGACGACGGCGAGGATCGACGGCACGTTTTCCGGCGACCTGAGGGTTGGTGTTAGGGTCGGGCTCGGGTTCTGTGGTGGTCCGGCGAGGGGAAGAGGAAGAAGACGACGAGGTCGGGACGAGGATGAAGGGAGGAAGGCCTTGGCGTCGTCGGCGATGGGAGGCGGCGGCGGCACTGGGTGCTGGTGGTGGCGTCGGGATTGGGTTTGGAGGCTCGGGAAGGAGGGAGGAAGGAGGTAGGGGGTGCTGTAAGGCCGTGGAGGCGAGGACGGCGACGGCGAGGTCGCGGGGAGGTCGACGGCGCAGGCACGAGGAGGCTAGGGTTAGGGTTCGGGGGTTCTCGTGGGGTTTTCTCGAGATGAAGAGAAGACGAGGAGGGCTGCGTAAAAATATAAGAAGAGAGAGAGAGAGATTAGGATTGGAGAGAGAGAGAGACAGATTGTTAGAGATAGAGAGAGATTGAGAAATTAGAGAGAGATAGAGAGAGGCGGAGAGAGAGAGAGGATAGGGGCCCACGAAGAAAAGGCGCTCGCGATTGGCTGAGGGGAAGGGAACAGTAAGATTTAAAAGATTAAAATTGATTTAATCGTTGGGTTTAGAAACAGAAAATATATTATATGGTTAAATAATATTAAATTAAAATGGGTATTTCGGCGCTAAATGAAACATTTCCAAATCGCGCCCGGGTTGCGCCCAAATGTTTCAAATTCAAATTATAGGATTTTAAGCGGGTTCCAAATTTTGAAAAGGGGTGTTTAATGATTAAAATGCATGCCCCTAAGTCGGACACTTGCACGCGTGCGTAGCCGTCCAAACTTGCCCGTTTAGCCGAACGGGAAGAAATCTCGACACGCGGACGCTACCACGCGACTAGTGGCGACGAGTAGGCCAACATGGATATTTTTAATTTCATTTTAGGTGTTAAAATTTGTTATGTGTCAAAATGACTTAACCGGTTAAAATTTAGCAAAAAGCACCCAACAATCAGGATAAATGAAATGAGCAATGTATAACACTCAACTAGTACCAGAAATAGTATTATTGGGCTCGGGTGTTACATCATACCCAACTACAAAAGAATTTCGTCCTCGAAATTCCAAGAATACAAGATAGCTAACTACAGGAAAATGTGAGGAAATTTCTGCCTGATCTCGTCTTCTCGCTCCCAAGTGGATTCTCCATGCAATCGATTACCCCAAGAAACTAGCACAAGAGAGATAACTTTGTTCT
Organism: Agapanthus africanus; assembly: GCA_030015575.1. Taxonomy (NCBI): domain Eukaryota; kingdom Viridiplantae; phylum Streptophyta; class Magnoliopsida; order Asparagales; family Amaryllidaceae; genus Agapanthus; species Agapanthus africanus. Next base: position 521,738,601 of record JASDDO010000016.1, on the reverse strand, counting down.
TAAGAACCTTTTCTCTTCGATCCTTGATTTCAACTGGTCGCTCCTCAAAAGTTAGGTCCTCCCGTACATTCAACTCCGAATGATCCAAGATGTGAGTTTCATCGCGAACATACCTCCGTAGTTGAGATACATGAAACACATCGTGCACTCCTGCCAAGGACTGTGGTAACGCCAAACGGTACGCTACCTCTCCAACACGTCCCAATATCTCGAAGGGTCCAACGAATCGGGGACTAAGCTTTTCCCGACTTCCAAAGCGAATCACCCCTCTAGTCGGTGATATCTTCAGAAATACCAAATCACCCACGGCGAACTCTAGAGGTTTTCTAGACGTGTCGGCCCAACTTTTCTGTCTGTCTTGAGCTGCTTTCATATGCTTCCTGATTGTATTCACCTTCTCGACTGTCTGTACCACCAAATCTGGTCCTAGTAACCTTCGTTCACCAACGTCATCCCAACAAACCGGTGAACGGCATTTACGACCATACAACGCTTCAAACAGAGCCATCTGAATAGTCGCTTGGAAGCTATTGTTGTACGAAAACTCCACCAGGTGTAGATGATCCTCCCAAGAACCTTTGAAGTTCAACATGCAAGCCCTCAACATATCTTCAAGGGTCTGGATCGTTCTCTCCGATTGTCCATCAGTCTGAGGATGATAAGCTGTGCTAAACTTCAATCGAGTCCCCAAACTTTCTTGTAAACTCCTCCAAAAGTGCGACAAGAACCGAGTGTCCCGATCGGACACGATGCTCACCGGTACTCCATGCAATCTTACAATCTCCTGCATGTACCGCTCTGCCAAAGTCTCTGTCGATTGACCAACCCGAAAAGGAATAAAGTGAGCTGCCTTGGTCAACCGATCGACAATCACCCAAATGGCATTGTTGCCCTTTGGACTCCGCGGTAAAGCCGTCACGAAATCCATGGTGATATGTTCCCACTTCCACTGAGGGATCGGAAGTGGTTGCAATAAACCAGCAACCCTTTGGTGTTCCGCCTTGACTTGCCGACACACCAAGCACTTAGCCACGAAGCGAGCAATCTCCCGTTTCATACCTTCCCACCAGAAGTGCTGTCGAATATTTCGGTACATCTTCGTCCCTCCTGGATGTACCGAGTAAGCTGAACTGTGTGCCTCCTTCATAAGCTCTTCACGTACATCCTCTTTTTGGCACACACACACGGCTACCATATCTCAACGAACCGTCTTCGTGGATCAGTAAATCGGTTCGTAGTCCGGCTTCAACCTGCTCTCGAAACTTTTGCAGTCTAGGATCCTGCCATTGCGACGCTTTAATCTTCTCAACTAAGGACGACTGTACTTGCAACTTCATCAACTGTCCCGTAGAATGTGGTAGCACAACTTCCAAGTCAAATCTTCGAAAATCTGCAATGATCTCCCTCTATGTAGTTAACACCTGAATTGCTGGTAACCGACTAAGCGCATCCGGCACGATGTTAACCTTTCCCGGATGGTATTTAAGATCAAGGTCGTAGTCGGCCATCAGCTCCAACCATCTACGTTGCCTCATATTCAACTCCTTCTGAGTGAACACATACTTCAGACTCTTGTGATCTGTAAAAACTTCGACTTTCTCACCCAAAAGGTAGTGTCTCCAAATCTTCAAAGCGAAGATCACAGCTGCAAGCTCCATGTCATGAGTTGGATAATTCTTCTTATGAGTCTTCAGTTGTCTTGATGAGTAAGCTACGACCTTCCCATTCTGCATCAAAACACATCCCAATCCCTTTCCGGATGCGTCGCTGTGAATCACCAGTCCTCCTGAATTATCTGGTACGGTCAGGATCGGGGCGGTTATCAATTCTGCTTCAACGTCTCGAAGGCCAATGCACATCCATCCGTCCAAACAAACGGTACCTCCTTGCTCGTAAGCTTGGTTAACGGCTCTGCCAAACGAGCGAAGTTCTCCACAAATCTCCTGTAGTATCCGGCGAGTCCAAGAAAACTTCTTATCTCCGCAACATTCTTTGGAATAGCCAATCTCGAACTGCTGCAATCTTTTCGGGATCGACGGCGATTCCATCGCCCGACACAACATGCCCCAGAAATTTTACCTCTTCCAACCAGAATTCGCACTTACTCATCTTCGCAAACAATTTCTCGTCTCAGCGTCTGCAGTGCGACCCTTAAATGCTCAGCGTGCTCCTCCGGGCTCTTCGAATATACCAGAATATCGTTAATGAATACCACAATAAACTGGTCCAAGAATGGTGAAATGATCCTGTTCATCAAATCCATGAATATTGCCGGCGCATTAGTCACTCCGAAGGGCATTACCACACACTCGAAATGTCCATATCGAGTTCGAAACGCCGTCTTGCAAATGTCTTCTGCTTTCACTCGGACCTGATGATATCCTGATCGCAAATCCAGTTTCGAGAATACCCCCGCGCCACTAAGCTGCTCAAAAGTTCTCCAATGCGAGGGATCGGTACTTGTTCTTAATAGTCACCCGATTCAATTCTCGATAATCAATGCACATCCTTCTCGTGCCATCCTTCTTCTTTACTAGAAGAACTGGAGCTTCCCAAGGTGAGTTGCTGCTTCGAATCCATCCCTTCTCGAGTAATTCACCAACTTGTTTCTTAACTTCTTCCAATTTCCACCGGTGCCATCGGATAAGAAGATTGTGATACTGGCGCTGCACCAGGAATAAGGTCAATCGCGAACTCCACATCTCGCTTTGGCGGTAAGCCCGGTATATCTTCAAACACATCCATAAAGTCGCGAACAACTGCCGGCTCTTCATTCCTATCAACTTCCATAACTGCAAGAACAATGTTTGTCGGCCTAGTCCTAAACTCGACTGGCCCGACAGAACTGCGTCCTTACCGCAAATGCTGTCTACACTGTTGGCTGCGAAAGTCCAGCGAAACTACTGAGTCTCGTCCACTCTGCTGTATGCACGTCCACAGCTGCTCCATTAAGTTCCAGCCCAATAAATCTCTCTTCCATTCCTCCCGTGCAGTCCGCGGGAAGAACTTCTCCAGGAAACTCTTAGAGAAATCCGCCCAACTGATCGGCTTAGGTAAGCGGGTCTCCTCCACAAGCCACCACTCTCGGGCGAAATCCACTAGCTGAAAGCGCACTACATCAACTCCTTTGTCCTCTGGAATCTGTGTCGCAATCAGCAAATTCTCCGTGTCACTAGCCACTGCTCGGCTGGCAACGGCTCATCCAGACCAGTGAAGATAGACGGACCAAAAAGTCTGAAATCTGCTACGGTCCCTACTCGTTCGACTGGTCTAGTTCCATCGTTGTTTACAGACTGCTGAACGATCTGCAAACCTTCCTGAAACGAATCTGCTATTGCTGGATCAGCTCAGTCTGTCTCTTTGATTTCCAGCATTCCTCTTATCACTCCAAGCAAGGCGGCTTCGTTCACACGCCTCCGGTACGTCTTCAACTTCTTACCTGTCATAATCCTGAACTCAAAACACCCAATATTAGCATGATGATAGATTCTGAATGTGGATCAAGACTAGAACTCCAAGATACTTAAATAGAGTACCGCATTGGAGCTATGCCGCGGTATCATAGCCACAATTACTTAACTCCACCCAAGTCGCCCAAGTCCTAGAGATAACAAGAAATTAGGCTTTCGAATTGACAATGCAAAGTAAGTTTGCATGTCGACATGATCCGGAAGAATGATTCAAGGATGGTAAAATGGTCAAAGTGGCAGGACATGTTTCCTAATCACGGGTATTATGATTCGTGTATCGGGTGCAATACCCAACTACAAAGAATCAACCCAATTAACCTATGGCTCTGATACCAAAAGAACCATGTCACGCCCCGCTTCCCAGAGTACGCAAGATTGGGCACGTAACATAGCCAACCATGCTACCTGTGGGTAGGAAGTATCCATCCACAGTCACATTACGGTTGTAGAGATATCAAGAACAGTATAAATAAACTAATCTAACACATGTCCAAATCCATAATAACAAGAGTCAATAAACAATAGTGCGGAAGCAAATGATCCAATACAATAAATAAACAGTATGTCCCATAATGCGGGATCACACCTGGAAATAAAATGCAATAAATGAACTAACCACTGCAGAACTCTGATATCAGCCTACTGGCTGAAGTACTCCTGCTCGGTCGGCAACAGTGGTAAAGAATATGGGCCATGCAAAACCCAGACGTCAGCGCGTCGTGTCAACCAATAATATAACATAAACATGGTAATAAGCAATGCAGGTATGAACATGAATAAAGCAGTACTAAGAAATAACAGTGCAGGGTAACGTGCAGTGGTAACTAAACTGTCCTATCAGGTTTCTACTCTATAGTCTTTGAAATCAATTGATGAATCGTCGATGTAACTCAATAGTATCCCGTGCGTGCCTGGGACCACGGTCAAGGTTCTCGGGGCTGAATCCGAGACGTGCCGCTAGGCAGTAATAGGTAGCAGGATGGGTGAGTGATGTCAGCATCATCACTCCGGGGCTGGCCAAGCCCGTAAGACTGATCAGAACAGGTATCGAACTGTTGAGTTACAAGTCGGTTTCACCTTTGATTTTCCCATACCCTCAAGTTATGTATGTCAGGTCAGGTATTCAGTAATCTAGGACTAATGCCAACACAGGATCAGGTAACAGGTCAGGTTTGTCTGGATAGACAACAGGAATGGTCCATGAGGACCCCAAGTCAGGTTTGTTGGCATTAGGCATGAGATCAGGTAACAGGTCAGGTCATGTTTCAACAGGTTGAGTCGGTATCTATGTATGTGTCATGTGCAGCAGAGTCAGGTCAATATGTAATGTGATCGAGTGTGTGCTCTCAACAGGTATACAATCGAATAAGTAACAGCAGCAAGTAAAAGCACTAATAGTCATTTAATCCCAATGGTACATGATTATGATGCAGTTGTATTATACTAATAGGTTCGAGCACCCTTGGGGTGCAATAATCACAGGGTAAAACAATATTAATAACAGGAAGCAATGAAGCTATTAAAACTAAAGCATGTATAATAGTCACATGGATGATTTAGCAAATTAAGCAAGTACATTCTAATTGGTTTAGTTTGTTAACTCATGGATTTATAGCATACCACTTAATTTCACGAAGCTACTATACTGATTTAATGTTAAGGAGAAATGCAACCGTCACTTCTAGCCATACTGTACTATCGATATCACCATCACTGTATTGTTGTATTCAATAATATGAAATTCAAATGCATAACAAGACTCAATCTTGTATGCTAGCATGTTAGAGCAAGTATTCGGATACTTGCCTCGACGGTTTCGCAAACCGGAAAGCACGGATGTAATGTCGGCAGAAAAACACGAGACGGTTGCACGGACCACGGATCGAGTCCTAACAGCGAACAGCGAGACCACACGGACCAGAGTACTTCGCTGGAGAGTCGGGTCCAAACGACGGCACGGCCGGAATCCGGCAAAAGTCAAAAGGCGACGAAGTTAGCAAAACACGATATACGTAAACAAAGACCAGCGAGGGGGGGTTTTACATGAATTGAAAGCTAAAGGGATGCTTACAGGGAAGAACCAGGGCAACCACGACGGCTTCGACGGCGATGGGGCGCCGGCGAGGCATTGACGACGAGCAGCGACGGCTGGAATTTTCTGGGTTCGTTGGAAAGAGGGTGGTGCGGTGAGTAGAGGGGTGCTGGCCTGCTCTGGTGATCAAGGGGAGACAGAGGTGGTCGGAGGTGGCTCTGGCGACGACGGCGAGGATCGACGGCACGTTTTCCGGTGACCCGGGGGTTGGTGTTAGGGTCGGGCTCGGGTTCTGTGGTGGTCCGGCGAGGGGAGGAGGAAGAAGACGACGAGGTCGGGACGAGGATGAAGGGAGGAAGGCCTTGGCGTCGTCGGCGATGGGAGGCGGCGGCGACGGCGGCACTGGGTGCTGGTGGTGGCGTCGGGATTGGGTTTGGAGGCTCGGGAAGGAGGGAGGAAGGAGGTAGGGGGTGCTGTAAGGCCGTGGAGGCGAGGACGGCGACGGCGAGGTCGCGGGGAGGTCGACGGCGCAGGCACGAGGAGGCTAGGGTTAGGGTTCGGGGGTTCTCGTGGGGTTTTCTCGAGATGAAGAGAAGACGAGGAGGGCTGCGTAAAAATATAAGAAGAGAGAGAGATTAGGATTGGAGAGAGAGAGAGAGACAGATTGTTAGAGATAGAGAGAGATTGAGAAATTAGAGAGAGATAGAGAGAGGCGGAGAGAGAGAGAGGATAGGGGGCCCACGAAGAAAAGGCGCTCGCGATTGGCTGAGGGGAAGGGAACAGTAAGATTTAAAAGATTAAAATTGATTTAATCGTTGGGTTTAGAAACAGAAAATATATTATATGGTTAAATAATATTAAATTAAAATGGGTATTTCGGCGCTAAATGAAACATTTCCAAATCGCGTCCGGGTTGCGCCCAAATGTTTCAAATTCAAATTATAGGATTTTAAGCGGGTTCCAAATTTTGAAAAGGGGTGTTTAATGATTAAAATGCATGCCCCTAAGTCGGACACTTGCACGCGCGCGTAGCCGTCCAAACTTGCCCGTTTAGCCGAACGGGAAGAAATCTCGACACGCGGACGCTACCACGCGACTAGTGGCGACGAGTAGGCCAACATGGATATTTTTAATTTCATTTTAGGTGTTAAAATTTGTTATGTGCCAAAATGACTTAACCGGTTAAAATTTAGCAAAAAGCACCCAACAATCAGGATAAATGAAATGAGCAATGTATAACACTCAACTAGTACCAGAAATAGTATTATTGGGCTCGGGTGTTACAAATAATTTATTTATTTTTCTTGTAGAGATCTCATTTTCTAAAGAAAAATGCATAAAAATTCCATCGAGATCGAATGCTCCTTGCGGAGGTCTGCATCTCGCTCTACCAGGCCCGAGGATGTGCGATAATCCGCACCATCCCGAACAGGGTCCCCAAAAGTGGGTTGTAGAGGCGCAATAGCATGGAAATGTTTAATACACTTTTTAAAGAAAACGGTTTTGTAAGTTTAGGATATTTATTTGTAATGTCGTATTTTCCTATATTCTATTATCCCAAAATTCATCGTGCTATATCAAAGATGTGTGTTGTGATGAGATAGGTCATTACCTCATGAGTTATCTAAAGGTATAGCAAGGAAATAAGTTATTGTGTCGAAACTTAAAATATATGGTATTTTTCTGTAAAAGTGCGATAAAAGTTACAAAAATGATTCTTTTAAGGTAAAGCTTGTTTTAATAGATTTATTAATGTTTGTTAAATAATATGTGAGGGTATGGTATGATCTGGATTAAGAAAAGTTGAGTTTTGAAGAGAAACCGAATTGGAAGTCGGATTAACTCCGCTTCCGTCAGGTTTTATGTTTTGAAAGTTTTAGAATTTGAGATGAGAGGGAAAGAAGGGACTTACTGGATTGAGGTCAAGAGGAGAGGGAGAGGGAATTACGGAATGCTTTGAGGCATCGTTTCGTCGCCGGAAACTCCTTGTATCGTCGCCGGAACTTCGTCGGAGATTCGCCCTTCGCTAACTACACTTGCACACAATTAGGACTTGAAATTTTTTTGAGAGTTTTGGCATGGATTTTTGAGTGAGGAGGGATGAAATGAGGTATGGTATTTATAGGAGAAATTAGGGTTTGGTGTGTTAAAGATTGCATTTAAAATATACATTAAAAATGGATTAAAAGAGCATTTTATTGCTCTCTGTATGAATGCAGAGAAAACAAGCAGTGTGAGGGGGAGTGGGGTAGGTTAACGGTTGCAGGAAAAAATAATGGGAGCATTTGCAATGGGCAAGCCCGGCGGTATCGGGGGATTAGGGAATTTCGCCGGCCTATTCCCGACGGGGGGTGCTAGGGTTTGGTGCTACGTGTCTTGTCGCATTGTATTCTTCAGTGCACATGTTTAAATAATTTGTAAATCTTCAGGTTACGTGTTGTGCACGTGTAGACCCTTGGGCTTCTAAAAAGATTAAAAGAAATAAAAATAAAAATAATGTGTGGCTGATGGGATTTGAACTCGGGTGCTATGTCTCAGCAGTGCAAGGTCTTACCAATGAACTACAAGCTCCTTCTTGCTATTCAAAAGCAAAACAAACTTATAACTCGTGCTCAGGCTTAGGTGTCTCTTTTTGTATTTTGAAAAAATTTCGTATAGAAAGTTATAGTTGTTACAGGTCCGTCTGCGCTTCGAAGAATAAGGAGAAACACAGGAGAGCATATGATGATTGTAGTAGTTCGAGATTAACCCCAGCAGGAGCTGGTACAGACTGCTTCAAAGCCAATCAGATATAAGATATTTGATTGAAGAAGTTCTGACGAACCCGCCTCAGTTTATCAGAGTGGCGCAGCGGAAGTGTGGTTGGCTGTTAACCCACGAACCGTAGAACAGACCTGTAAATTCATGATGAAGGGAACTATTTGTTTGTGTGCCAAAAGGTGAAATTCATAAACAAGTTGCAGATAAAGCGCTGATAGCAGTTCGGGATTTCATAGATGTATTCAAGGATATTTTGAGTTTACCGTTAAAACGATATGTGGAGTTCGTAATTGATCTTATTCCTGTAGTAGCGCGAATTCAAAGGCTTTTATCCGATATCACCGGTGGAACTGGAAGAGGTAAAGAGACAAGTTTCTGAGTTATTAGAGAAGGGTTGGATTCGCAGCAGCGGTTCACCATGGGGAGCTTCAGTTCTTCTAATCAAGAAGAAAGATGGCACGCGGAGGATGTGCATCGACTATCAAGAGTTAAATCGGGTGACTATTAAGAATAAGTACCCAATCTCTCGCATCGACGAACTATTTTATCAACTCAGTGGCGCGAGAGTATTCTCAAAGTTGGATTTACGATCAGGGTATCATCAAGTTCGGGTGAAAGAAGAATACATTTGTAAAACAATGTTCTGAACTCGATATGGGCATTATGAGTATTTAGTGATGCCATTTGGAGTTACTAACGCACCGGCGATATTTATGGACTTGATGAACCGGATCTTTTCACCATTTCTAGATCAGTTCATGGTGGTATTCATTGATGATATTCTTGTCTATTCAAGGAGCAAAGAAGAGCATGCAAAACACTTGAGAATCGCATTGCAGACGTTGAGGCAAGAAAAGTTATTAGCTCGAAGAAGCGAAGTTTTTGGGTTATGTGGTATCCGGAGATGGAATTGCAGTTGACCCCGAAAAGATTACAGCTATTCACGATTGGCCGATTCCAAAGAATGTGGGGAGGATCAGAAGTTTTCTTGGGCTTGCCGGATACTATAGAAGGTTTGTGGATAAGTTCGCCCGAATAGAAGAACCATTGACCAAGCTAACATGAAAAGAGGTACCGTTCGTATGGACCGATAAGTGTGCGTCAGCTTTTGAAGCGTTGAAATAAAGATTGACCACCGCTCCTATTCTGACAGTGCCAGATGCTTCCGGAGGACTAGTTATTCATAGCGTTGCATCTGGGAAAGGCTTGGGATGTGTTCTAATGCTGCATGGGAAGGCCATAGCTTATGCGTCAAGACAATTGAAGATTCATAAGAAGAACTACCCAACTCATGATTAGGAGCTAGCAGCAGTGATTTTTGCTCTGAAGATTTGGAGATACTACTTATTAGGCGAAAGAGTAGAAGTATTTACCGATCAAAAGAGCTTAAAGTATGTGTTCACACAGAAAGAGCTCAATATGAGGCAGTGTAGATGATTAGAACTGATGGCTGACTATGATCTTGATCTAAAATACCATCCGGGGAAAGTTAATGTAGTGTCAGATTCTCTAAGTCGGTTGCCAGCTATACGGATGTTGACTGCATAGATGGAGATTATAGCTGATCTTTAAAGATTTGAATTGGAGATTGTACTGCAAAATTTTTCAGGACAGTTGATGCAGTTGCAAGTACAGTCATCCTTGATCGATAACATTAAAGCAGCACAGTCGCACGATCCAAGATTGTAAAAGTTCCGAGAATAAATAGAAGCGGGACTTCGAACAGATTTGTTAATTCATGAAGAAGGTTCATTACGATATGGGAGCTGTTTATGTGTGCCTAAAGGAGATTTTCGTGAAGAAATCATGAAGGAGGCTCATAGTTACGCGTATTCAGTACACCTGGAAGGCACAAAGATGTACAGAGATTTGCGACAACATTTCTCGTGGGAAGGCATGAAAAGGGAGATTGCTTGCTACGTATCAAAGAGCTTGGTGTGTCAGCAAGTCAAGGCCGAACATCAACGGGTAGCTGGTTTGTTGCAACCACTTTCGATTTCTCAATGGAAGTGGGAACATATAACCATAGATTTCGTGACAGTTTTACCATGGTGTCCGAAGGGCAATAACGCAGTTTGGATAATTGTCGATTGATTGAGTAATGCAGCTCATTTCATACCCTTCAATGTTGGTCAGTCGACGAAGGTTTTGGCAGAACGGTACATGCAGGAGATTATAAGATTGCATGGAGTACCCGTGAGCATCGTTTCCGATCGTAATGCTCGATTTCTATCACACTTTTGGAGGAGTCTACAGGAAAGTTTGGGAACTCGCTTGAAATTTAGCACGGACTATCATCCCCAGACAGATGGCCAGTCTGAAAGAACGATCCAAACTCTTAAAGATATGTTTAGAGCATGCATGTTAGACTTCAAGGGTTCATGGGAGGATCATTTTCACTTAGTGGAGTTTTCATACAATAACAGTTTTCAGGCGACTATACAGGTGGCTCCATTCGAAACATTATACGGTCCTAATTGTCACTCGCCTTTCTGTTGGGACGATGTCGGAGAAAGAAGATTATTAGGACCAGATATTATTGTGCAAACGGTAGAGAAAGTTAATGTGATCTGGAATCATATGAAGGTGGTATATGATCGACATAAAAGTTGGGTTGATACTGATAAGAGACCTTTGGAGTTCGCATTTGATGATCTTATATTCTTGAAGATATCACCGACTAGAGAAGTAATCCGATTTGGTAGTCGATACAAGCTTATTCCTTGATTCGTGGGGCCTTTCGGTATTATCGAGCGTGTTGGAGAGGTAGCTTATCGATTGGCTTTACCACCATCCTTGGCAGGTGTTCATGACGTGTTTCATATATCTCAACTACACAAGTATGTTAGAGATGAGACGCACATCTTAAATCACTCGGAATTGACAGTAAGAGAAGATTTAACGTATGAAGAGCGACCAATGGTGATTGTGGATCGACGAGAAAAAGTACTCAAGAATAAAATTATCCCGCTAGTACTCGTTTCATGGGGGAACCGTTCGCATGGAGAATCTACTTGGGAACGTGAAGACGAGACCCGACAGAAGTTTCCACATCTCTTTTCTTAAAATCCGTGTCTTCTTTTCTTTTTCTTGTTCCGGGAATTTCGAGGACGAAATTCTTTTGTGGTTTGGTATAATGTAACACCCTAGTACTTTTATACTATATATTTGGGTATTTCAAATCTTGCGGTAAAATTCTTTACTATTGTGGCTTTTAGGTTGCGAATGATGCAATTAGTAGCCGTGTTTATTAGCCGACTCAACCCGCATGTTTGAAACCCAATATGGTTCGAGATTATATCAAATATTTGCTGGTATAGTGTATCCATGCAAATCTAGAATATATATACACATATAATATATTTTAGAATCCACATATCTTTCTATGATACAGTATAAAACCAAATAATATTTTTCCCATCTAGCCTTACATGTCATAGTATCCCATATCAGGTGGTTGCGCCCATATATCATGATTAGTATCCTAAGGGTTAGACAGACAGATTATTGGATCGCTATGTATATTTACATTTACGTAGATTTTATTTGGGGTATATGTTTTTAGTTATAGACATTTGCATTATGGTTTAAATTCTTATGTATATTGTTCATATTTAAAAACTAGATTTTTGAAGGGATAAGGGTAATATTCAGAGTAATCTGGTATTATCTGTAAAATCATACCATATATATATATTATATAACTAATATATATATATACTGTTATATATATATAATATATTAATTATTTAAATAAACAAATTCTCTCTCTCTCTCTCTCTAATTCCCATTTTCTTTCTGTCTCTCTTTCTCTAATTCTCTCTCTGCCTCTATATCACCCCATCCCCACACACACACTCTCTCTATATATATACATATATATATATATATATTATATAATATAATATTTATTAAAAACACTCTCTCTCCCCCTCATCTTCTCCATTCTTGCCCCCGCTCACCGAACCCTAACCCGTCGCCGCTCCTTCTCGTCGCCGAAACCCGACCACCACCCTCACCCCCGTCACCTCCTCGTCTCCCCAGCAACCCTAGAGCACCACCACCACACCCTCTTCTCCTCCTATGCTCATTCCCAATCACATCAAATCTCATCGGCCACTCACCTCGCTGTCACCTCGCCGCCGGCCACCTCATCCCCATCCTTGCCCTCGCCAAGTCCAGAGAACCCCAGCAAACCCCCAACAATCATCTCTATTCTTCTTCTTTTTCTTCTTCTTCTTCTTCTTTTTCTTTTCTTTTTCCGATTGACTCACCGGAGTTGCGCACGTCGCCGACGATCCAGATGACCCAGTCACCGTTGTCGTCTAACCCAAGTCACCACGTCATGCATCTGCTCAGCCAGATCAAGTCCTGCGTGCGTAAGTTTTGTGTCGTGACTATATTTCGACATCGGAACGTGACATCTGAATCTCGACGTGAGATTCGATCAGGCAAGTTCTAAACTTGCAACATGCTATTTTGATTATATCGATATTCATATGCTTGACTATAGTACATACGTTTTGATATTCAGCAAGCAGTACCAAGTTACAGTTTTATAGTATCCGTATGTATCCATACTGATAATGGGTTATCCAGTTGCATGCCGGAATATCATTATCATAATACTATATTAGTTCAATATGCTATCTAGATTGCAATATACATGGTAATAGATGTGAAGCGGTTATTACATATAGATTCATATACATCTTGGGATTAGTTATGTTTACCGCGTTTCGATGTTGGTTATAGTTTTACAATTGGCATCTATTCTGGTTAATATACATTGCATGACATGTTCACGACACACTACGTTACTTGGATCTTTTACTAATGCCGACAATCCTGACTTGTTGTCCTGACGGACGTGACTTGTTGTCTATATAGATAAGACCCGTACCTGCTTGATCCTGTGTTGTCATTAGATTCATATCATCAATACCTGACTTGAACATAAAACCTGGGGGAAAAGGGGAAATCAATAATGAAACCTGACTTGTAACTCAGCAGTTCGATACTCCAGATACCGATCAGTCTACGGGCTTGGCCAGCCCCGGAATAATGCTGCTGAAATCATTCATTTATACATGTTACCTGTTTACTGCTTAGCGGCACGTCTCGAATTCAGCCCGAGAATCTTGACCGTGGTCCCGGGAACGCACGTGATACTATTGAGTTACATCGACGATTCCATTAAATTGATTTCAAAGACTTGTAGAATAGATAATCTAGAAGCACAGACTCTAGGATACTCATCACATACATGTACCTCACTGTTTTATACCTGTGTTTATTATTTACATTCATGTTTAATAGTAGCATCCTATTCTGGTTACTACTATTAGTTAATATTTATGACGCGCTGACGTCTGGGTTTTGCATGGCCCTGTTCCTATGTCAATATCGTAGGCAAATCAGGAGTACTTTAGCAAGCAAGCCGAGCAATGAGGATCTTGATGTTTAGTTTAGAAATGCTTAGTTTCTTTTATTTCCGTAGTTTTATTTTTATCGATGTGATCCCATAAGGGACGTGATTCCGAGATTATTATTTATTGGATCTTGATTCGTTTCTGCTATATGCATTTCTTGATTTCATTTATTGTGGCAAATGAACATGTGTTAGATAGATTTTATTTTACTGTTCTTGATATCCGATTGACAGCCGTAATGTGACTATGGAGGGATTATTCCTATCCATAGGTAGAATGATTGGCTCTGTCACGTGCCGTGTTTACATATTTTGGGAAGCGGGGCGTGACAGGAAGCTAGCTCTTCGCCAATTGGCGGAATCACAACCACGCAAATAAGAATATACGACGTCCAAGAAGAAGATCAATCACAGAAAAGAATAGAGAAAACCAAAACACTATCATATCAATATAGGAATATATACAAGTCTCGACTCGAAATATAAAGAATATACAAACCGATCTCTAGGTCTACCAAATATACATAGTCTGGTTGATGGGGCTTTTAACTAGATACAAATGAATAATGAATGCATACAAGCGTGGTTACACTCTGAACTGTAACCCACCTAACAAATGCAATCACCCAGAAAAGAGCAGTGTGCCATCAAGTCGCTACTGAAATATGCGGTCGGTCCTGCAAGAAAACTGTAGCACAACGGGGGTGAGTTACCAACTCGTGAGTAGAAGACATCAGCAGGTAGAAATCGAATGTATGACGATCTTCTAGGTTATACAGTAATATAATAATATAATAACGTGTGGTAATAAGGGTGATAATATATACATAAGTATAATAATAATAAATAATAATATCGTGCCAGTGGTAATATTTGATACTATGTCATCTGTGTCCTACATAAGTATATATATGTATCATTTAACGTGTGCCCATCAATGATACATAAAATCATCATAAAACCTGAGTGCCTGGCATCGACACTCGAAAATCATCATAAAACCCGTGTCCAGCATCGACACGTAAATTCTCATATCTCAGGCGTCGTTTCATCGGATCGGCCCTCATATCTATCCGTCTCATATCACTCCGGTCGGTATTCTCCGGATATCCGCCGAGTCCAGTACTGTCACCGGTAAGTAGTGTTCTCCTGTCAGGCTCAACGTTTCTCTATACGATCTTCTTGCCCCGGGGTACCGTACCGGGTCGACCATATACCCGCAGACGGTGCATCCTCTCTCCTTGAATTGGGTATACACATAACTCAGAACCGAGAAAACTCATGGTGGACACCAAACATCATATCAAGAGAAAACTGCGTATTTTTAAATAAATCATAAGTTTTTAAAATATATATCTGCGGTTTCTCAAATCCAGAAATCTCATGAAAACCGAATCTCATAAGCATGAACAATAATGAAACAATATGTACAGGTACAGAACAAATCTGTAATGCATAACAAGTGTGTTTACATGAGCGTGGCGTTTAACTAGGTAAGGAAATGCAATAACTGAACTAGTAAGTATGGTACGAGTTTACTAATAATAACTAAAATGCTGCCGGTTATAAGGGTTACAGTGAAGTAGTGATTTCTAATGTTTACGTGGCATAGCAATTACTGATGATGAGTGTGTGAGCCGGAGAGTATGTGTACGTGCAACATGCGCATCATTGTTAATGGTGCATGTGTCCTAGCAGACGAAGTCATACAAAGATAAGGACAAGGAACGTAGTATGTATGTCGCAAAAGAAAATAATACAAGCATAAACAGAATAAGGAAAAGCGTAAACATGAACAATATAAAATACGTAATTACATATGAACCATACGGTTATAGTTTAAAATAGTATGAATCGTTGTTTTTGAAAATGGGGGCTACGGTATTTTTTGAGAAAAAGATACCATTTGAAAATCCGTAGCGTCCCTTAAGGTTGTTATTTAAAAGTGCATAACGATTCGTTAGTTTTGAAAATATGTATGGTTCTAACTATATCCTAATATCTATTTAAGTGATTTAAAACAATACTTTCTCGAGTCGATATATATATATATATATATATATATATATATATATATATATATATATATATATATATAAGTCGACGATTCATCCTCATAAAATCATGTACGGTATAATCCATCATACGGTATCGAGTCGATATATATATATATATATATATATATATATATATATATATATATAAGTCGACGATTCATCCTCATAAAATCATGTACGGTATAATCTATCGTACGGTATCATCAAATCAAGAGCATGGATCTATCGTCACGTACATCATATCATCTCATCTCGTCATATATCATCACATGTCATATCATCCCGTATCGCATCATGAATATGTCCCGTCTCATATCATCATATAATATATCATATCGACTCGTGTCATCATAGCATAGCATATCCTCATCTCATGATGTTATATCGAAATAATCCTCAAATATATATATAGGTGTGTGTGTAACAGTATATATACAAATGACTTAAAGCTAAGAGAATAAGAACTAAGGATATTTCCCGGAATAAATACGCTAAGCATAAAAGAAGCAATATAAAATGATAATAAAATTAACATGAGATTAAAACATCAACAATTTTAATTACATTCAACTTGATTCATTTACAATACATGATTTCAACTGAAAGAAAATATAAGAAAAGAAATGCCTAAACATGTGGCATATATAAACTGAGAAGAAGATAGCTGGTCTAGGCCTGGGTCGCGATCTGATTGTGCTCCTCCTCTGAGATGTCTACCTCCTCAGTCTCCACGGTATCTGACGAACATTCTAAGAAAACAAAAGTGGGTGGAATGCCCGTCAGCGAACTTTCGCTCGGTAAGTCCCCAAGATATGAAGTGAAATATAAAGTGTAATGATAAAGGAAGTGTATATCATGAACAATAAATTATGAGGTATGGTGACTCGGCATGTCATTTTATGTAAACACGGTAATTTTATTTAACATGCAGTTCTTCCGTAATATATGTGAACAACTATGGTAATATATATGACAAGTAGGTAAACATGACAGTATAGTATGGGCATGGCAAAAAAATATAACATGGCCGTGTAGTGTGGGTATGGCGAACATGTAGTGAATGTAAGTGTCTTAACAGGTCTCTACTTGGGTACACTAATTTAACGTAAGTTCAAGGATGAATGTCAACCAATCTTAAGAGCGTTCTCGAACCCAACAGGCTGTAATCCAGGGGTAAGAAACCACGGGCCTGAATCAAGTGTTAGTAACGGGACTTCGACCTTGTGTTGAAGTATTCCAAACTCAAAAGGCTGTAATCCAGGAGCAAGGAAACACGGGCCCTCATGATTGTAACAACTCCAATTTCAATGTACAGAAAATTGTTTAAAAGTTAATGCACAATTGGGATATTTGCAAACCTGTGTACACTATAAGTATTTATTTTACTTTTGAACAGCAAGAAAGTACTTGTAGCACATTGGTAAAACCTTGCACTGCTGTGACGTAGCCCCTGTGATCGAATCCTCATAGCCACATTATCTTTTTATTTAATTTTCTTTTAATATTTTAGAAGCCCAAGGGTTTGCACGTACACTACTCGTAATATGTTAAGTTCAGAATAAATAAACATGTGCATAAGGGTATATGAAGCGTAAGGGACACGTGGCCAAAGATGCAAGCCTCGCCACCGGGGGAACGACCGTCGAGATGCCCCTAAATACCGGTACCGCCGGGCCGCCCGTAGGGAATGGCCTCCATATTTTCACCCCGAGCACCTCTTCAGCTACCCCACTACCCCCATATTGTTTGTTTACTCTGAATTCATCCAGAGAACAATAAAATCCCCTTTAATCCAATTTTTAATGCAAATTTTAATGCATTCTCTAACCCTATTAACCCAAATTGTCCCTATAAATACCACACTCCATTTCAAACATCCTCACTCAGAAATTCCCTGCCAAAACTCTCAAAAATTCTCAAGTCGTTTTAGTGTGCAAGTGGAGTTAGCAAAGGGTGAACTGCCGGCGACGTTTTAAGGAGATTCCGGCGACGAAACGATGCTCCGACACTTTCCTAGCCTTCCTCTCTCTCTTCTTTTTTCCCTAGCCAGTAAGTCCCCTCTCCCCTTCTCTTCCACTATCTTAAAAACTTTAAATTCTAAAACCCGACGGAAGTGGAGTTAATCCGACTTCCGATTCGGTTTTTCCTTAAAAAGGTTATTTTTCTTAATCAATCAATACCATATTCTCATATAATATTTAACAAATATTAACAAACACTTTAAAACAAGTTTCAATTCAAAACAATCTTTTATGCAACTTTTATCGTATTTTTACGGTAAAATACCACATACTTCATTTTCGACATAAAACAACATAATACTTGTATTACCTTTAGATAACTCACGAGGTAATGGCCTACCTCATTGTTAGTTATGTATATGCCTTAGAGGCCATTGTTGTACATATGATGTATATTATAATGGATGCTTGGATATATATAGAGATAACTTTCTTGCTCGACATGATAGTATGCTATTTGGTTTCTCTTTATCTTAACATGTTGACTTATATTAGTTTACTGTCTTACTCTCACATGTTGATAAAGCCCTTAGGATCTGTACTCGACTACTGAGACTATGATGAGATCATACTAGTGGGGCCACGGTAGTCGATGAGTACATCCTATAACTGTTCCTAGTCAAAGGTGTGTCGAGACAGGGCATCGATACACCAGAGTAGACTAGCATATACGCATCTTGACCCATATGATGGGCGATGGATGATCCCATATCCATCGGTGTTTTGACATCAAGGATGGTGTACGGGTGCTCAGTGGAGACTGGGTACACTGGACGGACTCGCCGAGAACTCCCAGATGGTGATATACCACATGTCAGATGGCAGTTCTCCGGTGACACTGGTACAGGGTAGTCTGTAGACCCGAGATCGTCATAGAGTCTTGTGCGATTCCCATTGTGCTTTGATTTCCACCTTACCACGTCCAAGAGGGCGTGGAAAACGGTGGCTTTTGAGTACAGTCCCGAATCACATGGAGGTAATGAGCAATAAGAGGGGATTCGTCTCTCCCGGTATAGGGAGTTGATATTGTGTTGTGTTCGATTGGCTATAACTGGAAGTCCCTGGCCAGGGCTGATATAGAGATTTACTGGTAAGTGTTACCAGTAATTTCTCGACCCGTTATGAGCCTCACATCGACACGACTTATCGGTTACTGGGGTCTGACGTATACCACCCCTAGACTAGATATGCAACATATCAGACGAAGAGACCGGACTGTACGGGAGTGTTACTGATTGGATTCACATGAGAATGTACAGGCTAGCTTGTTGATCTTCTGATCGCTCAATACCTGGGTGGCTGTTACGTTTAGCTGACCGCTTGCAGCTTGTGGGTGTTTGATATGATCATCACCTGCTACCGGCGTATTGACGATTCTTTAGAGTCATACACAGAGGTTTCTTGACTCAGGCAAAATGGAGTGGGGGCACTTATGTGATATGTGCACGACCGAGGATAATGCGATATGAGATACCGTATTATATTCTCGCGATATTTACATATTAGCCGGGTCATCGGATCAAGTGTTGATTCGATGAATCGGTATATGATATATTAGTCGGTTATATTCGATATAGCCAGATTGTCGGATCAAGTGTTGATTCGATAATTTAAAGTATAATAATATATATGATATATTGTGTTACATTATCTAATATTGGCTCGCTTTATTATTTCATTTTCTCACCGGATAATACATTGATATATATGCGATATATGTTAATTGTATTATTTTCTTTTGTTACAAATATATAATATATATGTGATATATATTATTGTAACATGATATGATTACTAATGCAACTTGTTTAGTGGAGATTAAATAAGGTTAGGGTTTGAATTGGGTTAGTTCTTTCAAGAACCTTCTAGAAGGTTTTCTTTTGTCATGAGCTTAGATATTATGGTTGATATTTTCTAGTGACTCATTGTTTAACCCAACCCAAATCCGAGCCCTAGTTAAATCTCTACATGAGTTATCCTTGTCATCCTTGACCATGGTTGCATTATCAATCATATATCATTTCATTATTCATTACAAAAGGAATTAATTCATTTTTCATCTTCTTCTTCAACCTTGAGCTTTGAGAAAGCTTACTAGGTTTTCATTTTGTGATGATTAAGAGAGAGAATTTGATATAAAAAGAAAGCAAAAATACTACTCCATCATCCTCATCTAATCTAGCCAATTAGATTAGGGTGTTCACCTCATTAGAGAGAGAGAGCTTGAGTTATAGAAACTTCGAGGTAGATCATCGGAGAAAAGGAACACTATAAGCTAGCATGGATCGTTCGAGTTGTGGAGCCTCTCTTGAGTCCGGGAGATCGTGGATCGCGGCGAAGGGACTTCTACTCGGAGCTTATGAAGCGAAGGAGCGGACTACAAAGATTGTAATCCTTCACTCTTAGTTGTAAAGATATTTACTTGCATGTTAAACCCTAATAATCTAGCAAAGATCCCGGCTTTGGGTTGTTCGGCACGTCTAAATTTTTATTCGGGCATGGTTGATGCCTTATTAACCCTTGTAAGAGTGCCTAGGAACCCTACACTCATCACAACACACATTTTTAACATAGCACGATGAAGTTATGGGAATATAGTTATGGGATATACGACATTACAAATAAATACAATCAAACTTGCAAAACCATTTCTTTAAAAAGTGTATTAATCAATTCTTTGTAATTATGCCTCTACAACCCATTTTGGGGACCCCGTTCGGGATGGTGCGGATTATCGCACATTCTCGGGCCTAGTAGAGCGAAATACAGACATCCGAAAGGAGCATTCGATTTCGATGGAATTTTTAATGCATTTTTCTTTAGAAAATGAGATTTCTACAAGAATAAATAAAATTATTTTTATTAAATATATAACTATTATCAAAATATCTATTTTAATTATATTATATAAATATTCCAAGTTTTATAAATCAAAGAAATCACCATTACATGAAGATACCATCCAAATACAAAACAATTCCAATATTTCAATAAAATACCATATGCTATGAAAACTAGGTTCTACTCACTAGAAATTTCACTTTCATAAAATATATATCTATGAAAACCCTAAAGACAATAATTAAATGCTTGAGCTGTATTTTGAAAATATATCAAAATTATTTTTACACAAAACCCCCTCAAGTTATACTAAATTACAATAAGGACCTTAGTAAACATAGGTTTAAGCGGGACTAGTTCTTTTGAGGCTTAGGGAGCCGGAGAATATGGGTGCTTGCCTATTTTAGATAGACAATCTAACAAACGGTGTTATCAACACGGTAATTGTCTTGGAAAAAGACACAAATTCCGCCGTCCATGTGCAGCAGTTACCTATAACATCAAAACTAATTCATGATTTCAAGTTCTTTTCAAAGTGTCTGACTCAGACTGAGTCTCAATCTAATCAATCTGACTTGAATGTGATTCAAGTATAAACTACAATACAACATGAATCCATGAATCCGTCTATTCAATCTACATCAATCTATATTGACTGAACCGAACCATGGATATAGTCCGTCTACACGACTCTCCATTTATATCCATTCTGTTTACTGATATCATGGTCTCAGCAAGTCATCCATCTATATAAAAAACAATACAATCAATACAAAAGACATCGCGGGGTTTTTAAAGGGGTAGATTGGTACGGAAGGTGTTAGAAGTGGCACGAGACTGTAACCATAATACACCTAATCTGAATATCCATTGCCGTTGTACCATAGCTGAACGGTTCCTTGTACTCCGTATACCTTAGTCTCCAGAATAGTGGGACTCCTCTCGTATACACTGGCATTTTCTGAACCAAGCTACAAACAACAGCGTTAACATTATAATCAAGCATTATAAGTTATATTCTCTTTTTGTCTATTCTATCTCTACTCACCTTTGGGACTTACCGAGTGATTGTTCACTGACGACATTCCTCTTCTTCTTTCTTTGGAATGCTGTTGTTCCCACGAAAAATTTCTGCGCAAAAGAGTCCAAGGTATCAAATGGCAGCGATACGCTTAAGGAAATGCGAACCAGTATCTTCTGGGCTGTTTTTTGACAAACTCCCAAATGAGAAACAGATAAATTCTGATGGTATCGAAAGCGTCTCGAAAAACCCTTCGATTTGATATATTATGGGCCTCATAATTCATCCGGAATCAAAAGTTATGAGGTATCACGTGTCCACACGTGATGGACCTTTAAAAACCCGCTAGAGGAGTTAAAAGATATAATAAAAACTCAGAAAAGACCCCAATGGGGCATCACGTGCTCACACGTGACCATGGGTCACGTGCAGACACGTGATGGGCTATTAAGGCCTCTAAAATAATGAATAGAATTAAATTCTAAAATCTGTTCCCTGATTAAAAATCAGAAGTTACCTCAATGAGGTATCACGTGCTCACACGTGACCAATGGTCACGTGTTGACACGTGATGGTTAAAACAACAACATAAACAAACGGCTGTTAAAAGAACCAATTTGGGGGTCACGTGCTCACACGTGACCAAAGGTCACGTGCCAGCACGTGACAGGCTTTGAAAGCCTTACAGTTTAATAGAATTAAAATTCTAAATTTCTCTAAAATCTTTCGAAATAGAATTAAAATTCTAAAAGTTTCTAAATCTTTTCAAATGGAAAAGGATTATGGGGACCGTTGGATTAAAGATCCAAGGGTGATTAAAAATCACCAATTTATGGAAAAAATCTTAGACAAGGAAAGATTTCCCCTAAATATCACCGAGAATAACAAACATAATATCTTTGGATTTAAAATCCAACGGTGAATAAAATTCACTGAATGATCTAAAGGATCATATTAATCATGAAATCAATTAAAATCTTTCAATGAAAGATTCACAAAACAAATTGATTCTCTTCCTCCTCCTATAAATAGGAGCCAAGAGAAGAGAAGAGGGATTTTTTTTAGAGAGAAAAACAGAGAGAGGAGAATTTAATTCTCAAGAGGCAAGAAAAGAAAGGAGAATTTAATTCTCAATAAAGAAAAACCCTAGGTGAGAAAAGAAAGGGAATCAAAACCTCAAACAGAGAATTTAATTCTCAAAATCCAAGAGTTTAACTCTTATACAAAAAAGAATTAGTTCTTCTTCTGGTTGAAGATCTGCACAGAGCACATCTCCCCATAAGTTGAGAATTTAATTCTCATCGGGTGGAGATCCTGCCATGCAGATCCTAAACTTAGAAGAGGAATTGAGTTTTGAGAATTTAATTCTCCTAAAACAAAACTAGCGTTCAACCCTAATCAAGAATTTAATTCTTTTACATATCTGGGAATTTAATTCCTTTAAAAAGAAATCAGGGTTTTATCCTAAATAAGAATTTAATTCTTTCACAATAGGAATTTAATTCCTCCAAAGTCATAATTAGGGTTCAACCCTACAGAGAATTTAATTCTTAAAAATAACAAAGACTTGAAAGATCTCCATGCACATAAAGAACATTGGTCACGTGATGACACGTGACCCTAATCCGCAGTGATCAGAAAAGAAGGAATAAAACTAGGTCACATGTCCCCACGTGACCCTTGAAAAGATCCCCAAAAAATAAAGAGGAAGAAACTTTGAGGCAATGCCTCACGTGCTCCCACGTGACTCCCAAAATGCAGAAAGAAAAAACAAAAGAAAAGAAGCTTTGGGCGCTCTCACGTGTCCCCACGTGACCCCTCAGCAAGTGCTGTAATTATCAATACATAAATCCCCATCACGTGCCAACACGTGATGCTCTAAAATAAAAATGAAAAGTGTTTAACACTTATTCGCAGATTTGAGGATAAAACAAAGGAGATCTGGCTCCATATTTAGGGCGTCCTCACGTGTCACCACGTGACCCCTAACGAGCATTCTAACAGACCAGAGCGGGGGCCTCCATCACGTGCTCACACGTGATGGCCGTCAGAATTAAAAGAGTTAAACACTGATCTACAGAATAAAATAAGGGAAATCAGGGCGCTCTCACGTGTCCACACGTGACCCCTCTCTCCTTAGTGTTTAACACTAATCTGAAGACTTTGTTCCCAGTGTTTAACACTGATTTGCTTTAGTGTTTAACACTAATTTGAAATCTCTGATTACCAGTGTTTAACACTGATTTACTTTAGTATTTAACACTAATTTGAAAGCCCTGTTGCTAGTGTTTAACACTGATTATCTTTTAGTGTTTAACACTAACTTGTTAATCTTATTCCCAGTGTTCAACACTGTTGACCTCTAGTGTTTAACACTAGCTTTAGCCCAATTGGCTAAGTTTCTAGAGGCAAAGCCTCTCCTTCAATGGACCAACAGAGGGCCAATATTTCAAACACAATTGGACTTAGCCCAAATTGGCCATAAGTCTTCAAATCATCTTGAACTAAGCACATCTGCTCTTTCAACCAACTCATTGGTTCAAGGGTACATCTCTGAGCTCCTCTGATATTTGTCGCTGTAATCCTTCAACGTCTTCAGAGAGGTGACGGGTCCCTGACAACCACACATTAATATGGACTGTGGGGTCCTTAAACTCATGGACTTATGCGTCCTTAAACCAACATCTGTCCCCAAAATGGGAACGTTGGACCACTATGTCCTTAAACTGGCAATGGACCACCACGTCCCTAAACTGGAACTTGGACCACCACGTCCCTAAACTGGCAATGGACCACCATGTCCCTAAACTGGAACAATAGAGCCCCCAAATGCTCTTTTGTCGGATCTAAACGATCCCGTTAAGTTGATCTTAGTCCCAAACTTGACTAACGTATCCTTAACAACCGTTTAAGTTGATCTTAGCCTCAAATATGGCTAACTGTCCTTAAATCTTCAAACAAACTTTAGTCCCAAATTAGACTTTAGATCCCCCAATCAATTTTGGCTCAAGGGTACATCTCTGAACTCCTCTGACATCTGTCGTTGTAATCCTTCAACGTCGTCAGAGAGGTGATGGGTCCTGACGGCCACACATGTAATGGACCCCTATGTCCCTAAACTGGAATAATAGAGCCAATTGCTCTTTTGTCGGACCTAAACGATCCCGTTAAGTTGATCTTAGTCTCAAACTGGACTAACGTATCCTTAACAAATGTTTGAGTTGATCTTAGCCTCAAATATGGCTAATGTATCCTCAAACCAAAACCCCAAACCCAAATCTAAGAAAATACGGATTTGGACTAATCCACGTCCTACGGGCGACGACATAAATTAGTCTCCGTATACAATTCACGGGCAACCACAAACAAAATAAACACCCACGACACGAAGTGAAATTCTGGAGAAGGAGAAAGTTGTTACCGCAATGCGGTAGCGTAATTAACTGCAGGGGCTTGCGCCTGCAGGGAAGAGCGTCCCCACAATCAAAAAACCCTTCAAGCGAGGGGGATTCTGACGAAGTCTGCTACATCGGACGCATCCGTTTAAACCTTCGATGTATGGTGCCATAAATCAACTTGGCATCTTCGGAGAAGTAGACGGATAGCACCAATTAGCATCTGCCCCGAATCTCAGGCAAGACGTCATGTCGCGCCGTCTTTCGGAGGGGAACAGTTGTCAGGTGTTCGGACTCATTGGAGATCGAGCCCAGCCCTGAAGATTTGGAGCAGTTAGCGTTTGACCCAAAGCTATAGGCACTTGTACATATTTTTATTTCAGTTATGCCATTATTTAGGCATCACTTTCTTACATTTCAGTTGTACCTGTAAAAGAATTTTTAATAAATAAAGTTGATGTTCATTTACATTCATGTCTCTTGTGTACTTTACTTTATATTGCTTAGATACGCTTAGCGTGTTTACTTCTAAGTAAATACGTCGCGTGACCCGTCGCGTCTTCTTACCGTACACCGGGAAGCGGGGCGTGACAGGTTTTGTTGGCGGCCCATGCAGGTCTGCTCCGTATGGACATGCAGGTCAGTTCTTCATGGACATGCGGGTTAATTCTGTATGAAGTCCTAAGCAATATAACACAAGAATCAGCAACTAAAAATATTCTTTACATATTCCTTGAATCTTACCATTTCATATATTTTGAATCTGTCCTAACCCAAATTTTTCTTTCAAGGATATGGATTCCCCAAACAACATTAGTACCAACTTCAACAACACTCCTCCACCTCTACCGCTTACACCTACCGTCGCTGCTCCGATCAATGAGCAGTCGGTACTGCTTGAGGCGATCCGCAGCCTTCTGGAAGGACAGCAACGGTAGACTGCTATTTTGATGAACCGCCCAGAAGCGGAGCCCTGGGGGTAAAGAAATTCCGGACTTTGCACCCCAAGCAATTCTCGGGAAAAGAGAACCCTCTAGAAGCTGAAGAGTGGGCTCAAAGTATTGAGGACGATCTTGCAGCGGCACAAGTGCCAGAGATCGCTTGGGTTCAAGTTGCGAAGCTGCAATTCACTGACAATGTACGAGTCTGGTGGAAGGTGGAAGAAATCCGTCTTGACCAACCGATCGAATGGAGGACTTTTCGTGACATGTTCGACGCGAAATACTTCCCAGAGACTGCCCGATTCGACATGGAGCAGCAATTTATTCATCTACAACAGGGTTCAGTGTGGACCAAGTCAATAGATGAGTATGACACTGAGTTTACCATGCTCAGTAGGTAAGATATGTCTCAATATTCGATTTCCTAATTTCACATATTACACAGCTAACACAAGGCCTTAACAGGTTCACGACACATTTGATACCAACTGCTGAGATCAGATCCAAACGGTTTAAGCAAGGGTTAGATTCAGAAATCCAAGCTGCTTTAGCCACAGGGGATTTCCCAACCCACAAATTGACTCTGAAAGCTTCTCACAGATACGAGGCAGTGGTGAAGATGAAAGGCAGACCCCACTCTGCCGGGATGAAGCGCCCTGCCACTCAGATGGTAGGAGGAGCCTCTTCAAGGCCACCATTTGTGCCCACGAGACCGGGAGTACTGAACAACCGACCCAACCTAGCCTTTTGCACCTACTGCAGGAGAGATGGACATTTGGCGAAAGACTGCCGGCGTGCAAATCGTCTTTGCTTAGTCTGCGGCTCAGCTACTCATGACATTGGGTCTTATCCTCATAGACACAACCCAAATGCTGCACCCAGGCCAACAATTACTTATCAGCAGCGCCCAGCCATCCAGGCACTTGCTCCATGACTCGCACTACCTGCTCTACCTCCTCGTGGACCGACTGCATCACCTCCTCGTCAGTTCTATCAAGCTCAACAGAACATACCTCAAGGACCAAGGAACGGATAGAGGAATGCTCCTCCAGCAAGGAGGAATGTGCCGAGGCGACAGGCTTTCATAATGACCGTGGAAGAAGCTGAAGCCACCGGCCAAGTCATTACTGGTAACACTTCTCTATCAAGCTTTATTTTCCATCTATACATACCCATATATTTTTCCTTATACCTAAAACTATCCTACATAACATAGGTACAATCTTAGTAGCTTCACTTCCTGCACTAGCACTCTTCGATCTTAGAGCATCTCATTGCTTTATGTCGCAACGGTTCGTCCAAACTCATACGATTCCAGTCAAACCTCTCGTATCCAGCTGGAATGTCAGTTCAGGGAACGACGTTCTAAAGGCAATAATGGGATATGATATGTGTCGACTTCAAGTTGCTGGACATACCGAATTTCGATGTCGTTTTGGGTATGGATTGGCTAAGAACATTCTATGCTACCATTGACTGTCGTCAAAGGAGGGTAGTATTCGAGATCCCAGAGCATCTGGTCTTCTATTTCAAAAGTAGAGACCGTACCCTGAAGCCAAGTACATACAAGGTGAAACCAAAGAAGGCAGTGATTGCAGCATTTCAAGCGGAGGAAGGATAAAATCCAAAAATAGTTCGAGAGTTCGACGATGTGTTTCCTGAAGGCATATCAGGTTTGCCTCCCGATCGAGCTCTTGAATTTAGTATTGATTTAGTACCTGAAGCACAACCGGTGATCAAAGCACTGTATCGGTTAAGTCCTGAAGGATTGAAGGAGGTCCGTACTCAGTTGAACGAATTATTGGCGAAAGGATAGATTCGTGACAGCACTTCAAGTTGGGGATCTCCAGTTCTACTTGTGAAGAAGAAGGAAGGTTCATATCGAATGTGCATTGATTATAGAGCTCTGAACGATGTAACTATAAAGAACAAGTATCCACTCCCGCGCATCGACGACCTGTTCGATCTGCTAAGTGGATCTTGCGCTTTCTCCAAGTTAGATCTTTGTTCGGGTTATCATCAGGTGAAGGTCAAAGAATCTGATATCCATAAAACGGCATTCAGAACTCACTATGGACATTACGAATTTCTTGTGATGCCATTTGGAGTGACCAACGCACCGGCTATATTCATGAACCTAATGAATCAAGTTTTCTGAGAGTACCTAAACAGATTCGTTGTCATCTTCATCGACGATGTCCTGGTGTATTCTAAGAGTCGGAAAGAGCATGCCGAGCACCTAAGAATTGTCCTAGAGACTCTATGACAGCATCAGCTCTACGCCAAGTACAACAAATGCGAGTTTTGGCTAGATCAAGTCGGTTTTCTCGGACATATTGGATCAGGCGATGGAATCTCTGTAGATCCAGCTAAAGTTTCAGTGAAGGAAATGGCCGACACCGAATTCAGTAAAGGAAATTCGAAGTTTCTTAGGTCTAGCTAGATATTACAGAAGGTTCATTGAAGGATTTTCGAAGATTGCAACACCCCTGATCAAGCTCACATGTAAAGATGAAGAATTCGTGTGGTTAGAAGCATGCGAACAAGTTTTCGTAGAACTCAAGTCAAGATTGATATCAGCACCTATCCTTATCATACCGGAGTAATCTGGAGTTTTTGTAGTGCATTGCGATGCATCCGGTAAGGGATTAGGATGTGTTCTACATCAGCACGAAAAAGTTATGGCTTATGCTTCAAGACAGCTGAAGATTCATGAGCAAAACTATCTGACGCATGATTTGGAGTTGGCGGCCGTAATCTTTGCTCTCAAGATTTGGTGCCATTATCTTCCTGGTGAACGAGTGGACATATACACAGAGAAGATGGTTAGAACTCATGGCGGACTTCGACATCAACCTGCAATATCATCCAGGGAAGGTGAATGTAGTACCTGATGCCCTTAGTCGCCAACCATTAGCATTGAATCCCACCGCACAGTGGAAGCTTTAACAAGACTTGCATCAAACGGAGATTGAAGTAGTCATACCAGGTAACGCTTCAAGTTTGATGAACTTACAAGTTCAATCTACCATTGTCAATCAGATCAAAGCAGCTCAAGAAAGTGATGCTAAGTTGCAAAAGATCAGAGGACCAGTGGAAAGTGGACTTCGAACAGACTTCGTCATCCATAAAGACGGATCTTTGAGATACGGCAGTAGATTGTGTGTACCAAAAGGTTCTTTGCGAGAAGAGTTGATGAAAGAAGCTCATATCTCTCCTTATTTAGTACACCGTGGAGGTACAAAGATATATAAAAATCTGCGTCAAAATTACTGGTGGCATGGAATAAAGCGTGAAGTAGCCAGAAGCGTCGCTAAATGCTTGGTGTGTCAGCAAGTAAGGCTGAACATCACAGGACAGCTAGTTTATTTCAACCGTTACCTATCCCAGAATGGAAGTGGCAACACATCACAATGGATTTAGCGACTGCACTTCCTCGCAGCACGAAGGGTAACGATGCGGTATGGGTCATTGTGGATTGACTCACAAAGTCGGCTCACTTCATTCCATTTCGAGTTGGCCAATCTACCGAGACTCTAGCAAAGAAATACATGGAGGTAAGAATCTAAATAAGATTGAAACTCTTCAAATATGTACTGTCACGCCCCGCTTCCTAGAGTGCGCTAAGATCGGCACGTGACAGAGCCAACCATGCTACCTGTGGTTAGGAAAGATCCTTCCACAGTCACATTACGGCTGTCTAGAGATATCAAGAAGAGTAGAAATAAAATAAACTATTTAGTACATGTTCATAAGCCATAATAAACGAGTCATGAAATAAAATGCGGAAGCAAAAGATCCAAGTACAATAATAATCTGGATTGTACGTCCTAAATACGGGCTCACATAAGGAATGAGAATGCTGAAATAAAACTAAAATACTAACAGGTCCTCACTGCTTGGCCTGCTGACTGAAATTCTCCTGAACGGCCCGCGGCGAAGGTAGAGGATCTGGGCCATGCAAAACCCAGACGTCAGTGCGTCATATTATCAATAATACCACACAAGCAGGATATAATGAAATATGCAGGCATGAAGTATAAACAGTAACAAGAGTATAGCAGTATCACGAATAAGGAACAGTGAAGGGTATAAGCACATGTGATGTACAGTGAGTAATCTGAACTAAGCTACTGGGTTAATTACTCTCAAGTCTTTGAAATCAATTTAATGAATCGTCGATATAACTCAATAGTATCCCGTACGTGCTCGGGACCACGGTCCAGATTCTCGGGCTGAAACCGAGATATACCGCTAGGCACTAAAACAGGAAATATGTATAGATGGGTGATGTCAGCAGCAACATCACAGGGCTGGCCTAGCCCCTAAAACTGATCAGTATAAGCAAGCGAACTGTCAAGTTACAAGTCAGGTTTCATCATTGATTTCCCCATACCCCTAAGTTATGTGTTCAAGTCAGGTATTGATAAATCTGAAGCTAATACCAACACAGGATCAAGCAGGAACAGGTTTGTCTATATAGACAACAGGATATGTCCATCGGGACAACATGTCAGGGTTGTCGGCATTAGAAACAGGATCAGGTAACATTTCAAGTAGTGATATATCAGGTCGTGTCAAGTAGTGAACATGTATCACGTCGTGTCAAGTAGCAGTATGTCAGGTCATGTCAGGTAGTGTACAAGTATCAAGTCATGTCAAGTAATGCACGGGTATCAAGCGGAAGCTCATAATAAAACTGTAACAGCTACGGATGCACAACAAAAGCACGGACGCACAAATATTTATCAGTGGTTATCACATTACTATGTAGGGTGCACAATATCAAGTATGGAGTACTAATATAACAATAAAATGAAATAATGTAACATAGTATGCGAATAGGTATAAAATCAATGCCATGGATGCAAAATTATCGGTTAGGGTTACTTCAATACTAATTAGGATGCACTTTATTAAACATAGGGTGTCAATATAACCATAATATGCAATAATGTGATCTATAGATGCAGCTATATGTATATTAAGTGATATGGATGCAAACGGATATCCGAAAACTGTAAGACTTTAATATGGATGTATAATGTGATAAATGGTTAACATTTTATTCATATGGATGCATAATACTGTACCTAGCATGTAGCAAGATGATTTAGCATGCGACTAGACATATAAATAATGATACGGATGCACACGGATGTCATATAACAGTAAAATAATAAAGTGGTAAATGCAGGATGTACAACTAAACAATATGAGATGTAAGTATTCCATTGAGTGCAGTATATTGTAATATAGTATGTAACAAGATAGGTTTGCATGCACTAGAGGTGAAATAACATGTACGGACGCATACGAATGTCCGAAAATGGTGTAATATGAAAACTGATAATGTGGATTACAAAACTAATCGTTATGAAGTGTTATAATTCAAATAGATGTAAAATATAGTAGTATAGCATGTAGCAAGATAAACTTTCCTAGAAGGATCAAGAAACGGATATGTACGGTACGCCCGATATCGGCAAAATGTCGCGGCGCACGCAAGGCACACGGGACGGGTCCAAGCAACACAAGAGGGTGATCACACAGGTAAGGTATGTCCTTTGGGTCATCTGGATCGTCGGCGACGTCACGGCTCCGGCGATCGCTACAAATCAAGATTTCAAGAAACCAAGGAAAAGAAAGAAAAGAAAGGAGGAGGAAGAAGGGAAAGTAGAAGAATAAGGATGGGGTTCTGATGATCTGGGGTTTGTATGTACTGGGATTAGAGAGGAAGGCGGGGGGGGGGGGGGAGGGGGGTAAAAGAATGAGGGTCGAGGAGATGAGGGGGCGAAGTCGGCTGTGACGGCGACGAGGGCAGGTGATGGAGGAGATGGGTGCGTAGGTTCTGGGTTGGTGTTGAGGAGGAGGTGGAGGCGAGGGTGACGAGGTCGGGGAGATGGCGAGGTGGCGATGGAAGCGACGACGGCGACGAGGAGGAAAGCTAGGGTTAGGGTTCTTAGTCGCGATTTCTTGATGATAGGTTTGCAGGGATGAGAGGGAAGAAGAGGGAGGAGGTCGAGGTAGGGATAAGGTGAGTGTATGGGGAGAAGGGAGGTGACGAGGACAACGGGGGTCACCGGCGGTGAGGCGGCAACGAGGGGTGCACGTTGATGGTGCAGTGGGAGATGGGTTTCGTTTAGGCTACAGGGGAGAAGAGAGGTGAGGATGGGGTTGAGGAGGTGAGGAGGAGAAGATGAGGTTGAGGTGATTGCGAGGGAGGCGGTGGCGGCGATGGGCGAGAGCTAGGGTTCACGAGGGTTTTCTTCTGTGTGGGTTTCCTCGTGGGGTTCTCGGTGGCGAAGGAAAATTTAAAGAAGAAGATGATGAGGGAGAGAGGAGAACGTGTATGGTTATTATTATATATATAGGGAGAGAGAGAGAGATAGGGAGAGAGAGAGAGAGAAGGAGAGAGAAATATGCAGTTATAATTTTTTGGATAAAATATATTTTGGTTATATTAAATATAAATAGTAAGTTTATATTCTATAGTAATAGTAATAATCTATTGGAATATAATATTGGTACGTTTTGAGATTTTGGCAAATACAAATTTACTCCAAAATATGTCCGGGTTGGGTCTAAAAATCCGGTTTTAAAATATGAAAAATATATGCGACGACCAAATTTCTAAATGAAAGTCCAGGTAACGAAAATACATACCCCCAAGAACGGATGCACGTACGTGCGCGTAGCCATCCAAACAGGTCCGTTTCACTCAACGGGACGAGAACAAGATGCGCAGATGCTACCATGGGGTTAGGGGTATCAAGCAAGTCATGAAATGCATTTTAAAAATATTTTACGTGACTTAAAATGTTATATTGTAAAAAAATGCAAATGTCAGATAAAATGCCAGTATGCAATATTCATAAAGGTGCACCAGTCTATGCAACAAGTCAGGATAACCATATACATGAACCAAGACAGGTTCCAAGCAAGCGGGTCGGGTCGAATACTAATACTAATGTAAATACTATTCGCACCCAAAACACGATAAATCAGGAAAATACCATAAAGAAAGAAATACGAGGACTGGAATTGGTATAAATGAACTAGGGTGTTACATTATACCCAACTACCAAAAGAATTTCGTCCTTGAAATTTCCAAGACCAGAAAAGATAAACAATCAAGAAACTACAAGAATAAGTGTGGAAATTTCTGTCGAATCTCGTCTTCTTGTTCCAAAGCCGATTCTCCGTGGGAGCGATTTCCCAAGAAACAAGTACGAGAGGAATAATCTTGTTCTTAAAGACCTTTTCTCTTTGATCAACGATCGACATCGGTCGTTCCTTAAAGGTCAAATCCTCTCTTACCTTAGCTCCGAATGATCCAATTCGTGTGTTTCATCTCGAACATACTTACGGAGTTAAGATACATGAAACACGTCATGAACATTCACCAAATATTATGGTAAAGCCAATCGATAAGCCACTTCTCGAACATGCTCCATAATCTCGAAAGGCCCTACGAATCGAAGACTAAGCTTGCCTCGACTCCCAAAACGAATCACTCCTTTAGTCGGTGATATCTTCAAGAACACCAAATCACTAACAGCGAACTCTAGAGGTCTTCTCAGTGTATCAGCCCAACTCTTCTGCCGATCTTGTGCTGCCTTCATGTGATTCCGGATAGTATTAACTTTCTCTACTGTCTGCACGATCAAATCCGGTCCCAACAATCTTCGCTCTCCAACATCGTCCCAACAAACGGGTGAGCGACACTTGCGACCATACAACGCTTCGAATGGAGCCATCTGAATAGTCGCCTGAAAACTGTTATTGTAAGAAAACTCCACCAAGTGTAGATGATCCTCCCATAAACCCTTTAAGTCTAACATGTAAGCTCTCAACATGTCATCAAAAGTTCAGCATGCTCTTCAAGACTACTCGAGTAGACCAGGATATCATTGATAAACATCACTATAAACTGGTCCAAGAACGGTGAAAAGATTCGGTTCATCAAGTCCATAAATATTGCCAGTGCATTCGTGACTTCGAATGGCATCATTACATACTCGTAATGTCCATACCGAGTTCGGAACGCAGGCTTGCAAATATCCTTTGATCTAACTCGGACCTGATGACATCCGGATCGCAAATCCAGCTTCGAGAGTACCCTTGCGCCATTAAGTTGCTCGAATAATTCGCCAATGCGAGGGATCAGGTACTTGTTCTTAATAGTCACTCGGTTTAATTGTCTATAATCGATGCACATCCTCCTTGTGCCATCTTTCTTCTTTACTAGAAGAACTGGAGCTCCCCAAGGTGAATTGCTGCTGTGAATCCAATCCTTCTCTAGCAATTCAGTAACCTGCTTCTTTACTTCTTCCAACTCCACTGGTGCCATTGGATAGTACGCCTTTGAGATTGGCGCGGTACCAGGAACAAGATCGATCGCGAACTCTACATCTCGTTTTGTCGGTAAACCCGAGATGTCCTCGAATACGTTCATGAACTCTCGAACTACAGCTGGCGCTTCCTCCATAGCAACTTCCATCGATGGAAGAACGTTGTTTGTCGGCCTAGCCCTAAACTCGACTGGCCCGACAGAACTGCTACCTCCAACAAAACAAACTCCGGATGGTCCGGGAATCTAGAAAATCACTTTCTTTGCCCTACACTAAATGTGAGCACGGAAAGTGCCGAGAAAATCCATTTCCAAGACAATATCACAACTACCGGTAACGATCACCAATAACTCTCGTCCGCAACTAACGACTGAACAATCCTTATCCTCTCTACTAGCTATGATCTTCTCATTCCCAGTGTGAATGTCCCAACAACTAGACAGGGTCGTGCAATAAATTGAATATGCAGCAATAAACTTGGACGACTTAAAACAATGGGATACACCAGAATCGAATAATGCTAATGCGGGAAAATCACGAACAAATAGGATACCTGAAACAACTTCCTCTGAAGCCTTGGCCTCTTCAGCCGTC
The DNA here is from genome assembly GCA_030015575.1 of Agapanthus africanus. Lineage (NCBI taxonomy): Eukaryota > Viridiplantae > Streptophyta > Magnoliopsida > Asparagales > Amaryllidaceae > Agapanthus > Agapanthus africanus. Next base: position 521,703,684 of record JASDDO010000016.1, on the reverse strand, counting down.
AGGGTAAGGCTCGAGCTTGATTCGGTCCCTGAGTTAACTGCTTCAGCTCCCGAAACTGCTTCTGTGGTGGCCTCTGAACATCGTCCTTCATACGAAGCTTCGACGGACAAGCATTGATAGCATGATCCACTGATCCACAAACCAAACAGAGTCCCCGCATCCTTCGACAATCTCTTCTTATGTGCCCAGGTAGATGGCAAAAGTTACAAATCACGCCCTTTCTCCGATCTGCAACGACGGGCTTCTTCATTGGTGCTACACCACGTCGGTTTACTGGAATACCTCTACGTACAGGTGCTCGGTTTGGCTAGAACGCCGGCTTCTGCACTACAACTGCCTGCAGCTGCATACCACCAGTCTTCAACGATAAGCTCTGCTGCTCTCTGGCTGCTTTTAGAACTTGCGAGAAAGTGGTCAAGCCCAGAGATATAATGTGTCTCTGGATTTCCACGTCCAAACTGCGCATGAACCTCCTTGCCCTATCAGCATCGTTGGCAACCAAACGTCCAGCGAATAGACTGAGCCGTGTCCACTCAGCCGCATGTACATCCATGGGTGCAACGTTCTGCTTCAAGCTGATAAACCTTTCTTCCATTTCCTCCCGTGCAGTTTGCGAGAAGAACTTCTCCAAGAAACTCTTCGAAAAATCTACCAAACTGATCGGCTTGGGCAAGCGGGTCTCTTCTACAAGCCACCATTCACGGGCATAGTCCACCAATTGGATGAGTACTACATCCACTCTTTTATCTTCTGGAATCTGTGCCGCAATGAGCAAATTCTCCGTATCAACCAGCCACTGCTCCGCTGGCAACGGCTCCTCTAGACCAGTTAAGACGGACAGACTAAGTCTCCTGAAATCCGCCACGGTACCCACACGCTCTACCGGTTTGGCCGCAATATTGTTTACGGACTGCTGAACAGTCCACAAACCTTCCTGAAAAGTTTCGGCTTGCCGCTGGTTCAGCTCGGTCTGCCGTTTCTGGTTCTCCAGCAAGTCACGAATTACTCCAAGTAAGGCAGCGTCATCTACACGCCTCTGGTACGTTTCAGATTTCTGTCTGCCATGATCCTGCAACCAATACACCAAAGAGGATTAGTATGATAAACAAGATTCAAAACTTGCGATGAATGATGACCATGAATCAAGGACAAGAATCAAGACTAGAACTCCAAGTTACTTAAATAGAGTACCGCATTGTAACCATGCCGCAGTACATAGTTACATTCACATAACTCCACTCAAGTCGCCCAAATCCTAAAGATAAACAATAGGGAACCAAAAGATTTTAAGTCGAGATGCAAAGTGGTTAGCATATCGTCGAGGCAAAGGATCAAGAGAAAGATATGATTCAAGAATCATGATAACAATGTAGCAGGACATGTTCCTAATCACGGATTTTCTGATTCGTGTATTGGGTCCAATACCCAACTATAAAAGAATCAAACCCGATTAACCTAAATTCTATGGCTTTGATACCAAACAAACCCTATCACGTCCCGCTTCCCAGAGTGCGCTAAGATCGGCACGTGACAGAGCCAACCATGCTACCTGTGGCTAGGAAAGATCCTTCCACAGTCACATTACGGCTGTCTAGAGATATCAAGAACAGTAGAAATAAAATAAACTATTTAGTACATGTCCATAAGCCAGAATAAACGAGTCATGAAATAAAATGCAGAAGCAAAAGATCCAAGTACAATAATAATCTGGAATGTACGTCCCAAATACGGGCTCACATCAGGAATGAGAATGCTGAAATAAAACTAAAATACTAACAGGTCCTCACTGCTTGGCCTGCTAACTGAAATTCTCCTGAACGGCCTGCGGCGAAGGTAGAGGATCTGGGCCATGCAAAACCCAGACGTCAGTGCATCATAATATCAATAATACCATGCAAGCAGGATGTAATGAGATATGCAGGCATGAAATATAAACAGTAACAAGAGTATAGCAGTATCACGAATAAGGAACAGTGAAGGGTATAAGCACATGTGATGTACAGTGAGTAATCTGAACTAAGCTACTGGGTTAATTACTCTCAAGTCTTTGAAATCAATTTAATGAATTATCGATGTAACTCAATAGTATCCCGTACGTGCCCGGGACTACGGTCCAGATTCTCGGGCTGAAACCGAGACATGCCGCTAGGCACTAAAACAGAAAATATGTATAGATGAGTGATGTCAGCAGCAGCATCCCAGGACTGGCCTAACCCCTAAAACTGATCAGTATAAGCAAGCGAACTGTCGAGTTACAAGTCAGGTTTCATCATTGATTTCCCCATACTCCCAAGTTATGTGTTCAAGTCAGGTATTGATAAATCTGAAGCTAATGCCAACACAGAATCAAGCAGGAACATGTTTGTCTATACAGACAACAGGATATGTCTATCGGGATAACATATCAGGGTTGTCAGCATTAGAAACAGGATCAGGTAACATGTCAAGTAGTGATATATCAGGTCGTGTCAAGTAGTGAACATGTATCAAGTCATGTTAAGTAGTAGTATGTCAGGTCATGTCAGGTAGTGTACAAGTATCAAGTCATGTCAAGTAATGCACAGGTATCAAGCGGAAGCTCATAATAAAACTGTAACAGCTACGGATGCACAACAAAAGCACGGATGCACAAATATTTATCAGTAGTTATCACATTACTATGTAGGGTGCACAATATCAAGTATGGAGTACTAATATAACAATAAAATGAAATAATGTAACATGGTATGCAAATAGGTATAAAATCAATGGTATGGATGCACAATTATCGGTTAGGGTTACATTTATAGTTTGAATACTAATTAGGATACACTTTATTAAACATGGGGTGTCAATATAACCATAATATGCAATAATATGATCTATAGATGCAGCTATATGTATATTAAGTGATATGGATGCAAACGCGTATCCGAAAACTGTAATACTTTAATATGGATGTATAATGTGATAAATGGTTAACATTTTATTCATATGGATGCATAATACTGTACCTAGCATGTAGCAAGATGATTTAGCGTGTGACTAGACATGTAAATAATGATACAGATGCACACGGACGTCATATAACAGTAAAATGATAAACTGGTAAATGCAGGATGTACAACTAAACAATATGAGATGTAAATATTCCATTGAGTGCAGTATATTGTAATACAGTATGTAACAAGATAGGTTTGCATGCACTAGAGGTGAAATAACATGTACGGACGCATACGGATGTCCGAAAACGGTGTAATATGAAAACTGATAATGTGGATTACAAAACTAATTGTTATGAAGTGTTATAATTCAAATAGATGTAAAATATAGTAGTATAGCATGTAGCAAGATAAACTTGCTTAGACGGATCAAGAAACGGATATGTACGGTACGTCCGATATCGGCAAAATGTCGCGGCGCACGCACTGCACACGGGACGGGTCCAAGCAACGCAAGAGGGTGATCACGCAGGTAAGGTATGTCCTTTGGGTCGTCTGGATCGTTGGCGACGTCACGGCTCCGGCGATCGTTGCAAATCAAGATTTCAAGAAACCAAGGAAAAGAAAGAAAAGAAAGAAAAGAAAGGAGGAGGAAGAAGGGAAAGAAGAAGAATAAGGATGGGGTTCTGATGATCTGGGGTTTTTATGTACTGGGATTAGAGAGGAAGGCGATGGGGTAAAAAGATGAGGGTCGAGGAGATGAGGGGGTGAAGTCGGCTGCGACGGAGACGAGGGCAGGCGATGGAGGAGATGGGTGCGTAGGTTCTGGGTTGGTGTTGAGGAGGAGGTGGAAGCGAGGGTGACGAGGTCGGGGAGATGGCGAGGTGGCGATGGAAGCGATGACGGCGATGAGGAGGAAAGCTAGGGTTAGGGTTCTTAGTCGCGGTTTCTTGATTATAGGTTTGCAGGGATGAGAGGGAAGAAGAGGGAGAAGGTCGAGGTAGGGATAAGGTGAGTGTATGGGGAGAAGGGAGGTGACGAGGACAACGGGGGTCACCGGAGGTGAGGCGGCGACGAGGGGTGCAAGTTGATGGTGCAGTGGGAGATGGGTTTGGTTTAGGCTGCAGGGGAGAAGAGAGGTGAGGATGGGGTTGAGGAGGTGAGGAGGAGAAGATGAGGTTGAGGTGATTGCGAGGGAGGCGATGGAGGCGATGGGCGAAAGTTAGGGTTCACGAGGGTTTTCTTCTGTGTGGGTTTCCTCGTGGGGTTCTCACGGGCGAAAGAAAATTTAAAGAAGAAGATGATGAGGGAGAGAGGAAAACGTGTATGGTTATTATTATATATATAGGGAGAGGGAGAGAGATAGGGAGAGAGAGGGGAGGGGAGAGAAGGAGAGAGAAAGTTGCAGTTATAATTGTTAGGATAAAATATATTTTGGTTATAATAAATATAAATAGTAAGTTTATATTCTATAGTAATAGTAATAATCTATTGGAATATAATATTGGTACGTTTTGAGATTTTGGCAAATGCAAACTTACTCCAAAACATGCCCGGGTTGGGTCTAAAAATCCGGTTTTAAAATATGAAAAATATATGCGACGACCAAATTTCTAAATGAAAGTCCAGGTAACGAAAATGCATACCCCAAGAACGGATGCACGTACGTGCGCGTAGCCATCCAAACAGGTCCGTTTCACTGAACGGGACGAGAACAAGATGCGCGGATGTTACCACGGAGTTAGGGGTATCAAGCAAGTCATGAAATGTATTTAAAAAATATTTTACGTGACTTAAAATGTTATATTGTAAAAAAATGCAAATGTCAGATAAAATGCCAGTATGCAATATTCATGAAGGTGCACCAGTCTATGCAACAAGTCAGGATAACCATAAACATGAACCAAGACAGGTTCCAAGCAAGCGGGTCGGGTCGAATACTAATACTAATGTAAATACTATTCGCACCCAAAATACGATAAATCAGGAAAATACCATAAAAAAAGAAATGCGAGGACTGGAATTGGTATAAATGAACTAGGGTGTTACATGTACTATCTATGATACCCATGAACTCATGCAGGAAATCGTGAGATTACATGGAGTACCGGTCTGCATTGTCTCCGATCGTGACACCAGATTCCGATCGCAATTTTAGCAAAGTCTGCAAGCTAGCTTGGGAACAAGTCTGAACTTCAGCACGACTTATTATCCACAAACAGATGGTCAGTCTAAGAGAACTATTCAGATCTTAGAAGATATGCTAAGAGCGTGTATGCTAGATTTCGGAGGATCGTGGGAAGATCACCTACATCTTGTGGAGTTTTCATACAACAACAGCTACCAAGTAAGTATATGAATGACACCTTTTGTAACACTGTTCATATCATAATTTTGCATTATTATATTCCCCATTCTTAGTCATTTTACAAATAAACAGGTGCTTTTGACCCATGTCTGCTACATAGTTGCAGGTTACAGGTTCTCGGAATAAAAACAGTGAAAAAGATGAAAAGATGAACAAAAGTGAGACTACGACCGACAAATGGGAGAATCTTGATCAAGCCTACAGTTTGAAGGAAAAATGAAGATCAATGAACAAGTTCACAAGTACAAAGGCAGTGCAAGGTTCAAGACTTCGACACGAAGCAAGCGGTAAGGTCCACGACATTATTCACTGTGGAAATCTGGAAGAAAACTAGAAGATAATCTGAGAAACCAAGTGAAGAAACAAGTAGGAAAATGCAACCTGAAGTTTACCAAAGAAGCAGAGCCAACAAGGCCCTTATACGGCCGCGGAACCGCGACCAAACAGGGTATTTGTTCATATCATAATTTTGCATTATTATATTCCACATTCTTAGTCATTTTACAAATAAACAGGTGCTTTTGACCCATGTCTGCTACATAGTTGCAGCTTACAGGTTCTCGGAATAAAAACAATGAAAAAGATGAAAAGATGATGCAAAAGTGAGACTACGACCGACAAATGGAAGAATCTTGATCAAGCCTACAGTTTGAAGGCTAAATGAAGATCAATGAACAAGTTCACAAGTACAAAGGCAGTGCGAGATTCAAGACTTCGACACGAAGCAATCGGTAAGGTCCACGACATTATTCACTGTGGAAATCTGGAAGAAAATTAGAAGACAATCTGAGAAATCAAGTGAAGAAACAAGTAGGAAAATGCAACCTGAAGTTTACCAAAGAAGCAGATCCAACAAGGCCCTTATATGGCCGCGGATCCGCGGCCAAACAGGGGTTTTGGCCGCGGTTCCGCGGCCGTGCGAAGCGCGTGTCGGCGCAAATTCTTATGGATGGCAGCGCGTTGACTAGTCTTCTTTAGGGGTATACTTGTAATTGCAGATATGACGCGATTGTAACCCTAGGGTTTCTATGTTCTATAAATAGAAACCTTAAAACCTGTTTTAGGTTATGCCTCTTTTTATTTCATCTATTCAGAATTCTAAATTCGGTGTAAATGTTTGGAGAGAGCCATCAAATAAAGTAAGGTTTTTTTTCATTGTCCTAGTTAATTTTCATTCTGCCTTACTATAATTTTTCTTATCTGCCCTAATTAGATAATTAGAAAATGTTAATCAATTCCCTAATAAGTGAGTAGTTCCTCACTTGTTAAGGTTAGGAATAGGGAAGGCTTGAGAGATGAAAATCTCTCACCCCTTTCTTGCCCATCACATATAATTAATAGGACTCCATGCATATATACACACACCGTTCACTACGGCACCCTATCCCACGAGGTAGCGGTGATACCGTAGTATAAACGACCGGTTGCGTATGTGTTCCATGGAGGTTAGGGTAATAATTAAGAAAGGAAGGACACGAACCTAGAGGAAGAAACATCGTTTCTTCTCGATGGTACTAACCCCTTTATTAATTATTATCATAACACCTAAAGAGATCTAAATTAGGGCATTGAAAGCGGTGAGGAAATCTTCAATTTCCAAACTTAACCTAAACCTAACCCTAGCAAGATTCTAATCCTAGTTTAAATCAGTTTAGTTTTTATGGATAATCCATTCACACCGTTTGCAATTAACTCGTTAGACAAATTAGGAAATACATAACATCCCTGTGGACCGACCCGTACTCACCGGCTAGCTACCAAGCGACGCCGTTCTTGATTGCGGTAAAATTATTCTTTGATTAATCTTTTAAAAACGCACACGCGAAATAGCTTTCAATCAAATGGCGTCGTTGCCGGGGATGGCATTGTTATTTTCTTTTTGTAATTTCGAGTTAATATAAAATTGAAAAATCATAAAAAATAAAAAATATAAAAATATAAAAAAATTATCATCTTGTTATTCTTTGAAGGGTTTTTCTTTTGAATTGTGCAGTATCGAAGAATAGATTCAGATCTGGAAAAATCCAGAGAGCAAAACAGAAAACATCAAATCTGAACAAACATAGGAGTATCACAACAGAGAAACAGAACAAACCTTAGGATCTGAACCGTCCACGTGACCGCGCTTCCGCTGCATTGACCTGGTCTTGACCGCGGAACCGCCGCAGGGTGGTGACATCATCATTTGAAAAAATCTCTGTAAGTTTTTCTCTCTCCTTCTCTGCAACCCCAATATCTCCTCTGTAAAATTTCCTGCAGGATTCTTTGCGCCAAAAATTTCTCCCCCTTCCAATAATTGATCGTGTGCAGGATTCTTTGCGCCGTGTTAAAAAAACTGTTTGCAAGTGATTGTGTTTACTGCTTTGCATATTTTAATTGACTTTAGGGGGCTTTAACACCAATCAGATTGGGTGGGGATTTCATTACCCTTCCCAGGACCCCAAAAATTACATAAGGCATATTGCATTGACCATCACTTAATTCAAAAAAGATTAGACTCAGCCCTAAGGACATCGCGCTCAATAAGACAGAGGAATAGTTGTAGGCATTGACCGTTGATCCTAACCTGACTTTGTGGTGCCTAGGCTAGACAGGTAGTGAAAGGTAACTTTAAAAGGCCCGTCTCACGGTGATTCGTGAGCGGATCCCTTCTTTCTCTACTTGTGCTTACCTGGCCACAATTGGTGGTGAAGTGGCGGTTTGATGTCCTACTTCTTTCCCTTTGGAACAGTTAGGAGCTGTCTAGTTGACCTAGGTGACCCTAGATTTAGGCCTGATTGTGCATTTGTGGTTGAACGTGTGTCTAAGCCTTTTATTGAATTTTTTTTTTGCAAAAAGCTCCATAAAAAAAGAAGAAAACACAAAAAGGAAAATTTTTTACAAAAACTTGCCACTTGTCGCTAAGAAATCCGTGCACCCCACTTGCACCCACATTCTTTTTCTTCTCCTTTCTTACATTATGGGTACCCCACCTCACAAAACTCTTGCCGAACTTTGGTACCCTCATCCAAACATTGCTTCATACGCGAATTGTTTTGGTCGAATTACGGACGACCCCTCCATGCCCAAAATTTCTTTGAAAGATCGAATAGAAGCGTTTAGAAGAAACAGTTCGACTCCACAATCCACCTTGTATCAACCATTTCAACCTTCACCACCTTCTTACGTTGATACCCCTTTTTCGAGTCCTGTTGTAACTCCGAAATCCATGTCTATCGCTGGACACATTGAACAATCTCGTAACCGATCTTTCACTCCTTTCAACACTTCCAGTTCTTGGGATCAACAAGTCCATTCATATTTTTATCCAAATGTTGATCCTACTCCTGTCCAACCATTCAATTCTTACCAGTCCTACCCGACTTTCACACCTTCCCTAGACATTGCTTCTACAAAACCATTTGGGAGTTTCACTTATCCAAACAATTTTGAATCTTTTACTGAAACCCCTTCACAAACCATATCTAGTCTGGAACAGTCGTTGGAAGATTATATTGTAGCGACAAACAAACAGATGAGGAATTTGGATGCGTCCATTGCCGCCCTTAATTCATCAAGACAACCTAGTGAACCGGTAGCTAGTTTCCAACTAATTCCAAAAATTCCAATGTATGATGAGGCGGTTGGACAAAGTGCGAATTTGAGTGGTGAGAGTGAGTTTTAAACACATCCAAATCAAACCTACCCATTTTCAATTGAATCCCACAACTCCGGTTTTCAAACAAGTGTCCCAAATAATTCACCAGTTGAAAATAAAACGTTTAATGAGTTGTGTGACTTTGTAGTGCTTGATTTGCCAGATTGTGAAGGGTCCCTTTCGAGTGAAACCATCACCAATCCTTTCGACCTCTACACCTCCAATCTAGAACCTGAATTGATAAATATTCATGCTTTTGATGAGGTGTCTAAAAAAATGGATTTTCACTTGATTGAGGATATTGACGCAGGGAATATTTTGGATGATGAATCCGTAGATTTGACTGAAATTTTCTCTCCAATTCATCATCCCGAATCATTAAATGTTTTTCCCGAACTTCATATGCGTCTTGATTTTGATGATAATTGCATGGATGAGATAACTTTTGAGGAGAATTATGAGGATAGTATTGAGGACAGTATTAAGGATGAACCAGTTTTGTTTGATGTGTCGGATTTTCCTATTCATCCTCCTGAACCTTTAACTGTTATACTTCCTAAATCACCCTCCCTCCTTTCCATCGTTCCGACCACGCAAAAGATCACGTAGGAGGACTATGAGCTTGAAAAATTTCTGTTCGATCACAGCAGTGTTGACGCCACTAGTGCGTTCCTCTTTGAATCTGACACAGTTTTCATAGCCGATAACGATTACGAGTGTTTCACTTTTTCGGACGATTTTGAAGACTCACCGCCTGAGTTTGAGTCCTTTGAATTTTCAGATGAGTTAGTTGAACCATCAGACTCGGTTGCTTAAAGTCATTTCGAACCATTGATGGTATCTTTCGAGTTCAAGACAGTTCACTTAGGTGAGAATAAGACTATCCCTAAATCACTCGCCTTCGTCCTTTCCATCGTTTCGACCACGCAAGAATCCGTCACGCTTCCATTTTCAATGGATGGTTTGCCAAGTTCAACGTACCCATATTTTCTCGCGAATCTTGAGGGATTTGACCACATTTCTCGACGGGTTGATAGATTAGCACAATCGCTTTTAACACATCGGTCATCACAATTTGCGCTAATTTATTCACTCGATTTACGCCCTCAAGTTCGTACTACACTTCTTTCTCTCTTCCGCCATTCTTCTCCGAATATACCAAGACAATATTCTACCCCTCTTCCCATACGGTCTCGTGTGTTTCTCAACTTCTTTCTCTGCACTCCATTCTTTCACCAACCCTACCATTATCACGATAGAATTTGTGAATGGTTGGTGCTAACCTTTGGCCTGTGTAAGGCCTTGTATAGTTTGATTTTTCTCCTCCCTAACTCTAAACTTTACCGCTTAATCAGTGGAAACACTGTCTCACTTAAGTTTGGGGGAACCTTTTTGTATATATATTTTGTTTTTCTTTTAACAATAAAAAATAAAAAAAAATTGTAAATAAATAAATAGGGGAGCGCCAACAATTTTGACCCTCTTGGTGTAGCCTGACAGTGAGGACACTGTCAAGTTTAAGTTTGGGGGTATGCTCGGTAAGCCTTCTTCCTTCGCATTCATATGTATATTTTTGCATTTGCATACTTATTTTAAAACCCATAAAAATTGAAAAATTTTAAAAATTATAAAAATTGAAAAGTTCAATTTTGGCTATATTTGACTTAAGTTTGACATAAAGGTTAACTAGCTATGACCAACTAGATCTTAGATTTCGTAAATTAAAACCCCTAAAAATAACCTTTCTTAAAAATTTAACGCTAGAAAGTATATGTCTTTGTAGTTTATTTAGAAATAAGCACATTTCGAGTTGACTTCTTGGGCTAAGTTAAAACAAGGGAAAAGTATTGATATTTTTATTAAAGTATAAGTTTGAAAAATAATTCCTAAGCTTAAGTCTAGATTCTGAAAATATATACCCTACAAATTGCACAAACACGAACCTTGAAACTTGGAATAGTAGAAGAGACCTTGAAATGCTCTTGTCTAAAGTCCTTAGTACGAAGAAAAATAAAAATACAAGTGTGAATAAAGAGATAAAAAAATGAACACTGGTTTTTGTAATTATTTAAGGCTGCATTAATAGAAAAAATATTTAGCGAGGGTGCTTCATCACCTAGTGCCTTAGACCAACTGGTTTGGGAGTCACTGCTAAAAGCCTTAGAGATTACAAGACTAGGAATTACGCTTTAAAGTGCAACCACATTTTGTAATCGGTCGTTAGTTGCTCAAGAAATATTAACGGTCGCATGAAGGATGTGTGAGCAATTTCATCTAAAAATTCACCAATTGAAAAGTGCTTTGGACGACGGACAAGAGTATGATAGCTTGATTTGAACTTCCAAGTGTAGGGGTGATATATACACACACGTAGGGGTATGTGATTGGGGTTTAGATAAGAGATAGGAATGAAAAATAGGACTTATATCGTTAATAAAGATGATAAAAATTCCTAAGTTGAGATAGAACCCTAGAAGGAAAACTTAAAAGATGCTAAAAGCTAAGTAAGTCTACAGAACATATATAATCTTAAGTTAAATGATAAGGAGGCGTGAAAAATACGGGTGGATAATTTCTGAGTCAAAGATAATAGAGTTTCTTGTTAGAAAACCTAATTGGAGAATAAAAGTCAATGGGCCGAATTGATAGGATTTTGTGGGTAGTATCCGCTGAAAACCCTCAGGAGACAACACTCCTCCTACTAGGGACACCTAGAGGTTTAAAGGCTTGTTGCACAAGCTCAGTGCAATCGCGTTTCCCTGCGAAAGTGAGGCTAGGTCTTTTTCGAGAATAAAACTAGGTTTGCTCGAGGACGAGCAAAAGATAAGTTTGGGGGTATTTGTTCATATCATAATTTTGCATTATTATATTCCCCATTCTTAGTCATTTTACAAATAAACAGGTGCTTTTGACCCATGTCTGCTACATAGTTGCAGCTTACAGGTTCTCGGAACAAAAACAGTGAAAAAGATGAAAAGATGATACAAAAGTGAGACTACGACCGACAAATGGAAGAATCTTGATCAAGCTTACAGTTTGAAGGCTAAACGAAGATCAATGAACAAGTTCACAAGTACAAAGGCAGTGCAAGGTTTAAGACTTCGACACGAAGCAAGCGGTAAGGTCCACGACATTATTCACTGTGGAAATCTGGAAGAAAACTAGAAGACAATCTGAGAAACCAAGTGAAGAAACAAGTAGGAAAATGCAACCTGAAGTTTACCAAAGAAGCAGAGCCAACAAGGCCCTTATATGGCCGCGGATCCGCGGCCAAACAGGGGTTTTGGCCGCGGTTCCGCGGCCGTACGAAGCGTGTGTCGGCGCAAATTCTTATGGGTGGCGGCGTGTTGACTAGTCTTCTTTAGGGGTATACTTGTAATTGCAGTTATGACGCGATTGTAACTCTAGGGTTTCTATGTTCTATAAATAGAAACCCTAAAACCTGTTTTAGGTTATGCCTCTTTTTATTTCATCTATTCAGAATTCTAAATTCGGTGTAAATGTTTGAAGAGAACCATCAAATAAAGTAAGGTTTTTTTCATTGCCCTAGTTAATTTTCATTCTGTCTTAGTATAATTTTTCTTATCTGCCCTAGTTAACTAATTAGAAAATGTTAATCAATTCCCTAATGAGTGAGTAGTTCCTCACTTGTTAGGGTTAGGAATAGGGAAGGCTTGAGAGATGAAAATCTCTCATCCCTTTCTTGCCCATCACATATAATTAATAGGACTCCATGCATACATACACACACCGTTCCCTACGGCACCCTATCCCACGAAGTAGCGGTGATACCGTAGCATAAACGATCGGTTGCGTATGTTTTCCATGGAGGTTAGGGTAATAATTAAGAAAGGAAGGACAAGAACCTAGAGGAAGAAACATCGTTTCTTCCCGATGGTACTAATCCCCTTTATTAATTATTACCATAATACCTAAAGAGATCTAAATTAGGGCATTGAAAGCGGTGAGGAAATCTTCAATTTCCAAACTTTCCCAGCAAGATTCTAATCCTAGTTTAAATCAGTTTAGTTTTTAGTGATAATCCATCCACACCGTTTGGAATTAACTCGTTAGACCAAATTAGGAAATACACAACATCCCTGTGGACCGACCCGTACTCACCGGCTAGCTACCAAGCGACGCCGTTCTTGATTGCGGTAAAATTATTCTTTGATTAATCTTTTAAAAATGCACACGCGAAATAGCTTTCAATCAAACACTATATGGAAGGAAGTGTCGATCGCCATTAAGTTGGGACGACATCGGAGATAGAGAACTCCTTGGACCTGACATGATAGTAGCAACTGTCGACGTGGTTCGTGCTATCAGGGAAAGAATGCGCATAGCCCAAGATTGACAGAAGCACTGGGCTGATGCAAAATGTCGTCACTTGGAGTTTCAACCGGGAGAACATGTATTTCTGAAGATATTTCCGAACCGTGGAGTGATTCGTTTTGGAAGATGGGGTAAGCTTAGTCCAAGGTATATTGGACCGTTCGACATACTCGAACGAGTCGGTGAAGTGGCTTATCGCTAGGCACTTCCACCTTCATTGGAAGGAGTGCACAATGTCTTCCACATATCCCAACTCAGAAGGTATGTGAGTGACCACAGCCATATTCTTGACCACTCCGAGCTCACGGTACAGCCAGACTTATCTTGTGAGCAACAACCTGAGATCCTGAATAGAAAGGTGAAGTCACTTCGGAACAAGTAAGTCAACTTGGTTCGAGTGATGTGGAGAAAAGATTCACCAGGAGAATCAACATGGGAACGTGAGGATGAGATGCGTACAAGATACCCTCATTTATTTGTAAACTAGTCTTTAAAATAAATTGTAAATTTCGAGGACGAAATTTTTGTAAGGAGGGTAGACTGTAACAACTCCAATTTCAATGTACAGAAAATTGTTTAAAAGTTAATGCACAATTGGGGTATTTGCAAACCTGTCTACACTATAAGAATTTATTTTACTTTTGAATAGCAAGAAAATACTTGTAGCACATTGGTAAAACCTTGCACTGATGTGACGTAGCCCCTGTGATCGAATCCCCCCAGCCACATTATCTTTATATTTAATTTTCTTTTAATCTTTTAGAAGCCCAAGGGTTTGCAGTAGGGAATGGCCTCCATATTTTCACCCGAGCACCTCTTCAGCTACCCCACTACCCCCATGTTGTTTGTTTACTCTGAATTCATCCAGAGAACAATAAAATGCCTTTTAATCCAATTTTAATGCAAATTTTAATGCATTATTTAACCCTATAAACCCTAATTTTCCTTATAAATACCACACTCCATTTCACACATCCTCACACAGAAATTTCCTGCCAAAACTCTCAAAAATTCTCAAGTCCTTTTATTGTGCAAGTGGAGTTAACAAATGGTGAAATTCCGGCAACGTTCCAAGGAGATTCCGGCGATGAAACAACGCCCCGACACTTCCCTAGCCTCCCTCTCTCTCCTCTTTTGTTCCCTAGCCAGTAAGTCCCCTCTCTCCCTCTCTTCCATTATCTTAAAAACTTTAAATTCTAAAACCCGACGGAAGCAGAGTTAATCCGACTTCCGATTCGGTTTTCCTTAAAAAGGTTATTTTTCTTAATCAATCAATACTATATTCTCATATAATATTTAACAAACACTTTAAAAAAAGTTTCAATTTAAAATAATCTTTTATGCAACTTTTATCGTATTTTTACGGTAAAATACCATATACTTCATTTTCGACATAAAACAATATAATACTTGTATTACTTTAAATAGCTCACGAGGTAATTACCTACCTCATCACAACACACATCTTTGACATAGCATGATGAAGTTTTGGGAATATAGTTATGGGATATACGTCATTACAAATAAATACTATCAAACTTGCAAAACCATTTCTTTAAAAAGTGTATTAATCAATTCTTTGTAATTACGCCTCTATAACCCATTTTGGGGACCCCGTTCGGGATGATGCGGATTATCGCACATCCTCGGGCCTAGTAGAGCGAGATGCAGACCTCCGAAAGGAGCATTTGATCTCGATGGAATTTTTAATGAATTTTTCTTTAGAAAATGAGATTTCTACAAGAATAAATAAAATTATTTTTATTAAATATATAACTATTATCAAAATATCTATTTTAATTATATTATATAAATATTCCAAGTTTTCTAAATCAAAGAAATCACCATTACATGAAAATACCATCCAAATATAAAACAATTCCAATATTTCAATAAAATACCATATGCTATGAAAACTAGGTTCTACTCACTAGAAATTTCACTTTCATAAAATATACATCTATGAAAACCCTAAAAATGATAATTAAATGCTTGAGGTGTATTTTGAAATATATCAAAATTATTTTTACACAAAACTCCTTCAAGTTATACTAAATTACAATAAGGACCCTAGTAAATATAGGTTTAAGCGGGACTAGTTCTCTTGAACCTCAGCGAGCCGGAGAATATGGGTGCTTGCCTATTTAAGGTAGACAATCTAACAAACGGTGTTATCAACATGATAATTGTCTTGGAAAAAGACACAAATCCTGTCATCTATGTACAGCAGTTACCGATAACATCAAAACTAATTCAGAATTTCAATTTCTTTTCAAAGTGTTTGACTCAGACTGAGTCTCAATCCAATCAATCTGACTTGAATGTGATTCAAGTATAAACTACAATGCAACATGTATCCATGAATCCGTCTATTCAATCTACATCAATCTATATTGACCGAACCGAACCATGGATATACTCCGTCTACATGACTCTCCATTTATATCCATTCTGTTTACTGATATCATGATCTCGGCAAGTCATCCATCTATATAAAAAACAATACAATTAATACAAAAGACATCGCGGGGTTTTTAAAGGGGTAGATTGGTACGGAAGGTGTTAGAAGTGGCATGAGACTGTAACCATAATACACCTAACATGAATATCCATTGCCGTTGTACCGTGGCTGAACGGTTCCTTGTGCTCTATATACCTTAGTCTCCGTAATAGTGGGACTCCTCTCTATTTCCCGCCGAACACAGAGACGCGACCGCTTAGGTTCGTCTTGCCTGAAATTCGGGGCAGATGCTAATTGGTGCTATCCGTCCACCTCTCTGAAGATGCCAAATTGATTTATGGCACCACGTATCGAAGGTTTAGACGGATGCGGCCGATGTAGCAGACTTAGTCAGATTCCCCCTCGTTTGAGAGGTTTTTGATTGTGGGGACGCTCTTCCCTGCAGGCGTAAGCCCCTGCAGTTAATTACGCTACGGCATCACAGTAACCACTTTCTCCTTCTCCAGATGGTCACTTCGTGTCGTGGATGTTTGTTTTGTTTTTGGTTGCCCGTGGATTGTATACGGAGACTAATTTATGTTATCGCCCGTAGGGTGTGGATTAGTCCAAATCCATATCTTCTTACATTTGGGTTTGGGGGTTGGGTTTAAGGATACGTTAGCCTCATTTGAGACTAAGATCGACTTAAACGTTGTTAAGGATACGTTAGTCTCATTTTAGACTAAGATCAACTTAACGGGATCATTTAGATCCAACAAAAGAGCATTTGCACTCTATTGTTTAGTTTAGGGACATTGCGGTCAATAATTAGTTTAAGGACATTACGGTCCATTTCCAGTTGTAAGGACATGGTGGTCTAATGTTAGTTTAAGGACATCTCGGTCCAGGTTAAGGACATCGTATTCCATGGGTTTAAGGACCCCACAGTCCAGGTTAAGGACATCATAGTCCATGGGTTTAAGGACCCCACAGTCCAGGTTAAGGACATCGTTGTCCATGGGTTTAAGGACCCCACAGTCCGTAGAAATGTGTGGTTGTCGGGACCCGTCACCTCTCTGAAGACGTTGAAGGATTATAACGACAGATATCAAAGGAGTAAAGAGATGTACCCTTGAACTGGTGTGAGTTGGTTAAAAGATTTGTAGTCCAGTTTGGAACTAAGATCTGTTGAAATATTCGTGAGCAGATGGGCTCAGTTCAATATAAGTTGAGGACTTACGGCCAATATTGGGCTAAGTCCAATTAAAATGTTTAACATTTTGTTGTTCTGGCTATTGAGCTTTTATTTAGGCTTGGCTCTTTTAATAATGCTAAGTATTGGGTTCTGACATCTTTTGTCTTGTATTGAATGCATAGCATTCATCAAAACAATGTGTTCTGACAATACGCCACGTGGCGCGCCAGGCGCTTTGCGCCAATTAGAGAGCGCATTGCGCTTCTGCCAAGTAGCGCACACGAAAATAACACGTGTCGCGCTTAGCGCTAAGCGCCAGTTTATTAGCGCATTGCGCTTTCAATTTATGAGCGCTTTGCGCTGGTTTAATGGCGCACCAGTGAGTGACACGTGGCGCACTTGGCGCTGAGTGCCAGCCCATGAGCGCAGTGCGCTATTTCAGAAGCGCAAAACGCAAGCTATTTCACACGTGGCATGTTTTGGCGCTGAGCGCCGGTCCAAGGAGCACAAAAGCACAATTTATGAGTGCAAGGCATTTCCCAATAGCGCAAAGCGCATTTGATCAAATTTATGATCAGAGAACAAGTTTATGTTCTTTTTAAAGGAGGCTTTGCCTCAAGATTCAAGAATAAATGTTCTTATTTATAAAAGGGCTCTTGCCTTTGTAGATCAAGGATCTGTGTGAATAATATATTCTTCTTTATTATTTGATGAGATCTTTTGATCTCTTTTATGAAAGACCTTGGTCTTTATTGATCTATGATCTTTTTTAGAAGATAGTTCTTCTTTTCAGGAGATGATTTCATCTCTGTGTTCATTGTTCATGTGCTTTACCTTGAAGAAATGATCTTCCTTTGCTAAATGTTTGCTTTTCTTTCTTTGAGTTTTCTCAAAGTTTGTAGGGTTTTTTTCTATATCAGACTTGAAGTCTTGGGGCCTTTATATAGGGCCAGCTGATTTGTTGAATCAGTTAAAGAGATCTTTCTCTGATTGATTTGGGGATGTTTCCCCACCATTGGATCTTTGATACTAGGGCTTCTGTTTTACAGAAGGTAATTTTCTTGTTTTTAACAAGATTGGAAAGATCTTTCCATAACAGAATTTTAATTCTGATTAATTAATAATTTATTATTAAATCTTTTGATCTAACGGTAGGGAATTCTTAATTCCAGCGCTAGCGCACCTATGTTTGACACGTGGCACGCAGCACGGAGCGCAGCGCAGCCTGCGCTAGTGCATCTGTGTTTGACACGCAGCGCGCAGCGCAGAGCGCTGGATCTGAAGCGTTGCTTCAATAGAGGTGTCTTTTCACCTTCCTCTTAAGTCAAACTTGTATTCCCCAGAATTTTCATTTCCCAAGTCTTGGAAATAGCTCCACTGCGCACACAAAATTTTCTGTGCCCAGTCTTTATAATCTGAAGCAAAGCTTCTTTCTTTTCCCGCCTCCAAAGAATCCTTTCGGTTATGTCTTGTAACCGTCCACATGCTCGCCGACAACCATGGGAAGTGCCTATCCAGGACATTGTTCCTCGTTTTGCTGCGCGCTTGGTGGATCCTTCTCTTACGGATGACCAATGCGACGCAGCGCTGTACGAGCTCTTAACTCGTGTAGGGTCTCCTCTCCCCCCACACTCTATTTGGCTTCGGATGATCCTTGCGTCTGTACTCGCTGATATTCCCCCTCCTCCAGCAGAGATGTCCTCGGCAATGCTCAATGCTGCTGAAGACAAAAACGAGTGCTTCTTCGAGGCGCATTTGATCACTAAAGCCCTGAGGGATTGCTCTGTTCACTTGCTAAGCCCGATACGGGCTCGTCGGGTCATTATCTCCACTTTCTCTGGTGAGTGCGGCGTTGATCGATGGATGGCTACTCCTCGAGAGGATCGCCGTTTTGACATGGTGGAGAAGACGGAGAGGGAACTGGACAATCTTATTCTTAGCTTTGCAAACCCTTGTCCTTTTGATCCCATATTTGGTGATCTGTTTACATTGTAATAGTAAAAAGATGTTTAATTAAGTATTTCATTATCTGCCAAGTGTTCCTTTATTTTAAAATTCTTTGTTATTCCTTTGTAAGGCGCTTATGCGCTGCATAATTTGATTTGCTATAATCAGGTGAAGCACTTCTGGAGCTTAGCGCTCCTGGCGCTTAGCGCTCTCGTGCTTTGCTCATGAGCGTCGTTTCAGAGTCTTTGACTCTTATTGCAGGCGCATTTGTTGTTAGCACTTTTCATGAAGCGTTGCTTCGCTTTCCAATCTTGGAAACAGAGTTTTGCTCTAATTGGTGGCGCACAGTGCAGAGCGCAGCGCTGTCTGCGCTAGCGTACCCGTGTTTGACACGTGGTGCGCAGCGCGCCTAGCGCTAGCGCACTCATGGTGCGCTGCTTAGGGCGCAGCGCACCTGGCGCTAGCGCATCCGTGTTTGACACGTGGCGCGCAGCGCGCCTAGCGCTGGATCTGAAGCGTTGCTTCAATTTTTTGACTTTTGAATTTCAATACAGAGCTTTGCTCTGATTGGGGGAAACAGAAGCGTCGCTTCATTTCAAATCTTGGAATTTGAACAGAGTTTTGCTCTGATTGGGGAAACACTCTCGTATACACTGGCATTTTCTGTACCAAGCTACAAACAACAGCGTTAACATTATAATCAAGCATTATAAGTTATATTCTCTTTCTGTTTATTCTATCTCTACTCACCTTTGGGACTTACCGAGCGATTTTTCACTGACGACATTCTTCTTCTTCTTTGTTTGGAATGTTGTCAGGTATTTCGGACTCATTGGAGATCGAACCCAGCCTAAAAGATTTGGAGTAGTTAGCGTTTGACCCAGAGCTGTAGGCACTTATACATATTTTCATTTCAGTTATGCCATTGTTTAGGCATCGCTTTCTATTCATGTATTTACATTTCAGTTGTACCTGTAAAAGAATGTTTAATAAATAAATTTGTTGTTCATTTACATTCATGTCTCTTGTGTACTTTACTTTATATTGCTTAGATACTCTTAGCGTGTTTACTTCTGAGTAAATACGTTGCGTGACCCGTCGTGTCTCCTTACCGTACACCGGGAAGCGGGGCGTGACAATGATAGCTTGCTTATGTTAGTAGACAAGGATTCATGATCTAGTAGGACTCCTGAGATTTCGTTGGATTCACGCATGAACTACCCCAACACCCCGTATATGCTAAGTTACAGCTAAAATTACCAGCCTTACTCGAATCCATGAGTACATCGAGTTGCAAGATTGAATTCATGTCTATATCAAGTATTCATGTATTCATGTATTCATGTCAAGTTGTATTCATGGTTCGAGTCAAGTCATAGTGTTCAAATATTCATGTTTTCTTTAGTCAAGTTCAAGTGTTCCGATCATGATCAATGGTCAAGTATACCCGTTTGAGTTCAATATTGATTTCGTGTGTTCAAGTTTATGATCAAGTATTCGTGTCTGGTTTTAAAGTTAGGTTTTGAGTTTGGATTCAGACTTGAGTTAG
This sequence comes from Agapanthus africanus, assembly GCA_030015575.1. Lineage (NCBI taxonomy): Eukaryota > Viridiplantae > Streptophyta > Magnoliopsida > Asparagales > Amaryllidaceae > Agapanthus > Agapanthus africanus. Next base: position 521,683,292 of record JASDDO010000016.1, on the reverse strand, counting down.
ACTCAGACTTGAGTCAGACACTTGTAACTGATTTAGATCCTGAATTAGGGTCGGGAGTTATCGGTAACTGCTCCACATGGACGGCATGATTTGTGTCTTTTTCCAAGACAATTACCATTGATAAATCCGTTAAGTTTTTCTACCTTAAATAGGGCATGCACTCACTTTCTCCGGCTCTCTGGAGCTCAAGAGAATTGATCCCGCTTAAACCTATATTTACTAAAGCACTTAAATATAGTTTTATATAACTTAAGCGGGTTTTATGAAAAATATTTTAATATAGTTTAAAAATAAACTTCAAGGATGATTTGTATTATTTAGGGTTTTCTTGAGCATGTGTTTTAATTATTGGGTATTTTAATGCTAAATACTTAGCTTTTAAAAGTTTATGGTATTTTACTGTAAAGCTTGACTTGTATTGATATCTTGATGGTATTTTATCGAAACTTGTAATTCTTTTATTTGAAAAAAATATAAGTTATTATATTTTGAAAATATATGGATTTGTAATATTTATATAATTATTAAAAATTAATTTTGATTATTAAGTAAAAAATTTCGTTTTTCTTAAAAATCGTATTAAAAACATTTCGAGACCGAATGCTCCGTGAGAAGGTCTGCATCTCGCTCTACCAGCCTAAGGATGTGCGATAATCCGCACCATCCAATAGCGGGTCTGTAACGACCCCAATATTAATATACCTCTGTATTTTCTTTGTTTAGTAAAATATTGTATTTATTTATTCTTAGTATTTTCTGTATATTTTGTTTTTTATAAATATATTATTTTATTCTTCCATCTATTTTTTTTCCAAACGCATTTCTTTAAAACTAAATTTTAACTTTTTTTTCAAATTAAACGCAAGACTTGACCCAGCCCATAACCCAAATCCAATCTCATTTTCATTTTTTCAAATAAAACTATGAGCCCAAAAGCCCACTTTCTTTTTAAGCAACAACATATATTTAATTCTAATTAAATATGTGCATGAACAACCTTATAGCTTATTGGTTAAGTCCTTACATTGTTATTCCATAGGTCACATGATCAAATCTCCATTCTTACAATTATTTTTTATCAATTTTTATTCTTCTCATAACCTACAAATGAGACCTTTCATTTCCAAAATGAATGGTGACCTTTCATTTCTCTTTTAATTCCCATGTTGAATGCATATATTATTATACATAATTCACCATTACACCATCTTTATTTGTCCTCCTCTATCTTTTCCTTCCTCACATTTTTCTATCCCTCACTTTTCCCTCTACACCTTGAGTTCAAGAAGAAGAACACCAAGAAATTTCAAGAAAGTCTCGCTAGAAACGCGAGGCTATCGGCGGATAGACAAGTCCGGTGACAATACCGGCTTGTGTATGTAAGTCCCTTCTCTTTCCCTCCCTCCATCTCTTATTTTCCTCTTGTCATACCTCGTGAACCCCGTATTCTTTTCATATCGTAATCCATAAAAGAAGATAAATATAAACATTTACATATATATGTCTAGATATATATGGTTCTATATGGTTTAATAATACATTATTGCCTCTTGTTCAAATTAAAGTATTTTCAATTTTTGTTTATGACTATGAATGTTTATTACGAGTTGTGAGAACACAAATTTCATGCCACAATATAACTATAATGTCTCATAAAATCAGTTTGTTTATTAAAAGAAAAATTGAAGCTTGCATAAAAATACTAGTTAATCTTTTTGCCGATTTTAGTATACACATCAATACCTTTAGCTTTAAAATAATTTTTAGAAATTAATTTTTACTTCTGGAATTTCAAGAAATTTATATTTCATAGAATATATTTTTGTGTACACGCTGTAAAAATTTCAGATCGAATCGCTTAACGGTCTAGGAATTACATCGTTTTTATTCACTGTTCATAAAACAGAAAACTGCAGTTATGGGTCAACTTTTAGGACACATAACTTGGTTTGTCGGTATCCAAATTAAGCAAACTCAGGTGTTTTAGATATCTACATTGAATATTCTAGATTTTCTTAGTTTCAACTTCTTACTGAAAACCAACTTAAGATATAAAAAACTGCGTTAAAATATTAAGCGACGAATTTGGACAGAATCTGTCCTGATTCGCACATTATTTTTAAATTGGACATAAGTCGAACACCCGATGTCCGTTCGTGACAAACTTTAGATGTGTAGATGCATAATTGATAGAAATATAATTTTATGTCTACTTAATTACTTAGAAATGCATGAAACACCCCGATATAGGCCTTGCAATACAATATATAGTTGCTGTCCAGAAATCTGAATTTCTGTTTTAAACGCCGATGTTAAAATGATCATAACTAGAGCTTTAGAAATCCAAATCGCGTGAATTTTGGTTTTTTGGATAATTATATCGAAATACCTACAATTTTATAATAATTTTTGTAACCTGAAACCCAATATAAATTAACTTAGACTGCGTTTTAAAATTATGTGACGGTGCTGAACAGATTCTGATCTGTTTTGCGCGACGATACGGAAACATGTATATCTCCCAAACCGGTAGTCATATTTAGACGAGACTGAAACTCGCATGTGCATAAAACTTAAGGCTATGTTTTCATTTATATTCTAAATTCAAATAATTTGATTAACTATTCATACATATCACATATTTACAACATTGTTTTTGGACGTTTCTTGTATACTTATCTCATATCATGTTCTATGATTACTTAAATATTTTTATCTATATGACTTGTGATTAAACCATTACATACTGGAATTGACTTGATCTTGACACGACTCAATCATGAATACCTGAACCCAATAGGTGCACTTGACTCGACTTGACCCGAACCATGAATACGTAATGACTTGACATGAACACTTGACATGAATACATGAACAATTGACTTGAATACTTGAACTCGACTCGATACTTGAATTTCACTCTCTTATGTCTTCATAGATTTGGGCAAGACTTGTAATTTTAATCACAAACTTATATACACGGGGTGTTGGGGTAGTTTGAGTGTGAATCCAACGGAATCTCAAGAGTCCCCCTAGATCATGAATCCATGTCTACTAATACAAGCAAGCTATCATGAGGGCATGTGTTTCCTTACTCCTGGATTATAGCCTGTAAGTTTGGAATACTTCAACACTAGGTTGAAGTCCCGTTACTAACATTTGATTCGGGCCCGTGGTTCCCTACCCCTGGATTACAGCCTGTTGGGTTCAAGAACACTCTTAAGATTGGTTGACATTCATCTTTGAACTTACGTTAGATTAGTATACCCAAGTAGAGACCTGTTAAGACACTTACATTCACTTCATGTTCACTATACCTATACTCCACGGCTATATTATACTTATTTTCCATGCTGATATAGTTGATATACACATTACCATGCATGCTACCATACTTATTTATATGTTCATGATTTATATTCATGCTATACTTGTTTACTATGCTCATGTTATATTGCCATGCTTACATAGTTGTCATTAATATCACCATGTTATACTTGTTCATGTTTTATTTCCATTCATGCTATATCACATGTCACCTTGCATATTCATTTATATACTTTCACATCCCACCATTCTTGGGGACTTACCGAGCGCAAGTTCGCTGACGGGCATTCCACCCACTTCTTTCTATTCTTAGAATGTTCGTCAGGTGACATTGAGACAGAGAAGATAGAAGTGGTCGAAAGGAGTACAACCAGTTCACATCACAAACAGACATATAATTTCATTCAGTTTTTCATTTCATTTCAGTTTATTTATGTATGCCTTATTGTTAAGGCTTATCATGTTAAATATCTTGTATTCAGATATTTTTTCTACTATGAATCATGAATGTAATAAATCACAGTTGGATTTTATTCTTTTGTTTATTCTTGTTAGTTTATGTTACTTATAGATGCTTAGCGTATTTATTTCGAGAAATGACCTTCTCGGAATAAATACGTCGCGGGCTTGCCACGCCACCGTTTCCATCTACTGGGAAGCGGGGCGTGACAGGATCCCCTAAAATGGGTTGTAGACGCTTATTTGCAAAGGGTTTTGGAATATAATTCAAAGAAAACCGTTTTTTTATAATTGATGGTTTTTTAATGTAATATGGTAAAAAAACATGTTCAAGGGAAATCATGCTATGGAAACATGTGTGTATGTGAGGGTAGGTCATTACCCCGTGAAGTTTTCTAAAGGTATGGTATTAACAACATACTAAAAGGTGATATGTAAAGTTCATTGTATTTTAACGAAAAAGTTAAATTAAAGTTATTTTGCATGATGTTATTGAGTGAAAGTTGGTTCCAAACATTTATTTTATGGCTATAAACATAGGGTAAGAATTTGGAGGAAAGATATAGAAGAAATAGTGAAATTTTAAGGTTTAGAATCAAAAGATCGGTGTTAACTCCATTTACCGACATGTTTTGAAAAAGAGAACTATTTAAGAAGAAAGAGAAAGATAGGGAGGGACTTAAGTGAACCAGGTTTAGGAAAAGGTTGAAGAAGATAGTTTAGTCGTCGCGGCGTCACGGGATCGCCGGAATATCCTCGATTTCTCGCCGGAAGTTGGTTGTTGGCTAACTCCTCTTTTACTCCACTTGTACTTAAGAAAATTTAAGATTTTGACTAGAATTTTCAGAATGAGGAAGGGCTAGGGCATGTGATAGTATTTATAGTATGGAATTAGGGTTTTGGGATTAAAAGAGTGAATTAAAATGTATTAAAATGTGATAAATTGGGGAATTGAGGGATCTCTGTTTGATTGCAGAGTAATCAAAACAGTGCAGGGGTAATGGGGGTAGGGGAAACGACAAGTGTGCAAAACCCGGGGTCCATTTGCTAGGAATGCTCATTCCGCCGGTCATCTTGTAGAGTTAGGCTGGTGGATTCATACCATGTGTCCATGTTTGTATTTATATCATTTTGTACATGTTTGTTTTCTCAGAATTTTCATTTTTATGTGTATTGCACGTGTAAACTTTTGGGCTTCCAAAAAGTTTAAAAATAAAATCTGAAAAAAATAAATGTGTCTGATGGGATTCGAACACAGGGGCTGCGTCACAGCAGTGCAAGGCTTTACCAGTGAGCTACAAGTTGTTTCTTACCGTTCTTAAACAAAAATTAACTTATAAAGTGTACCCAGGCTTGCAAACTCCTCTCTGTACATTAAATTGAAAATTTTCGTACAGTAAATTCAGAGTCGTTACATTCTACCTTCCTTATAAATATTTCGTCCTCGAAATTTATAATTACATAAGAACTAATTTACAAATAAGAAAGGGTATCTTGCACGCATATCATCTTCTCGTTCCCACGTTGATTCTCCTGGTGAATCTTTTCTCCACATCACTCGGACCAATTTTACTTCCTTGTTCCGTAGTGTCTTCACTTTTCTGTTCAGGATCTCAATGGGTTGTTGCTCACAAGTATACTTACTATTATTTATGAACCCTATTAGCTAAATATACATATATAATATTTATATATATAACTATATACCTAGTATTCTAATACTACGGTTGCAGGGGTGCTATACGCCATCCACCCGACTTCCCCCGTAGATATACATCTACTCACCTACTATCCTGCTCTAGCTGAAGTCGATGAACGTCTTGCTCTCCTTCGTCACCCCGGAAGTTGCGCACATGTATCTACAAATTAAAACATATCGTATCGAAATCAAAATCGAATCCGAAAACCGATACGGCAAACGAAGCGAACATAGCTTAGAACATATGGTCCACGCAATCAAGAACAACAAAACAACCCCGACGTTGACGTACGGACGTCAAACGACCGAGTCAAAACTCGAGTATCAAAAACCAAGTTTTCAAAAGTCGCAAAACATAATTAGAAACTGAGTAAAACACTCCCGGATTTTTATTAATGTGAAATTAGACCTTTTAGCATATAGGATTGGCCTAGTTATCATATGTGTGCATTACAGAACAAAACCCAAATCCTAACTCCAAGATCAAGCCACAATTTGCGGTCAATTTGAATTTTTTAGCGGCCAAGAAAGGGAGATGAGGGCTCGGGCTTCTAGAGCAGCTTCCTATGTATCTGCACATCTCACTGTATCTGCTAATAAATTTTCAGAGTTCCCAATATATCCCAGATTCCAATTGATCATCACAGTTCATCAAAAACCGATATCGGAAAGTTCTAAATTCGTTGAATCCGAGAATTTCTCCACTATATCACTCTTACTTATCACTAATGGTCTTGTATACACTCCCTAAACTCTCTACTAATCACTACTACAAGTTCTATCCACTAATTCTCATCCTAGGAAATTCTAAGTTTATAAAACATTAACTTTTTAACTCTAAACTAATATAGGAGGTTAGGAAATTTAATAACTTAAAGAAAGGTGAGTGTTTTACCTCAAAAGAGCAACTCAAGAAAATTCCTAGATGGTCCAAAGTGCTCAAAACAAGAACTTGATCACCCCATGGTGTGTAGGATGAGTTGGGGAATATTTTTTGTGAATGTTGTATGCGGTTTTGATGAGATTTTGAGGGTGTTTGTGGGGCTGGCAGTGAGGGTGGTGGAGGTGAAGGAGGAGAGGAAGAAGAGTGAAGTGAAGAAAATGAGATGAAGGAAAAGGAATGATGGAAACTAGTAACCATTTGTGTGACCGTGGCTCATTCTCTCTCTCTCTCTCTCTCTCTCTCTCTCACCTCCTTGTCCCCCTCCTTTTCTTTTCTTATTCTTTGCTCTTCTTTTCTTTTCTCTCTTATATCTTGAAATACAAGATCAAATGTCATAAAATGAAATGTTGCGTGTCATGACACTTAAATGAGGTTAATAAAATAAAGCTAGGCTAAATGCATAATCCGTGAAATACTAATCAAGTTTAACATCAACTTATGTGAAAATAATTATATATTATTTCATAAAAATCCAAATCAATCAAATGCTTCCATAAATGATAATTCATTTAAAATTCTAATTATTTTCCAAATTATATTTATATAATTATACCATTCCATTAAAAATAAATTCCATACTTTTATAATATTCATAAAATTTATTATTTTATTATTTAAATTCCAAAAATAATATTTGATATTTTCTGAAATGTTACATGTATTTAATTAAATAAAGTGCTTGCTTGTGGTAATATCATGCGAACAGATCATGATGAAATACGGTTGTAACCGTTATCTAGGTATGATAAATAATGTAACGAAAACAACCATATAAATTCCCATCCTTCGATTTATTGATTGACTAAACTAGAATTATTTATTATAAACACTAATTATGGATATAATTTACATAACATTATAAACTGCAATTATAAACTTTTTATTGTTAACTAATTATCGATATACGAATTATATATATATAACGATATACTACTAATAAATAATATTACAACAATATATATATATATATATATAATTTTATGTAGACTAACAAATAGTAAGTTGTAAACTTGCCTCGGTCTCGACGAATGCGGATATGAACACGAACGGAGCAATACGAACACGGAACAACGGAACCAAGATCCAAGCTTGCTCGGCTCGGAGACGCATGAAGAGCTCATATCAGATACCATCTTCATTCCTTTTGTTTTCATAAAATTCTCAAAGGTGGGTAGTCTCCCATCACTAGAATCAAATGGCTTATTATGGTACCTACTTCCTCTGCTAAGATCAGTGTGATCTTTCCAATGTGTACTCTAGATTAGGCTTTCTCGTGCTCAGCTCAGAGACGAAGTTGAACTATGATGGTGTTGGGGCTTGACCGAGGTTGAAGAACGACGGCGATGATGACAACAAGGGTCGATCGGAGGCGAAGTTGGGGCTAGGGTTTGGTTGCTCTGGTCTTGGCTAAAGTGTGTTGCTGGGACAAAGAAAAAGAAGGAGTTTCTCGGGTTTTGATGGGGAAGAAGAGGGAGTCGAGCGAAGAAGTTGATGAGGGTGGTGATTAGTTGAAAATATTGCACATTTGAATGATTATTTTCCCTATTATTGTTAAGTGCTTAAAGGTATTTATTGTAAATATAGAATATATGTGGGTTTATTTGTAAAAAGTTTATTATCATATATTTCTACATTATAATTAACATAATGAGGGAAAATATATGCATATAATATTTATATGAAATCTTTGTAATTAAAATATGCATATCATATCAAATATTTCTAATCAATATTCTTAAAATATACAAATGGATAGGATAATATCTCAAAATAATAACAAATATTACTAATACTAAGACTTGAGATATTATACAGATATCAGCTCAGGCCTGGAGATCGAGAGATCTGAGATGTCGGGAATAAAATCTGCTGATAAAGTTGAATCAAATCATAAAATCATAAACGGCAGAGACTCAGAGGAAGATTTAAAAAATACAGACATCACAATTATCTCCACGTGTCAACACAAAACAGCACAAGAATTTTGAAATCCTGATCCCACTATTATGCTGCCCAACCGCGGCCAAATGCACATATTTGCGGCGGATCGGTGGCCCATTTGTGGCCGTTGGATTTAGGATTTTTTCTGTGTAGTCGCAACAACAAATCATCACACATGGAATCTATGGTTTAGAGTTTTTATGACTATAAAAAGGACCGAGAGATTCACATCTGAAATCATCAACCGAAGAGATCAAGAGGTCTAAGACGATCTACGCATCCGAGTTGATCATCAGGTGTTCATCTACTTCCAATAAGATAGAGATCGAAAGCAAAAACTAGGGTTCTTGTACTCTACTTTAAAAGGATTTGTACATGATATAGTTGATTAATAAAGATAGAATTTTTATTAGTCTTTTCGCAATTAATTTCTGCACTTACTTTCTGCACTTAATTTCTGCATCTTACATTATGATCTCATTCTTCATCCTTTCTTCTCCAACCATGCGTGAGTAATTCCTAACTTGCTAGTGTTCGTAGGCTAGGGTAGATTAATGGATGATAAAATATTTTAACTCCTTTTATACATTTTAAAGTTTATAAACTTTAGCAAAATAAATGTTAATATTCTTATTGGGCGCGCTATCAATTTATTGATAGTCTCGACCATGATTTGAGATTAGATTAACACTTGTTTTGTTTGGGACTAGACATGAATAGAGATCAATGCAAGGACAAGGGTTAGGAGTGGAGAAACCTTAGTTTCCTCCAAAAAAAACCCTAATCTTTATTCATCACTATCGATCTAGTTTTAAACTATTAAAAGATAAAATGAGTCATTTTTAATTATTCATCCATTACTACTAAGTCATATGAACCCTACAAGTCTTTTCTTTATAAAATCTACACCCATGTTAAAATAGATTTACAACCAATCAACCCATCTTTCAATCAACTCGTCTAAAGCAAGAAAAAGGTTCACGTTTCCCTACGGACGACCCGTACTCATCGCGGCTAGCTACTAGCGATACCGTCCTGATTGCGGTTACTTTACTTTACGAAACACTTCAATCTTTAAAAAAGAGCAATCAAATGGCGCTGTTGCTGGGGAAACGGCTGTAATTTTTTTTCTTGGTATTCGGATTGAATTCTTATTAATCCATACCATAAAATAATCAAAACCACATCTTGTGTATTTAATGATTAGTATGCGAATTTTGCAAGGGAATCTGGAGTCACTGGAGTGAGGAAAAAGAAATTCAGAGACTTTCAACATATCCCAGAGGAGCCTAGGGTTGCATTGAAGGAAATCAGCAAGAGAAACCTCCAAAGAGTCGCGGTTGGGTAGCAATAGGGTGCTTTTTGCGGCGGTTCGGCGGCAAAGCGGAAGAGTTGCTTCCCCAAAATCCTCTGGTGTCTTTCTCTGATCTTTCTCTCTTCTCTAAGATCCAATAATCTGATTTTTCTGCAGGATTCTTTGCAAATATCGCCACTCAAAAATCTTTTTGCATGTTTTGATATTGGTTTGTTTGTGCATATCTTAATCGGACATTAAGGGGCAATAACCCAAATCCAGATTATGTGGGGATTTCATCACCCTTCCTAGGCCCCGCAAATCACAAAACGAGCATACTCTCACCCTACATTAATTAAAAAATATCTAGACCAAGCCTCTAAGGACTGTCGCGCTCAATTAGGACAGAGGAGGGTCGTGGGTAATTTATCACTTATCCGCATTTCTCTTATGGTGTCTAGGCAAGTGTGACTAAGGAAAATGGTTACTTAATTAGGCCCACTATTTCGGTGATTCGTATAACGGATACCTCCCACTTACCTGGCACTTATCTGGCTACAAGAGTGATAAAGATGTGGTAGAGGATTGATCCTGCGGCTTGTCTTTTGAAAGTCTATGAGAGGTCTAGTGCTTGACCTAGGTGACCTTAGTTCTAGGGTTGATTGTGCATTTTGTGATTTGTTAAGTCAAGCCTCACGTCCGACTTTTTTTCAAAACAAACCTTTTTAAAATCGTTCTTACACACGCTGCCACTTGCACTAAACCCGCTTAGCAAATGATCGGCTGGACACTGGATTCTAGTGCTCGTCTTGTCCGCGTCTTTGCTATCGACTCCGAAGTTGGTACTTCTTTATCTTCTATTTCCCCTCCACCCACCACATCGACCGAGATAGACGGTTCTCTATCAGATTTTCACGACACCACCCTGCCACCATCCGTAGGTGTGCAGAATGCACCACGCATCTCTCTCCAAGAAAGATGCTACCCTGTGCGTGGACTCCTTCCTACTTGTCTGTCTATTCCACCAGCCAATGAGGATAATTTTGAAATTAAACCCTACTTCATCAACCTTTTGTCCAAATTTCATGGGCTTGAATCCGAAAACGCATACGTTAACCAAATTCGAAAACGTATGTGTAATGATGGGCACTACACAACTTTCTGTGGATACTATGAGATTACGTCTTCTCCTTTTTACCTTGTGCGATCTAGCAAAAAATGGATTTATAGCACTGCCGCACACTCTATCGCCAAATGGGATGAATTCGTTATAGCATTCCTTAAAATTCTTTATCCCAATTATAAGACTGCACGTGTTCGAAGCGAGATTAACCAGTTTACCCAACCTCCCAACGAACCATTTTGGAAATGCTTTGATTGGTTCAAGGATCTTCTTCTACAATGCCCCCATCACGGAATTGATAAATGGCAACTTTGCCGAATTATATATGAGGGTGTTAATTCTGCCACAAAACAAATGATTGAAACCATTTGTCAATACCATTTCATGTCTAAAGACGATAGCGAAACTTGGCAATTCTTGGAAGATCTCGCCGAACAAATCTTATAGTAGGAAAGCGTTAGACCAACTTCATCTAGGGCAAGTATCAGCTCGACGTTTCTATCGCAGTGAAATCCAAAATGACCGCGATGCAAAAGAAACTCGACGCTATCGAAAACAAATTCTCGTATGCCTCCCTAAACCAAGTTATGCTCCCAAAAACTGTATGTGGTTGTTGTTCTGACCCATCACCTTTAACGGAAGAATGTCCTTTCAATCCTCCGTTTCAAGGTCAAGAACAAACTAATACTGTTTTTCAGCAACGACCTAGAAACGATCCTTTTTCTTCCACATACAATCAGGGATGGAGGAATCATCCAAATTTTGCTTGGAACCAAAACCAAACTCAAACTCAAAATCCGTTCCCAAGCCAAAAAAACTATCAAAGGCCTTCTCCAAAGCAACATCAGCCACCACAACAAAGTCAGCACCCCTTTCAACCGCAATCTTTTCAGAATCCGACCAACAATTTTGCACCTTATAATAATTCTTTCCTAATGACCGGTACCGAAAAATCCTCTGCACTCGAACGAAACTTGGAAACGTTTATTATACATTCCACGCAAAAGACGGTTAATTTAACATCTTCTATCCAAATATTAGTGCAGCACACCGCTTCCCACGGTGAAAGCATAAAATCGATAGAAGCACAACTTGCACAGTTAAATGCCGCGATGAGTGAGAGAGAGAAAGGGAAACTTCCATCTCAAGCTCTACCGAATCCTGGCCAATCATAAAGTCATAATGTGAGTGTCGTAACTACGTTGAGATCTGGAAGAGTGCTGAACAATCATGTCGGTGAACACGTTGATGACGTTTAATCAAATGAAACTATGGCTACTTCTTCTAACCCTAATTCATCTAGTCCACCCTTTTCGTCCGAGCTTATTCTCCGTTCTTCCCTAGGCTCAAACTCTCAGCCTACTTCCTTGAGTCAACCTAAAATGATCCCAACTCCAATTCTGGGATCCATTCCATCCTCACAAATTTCTCCTCAAAAGTTAGACCCAACTCTTATTAATAAAGCTTCTTTTCCACATAGGTTGAGGGCCAATACATGAAGTCCCCAAATGGAGAAGATTGTGGACATTTTTAAGCAAGTTAATATAAATATTCCTCTCCTAGATGCTATCAAACAAGTTTCGTCCTATGCGAAAATTTTAAAGGACTTGTGCACTAGGAAAAGGAAAACTCAAGTATCTAAAAAGGTTTTCTTAGTGAGTAATATGAGCAATTCTCTCACCCAATTGGTGCCCATGAAACGTAAGGACTCCGGTTGTCCTACAATATCTATAACTGTTAGGGCTAAAAGTATTAATCGTGCTCTACTCGACTTAGGTGCTAGTGTTAACTTGCATCCATATTCTGTTTATGAGAAATTAGGGATAGGAGAGTTGAAACCTACGCATTGCACTCTCCAGATGGCCAATCGATCTATCACCTAACCACGGGGTGAGTTAGAGGACGTGTTAATCACAGTCGGGAAATTTATATTCCCTGTGGACTTTATAGTTATAGATACACAGCCTGTAGCAAACCCACGGAACCAAATTCCGGTGATTTTAGGTCGACCTTTCCTAGCAACGTCAAACGCGATAATCAATTATCGTAACGGTTCTATGAACCTATCTTTCGGGAAGATGACAATTGAGCTTAACATCTACAAGCTAAGAAGTCAACCATTAGAACCCTATGCTCATGTATGCTCTGTTGAAAAGATAGCTTCCGATAGTTGCGAATTCGAGGACCTTCACGATACCGATCCTACTATTTATTATACACGTGAAAACCCTTCTGTTGATAAGTCCACACCTAAGTCTGAAACTTTTGACTTGTCGAATGATTTAGTCAAACCATCCGAGTATCATGACTTCCTTTCCGATGAGACTATCATTCGGAATATCGATAGAAGTTTTGAATACATTTTTGCTGATGAACTCGCATTCGTAGAAGACTTAGGAGTTGTGATGAATCAACCCCCACCTAAAAAAGTTGAGCCGCCATCCCTTCTTTTTATCAAGAACGAGAATGCGAGTAGTGAACCATCACCGTTTCTTCTTTACCATCCGAGACATAAACTCGATCGATTCCGCCTCCTATCTCCCCACTTCTGTACATCTATGATCTTCCACCAACTATGTTGTTTCATCGATAAAATCTTTGCATGGTTGGTATTGATTTTTGGTCTTTGTAAAGCTTTGCATAGACCAATAACTTTACTCCCCCTCTTATAATTTTAAATGCTTAAAACTTTTTTACTCAAGTTTGAGGGAGGAGAAAAATATTTTGGCTTTTGAAAGAAAATAAATTTTTTACAAAATTGTGAGCCAAAAATAAGTTTGGGGGGAATTTTCACTGTCATTAATTCTTGTCCCCGTTACTAACATTTCCTCCCAAGTCTACAGGTTTTTAAGCTTAAAAAAATGATATCAGTGAGGACACTGCTGCAAATAGGTTTGGGGGAGGTTTTTACTTATTTACACATCAATTTTTGCATTATACTAAATAAAAGTACAAATTTTTTTTGATAATAAAAGTTAGATAGTGAAAAATTACATATGAAAGATAGGAATAGGTTTAAGAAAAGCAAGAAAATTAGATGTTTTTAAAGCGAAGCTAGTAATAGGTAATCATGAGTTGTTGTCCCAAGGGTTAGTAAGATGAAGGGAATCACTAATCTGAGGATAGAAATAAGTCTAAAAAATAGTCCCCATTCTTGAGTCCAAACATATTAACATTGATACCCTACTATTTGCACTTGCACACATCTTGAAACTTGGGATAGTAGAGAATACCTTGAAATGCTCTTATCTAAAAACCTTAGTATAAAGGAAAATAAATATATATAAATGAAAAAAATGGTGACAAAAAATGAATACTGGTTTTGTAATTACTTAAGACAGTATAAAAGAATATAGCGAGAGTGCTTTATCACCTAGTGGCTTAGACCAACTGGTTTGGAAGCCACTGCTAAGCCTTAGGTGGTGTAAGACTAGGATATTGCTAATTATGCCTGATTGAGTAAGCACATTTGGTAATCGGTTGGTTAGTACCTCAAGAAGTATTAACGATCGCATGAAAAATGTGTGAGCAATTCCATCTGAAATATCCACCGACTAAAAAGTACAAAGGAAGATGGACAAGAGTATGATAGCTTGAATTGAATTCTCTAAGTGTAGAGATGTCTTTTACACACACGTAGGGGTATATGATCTATGTTTGGAAGAAAGGTAGGGAGGAAAACTAAAGGCGATGTTTTATTGAGGGATGATGTGATTTCTGATATCTTTTCACGCCATTAAGATAGGGCTCATGACTACTAAAAAGCTAGTGTAGTTTGAAACTCTTATTTTCTAGTTCTTTCTTTTATATGATCTTTATCTTTGTATGTAATTTTCATCATTTTTCTTTTATTATGGGATTTTGTGGGTGTAATCCGCTGAAAACCCTCAGGAAACAACACTCCTCCTACTAGGAACACCTAGAGATTTAAAGGCTTGTTGCACGTGCTCAGTGCAATCGTGTTGCCTACGAAAGTGTGCTAGATTTTTCTTTTTCTTCTTCTTCTCTTTAATAACTAGTTTGCTCGGGACGATCAAAGTTAAGTTTGGGGGTGTTTGATTAGTTGAAAATATTGCACATTTGAATGATTATTTTCCCTATTATTGTTAAGTGCTTAAAGGTGTTTATTGTAAATATAGAACATATGTGGATTTATTTGTAAAAAGTTTATTATCATATGTTTCTACATTATAATTAACATAATGAGGGAAAATATATGCATATAATATTTATATGAAATCTTTGTAATTAAAATATGCATATCATATCAAATATTTCTAATCAATATTCTTAAAATATTGTATCATACAAATGGTTAGGACAATATCTCAAAATAATAACAAATATTACTAACACTATGACTTGAGACATTGTATAGATATCAGCTTAGGCCTGGAGATCGAGAGATCCGAGATGTCGGGAATAAAATCTGCCGATAAAGTTGAATCAAATCATAAAATCATAAACGGCAGAGACTCGGAGGAAGATTTGAAGAATCCAGACATCACAATGATCTCCACGTGTCAACACAAAATAGCACAAGAATTTTGAAATCCTGATCCCACTATTATGCCACCCAACCGTGGCCAAATGCACATATTTGCGGCGGATCCACGGCCCATTTGTGGCCGTTGGATTTGGGATTTTTTCAGTGTGATCGCAACAGCAAATCATCACACATGAAATCTAGGGTTTAGAGTTTCTGTGACTATAAATAGGACCGAGAGCTTCACATCTGAAATCATCAACTAAAGAGATCAAGAGGTCCAAGATGTTCCACGCATCTGAGTTGATCTTCAGCTGATCATCTACTTCCAACAAGATATAGATCGAGAGCAAAAACTAGGGTTCTTGTACTCTACTTTAAAAGGATTTGTATATGATATAGTTGATTAATAAAGGTAGAGTTTTTATTAGCCTTTTCGCAATTAATTTCAGCATTTACTTTCTGCACTTAATTTTTGCATCTTATATTATGATCTCATTCTTCATCCTTTCTTCTCCAACCATGCGTGAGTAATTCCTAGCTTGCTAGGGTTTGTAGGATATGGTAGATCAATAGATGGTCAATATTTTAGCTCCTTTTATACATTTTAAAGTTTATAAATTTTAGCAAAATAAATGTTAACATCCTTATCGGGCGCGCTATCAATTTATTGATAGTCTCGACCACGATTTGGGATTAGATTAACACTTATTTTGTTTGGGGCTAGACATGAATAGAGATCAATGCAAAGACAAGGGTTAGGAGTGGAGAAACCCTAATTTCTTCCAAAAGACCCTAATCTACATTCATCACTATCGTTCTAGTTTTAAACTATTAAAAGATAAAAGGAGTTATTTTTAATTATTCATCCATTACTACTTAGTTATATGAACCCTACAAGGCTCTTCTTTATAAAATCTACATCCATGTTAAAATAGATCTACAACCAATCAACATATCTTTCAATCAACTCGTCTAAACTAAGAAAAAGGTTCATGTTTCCCTGCAAATAGCCCGTACTCATCGCGTCTAGCTACTAGTGACACTGTCCTGATTGCGGTTACTTTACTTTACGAAATACTTCACTCTTTAAAAAAGAGCAATCAGGTGGCGATGGAAGAAGAAGACGGGGTGGCAATGGTGTCGAGGTTGATGGTGTTGGCCGGAGTTGAAGGTTGCAGGGAGTCAACTGTGGTGATGGTGACGAGGTTGGTTTTTGAAGGAGGAGGATCGAGGGAAGATGGGTGCTCGGTTTAGATGGAGACGATGACAATGATGGCTGAAGGAGGTCGATAGTGGGTATGTTGGGGAGATGGGTGCAGATGGAGGTGATGATCTCGACTGCTGATGTGCGTTCGAAGGTGATGGTCGGTCGTGAGGAGTTAGGGGCGTGGTGTCAGCTAAGAGGAAGAGAGGAAGAAGAAGGAGAGAGCGGGAGAGAGAGAGAGAGAAAAAGAGATGTGCGCGCACACACACACACACACTCACAGAGTTTTGGTTTTGAATAGGAAAAAAATATAAATATAATGTTTATATAGTATAAGTTTAACATATATATATATATATAGTTTTGTATATACAACTAATAATATTCTAAAAGATATTATAAATCTTCGATCCGTCTCTACTAAATTTAAAAGAAAATATATTGGAGAATATCTATACATACATAAACTCCTTAAACCATAAATCTAAGGGTTAAAAGAATATATTTTACTCTAATATATATACTTTGTATCTAAGATGTTTAAGATTTACTTGCAATAGATAATTGTCAATAAAATAACATGAGATGTTTCATAAGATAAAACATGCTGAAAATTAATATATGTAAATATCCATAATTTATGGCTATCAGAAAATATATACATATAATTTAAATACTATATAAATCTATTATTTAAGATTAATATAGATTTAGCCTATGGATAAATATTAATAAAAGATACTGTAACACCCTAGTTCATTTATACCAATTCCAGTGCACGTATTTACTTATTTATGGTATTTTCCTAATGTACTGTGTTTTGGGTGCGAACAGTGTTTTTGACATTGTATCGCATCCGACCCGACCCGCTTGCTTGAAACCTGTCTTGATTCATGTCTATGATTTATCCTGACTTGTTACGTAGACTTGTGCACTTTCATGTATACTGCATACTGGTATTTTATCTGGCATTTACATTTTACAATATAACATTTTAAGTCATATAAAATATTTTTAAAATACATTATATGACCTGCATGATACCCGTAATCCTGTGGTAGAATCCGCGCATCTTGTTCTCGTCCCGTTCAGTGAAACGGAGTTGTTTGGATGGCTACGCGCACGTACGTGCATTCGCTCTTGGGGGTATGCTTTTTCGTTACCCGAGCATTCATTTTCAATTTTGGTCGTCGCATATTTTTTCGTATTTTAAAACTAAATTTGTAGATCCGACCCGGGTATGTTTTGGAATATTTTTCAATCCCGCCAAAGTTCAAATTCTATTTCATTTAATATCTCTTTTTAAAAATCAGCTTTTAAATTTAATTAACTAACAAAAAAATCTTTTAAAATATAAAATCCCAACTCTTTAACAAACCCAGCCCGATCTCTCTTTCTCTCTCTTCTTTTTCCTTCTCTCTCTTTCTCTCTTCCCTCACTAAAAACAACTTTATATCTCCTCATTGTTCTCTCTCTCTCTCCTCTCGATCTCTCTGTCTCTCTCTGTCTCTCTCTCTCTCTAAGCACTCTCTCTCTCTTTCTCTCGTTCTTTCTCTCTCTCCTTCTCTATTTATATTTTATAAACCCACATGCGTTCTCTCTCTCTCTCTCCTTCTTCTCAAAATTTTCCTTCCTTTCCCGCCTCCCGCCGCTCGCGAACCCACGCCCGCTGCTTCGCCGTCGCCACCACTGACGATGACTTCGCTCATCTCAACCTCTCCTCGTCCTCACTCTCCTCCCTTCCCCTCTTTTCTCCTCCCCTCGACGAGCTCCGATCACTGCACCCATCGTCGCCTGCTTCGCTGTGCCTCATCTCCTCGTCGACCACCTCCTCTGTCTCCGTCTCACCACCTCCCTCTTCACCTCCACAACCATCTCCTCTTCCCTCTCCATTCCCTGCACAGAACCCCGGCTACAACCCTCTTCCTTTCCCTTCCCTTGCCTGCACGCCTCGCATCACCGCCGGCGACCACGTCGTTGTCGCCTTACCCTCACCCCGTCGCCACTACCTTCTTCCCCTCTCTCTGAAAACCATCACCGCCTCTTCTAATCGGGCAAGAACCCTGCATACCATCACCCGACCACCCAACAACTTGCCCGCAACCTCGCTGCCCTTTGCCGTGAACCTCACCGTCGACGTCACCCCCTTGCAGCCTCCTCTGCCCAGAACATCTTAACTATAGTCCCATCTTCTTCTTCCCCCGATTCTTCTTCTTCTTCTTGTTCTTCTATTCTTGTTTCTTGTTTTCTCATTTCCCGGTGATCACCGGAGCCGTGCCGCTGCCGACGATCCGAGGAACCCAGTGGACGTTCCCTACCTACGTGGTTACATTCTTGCATTGCCTGGTTCTGTTCTGTACGTGTGCGTGTGCATCGAGACTTTTACCGACATTCGACGTGCCGTGCATATCCGTATCGTGATCCATCAAGGCAAGTTTATCTTGCTACATACTACATTACTTTATATACATCTATTTTAATAAATATAATACTGGTATTCCAAATTATGCACCCCATGTTTAATTTTACAGTTTTGACATCCGTCTGCATCTGTACGTGTTACTTTACATCTAGCGCATGCAAACCTATCGTGTTATATACTATATTACAATATACTGCATCCAATAGAATATTTACATCTCATATTGCTTAGTTGTACATCCCACGGTACCATTTTACAGTTTTACTGTTTTCGGATACCCGTTTGCATCCATATCTATAGAATGCATATAGCTGCATCTACAGATCTCATTAATAACCTAATATTGTTATTGTAACACCCCATGTTTAAGAAAGTGCATCCTAATTAGTATTAGAACTATAAATGAAACCCTAATCGATAATTGTGCATCCATTTATTTATTCCTACCATGTTACATTATTTCATTGTATTGTTATATTTAATTTCGTGCATTCATACTTACTACAGTTGATTATGATTACCCATTTGTTACCTGTGCACTACCTGACACGACCTGATACCCTATTTGACATGACTTGATATATGTGCACTACCTGACATGACCTGATATATTACTACTTGACTTGATACCTGATCTTGTTACTAATGCCAACAATCTTGACATGTTGTCCTTACGGACATATCCTGTTGTCTATTTAGACAAACCTGTATTTACTTGATCCTGTGTTGGCATTAGCTTCCGATTTATCAATACCTGACTTACACATATAACTTGGGGGTATGGGGAAATCAAGAATGTAGCTGAACGTAACTCAAAGGGCTATTATATCATTTTACCGTGGTCCCGTAGGGAATGAACGGGACATAGACTCACAGTCTATTACATCATTATACCGTGGTCCCATGGGGAATGAACGGGGCATAGACCGATGGGTTACGATGAGGATTACATTAATTGATTTCGAATAACTTTAGAGTAGATAACCCTATAGCACGGTTTAGACTACTCACTGCACTTCACCTGTTTATATCATGTTCACTGATATATATTCATGTTACGGTTTACTTATGACTTGTTACTGTTCATACTTCATGCCTGCATTTTTCATCACATCCTGATTGCTTAAAATTATTGATATTATGACGCATTGATGTCTGGGTTTTGCATGGCCCAGATCCATTATCCTTGTCGCAGGCAGTCTAGGAGTATTTTGATCAACAGGCCGAGCAATGAGGACCTGCTATTAGTTTAGTTTAGTTTCCTTTCAGTATTTTCATTCCTGATGTGAGCCCGCATTATGGGACGTACATTCCAGTTTATTATTGTACTAGGATCTTTTGCTTCCGCATTATTTCATTTCATGACTCGTTTATTCTGGCTTATGGACATGTGTTAGATAGTCTATTACTGTTCTTGATATCTCTACAGCCGTAATGTGACTGTGGAGAGATATTTCCTATCCACAGGTAGCATTGTTGGCTCTGTTACGTGCCTATCTTAGCGCACTTTGGGAAGCGGGACGTGACAGATACTCAGCACCATAACGGGTTTCACGTAAGTGAGTTAGGTCCGATAAACACATATAATGTCCAAACCAATTACAACCTAAATAATAAATAAAAAAATTCAAAAATACTAATTAATATCGTTAAATAACGTACGATCATGCTAGGATGTTACATTATACTCAACTATAAAAAAAATTCGTCATCGAAATTCACGAAGCAGGAAAAAACAAGAACAATGAAGATATGGATTGAAGGAAAGAGGTGTGGAAACTTTTGTCGAACTTCATCTTCACATTCCCAAGTAGATTCTTCATGTAAACGATTTACCTATGAAATAAGCACCAGAGGGATCACTCTATTCTTGAGAACCTTTTCTCGTCAATCCACAATAGCCATCGGTTTCTCTTCATAAGTCAAATCCTCCCTCACTGTCAATTCCAAATGGTCTAGGACGCGCGTCACATCTCGAACATTCTTGCGAAATTGAGATACATGAAACACGTCATTGTAAGGTGTTTTTATCACCCCATTGAGATGGGAATACGCGTCGCTTGTCAGGCGTATACAGATTCCCCCTGCCTAGGGTAGGCCTGGGTTTATTGATTATGGGGATCCGAATCTCCGGCAGCCGCGGACTAAGCTGCCGTTAATTACCCCTCGCCTTTGGAGCGAGAGAACCTCCGATTGACGGGTCAAACTGGTTATGCGAACTCAATGTGTAGTGTGCGTATGTGTGTGTCTTGAGGGGTTTTGGGTATATCGGGGGCCTCGCAGAGTTTACGGGGTTCCCGCAACCCGGATAGTGGGCTGGGGTCAAGAGGGCTAGCAGCCTCCTTGCGGTTTGCGGGGTAGTGTCCTGTTAGAAATTTTTTCTAACGGGAGATATGTTTTGAGTGTGGAGTGTGTGGGAAAAGAAAGGTGAGGAGCATCCTAAAGACGCGTGGGCGCTGGGCACCAGCGGTTCACGTGTTTGGCCAGTAGGCGCTAGGCGCCAGCGCCTCACGTGCCCGTCACGTGGGCGCTGGGCGCCCGCGGGCCACGTGCAAGGTGCTGGGTGCCAGCGCCTCACGCACCTTACGCGCACGGCATATGGGCGCTGGGCGCTTGCAGAAAAAAAGGGGGCTTAGTTCCGTGATTACGAGTTAAACTCCCATGGGACTTTGGAAACTCGCAGAAAAAGGAAGGATTTTTATCTTTATGGAGTTAAACTCCCAAAAGAATTTTGAGTGGAGTTAAACTCCTAAAAGGATTTAGTGGAGTTAAACTCCCAAAAGAATTCTATTTATGGAGTTAAACTTCAAAACATTTTGACAATTGGAGTTGAACTCCCAAAGATCTTCGGAGATGATCAAAGGGGACCTTTTTCTTCTTCTTTGAGCCCTGGATCCTCTCCAAAACCTCGGATCTTCCCCAAAGTGGGATTTTTGGAGATGGGTCTTCTTCTTCCTTTTCTCTGTTGGCTGGATCTTAGGGAAAAAGGGGGTGATACTTAAAAATCACTCATTTTAGAGATTTGATGGGAGATCTGAGCTCCCCTTCATGGGTTTTATGGTAAAAAACTATTTTGTTTTTGGAAAAGGAAGAGTTAAACTCTTGATTTAATTCAGAAAAGAGAAGAAGGATTAAAACCTTGATGAAGGAGAAGGAGGCACAGAAACCCTAATTTTTTAGGAGAATCAATTATTGTCCTTTATTTCATTATCATGTTGCGTTATATAGGCTTACAAGTTTACACATAACTTTTTGGGCTTTACAAAATGGCATTTTGCCCATCCCATACCTCGTGTGCTTATTTCTTTTGCATATGAGCCATGAAATTTACAAAAATTTGGCTTTATGCCCATTTTCCTTATATTTATTTATAAAACTTACATCAAAATTATTTATTACATAATTTTCATTTTGGCATGGGGCAGGCCGGCCATGAGGCTCGACTTGGACATGGGCCTACTTAAACTGGGCTTGGGCCCTCTTACTTGAGGTTGACTTTGACTTTGACTTGGTCAACCGGGGTGTAATTTTTGACCCCAACAAAGTGCCCCCATCAATAAATGGACACTGCGTATATGAGTTTTGTGTATGAAATTGATAGATCTTATTCCGCAGAAGTTTGACTTTGAGGTGGAGCATCATTCCAGGGGCGGAGCATCATTCCGGGGGCGGAGCGTTCTTCCGGGAGCATGATTCCGGGGGTCGGAGCATCATTCTGATTTGCTGACCATAATTTCAGAGTCGGAGCATCATTCCGAAGAGTGAAGCATAATTCCGGGGGTCGGAGCATCATTCTGAGGTGCAGAGCATAATCCCGATAGAAAAGGCAGATATTCCGAGACGAAGCATGATTTCGACACAAGGCACATTCTGAGACGAAACATGATTCTGATGCATAGGTTGATATTCTGAACGAAACATAGTTTCGATGCAGAGGTTTATTCCCAGGCGAAGTATAATTCTGACAGGGAAGGCAGATACTCCAAGGCGAAGCATGATTTCGACACAGGGTACAATCTGAGACGAAACATGATTCCGATACAGAGGTTGATTCCCAGGCGAAGCGTAATTCCGAAAGGGAAGGCAGATACTCCGAGGCGAAGCATAATTTCGACACGGAGTACATTCTAAGACGAAACATGATTCTGATGTAGAGGTTGTTGGTTGACTTGATTCCAAGACGAAGCTTGATTCCGACGGGGAGGTCATTGGTTGACTTGATTCCGAGATGGAGCATAATTCCGACAGGGAAGGCAGATACTCCGAAGCGAAGCATGATTTCAATATGGGGTATATTCTGAGACGAAATATGATTCCGACGCAGAGATTGTTGGTTGACTTAATTCCAAGATGAAGCATAATTCCGACAGGGAGGTCGTTGTTCGACTTGATTCCTAAGCAGAACTTGATTCCGACGGGGAGGTCGTTGGTTGACTTGTTTCCGAGATGGAGCATAATTCTGATAGGGAGGTCGTTAGTTGACTTGTTTCCGAGACGGAGTAGAATTCCGACAGGGAAGGCAGATACTCCGAGGCGAAGCATGATTTTGGCACGGGGTACATTCTGAGACGAAACATGATTCCGACGTAGTGGTTGTTGATTTGATTTGATTTGGGAGTTTCTGATTCGTCCAGCAGAGCTTTTGAGCCTGGGACTTGAAATTTGGGTTTTTGTTCGGTATCAGCATCGCTACACTGGAATATGGCACTAGGAGAGAATCAATATTTGCCGTGGAGAACATGGGATTTGTGTTGACATCAGCATCACTACACTGGAATATAGTACCATGAGCAAATCATCATTTGCCATGAGAGAATTTGGAGATTTTTGTTTGGTATTAGCATCGCTACACTGGAATATGATACCAGGAGTGAATCATCATTTTCCATGAGGGGATTTACCTCGTTTCCAGTTTAATGACTTAGAGGTCATCTGTTCCCAGTTTAACGATTTAGGGGTCTATTGGATCGAAAGTTTGGAATTTTGGGGTTGGGGTCGGCATTAGCGTTGTTAATACTGGAGCACAAGTGCTAGGAACAATTCATCATTTGCCTTTTTCTGTTGGGGAGCGATGGCTTAGGAGACAGATTTAGGTCCCTATCACCTATGACTTTTTAATTTTATGAGCTGTAAGGGTCCCATAAAAGTATTTTCTCCCTACGAGTCGAAAGGATATCGTAGGTGTATTTTCTTCTTAGGAGTCATGGGGATCCCCAAGTGTGTTTTTCCATTGTGAGTTGTACGGATCCTACGAAGGTGTTTTCTTACGAGTCGAGAGGATCTCGTAAGTTTCGTTCTCTTCATGTATCGTGAGGACACATGAGTGGGTCTTCCCAAATGGAGCATAATTCCGATGGCGGAGACCGTCCGCGTGACTGGTGATTGCGGTGGGGCATGAGTGTGATGAGAAATATTTGAGCTCGTGGATTGTATACGGTAGTCAATTTAGGGACCAACCGTAAGGCTAGGAGAATTTTGAGAATTTGGATTTTGGTTGGCGTCTGCATCGCTAACACTGGATTGGTATCAGGAGCGACTCATCATTCGCCGTTTGGGAATTTGGATTTGGATTTTGGTTGGCGTCTGCATCACTGCACTGGAATACAGTACCAGGAGCGACTCATCATTCGCCGTTAGGATGTTCATGGATTTGAAATTTTGTCGGCGTCTGCATCGCTAACACTGAAGTATGGTTTTATGAGCGACTTATCATTCGCCTTTGGAGGGGTATGAAGTATTTTTTTTACTGCGATTGCTCTATCATTTCAGCTTTTCTTATCGTGAAGGTCGTGATTGCCCTATCATTCCGACTATTTATTCGCGGTTGCCCCATTATTTCGGCTTTATTTTCATTTTTTTTACTTGCTGATTCTTATTGCGAGTTGCCCCATCATTTCGGCTTTTTTCTGTTTTTTTACATAAATTTTTTTACACTCCTAGTTTAACAACTTAGGGGTCGATTATTCCCAGTTTAATGACGTTGAGGTTATCTATTCCTAGTTTAATGACGTGGTGGTCAACTGTTCCCAGTTTAATGACGTGGTGGCTAACTGTTCCCAGTTTAACGACGTGATGGTCAACTATTGGAGCCTGTGCTCGATTCTGCAGGAACCACAGGCTTCTTTGGCTTAATTGCATAACCGGGCTCTTCATCATCTAGACCGAGCCGGTGTTGGATGGAAACAACCACGTCATCGTCATGGGTATGAGACGTAGGAGGACTTGTTCTTCTGGGCTCCACCATGTAGATCGTATGGATTATGTACCTGTCTATTTCCTCTTCATTGGTAATGTTGCTCATTGGGCTTTTAGCTTGTTGCTTTAGCCTACTCTTTTCCAAGAAGGACGGCTGATTAAGAGCAACAGATTCCCGAAGGGCTTCGGTCTCTATTTGTATGAAATTGGCGGTCGCAGCTTGATTGTTTGCTAACACGCCTTTAGACAGTTCTATCTCTCCTGCCTTGTATAGCTTTTTGATCCAATCTTTGAAGACGAAGCAATACTCAATAGCATGACCTATCACTCTGTGATAGGGGCAGTATTTGGGGTCGCCGGTCATATTCACTTCTTGCGATCTCTTTGATTCTGGCAATTGCAGACCGTTTCTTAGGACGTCCTTGAATATCTTGTGGACTTTGTCCCTTCTGAAGGAATAGACCTTATCCAGTTTCTCTTTCAGAGATGATTCTCCACCCTCTCCCAACACTGGCTTCCGAGGCTGGTTGGCATTAGGCCCGCTCATCCCTCGCTTATTTCGGTTAGCCGAAGTGTTAAAAGATTCAGCATCATCGGAATTTCCGCCTTTGCGATTATCATCCTCGGTTTCTCCAGGATTTATTGTTATTTTGGGAATCCAAGAAGGATTCCTGTTTTGTGCGCTCCAGCATTTGAACTTTCCTGGTCAGCTCTTAGAACGTCTTGAGACCTACGGTGCAAAGAAAAGGATTCAACCAGGTACCGAGATTTCCGATGAGGAGATTGACGGATTGGTCTTGTTCCAACAGTGGCTCACATTTGACGGAGAGATTGTGCCATCGGGTTATAAAATCCATGCTGCTTTCATTATTCTTTGGCTTGGTCCTCACGAGGTCGGCAATAGTGATCTTATCGCTGACACTCATGAACCTTTATCGAAACAGAGATTCCATTTGGATGAAAGTAGTAACAGAGCCATCCGGTATGCGCACGTACCAGTCGAAAGCGACATCGGTTAAGCTATTAACGAATTGGCGGAGGAGAAGCGCATCATTTCCCCTAGTATTCCTGCATGAGGTTTTAAATTGGACGATGTGTTGATTCGCATTTCCCGTCCCATCGAATCTTCCGAATTTGGGGATTACATAGCCACTAAGAAACTCTACCAGATCACACCGAGCAGGATATGGTCTCCTGTTACTGCTAATATATTTTTGCGCTCCGACTTCGGCTACCAATTTTTTGACTTTGTTGGCGACCAATTTGATCTTGGGTTAGCGGGTTGCTGTCATCGGTAGTCAAGACATTTCCCGAGATAGGATGCAGACGACTTTCATGCAGCTCGCCCACCTTTAGATTTGAGGGAATAGGTGTCGGCTGCCTCGGGGCACCGTTTCCCGGTTCATGAGCATCGATCCCTGCGCTTGATTGGATAGCTGAGAGGCAACTTGTGTCGTGAGATGCATCACGACATTCGTCAAGTCGTCAATTTTGGAGTAAATTTTTGGCTATCTTCTTGTCTTTACCTCTGAGCTATTTTTGGAGCTCTTGGAGGAGCTCCTGCTCTGCGGTCCTAGGATGGAAAGTCAGCTCTTCTTCGCTGTTCGAACTAGATTCTACGTGGACTGAAGGGTCCTTTTGCTTATCAGACTCATCGAGGGGGTTTTCTTTATCCTGCGGAGGAGGCTGGTCTTGGAAAGGGGCAGCCATATTCAAGCCAGATTGGGCTTGAGATGTGGTGGCCCCATCCTTGCTTTTACTGCGAAGGTTGTCACTGGGACGCGTGCCCACCATGTAGACTGTGTGGATAACACATTCGGCCATCTTTTCATCAATGGCAGTAGATTTTGCGGACCGTTGTCACGGCCCTTCCGCTTTGGGAAAGGAAAATCGACTAAAAAAGGTTTGCCTGGTCGGGTTCTCGGGTGGCGCCTGTACAATTTTTCTGGCCTTAGCCCACTGCTTTCGCATGGCATGAAGTGCTTGGTAGACTTCTGAAGAGAGGGTATTACGCCTTTTGTACTAGGAATTGGATACATCCCTTCGTAGCACAGTTTGAATTACGGTCCTCTTTATTTTAGCAGACATCACATTCTTCTGAACCCACTTTAAGGGTTCAAAAGATTGCGGATTTTCACGGCTGACACGGCTGTGGTCGCGGAGTAGTCCGGGCTTTGGAACTTCACAAATTTTAACATGGCCGGAGCCCTACCCCTTTAGTTGGCTCTGTATCTGAGCCACTTCTGCCTCAGCTTCTCTGTTATGAGCGCCTGGCAGGCTTCTGCTTTTCGGGAAGCCGCCGTAGGCCGGCTGGTAGAGAGCCTTGAAAAGACATTCTCTTATGCGCTCGTCGAAGGTATCGCCAGAGCTTGCCCGTGACATCTGGCGATTTCTTTTGTTCCGACGGCTTTGCCCCCAGTTGGGGCCTAGGAAAGCCGTTTAAACACCGACTTGCGTTTGGGTTGGGGCGCCCTTGAGACTACCACATTTAGCCTCTTGCCTTTCGAGGACGGTTTGTCTATTACCGGAGCTTGAGGAGCTGGGATGATGTTAGCTGGCATGAACAGAATAGAGCCGAACTATAGCAGTGGCTTCTCCCACTGTCGCTTGAGACTGGCCGGGAGGACCGTCCTGGCGTCCATCTTTATCGTGTAGGAGATAGGAGTTGTGTCGAGAGCTGAGCTTTTCCTCGGAGATATCTTAGTTGCGTCTAAAGATTGAGATTGAAGGCTGTTAATCTGTGTAAAGGAATAAGATTTTAGTATAAACAATCAATATATATTAATTGAGCTCGCATGAACACTTGACCCGAAATATGGGAGGAGAGAAAGATCCCACCGGGCGTGCCAGAATCTGTAGGGTGTTTTTCGTCACCCCATTGAGATGGGAATACGCGTCACTTATAAGGCGTATACAGATTCCCCCTGCCTACGGTAGACCAGGGTTTATTGATTGTGGGGATCCTAATCTCCGGCAGCCGCGGACTAAGCTGCCATTAATTTCCCCTCGCCTTTAGAGCGAGAGAACCTCCAATTGACGGGTCAAACCGGTCGTGCGAACTCAATGTGCAGTGTGCGTATGTGTGTGTCTTGAGGGGTTTTGGGTATATCAGGGGCTTTGCAGAGTTTACGGGGGTCCTGCTACCCGGATATCGGGCTGGGGTCAAGAGGGGTAGCAGCCCTCTTGCGGGGTGCGGGGTGCGGGGAAGCGCCTCTTAGAAATTTTTTCTAAGGAGGGATATGTTTTGAGTGTGGAGCGTGTGGGAAAATAGGGGTAGGAGCGTCCTAAAGATGCGTGGGCGACAGCGGTTCACGTGCTTGGTGCATGGGTGCTGAGCGCCAGTGCCTCATGCGCCCGTCAAGTGGGTGCTGGGCATCCGCGGGCCATGAGCAAGGCGCATGGGCACTGGGCACCAGCGCTTCATGCGCTCAGCACGTGGGCGCTGGATGCCTACAGCAAAAAGGGAGGCTTAGCCCCGGAATTAGGTGTTAAACTCCCAAAAGACTTTGGAAACTCCCAGAAAAAGGAAGGATTTTTATCTTTAAGGAGTTAAACTGCCAAAAAGATTTTGAGTGGAGTTAAACTCCTAAAAGGATTTTGAGTGGAGTTAAACTCCCAAAAGAATTCTATTTATGGAGTTAAACTCCAAAAGATCTTGACAAGTGGAGTTGAACTCCCAAAGATTTTCGGAGATGATCAAAGGGGACCCCTTTCTTCTTCTTTGAGCCTTGGATCCTCTCCTGAGCCTCGGATCTTCCCCAAAGTGGGATTTTTGGAGATGGGTCTCCTTCTTCCTCCTCTTTGTTGGCTGGATCTTGGGGGAAAAGGGGGTGAGACTTAAAAATCTCCTCTTTTAGAGATTTGATGGGAGATCTGAGCTCCCCTTCGTAGGTTTTATGGTAAAAAACTATTTCTTTTTGGGAAAGGAAGAGTTAAACTCTTGATTTAATTCAGAAAAGAGAAGAAGGTTTAAAATATTGAGAAAGGAGAAGGTGTCACAAAAATCCTAATTTTTGAGTGGAATCAATTATTGTCTTTTATTTCATTATCATGTTGCCTTATATAGGCTTACAAGTTTACACATAGCCTTTTGAGCTTTACAAAATGGCATTTTGCTCATCCCATACTTCATGTGCTTATTTCTTTTGTATATGAGCCATGAGCTTTACAAAAATTTGGCTTTATACCCATTTTCCTCATATTTATTCATAAAAATTACATCAAAATTATTTATTACGTAATTTTCATTTTGGCATGGGGCAGGCCGGCCGCGGGGCTCGATTTGTGCATGGGCCTACTTGACCTGGGCTTGGGCCCTCTTACTTGGGGTTGACTTTGACTTTGATTTGGTCAACCGGGGTGTAATTTTTGACCCCAACAGTCATGAACACCCACTAAGGATGGTGGTAAAACTAGTTGATAAGCTACTTCTCCAATACGCTCAATGATATCGAAAGACTCCACGAATCGAAAACTAAACTTGTCTCGACTACCAAACCGAATTACTCCCTTAGTTGGTGATATCTTCAAGAACACATGATCACCAATAGCAAACTCTAATGGTCTTCTTCCGGTATCTGCCCAACTTTTCTGTCGATCTTATGCCACTTTCATATGATCACGAATCAAGTTAAATTTCTCCACAGTTTGCACAATCAGTTCCGGTCCCAACAATTTTCTTTCTCCAACATCATCCCAACATACCGGCGAGCGACACTTATGACCGTACAATATTTCAAATGGAGCCATCTGTATAGTCGTTTGAAAACTGTTATTGTACGAGAACTTTACTAAGTGTAAATGATCCTCCTACGAACCCTTAAAGTTTAACACGCAAGCTCTCAACATATCTTTAAGAGTTTGGATTGTTCTCTCAGATTGTCCATCTGTCTTAGGATGATAGGCCATAATAAACTTTAAATGAGTTTCCAAACTTTCTTATAAACTCCTCCAAAATGTAATAGGAACTGAGTATCACGATCAGAAACAATACTCACTGGTACTCCACGCAATGTCACAATCTTCTGTTTGTACCTCTCTGCTAAACCCTCCATCGATTGACCGACTCGAAATGGTATAAAATGAGATGCCTTGGTCAGTCGATCGATAATCACCCATACCGCGTTATTGCCCTTTAGACTCTGTGGTAATACTGTCACGAAATCCATGGTTATATGTTCCCACTTCCATTGAGAAATTGGAAGTGGTTACAACAAACCAGCTACACTTTGATATTCAGTCTTGACTTGATGACACTCCAAGCACCTCGACACGTAATGAATGATCTCTCTTTTCATGCATTCCCACCAAAAGTGCTGTCGCAAATCTCTATACATTTTCGTGTCTCCTGGATGTATCGAATATGCAGAACTATGAGCCTCTTTCATAACTTCTTCATGAACTTCTCCTTTAGGCACACACAAACGACTTCCATACCTCAAAGAACCATTTTCATAAATCAATAAATCCGTTTGAAGTCCTGCCTCTACTTGTCCTCAAAATTTCTACAATCTAAGATCGTGCAACTGCGTTGCCTTAACGCTATCAATCAACGATGACTGTACCTGCAACTGTATCAACTGCCCCAAATAATCTGGTAGTACGAGCTCTAATTCTAATCTCTGAAAATCCGCTATAATCTCTTTCTGTGAAATCAACATCCGTATTGCTGGCAACCGACTTAAAACATACGGTACTACATTTACTTTCCCCGGATGGTACTTTAGATCAAGATCATAGTCGGCCATCAGCTCCAACCCCCTGCGCTGCCTCATGTTGAGCTCTTTCTGTGTGAACATATACTTTAGTCTCTTATGATTAGTAAACACTTCGACCTTTTCGTCCAATAAGTAGTGTCTCCAAATCTTCAGCGCAAAGATAACCGCTGCTAATTCCAAGTCGTGAGTTGGGTAATTCTTCTTATGAGTTTTCAACTGCATCGACGCATAAGCTACAATCTTTTCATGCTGCATCAAAACACATCCCAAGCCTTTCCCAGATGCGTCACTGTGAATAACTAATCCTCCGGAACCATCTGGTACTGTTAAAATAGGAGTGGTTGTCAACCTTTGCTTCAGCGCTTCAAAAGCTAACTCACACTTCCCAGACCCAACAAACGGTACCTCATTTCGTGATGGCTTGGTTAAAGGTTCTTCTATCCAAGCGAAGTTCTCCACAAATCTTCAGTAGTATCCAGGAAACCCAAGAAAACTTTTAATCTCCCCTACATTCTTTGAATCGGCCAAACGTGAATAGCTGCACTCTTTTCAGGGTTAACTGCAATTCCATCTCTGGATACAACATGACCCAAGAACTTCACTTCATTGAGTCGAAACTCGCACTTGCTCATCTTAGCATACAACTTTTCTTGTCTCAAAGTCTGCAGTGCGATTCTTAAGCGTTTATCATGCCCTTCTTTACTCCTCGATTAAACTAGAATATCATCGATGAATACTACCACAAACTGATCTAGAAATGGTGAAAAGATCCGATTTATCAAGTCCATAAATATCACCGGTGCATTAGTAACTCCAAATGGCATTACTAAATACTCGTAATGCCCATATCAAGTTCGGAATATCGTCTTGCAAATGTCTTCTGTTTTCACCCGAACTTGGTGATAACCTGATCGCAAATTCAACTTCGAAAATACTCTCACACCACTAAGTTGGTCGAATTATTCTCCTATGCGAGGAATTGGGTACTAATTCTTAATGGTCACCTGATCTAACTCTCGATAGTCGATGCACATTCTCTGCTTGCCATCTTTTTTCTTGACCAAAAGAACCGGAGCTCCCCATGGTGAACCATTGTTGCGAATTCAATCCTTCTCTAATAATTCAGAAACTTGTCTCTTTATCTCTTCCAGTTCTACCGATACCATTGGATAATAAGCCTTTGAAATTGGCGCTGCTCCAGGAATAAGATCAACCGTGAACTCCACTTCTCATTTTGGCGGTAAACCTGAGATATCCTTGAACACATCCATGAAATCCCGAATTACTATCAACGCTTCATCTGCAACTTGTTCACGAATATCACCTTTTAGCACACGCAAATAGTTCCCCTCATCATGAATTTACAAGCCTGTTATAAGACTTGTGGATTATCATCCCACCACACTTCCGCTGCGCTACTCTAATAAATTGAGGCGGGTCTGTCTGAACTTCTTCACTGAAACATCTTACACTTGATTGGCCTTGAAGTGGTCTGTACCAGCTCCTGCTGGGGTCAATCTTGAACTACTGCAATCATCATATGCTCTCTTTTTTTTCTCCTTGTTCTTCGAAATGCAGACGGATTGGTCACTACGGGACAAGGGGAAAGATATAACGCGGTTGTTGGATTCAAGTTCGCGATAAGACATAAATTCATAAGCAATAAAACCGAGAGAAAACAAAGTAGTACAATGAACATAAGTCAAGAAAATGAATCGAAATAGGACTCCAGATTACCTAAGTAGAGTACCGCATTGTAACCATGTCACGGTACATAGTTACAACCACATAACTCCATCCAAGTCGTCCAAATCCTACTATGAGAATCGATGGAATAAGAGGGGAGAAATAATAAGGAATCAAAAGGATTTCAAGCTGAGATGCAATATCATTTCCATATCTTCAAGAAAAAGAGTTTAAGGGAAAGATAAGATTCAAGAATTTGAATACAGGATAATAATGTGGCAGGGCATGTTCCTAAAATTATGGATCTTAAGGACAATATATTGGGTAGCATACCCAACTACAAATTGAATCAAGCCTAACTAACCTAAAACATATGCTTTGATACCAACAAAAGCTTGTTACGCCTCGCTTCCTAAAATACATAAAATTGGGAACGTAACAAAACCAACCATTCTACCTATGGTAAGGAAATATTCTCCAATAGTCATATTACGACTGTCAATCAGTAATCAAGCACAATAGTATAACTATCTATCTCGAAACATGCCCAATAACCACAATCGATAATAGAAAACAGTAGCGGAAGCAATAAAGATCCAAGAAAAATGAAGAATACCTAAACCATCAATAAGAACTAGATCAGTGGGATGCCTCTCACTGATCGGCAATCCTGTCGAAATAATCACAGTCCTCCTATGCTAAAGTCAAGTATCTAGGCCATGCAAAACCCAAACGTCGGTGCGTTATAGATATCATAATAATAATAATAAACTGAACAATGTGCTATATAGGGTGTCATGTGCAAAATAAGGTATGAGTATAAACAAAACAATCACAGGTGTTATAACAGCATGCTATAGGTATGTCACGCATATCCTAAAATTTGTGTTTCTAGGTTAACTATCCTACAGGTATTTGAAACCAATGAATATACTCCTCCATATAACTCAAAGGTATATATCCTATTAACCCCCGGGATCATGGATCAAGATGTATGGATCAAGAATGATTTTGTTCCGTTGCCCACCAAAACCACGGAAACATGTAATATCCTTTTAAGTTACACTTCGGTCACACTTTTGGTTTCCCCATTTCCCCAGGTTTCATTTTCCAAGTCAAGTATGAATAATATCTACCTAATGCTAACATAGAAGTAGGCAGGTACATGTTATGTCTAAGTAGACAACATGTCACGTCCATCAGGAGAACAAGTCAAGATTGTTGGTATCGGTAAGTATTACAGGTAACAGGTATTAACATGGTAACAAAATAATAATAGTCTGGCAGGTTACAAGTATGTCAGTGATAGTGTATTCAATTAAATAAAGTGCTTACTTGTAGTAATATCATGCGAACAGATCATGATGAAATACGGTTGTAACCATTACCTAGGTACGATGAATAATGTAACGAAAACAACCATATTAATTCCTATCCTTCAATTTATCAATTAACTAAACTAGAATAGTTTGTTATAAACACTAATTATAGATATAATTTACATAACATTATAAACTGCAATTCTAAACTTTTTATTGTTAACTAATTATCAATATACGGATTATATATATAACGATATATTAATAATAAATAATATTACGACAATATATATAGATATAAGTATAATTTTACGTAGACTATAGCATGTAGCAAATTGTAAAATTGTCTCAGTCTTGATGAATGCGGATACGAACATGAACGGAGCAATACGAACACGGAACAACGGAACCAAGATCTAAGCTTGCTCGGCTCAGAGACGTATGAAGAGCTCATATCAGATACCATCTTCATTCCTTTTGCTTGCATGAAATTCTCAAAGGTGGGTAGTCTCCTATCACTAGAATCAAATGGCTTGTCATGGTACCGACTTCCCCTTCTAAGATCAATGTGATCTTCCCAATGTGAACTCTAGATTAGGCTTCCTTGCGCTCGGCTTGGAGACGAAGTTGGATGACGATGGTGTTGGGGATCGACTGAGGTTGAAGAACGACGATATTGATGACAACAAGGGTCAATCGGAGGACGAGTTGAGGCTAGGGTTTGGTTGCTCTGGTCTTGGCTGAAGTGGGTTGCTGGGATAAAGAAGAAGAAAGAGTTGCTCGGGTTTTGATGGGGAAGATGAGGGAGTCGAGCGAAGAAGTTGACAAGGATAGCGATGGAAGAAGAAGACGAGATGGCAATGGTGTCGAGCTTGATGGTGTTGGCCGGAGTTGAGGGTTGCAAGGTGTCGGCTGTGGTGATGGTGACGGGGTTGGTTTTTGAAGGAGGAGGATCGAGAGAAGATGGGTGCTCGGTTTAGATGGAAACGATGACAATGATAGCTTGTAACACCCTAGCACTGTTATACTATATATTTTGGTATTTCAAATCTTGCGGCAAAATTCTTTACTGTTATTGCTATTGGGTTGCGAATAATGCAATTATTAGCCATGGTTATTATCCGACCCGACCCGCATGTTTGAAACCCAATAAGATTCGAGATTATATCAAATATTTGCTAGTACAATGTATCCATGTGAATCGTGTGCTAAATAGATATATAATATATTTTTAGACTCTACATATCTTTTTATAATACAATATAAAACCAAATAATATTTTTCCCATCTAGCATTGCATGGCATATTACCCCATATCAGGTGGTTGTGCCCATATATCATGTTCATATCCTAAGGGTTAGACAGACAAATAATTGGATCGCTATGTATATTTACGTAGAGTTTATTTGGGGGTATATGTTTTTAATTACAGACTTTTGCATCATGGTTTAAATCCTTGCGTATATTCTTTTTATTTAAAAACTAGATTTTTAAAGGAATACGGGAAATATTTTGAGAGATCCGGTATTATCTGTAAAATCCTACCATATATATATTTTATATTTCCTTATAACTAATATATTTATTAGAGTTATATATAAAAATATATATATTATATTAAATGTTTTAAATAAAAAAAAACTCTCTAACTCTCTGTGTCTTTCTCTCTCTCCCCATACATAATATATATAAGAATATAAAACTGTATAAAAAAAAACCCCTCTCCCCCTTGTCTTCTCTCTCTCTCGCCTTCTTCTCTCACTCGCCAACCCTGAACCCTAAACCCACACCGTCCCCTCTCTTCGCCGTCCCCTTCTCGTCATCGTCATCATCCTCACTTCCTCGCCTTCCCCTCTACCTCGCCAGCACCTCCTCCTCCTTCCCCGAGAGCTCACCGAGACGGCCTCCACTGCCGAGAACCTTCAACCACCACCACGTCTCGACCTCATCGTCGTTCACCCTCATCTCCTCCTCGTCCTCATCGCCTTCCCACCATCACCATCCTCTCCACCTCCTTTCCTGAAGACCACCCAAGCCCCATAACCCCAACACCAGAACCTATCGCTGCCCCTCTCGTCGTCGACATCGCTGGGACCTGACCACCTCCATCACCTTCCCCTCCTCATTAGCAACCCCATAGCACCCACCACCGCACCCTCTTCTTCTCTTTCTCCTTCTCATCCCCAATCACCTTCAACTCCCTCACCGGCTACGACGCCTCCGTGTCGGCCTCCCCGTCACCTCATCGCCACCATCTCTTCTGTCCTCGCTTACCCCCAGAACACCAGCAACCCCGCCATCACCTTTTTCTTCTTCTTCTTTCTTTTCTTTTCCAATCGACTTCGCCGGAGTTGTGCACGTTGCCGACGATCCAGACGATCCAGTCACCGTCGTCATCTATTCCAGTTACCACGTCATGCAATTGCTCAGCTAGGTCAAATCATGCGTACATGAGTTTTGCATCGTGACGTTATTCAGCGTCGGAACGTGATATTCGTATCTCGACGTGATATTCGATCAGGCAAGTTCTAAACCTGCAGCATGCTACTTTATTTATACTTATATGATTAACTATAGTACATATTTTTTAATATTTAGTAAATATTATTGATTTACAAGTTTATATTATCAGTCTGTATCCGTACCGATAATTGGTTACCTAGTTGCATGCCGGATCACCACAATATTATCATACTACTGTATCAGTTCAGTATGTTATCTAAATTCCAATATACATGGTAATGGACGTGAAATGGTTATTACAGATAGATACATATGTATCCTGGCATTAGTTGTGATTACCGTTGTTCGATATTGGTTACAGTTTTACATTTGGTGTCTATCTTGGTTAATATATATTGCATGACATGTTCATGACCCATTACCAGACTTATTACTTGGATCTTTTACTAATACCGACAATCCTGATTTATTGTCCTGACGGACGTGACTTGTTGTCTACATAGACAAGACCTGTACCTACTTGATCCTGTGTTGGCATTAGTTTTATATCATCAATACCTGACTTGAACACAAAACCTTGGGGTAAGGGGAAATCAATAATGAAACCTAATTTGTAACTCAACAGTTCGATACTTCCAGATACCGATCAGTCTATACGGGCTTGGCCGGCCCCGGAATGATACTGCTGACATCATTCGTCTGTATATGATACATGTTTACTGCTTAGCGGCACGTCTCGGATTCATCCCCGAGAGTCTTGAACTTGGTCCCGGGCACGCACGGGATATATTTGAGTTACATCGACAATTCCATTAAATTGATTTCAAAGACCTGTAGAATAGATAATCTAGAAGCACAAATTTTAGGATATACATCACATACCTATACCTCACTGTTTTATATCTTTGTTTATTATTTATGCTCATTTTTAATCATATCATCCTATCCTAGTTATTACTATTATTTTGATATGTATGACACACTGACGTTTGGGTTTTGCATGGCCCAGTTTCTCGGACATTATTGCAGGCAGATCAAGAGTATTTTAGCAAGCAAGCCGAGCAATGAGGAGATGGATGTTTAGTTTAGAGATACTTAGTTTCTTTTATTTCCGTAGTTTTATTTTATCGATGTAAGCCTATAAGGGATGTGATTCAGAGATTATTTTTATTGGAGCTTGATCCGTTTCCGCTATATGTATTTCTTGACTTTTATCTATTGTGGCAGATGGACATGTGTTAGCTAGATTTTATTTTACTGTTTGTCACACCCCGCTTCCCAAAGTACGTAACTACGGTACGTGATAGAGACAACCATACTACCTGTGGCTAGGAATCATCCCTCCACAGTCACATTACGGCTGTCTATAGGATATCAAGAACAGTAAAATATATAATCTATCTAGTACATGTCCATTTGCCACAGTAAATAGAGTCAAGAAAATGCATAAGCGGAAACGAATCAAGCTCCAATAAATAACATTTGAATCATATCCCAATATGGGCTCACATCAAGGAAATAAAACTACTCTCTAAATACACGTTCAATTTCTCATTGCTCAGCTTGATTGCTAAAATGTTCTCGATCTTCCTGCGATGAAGGTAGAGGAACCGAGTCATGCAAAACCCAGACGTCAGTGCGTCATAATATCAAAATAATAGTGATAACCAGGATATAACGATATAAGTAAATATGAATATAAATGAATAATACAGATATGAAACAGTGAGATATGTGTATATATGGGTGTGTGATGTGTATTCTAAAAATGTGCTTCTACGTTATCTATTCTAAAAGTCTTTGAAATCAATTTAATGGAACCGTCGATGTAACACAATAGTATCCCATGCGTGCCCGGAACCACGGTCAAGACTCTCGGGCTGAATCCGAGACGTGCCGCTACGCAGTAAATAGGTAACATGTACAAATGAATGATGTCAGCAACATCATCCCGGGGCTGGCCTAGCCCGTAAAGACTTATCAGTATAAGCATTGAACTGTTGAGTTACAAGTCAGGTTTCATTATTGATTTCCCCTTACTCCCCAGGTTGTGTGTTCAAGTCAAGTATTGATGATGTAAATCTAATGCCAACACAGGATCAAACAAATACAGGTTTTGTCTATGCAAACAACAAGTCATGTCCGTCAGGACAACAAGTCAGGATTGTCGGCATTAGTAACAAGATCAAAGCAACAAGTCAGGTAGTATGTCGTGAACATGTCATGTGATGCATATGTATCAAATAGACACCCAATGTGAAACTGTAATCAATATTGGAACACGGTAAACAAAACTGATACCAGGATGCATATGTATCTATCTGTAATAACCATTATACGTCCATTACCAAGTATGATACAAACTAGATAGCGTGTTGTGCTAATATGGTAGTATAATGATATCATGATGTTCTGGCATGCAATTAGATATGCTATTATTAGTACGGATACGAATGGATAACGTAAAACTGTAAATCAGTAATAGTTGCTTAATAATAAAACACATGTACTATTTTTATTCATATAGATATCGACATAGTAACATAGCATGTTGCAAGTTAAAATTTTCTGATCGGATCTCACGATGAGATATGGATATCACGTCCGACGTCGAAATAACATCACGATGCAAACTCACACGCATGCAGGACTGGACCTGGCTGAACAATAACGTGACGTGGTAACTAGGCTGGACGATAACGGTGACTGGGTCGTCCGGATCGTCGGCGACGAGTGCGACTCCGGCGAGACGGCCAGAAGAATCAAGAAAACAAGAAAGAAAGAAAGAGAGAAAGAAAGTAAGGAAGAAGAAGAATGGAGTGTGGCTCGGCTCTGGGTTCTGGGGACGGAGGACAGAGGAAAGGGGGCGAGGCGACAGCTTGACGACGAGGGCTGCCGTCGGCCGTGGGTTTCTTAGGTTGCTGTTTGGGGGTTCTGGGATTGACGAGGGTGGTGGTGGTGGTGTCGAGAGTTGGAGAAGGAAGTGAGGAGGTGACAGTGATGACGACGACGAGGTGGTGAGGTCTCCGGCAATGGGTAACGGTGAGGTTGGGGTCGGGGTTTGCTGCGGTTGGGTCACCGGGGTTGCAGGGATGGTCGGGAAGGAGGAGGAGAGGAGAGGAGGTCTTGGAGGTGGTGAGGGTGATGAGGATAAGGTCAGGGTGAGGTCGACGATGAGGTTTAGTGATCGGCGGTGATAGCTTGGCGAGGGGTTGAGTTCTCGGGTGCTCGGGGTTCGTGGGTTCTCGGGGAGAGGAGAAGAGGGAGACGAGGTTGTAGGGTTCCTAGGCACTCTTGTGAGGTTTCATAAGGCATCAACCATACCCGAATAAAATTTTAGACGTGCCGAACAATCCAAAACCGGGATCTTTGCTAGATTATTAGGGTTTAACATGCAAGTAAACATCTTTACTACTAAGTGTGAGGGATTACAACCTTTGTAGTCCGCTCCTTCGCTTCATAAGCTCCGAGTAGAAGTCCCTTCGCCGCGATCCACGATCTCCCGGACTCAAGAGAGGCTCCACGACTCGAACGATCCATGCTAGCTTGTAGTATTCCTTTTCTCCGATGATCTACGTCGAAGTTGCTATAACTCAAGCTCTCTCACTCTAATGAGGTGAACACCCTAATCTAATTGGCTAGATTAGATGAGGATGATAGAGTAGTATTTATGCTTTCTTTTTATATCAAATTCTCACAGAATTCATCACAAAATGAAAAAATAGCAAGCTTTCTCAAAGCTCAAGAGAGAAGAAGAAGATGAATAATGAGTTAAACCTTTTGTGATGAATAATAGAAATGAATATATAAATAATCATGGAACCATGGTCAAGGGATGACAAGGATAACCCTTGTAGAGAATTAACTAGGGCTAGGGTTTGGTTAGGTTAAAGAATGAGTCGTGGATAAATATCAACCATAATATCTTAACCAAGACAAAAGGAATTCCTTCTAGAAGGTGCAAGAATGAGCTAACCCTAATCAAACCCTAACCTTGTTTAATCTCTACTAAACATGTTCCATTATTAATCATATCATGTTGCAATAATATATATCACATATATATTATATATTTGCAACAAAAGAAAATAATACAA
The DNA here is from genome assembly GCA_030015575.1 of Agapanthus africanus. Lineage (NCBI taxonomy): Eukaryota > Viridiplantae > Streptophyta > Magnoliopsida > Asparagales > Amaryllidaceae > Agapanthus > Agapanthus africanus. The sequence goes on along the minus strand of JASDDO010000016.1, from coordinate 521,642,914 downwards.
TTAACATATATCGTATATATATCAATGTATTACCCGGTGAGAAAATGAAATAATAAAGTGAGCCAATATTAGATAATGTAATACAATATATCATATTTATTATTATACATTAAATCATCGAGTCAACACTTGATGCGACAATCCGGCTATATCGAATATAACCGACTAATATATCATATACCGATTCATCGAATCAACACTTGATCTGATGACCCGGTTCATATCTAAATATCGCGAGAATATAATACGGTATCTCATATCGCATTATCCTCGGTCCTGCACATATCACATATGTGCCTCTACTCCGTTTTGCCTGAGCCAAGAAACCTCTGTGTAGGACTCTAAAGAATCGTCAATACGCCGGTAGCAGGTGATGATCATATCAAACACCCACAAGCTGCAAGCGGTCAGCTAAACGTAACAGCCACCCAGGTATTGAGCGATCAGAAGATCAACAAGCTAGCCTGTACGTTCTCCTGTGAATCCAATCAGTAACACTCCCGTACAGTCCGGTCTCTTCATCTGATATGTCGCGTATCAAGTCTAGGGGTGGTATACGTCAGACCCCAATAACCAATAAGTCGTGTCGATGTAAGGCTCATAACGGGTCAAGAAACTACTGGTAACACTTACCAGTAAATCTCTATATCATCCCTGGCCAGGGACTTCCAGTTATAGCCAATCGAACACAGCACAATATCAACTCCCTATACCGGGAGAGACGAATCCCTTCCTATGGCGCATTGCCTCCATGTGATTCGGGATTACACCCAAAAACCACCGTTTTGCACGCCCTCTTGGACGTAGTAAGGTGGAAATCAAAGCACAGTGGGAATCACACAAGACTCTATGACGATCTCGGGTCTACAGACTACCCTGTACCAGTGTCACCGGAGAACTGCCATCTGACGTGTGGTATATCACCATCTGGGAGTTCTCGGCGAGTCCGTCCAGTGTACCCAGTCTCCACTGAGCACCCGCACACCATCCTTGATGTCCAATACCGATGGATATGGGATCATCCATCGCCCATCATATGGGTCAAGATGCGTATACGCTAGTCTACTCTGGTGTATCGATGCCCTGTCTCGATATACCCTCGACTAGAAACAGTTATAGGATGTACTCATCGACTACCATGGCCTCACTAGTATGATCTCATCATAGTCCCAGTAGTCGAGTACAGATCCTAAGGGCTTTATCAACATGTGAGAGTAAGACAGTAAACCAGTACAAGTCAACATGTTAAGATAAAATGAAACCAAATAGCATACTATCATGACGAGCAAGAAAGTCCTCTCTATATATATCCAAGCATCCATCATAATATACATCATATGTACAACAATGGCCTCTAGGGCATATACATAACTAACAGAGGTGGTGAAGATGATGATGAGGGCAAGGAGACGAGGGTGGTGGTGACAATGAGGGAAGGTCGGTGATAGCGAGGTGAGGGCTAGGGTTCAGGTTCGTCGTCACGGGAGGGACAGAGAAGAAATAGAAAGGAAAGGGGAGAAAGAGAGGTGCTTTAATTAATAGGTTATATATATATATATATATATATATATATATATATATATTAAGAGAGAGAGAGAGGGGTAGAGAGAGAATGGATTATTTAGTTTATATATATATATATATATATATATATATATATTAGTATAGTTTAAGTTATAAAAATATTATAATATATTTTATAGGATTATACAACTAATATCAAATTACTCCGAAAAATATCCGGGTCTCTTCTAAAAATCTAGTTTTAAAATATGGAGAATATACGTACAAGCTAAAACTATAATGCGATGTCCGGTTAATAAAAATGCATACCCCAAGTACGGATCTACGTAAATATACATAGCGATTCAAATGAGTCTGTTTTAACAATTTGGACGTAAACATGATGTATGGATGCACACATATGATATGGGTATGATAACATGCCATGCTAGATATCAAAAATTATTATCTGATTATTATTTGTATTATTAAAATATATGCAGATACTAAATATATGATATGTGTATATAGAATCTAGATGTGCATGGATCCTCTGTACTAGCAAAATATATGACGTAATCTTGAACCATAATGGGTTTCAAGCATGCGGATCGAGTCGGATACTAACCACAGTTACCAAATGCACTATCCGCACCCAAAAGCAAATATGAACAAGAAGTTGTCATAAGATTTGAAAATACCCCAAATAAAATATCGTATAATAGTGTTAGGGCGTTACACTGTTCTTGATATCCGATTGACAGCCGTAATGTGATATGGAGGGATTATTCCTAACCATAGGCAGTATGGTTGGCTCTGTAATGTGCCGTATTTACGTATTTTGGGAAACGGGGCGTGACATGGCTGAAGGAGGTCAACGGTGGGGGTCTGTTGGGGAGATGGGTGCGGACAGAGGCGATGATCTCGACTGCTGATGTGGGTTCGAAGGTGATGGTCAGTCGTGAGGAGTTGGGGGCGTGGTGGCGGCTATGAGGAAGAAGGAGAGAGCGGGAGAGAGAGAAAAAGGAGATGCAGAAAGAGAGAGAGAGAGAGAGAGAGAGAGTGTTTTGGTTTTGAGTAAGAAAAAAATACAAATATAATGTTTATATATTATAAGTTTAATATATATATATATATATATATATATTGTTTTGTATATATAACTATTTCAAAATGATGTTACAAATCTCCGATCCGTCTCTACTAAATCTAAAAGAAATTATATTGAAGAATATCTATACATACATAGCCTCCTTAAACCATAAATCTGAGGGTTAAAAGAATATATTCTACTCTAATATATATACATGGTATCTAGGATATTTAAGATTTATCTGCAATAGATAATTATCAATAAAATAACTTGAGATGCTCAATAAGATAAAACATGCTGAAAATTAATATATGTAAATATCCATAATATATGGCTACCAGAAAATATATACATATAATTTAAATATTATATATATGTTATTTAAGATTCATATAGATTTAGCCTACGGATAAATATTGATAAAAGATATTCTAGCACCATAACGGGTTTCACGCAAGCGGGTCAGGTCCGATAAACACATATACTGTTCAAAGCAATCACAATCTAAATAAGAAATAAAATAAAAATTCAAAAATACTAATTAATATCGTTAAATAACGTACGATTGTGCTAGTGTGTTACATGCGTCTTGGCCACATGAATGAGAGGGGGCTTCGTGAGTTGCACAGAAGGGCTTGCTGAAAGGTATTGCCACGTGCAAGCTAGACTTATGCAAATATTGCATGATGGGAAAGCAACATAAGATCGGATTCAAGCAAGCTGAGCACAGGACCGAAAGAATTTTCGATTACATTCACTCAGACGTATGGATACCATCACCGGTAGCATCATATGGAGATGTCGTATACTACGTCACTTTCATTGACGACTTCTTACGGATGCTATGGGTCTACTTTCTCAAACACAAATCAGATGTGTTTGCCGGTTTTAAGGGGTGGAAAGCGGCCATGAAGAATCAAAAGGAGCGATCGGTGAAGTATTTGCGGACAGACAATGGAGGTGAATACACCTCGATAGAATTTACAGATTACTGTAAAGAATGGGGTATACATTGGCAATAGAATGTTCCAGGACAGCCAGAGCAGAACGGAGTAGCGAAGCGCATGAACAAGACACAATAAGAAAGAGCCAGAAGTATGTGGTAGCAATTCGGACTTTCGGAGGACTTCTGGGCAGAGCTTGTGAGTCATACGTGCTATTTGGTTAACAGGTCTCCATCTACGATCAGAAATCTTCAGATTCCAGAAGAAATATGGAGTGGATAGCTTGTCAGTTATGATTCTTTACGAGTGTTTGGGTGCCTGCCTACTCATGAATGAATGAAACAGATAGGACCAAGCTGGAGTCAAAGTCAAAGAAGAGCGTTTTCTTAGGATTCAAATTTGGAGTTAAAGATTACAAGTTATGGGATCTGGAAAACAAACGAGCGTTCACCAACCGAGATGCTATCTTCGATGAGGAATCCATGTTGAAAGACATGGTAGGATATAAAAAGGAGGCAGGTGGAGCATCAGGTGACAATGATCTGGTGGAGGTGGAGTTTTCTGGTGCTCATAAAGATACGGACACCGAAACACAATTTCAGCCTATTGATGCAGAGGTGGATGAGCAAAATACGGAGACATACGATGAGGTCCAACTCCAACATGACCCACAGACCATGGCATTAAAGAGATCAATACGTACTCATAAGACACCAGTCAGGTACGGTTTCGAAGATATGCTTACATATGCTTTAGTCATTGAAAGCGGAGATCCCAGCTCTTATCAGGAGGCCATTGGGTAAGAGGATAGGGATCGATAGATTGTTGCGATGACAGCGGGGATAGAGTCACTTCAAAATAATGGTACGTAGAGATTGACAAAGCTACCAAAAGGCAAAAGAGCTATTGGCTGCAAGTGGGTATTCAGGAAAAGGGACAATGAGCAATATAAGGCACAGTTAGTTGCTAAGGGTTTTGCTCGAAAAGAAGGGTTGACTACAACGATATTGTCTCGCATGTAGTTAAGCATACTTCTATTCGAGTTTTGTTGGCGAAGCTGGCTGCTCAAGATTTAGAGTTGGAGCAAATGGACGTGAAAACGACATTACTGCATGGTGAGTTGGAAGAGATAATCTTCATGAGGGAACATGAAGGATTTAAAGAGCCCGAGAAGGAGGATCATGTATGTGAACTCAAGCGGTCTCTTATGCGTTGAAGCGGTCTCCCAGGCAGTGGTACAAGCGCTTCGATTCTTTTGTAAGGAAGACCAACTATTTTCGATATGAGTATGACAGTTGCGTGTACTCGAAGCGGCTTAAGGATGGTTCATCGATATATCTACTCCTATATTTCGATGAATGTTGATCGCTGCAAAGAGTATGGCGGAAATAAAGACGCTCAAAGCTTTATTGAGTGTAGAATTTGACATGAAGGATTTATGTGAAGCAAAGAAAATTCTTGGGATGGAGATTTTGCGAGACAGAAAGGCTGGAAAGGTTTGGCTATCCTAAAGAAGATATATATAGGTGTTGGAGAGATTCAACATGAAGGACTCTAAACAGGTGAGTACCCCTTTCGTTGGTCATTTCAAGTTATCCTCTAAGGAGTGTTCGAAATCAGCGGAGGAGATGGTAAAGATGTCTCGAGTACCATATATAAGCTCGGTGGGATCACTAATGTACGCTATGGTATGCACACATCCAGACATATCCTGTGTGGTAAGTCTAGTCAGCCGGTACATGTCTAATCTAGGGAAGCTTCATTGGGAAGCTGTAAAATGGATACTTCAGTATCTAAAAGGTACTAAAGATCTCGGTTTATTCTTTCACAAGTCAGAAGATAAATCGAGTCAGTTGCAAGGATACATAATGCAGATTATACTGGTGACTTGGACAGGAGAATATCTCTTATAGGCTATATATACAGTTTTCGAATCTCCAATCAGTTAGAAGTCGACATTTCAGGATACCGTGGCGCTCTCAACGACGGAGGAAAAATACATGACGGCAGTGGAAGTATCTAAGAAGGCCTTGTGGTTAAAGAATCTAGTTGGCGAGTTCGGCTTCGATAAGGGGTCGGTTCCTTTATTTTGTGATAGTTAAAGTGCCATTCATCTGTAAAAGAATCAGGTATACCACAGTCGAAAGCACATCGACGTGCAGTATCACAAGATAAGGGAATGGACCGTAAAGGAGATCAATTTGATCAAAATCGATACTAAGGTGAATCCGGCGGACATTTAATAAAGGTCATTCATGCGGAGAAATTCAAGATAGCCTTGGATTCTATTTAAGTATTCAAGTGAGAGGAAGGGCCACCTTGGTAGGAGAGTCACACTAGTTTCGCAGTTCTGGTAAAAGATTGTAACATAAACTGTCTCGAAATTATGGGGAAAGAGAGTGACAGTTTGCAAGGTTTTGGAGTTGTGCCTGTAAGTCGATGTCGCGCACCTCGCGGGTTCGCGGGGAGGCAGAATTTACAAAAAAATAATTTTTCTTACTTCGCAACACCGACTTTAACTCCAGGATCTTAACGGAAACCTTAACTAGTTATACTACTTGGAGGTTCTAACTACTATGTTAGGATTTATACCTCCTTATTTACAAGTCCTTCTAATCTTCTTCTCCTCCTCCTCTTCTTGAGCTCCTTGAAGATCGGATCGCGCTTGAAACGTCGGCCTCCTCGTGTCGAAGACGATCCACCCGAGAGTATGTACTTCAAGCTCCAACCTCTAAACCGAGGTAACTAAAGTACCTAGTTCGCTAAGCTAGGTAGCTTAGAAGATATAGAGTATCTAATGGAGTATTTAATCTCACTTGACCCTATGATTCACAACTCATATGAGGGATTAGGGTCTTGGGGAAGAAAGAGAGAAAAAATGGAGAGAGAAACAAAATGAGCAAATGAACTAGTGAGAAGGCAAGTGAAGAATGGCTCCTACCCTCATCTCACTCAAACATGCAATATTTTCCAATTGAAAATATCAACCATGCTTGAATAGTGAGTCCAAACCAATAAAATAACACAAATGACCCATGCTTCACTATGCCAAAAATATCTCCATTTTCCACCTCATTAATCTATTTCCAAAAAATAGATAAACCAAATAATGAGGTGTCTCCTTCTAGAAGCATCTCTTGTGAAAATACAAGAATGCCTTCACCGTATATACATACCCGTATTCGTATTCCGTAAAATACGAATACAATGAGATAATAATAATCCAACAATATAATACTAGAATCCGGCTTACACCAAAGTCCACTCGTATTATCCGTCCGAACAACATTCGTATAGCCAGTATACGTATGTGATCGGAACCCTGCCGTAAAACCATACGGCCTCTACATCGTTTCGCCCGAAACAGGGAAACCCTCTGTGTGGGACTCTAAAGACTCGACAATACGCTGACGGTGAGTTTAACCACAAGTCCGTCAGCGGTACTAGCTGCACGTAAAGGCTAACCAGGTATTTGTCGATAAGAAGGTCGATGAACAAACTCATCTGAACTCCTACTGAGCCTATCTGTGACAATCTCCGTACAGTTCGGTCTGTTCGTCTAAAATACTCGTATATCGGGTCTAGGGGGATGGTAACCGTCAGATCCTCAACAGCGCAATAAGTCATGCCGGGATAGAGCCCAATACACCCTGAGAAACTACTGGAGTACCTACCAGTAAATCTCGCTTGCCCTGGCTAGGGAGTTTGTGTAATGGCTTTCCAAACACAGCATGATATCAACCTACAATACCGGGAGATACGAATCCTATCTAACAGCTACTGTCTCCAAGTGCTTCGGGATTACACCCAACTACTATATGTTTGCAAGACTCTTTTGAGCCGTGATAGGGTAGTAATCTAAGTGCAGTGGGAACACACTCGAGACGAATAGTGATGTCAAGTAAACGGACTAACATGTACTCATGCCACCTGGGAACTGCTAGCTGAAGATAGGTATAATACCAACCAGCAGTTCCCAACGAGTCCATCCAGTGTAACTCATAACCCAATGAGCACCTATATACTATCTCCGATACGATATACCAATGGCTATGGGACAGACCATCTCCCCTGCTGGGATGAGAAGCATATACACTAGTCTACTCTAGAGTATCGATGCCCCGTCTCGATAATCCTACGACTATGGACCTTTATAAGGATGTGCTTATAGACTACCCAGCCCTCACTAGTGTGACTGCCATCACAACGCCGGTAGTCAAGTAAAGATCCTAAGGGCTCTACCAATATGTATTAGCGATATGCTAAAAGAAACATATACCCATATTGAGGTAGAATCAAACCAAGTAGCATACTGCTATTTTGAGCAAGACTGTTATTATATATGTGAATATTCCAAGCTTCCAAAATGTAATATACAATCCAGCACTTTACAATAATGGCCTCTAGGGCATATATCACTAACAATCTCCTATTTTCACTAAGGCCATGTATTGGCATATCGCAGACTTATCATCTCGATTAGCCTCTCGAATTATGTTTGAGGGATGGCCTTTGTGAGTGGATCTGCAGTGTTGTTCTCTGTCTCTACTCTCCGCACCTCGATCTCCCGGCGATCAACAATCTCCCTGATCAGGTGGTACCGCTTCAAGATATGTCTAGACTTCTGATGGGACCTTGGTTCCTTCGCTAAAGCTATAGCTCCGTTGTTGTCACAATACAAAGGTATTGGATCAACAATGGACAGAACCACCTAAAGTTCTATAATGAACTTCTTCATCCAGATTTCTTCCTTCACGGCATCACATGCAACGATATACTCCGTTTCTATCGTCGAGTCAGCAACGGTGTCTTGCTTAGAGCTCTTCCAACAGACTGCCCCTCCATTGAGGGTAAAGACATAACCCGACATGGAACTGGAGTCATACTTGTCACTCTGGAAGCTGGAGTCGGCGAAGGCCTCGATCTGGAGGTCTTCACTGCCGTACACCAAGAATATCTCCTTAGTCCTTCTCAGGTACTTGAGAATGTTCTTAACTGCTGTCCAGTGCTTCTCCTCTGGGTTTGACTGATATCTGCTTACAACGCTCAGTGTGTAAGCTACATCTGGTCCGGTACACAATATCGCATATATTATAGAGCCTACCGCAGAAGCGTAGGGTATAATAGTCACGCGATCCCCTTCAAAATCAGTCTTGGGAGACATCTCTTTGGAGATGGTGATTCCGTGACAAGCTGGTAGATTACCACACTTTGAATCTTCCATACTAAATCTTTTCAGTATGGTATCAATGTACCTTGACTGTGAATGTCCCAACATCCTTTTAGATTTATCACGATAGATCTGGATCCTCGGAATGTAGGAGGCATCACCCAGGTCCTTCATGGAGAACCTTTGTGACAAGAATCCTTTGACTAATTGTAACGTTTTGAAAATCCGATTAGGTTAATTATGTATTAATTATTGATAATACGTGTTTTCCGTAAAAACCAAGATATACTTATTTTTCCACAAAGACTTAAATATACATATTTTAACTATGTTATTGCTAGTATTGGTATTTAATTAGTCACCTATTAATTGCTAGTTTACTTAAACATTTTCCTTAATTATTTATTTTTAATTATTATTTTAATCGTACACTTATACACTAAATTAGTGATAATTACAAATTAGAATGGGTTAATACAAGTTTTGTGCACCATGACAACTTAACACTTAATTGGTAACACATCCTTTCTTTCTAAACTTTTCTGCATGGTTCTAGATAATTCTAAGTTTAAGAGGGGAAATAAAATAAATTAGAAAATGAAATAATTAATGAAAAGAAAGATAAGATGTTGGTGTGTGTGTGAGGGGGTATGGTCACCTCTTTCATTCACCTCACCCTCCCCAATTATGGCCGAAAATAATTCCAGCAGCCCCTCCCCATTTGCCTCTTCTCATTTTCATCTCAAAAACCCTCATTTTCCCATAAAAAATCCACAAAAAATCTCACTAATTCATAGTTAAACCTTCACCCAAAATTCTTTGGCCTAAACTAGCTTGGATCTAGGAGCAAGAAAGCATTTTAGGAGGCCAAATTTGCAAGTTAGATATCTAAATTGTTGAGGTATAAATCTTAGCCCAATGGTGACCTTGTTGATTAATTACTTTAATCTAATTTATTTAGGTTTTAATATGGTCCTAATTGCAAGATTGAGTTTTTAAAGAGAAGAATTTGAGTTAAAGTTAGGGTTTTTATCACTAAATTAAGTTAACTAAGTGTAGATTAATATCTAGTGGCTTTACAAAATCTAATCTAGTTGTTAACTTGCAAATCTTTACTTTAATTATCTTAATTAAATGTTCTTACAAACTAATTTGATGATTAGTGTGTATATAGGTGAGATTAAAATTTAGTTAATAATTGTGTGGCATAATTAAGATATTAAATGAACTTTGTGGCTACTAGGTTTGCTAAAACACCTAACTTTGCACTAAAATTCCCTTTGTTTGCTTACTAGGTTTTTAGAACAAATAGATTTTAATTTAGTTTAAGGTTGCGATAATCTACAATCTATTTCCTATGATATCTAGTGTGTTGTGAATGTGCGATCGGTACGATCGAGTTCTAAGCTTGGTGGTTGTCACGTATAGCGACCCCTAGTTGTGGTTTGTGGAGTTGTCGCGAGCGCATTTTGTGCACCAAGTACGTGCGCGTCTAGTTAGTGCACGTTAGTTACTTTGTACCGTTTTGACTTCACGTCTATTTAAGTGGTTAACCTCATGTATACTCATTGTACGATTCTAGGATCAGTTGTAGAGACGTCGGACGCGATGAGAAAAGGAAAGGCCATGATTGGATCAGTTTAGCCGAGACGTCCCGGTGAGTAGATATATACATCTATGGGTGGATCATCTGGATGGTGCGAGGCGCCCGATAGTTAGGATTACTAGTAGTGCTTGTTTTTATATGCGTAGTCTCCTAGTCATTCATCTCATTGCATTGCATCATCTTATATACATATGATATTATCTCATAGGACACTTGCACCATTACCATTTGTCCATGCCGCACGTGCACTATTTTATGTGAACGCATACACCATTGGTAATTGCCATGTCACGAACACTATAGAACTTGATTAGAATCGGTATCTGTGCATTTGCATCATATATGATATGTAGACTTGTAGTTGTATATTCATTTCATTAGGATGAATACGTAGGATTGCTAGTCATATATATATACCTCATTGCATCATGACTCATACATAGCTTCTGGCCATACGATAGTATATACCATATACATCCATCATCACCGACATGTTTACATATTATGATTCTTCTTGAGAATTTTAGTACTTATGAGATTTCTGGATTTTGGGAAAACCGCAAGGATTTTATGAGCTTATTATCATTTTAAAAATGCAAGTTGCGGTTTTCACGTGATATGATGTATGTGTCGTCCACCATGAGTTTTCCTGATTTCTTTTGGTTTTCGAGACCCGATTCGAGAAGTAGGATGAACCGTCTCGGGTACATGGTGGGCCCGATATGGTACCTTAGGCAAGAAGCTCGAGTTGCAGACGATGAGCCTGGCAGGGGCAAACTACCTACCGGTGATGTCTGGCGCGGCGGATATCCGGAGGATACCGACTGTAGTCATGAGATTTGATGATATGGGCCAATCCGGACTGACGGAGCCCGAGGTATTGAGACATTGGGATATTGAGATATTGAGACATTGAGATATTGAGATATACATATATTGTGTTGATGCTTGACACGGATTTTCTGTTGATTTCATTGATGATACTTCAGTTTATTGCACAGAAGTGTTACTAAGATAAGAATACAGATTTTTTTCATACCAGACATATTCACGTTTCGTGTTTGATTATGCATTCATGTTGCATTCATACTAGAGCAACGCATCATATTGGTATATGTAAGATTGCGATGCATTTGCGTGCATACTTACGATAACCTTATTAGATGTTACTTACTACTCACGAGTTGGCAACACACCCCCGTTGTGCCACAGTATCTTGCAGGTTTGACCCGTCAGCATAGTAGCGGCGGGCGTACTTCTTCTTCTGCCTCATTTGCATCGATTTGCGGCTTGCTCGTAGGTGGGTTGCGAGGATACTCTTTTGTTCCCACTTGTGTATTATTATTGCATCTAGTATACTCCATCTACCTTAACTACCATTTTCCACTAGTTGTGTATTGGACTTAGATAGTGAGCTTGTGAGACTTGTATATATTCTATTTCTGGTGTCAATACTCACTTGAGCCGAGGTAGTGTTTTCTTATTTCTTATTTTCAGATACTTATCTCATTTTATGATGATATATATTGCGTGTGGTTGTGATTCCGTCTTCGGCGAAGAGCTAGCTCCCGCTTGGGGATGCCTTTATTCTTTACTTATGTATATCCATGTGTTGTACCCGTTTGGGGCCAGTATTTACAAAGGAAACTTTGCCGAAATTTTCAGGAAAATTTGATATTTTAAAATGTTTTAATGCGACTTTATTTTACTAAAATTACCTTTTTAAGTTAAGTTTTCCTTCACTCTATTTCTTTAAATGGTTTAGATTTCTGGGTTTTGGCTTACTTAGATTACGTTACGCGTCTAGACGCTGCGTAATTTAAGTGTCAGTCACGTTCCGTACTTTTAGGTCGTGACACTGATTGTAGCATAGGAATGTCATTTTCTATCAGGAGAATATCATCCACGTACAAGACGAGAAATACCACAGTTCTCCCTACAATTTTACTATAAATGCATGGTTTATATGGATTTTTAATAAAATCGAATTCCTTGACCGTCTCATCAAAACAGATATTCCAACTCCGTGATGCCTGCTTTAATCCATAAATGGATTTAAGCAACTTGCACACTCTTCCGCTGCTCCTACTCTCTATGAAACCCTCCGGCTGATCTATATAAACACACTTGTTCCCGCCAAAATTTTGGCGCAAAACTTGCTCCATTATAAAATAATAACAATAAAATTAAAATAAAAATAAAGGGAAAACTCTGCATGCAAAGCATGAAGGGATTTGTTTCCTCCCCAATAAAAGAGCAAAGCTCTGTTCAAAATTTGAACTGAGGCAGCGCCTCACGTGCAAAGCACGAGAGCGCCAAACGCAAAGAGTCAAAGACTCTGAGGCAGCGCCTCACGTGCAAAGCACGAGAGCGCCAGCGCCAAGAGTCAAAGACTCTGAGGCAGCGCTTCACGTGCAAAGTACGAGAGCGCCAGCGCTAGAACTGAATGTTCTCCACAATTGGATCAAAGATCCAACCGAGATGAATAAATCATAAAAATTACAGAATTCAATTCTGTTGAGGAAATACTCCTTAAATTTTTCCAAACAGGAAAGATTGTGCTCTGTAAATCAGAGCACCATTGGATCAAAGATCCAATGGTGATTAAAAATCACCAAGATACAGAATAAGTTCTGTATGGAAAAATATTTTTCCAATCTTGTTAAAAACAAGAAGAGTGTCTTCTGTAAAACAGAAGCCCTAGGATCAAAGATCCAATGGTGGAGAAATATCCCCAAATCAATCAGAGAAAGATTTCCTTAACTTATTCAACAAATCAGCCTCCCCTATATAAAGGCCCCAGGACTTCAAGTCTTGCAGAGTGGAAACTCCCCATAAGCTTCGTATAGATGACCCCCCCCCCCACAAATTTTAAGAAATTTAAAAGAGAAGAGCAAGGTCTCGAAAGAAGAAATTTTCTTCAAGGTAAAGAAGAGAGATCATAACATCTCCTGAATTTTTGAGAGTTTAACCCTTACATCATAAAAACTTAGTTCTTTATATAGATCACAGATTCATAAGACAAAGTCTTTCACAAAAAAACAGAAGAGATTGTAACATCTCCTATTAAAATAAGAACTTAGTTCTTAGATCCACGAGACAAAGTCTCTTATAAACGAGAACTTAATTCTCAGAGCACAAAATTGATCAAAAGCGCTCTGCACTCATTGGCTAGCGCTCAGAGCCAAGCGCGCCACGTGCTCCTCATGTGTGCGCTATTTCATAAGAAGCACCTTAGAGCTCCAAGTCTGGCGCTCAGCGCCACGTGCTCCTCATGTGTGCACTATTTCATAAGAAGCGCCTTAGCGCTCCAAGTCTGGCGCTCAGTGCCAAGCATGCCACGTGCTCCTCACGTGTGCGCTATTTCGTAAGAAGCGCCTCAGTGCTCCAAGTCTGGCGCTCAGCGCCAAGTGCTCTGTACATAAAGCACTCTGCGCTACAAAGAGAGTTGGCCACAAGTCCCTAGCTCAGACCAGCTGAGCCCATGTGCTCACAATTGGTCTTGGTCCCAAGTCTGACTACAGATCTCCCAACCAACTTTAGTTCAAGGGTACATCTCTTCATTCCTCTGATATATGTCGTTGTAATTCTTCAACGTCTTCAGAGAGGTGACGGGTCCCAACAACCAGACACTCCATGAACTATGATGTCCTTACACTCATGGACTATGATGTTCTTAAACTTTATGGCCTATGAGGTCCTTAAACTCATGGACTATGATGTTCTTAAATTTTATGGACTATGAGGTCCTTAAACTCATATACTATGATGACTTTACACTTTACAGACTATTATGTCTCTAAACTGCCACGGACTATGATGTCCTTAAACCCAATGGACCGCAATGTCCCTAAACTAAAACGATAGAGTCTAAATCCTCTTTCGTTGGATTTAAATGATCCTAAAATCCTGTTGAGTAGATCTTAGTCTAAAATTAGACTAACGTATTCTCAATAAACGTTTGAGTTGATCTTAGTCTAAAACAAGACTAACGATTCTTAAACCAACCTAAACCCAAATCTAAGAAAATATGGATTTGGACTAATCCACGCCCTACGGGCGACAACATAAATTAGTCTCCGTATACAATCCACGGGAAACCAAAAACAAAACAAACACACACGACACGAAATGACCTTCTGGAGCTAGAGAAAGTAGTTACTGCGATGCGGTAACGTAATTAACTGCAGGGGCTTGCGCCTGCAGGGAAGAGCGTCCCCACAATCAAAAACCCATTACAATGAGGGGGAATCTGACGAAGTCTGCTATAACGGCCGCATCTGTCTAAACCTTCGATACACAGTGCCATAAATCAACTTGGTATCTTCGGAGAGATGGACGGATAAATCCAAATAGCATCTGTCCCCAAAATTCAGGCCAGACGTCTCAACGTCCCGGTCGCGTCTTTCGGTGGAGAACAACACTTCCAAATTTCCATTCAGAAAAGCGGTCTTTACGTCCATCTGCCAAATTTCATAATCGTGGAAGGCAGCATTGGCAAGAAGGATCCGAATGGATTTGAGCATAGTCACTGGAGAAAAGATTTCATCATAGTCCAAACCAGGTTTATGACGAAAACCTTTTGCAACAAGTCTAGCCTTATAGGTTTCAACCTGTCCATCTACACCAATCTTCTTTCTGAAGATCCATTTGCAGCCTACGGGTTTTACCCCTTATGGAGCAATGTTCAAAGTCCATACTTTGTTGATGTACATGGACTCCATTTCGGTCCGCATTGCATCCAGCCATTTTACCGAGTCTCTGCTCTGAATGGCTTATTGGAAACTAGTTGGCTCATCATCGTCGATGATGCAATCCTCTTTATCCCCGTATATGAGAAAACCGTAGTATCTCTTAGGCGAATGAGACTATCTACTAGTCCTGCGGAGTGGCGCAGGGATGTCCGGTTCCTTTGAAACTTCTGGTTCCATAATAGTTTGTGGTTCTGGAATTTCTTCCAGTTCTATTGCGCTCCCACTTATTTATTTTTTAAGAAATTGAGTTTCCAAAAAGTGGGCATGTGGAGAAACAAAGACCTTTTGTTCCTCCGCGTAATAGAAAAAATACCCCCTGAAGTTCTTTGGGTATCCTATAAACTTACACAGTACTGAGCGTGCCTCGAGCTTGTCCGTATGCTGCTTTTTTACAAAAGCTGGACATCCCCATATCTTTAGATACTTAAGATAGGGTTTCTTTCCACTCCACATTTCATATGGTATGGTAGACACTAACTTAGTAGGAGCCTTGTTCAAAAGATATGCAGCTGATTCTAGTGCATAACCCCAGAAGGATCGTGGTGACTCAGTGTTACTCGTCATGGAACGCACCATATCCGATACACCATTGTGTTGAGGTGTGTATGGAGGAGTAAGTTAAGAGAGAATTCCATTCTCTTTTAAGTAATCCAGGAACTCGACACTTAAGTATTCACCACCTTAATCAGATCTAAATGTCTTGATACTTTTGTCTGTTTGGTTTTCCACTTCATTCTTATATTTCTGGAATTTCTCAAAGGCCTTGGATTTATATTTTACCAAAAATACATGTCCATACCTTAAGAAATCATCCGTAAAAATAATGAAGTAGAAATAACGACTTCTTGCTGTTGAAGTCGAAAATTGCACCCCGGTTGACCAAGTCAAAGTCAAAGTCAACCCCAAGCCAAGTGGGCCTATGTCCAGGACGAGTCCGAACATGAAGCGGCCGGCCCTCCCCCATGCCAAAATGAAATCATATAATAAATAAATTTTATGTAATTTTTTATGCATGAATGTAAACAAAATGGGCATAAAGCCAAATTTTTGTAAGCCCATGGCTTATGTGCAAAAAGAAATAGCACATGAGATATGGGATAGACAAAATGCCATTTTGTAAAGCCCAAGGGGCTATATGTAAATATGTAAGCCTATATAAGGCAACATGATGAAAATATCTGAGAGACTTTTCATTCCTCTCAAAAAAATTAGGGCTTGTGCCTCTTTCTCCTTCCTCAAGGTTCTAAAACCTTCTTCTTTCTTTTGAATTAAATCAAGAGTTTTACTCTTCCTTTTATAAAACTAAATAGTTTTTCACCACAAAACCCACAAAGGGTAACTCAGATCTTCCGTCAGATCTCAGAAATATGAGATTTTTAAAAATCTCATATTTCTTGATCTTCTAGATCCGGCCAACAAAGGAAGAAGAAGGAGACCTATCTCCAGAACCCCACTTTGGGGAAGATCTAAGGCTCGAGGGGAGAAGTCCCTTCATCAGCTTCAAAATATCCTAAGAGTTTAACTCCTCATACATATATATATATATATATATATATATATATACAAAATAATAAGTGTTCCTTTCTGGGAGTACAACTCCCTTCGCAGGGACCAGGTCCCTTTTGCCTCCCGAGCGCCCACGTGCCTGGCACGTGGGGCGCTTGCGCTCATGTGCTCAGAGCGCTAGCGCCCGAGCACCCACGTACCTGGCACGTGGGGCGCTAGCGCTTTTGCGCTCAGAACGCGAGCGCCCAAAGCGCCAGCGCCCGAGCGCCCATGTGCCTGGCACGTGGGGCGCTAGCGCTCTTGCGCTCAGAGCGCTAGCGCCCAAAGCGCTAGCGCCCACATGCCTGACACGTGGGGCGCTAGCGCTCTGGCGCTCAGAGCGCTTGTTCCCCTCCGAACGGCGGCCGAGACGTTAGGACGTCACGTGCCTGAGGTTCGGGGCAGATGCTATTTGGTTTTTATCCGTCCACCTCTTCGAAGATGCCAAGTTGATTTATGGCACCGTGTATCGAAGGTTTAGACGGATGCGGCCGATGTAGCAGACTTTGTCAGATTCCCCCTCGCTTGAGGGGTTTTTGATTGTGGGGACGCTCTTCCCTGCAGGCGCAAGCCCCTGCAGTTAATTACGCTACCGCTTTGCGGTAACAACTTTCTCCTTCTCCAGAATTTCACTTCGTGTCGTGTGTGTTTGTTTTGTTTGTGGCTGCCCGTGGATTGTATACGGAGACTGAGTAATGCCGTCGCCCGTAGGGCGTGGATTAGTCCAAATCCGTATTTACTTAAATTTGGGTTTGGTGTTTTTAGTTTAAGGATGCATTAGTCGCGTTGCGACTAAGATCAACTTAAACATTCGTCAAGGATACGTTAGTCTTGCTTTGGACTAAGATCAACCTGACGTGGTGATTCATTTAATTTATGGCCATCGGGACTCATCACCTCTCTAACATCGTTGAAGGATTACAACGATAGGTGTCAGAGGAGCTCAGAGATGTACCCTTGAACCAAAGCTGATTGAGGGTTTTATAGTCCATTTAAGTGCTTAAGGATACGTTAGCCGTATTTGGGGCTAAGATCAACTTAAACGGGATCGTTTAGATCCGGCAAAAGAGCAATTGGCTCTATTGTTCCAGTTTAGGGATGTAGTGGTCCCTTATTAGTTTAGGGACGTCTCGGTCCGATACCAGTTTAAGGACGTAGTGGTCCATTATTAGTTTAGGGACGTTTCGGTCCGATGCCAGTTTAGGGACGTAGTGGTCCATTATTAGTTTAAGGACATTTCGGTCCATCGCCAGTTTAGGGACGTGGTGGTCCGTCATTAGTTTAGGGACATTTCGGTCCGATGCCAGTTTAGGGACGTCTCGGTCCGACATTAGTTTAAGGACGTCTCGGTCCGATATTAGTTTAAGGACGTTTCGGTCCGATATTAGTTTAAGGACGTTTCGGTCCGATATTAGTTTAAGGACGTTTCGGTCCGATATTAGTTTAAGGACATCTCGGTCCACGAGTTTAAGGACCCCGCAGTCCATATCGATGTGTGGTCGTTGGGACCCGTCAAGTTTAAGGACATTTCGGTCCATCGCCAGTTTAGGGACGTGGTGGTCCGTCATTAGTTTAGGGACATTTCGGTCCGATGCCAGTTTAGGGACGTAGTGGTCCATCATTAGTTTAAGGACATCTCGGTCCGATATTAGTTTAAGGACGTCTCGGTCCAACATTAGTTTAAGGACGTCTCGGTCCAATATTAGTTTAAGGACGTTTCGGTCCGATATTAGTTTAAGGACGTTTCGGTCCGATATTAGTTTAAGGACGTCTCGGTCCAATATTAGTTTAGGGACATCTCGGTCCACGAGTTTAAGGACCCCGCAGTCCATATCGATGTGTGGTCGTTGGGACCCGTCACCTCTTTGACGTCGTTGAGGAATTACAACGACGGATGTCAAAGGAGTTCGGAGATGTACCCTCGAACCGGATGTAGATTGATTTAGGAGAGCCATTTTGCTCAGTCAATTTAATTTAAGGACTTATGGCCAAAATTGGGCTAAGTCCAGTTGAAATGTTCAACATTTTATTTGCTTTTGCATTGCATTTCTTTTTATTTTTTATTTTTATTTGGGCCTTGCCCAGAAAGGATGCAGAGTATCAATTTGTTTTGGGCTCTACCCTTTTAGGAATGATGCAAGGTATCAATTTTATTTGGGCTCTGCCCTTATATAAAGGATGCAAAGCATCAATTTATTTGGGCTCTGCCCATTTATTGCCTTGCAATTTATTTTGGCCTGTCAGGTCATTTTGATTTGGGCCTGGCCCTTCAAATAGTGCAAAGCACCAAGAATCTTTTGGATTCAAGAAAATGAGTGCAGAGCACTTTTTAATGATCTAAATTTAGATCAAAGAAGAGAAAAGAAAATCTTTTCTTTCTTTCTGTCTCAGAGAACCAGAGGTTCATAGCAAGTGCAAGGCACTATTTTTATTTATTTATTTATCTGAGAACCAGAGGTTCATAGCAAGTGCAAGGCACTATTTTTATTTATTTATTTATTTATCTGAGAACCAGAGGTTCATAGCAAGTGCAAGGCACTATTTTTATTTATTTATTTATCTGAGAACCAGAGGTTCATAGCAAGTGCAAGGCACTATCTGTTGTGCGCACGTGCGTTGCACGTGGTGCCGCATGGCGGGCATACGTGCGTTGCACGTCGCGCACATGCGCATTATGAGGAGAAGCAAAGCTTCTATATATGGAGAACAAGCTCCTTTTAATATTATTAAATATTCGCATGTGGTGCGCACGTGCGTTGCACGTAGTGCCGCATGGTAGGCACACGTGCGTTGCACGTAGCGCACATGGCGCTTGCGCATATGCGCATTATGGAGGAGCATGCTCCTATCTTGGAGAACTAAGCTCCTTTGAGTATTGAATCCTTTGAGGATTTTTACTCTCCCTTTCTAAGAGGTATCCCCTCTTATTTATATGGGAGTGGTAGAGAAGCCAGCTCTCCTTTTCCCGATGTGGGACTAAAAAATGCATTCCCCATGTAGTAGAGCATTACTTTAGATTACACGTGTATAACACATTTGCTCATAACTTTTGATCTCGGATGAATTATGAGGCCCATAATATATCAAATCGAAGGTCTTTTCGAGATGCTTTCAATATCATCAGAATTTAGCTGTTTTTCGTTCCGGAGTTTGTCAAAATACAGCTCGGAAAATACTGGTTCGCATTTTCTTCCTTAAATCACATGTGCATAGAAATTTGCTCATAACTTTTGATCCCGGATGAATTATGAGGCCCATAATATATCAAATCGAAGGTTTTATCGAGACGCTTTCGATACAAATAGAATTTATCCATTTCTCATTCGGGAGTTTGTCAAAAAACAGCCCGGAAGATACTGGTTATTATTTCCTTAAGCGTATCGCTGCCATTTGATACCTTGGACTCTTTTGCGCCGAAATTTTTGGTGGGAACAAATGCCCCCCACTACTTTGCCCACGTAAGTATGTACGTGGGTGAAGTAGTGCAGAGTTATGCAGAGTTATGCATGGCGTATGGCCAGTTTTGGGTTGATGTATCACTTTCAGAATCTTGATCTGAGAAGATAACGAGCGGACACAAGCGTCGTCATTTATCTTTGACTCAAATCTCAACTCTTAAGGGATATAGTTCCAACCCTTAACTCCATGAGCCGCATCCTTCTATTTCTTTTTTTGTCTCACTCTGGCGTGGAGTAGTTCATACGCTTATGAGTAAGTTCTCCATTTCAGTGGCATGTAGCTTTGGCAAGTGTGGCCCATAGATGGTCGGCCCATCTTGACTTCTTTGCAGGGCAGTGATGGCTTAGGAGACAGGGGTAGGATCTGCCACCTAAGGCTTTTCAACTTTACGAGCCGTGAGGGTCTCATAAAGACTTTTCTCCCTACGAGTCGTGAGGATCTCGTAGGTGTATTTTCTCCTTGGGAATCGTGAGGATTCCTAAGTGTGTTTTCTCTTATAAGTCGTAAGGATCCTATAAGAGAGTTTTCCCTCTTACGAGTCGAGAGGACCCGTAAGCGGTTGTTTCCCTCCTTATCGAGATTCGACTTTGGAGAGTGTGACCCGTGGATAGTATGCAAGAGACCGTTTTGGGCCGACTTGCAGGGTCCCAGTGCTTAGGAAACAGGTTTTTTAATCCCTACTGCCTAAGGCTTTATCTCACGAGTCGAGACGCGTCGAGAAAATCTCGCAAAGACATCAATTTCCTCACGAGTCGAAACGGATCGAGCAGATCTCGCAAGAACATCTTAACGTCGCATTTAACCTCTGCTCTTTACGACAGAAGCCCGTTAAGGTTGGTGGTACTTAGGGTTTTGGCCATCGTACCGTCGCATAAGCTGATATAGTCCTCGATAGGCAATCGTGCTGTTCGAGTAGCCCCGCGACTGCCGTGTCTCTGATCCCTTCGGGGGCTGGACAAGATGTCTTCAAGCAATCCTCCTTGGCAGTTTGACCGTCAGAAGAGCAAGCGCTAGGAATTTGCCATGCCGCTTTTTACTTGAGGTTAGGCTCATTTTGGAGAGCCCCGATGAGTCATAACCACTCCGCGCTGGTGTGGGGATGATCTCCGATAGTCTTTCGGGCTTTATATGAGTTGCCGTTAAGACCCTGAAGCTAGGAATTTGGCCTTTGCTTCGTTTGCTGGCATTGCGTCTGCTGTATCGAAACGAATGTTACGGTGGGAACTAGGGATTTTGCCGTGGCTCCGTTTGTTTGATGACGTTACGTCTGCTGTGTCGAGACGAACGTTGGGGTGACATCTCGTCTGCTGTATCGAGACGGACGTCGAAGTGGTGACCACTCCACACTGGTGCGAGATGATCTCCGATTGTCTTTCCGGCTTTATATGACTTGCCGTTAAGACCCTGAAGCTAGGAATTTAGCCTTCGCTTCGTTTGCTGGCATTGCGTCCTCTGTATCAAGACGAATGTCGTGGTTGTCTCTAGGTTACTGGTGAACCGCCGAGGTTTGGAACTAGGGATTTTGCCGTGGCTCCGTTTGTTTGATGACGTTACGTCTGCTGTGTCGAGACGAACGTTGGGGTGACATCTCGTCTGCTGTATCGAGACGGACGTCGAAGTGGTGACCACTCCACACTGGTGCGAGATGATCTCCGATTGTCTTTCCGGTTTTATATGACTTGCCGTTAAGACCCTGAAGCTAGGAATTTAGCCTTCGCTTCGTTTGCTGGCATTGCGTCCTCTGTATCGAGACGAATGTCACGGTGGGAACTAGGGATTTTGCCGTGGCTCCGTTTGTTTGATGACGTTACGTCTGCTGTGTCGAGACGAACGTTGGGGTGACATCTCGTCTGCTGTATCGAGACGGACGTCGAAGTGGTGACCACTCCACACTGGTGCGAGATGATCTCCGATTGTCTTTCTGGTTTTATATGACTTGCCGTTAAGACCCTGAAGCTAGGGATTTAGCCTTCGCTTCGTTTGCTTTGGTGTGTCTGAATCCCTGCTGGAGGAAGAACGCTGAGGTTGACATTTCGTCTACTGTATCGAGACGAACGTCATGGAGGTGACCACTTCATGTGAGATGGTCTCCGATTGTCTTTCCGGTTTTATGTGAGTTACCGTTAAGACGTCGAAGTTAGGAATGTGGCCTTCGCTTCGTTTGCTTTGGTGTGTCCAAATCCTGTTGGAGGAAGAACGCCGGGGTTGATATATCGTCTACTGTATCGAGACGAACGTCAAGGAGGTGACCACTTTCTGTGAGATGGTCTCCGATTGTCTTTCCGGTTTTATGTGAGTTACCGTAAAGACGTTGAAGCTAGGAATATGGCATTCGCTTCGTTTGCTTACACTGCGTCTGGTATATTGAGACGAATGCTGAGGTGGAGCTGGGATTTTGCCATCACTCCGCTTTGTTTCGACCATGGGGTCTTTTGTTAACTTTGCATGTACACCCCGCTGGGCTGCGAAGGAACGCCGTTGTTGACATTGCGTCTGTTGTAACGAGACGAATGCTAAGGTGGAGTTGGTATTTTGCCGTTACTCCGCTTTGTTTTGACCGTGAGGTCTTTTGTTGACGTTGCATCTGCCTCCAGCTGGACTGCGAAGGAACGCTGTTGTTGACATTGCGTCTACTGTATCGAGACGAATGCTGAGGTGAAGCTGGGATTCTGCCATCGCTCTGCTTGATGGTGTAACATCTGTGTCCTGTTGGAATGAGGAGGCACACCGTTGTTGGTCTCCAGGCTTTAGACGTGGCCATTGAGATTTGTAACTAGGGACTTTGTCATGGTTCCGTTTCATTGCGATTCTGAGGTCAGTTGTTGACGTCATGTCTGCATCTAGTTGGAGTGAGGAGAAACGCCGTTGGTGATCTTTAAGTTGTCGATATTGACGTCGAGACCCTGAAGTTAGGGACCTTCCTTTGCTTCATTTGTTGACATCGTGTCTGTAATATTGCGACAAATGTCGAGATGGTCTCTAGGTTATCTATGAACCGTCGAGATTTGGCTTCGCTTTCTGGTGGAGCCTGTTGGGAAGGTATTGTTCCCTTTTTATCTGTGCCCCTGGATTATATACAGGGATCGATGTGATTTCACCTGTAGGGCAAAAGTTTCATTCTTTCATTTTTTTTTATTCTTTCCGCGATGCTCTATCATTTCAGCTTTTATATCGCGAAGGTCGCGATTGCCCAATCATTTCGGCTATTTTTCGCGGTACCCAATCATTTCGGCTGTTTATTTTATTTTTACTCGCTACTTTTTATTGCGAGTTGCCCAATAATTTCGGCTGTTTATTTTATTTTTACTCGCTGTTTTTTATTGCGAGTTGCCCAATCATTTCGGCTATTTCATATGCATTTTTTTTTTGGCTCGCTGATTTTTTTCTTTCTCGCGAGTAGGGGATTTGGGATCCGATACCAATCTTGGCATCAGCATCGCTGCGACTGGAATATTGCCAGAAGCGAATCATCATTTGCCATGAAAGGACTTGGAATTTGATACCGGTTTAGGCATCAGCATCGCTACAACTGGGATATTGCCAGGAGCGAATCATCATCTGCCTCCGTCGATATTGAACAAAGGTGGCTTAGCGAACAGGGTTAAGATCCCGTCGACTGAGGCTTTTGACTTCATGAGCCGTAAGGGTCTCACAAAGGTATTTCTCCCTACAAGTCGTGAGGATCTTGTAGGTGTGTTTTCTCCTTGGGAATCGTGAGGATTCCTAAGTGCATGTTCTCTTGTAAGTCGTAAGGATCTTACAAAAGGGTTTTCTCCTTATAAGTCGAGAGAACTTACAAGTGTTGTTTGCTGTACAAGCATATCCCTAGTCACGGATGGGACTTTGTTAGGGAAATATTTATTCATGCCTGTGGATTGTATACAAGGGTCAATATTGGACTACTTGTAGGGCAATGTCGAAAGTTGTGGGGGTTGCTTAAGCACAGGTTTAGGCCTCTGTAACTTAAGACTTTCAAATCTTACGGGCCGTGGGGGTCCCATAAGAGAGTTCTCCTTACGAGTCGTGAGGATCTCGCAAGTGTATTTTCTCCTTAGGAATCGTGGGGATCCCCAAGTGTGTTGCTCCTTTGTGAGTCGTAAGGATCTCACGCAGGTGGTTTCTCCTTACAGGGTCGAGAGGATTCTATAAGTGTTTCTTTAACGAGGTTGCGCCCTTTCGGGTTTTCACAAACACTCGCCGGTAGCCCTGCTGTTTTTACTCACGGAGCCCTTTCGGGTTTTCATCCGTGCCCTTTTTGCTTATGGACATACCTTTATTTTTTCTTCTTTTTTTTTACGAGATCGCGCCCTTTCGGGTTTTCACGAACACTCGCCGGTAGCCCTGCTGTTTTTACTCACGGAGCCCTTTCGGGTTTTCATCCGTGCCCATTTTGCTTGTGGACGTACCGTTTTTTTTATCTTTTATTTTATTCTTTTTTTTTAACGAGGTCGTGCCCTTTCGGGTTTTCACGAACACTCGTCGGTAGCCCTGCTGTTTTTACTCACGGAGCCCTTTCGGGTTTTCATCCGTGCCCATTTTGCTTGTGGACGTACCCTTTTTTTTTTATTAACACGTCAGCCTGAAGATGCTGCGGGTTGGGAGTAGTTTAACGACGTTTCGGTCATTTGCAAGTTTTAGGACATTGCGGTCCGTCGTTAGTTTAAGGACATCTCGGTCCGTTGTTAGTTTAAGGACGTTTCGGTCCGTTATCCAGTTTTAGGACGTAGTGGTCCGTTAGGCTTTCTCTATGAATGAGCATGATGCCCCCGGCGTGTCCATATTTTTCGGAGCATGCGGTTGTGGCGGGTTCACCTTCCAAATTTCGGACAACGCGAACTTGCCCTGTTGGTATTGGTCTTCAACCCAGTTCTTGAAGACGTAGCAATCCTCGATCAGATGACCTACCGTTTGGTGGTAAGGGCAATAATTAGGATTATTAATATCGCCTGGCCGCAATGGACGTTTTGGATTCGGCAGATTGATGAGTCTGTCGCACACTGCCAGCTCGAACAGTCCCCTTGTTTTATCTTGCGGAAACGAGTAAGGACGTTTCAACTTTTCCTGGAGGGATTGCCGCTTGTTGCTTTGGCAAGCAACCGGTCTAGGGTCACCTGATTGTTGGTGAGTGCTGGCGACGAGGGCCGTTTTTCTTTTTCCTTTATCCTTTTTGTTCGATCCTTTGTTTACGGGGCCGAGATTTTTTCCGAGTAGCATGCGATTGCACGGCTGAACGTTCTCGCAGATTCTCAATTCCTTTATTTTTGAAATAGATTCCCCGATGGAAGAGTTGGGGGTAGCTTCTTCGTCAGAGTCGCTTCCAAAGGTGATAATTTGTGATCCCTTGAAGTCGGCTATATGACAGTCGGCGGTGGCTCTTTTGCGCTCATATATCGCATTTTTCCGATGTCCACAAGCTTCACACTTTGTCCTGTCGAAGTGTTGCTTTTGAGCGACATACCCTTGCCACCAACAGTTAAAGGACTCGCAGTCTTCGGTAGGATGTATGATCTTCTGATGATATAAACAGAAGTTAGGGTGCATCTCTACCTCAGAGAAAGAATTTTCTTCGGAGGGCGGTAGCTTCATCCCTACTGATAGAGCTTTGGCGAACCGTTTCCTCGTCTTGAATTTGTTTTTACCCGCAGTGTATGGCTTTTGATTTGACGGGAATACCTTGGTTCTTTCCAGTATGGCCATTTCATGCTCTTGATTGGCTTTTGCTTTCAGACGAATTTCATTTAGGAAGGCATCGATCAACTTGTCTGACGGCCGCGGAATTTCTGTTTCAGGGTCCGCCATTGATTTCTCAGCGCAAGGATCCTCCTCATCATCCGTCAGTGAATGAGAAATCACATGACAAGTCGCTACGTAGTCTTCGGATTCATCCGATAAGTTTTCTCCATTGTTTTCATACTTGATGAAAGAACAAGTTGCCCCCGGCGTGTTCGTCTTCTTTGGAGAGTGCGGCTGTGGGGGGTTTACCTTCCAGCTTTCAGACAGCGTGAACTTGCCTTGCAGGTATTGATCCTCAATCCATCCTTTAAAGACGAAACAATCCTCAATCGGGTGACTTACCGTTTGGTGGTAAGGACAATAATTGGGATTATTAAGATCGCCTGGCTGCGACAGACGCTTTGGACTCGGCAGATTGATGAGTCTGTTACGCACTGCCAGCTCAAACAATCTTCTCGTTTTATTCTGAGGGAACGAGTAATGACGTCCTAGCCTCTCTTCGAGGGATGGGCGTGGACGCACGTTGTTTTGGCGAGCGACCGGCTTTGAGTTGCTCGACTGTTGCTGAGCGTTGGCGACGATGATCGCTTTTCCTTTCTCATTTCGGGGTCGGGTCTTGGAGGAGACGGTCTATGGCCCATCTGGTCCATTTGGGATAATTTGTCGATCAAGGCCTGGAAGGTGGTCGGCCTGAAGAACATCATGAATTGCGAGATGGTCGCCTGTGGATCGAGAGTGCCCACAAACATGCCTACCGCAGGTGCCTCTTCTATGCGTTGTTCACATTTCGACCATAGGTTTCGCCATCGTGTTGCGTATTGGACCCACGTTTCGCCGGGCCTTATCCTGGCATTTATCAGTGCTGTTATCGGGGTGCGTTCACTAGCACTCGCGAATCTTTGTGTAAACAGCAGTTCCATCTCTGCAAATGTTTTGACAGAGTCGTTAGGTAGCTCCGAATACCATTCAAAGGCTGTTTCTGCTAAGCTGCCGACGAATTGACGTAGCAACAATTTGTCATCTCCTCCAGTATTGCCGCATAAGGCTCTGAATTGAGCGACATGCTGATGCGGATTCCCTGTCCCTTTATATATGTGGAATTTAGGGATCGTATATCCTGGCGGGTAACTGATTTGGTCATACCAGCTCGGATACGGTCGTCCGGTTCTAACAATTTGCCCAGCCGCTTCATTTTCCTGATGAACCCGGATCTGCTGAGCTATATATTCGTCTAGGTCAACTTTGGAGATTGCCTCCTCCTTGGCTGTTGACAGAGCCGGCGGAGGATTTGACGTTTCTCCCCTGTCGTCTTCAAGGACGATCGGAGGATCTTCAGCAGGAGGTTCCGGCTGTAACATCATCCCTACCATATCTTGGAAGAGGAGCGCCATCTGTTTTATATTAGCCGCTTGCTCTGCAGCTTCTTTGTCCCTCTTTTCGAGGACTCTGCGTAAAAAGTCAGCGTCGGTTTCTTGTTCTTGACGCTCATCCGAAGACGTTTCAGAGCTTTCTTTTGGCTCAGTGAGTGCAGCCATTGTAGTCATCATTTCCTGAAGCTTTTGTTGTTGCTCCTGGGCTTTCGTCACGGATCGGGTGAGCGGTCGGTGGCCCGTAGAAGTGCGGCTTTCCTCCTTTCCAGAAGCCATATAAACAGTGTGCACCACCATGCCCCCAGACTTGGGGCGTTTGTGTTCGGTGTCTTTGCGATTTGCCGAAGACACAGGGGCTTTTTGCGGCCTCCTTTTTTGAGTGATTGGAGTTAAAGGAGCCGTTGTAGTGGGCACCCAAGTAGCTTTTGCTTTTTGTGGTTTGACAGAGTAATCCTTCCCCTGCCGAACCTTCATCTTTTTCTGTCGTCGGAGGCAGTCTTGATCGATCACCGACTCTTGGACCTGTCGCCAGACTTTGTAAATTTTAGAGGACAGCCGTTGAGGGGGCTGCTCTAGCTTCTTCTCTGGAATATTCTTCACAGATGAATGAGTTTGCTTTAGCACCGCAGTAGGAGAGTTTCTGCACACCGAGTTTAGCAACTCAAAGCTGTTCCCGGTTGGAACAGCAGTATCGATCTCCACCATTAGAGTTGACGGAGTTATCCCAGAGGGGGAGTTGCCCCCAGCCTTCCTTACTCGACGCCAGTGGCGACGTCGAGCGTGTCGTGCTGACGGAGTTGTTTTAGCTATAGGGGTGACCTTCTCATGCCCCCTGTGTTGGTCAGAATATACTGGTACCAGCTTTTTAAAGATCGACGTCCGTTGAACGGGGACGGCCAACTTGTCAGAAGCGGACTTCTGAACATGGGGAGCAACCCTGGTGATTTTGCCAGGAACGTGAGTTGGAATGGCTATCCGCTTCGGGATAATGCCTTCTGGTATGGCAGGCTTCTTCATGAGCCTGTTAGAGCTCTGGCCTAGTCCGTTAAAAACTGAAGCAGTGGAGTTGGACGACCCGTTGAGAGGGGTCGCGGCAGTGGTAAGTCGATCGAAGACCGACTTCTTTGGAGCTTCTTGCAATGTCATTGGGGCGTTGAAGCTCATTGGTGGGAGCATGGTCCCAAAAAATAATCCAGTGGTGGCTTGAGCCATCTGCTCCACCGGCATTTTGAAAAGGGAGGCCGCCTGGGGCCCATAAGTCACTCCTCCAGCAATGACGGAGCGAGAGTTGCAGCTGCAGGCGATGCAGTTCGAAGCCATTGATCTTCTGTTTTCTGCACGGAGCAAGACACCAAATCTTAGTACCTTGAATCCACAGGCAATCACAGCAAACCGCGATTTGTTCGCGAACACGACACACGAAGTGTGGAGTGGAAAGAGGAAGAGGTCCCACCGGGCGTGCCAGAATCTGTTCCCCTCCGAACGGCGGCCGAGACGTTAGGACGTCACGTGCCTGAGGTTCGGGGCAGATGCTATTTGGTTTTTATCCGTCCACCTCTTCGAAGATGCCAAGTTGATTTATGGCACCGTGTATCGAAGGTTTAGACGGATGCGGCCGATGTAGCAGACTTTGTCAGATTCCCCCTCGCTTGAGGGGTTTTTGATTGTGGGGACGCTCTTCCCTGCAGACGCAAGCCCCTGCAGTTAATTACGCTACCGCTTTGCGGTAACAACTTTCTCCTTCTCCAGAATTTCACTTCGTGTCGTGTGTGTTTGTTTTGTTTGTGGCTGCCCGTGGATTGTATACGGAGACTGAGTAATGCCGTCGCCCGTAGGGCGTGGATTAGTCCAAATCCGTATTTACTTAGATTTGGGTTTGGTGTTTTTAGTTTAAGGATGCATTAGTCGCGTTGCGACTAAGATCAACTTAAACATTCGTCAAGGATACGTTAGTCTTGCTTTGGACTAAGATCAACCTGACGTGGTGATTCATTTAATTTATGGCCATCGGGACTCATCACCTCTCTAACATCGTTGAAGGATTACAACGATAGGTGTCAGAGGAGCTCAGAGATGTACCCTTGAACCAAAGCTGATTGAGGGTTTTATAGTCCATTTAAGTGCTTAAGGATACGTTAGCCGTATTTGGGGCTAAGATCAACTTAAACGGGATCGTTTAGATCCGGCAAAAGAGCAATTGGCTCTATTGTTCCAGTTTAGGGACGTAGTGGTCCCTTATTAGTTTAGGGACGTCTCGGTCCGATACCAGTTTAAGGACGTAGTGGTCCATTATTAGTTTAGGGACGTTTCGGTCCGATGCCAGTTTAGGGACGTAGTGGTCCATTATTAGTTTAAGGACATTTCGGTCCATCGCCAGTTTAGGGACGTGGTGGTCCGTCATTAGTTTAGGGACATTTCGGTCCGATGCCAGTTTAGGGACGTCTCGGTCCGATATTAGTTTAAGGACGTCTCGGTCCGACATTAGTTTAAGGACGTCTCGGTCCGACATTAGTTTAAGGACGTCTCGGTCCGATATTAGTTTAAGGACGTTTCGGTCCGATATTAGTTTAAGGACATCTCGGTCCACGAGTTTAAGGACCCCGCAGTCCATATCGATGTGTGGTCGTTGGGACCCGTCAAGTTTAAGGACATTTCGGTCCATAGCCAGTTTAGGGACGTGGTGGTCCGTCATTAGTTTAGGGACATTTTGGTCCGATGCCAGTTTAGGGACGTAGTGGTCCATCATTAGTTTAAGGACGTCTCGGTCCGATATTAGTTTAAGGACGTTTCGGTCCGATATTAGTTTAAGGACGTCTCGGTCCGATATTAGTTTAAGGACGTCTCGATCCAATATTAGTTTAGGGACATCTCGGTCCACGAGTTTAAGGACCCCGCAGTCCATATCGATATGTGGTCGTTGGGACCCGTCACCTCTTTGACGTCGTTGAGGAATTACAACGACGGATGTCAAAGGAGTTCGGAGATGTACCCTCGAACCGGATGTAGATTGATTTAGGAGAGCCATTTTGCTCAGTCAATTTAATTTAAGGACTTATGGCCAAAATTGGGCTAAGTCCAGTTGAAATGTTCAACATTTTATTTGCTTTTGCATTGCATTTCTTTTTATTTTTATTTTTATTTGGGCCTTGCCCAGAAAGGATGCAGAGTATCAATTTGTTTTGGGCTCTACCCTTTTAGGAATGATGCAAGGTATCAATTTTATTTGGGCTCTGCCCTTATATAAAGGATGCAAAGCATCAATTTATTTGGGCTCTGCCCATTTATTGCCTTGCAATTTATTTTGGCCTGTCAGGTCATTTTGATTTGGGCCTGGCCCTTCAAATAGTGCAAAGCACCAAGAATCTTTTGGATTCAAGAAAATGAGTGCAGAGCACTTTTTAATGATCTAAATTTAGATCAAAGAAGAGAAAAGAAAATCTTTTCTTTCTTTCTGTCTCAGAGAACCAGAGGTTCATAGCAAGTGCAAGGCACTATTTTTATTTATTTATTTATCTGAGAACCAGAGGTTCATAGCAAGTGCAAGGCACTATTTTTATTTATTTATTTATTTATCTGAGAACCAGAGGTTCATAGCAAGTGCAAGGCACTATTTTTATTTATTTATTTATCTGAGAACCAGAGGTTCATAGCAAGTGCAAGGCACTATCTGTTGTGCGCACGTGCGTTGCACGTGGTGCCGCATGGCGGGCATACGTGCGTTGCACGTCGCGCACATGCGCATTATGAGGAGAAGCAAAGCTTCTATATATGGAGAACAAGCTCCTTTTAATATTATTAAATATTCGCATGTGGTGCGCACGTGCGTTGCACGTAGTGCCGCATGGCAGGCACACGTGCGTTGCACGTAGCGCACATGGCGCTTGCGCATATGCGCATTATGGAGGAGCATGCTCCTATCTTGGAGAACTAAGCTCCTTTGAGTATTGAATCCTTTGAGGATTTTTACTCTCCCTTTCTAAGAGGTATCCCCTCTTATTTATATGGGAGTGGTAGAGAAGCCAGCTCTCCTTTTCCCGATGTGGGACTAAAAAATGCATTCCCCATGTAGTAGAGCATTACTTTAGATTACACGTGTATAACACATTTGCTCATAACTTTTGATCTCGGATGAATTATGAGGCCCATAATATATCAAATCGAAGGTCTTTTCGAGATGCTTTCAATATCATCAGAATTTAGCTGTTTTTCGTTCCGGAGTTTGTCAAAATACAGCTCGGAAAATACTGGTTCGCATCTTCTTCCTTAAATCACATGTGCATAGACATTTGCTCATAACTTTTGATCCCGGATGAATTATGAGGCCCATAATATATCAAATCGAAGGTTTTATCGAGACGCTTTCGATACAAATAGAATTTATCCATTTCTCATTCGGGAGTTTGTCAAAAAACAGCCCAGAAGATACTGGTTCGTATTTCCTTAAGCGTATCGCTGCCATTTGATACCTTGGACTCTTTTGCGCCGAAATTTTTGGTGGGAACAGCGCTAGCGCCCAAAGCGCTAGCGCCCGAGCGCCCACGTGCCTGGCACGCGGGGGGCTAGCGCCCAAAGCGCTGGCGCTTTTTCCCACGCATCCTTTGGATGCCCTTTTCCTTTTATACACACACACACACACATGCACACATATACAAACACAAACACATACTTCACGACACTGTCCCTGCTAGAAAAAAATTCTAACGGGGCGCTGCCCTGCACCCCGCAAGGGGGCTGCTAGCCCTCTTGACCCCCAGCCCGCTATCTGGGTAGCGGGACCCCCGTAAAAACTCTGCGAGGCTCCCGATATATCCAAAATCCTTCCAAAACACAACACTGCACATTGAGTTCGCATGACCAATTTAACCCGTCAATCGGAGGTTCTCTCGCTCCAAATGTGATGGGTAATTAACGGCAGCTTAGTTCGCGGCTGCCGGAGATTCGGATCCCCACAATCAATAAACCCCCGCCTACCCTAGGCAGGGGGAATCTATAGTACGCCTGAAAAGCGCGTGTGTATTCCCATCTCAATGGGATGACGAAAAACACCCTACAGATTCTGGCACGCCCGGTAGGACTAATCTCTCCTCCCATATTTCGGGTTAAATGTTCATGCGAGCTCAATCAATGTACACATCGATTGTATATACTGAAATCATGTTTCTATTTGCAGGGGTTAACAGTTTTCAATTGCCATCTTCGAATACAAGTCGGTATTTGAACAACTTTCTTTGGCCCCCAGCTGGGGGCAAGGCCATCAACACCGACAAAGTAATAAGGCATCTCATGCAAGCTCCAGCGGTGCCCCTGATAACTACTCAATCGGGTATCTACTCTAAGCTCCCCGTCAGACGACCACCAAGTCGTTAAACTGGAAATAGACGACCACCAAGTCGTTAAACTGGAAACGAGGACCACCACGTCGTTAAACTGGGAATGACAGGACCACCACGTCGTTAAACTGGGAACACCAGCTGACCACCATATCATTAAAGTGGGAATAATCGACCTCTAAGTCGTTAAACTGGGAATGTAAAAAATATATATATGTAAATAAACAAAAAAATGTGTAAATAAAAGAAAAATAAAGAAAAGCCGAAATGATGGGGCAACTCACAATAAAAATCAGCGAGTAAAATAAAGATGAAAATAAAAGCCGAAATGATGGGACAACGGCGAATAAAAGCCGAAATGATTGGGCAATCGCGATCTTCGCGATAAGAAAAGCTGAAATGATAGAGCAATCGCGGTAAAAAAACAAAACAAAAACAAAACAAAAAAAACAACGGAGAATGAAAAGTCGCTCCTGGTACCATATTCCAGTGCAGCGATGCAAACGCCAACCAAAATTCAAATTCCCAAAACTCTCCCGGCCCTACGGCCAGTCCCTAAATTGATTATCGTATACAATCCACGGACTCAAATAATTCTCATCACGTCCATGCCCTACCGCAACCACCAGTTACGCGGTTGGTCTCCGCCCTCGGAATTATGCTCCATTGGGAAGACCCACTCATGTGTCATCACGATACATGAGGAGAACAAACCTTCGTGGGATCCTTACGACTCACAAAGGAAAAACACACTTGGGAGTCCTCACGACGCCTAAGGAGAAAATACACCTATGGGATCCTTACGACCCGTAGGGATAAAATGCTTTTATGGGACCCTTACGGACCATAAAATTGAAAAGCCTTAGGTGATAAGGACCTAAACCTGTCTCCTAAGCCATCGCTCCCCAACAGGCAATGGCGAATGATGAGTCGCTCCTGATACCATATTCCAGTGCAGCGATGCAGACGCCGTCCAAAACTTAAATTCCTAACGGCGAATGATGAGTCGCTCTTGGTATCATATTCCAGTGCATTGATGCAGACGCCAACCAAAATTCCAAATTTCTCAAATCCCAACGGTGAATGATGAGTCGCTCCTGGTACCATATTCCAGTGCAGCGATGCAGACGCCGTCCAAAATCCAAATCCCCAAGTGGCGAATGATGAGTCGCTCCTGGTACCATATTCCAGTGCAGCGATGCAGACGCCAACCAAATTCCAAATCCCATACCCCAAGTGGCGAATGATGAGTCGCTCCTGGTACCATATTCCAATGCAGCGATGCAGACGCCAACCAAATTCCAAATCCCATACCTCGACGGCGAATGATGAGTCGCTCCTGGTACCATATCCTGGTGCAGCGATGCAGACGCCAACAAAGTCCCGAAATTCTTCCGGCCCTACGATCTGGTTCATGCATCCTGCAAAACCGTATACAATCCACGGGCGTAAAACAATCCCAATCTCTCCTAAGTCCTACCGGCGAGACCACATTCAAAGTCCCGCTAGCAAAAAAATAAAATATATATATATAAATAATAAAAAAAATTAAAAAAGGGTATGTCCACAAGCAAAGTGGGCACGGATGAAAACCCAAAAGGGCTCCATGAGTAAAAACAGCAGGACTGCCGGCGAGTTTGTGAAAACCCGAAAGGGCGCAAACTCGTAAAATAAGAGATGAAATGCACTCGCAAAGTTCTCTCAAGTTTGTGAGGAGAAAATTCCCGCGTGAGATCCTTGCGACTCACAAAGGAGCAACACACTTAGGAGTCCCTACGACTCCTAAGGAGAAAATACACCTACGAGATCCTTTCGACTCGTAGGGAGAAAATGCTTTTATGGGACCTTTATGGCCCATAAAATTGAAAAGCCTTAGATGATTGGGATCTAAACATGTCTCCTAAGCCGCCAATTTCCAAATCCTCCCGGGAAAAATGATGAGTTGCTCCTGGCATTATTCCAGTGCAGCAATGCAGATGCCGCCCAAAAAACCAATTCCCAAATCCTACCAGGGCAAATGATGAGTTGCTCCTGGCATTATTCCAATGCAGCAATGCAGATGCCAAACCAAAACCAAATCCCTAAATCCTCTCAAAGACAAATGATGATTCGCTCCTGGTACCATATTCCAGTATAGCAATGCTGATGTCAACCCAAATCACAATCAACAAGTCAACTGCAACTCCGACACCGCAGAAAGCGGAGCAAGTCAGAATCCAATCCCGACACCGCAAGAAGCGGAGCAAGTCAAGTTCACCCCTGACACTGTAGGAAGCAGAGCAAGTCAAATAGAGCGTCGACCGTCCATGTCGCAAAAAGAGCAGTGCAGGCTTCCCACAAATCGGGAACCAAATCGCTCCGGATCAGAGCGTCGACCATCTATGTCACAAAAAGGGCAGTGCAGGCTTCCTACAAAGCAGGAACCAGATCACTCCGGGCCAGGGAAAAGTCTACCACGGACACTCCGTCTCGGAGACGCGTCAAGCGTCGACCGTCCATGTCGCAAAAAGGGCAGTGCAGGCTTCCTACAAAGCGGGAACCAAATCGCTCCGGATCAGAGCGTCGACCGTCCATGTCGTAAAAAGGGCAGTGCAAGCTTCCTACAAAGCAGGAACTAGATCACTCCGGGCCAGGAAAAAGTCTACCACGGACACTCTATCTCGGAGACGCGTCAAGCGTCGACCATCCATGTCGCAAAAAGGGCAGTGCAGGCTTCTCACAAATCGGGAACCAAATCGCTCTGGATCAGAGCGTCGACCGTCCATGTCGCAAAAAGGGCAGTGCAGGCTTCCCATAAATCGGGAACCAAATCGCTCCGGATCAGAGCGTCGACCATCCATGTCGCAAAAAGGGCAGTGCAGGCTTCCCGCAAATCGGGAACCAAATCGCTCCGGATTAGAGCGTCGACCGTCCATGTCGCAAAAAGGGCAGTGCAGGCTTCCTACAAAGCAGGAACCGGATCACTCCAGGCCAGGGAAAAGTCTACCACGGACACTCCGTCTCGGAGACGCGTCATGTGTCGACCGACCATGTCGCAAAAAGGGCAGTGCAGGCTTCCCACAAATTGGGAACCAAATCGCTCCGGATCAGAGCGTCGACCGTCCATGTCGCAAAAAAGGCAGTGCAGGCTTCTCACAAATCGGGAACCAAATCGCTCCGGATCAGAGCGTCGACCGTCCATGTCGCAAAAAAGACAGTGCAGGCTTCCTACAAAGCAGGAACCAGATCACTCCGGGGCAGGGAAAAGTCTACCACGGACACTCCGTCTCGGAGACGCGTTAAGCGTCGACCGTCCATGTCGCAAAAAGGGCAGTGCAGGCTTCCCACAAATCGGGAACCAAATCGCTCCGGATCAGAGCGTCGACCGTCCATGTCGCAAAAAGGGCAATGCAGACTTCCCACAAATCAGGAACCAAATCGCTCCGGATTAGAGCGTCGACCGTCCATGTCGCAAAAAGGGCAGTGCAGGCTTCCCACAAATCGGGAACCAAATCGCTCCGGATCAGAGCGTCGACCGTCCATGTCGCAAAAAGTGCAGTGCAGGCTTCCTACAAAGCAGGAACTAGATCACTCCGCCTCGGAGAAGCAAACGTCGACCGTCCATGTCGTAAAAAGGGCAGTGCATCCCAAAAAGTGGGAACCAAAGCAAGTCGCCTCCACGCGAAAGAAGATCCATCAATTTCATGCACGCGACTCACATATGTGGTGTGCATTTATTGATTGGGGGCACTTTGTTGAAGTCGAAAATTGCACTCCGGTTGACCAAGTCAAAGTCAAAGTCAACCCCAACCCAAGTGGGCCCATGCCCAGGTCGAGTCCGAACATGAAGCGGCCGGCCCTCCCCCATGCCAAAATGAAATCATGTAATAAATAATTTTTATGTAATTTTTTATGAATGAATGTAAACAAAATAGGCATAAAGCCAAATTTTTGTAAGCCCGTGGCTTATGTGCAAAAAGAAATAGCACATGAGACATGAGATAGGAAAAATACCATTTTGTAAAGCCCAAGGGGCTATATGTAAATATGTAAGCCTATATAAGGCAACATGATGAAAATATCTAAGAGACTTTTCATTCCTCTCAAAAAAATTAGGGCATGTGCCTCTTTCTCCTTCCTCAAGGTTCTAAAACCTTCTTCTTTCTTTTGAACTAAATCAAGAGTTTTACTCTTCCTTTTATAAAACTAAATAGTTTTTCACCACAAAACCCATAAAGGGGAACTCAGGTCTTCCATCAGATCTCAGAAAGGAGAGATTTTTAAAAATCTCATACTTCTTGATTTTTTAGATCCGGCCAACAAAGGAAGAAGAAGGAGACCCATCTCTAGAACCCCACTTTGGGGAAGATCCAGGGCTCGAGGGGAGAAGCCCCTTCATCAGCTTCAAAATATCCTAGGAGCTTAACTCCTCATACACACACACACACCCACACACAAAATAATAAGTGTTCCTTTCTGGGAGTACAACTCCCTTTGCAGGGACCATGTCCCTTTTGCCTCCTGAGTGCCCACGTGCCTGGCACATGGGGCGCTAGCGCTCTTGCGCTCAGAGCGCTAGCGCCCGAGCACCCACGTGCCTGGCACGTGGGGCGCTAGCGCTCAAAGCGCTGGCGCTTTTGCGCTCAGAGCGCTAGCACCCGAGTGCCCACGTGCCTGGCACGTGGGGCTCTTACGCTAAGAGCGCTAGCGCCCAAAGCGCTAGCGCCCGAGCGCCCACGTGCCTGGCACGTGGGGGGCTAGCACCCAAAGCGCTAGCGCGCTAGCGCCCTTGCGCTCAAAGCGCTGGCACCCAAAGCGCTGGCGCTTTTTCCCACGCATCCTTTGGATGCCCTTTTCCTTTATATATATATATATATATATATATATATATATATACACACACACACACATATACAAATACACACACATACTCCACGACACTGTCCCTGCTAGAAAAAAATTTCTAATGGGACGCTGCCCCGCACCCCGCAAGGGGGATGCTAGCCCCCTTGACCCCCAGCCTGCTATCTGGGTAGCGGGACCCCCGTAAAAACTCTGCGGGGCTCCCGATATATCTAAAACCCCTCCAAAACACAACACTGCACATTGAGTTCGCATGACCAGTTTAACCCGTCAATCGGAGGTTCTCTCGCTCCAAATGCGAGGGGTAATTAACGGCAGCTTAGTCCGCGGCTGCTGGAGATTCGGATCCCCACAATCAATAAACCCCCGCCTATCCTAGGCAGGGGGAATCTGTAGTACGCCTGACAAGCGCGTGCGTATTCCCATCTCAATGGGGTGACGAAAAACACCCTACACTTGCATGTATAGATATTGGACCATACACGTTGCTGTGTATGAGTCCCAAGAGCTCGCTTGCTCTTACCCTGTGTTCAGTGAAAGGAGTCTTTGTCGTCTTTCCTTTGAGATATGATTGACAAGTTGCATAAGACAGATATTCAAACGGATCCAAATATCCCTCTTTATATAACTTTGTCGACCGTGTTTTATTGATGTGACCCAGTCTACAATACTATAAGAAAGCTTGATTTAATTCTGGAGACTTTCTTTTAAGTGTGTTCTGGACGTTGAAAATCTGTACTTAATTTAATACGTATATACCGTTATCTAGTGTACCTGACCCAATCAAACCATGATTAAGGTGGATGTGGACGACATCGCTTACAAGTGTAAAATCATAACCTTATTTAGATAGTAAAGATACATAGATGATATTACGTGTCAAACTAGGTACACAAAAACAGTTACACAAAACCAAAATCCACCCACTTGTCAATCCTAGATGATATCCTCTACGGATACAGCATCCACGCTCATTGCGTTAGCAACCCTGAGAGTCATATCACCTGTCTTGATAACTCTACGGTTTCTCAACGCCTGCAATGAATTACATATATGAGATCCTGATCCTGATCCAGTATCTAGGAAGTAGAGTTAATTGACAGACAGTTTTCAATCATAAACACACCTGAAGCCGAATCCACAACGTGCTTCGAATCCTGATTTCTGGCTTTCCAAGCCCTGCAGTCCTTCTTCCAATAGCCTTTCCTATGACAATAGAAACATTTCTCCTTCCTTACTATCGGCCCCGAAACTTTTGCCTTACCCTTTCCCTCTACCTTACTGACACCGCCTTTTGGCTTGGTGGGGGCCTTCTTCTTCTTCCCCTTGGCTTTCGCCTTAGATCTAGAAGAGAAAGATTTCCCAATAATCAGAGCAGGTGTCTCCCTAGTTTACTGTAGGGTGCCATTTGCACTCCTCAACATGTTAAGGAGTTCTGGAAGTGAAACTTCCTTACCCTGAATATTGAAATTCAAGATAAACTAGGCGTAGGTAGAGGGGAGGGACTGTAGAATCAAGTCTGTATATAACCCGTTCTCTAACGTGGTCCCAAGGTCCGCGAGCTCATCAATATAGCTGATCATCTTAAGGACGTGGTCCCCTACAGATGACCCGATAGCCAACCTCACCTGAAACAATTTCTTCGAGGTCTCATATCTTGCGATACGAGATTGCTTTCCATATAAATCCTTGGTATAGAGGAAGATGGAAGCTAAATCCATCTTCTCGTACTGCCTCTGGTGTTCATTATCCATTGAGGCCAATACGAGGCACTTGGCTCTCGCATTGTCTATTTCCTATGTCTTACGGATATCAACATCCGCGACGGTGGAATCTGGACCTGGGACGGCGGGGACTTTGGTAGTAAGGAGGTAGCCTAGTTTGTTATAGGTAATGGCCATCTGGACATTTCTTAGCCAATCTTTATAGTTTGGCCCCGTCAATTTATTTTTAATTAGCATTAACTTAAGCCCGGTCATTTTGGTCGCTGCAATTAGGAGAGAGAGAAGAAACACTCAACATGATGCTCTTGCAAGTTTAGATTGGTTATTAGTTTATCTAAACTGGATGGCTCCCACTGTTCCTCGAATCCTCCTTCAAACCATAAAAAAAGAATTAGTCAGGATTAATCTCACCCTACAATTCTTGCTTAACCTTTCGGCCAGACTAGTGTTGGTACTTCGAGGGAGGTTTTCCAACGCTTTCGAGAATTTTCTTAATTACATAACCTCTTTTCCCTAGAGGCGTAGCCCCGCTAACACCGTTCTAGACACCTACTTGATTTATAACATTGATTGTTTAGTGAAAAATCTTCCGAAGAGTAGCGGATACTCACAGTAGGATCATGATCCAAATATCATCGTGTGACAACCTTGAAGGAATCCTACCAAAATCATCACACTCCAAATGGTATGCAACACTAGCAAGTTTCATTTTCTTTTGAAACTCCCGATGTGGATTTTTGCCTCAGGCGCTTATGACCTTGACGAAGGCCAACATATCATAAGATGCAAGTCAAGTTCTACCCGTCATTATCCAGGTTAATTTGAACCCATCCATACAAACCCTTGATGAAGGCCAAAATAGCTGTACGATTATCCCAAATCAACGCATCTATCTATACTACAGATGAATACTCAGCAGCTACCAATCACTATGCCTTGGCGAAGGTCAAAATACATAGTTTGAATACTACTGAATACCCATCTGAAATGATGGAGGGCTACAGATGGTTTTGGCGAAACCGTGAACGTAATGAACTTGATATAGTCGAAGGAACCATGATAGCTTTTAAAAGGAGTGGTTTAGACTCCGCATTTAAAAGTTGTTTTTTAAGAAAACTGAGTGGTTTTGAAATTGTTCCAACGATTTAAACTTTGGTTTGTTTTCCTTGCATTAATCAATATTAATGTGGTCCCATCATTTAACCTTATCATTGCAGAAAAGAAACGAAAATAGAACGTACGCGTATGCCATCCGCATTCGCCACGGGCCCCGTCATGCACCGTTAGGTTACTTAATTAACGGCAGAACGGGGGCTGGACCAGCGCGGGTGCAAAACATAAGCAACGTTTATTATATATATATAATATATATATAGCCATTCGTCTCACGCAATAATAGGCATTCCAGATCACATATCACAGATGAATATATTGGATATACTAGGAATTCCGTGTTTCGTTTTAGCCTAGAACGAAAGACGGATTCCACGGTCGTGATGAATAGCCAAACCCCACCCTAGACCCCTACGGGCGCGGCAAACTACCCACCGAATTCCTGAAGTGAAGTAACCTCCCTCAATAAAATGAGTAGGCCACTCGGCATTTCAAGAACCCGGTAGTTTGTGCACCCCACCTTGGGTCTATCCTAGGTGCAAGAAAAAGTAAATGAAATAATACAACGGTGGCTACAACCTCAACCCGGATGTCTCCCGCAAAAATAATATTATATCAATTTACAAATTTACATGAATGAAAGAAAAGAAAACACTCTTCTCATATCCCCCGGCTATTCATCCACGACGATCCAATACTTCATATACACAAACCATCACAATACATATATGTGCAACCCCCACTAATCGACATATAGCGATTAACAGACGTTTAGCAACACATATATAAATACAGAAACACCGATTAGCCAAGAATTTAGAATTTCGATCGATAATACTTATCCGTGTTTACCCCATGCACAAACCAATACACAAACAATCTAGGTAAAAATCAAATATACCAAAAATCATAATTCCAAGAACCAAAACCACAGAAAAAATTGGGAGCAATTCGGCCACAACTTGGCGGTAGTTCCGCCGCCAAATGACCTATTTGGCGGCGGTTCCGCCGCAAAGTTGATGAGTTAGGCGCTCAGATTTTTTTCTAGGTCTTAGAAATGCCTGCATGTATTTTTAAGGCCACTGAAATAATTTTTTGAACAGTTTTTAACAAATCGACAGCAAGCATATCTCGAAAATTTAATTTCGGGTATTTTTCCGTTGATCGAAGTTCTAATTACTTGCTAACAAGTTAGTTAAGGTTTAGTAAGCTCTGATACCACTGTAAGTCGATATCGCGCACCCCGCGGGTTCCCGGGGAGGCGGAATTTACAAAAAATGATTTTTCTTATTTCGCAACACCGACTTTAACTCCAGGATCTTTATGGAAACCTTAACTGGCTATACTACTTGGAGGTTCTAATTACTATGTTAGGGTTTATACCTCCTTGTTTACAAGTCCTTCTGGTCTTCTTCTTCTTCTCCTCTTCTTGAGATCCTCGAAAATCGAATCGCGCTTGAAACGTCGGCCTCCTCGTATCGAAGACGATCCACTCGAGAGTATGTACTTCAAGCTCCAACCTCTAAACCGAGATAACTAAGGTGCCTAGTTCGCTAAGTTAGATAGCTTAGAAGATGTAGAGTATCTAATAGAGTATTTAATCTCACTTGACCTTATGGTTCACAACTCATGTGAGGGATTAGGGTCTTGAGGAAGAAAGAGAGAGAAAATGGAGAGAGAAACAAAATGAGCAAATGAACTAGAGAGAATGCAAGTGAAGAATGGCTCCTATCCTCATCTCACTCAAGCATGCAATATTTTCCAATTGAAAATACCAACCATGTTTGAATAGTGAGTCCAAACCAATAAAATAACACAAATGAGCCATGCTTCACCATGCCACAAATATCTCCATTTTCCACCTTATTAATTTATTTCCAAAAATAGATAAACCAAATAATGAGGTGTCTCCTTCTAGAAGTATCTCTTGTGAAATTACGGGAATGCCTTCACTGTATATACATACCCGTATTCGTATTCCAAAAAATACGAATATAATGAGATAATAATAATCCAATAATATAATACTAGAATCCGGTTTAAACCAAAGCCCACTAGTATTATCCGTCCGAACAACATCCGTGTAGCCAGTACACGTATGTGATCGGAACCCTGCCGTAAAACCATACGGCCTCTACATCGTTTCGCCAGAAACAGGGAAACCCTCTGTGTGGGACTCTAAAAACTCGACAGTACGCTGGCAGTGGGTTTAACCATAAGTCCGTCAGCGGTACTAGCTGCACGTAACGGCTATTCAGGTATCTGTCGATAAGAAGGCCGATGAGCAAACTCATCCGGACTCCTACTGAGCTTATCTGTGACAATCTCCGTATAGTTCGGTCTGTTCGTCTAAGATACTCGCATATCAAGCCTAGGGGGATGGTAACCGTCAGACCCCTAATAGCGCAATAAGTCATGCCGGGGTAGAGCCAATACATCCTGAGA
Organism: Agapanthus africanus; assembly: GCA_030015575.1. Taxonomy (NCBI): domain Eukaryota; kingdom Viridiplantae; phylum Streptophyta; class Magnoliopsida; order Asparagales; family Amaryllidaceae; genus Agapanthus; species Agapanthus africanus. The sequence continues at coordinate 521,600,283 of JASDDO010000016.1, read as the reverse complement.
AACTACTGGAGTACCTACCTGTAAATCTCGCTTATCCTGGTCAGGGACTTTGTGTAATGGCTTTCCGAACACAGCGCGATATCAACCCCCAATACCGGGAGAGACGGATCCTATCTAACCGCTACTGCCTCCAAGTGATTCGGGACTGCACCCAACTACTACATATTTGCACAACTCCTTTGAGCCGTGGTATGGTAGTAATCTAAGTGCAGTGGGAACACACTCGAGACGAATAGTGATGTCAAGTCAACGGACTAAGCTGTACTCATGCCACCGGGGATCTGCTACCTGACGATAGGTATAATACCAACCAGCAGTTCCCAACGAGTCCGTCTAGTGTAACTCATAACCCAATGAGCACCTGTATACTATCTCCGGTACGACATACCAATGGCTATGGGACAGACCATCTCCCCTGTTGGGATGAGAAGCGTATTCACTAGTCTACTCTGGAGTATCGATACCCCGTCTCGATAATCCTATGACTAGGGACCTTTATAAGGATGTGCTTATAGACTACCAAGCCCCCATTAGTGTGACTGTCATCACAACGCTGGTAGTCAAGCAAAAATCTTAAGGGCTCTACCAATATGTATTAGCGATATACTAAAAGAAACATATACACATATTGAGGTAGAATCAAACCAAGTAGTATACTACCATTTTGAGCAAGACTATTATTATATCTGTGAATATCCCAAGCTTCTAAAATGTAATATACAATCCAGTACTTTACAATAATGGCCTCTAAGACATATATCTCTAACAGTGCTAGTAGGAGAAACAGGGAGAACAACCAAGACAGCCCTAAATGATACAAGACAAGAGCAACAACCTAAAGAATAAAATACAAGAGCAACAAGTTTTCAAGGTGGGTATAAGGACATATAAGCCAAGGTGGAGATTGTTGTGAAGGATGTCTTGTATATCAAAACTGCAGATCAAAAGAAGGGTCAGACGTCTGGAGCGATGAGCTCAGACGTCTGTTAATGAAGTGCCAAATTTCCATAGGAGACGCAAACGTCTGATGCAATGAGCTCAGGCGTCTGCATGTTCTCTGGCCAGTAACGCTATGGAGGGCAAAACGTCTGCATCTATAAGGTTAGACGTCTGGCGACACTCTGTTAAAATAACAGAGAAGGCGCAGACATCTGTCCCATATAGGGTCAGACGTCTGTTGAAGATAAGCGCGAATTTCCAGTTCGAGTTCTATCTCGAAAAATCGGTTTCCGGGTGGCGGTTTTGTAATTTCTGGGCTATATATAGGATTTTAGGGTTAAAATTTAAAGTGATTGTTTTGATCATAAAGTTTAAAGAGAGACGGCGGCTACATAAGAGATTAAGACGATCAATTAAGAAGACCTTGTAGAGAAAAAGGAAGATCTCGTTGGAGATCATGAGGAGTGGATTAATTTTAATATTCTATAAGGTTTTCTTTTTCTCTTAAAGTTCTAACAAAGTTCCCCCTTCCACCTTCTTGTGTTGTTATTGTGTTTGTATGATTTTTGTTATTCGTTTTAAAAGGATTTAGGTTTAGATCCGTTAGGGTTGGTCGAGGAAGCATCCGCTGCGTCCTCGATTCCCAAGAGGATCATGAATCAACTTTCTTAAATGGTCAATGATCTTAATATGGGTGAAATTTTTAATCCGATCCGGCAAAACTAATATTACTATGTAACTTAGGCTTGTACAAGATCAGAAAAAATAACTAAGGATGTAAGCGAGTAACATGGATCTCAAGTTTGATCGGACACAATGTCAATACATAGAAATAAAATGTGGATCCACATCAATTCTTAGGAACACAAAATGTGTTCGGCAAACGAATTTACAAGAGTTAATTTCCCAGCGAATAAGTGTGGAATGCTCGGGAAGAAACTGGGGAATATAAATATATTATAAATTGACAATGATGAGGTTTGAACTAGGATCTCTTAAGCCCGGTATGCTCTGATATGATGTTAAGAACCAATCAAACCCAAAAGCTTAAGTTGTAGGTTGCAAGATAACAATATATATTAAGCGAATAGAATAATACTTTAATAGAAATTCTTAAAGTATCTAAAATACATTTCCTATTTTTTAAAAAAGGCCATGTTCCATATTAAAATAATGCATTTCCAGTTTAAATGAAATTAATTTTTTTAACATCATAGCAAAACCAATAATATATAAACTTAAAAATAATTTATAATTATTTGTCCTATTTAGCAAGCATATGTCTAACACTTGATCCTCTTTCAAAAAAAAATTAGGAATTTAGAGTCCTAACTAGGATTAAGAAAATTATTGGCAAAAAACACAACAATTTTTTTTTGCATATTTTTAGAAAAAGAAAACGCAGAACAATGCATCTCCTATAATCTAGGTTTGCATGCTTATAGAGATCATAAAAACAGCTCCATGTTCGGCACAAATTTTATCGTCCACACACAAATAAAAAGGGAAAAAAACAACAGAAAATTAAAGAAAGGGGGCATTCTAATAATAGTGAGAAAACAAGAGAATTAGAACACGGAGGGAGACAGGTCTCATCTTTGGAAGGGTTGGGCCCATCTCTCTCTCCCTCCCAATCTCTTCTCCATCTAATTTTTTGAAGATTTCTTTTGCTTCTGCAAGAAAAATTGAGTAAGGATTTATTTTGTTTTCTTATAATTTAGATGCATTTTTCTCTTTATTAGAGGTATAAGATATGGATTATGGTTGTTTATATTGCATTCATGGAAATTTTCATCTTTTTATTATTTCCCGTCTTTTTTGAATGCTCTATGATTTTACTATCGGCTTCATATTGCTCTTAAAATTTGAAGGACACCAAATGGTCATTGTAAATTCCGGCGAGGCATCATTTGTCCGTAATTTTCTCAATCAGGAATTTGTCATTGTTGGCTTTAGGACAACAACGTTATATAAAATTCGGCATTTTTTTTAATGAACCTATTGATGGAAAAATATGCTGATGATGATGATTATGCGTTTAAGTTGTGGTATAGGTGCTTGAGAGATCTTAGAAGAAATTAATTTGTAGAAACTATAGATATCCTAATTGAATGAAAGAATAATAATCGTAATCAACACGCAATGTAAAGGATTTCATGTGACGAATTTTAAATTACCCGATAAGTATTAAGCACATTATTTGATGTAAATTCATTTTTGGACAAAGAGAAGGTAAACTAATCTATGATTTCTCTCTCATAATCATATTGAAATTTATCTGAAAATAATTGATCGGAAATGCTTATCGTGATTGCATTCTTTCACCATGCATGTTTATATATTAATCACATGATTACATGAACATATTCCCTACAAACCTAATACCTATAGAAGGTGACTTTGTTTATATTTTGCCTAAATTCATGTTAAATTTCATTATTATCTTATGGTTTGTTATTAGCAGTATCAAACCATTATGGAAGATGTGGACATTTTGGCATTTATAAAATTTTCTTTAGCAAACTATTAAGAAAGATGTGGACTTTGGCATTTATTAAATTTTCTTTTAAGTCATTTAATCAAAATTATGAGGACCTACACATAAATAGTCTCAATTAAGGTTTAATTGCCCTAATTTTCTAATTAAAGTTTGATGTGGCATGCACAACTGTTGCACAAACCTCCTAAGTCTAATATTTGGCTTGAGACTGATTTCAGAACTAAATATCCAATCGTTTTTATATTTAGATTACAGAGTGCAAGCTAGGCAATCTTCTACTTTCGAAATGGAAGCAGCAAAGAACGCAGAAGAACATTCCTCCATGGAATCATCTCCCGCTGCTCCAGATTCCCCAGCTAGTGGCGAGAAAACAAGAATGGTTCTCGACGCAGGACACGGTCGAAGTAAATCACTAGGATTTGCTGAGATCTTGGAGAAAATGAAAGATGCACATAAAGGTGTCATTGACACCACGGCACCGATTGATTCGGTGAAAGCCGCGGTCAGCAAGTTCGGAGGCGTTGTTGGCTGGAAAGCTCGCAGATTGGTCCCTTTACAGGTAGTTCTCAATCTCGGTTCTGGTTGAAATTATTTTATTTAAATCCTTTTGTATCTTATTTAGACAACTAGATAAAAATATATTCGCCATTATGGCTAGCATCCTCCTCCCCCAAATATTACATCACCATTACGAGCAAAATGAAAATACATAAAAGTGTCTAACATCCATGGCACACAAAAATATCTCGCTTTTAAATGTTTAAGGTTACCTGAATTAATATCACAATTAATTGTGCTAGTTTATATATTTTACCAAACCACACTAAACTACCCTTATCTATCACCGTTTTCCCCAAAACTGCCTGAAAGGTTCTCTTTTTTTTTTTTTTTTTGAGATAATAGATGAGATAAATTAGCTATCCCCTCATAAATGGGACATCCGGACTTAACCCGGATCTCCGGCTACTCTAAGCTCCACCAATGGGCTACTCCAAGCCACTTCCTGAAAGTTTTCTTTGATTAATGTAAACTTTCTTAAACTTTGGTTTTATGGGATTTTTCCACTAAACCGCACTTAAATGTTTCATTTAAAAGAAGCTTGCTGTGATAAAATAAATTTAAGGTAGGTTAGTGAAAAACTACAGTATTAAATGTAGTTTAGCATAATTTAGCCTTTATTTTTAAGATGAGTCTTGTATCTCAAATTTTTAAGGAGCCAGGTTTGCAAAAATATATCATTTGATCGAAAGCAATCTTTGTGAATCAAATAAATCTCTTCCTTGCATAAATACAACTCTAAAACACACTTCATAATTTGATATTTGTTCATGAGAAGAAGCAGGCAGATCCCCAAAGTGAAATAGAGAAGTTACAAGAAGAGATCCCAAAGTACAAAAAACAATCAGAAGATGCCCAAGCCGCGAAAACGCAAGTGCTAGAAGAACTCGACAACACTAACAAACTCATAGAAGAGCTGAAGGACAGCCTCGCCAAATCCAAGACCGAAGAAGAACTCGCACAACTCGAGGTAGTGAAAGCAAAACACATGGAAGCTATTAATGAACTAAAATCCGTGAAAGAAGAATTAACAGCTCTCCAAGAAGAATACGGCCGCTTAATTGCTGAAAGAGACTTGGGGATTGCTAGAGCTGAAGAGGCTCAATCAGCCGCCGATGATGCTAATAAAAAAGCCGATGATCTAAGTCTCGAACTGATCGCGATGAAAGAAGCATTAGAATCAGCACATACTTCGCATCTCGAGGAAGAACATTGTAAAATTGGAATCAACCTGGAGATGGATAAAGATACAGTTGCCTTTGAAACTGAACTGAGACAAGCCGAAGAGGAGTTAATACAGCTCAGCGACCAACAATCGCCGATAAATGATCTCAAGTTGAAACTGGAAGCTGCAAATAGTGTTTTAGCTAAGCTCAAAACTGAGCTCGAAACAAAGAGGACCGAGGATTCAATTCAGTCTGAGATCGAAGAGGTCAAAACGAGCATCGAGAAAGCAAAAGACAAAGTAAATTCTTTCAGAGAAGCAGCTTCGTCGCGTAAAGTCGTGTTGGAGCAAGAATCAGAAACAATCGCTAGCCTGAAAGAAACAGAAGAGCCCACATCAGCTTCCGTTTCATCTCTTGAAGCCGAACTAAGCAAAATGCAACTTGAGTTAGAACTAGTCCTCACAAAGGTAAAGGAAGCTAGGGAAAAAGTTGAAGATTTGCCGAAAATGCTGCAGCAAGCGAATCAAGATGCAGATAAAGCCAAGTCTCTAGCTCACCTAGCACACGAAGAGCTTATAAAGGCAAAGGAAGAGGCAAAGAAAGCGAAGGACGATGCAAAAGCTATGGAAATGAGACTTCTAGCTGCACTCAAAGAGATCGAGGCAGCAAAATTTTTAGAAGCATTGGCAGTTGCGGCAGCGAAAGCCATGCAAGATACACCTGAAGGCGGAGTTTCCCTTCAATTAGAGGAGTACTACACACTAGCCAAGAAAGCTAACAACGTCGAGGAGTTAGCGAATCAAAAGGTAAAATCTGCGGTCGATCAAATCGAAGAGGCTAAGAACTCCGAAACAGCCAGCTTAATAAAATTGGAAGAAGCATGTAAAGAGTTGGAAGAAAAGAAAGCAGAACTGAAATCGGCTTTGGAAATGGAACAGAAAGTGAATGAAGGAAAAAGCGCTGCGGAGCAGGAGTGGAGGGAACTGAGAGAGGAGAGTAATCATAGAAGGAGATCGAGCAATGCCGCGGCTACTCATATCGGGATGAATGACGGACAAAACCGAGGAGGAAGAATGCGCATCAATTCGATGTCGTGTCCAGATATATACGGTGATGATATGGCGAATGAATCGAAACCGACGAAGAAAAAATCGTTCTTTCCGCGAGTTAGCATGTTCTTGGCAAAGAAGAAGGCTCAGTCACTGAAGTAAATTTATTCTATGATTGTTACCGTTATTTGCAAATGTGGAGGTCATATTTGATGTAAATGAGCAATAAAATGATATAATAGTGAAGAATGAAGGTCTATATTGTAATTCAACTGAAATTTCCTGAACGTTCTTAGTAATCAATATCTATACGTTTTTATTAATCTTTCTGAAATGAAATGGCTGAAAATATTTCTACAAGTTAAAGTGGCCCCAGTTTGAAATCTCTGGCAAAATTTACATAGTTCTTCAATGATCTTGGATATAATTCCTTTTTCTCTCATAGGAATTTCTAAATTCTCGATTCTAATATCACTTGAACCTAACATTCTCTGACAAGGACATACTAAGATTAGAGATCTCTTAAAAAGAAATCCTTAAAAAAAAAATTGAGTTCAATACAAAAATTAGAAAGAACCCAAAACAAATGAGACAATATGGCCACGTTTGGGAATGGAGTTACGTTTCAATAACCGACTTTCATACACTTATCTAAATTTAACTCCAAAATCCTATCTATGCCATGTTTGGCCGGTTATCTAAATTTCAAAGTTGAGATAACTGGAATATTTACGGGAAAAAACACCGATTCTGCAGTTTAGATAACTCCAGATAAACCAACACCTTTTTGCATCTCTCCGCTCTCCTCTCTCTGTCTCTCTCTCTCTCTCTCTCGAAGTTCTGGCAAAGTTTCTGGTCTTTCTTCCTTTTTATAAAAGTGTTCCTTGAGCTAAATTTCATGCGGATATGCAGCTTGGTGGTATTATATTCAACTTGCTGGTAACTATATTCATCGTGATTCCCATACTTTTACTTATTAAGACAATAGATTCAATTGTCATTGAACATGTTAGGAATTAGTCAAATAAAATCCCATTTTATTTGGGACTCCTTGCTTTAGAATAGGTCTTCATTAGTTGGAAGATTCCTTATTTGTAGTATTTTCTGTTTTGCTGTAAATGGCTATTTAATGGCCTAAATGCTTTCCATTCAATAGACGATTTTCCTCTCAAATTTCTTTGTGTCCTTTATCATTTGGTATCAGAGCATCTCAAGAGGCTTTGTAGAAGCAGCAGTCTTCTAAGGATTTAAGCAGAGGCAATGACTACAGAAGGTGCTTTTGTTCAACCAGCAGTGCCGAGGTTCGATGGTCACTACAGTCATTGGGGGATGCTTATGGAAAATTTTCTCTGATCAAAGGAATACTGGGATGTGGTGGAGAATGGAGTTTCTGCAGCAGCAGAAGGTGCATCTGAGGTGCAAAGGAAAAGCTATGAAGAGCAGAAATTGAAGGATCTCAAAGCTAAGAACTATCTGTTTCAGGCTTTAGATCGTACTATTCTGGAAACAATCGTTAACAAAGACACATCAAAGAGTATCTGGGATTCTATGAAGCAGAAATATCAAGGAACAACACGAGTAAAGCGTGCTCACCTACAGGCATTCCGAAAGGAGTTTGAAATGGCTCACATGAAAGAAGGAGAATCTGTGGACGAGTACTTTGCTCGTATTCTTGTCATTACTAACAAGATGAAAGCAAATGGTGAAGATTTGAAAGAAGTTGCTGTTGTGGAAAAGATTCTGAGGTCAATGATTCCAAAGTTTAATTATGTTGTGTGTTCTATTGAAGAATCCAAGGATACGAGTGTGCTTTCCATTGACGAATTGCAAAGCAGTTTACTTGTGCATGAGCAACGCATGAGTAATACTGTACAGGAAGAACATGCACTGAAGGTAACACATGGGAGCCAATATTCTGGACGAGGACGAGGGCGTGGGAACCCTGGAGGTAGAGGCCGTGGAAGAGGCAGACAGAGTTTTGACAAGGCAACGGTGGAATGTTATGCTTGTCATAGGCTTGGGCATTATCAATGGGAATGTAAGAGTGGAGTTGCAAATTTTGCAGAAAGTGAAGTAGAGAATGAAGAACACATGTTGTTGATGGCTTATGTTGAAGAAAAGGAGCAAAAAACAACAGACATGTGGTTTTTGGACTCTGGGTGCAGTAATCACATGTGTGGAAAAAGAGAATATTTTTCCGAGTTTGATGAACAATTCTCTGATTCAATGAAGTTGGGAAATAATTCAAACATGGTGGTTCATGGGAAAGGCAACATTCGACTTCAAATCAATGGAGTTGTCAGCATTATCTCAGGAGTTTTTTTATGTTTCAGAACTAAAGAACAACTTGTTAAGCTTGGGACAATTGCAAGAGAAGGGTCTAAGCATTTTGTTTCAACAAGGACAGTGCAAAATATATCATCCTGACAAAGGTTTGATTATGAAATTCAATATGTCTGCAAATCGAATGTTTATCTTGCATGCCATCACTTTGCCTGCAGCACCCACTTGCTTTAACACGGTTACAGAAGATGTGGCGCAACTCTGGCATTGCAGGTTTGGGCATTTAAGCTTCAAAGGCTTACAAATACTGCAACAAAAACAAATGGTGGAAGGTTTACCATTGCTTAAGCCACCCTCAAAGCTGTGCAAAAATTGTCTTGTTGGGAAACAACATCGAGACTCGTTTCCAATGAAGAGTTCCTGGAGAGCATCACAAATTTTGCAGCTTGTTCATGCTGACATTTGCGGACCAATTAAGCCAGCCTCAAACTGCAATAAAAGGTATCTAATTACTTTCATTGATAATTTCAGCCGCAAGACATGGGTTTATTTTTTGGCAGAAAAATCAGAGGCCTTTGCTGTCTTTAAGAGTTTCAAGATACATGTTGAGAAAGCAACAGATACATCTCTTAAAGGGTTGCGTACGGATCGTGGTGGAGAATTTACATCTCGAGAATTCAACGAGTTTTGCAATGCACATGGATTGCAAAGACAATTGACAGTTGCATATACACCGCAACAAAACGGCGTTGCAGAGCGGAAGAATCGAACCATCATGAATCTTGTTCGTAGTATGCTATCTGAAAAGAAAGTACCCAAAACTTTCTGGCCAGAAGCAGTAAATTGGGCTTTGCATGTTTTAAATCGCAGTCCAACACTAGCTGTGAAGGACAAAACACCTGAAGAAGCCTGGAGCGGAATCAAGCCAACAGTCCAACATTTCAGAATCTTTGGTTGTGTCTCATATGCTCATGTACCTGTTAAATTGAGATCCAAGCTAGATGAGAAAAGCTCGAGGTGTGTTCTACTCGGAATCAGCGAAGAGTCAAAGGCATATAGGCTTTATGATCCTATCTCACAAAGGATTGTAATAAGCAGAGATGTGGTTTTTGCCGAGGATGAAGAATGGGAATGGAACAAGAAGCATGAGTCAGCTGTTATGTGCGAGCTAGAATGGGAAAATAATGAAAGGGCTGTCAATGAAGAATATGCAGTAGAAGAAGATGATGTTGCCGCTGCACAACCGGAGGAGTCGATTGAGGAGTCGATTGTCACTAATCAAGAAGCTTCACCAGGTCATGTCGAAGGGAGGAGTAGGAAGCAACCGGCTTGGTTAAAAGATTATGTAACCGGTGATGGTTTGTCCGATGAAGAGGCTGCGCTTTACACAGCATTCTTTGCGCTGTACACCACTGGTGCAGATCCACTTAATTTTGAAGAAGCTGTGAAGAGTGAAAGATGGCGTAATGCCATGGATGCAGAGATTGAAGCAATTGAGAAAAATGGCATATGGGAATTAATTGATCGACCCAAAGGAGCTAAAACAGTTGGAGTAAAGTGGGTTTATAAGACTAAACTTAATGAGACACTACTACAATATGGGGTTGCCCCTACGGATGATGAAATCCGTAGGGGCAGATTTTTCTTGCCCCTACGGACTAAGCTGTAGGTCCAAATGGTTGTCCCTACAGTGCCCGACATTTTAATTTAAAAATATTAAATCTTAATTTGTTGTTTGGCCCTACGGAGCCGCAAACCAATAACCTACGGTTATGTCCGTAGGGGCATCTAAATGGGAATTTAATAAAAAAAAAGGCACAGAAATGCCCTACGCCTCGATCTCGATCTTTCCCTCTCGTTCCCAAAATTTTCTCTCGTTCCCGCGTCTCCAATTTTCTCTTCGTCGCCACCGCGCGCCCTCCGTTCTCAGCCCGCCACCGCCTTCCGTTCTCGGCCTACCACCGCCCTTGTTCTTCCTCGTCGAGTTCCTCGTCGCCGATTGCGTGCGTCGTCAACCGCCAAGCGTCTCTGTCGTCTCCTCCACTGTCTACAGGTAAGTAAATCTCCAATTAAACATAATTGTGATGATGTTAGGGCTAGTGTTCAAGGTTCGGGTAGGGATAAGGGTTAAGGTTAGGCATCGGGTTCAGTTTATGTTAGGGTTAGGGTTAGGGTTAGGGTTGGGGCTCGGCTGGGGCTGGGGCTGGGGCTGGGGTTTAGCTGGGGCTGGGTCTGGGGTTAGGGTTAGGTTGGGGCTGGGGTTGGGGTTGGGGTTGGGGTGGGGCTGGGCTGGGCTGGGGCTGGGGTTAGGATTAGGTTGGGGTCGGGGTTTGCTGAATTTGGCAAATCTGAGAAGAATTTCCAGCAATTTTAGCCTAGTTTGATTACTATAATTATTGTTGATCGAGAAAATCTTGGGTCCTTCTAATCAAACATTGTTTGTTACTGTATGTTCAACGAGTACTGATAAAAGAAAAAACCGATTTCAAGTGGAAATTAGGTATGTACAATGTTCTAATATAAAAATTAAGAAATCCCTTTTATTTAAATGTAAAGCATATGTTTCATGTTAACAATAGGAGTTTGGCTTCAAGCATGGTTAATTATATATGGATCTATGTTTATAATTATGAAAAAGAGTATCAACTTAGAACTATCATACTATCATGTTGATCTGCATGGTGATCTGATGAATGTGTCTAAATTTTATATAATCTCCTAGAAATACCTTGATGCCTTGTATCGATAAATTTCAGGTTAATTAGTTAATTAGGCATATGGATTGTTATATTATAGGTGAGCCGAATATCAAGAAATTGTAGAATTATTGGATTTATGAGTTTTGATAAACATTGATTTGATAAAAAAAATGGTAATTTGTAATATCTTAGTTTTTCCCAAGTTAGGGCTTCAAGCCAAGGTTGTTCTCCTCGTCGCCACCGCTGGTTTCGTTGCCACTGCAGTTCTCGTCGCCACCGCGGTTCAGGTCGTCGCCACCGCCGTTCAGGTCGTCGCCCCAGCCCCAGCAGCCGTTCAGGTGAGTAAATTTCGAGGTAAGTTAAAGAATTTATTGGATTATTTTGGGCTTAGGGTTCATGGCGTGCGAGTTGGGGTTGGGCTGGGGTCGCAGTCGGGGTCGGGTTAGGGTTGGGGCAGGGGCTGGGCTCCGGGGTCGGGTTCGGGATAGGGTTAGGGTCGGGGTCGGGGTCGGGGTCGGGGTCGGGGAAGGGTCAATTTATCAAATTTTTTATTGGGGGTGCGGCTGGGGCTGCGGGCTGGGCTGCGGCTAGGGCTAGGGTTGGGGCTGGGGCTGCGGCTGCGGCTAGGGCTGTGCGTCCTCCAGAGGGCGATCATAGGATCGGTGAAGTGAGGTGGCTGGATATGAGATACGATGGATTTCCATGTGTTCAATGGAATGCTGAGGGTCAGAGTCGGTTATTCATATATCTCCCAAAAAAGAATGAATTTGTTATCAAAGGTGTATTGACTTCTACATCAAGGAATATCAGTTATATGTCATCCAGTGACTAAGTCTGTTTCTGGCCCAACCATATTTATGATTCGTTTCTTCTTTTTCCTTCTTACGTATATTTACTAGTTCAGACTGCATGCACCTCTGCAATCAACGCCGAGAACTTGTACATTATAGGTTAATAGACATATGCTATGAAATCACGGTGCATATCGAATTCATGATATGTTATAGTCCCTCATTATTTTTACTGTGGTGAGAAAGCAGTCGCTGGTGGCCACAAGCCATAGAATTGGCAGTTGTCCTACCTGCGATAACATCTTACAAATCATCAGTAGACATCTCTGTTATATTAATCTTTTAATGTCTGCATGCATGCATGTTTATTTGCATATTTCCACTTGTTTGTGCCATAGTTTTTGTGTGCATGTGTGCGTGTGTGCCACAGTTATATTTACTTCTACATCAAGGAATATCAGTCGCATGGCAGGATTTAGTCCGGTTTTGGCCTAACCGCATTTATGAATTTGTCTTTTAGATGTTTTCCTGAGTGTCACATCGTTCTCACCCAAGTTTGTAAGCCATGTTCATTATTCTTTCAATTCTTTTAACTTGAATATGGTAGTTATTGTTCCGTTTACTATAAAGTTGCAACAAAGAGTCTCTGTTAGCACTTCCATGCACCCTTTACATGTTTTTATCATATCCACTCCTATCTATCCAGAAAGTCAACATCTTCTGGTATTTGTTTTCAAAAAGAAAAGATAAGAGAGGAAAAGATATTTGTCCGTCTCATATTTGAGCCATACTTTTGATTTTCTTGCAGATTCTGGGTTGATTTTCTGTGATAATTCATAAACATAGTAATATTTGTAATGTTTCTTCTTGTTAGTCTAGCTTTCCTCTTATGAATGCCAACACTGTTTTTGCCCTCCTTTTCTTCGTGGCACATGATATCTTGCACCTCTCCTCTCGAAAACTTATTTTCTCCTTTCCTAATCTATCCGAGGCTTAGCATAATCTAGTTGCGATAAACAATTCCATCTTCTGCTACTATGGTGGCACTGAGAAACTTCCATTTAGAAATGACAGCACGTATTTTGTGGAAGTACTGTACATAAGTAAAACCACAATGGGCATGACAAATTTGTTGACCAGGTTCCGATTACTGTGTGAAAGTTGTTCGGATGAAATTCTAATTCTGGTGGAATTGAAACCGATAACCGGTTCATATGGTGATTTAGGCTGCTTCAGTGATATTTGTGCCTACATTGATGCCTCAAGCAACGAATCAAATGATGTGGATCACAAACTAATTAAATAAATTTTGAATACCAATCTGGACTGGGATTTGAATACCAATCCTAGTTTGCTACATTTTTTTATATATAGAAGATGGTGATACTTCTTTAAGTAAAAAACAACCCTACACTTAAGCGAAATCATAAATCGAAACACACATATATAGAATACAACTCATACGTACATGGGTATCCTCAAATCTAACTTTCATTGAATTTGCACGCGCACTTAAAATAACAACCTTTATACTAAAAAATTATGTATGTCATTACTTAGTAGTTTATGGTTTTTAGACGCAAAAGCCATTTGAGAAATACTTTTCCTACCCACTATTAATCCATATTCTCAATATAGTCATTGAATTTGCACGCGCACATAATAAGAAGGAGAAGACAGTAATGTGACAGAAGAAGAAGGAGAAGACAGTAATGCGGCAGAAGAAGAAAAAAATGACATTCCCCGTTCTCTGTTTCAGCATCAATCTTCTGATATGAACTAATGATGGCTTTCACATAGGCTTTTCCCTTTAGAGACTTCTTAGTGTCCAATGGAAAGCATACATCAGATTTGTGCAGGTCGGGTTCTTCTATGACTTTCAAGAGTCTCAACTGATTCTGTAAATTACACCCTAGTTGGGTGATACTTTTACCACTTCTCACTGCAGGTGCGCTCTCTAATATCCATTTTGAATATCGATAATATCGATATTCAAAATGGATATTAGAGAGCGCACCTGCAGTGAGAAGTGGTAAAAGTATCACCCAACTAGGGTGTAATTTACAGAATCAGTTGAGACTCTTGAAAGTCATAGAAGAACCCGACCTGCACAAATCTGATGTATGCTTTCCATTGGACACTAAGAAGTCTCTAAAGGGAAAAGCCTATGTGAAAGCCATCATTAGTTCATATCAGAAGATTGATGCTGAAACAGAGAACGGGGAATGTCATTTTTTTCTTCTTCTGCCGCATTACTGTCTTCTCCTTCTGCCACATTACTGTCTTCTCCTTCTTATTATGTGCGCGTGCAAATTCAATGACTATATTGAGAATATGGATTAATAGTGGGTAGGAAAAGCATTTCTCAAATGGCTTTTGCGTTTTAAAACCATAAACTACTAAGTAATGGCATACATAATTTTTTTAGTATAAAGGTTGTTATTTTAAGTTTTCCCTTATAGAGATATGATCTAACTGCATCTATAAACTATAAGTGTGCAGAAAATTATGATAAGAAACCATAAGAAAGGGTCGTAGCCATGCATAACCTTGAATCTACATACCAAATCATGCAAAAGCATGCACTTATTGTCACCTTGCCTTGAAATATAAAATATCTTAGAAGACTATAAGCGAGCATTTAAATCTTGATAGCTTTTGACTTCAACATATATTTTTCTCAAGTACCATGAAATATACTTCCTCCGTATAAACCGTTTTCAGGAAGATGGATTAATAATGATAAATTATCCATTATGACTCACTAGGTTAGCATTTTCTCTTCTATTGACCATCTTACTAATCTGCTTGGTAAATTTATTCGGAACCGGCTGCGAATCATTAAAAGACATGCATAAGAAAGAAAGCTAAAATACAGATATATAGCATACCGATACATCGAAACTTCATAATTGCGATGGCAATCCAGAGATATTTATTTCTACACACGTGGTGCGCGTGCGAATGCGTCAGGCATCATGGACAAATATTTCAGAACATGGAAAGTATTATTCGTATAAAGTAATTAAAACTTTTAAACACCTTGGGTAGATATTTTCTTAGTTGATGCAATCATATCATGAGGACTAAATTTAAGCTATTATACATATGCATATGTATTTTTCTAACCTAATATATCTCACACACACAGAGAGAGAGAGAGAGAACACCAGTTTGGTAGAGAAATCAGCTAGCAGGACCCTGAAGAAATGGAGTCCATAGCATTGCTCATCATCATCATCCGTGATCCCTTTGAAAAAATATTATCAAAGGGATCATGGATGATGATGATGAGCAATATTATGGACTCCATTTCTTCAGGATCCTGCTACCTGATTTCTCTACCTACCTGGTGTTCTCTCTCTCTGTGTGTGTGTGTGTGTGTGTGTGATATATTAGGTTAGAAAAATACATATGCATATGTATAATAGCTTAAATTTAGTCCTCATGATATGATTGCATCAACTAAGAAAATATCTACCCAAGGTGTTTAAAAGTTTTAATTACTTTATACGAATAATACTTTCCATGTTCTGAAATATTTGTCCATGATGCCTGACGCATTCGCACGCGTACCACGTGTGTAGAAATAAATATCTCTGGATTGTCATCGCAACTATGAAGTTTCGATGTATCGGTATGCTATATATCTGTATTTTAGCTTTCTTTCTTATGCATGTCTTTTAATGATTCGCAGCCGGTTCCGAATAAATTTACCAAGCAGATTAGTAAGATGGTCAATAGAAGAGAAAATGCTAACCCAGTGAGCCACAATGGATAATTTGTCATTATTAATCTATCTTCCTGAAAACGGTTTATACGGAGGAAGTATATTTCATGGTACTTGAGAAAAATATATGTTGAAGTCAAAAGCTATCAAGATTTAAATGCTCGCTTATAGTCTTCCAAGATATTTTATATTCCAAGGCAAGGTGACAATAAGTGCATGCTTTTGCATGATTTGGTATGTAGATTCAAGGTTATGCATGGCTACGACCCTTTCTTATGGTTTCTTATCATAATTTTCTGCACACTTATAGTTTATAGATGCAGTTAGATCATATCTCTATAAGGGAAAACTTAAAATAACAACCTTTATACTAAAAAAATTATGTATGCCATTACTTAGTAGTTTATGGTTTTAAGACGCAAAAGCCATTTGAGAAATACTTTTCCTATCCACTATTAATCCATATTCTCAATATAGTCATTGAATTTGCACGCGCACATAATAAGAAGGAGAAGACAGTAATGTGGCAGAAGGAGAAGACAGTAATGCGGCAGAAGAAGAAAAAAATGACATTCCTCGTTCTCTGTTTCAGCATCAATCTTCGGATATGAACTAATGATGGCTTTCACATAGGCTTTTCCCTTTAGAGACTTCTTAGTGTCCAATGGAAAGCATACATCAGATTTGTGCAGGTCGGGTTCTTCTATGACTTTCAAGAGTTTCAACTGATTCTGTAAATTACACCCTAGTTGGGTGATACTTTTACCACTTCTCACTGCAGGTGCGCTCTCTAATATCCATTTTGAATGTAATATTATAGATATCCATGCCTGTTTATGTCAAAATTACTTATATTGTCAATGTTTAATTGTCTAGTTGTTGGTGATGCGTCCATATCAGGGACAGAGGCCACTCCCGTTCCTCCAGGTATGTTTATATATTATATAGGGCATGTATATTGATTTAGAATGTTATATCATAAATATACATACATTCCTTTTGCTCTTAGTCGTCCAACTCATTATCATGGGCTGCTTGATGAGATTAGATTTGCGCCTGATGATCTACAAGAGCTTGTTCACTCCCTGTCATATGTGTAAGCAGCGCTATATGCGAGTTTACCTTGTTAGTATGTATGTACTGAAATTAATTAATATTATTCAAATTTTGATACATGCAGATACCAGAGGAGCACATCTTCTATCTCTGTAGGTAAGGCTTTGAATTTGTTGATTTTGGTATTTCTTGTCAATTTTATAGACCAGTATGTGCTAAATATAATGTTCTGACAGTTGCTAGGGGGAAGGCAGCATTCGAGGCTGCTGACCCCAGTCCTGGACGCCGCACACGGACGGCACCACGGAGGTTGGGAGAGAGGCCGAGGACTAGGCTCTAGCAGGGCCCATATGAGGTTGGACTCCACCCCGGTGGTTACTTCCTCCGTCTCCAGTGAGCGACGTATCCAGCAGGAACTGGAGAGCTTGAAGGCCACCGTTCAGGAGTTGAATGAGATGCTGGTATGTATACTACTTAATAGTAAAATATAATGTCATATTATAGATATCAACATATCCAATATCAGTACATAGCCTGAGCTTATTTGGTTGTAGACTTATGTTTTATTAATCATACATGTACATATCTAATTAAAATAAACTACAGTTTTCCAAACTAGATATCCAAATGGGGTTTCGAAATAACTCGATAATGATAAGAATTCGAATGTGGGTGTAGGAGCGGGTGGTTGAGCAGGCCCAGGCCTCGGGGATCGATTTTACCGGACAGAACGATCCGAGGCTGCTGACCCCAGTTCTGGACGCCGCACACGGAGGGCACCACGGAGGTTGGGAGAGGCCGGGGATTGGGCCCTAGCAGGACCCATATGAGGTTGGACTCCACCCCGGCGGTTACTTCCTCCGTCTCCAGTGACCGGCATGTCCATCATGAACTGGATAGCTTGAGGGCCAGCGTTCAGGAATTGAAGGAGATGCTGGTATGTATACTACTTTATAGTAAAATATCATTTCATATTATATACATATCAACATATCCATAATTAGTACGTAGCTTGAGCTTATTTGGTTTTAGACTTAAGTTTGATTAATCATACATACATATGTAATTGAAATAAACAACGCTTTTCCAAACTAGATATCCAAACAGGGTTTCGAAATAACTTAATAATGATACGAATTCGAATAATAAACAGTTCTTACACGCTTCTTACACACGTTATATCCAGACGCGACAAGATAGATCGGCCGAGCCTCCACACGCATCTCCTTCGGCTGCGGCTCCGCAAGCCACTACATCGGCTGCGGTTCCGCAGACAGCTCCTGTAGCTCCACCGCCCACTCAGACTCCCGCAGCCGCGGCTCCGCAAGCGACTACCTCGACGGCGGCTGCGCAGACCACATCGCCGGCTCCACATGCCGCTCAGACTCCCGCTCGCGACGAATTGCAGAGTTTATTGACCGAGGAGCAGGCGCGCGTTATTCTATCGTTATTCAGAGGTGGAGCTGGACCGAGCTAGGGTAGATTTTTGGTTCTTTTTTTTTGAAACATGTATTTATTTATATCATACACATTGTACTACATTTTGAAACGATATTGATATTGGTTTGTATTTATATCATATTCAGTTTTTGTGTTTCTTTTGTATATTATATATATGCGTGAGATGTGATTATGAATACTGCAATATATGATTTGATTGATGTATATATTATTGTGCACAGGGCGGGAAAAAATCAAGCGGCCCATTTTAAAAAAAAATTACAGACAATATGTACCTACGGATTAATCCGTAGGCACACATGTTACCTTTACGGATAGGTCCGTAGGGGCAAAATATCAGCAGTAACTGATATTTCCCCTAGATCTCAGTGCCAGGGGGTTGGGAAAGCCCCTACGGATATATCCGTAGGGACCTCTGACTCTCCCCTACGGCGTTATCCGTAGGGGCAAAATATCAGGAATCCTGAATTTGTGCCCCTACGGAAACGTACCTACGCATATATACGTAGGGGGTAGTGCATGCCCCTACGGGTATATCCGTAGGGCCAAGTAATTTATTAAAATAAACCGTAAATAATATAAAATCTTATACCCTACGGCTTAATCCGTAGGGGAAACTAGACCTACCCATATATCCGTAGGGGCAAGAATTTAACCGTAGGGGCAAGTTCAGGGCCTCAACTTGCACCTGCGGCCTTTGCACCTACGGGGTGTTTTTTCGCCCCTATGTATATATCCGTAGGGGCAGTGGGTTGCCCCTACGGATTTATCCGTAGGGGCAACCCTTCTTTGTAGTAGTGAGAAAGGGGAAGTTGACAAGTATAAAGCAAGGCTAGTAGTAAAGGGGTATGCTCAGCGGTATGGTGTTGATTACACAGAAGTATTTGCACCGGTAGCTCGCATGGAGACTGTACGTTTGGTGATTGCTTTGGCGGCACAAAAGGGGTGGGCTATACATCAATTAGATGTAAAGTCTGCTTTCTTACATGGAGAATTAATTGAAGATATTTTTGTTGAGCAGCCCTATGGTTACATTCAAAAAGGGAAAGAAGAGAAAGTGTACAGGTTAAAGAAAGCTCTTTATGGGCTCAAACAGGCTCCTCGTGCTTGGTACAGTCGTATCGAAGCATATTTTCTGAAGGAAGGCTTTAAAAAATGTGATTATGAGCATACGCTTTTTATTAAGCGGAACAAAGAGGGCAGCATGCTCATTGTAAGTTTATATGTTGATGATCTTCTCTTTACAGGGAACGATGAGCTGATGTTTACTGAGTTTAAGAACTCGATGAAGCTTGAGTTTGATATGACGGATCTCGGAAAAATGAAGTATTTTTTGGGTCTTGAAGTCTTGCAGAAATCTAGTGGAATCTTTATTTGTCAAAAGAAGTATGCAGAGGAGACGTTGAAACGTTTTGGGATGAACGAAAGCAATTCAGTTCGAAGTCCAATTGTTCCTGGTTTCAACCTTTGCAAGGATGAAGAAGGGACCAAGGTGGATAAAACTTACTACATGCAAATTGTGGGCTGTCTCATGTATCTTACTTCAACTCGTCCCGATATGATGTTTGCTGTTAGTGTTTTAAGTAGGTATATGGAGAGACCTACTCAGCTCCATTTACAACTAGCAAAGAGGGTGTTAAGGTATTTACGAGGAACAACTGAGTTTGGAATTTTCTACAAGAAAGGAGGAAGTGATAAACTCAAGGCATATACTGATAGTGATTATGCGGGTGATCTTGATGATAGAAAAAGTACAACTGGAAATGTCTTCCTTTTTGCAGCTGGAGCTGTATCATGGTGTTCCAAGAAACAACCAATTGTAAGTTTGTCAACCACGGAAGCAGAATTCATAGCAGCAGCATCATGTTCCTGTCAAGCTATTTGGTTAAAGAGGTTACTAATGACACTTGATCAAGAAAAGCAAGAGTCAATAGCTATTCAATGTGACAGTAGTTCTGCAATCAAGCTTTCAAGAAATCCAGTTATGCACGGACGAAGCAAGCATATTGATGTTCGTTTTCATTTTCTTCGAGAGCTCGCACGGGAAGGAGTAATAGAACTGATTCATTGCAATACTTCGGAACAGATTGCTGATGTGATGACAAAACCACTCAAGGATGATGTCTTTATGAAGCTGCGTGCAATGCTTGGAGTTTGTGCAGGAAACAACATAAACTAATTTCTTTCAGTATTCAAGAATTTAGTTTAAGGGAGGAATTGTTAGGAATTAGTCAAATAAAATCCCATTTTATTTGGGACTCCTTGCTTTAGAATAGGTCTTCATTAGTTGGAAGATTCCTTATTTGTCGTATTTTCTGTTTTGCTGTAAATGGCTATTTAATGGCCTAAATGCTTTCCATTCAATAGACGATTTTCCTCTCAAATTTCTTTGTGTCCTTTATCAGAACTGGCATAAAATTGTCCGCCTCTTATAGTTTCTTCTTCCCATTAGCCGAATGCGCTGGATAACACAAATTCTAACTCTTGACTTTTCCTTTTATAAATCCACAACACTGGCATGAAGCAGTTCACTGTTCAAATCATTAGTGGTCATCAAGCATGTCAAAATTGGATTTCTTTATTTGGCTACATTATATATGCAGTCATGAACTTTTGTCTCCAAAACAAAATATAAAAATAAAAATTAAAATTAAAATTAAAATCCATCATACATATGGTATTTTCCATTAAATTTTAACAAACTACCATGAGCCTTCCTCCTCCATGATTGGTACACGTCTGCACACTAGCTGCCTAAATTGATCACGGGACTCAAATTCATTCCCCCATTTCAACTTTATTGGTTGTTCTCATTTGATTGAATGCACTACTGAGGATGGTTAGATGTGTTGGAGTCCTGACTATGCGAGGACCATAGTCTTCCATGATGTAATGTAAAGTTCCATTGATTCTTTCCTGTTACGATCGCACCTTAGAGCTCTAAGCAGAGAACTAAACATTCTCTTTGATTATACAAAATATAAAGCCCGCTGCATTATAACTTTATCTTATTCTTATTTATAACTTTATCTTATTCTTATTTTTATTATCGACTATATAGGTTTTTTTGTCATGATATTACTTCCTTTAGTGTTGATGACAAAGCCATATAATCGCTACAATCACAAAGTTTACACATTTATGCCTTCTGCTTTATCGAGTTGTTAAGTGATGATGCCACGAACACAGAGTATTGTAGATAGTGATTTGTCTCGTTGATTAGTTTTTTTAAAAGAAAGAAAGAAAGGAAGGTTCTACGATTAGGCCTCTTGTAATTTCGTTTTCGCACTTAGATTCCTACACGTGAACTTTCGTTCACTATGAGGCCTTCCTTATCAAAGGCGATCCATTATCCAACATTTATTCCATTAGGTACTCAAGCATATCGCGGCGAACAACCTGAATACTTCTTTTTGATTCGTAAAAGAAAATTTCTTTCAGAATTATAATGTAGAACCTAAAAAAGATATTATGTTGTGTTTTCTGATTGGCAGTGGTTGTTCCTAATTTCTTTGTTTAACATTGTTTTCAGGTAATACAGGAAAACTTTTTCATGTGTTCTTACAATGAAGAAAAGACGGGTCTCTTCATGAAGGAGATTGTATTAGGATGCGAAAACTCGCTTCTATAACCATTTCCTAATAAGTTATTATAACTTGGCTATGGCTGCTTCTCTCGATCAAGAAAAAACAAACTCTAAAGTGAAAAATGCATATGTGAATGTTTGCATCAAAGCAGTGAACTATTTAATTATAACAAGATGTTCATTTTTTCAGAGAAAAATTGGCTTCAACTAAAATAGACTTATTTCTTCCTCAGTTTACTCTTGTTCCTATTGTTGTTTACTGGTACAAGGTGGAGGATTTGATGCATGTTAAGTGCAAGTGCCATTATAAATCAGATTAATTCATGATTATATAATCATAATATGGAATTATAAATGGCTAAAAGCTAGCACATCATCAAATCTTTTCCCCGGAAGAGGTTGAAAAATATTCCTTCAAAAAAAAGATCTTCATTATAACAAAGCTTCTAAACTCTGTTAACTCTTCCAGGATCTCAAGAATCATTCATATGCACCAAATATGAAAAAGCATAAGGTGTTTCTATTCTCTCGCCTTAACAAAACAGACATGAAAAATGTTGATTTTACAGGGTAATTCTCATACAACGCACAATTAAATGTCGACATCGAAAGCCGAATTAATCTAAAACTGCCAGAGCTAAAAACTACCAAAACCTATAACATTAACACATGAAGCTACCACCCATCTCTATCAATAAGCTTAAGCCCCCAGCTCATATCCTCACAATGTATCACATGCGGGACCAATGCACCCGTATCTGTCCCCCTCTTCACCTTGCAATCATAAAACGGCGGAGCATGAAAACACGGTTCCATCGACACGGCTCGGCCACATGGCGGGTCTGGAGCCGTTTGATTCTCAGGCTTCACCAGAATCCAAGGCCTCAACCCTCCGAGCCCCTGAGCTACATATCCAAATGTAGACCAAGAGCTCGTCACCAAATCATCGGAAAAACTTAACAAATACATTTCGGCCCACGCTTTCATATTGTGCATCTTCTTCTCTGTTTGCTGATACCCCTCGTGACTTGGTTGGTACACGGAAATTATTTCTTTATTTACATTTGGGTTCTCCCAATACATGTTTCTGATAGTCTCGAAGTATCCAGAGCTTAAAGAAGTCATTAGAACAGCTTTGGATTTTTTGGAGGATTTATCTGGAGTAATTTCTTCGTATTTATTGATTTCTGGTAGCAATTTTTCCCTATGGGTACATGCAATGATCTGGTCTAGCACATGTGGGAACGGGCCTGTGCCAGTGTCAAACACTCTAATTTGAATGCCCAAAATTTTGTCGGATTTTGATAGATAAGCTTCATAGTATCGAGTTATTAGACCCCACACTAAGTTTGTAGGGTGGAAAAGATAACGGCCCACGTGATGAAACACAGTGTCTCTTTGAGGAAATAACCGATGCAATTCATCTTCGTATTTTGGGATTAGGAAGAGAGATGGAACAAAATAATTGTCCGATCTCAAAATAAGCCAAGGGACCTTTTCGAGGGAAAGTTGGTCGTCTTCACAAAAGAAGAGCTTATCAAAGTCACCATAATCATGAGCTAGATGGAGATAGACATGAGAAGGCGAAGGATTTTCTTTGAGGACCTTGTCCTTCACCATATTTCCGTAGCTATGTGGCGAATTTTCGTTAAATGTATTAACAGGGTTCAAAGGGAAATCCAAAGGAAGTAACCATGAAGTCTCAGGTAATGGTTCACAGAAGAGGCCGGTCATGTCAGCGCCTCGATCAATCAATAAAATCCTATCGGTGAGGAGAGCATAGAGAAATGTTGAAGCGAGAGTAAGTATCCTGTTGCCTAAGCCACTATATGATATCCAAACCACATAGTGGCATTCAGTAGTTTCGGTGGTATGACCAGATTTAAGCTGATGTATCGTATTATTGTACAGTTCGGTGTTTGGGCCGCATTTTTTGTGGAGAGCTTCGTAGTTCCGTAGCTTTTCCAAGAGATATGGAGAAGGTGAGTGCGGCGATGCTTTACGATATAAAGCTGATTGATATCTGCTCAAGCAGGAAGCTTTGTTAAACCCAGAAGCAAGGAGACCTCCGAGAAGTGGGTCTTTTGGGGCGTTGAAGGAAGCAAAAGAAGTTTCTTCAGAATCTGAGAAAAAAGAAGGAGAATTACAAACAAATTTGTGAGGCGCAACAAATACTCAAAAGATAATTCAATGCATTATTTTCACTCAAGCATCCCTCAAAAAATTTATAATTCCAGCAAGATTAGATCCTGTATCTAGCAGCAAAACCTATCGACAATAGAAACAGTTGTACTTACTAGTCAGTACTACCTGAACTCTTAAACTTGAATTTGTTTTATGTATCCAATAGGAGCTTCGAAAATGCTGCAAGACAATCTACGAACACTCCAACAGCTTATTGATTCATTATATTAAGAAGACATCAAATTTCCACTTCAATATCACCATATCATATAGAGATTTTCAAGTCTCTGTCAAGTAAAGGCCTAAGTTAACTTTCTCAAGCTTTGGGCTAATTAATTACGGATAAATTTGCTTACAACAACAATAGAAACAACAAAACTTTATCCAAGCTTTTGGGTTGGCTATATGAAGTATGAACCCTTTTCTTTCATTCTACTCTATCAACGGTTGTTTCTTTGATTAAAATGACAACATTAATTTTTTTACAGCCTCCTCTATCCATTTTCATTGATTTCTACCTTTAGTTCTCGTTGCACAATTAACTACAATTTTGTTACTTCTACTAACTAAAGCATTTACTGACCTTTGTTGCCAAGGTTGTAAAAAGAATTAGGTGGTGCTAAACAGTAGGGGTGTTGCATAGCGTCTAGGTGCCTAGGCGTTGACTAGCCAGTTTCACATATTTTAAGTAAATATGTGCAAAAAAAAAAAGAAAAAAGAAATGCATGTCTATTAAAAATATAAGAAAATGGAAATATTACTTCGTGAATTAACATATAAAATACAGAAAATGACGAAATATGTACAAAATTACTTGATAATAATTAAAAACCATCAAGTTAAATAACAATATATAAAATGCTTAGAAGCTGCTTATTTACTATCTAGGCAGACTAATTCACTTAAAATTTGGGCTAAGCGCTACAACCACTTAACTCCACCGAGTAGCCCAGAGTGGTTCTTATTTTTTCTTTCTCCAAAACTATGTTTGTTGCACATGCGCAAACCATCTCAACCAATTCTCCCGAATTATTATTGGGAGCATTCTAACTTCTACTACACTATCCTTGGTTCCACTCATCCATATCAACAATTGCATTTCAGCTACATTCATTTTTATTTGGATGTGTTAATTCTTAGGGACCAATATTTTACACCCTAAAGCAACACTCACCTATAAAGCTAGTCGTTTCCTATGTCATTCACTTCTACAAAAAAGAATCAATCACACATGTATATCATGTCCATGTTTCACATGCAATCAACAAACATGAACTTGACCAAGCTTCTGAAGTGCCAACTGGACTGATTGTTGGCAAGAAAAAGATTAAAAAAAATTATAGATGAATTATGAATGTGAAATAGAAGATAAAAGAAGAGATGAAATTAATTATGGTGACGTCTACAGCTTTGTCGGAATCCTAATTGATCCTAAAGAATCAAATTATCATAGACATCTACTGATCTACATAATAGATATTACAGTAGATTTGTACATGTGATAGCAATGGGGTGCCGACAGAAATTATGATGTGCTATCTCACTGGCAAACTCTCATGAGTGCCTCCACTTTCAGACATTACAGATTCTTCCAAACCCCAAAGCTAAATTATAGAGTAAGATATTAACTAAACTACAGTATCCACAGAAACAAAACTTCTATGTTTAAGAATGATGATTAATAGTTTTTGTGGGCAGTAAATCAGGTGCATCATGCTTTAAGCTCGGTAATTAGTTTCAAGGAAACAAAGTTAAATGGGGTAAAATGAAACCAAACATATGAGGACGTTCTTTTCATCTGTTTGGTTCTACGCTGAAATTCGGAAGAAAGTTTACAGGAAAGAATATAACGGAAAATAGTTTTCAGCAGAGTAAAAGTAAGGAAAAGGATATAGAGGCCAGCCAAATCCTGTTGGAGGCTATCAAAGTCTCTGCTTTGGCTATAAAGATCTCGACTATATCAACATCATATCAAGATTGCTTCAGCAATTAGTTTTTGATTATCCTAGCTAGTAACACGTAAAACTATATTAAAAAAATGTGATTTTTATTTCCTTCCTTCTTTCTCACTTTGATTTACAAACGTACATGGACCAAGGAGTTTAATTTAGAGATCAAAACTTTTCTAGATGATCAATCACAAACATTATACAATGGACCCAATTGCATCAACATAAAACGATTATGATCAAACGAAATCGACGAGTGGAGCAGATCTATTCAAAACCCTAATAACAAAAAACGGCACTTTCTAAGCTCAAATGAATGCAAATCATCAGACGAACCTAGAAAATGGCAATAAAAAAAGGCACCTTTTTCAGTTCGCGCTTCAAAATCCCCCATTTCAGAGACCCCATTAAGCTGATCAAGCGGCATGATGCGATGGGAGCCAGAGACGAAGTCGAGAAGAGGAAGAAGAACCATGAATCCAACCAGCAAAAGGATCAATCGAAGCTTACCTGAATTGGGTCTCTTCTCCATTGGAGCTCGAGGCTCCTCCACCTCCAGATCAATGGAGCCGTCGCCGCTGCTTGGAGATGGTTGCGGCTGCTGCCTTCGGATCCGCTTCATGTCCATCATCGCCTCTTGGTCGACGCCGAAGATTTCATCATGGGTTTTTGTGGGTTTGATTTGGGGAGAGAGAGAGAGAGAGTGGTGCTCTTCCTTGCTCTAGTTTTGTTGTGCTATTTGAGTCAAACAACCGGCTGGAATCAGACCGATGGTTACGGGCAATTTTTTCCCTGTGCCTGTCATGTATTTTCGAAACTTGATGGGCTCCATATTTTCATCTGTTTCTAATTCTTGTCTAGATCTATACGTCCGGCATATGAAAAAAATTCTCATACTTATGGGCCGATGCTCGAGACAATAGATCTGTTTTCCTTGATGTATTGAGTCGGGATACCTGGAGTTTATTTTTAAACAGGGTTTAAAAAATTTAGAACGGATTAAAATACAGTTATCTTAGGTTCAAAATGAATAGTCAAGAAATCTAGAAAACTTGACTCTATTTCCAATCAGGAATTTGATCTTCTTTATATGTCTTTCTTTCAATTTTTGCATATCTTTTGTAGGAAGCAATATTCACCCGACAACGGATCTAATATGTCTGTTGTTACGAGATGTTAGCGTTGGGATTATAAGGAATAATTCGATTTACAGAGTGCAGGATAGCAAAGGGGATGAGATTTTTGGGACAACCCGGTAAGGTCCATACGCTCTCTCGTAACATGGCATATGCATTGGATACAGGGAGGATTTTTTTTTGGGCGTTGGGGGAAAACAGGATGGTCCATGAGCGTCTTTTGTGCGAGGTGGGGGTGGGTGTTTAGATGGATGATTAAGCACCTGAGGATCCAAGCATGAAAAATCAGAATGAAAACACTGAAGGCTATAAAACACAGATATGCCTAATGAATAATTCTTCTGAAATTTGATTTGTTCAATTTTTTTTTTTGCTGGGAACCATTAGTATATACTAATGCAGCCTTTTTGAAAAATCGAAAAAACCAACACTATATTGAGATAAAAACTGAAAAAATAAAATAAACCCATGTTAGTAAAGGAAAATAGTGATTTCCTCTGCATGCCTTTTTCTATTTTTTGGTAATTTAGGGTATATCTGCACGTCTCGATGGCTAAATTGCCGTAATTAACGGATTCGGAGTCCTCGCTATTCTCACCCCATGCTATTCCCGGTATGAATATTAACTGCCCATGATTTTCTGATAAAAAAATCAACAGTCATGATCGGTTGTCAAATATTATAAAATAGAGACTTTATTGTTGATGTTTTCACGTCCAATGGATGGACCGTCAGGATGCATCAAGAGCACCCGAACAGCAGGGAGAAGAATTTCCAATTTCATAATTAACGAAATCACGGCCCTCTTTTGTCCACCATCATCTTTGTTCTCTCTCTCTCTCTCTCTCTCTCACACACACAACGATCTTTGTTCTTTCCGCCTTCTCTCTCTCTCACACACACACACAACGATGACCTTTTCACTCTCCTCAGCATCCCCAAAACCCTAATTTTTTTCGTTTTCAAAATCCCAATCATGTCCATAATCCCCAGCTCCAATCCTCTCTCTTTCCTCATCCCCAATCCCAACCCCAACCCCAATCTCAAACCCAAACCCCTATTCCTCCGCCTCCGTGCCGCCGCCAACGCCTCCTCCTCCTCCGACGCCGGAGCTCCCTCCCCTGGATGGTTCCGCCCACCCGCCAGCTCCCCGCCCATCCGCTCACCCTCCACTCCCAAAGCCAAAGAAGAAAGCAAGAAAGATGATTCTAACAGCAACAGGAACAAGAAGAAGAAATGGTGGTGGTGGTCTCGAGACAAGGAGAGCTATTTGGTCGATGATTCCGAGCCACTTCCGCTTCCGATGACTTATCCTGACACGGCCCCGGTGACGGCGGAGGAGATCGACAAGCGGCTTCTCTGTGATCCGCAAGTTGAGGTTCGTGCTAAAAATGGCATCTTTTGCAATCAGTTGGGACGATTTGGTTTTGCAAAAACTGTGTTTGAGGAAATGCCTGAATGATCAGTTCGCCTTTCATTGTAATAACAGCACGACCGATGTGTGTTTGACAGAATGCTTTAATAGTCGGTTCTCTACTTATGCCTACACCCTAGCAAATTCGTTGTCCTTTATCAATTACGTGCAGCACACTTGTTCTGGTGTTATTAATTGAAATCAGCTTTCATTTTAAAACCCCATTCATGTATGGATATAAATAGTAGTAGAGATGATATATTCATGGTTGAATAATTCTGTGTTCGTTTATTTGTGGTAGGATTGCAAGGAGGTGGTTTACGAGTGGACGGGCAAGTGTAGGAGTTGCCAGGGGACGGGGTGGGTTAGCTATTACAGTAAAAGGGGGCGAGAGACTATCTGCAAGTGCATTCCTTGTCTTGGAATCGGTAGGTGTTACTATCTTTGTTTGTTTATTTTCTGTTACTTTTCAGCTTATAACTGTTTGTTTAAATCTATTTCATTTGGGGTTGGGATTATCCAAAGATTTGTGTCATTGATTATCATTATATTGATTTTGATTGAAACATGAGAAACACTTGGTTGAGTTTGCACTGTATTACCCATTCTTACTGAAACTAGATACAAAAGTTACATTAGGACAAGATGCTCAATTAGGAACGTGCCTGATGTTCTACAACTGTTTTTCTCATCTGACCACCTCTTTGGATTGTTCAAGGTGGTAATGTAGTTCAATATTTCCTTGTAATGAAGACATCTTAACCTTAAAAATCAAGCATGTCTAACAATCTCTGGTCTACATCTAAATAATTCAAGTTCAGCGTCATCACACGCTAGTAAACCGTATTCTTGACTGGCGTGGCAAGGTGATTAATGTGATTTGATCATCTTCTATACCAATTATAGAAGGCTTCTCTGCATTGACGATGATAATTTTCCTATAGGTAGAAGTATAGAATGGTGTATATAGATGTTAGTGTAGAGCTTTTTAATATCACGGACACAAAGATTGCCATGCTATTGATTGATTTGATCATTAGTGGCATCGACATCACAAGCTGCAAATTGGAAGAAAAGATGGCACCCCTAAATTACTTTTCCAACCTTTTTCTACCGCACATTGTTTCTGATTCAAGAAAGATTTAGTTACTTTAAAAGGCAGAAAAAGAATGAGAGGTATTAAAGAACAAGCAATTGCAGGGATAAATGGAGAGAGTATGAAGACACAAGAACTTGAAAACATGAAGAAGCAAAATGTGCCAAACATATGACTAACGAAGAATAGATGGAGCAAAAGATTGACACGGTCTGGCCTAGAACTCATATATTTGTTTTTTCTAATAATCAAAAGAGTTAATGTCCTTAATCTACTTTGTAATTAATGATCAATAGATAGAAATAGGTTTTCATGATAACTTGGTCTTAATTTAGTGACTAGTAGCTTTAACTATTAAATGAAATAAGCTCAGCTCGTAAAATCTACTTTCAATGCCCTTTACATTTTCTTATTTCATGTGTTTAATCTACTTTAAAATGGTCAACTATCAGGCACCACAAACATTCACACATAGATACATAGATGACCAGTTCCTGCTATTACAAAACGACCATTACATTTAATTGGGGAGATTTTTTTTAATATATCAACCCCCAAACTCAGATAATTCAATATCTCACCCCTAAAACTTTGAAATTTTATATTTCATCCTCAAAAATTTTAAGTGATCCAAAATTTTCCCCACGATTACTTTACAGTGGAATATTCGCTAACATCCTTTAACGGCTATTTTAATGACCAAATTGCCCTCAAATTATCAACTTTGTCCACAAGTTGGGGATACATATGAGTTAGGATTTTCAATATCTCTAATCAGGTGTTTTTCAATTGTTAACAACCTATTCAAAATATATGAAATATATAGAATGTGTAGTATAGATTAAGGTAAGGAAAAAGCCCTTATTTTCAATATTTTAAGGGATAAATGGCTAGTTGCTATAATGTTTTTATTTTTCCAATATCCTGCCAAATATAAAATATTCACTAAATCACTAAATTATGGCAAGAGAGTAACAAATTTTGTAGCATGACAAAAGAGACACCAATGGATTGATGTGCTTTTTCTTCAATAGACCATTATAAAGAGCATAACCAAATGAAGAATTACTAAGCAAACTAGGGTTTCTAGAGCCGAGAAATGACAACTTAGCACCAAACTTTTGGTGTTTGAGAAGCCAAAAGTAAGGATGCAAGAGGAGAACAAGATGAGAAATGAGTGTTAGAACGATTTTATCCAATTTATTCGGTACCTAGATTAGCTTTAGCTAACTATTGTTACCACTTACTAGCCGAGTGTTAGAACGATTTTATCCAATTTATTCGGTACCTAGATTAGCTTTAGCTAACTATTGTTACCACTTACTAGCATCGGTTTTGGAGATTTTGGGTTACAAAAAAGTTTTGAGTTGGAATATAGAATTTTAGAGTTTTGGGGGTTAGGGTGATATATTAGAAAAATCTCTAAATCAAATCATAATTACATGAATATTAATGACCCAATAATTTGCGATGTGGAGACATGTTAAACAAAGAAAAAAACATGACTAGATCTTCGAAAAAGTCTTTGTTTATAGTCGACTCAACTTGTCAAACTCAAATCATTTCATAATCTTCTTGTGAATACCCTCTGGAACGCTTTGATATAAGTTTTGCTGCTCTGACATTATATATATTTTTAAATATTTAGAAACTTCTTGTGCGTGTGCGCGCGTGTAAATTAATTAATCCTTTTCCTTTCTTATAAATAATTCACCATTTGAGGGGAAATAGGTTCTCTCTTTCATGTAGTGCTACATGATCCAGTTATATCAATTATATGCCACATGATAAGGTTATATGTTATGTGTCAATGGAAGCCATGCATAGTACAAATGCATGCTACAAACATGTAAAATAACGCAGGGGGTGTATTTATGAATATGTGTATGTGTTTATCTTGTCGTTTACTGTATCTTAAAATGCCAATTCCTTGTCTTAAAATTATTTGGAATCAGCTCTGTTTTTCTAAATAGAAGGTGGTATGTGGCTATGTTAACTGAACTCGTTTGCACACTTCCTTAATCGTTGATGTCGTCTTCTTACTCCTTCAGCACTCACATCAATTTTCTTCTATCATTATCTTTGCTTGATTTTCTTCAATAAACTTACTTTCTTAGCTTTCTGGACGATTCATGTATGTTAGACTTAGATCAGTCTTTAATGGCCATATCTTCTCGTTCACCAGCTACAAACTCATGCACTATGTGGTAGCCTCCCCTCCCCCCAACCCCCCCTCCACCCCCCAACCCCCCCCCCCCCCCCCACAAAAAAAAACTCCAAATCCCAAAATAAAAGAAAAAAGAAAAAACTAGAAGCTACTGAAAGCAGTCCGATCTGAAATTTTGTTTAAACATTGTTTAGGGACATTTTCTTTGAAGATGTTAGTACCCATCAGATTAAATATTTCCTCTTTTTTCTCCTCTTCTTCTTTTTCTTAAACTTCCCTCTTTTTCTAGTCGCCATTTTCGTCTTAAGAAGAGGGAGATGTTTTAAAACCACCATGTTCAGTAGATTTCCTGCCTACAAGTTGGTTTATAACTTCTGTTGCAAATCCAATATGTTTCTGTCCAACATGAAGTTAGTAGGTCGATGCCACGTCTACAGTTGGTCATAATTATTTTCCCCTGGAGCCTTCCCATTATCCAGTGTTCCTATAGATGACAATTACTTTTCTCTCTGTGGCAAATGCCTCCATGATGACGATGGTTACTTTTCCAGTCTGCCTAAGAGCTTCATGGATTCCATATCCGAGTAACTTGATAGTCTTCTTTTTGAACTGCTTTATGGGGAAGAGGCTGAGGTGTTGAGGCAGTTCCTGACATGTACAAGGATGAAATGTTGAGGCTGTTCCTGAAGTTTAATCCCATTTTTCATTGGAACGCTTCTCAAAGTTCCATCTCACCATCAACTCATAGATGCCTTCTACATTCTAAACAAACACTTTTAAACTTTTAATATAAGACCAAGAACAAGTTAACTCTATTCACATAATCTCATAACTAAATCCTTTTCTTTGCTACATATTCTATTAAGTCTTTCACATATTACCCAAAGGATATATCTCTGCTAGCTTTCCAGTACACCATTTAAAATGGGAATTCTACACGTTGCATTTTCTTTTATGCCATATTTTCTTATTGATTGGGCACATGCTACCCCATACTTGTCTCTGGACTGTACAATTTCTGTTTCTTTCCCTTGCAGTGCAAGCAAGGCAATAGTGCTGGTTAGTCGGATAGCTTTTGGTGGTCACCGAAAATGTCATAGTAAAGCTTTCATAGTTTATTGAATTTGAATAATAGTAGCTTTTTTTTTCCATTTTGTGAATTAAGTAGTAGCACTCTGTGCTCTTAGTGCAGACTGCAGAGTGCTCTTAGTGCAGAATGCAGAGTTCTCATTATTTGTTTACATTGTCCTAGCTCCTCTCTTGTCCATAATCTTCATGCATAGCTGTTTGCACTATAGGGACATTCAGGCATAAAATCTTACAAAATAATTCTTTGAATATTCTCCATAGCTGCGCGCCCTTTTTAGCGGTAAAATGCTTAGATGATGATGATAAATCTTCTGCCGGTTCCTTTTATTAAGGACTCTTGATGCAATTTCCTTTTCATTAACATCCTTTGAGCTATGTTGCTACTTAGCTTAGGCTAATATATGATTTGAAAACTACATTGCAAATGCTTTGCTTATACCTTCTTCTGTTCGTTCGTTTGTTTAGGATATGTTCAGAAAATAACAGCTCGGAAAGACATTGATGTGATGGAAGATCTGGATAATTGAAAACCACCTTGATCAATTGATTATTCTTGCAGATTCATTTTCAAATTGCTTTTACACCTGCTAAGCAATTTCTTCTTCTGATTAATGGCGAGAGATCCATTTCCACTCCAGCGGATATTAATTATCACATTGAGTTACAGAGATGTAGCTTTGTATTTTTGACCTTTTTTTTTGTAATATTACTTGCCAGTGTCATGGCAAAATATAAGCTCATAAATCAGAATCAATAGGGTTGATTTTTTTTCCTAAAAAAATATTGTTAAGACTCTACAGCATGGTTGTCAAGGTTCTGCTTTTGTTTAAAGAAAGTGATTAAGAGGAGAGTGCACCACAAATCTATTGGTTGAAAACTTTAAGAGCTAAACCAAATTGACTCGTCTGTGGGCAGTATGAAATTATCTTTCTTATAGTGGTTTGTCAGGTTCTTAGTTCTCTCTTTCAAGTTGCAAATTTTTAGATTAGAATGCATGGTGTGCAAAGCAATTATTGGTTCGTTGCTCGTGTGGTTTATTGTGTGGTTCAGGTATCAACGACTGTAAGATCAATATAATTGTTTGCCAACAATATTTCTCTTCCTCTGTCATGTTTGTTTTTACCCTCTTCATGAAGCTTTTTCCCCTCAAATGTCGGCCTGAGTTACTGTCGGTGGTGAGGAGAAACCAGAATAAAGAATATATATCGTTCAAGAGAAGCTGCTGAAGGTACACAACAAAAAAAGAAAAAGAATTTTAGTGCCCTCTTTTTCTTCTTTAGCATAAGTAACGCAATTAAAGAAATCCCAAATGGAAGAGAGAAGGAACCAACTTTAATAACTTGCATTCTGAGTTCCATATTCTTATGCTTTTCCTTCTTTTATGGCACCATGCATTCATGAAAGCACAATCCGAATCCTTGGGTTTGAAGTATACTGTCATGTCCTGCTCCAGACAACAATCCTGGTACCCAAGACTCCCTAACTTTATAATTCAAACAAGAATCTATATTCACTGTACAGGGAACAAAGCATATTCCTCAAATTTATTTGCATAAAACATATCTAACACAGGTTTGCTGTGTTAATTTACATCGACATGTCGAAACTCCGAGTTCTAAACTTCCAGTACAACTTAATGAAGAAGCTCCCTTTGAAGCCGGTCAAATGGCTGTCTGTAAAGGACAGGCAAGTCTCTGATTTGATGCTCACCTTTCAGCCCAATGCAGATGAGATGAAGCAAGTCTTTCGTAAGATCGATAAAAATGGGGACGGGAAGATATCCACAGAAGAACTGACGAGTTTGCTCGAGGTTTTCGGTAAGGAGGATGCAGCAGCTGAGGCCAAGTCCATAATCCAGGTTTTTCGTGATTCCGCCTTTAATTGATGATTTCATTTTAAACACCTTCAACCAGGGGGATGTTCTTTAGCCGGATAGAAACAAATTGACACACATGTTGAGTAAATAGTTGGGTTCTCTTAAACGGTCCTTAAACCGAAGCTTGCTTTCGTTGTGAACTTATATGTCGCATTTCAGGTTGTAGACACAAACAAGGATGGATTCATCGATGCAAACGAGTTCATGGAAGTGCACAAGAAGGGAATCGCCACCGGGGACATTAGAAGCGCGTTCTGGGTGTTTGATCAGAGCAAAGATGGACGGATTGATGCAGAAGAAGTAATGGCAGTTCTAAGGAAGTTGGGAGAAAGTTGTACCCTGGAAGAGTGCAGGAGAATGGTGAGGCAAGTTGATAAGAATGGGGATGGGTTGGTTGATATGGATGACTTCATGGCCATGATGACATGCACCATGAAACTTGCTTAATTGTTTGCTTCAAATAAAAATGTACACTTCTTTCTTTCGTTTGGACAAAAGTGGGCACATAAGACCTGTCATTTTCTATGCTGCAAACTGGAAGCATGTATAGGGCCATACGTTCAGCTAGCAGTATTGAAAAAACAAAGAGCTGAAGATGATAACCATATGTGAACTAGATATGAAAACCCTACCAAATTGTGAAACACTGATTAATATATGGATTGGACTATTCACCTCTCCTCTCATGAGGGGAGAGAATCTAGTCCTATTTTTTTCAAGGTTGGATTTGTGATTCAAAGACTGGATGCAAATAGTTGGTTATTGCTGACATCCCATAAAAATGGTGAGAACACCACCCCACTTCGTCCACCATTAAATGAAATGATCCGAGGGTAAGAAAAGTGGAAGCACCAGCTGCCTTTTTCCCCTCTCAGGCAGATACTTTTTCCTCTCACCCACGGGCACACTATTACCTTAGGTTGAGCTTGCAATATTGAAAAGCTTACGAAAGCTGAAGATGATTACCTCAACGCTATGAACTGAATCTGAAAACCCTACTAAATTGTGAAGAATTATCGCTTTATTAGGGCTATATAATTAATTACAAAAGAAAGCTGATTAATTAATGTAGTTTAAAGAAAGAAGCATAGTGATACAAACATAATGTGCAACGTTTCTAATGTGCACAGTACTTAATATATATACATCTCACACATGCATGCATGCAACAATAATGTGCTTACATATATATTAGGGCAATTATTTACTTGTTGCTTCATTAACCAACTGCTTCTTCTGATTGAAGATAGAAACCAACTTTGCCAACATATCCTTACTATCCTCAGTCTCCAGGTTACCCAGAAAATATACATGACCTTCTCCCGCATACTCCTCCTTCTACACATCTCCGTCCCTTCCACTCTGCTCCAGCGCATCCAATATGAACCCCCTCTCCACTTTAATCGGTCATTCCCGCCCGTGACCACAAACGCCTTCTTGCCTCCCAAACCTGCCAAACTCGGCGCCCCTTTGGCTAACGGATTCATCCTTGGATTGTCCAATCTCAAAAACGGACCCATCACTATTCGCCGCCAAAGCAAATATACCACCGCATCCAGTATTATCTCCTTCCCGACTAGTTTTAACCCCCAAAAGAAGGGGCACAACAAAGCCACCCCTTCAATTTTTATTCCTTGCATATGATTACCAGGCAACCGTATTGCCAGATTATGCGTAATGTTGGCGCCTGCGCTGTCTCTGAATATAAAGATGTCACGCCCCGCTTTCCAAAATACGGAATACGAGGGGTTGATAAGGCCAGCCATACTCCTACGGTCGAGAAAACGTCCTGCCGTACTCACACTTCGGCCTCTAGCTTTATGTGGTAATCAGTAATCAATGCACGGGTAATGAGAAATGCAGTCACTAAATCAGAACAGATACAAAAATTAACCAGATAGAGATCAAGGAAGTATAGCGCTGAGTCGCTGACCTAGATATCCGCAATGTCCTCGGGATGCGTCAGGTCCTGGTCCGAGCTAAATCCACTTTTCATTCTGAGCATGCATACTCAGGTCGTCAGAGCGACACAATAACAATAAATATAAATACATATGTAACAAGTGTAATAATGATGAATATGCAACAGTAAGCATGGAGTGATGATATGAGAATGAAGGTGCCAGTACAGGTAAACAATAAAGCGGGTAAACAGTTAGACAGATATATCAGTCAGTAATCAATGCATGTCGCTAAACCTATCAGTCTCTAAGTCTCACTGTCCAGGTCACTAAACCTATCGTCAGTCCAAGTGTGAGAGTCAACCACTCGTGAGTATCCCCACCCAAGGGTAGTGCCCCAGAGGCAAGGGAACACGGGCCCGAGTCGCTCGCTAATAATCAGTAATATCACCCATATAACTCCAGAATCGCTGTGTATGCCGGCAATGGGACTCCCGAGATTCCGTTGAACTCACACTCAAACTACCCCACACCCCGCGGTCTATATCAAACACCAACCATAAACTCAAATACTAGTCGGTCCATGACAAGTCTACGCGAGAACTGGAGACAGGATCTCCATCAAGCATGTCTCGACTGGTACCCAAGACAAATGGACAGTGTTTGGTGCATTATCTATGATACTAATATAAGTGCTCCATAACCGTTCCATTCCAGTTATAGTTACACTTATATATGTCCCATAAATGTCGACAATGCAATAAATCAATAGGGTCCGCTGATTGTATACAAGTACGTGTCACTTTCACTTATTCATTCACGCTTAACCACTAACGTACTTGCCACAATCAAAACACTAATATCTAATATTGGGTAATGTACACGATCACTAAGTTACCAATGCAATGACATCTACATGATATGATGAGGATGCAATAGTTATGATACGAATAAAATATCATTAGCCAGTGTCCTACCACTTGCAAAATTCACTATAATTCATACATGAAGAATTAAGCAAAACAATGTAAAAGGGGTAAGCAGTTTGTTTAATTATCTATCCATCAAAATTGGTTTCGCGTCAATCGGGTTTCAGGTTCTCTAGATATGGCCATCTCAATTTAAGTGTTCACTACTGAAAATCCAGTTTCAGAACTGAAAGTCCGTTTAGTAACACATTTTAATCCCAGTTGGGATCGTAATTAGGAGACACTATAGTTGAACAAAATTTAGGTTTAACAGTTAGGTTTCCAACGCAATTTTCGTATCGGTAATATCCATGGCGTACTGGAAGTTATGCATTGTAAAATGAAGGGGTATACGTTCTGTCCCTGTTTGGGACAGCTATATGTTCTGTTGATTTAAAATATAATTTAAATAGTAAACGACAGTGAAAATGAATGAAATAACTTTCAATGGTTATCTAACAGACTTATCTTCGTTATGGTATATGATTCCGCATTATAACATTTTCATACAGCAGAGTGGAAGTATTACAAAACGAGAATCGACAGCCAGAGCTGCTTCGGACTGCAGTCCAGAGCCGCACTCCGAACCAGTTTCCGTCACCTTCCTAGCATAGAAATAGATTAAAAATATTATGGGGTTCTAGGTCATCGAGTCGGATTCGATATGAGCCCTCGAACGCAACATTCCGATCTGTAATCAATTAACTGTGATTTTTACGAGTTTCAGGTACGGGAAAATTTCAGTTTTACGGGTCAAAAAGGGAATGGCCTATCACGTCATTAAAGACCGTATTTTCCGGCCAAATCATAATACGACGTTAGTTATTACTCGGGCCATCATATGTGATTAGTTTCCGTCAATTTAACGGGGGTTTTCCATTCGGATTTTGTATCGAACACTTACATTACTTGATTCGCAATCGAAATGTATATATGATCTTGAAGTGCAATCGCATTGAAAAGGTATAATTAGCATGAAGCAAGTATTAA
The DNA here is from genome assembly GCA_030015575.1 of Agapanthus africanus. NCBI lineage: Eukaryota > Viridiplantae > Streptophyta > Magnoliopsida > Asparagales > Amaryllidaceae > Agapanthus > Agapanthus africanus. The sequence goes on along the minus strand of JASDDO010000016.1, from coordinate 521,561,695 downwards.
ACTTGCCTGACGAAGTATCGACGATAGTACGGCAGCGGCAATGGCGCGATCGCGACACGCGCGCGGCACGGTAATGACGATGGCGGGGCAACACACGGCACGGGCAGCAAATGGCCAGGTTTGAGCTTGGCGAGCTCTGGCGACGTAGCACGACAGTGGATTTGGTGTTAGCTTTGCAGTGGAGGAGGCTCGGGGATAACGGCGGTCAGAGGAAGCTCCGACGATCCAGGGACGACCTCGACGAGGTGGGGAGTTCGGGTGACGGCGAGAAGAGGTTGTGAGGGGGCCGGCCTCGATGGAAAGATGAGGCAACGGCTGTGGTGATGCGGGGAAGAGGCCAGCAGGCGTCAAGTGCAGAGGGGGTTGGCCGGCGGCGACTCAAGGGGTGGTACGGCACGGAGAGGGCTGTAAGGTGGTGGCGCTGTCGAGAGAGGTTGAAGAGCTCGGTTGCTGGAAGTCCGGGTGCTGGGTGGAGTCGATGGAGGTTGCAGAGGTTGCTATGAAGGGGCTCGGGCGAAGTGATCGGGGGTTGAGGGAAAATGGGAGCTCGGCTATAGGTTTTGGAGAGAGGAGAGAAGCTTGGGTCTAGGGGATCTCGTCGTGAGGTAGAGGAGGAAAGGTGTGGGTCGAGGAGAGGGCCGGTGGTGGCGGAGAAGGCGACAGAGGAGGTGCAGGCGAGGGTTGCAGGGGCTCAAGTCGGGGTCTCGCGAGGTAGTGGCGAGGTGACTGAAGAGGAGCGAAGAAGGGGAGATGGAGAAGAGGAATGGAGGGAGGAGAGGGTGAGGTCGGGAAGATGAGGCGAGGTCGAAGGTTCGTCGCGGTCGGGAACTTGGGTGATGGCGGTGGTAGTCGTGTTGATGGGAGGAGGTGGGGTTGAGTTGGGGAGGAGAGAGTGGAGCAGAGAGGGGGGTCGTCGTGGGGCGAGCGCAGGTCTGGGGAAAACGGGTGCGGCCATTGGGCATGGGCGCGGGTCGTGGGGGAATGAGCGAGAGAAGCGGCGGCGTTGAGGAAGTGGGCGCGAGTCATGGGGAGAGCGAGTCGTGGGGAAGCGACTGTTGGGGTGGTGGGTGCGAGGCGTGGGCGCACGCGCGAGAAACGGTCGCGAGGGGGAAAATGCGGGAAAACAAGCGAAGAGAGGAAGAAGAAGGGAGTGGGGAGCGGGCCGGGTCGGGTGAGGGGAAGGGTTTTGGGACGGGGTTCTTGGGCTGGGCTTGGGGCAGAGGTAAAAAGAATTTAAAAGAAATGGGAAAGGAATGTGCTGGGTTTGAATTAATTGATTAGGAAGAATTTGGGAAAATAAATATAAGGGGTTAGGGTTTAATAGTTAGGGTTAGGAAAATTAGATGAAAATTAATTGGGAAAATAGAAATATTTAAGTAAATAAAAATTTGTAATCTTGTTTAAAAATATGGAAATAATTAAAAAGGGACTGGGTATTACATCATACCCCACTTATATAAATTTTCGTCCTCGAAATTTAAAATAAATGATAAGCTATAAATAATATGCGAGAAGCCACAAAATCAAATACTACTATATAGTGATCTACGTAGAAGCAGCTAGATAAAATTATAATCTTATAAACACACACACACACATACATACATACGTATATATAAGAAATAGCGCAGCTAAAATAATAAGCATAAAGCATAACCATTTATAATGACAAACTATAAGCACGATACCAGGGAAAATAAAATAACAATAATAAACGATAGTGAAGGATTTGCCGATAAGCTAAAATATTTTAGAAAGAATATCGATCAAGCAATTTAAAATAACTTGAGGAAACTCACATGGTGAAATAAGAGAAAAACAAAATAGTATGTGCGATATACGTTTGCACTATTAAATGCGAAGAATAGTAAATCGTTTTAGAATAAGTAAAACGGAAGTAGTCAATAACGCGAATTTTTTTTTTGATAACAACAAGATAAAGGAAACTAAATTTCGAATAGCAAACGTCAATGAATATAATCATAGTGATAAGAAATAGCATTAATAATGTATAGGGGCTAGTCAGGGTAGGGATTGCAATGGAGTATGGCCCATTCGAAAGGTCGGAGTGCGATACTTTAATCTGAATGTTGAAGAGGCTAGGGTCAGGTCAGCACAAGGTGCAAGGGTGAATAGTAATGAATCTCGGAAGGGAAAGAAATTTATTGGGGAGGGAAAACAGTCAATACATCATGCGAATCAATACTCCAAAAGATTAGCGAACTCAGAAACTTTATTATTATTATTCCAGAAAATTTTAAACAAGGCATTCTCGAAAGATAAAAGGTGGCCTTAAGTTATACATAGATTTATTTGGCCAGAGGAAACAGAAGATAGATCATGTCAATCGTGGTTATGGAAGTTCAGCAGGTTACGATAAGCTCGCGCGCTAAGATAGGGGCGTCCATTTCCATAGCGCTTCGCAGGAATTGCCACTGAAGGTTCTTCTGCCACGGGGTCTTCTCCTCCTGGTCCTTCTTCCTCGGCTGGAGCTTCTTCATCGTGGTATGCTTCCACGTGATTCACTTCTTCTAGATTTTCTTTCACGGGATTTCCTTCCACTGGATTCTCTTCAGGGTCTTCCTCTCCTGGATTTTCATCCACCGGGTTTTCCTCGGGATCTTCCTCTATCTGGTCGTCTTCGGGGTCTTCTTCTTCGTTGTCAGAGTCGCTGATCATGTCGACTTCTAGAGCTGCGACTCTCTCGTCCTCGGAATCGCTGTTTCCGAAAATAACCTGTGGGCCGTTGATCTCGTCATCTGAACTCACCAGCATGCAGTCCAAGGAAACGCAGGATCGAGTGTCCTCATCGATAAGCGGCGCTGCTCCAGGATTGGCCATGGCCTGAAAAGAAAGAGTCATGATCAGACATTGGAACACACCAAGAAAATAACCAATGATATGGAGCACAAGGAAGATATACGGTAGGTAAGGACCGAAAATCAAAATTTAGAATACTGATGCAACAAGCAGTATAAGGAAAATGAGTGGCAAGGGGGCGATACATACATCACAACTCACAATTTTATTGCATTCAAACTAGAAAGTTCAACGGATACAAGATTTTAAACGAAAGGAAATATTTACAAAAGAGTGACAATATATATATATATATATATATATATGAAAGAAGAAAAGATGATAATTCTTCGTTGATATCTTGACCGCTGCATTCTCGTCAAGTGAGTGGAATCCTGCGCTGGGTCCGTACTATCCTCGAAGTTCAAACTACGAAATAACCAAGTCACTTAGCAGTAGTGGAGAGTGTAGACGAATCTCCTCCTTGCGGCTCTTTCCTTCTAGGGCAACCATTGACAGGATGTTCGTCGGATCCACAAATCAGGCATTGCCCCTTAGCCCTGCGGCAGTCTTTCTGAAGGTGTCTTGGTCTCTTACAGTATCCACAGCATTGAGCTCTCCGCTGCTTCCGTTGCTGAGGAACAAATGGGTACTTCATCTTCACATATTTTCCTTGTTTAACAGGGGTTCCCTTACGATTGGAGGCTTCCGCTGGTGTTTGAGCCATTTGTATTCTTAGTCCTTCAGCTAAAAGGTCGTTCGTTCGCTTCTGGGCTTCCTTCAAGCCTTGCAGTACATTCAAAATCTCCGCGGTCTGACCTTGGGGAGTGGAGATAGAAGAAGAGTCGTTAGAAGAAATTGTCCTGAAACAACAAATTTAGGACGGCATAAGGTACAAGTGTCACGCCCCGCTTCCCAGAGTACGCTAAGGTAGGCACGTGACATAGCCAACCATGCTACCTATGGATAGGAAAAATCCTTCTACAGTCACATTACGGCTGTAGAGATATCAAGAACAGGAAAGTAGACTAAACTATCTAGTACATGTCCATGAGCCAGAATAAATGAGTCAAGAAATAATATAGTATGCGGAAGCAAAGGATCAAATGAACACCTGGAAAGTAAGGCTGGATACCAACAGGATCCTTACCGCCCGGTCTAACAGCGACAAAACCCCTGATCAGTCTGCAACAAAGGTAGAGGATCTGGGCCATGCAAAACCCAAACGTCAGCGCGTCATAACATCAAGCAATAATATATAAACAGGGTAGCAAGACGTGCAAGTATGATCATAAAAGGTAAAGCAAGTGTAACAGCAATGTAAATCAGGGCAGTGACAGGTAGTGTGCAGTGAGTAATCTAAACTGGTCTATTGGGTTAAATACTCTCAAGTCTTTGAAATCAATTTGATGAATCGTCGATGTAATTCAATAGTATCCCGTGCATGCCCGGGACCACGGTCTACAGACTCTCGGGCTGAAACCGAGACGTGCCGCTAGGCAGTAAAAGGTAGCAGGTACAGACGAGTGATGTCAGCATCATCACTCCGGGGCTGGCCTAGCCCGTAAGACTGATCAGAACAGGTATCGAACTGTTGAGTTACAAGTCAGGTTTCACCATTGATTTCCCCATACCCCCAAATTATGTATGTCAAGTCAGGTATTCAGTAATCATGAACTAATGCCAACACAGGATCAGGTAAGAGCAGATTTGTCTGGATAGACAACAGGAACGGTTCGTAAGGACTACAGGTTATGTTTGTTGGCATTAGACACAAGATCAGGTAATAGGTAAAGCCATGGTACATCAGGTCAAGCCAGATAATGTATAAAGGTGTCATGTCATGTCAAGAGTGTACGGTACCATGTCATGTCAAGTAGGAAGTGTAACAGGTCATGTCAGGAAGCACAAGATGTCAAGTGGGTGCTCATAATCAAACTAACATAAGCATGTGTATAAATAAACAAGCATGGGTACTATCAGAACAATAAACTGGAACAAATAATATGATATGCAAATAGATATAATTTCAAGGATATGGATGCACAGTTATCGATTAGGGTTACACTTATAGTTCCAATATTAATTAGGATGCAATTTATTAAACATGGAGTGTTAATATCACAGTATTATGTAGTAATGTGATCTATGGATGCAATTATATGTATCTTAAATGCGATGGATGCAAACGGGTATTCGAAAAGTTATAAAACTATAAAATGGTAATGTGGGATGTACACCTAAGCAATATGTGATATAAATATTGATATAATAATATTAATATGGATAGCATATTCAAAGCGATTAATAACTATAAAAGTGGTATTGATTAACCGTGCACAAGAAAGTTCCGTTCAGAAATTCAGCGTCACCATAATTTGTAAAATAGCTTAAAAATAACAAACGTTCTCCAAAAGGGACGTGTCTTATACCAAAACAAAGATAATTAAATAAGGTTTTCGGTTTTATAAGTATAAGCATCTCAGGTTGTCCCTACAAAAAGGTATGAACATTCGAAATTGAAAGTTTGCTGCTGGAATTTCCTTGGACAGCAGTTTAGAGACATTTTCATTTGCATTTTACGTTATTTAAACAATTTATTTTGCAAGTAAATATTTTATAAAGTTATAGTATTCTGAGTTATCTTCGTAACGAACTAAAGAACGTATACTAATGATTTTTCTATGATTTATAATGAATTTTATAAGGTAAGGTATACAGTAAATTTCAGATTTGTCGTATCCGCTTTTTTAACGACGTTTCATGTGTAAACTATAATATTTTCAAATGTATAACATTATAAAATGCAGATTATAAACTAATTAAAGATAATAATAAGAAATATTACGACGATATATATTTTAAATGATATGGATGCAGTATAATGTAATCTAGTATGTCACAAGATAAGTTTTCATGATTTAGATTTAATATGATATAAACGGATGCAAACGGAATATCGAAACGTTATAAAATTAAACATGGGGCACTAGATTTAAACTATAGGTATGGTATTTATTTAAATAGGTATAAAATGAATTATATAGCATGTAGCAAGATTAACTTGCCTAGACGGAACAAGAACGGATGTGTACGGAACGTCCTTCGTCGGCGAAATGTCGCGACGCGCGCACGGTACACGGAACGGTTCCAAACAACGTACGAGAGTGATCACGCAAGTCAGGTACGTTCACTGGATCACTCGGATCATCGGCGACGAGCACGGCTCCGGCGGTGATCACCGAAATCAAGAAATAAGATCAAGAAAAAGAAAGAAGAAAGAAGAAGAAGAAGTAAGAAGAAGAGATTGCGTATTAAATAAGGAAAGAAAAATTAACTAAATAAAATATATATAAATATATATATGCAGAGGGGGGAGAGAGAGAGAGAGAGAAAGGAGTTGTTAGTTTGTTAGGAAATTAGATTTAAAATTTTAAAAGATTTTTAGATTTAAAATTTTAGATAAGAGGTTTCAGTTTGTTAAAGAAATCATATGAAAATATTTAAACTAAATTTTAAAATTAAATAAATTGAATTTTGGCGGGATACAAAAATATTTCAAAACGCGCCCGGGTCGGGTCTAAAAATTCAGATTTAAAATACGAAAAATGTGTACGACTTTCAAAATTCAAAAATGAATGCTCAGGTAACGAAAATGCATACCCCCAAGAACGGATGCACGTACATGCGCGTAGCCATCCAAACACGTTCGTTTCACTGAACGGGACGAGAACAAGATGCGCAGATGCTACTACGGGGTTAGGGGTATCATGCAGGCTATGAAATGCAATTTTAAATTATTTTACATGATCTAAAATGTTATATGGTAAAATATGCAATGCCAGGTAAAATGCCAGTATGTAGTATACATGAGATGCACGTGTCTATATAACAACTCAGGGTAATCTATAAATATGAATCAAATAGGTTCAAGCAAGCGGGGCGGGTCGAATGCAATGTAAAATGTAAAATACTATTCGCACCCAAAACACGATAAATCAGAAAAATACCATAATTAAGGAAATACGAGAACTGGAATTGGTATAAATGAACTAGGATGTTACAACAAGCTATAAGAATCAGAATACAATATAGAATAGGCAAGGAAACAAAAATATCAGATGAGGTGAAACTCAAACGAGTGGAAATCAAATGTAGAACTCCAAGTCACTCAAACAGAGTACAGTATTGTAACTATACCGCAGTTCATAATTACAATCACGTAACTCTACTAAGTCACCCAAAACTCTAGTTGATGGATCAAAATATATAGCAGAACACACTATGTGAATCAAGATCAAGAATAATAAGTTTATAATCTAGACCGAAGGATGTCTTAGATTGTCAAGCCCTACACGGAAACTGTAATCCCATTCTAAACCTGGCTTTGATACCAACAAAACCATGTCACACCTCGCTTCCCAAAATACGGAATACGAGGGGTTGACAAGGCCAGCCATGCTCCTACGGTCGAGGAAACGTCCTGCCGTAGTCACACTTCGGCTTCTAGCTTTACCTGGTAATCAATAATCAATGCACAGGTAATGAGAAATGCAGTCACTAAATCAGAACAGATACAAAAACTAACCAGATAGAGATCAAGGAAGTATAGTGCTGAGTCGCTGACCTAGATATCCGCAATGTCCTCGGGATGCGTCAGGTCCTGGTCCGAGCTAAATCCACTTCTCCCTCTGAGCATGCATACTCAGGTCGTCAGAGCGACACAATAACAATAAATATAAATACATATGTAACAAGTGTAATATTGATGAATATGAAACAGTAAGCATGGAGTGATGATATGAGCATGAAGGAGCCAGTACAGGTAAACAGTAAAGCGGGTAAACAGTTAAACAGATGTATCAGTCAGTAATCAATGCATGTCGCTAAACCTATCAGTCACTAAATCTCACTATCCAGGTCGCTAAACCTATCGTCAGTCTAAGTGTGAGAGTCAACCACTCGTGAGTATCCCCCACCCAAGGGTAGTGCCCCAGGGGTAAGGGAACATGGGCCCGAGTCGCTCGCTAATAATCAGTAATATCACCCATATAACTCCAGAATCGCTGTGTATGCCGGCAATGGGACTCCCGAGATTCCGTTGAACTCACACTCAAACTACCCCACACCCCGCGGTCTACATCAAATACCAACCATAAACTCAAATACTAGTCGGTCTATGATAAGTCTACGCGAGGACTGGAGACATGATCTCCATCAAGCATATCTCGACTGGTACCCAAGACAAATGGACAGTGTTTGGTGTCTTACCTATGACACTAATATAAGTGCTCCATAACCGTCCCATTCCAGTTATAGTCACACTTATATATGTCCCATAGACGTCGACAATGCAATAAATCAATAGGGTCCGCTGATTGTATATAAGTACGTGTCACTTTCACTTATTCATTCACGCTTAACCACTAACGTACTTGCCATAATCAAAACACTAATATCTAATACTGGGTAATGTACACGATCATTAGGTTACCAATGCAATGACATCTACATGATATGATGAGGATGCAATAATTATGATACGAATAAAATATCATCAACCAGTGTCCTACCACTTGCAAAATTCACTATAATTCATACATGCAGAACTAAGCGAAACAATGTAAAAGGGATAGGCAGTTTGTTTAATTATCTATCCATCAAAATTTATTTCGCGTCAATCGGGTTTCAGGTTCTCTAGATATGGCCATCTCAATTTAAGTGTTCACTGCTGAAAATCCAGTTTCAGAACTGGAAATCTGTTTAGTAACACATTTTAATCCCAGTTGGGATCGTAATTAGGAGACACTATAGTTGAACAAAATTTAGGTTTAACTGTTAGGTTTCCAACGTAAGGTAGAGCCTAAAATTAAATGGTGGCGATTGAAAGAAGGTAATCAAAAGGCTTTTATAGATCGTGTAGTACAAGAAGCGGATTGGCAGTCGGAAGATGATCCAGACAAAACATGGAACAAAATGGCTAGTTGTATCAAGAAAGTAGCTAGAGATCTACTTGGTGAGTCGAGAGGTGGTGCTCCACCATCTAAGGACATATCATAGTGGAATGAAGATGTAAAGGCTGCTATTAAAATTAAAAGAGATTCTTATAAAGATTTGAAGAAAAGTAGAGATGTGGAGAGATTTGAGAAGTACAAAATGGCTAAAAAGGAAGTTAAGAAAGCTGTTCGGGAAGCTAAATCTAAGGTCTACAAGGAGGTGTACGAGAAATTAGACACTAAAGAGGCTGCAAATGATATATACCGGATTGCTCGAATGCGGGAAAGGAAGACTAGAGACTTATGTGCGGTGAAGTGTGTCAAAAATGAAAATCAGAAGGTTTTAGTTCGAGATGAAGATATCAAGGAAAGATGGAGAGATTATTTTGACAAATTGTTCAATGGGAGCTTTACTAAGAATTTGGATGGACTTGTCATTCAATCTCAAGATATAAATCGTGATTTCATGCGTAAAATAAGACTTACTGAGGTTAAAGAAGCTTTGAACAGAATGGGTTTAAGAAAAGCGTTTGGTCCTGACGGGATTCCTATCGAGATTTGGAGATGCTTAGGAGAAATAGGCGTTAAATGGCTGACAGATCTGTTTAATAAGATTTGGCAGACAAAAAAGATGCCAAATGAATGGAGGAAAAGTATCCTTGTACCTATCTACAAGAATAAGGGTGACATTCAAAGTTGCTCAAACTACCGTGGAATAAAACTAATGTGTCACACCATGAAACTTTGGGAGAGAGTGATTGAACACAGGCTAAGGAAGGATATTAAGATAACAGAGAACCAATTTGGGTTCATGCCTGGACGATCGACGACAGAGGCGATTCATTTGCTTCGTCAACTTGTCGAGCGCTTTCGAGAGAGGAGAAGAGATTTGCATATGATATTTATTGATTTAGAAAAAGCGTACGACAAGGTACCTAGAGAGGTATTATGGGGGACAATGATGAAAAAGGGGGTCCCCGTCAAGTATATTGACATAATCAAGGATATGTACGACGGAGTAGTGGCAAATGTCAGAACTTGCGGTGGCTTAACAAGTGATTTTCCGATTACTATTGGTTTACATCAAGGATCTGCATTAAGTCCTTTCCTGTTTACCATTGTGATGGATGAGCTTACTAGAACTATCCAAGATGAGGTCCCTTGGTGTATGCTATTCGCTGATGATATTGTTCTAGTAAATGAGACGAAAGCAGGGGTTAATGCCAAATTGGAATTATGGAGACAAACATTGGAATCTCGGGGATTCAGATTGAGCAGGTCCAAGACAGCATATATGCACTGCAAATTTAGTAGCCAGAGAAGTCAAAACCATATTGGTATAACATTGGAAGGGCAAGAGATATCACCGAGCGACCAGTTTAGATATCTAGGTTCCATCATCCAAAGGAATGGGGAGATCGATAGTGATGTTAATCAAAGGATCCAAGCTGGTTGGTTGAAATGGAGGAGTGCAACAGGGATTTTGTGTGATCGTAACTTTCCGTTAAAATTGAAAGGGAAGTTTTATCGGAGCGCTATTCGGCCTGCCTTATTATATGGTACAGAATGCTGGGCTCCTAAGAAGCATCATACACAGAAGATGCACGTAGCGGAGATGCGCATGCTTCGTTGGATGTGCGGTAACACTAGAAAAGACAAGGTGCGAAATGAGGATATTCGTGCAAAAGTTGGTGTAGCACCCGTGGAGGAGAAGATGCGGGAAAACCGGCTTAGATGGTTTGGTCATGTGCGACGCAGACCTATGGAAGCACCGGTTCGACGAATAGATACTCTCGATATGGGTAATGGCAAAAGGGCAAAAGGGAGACCGAAGAAAACATGGATGGAGGTGATACGAAACGATATGGTTGCCAAAGGACTCAATGAAAGTATATTGTTCGATAGAAGTGAGTGGAGACAGAGGATTCATGTGCTGGACCCGGCGTGATTCTCATGTTGGTTCATGTAGCCTACCCCATATGCTTGGGATAAAAGGCTCAGTTGTTGTTGTTGTTGTTGTTGTTGTTGTTGTTGTTGTTAGGTTTCCAACGCAATTTGCAGATCGGTAATATCCATGGCGTACTGGAAGTTATGCATTGTAAAATGAAGGGGTATACGTTCTGTCCCTGTTTGGGACAGCTATATGTTCTGTTGATTTAAAATATAATTTAAATAGTAAACGACAGTGAAAATGAATGAAATCACTTTCAATGGTTAGCTAACAGATTTCTCTTCGCTATGATATAGAATTCCGCATCATAACATTTTCATACAGTAGAGTGGAAGTATTACAAAACAAGAATCGACAGCCAGAGCTGCTCCGGACTGCAGTCCAGAGCCGCACTCCGAACCAGTTTCCGTCACCTTCCTAGCATAGAAGCAGATTAAAACTATTATGGGGTTCTAGGTCATCGAGTCGGATTCTATATGAGCCCTCGAACGTAACATTCCGATTTGTAATCAATTAATTGTGATTTTTACGAGTTTCAGGTACGGGAAAATTTCAGTTTTATGGGTCAAAAAGGGAATGGCCTATCACGTCATTAAAGACCGTATTTTCCGGCCAAATCATAATACGACGTTCGTTATTACTCGGGCCATCATATGTGATTAGTTTCCGTCAATTTAACGGGGGTTTTCAATTCGGATTTTGCATCGAACACTTTCATTACTTGATTCGCAATCGAAATGTATATATGATATTGAAGTGCAATCGCATTGAATAGGTATAATTAGCATGAAGCAAGTATTAAACTTACCTCACGACGTATCGACGATGGTACGGCAACGGCAATGGCGCGATCGCGACACGCGCGCGGCACAGCAATGATGATGGCGGGGCAGCACACGGCACGGGCAGCAAATGGCCAGGTTTGAGCTTGGCGAGCTCTGGCGATGTGGCACGACAGTGGCTTTGGTGTCAGCTTTGCAGTGGAGGAGGCTCGGGGATAGCGGCGGTCAGAGGAAGCTCTGACGATCCACGGACGACCTCGATGAGGCGGGGAGCTGGGGCGACGGCAAGAAGAGGTTGTGAGGGGGTCGGCCTCGATGAAAAGATGAGGCAACGGCTGTGGTGATGTGGGGAAGAGGCCAGCGGGCGTCAAGTACAGCGGGGGTTGGCCGCGACTCAGGGGGTGGTACGGCACGGAGAGGGCTGCAAGGTGGTGGCGCTGTTGAGGGAGGTTGAAGAGCTCGGTTGCTGGAAGTCCGGGTGCTGGTTGGAGTCGATGGAGGTTGCAGAGGTTGCTGTGAAGGGGCTCGGACGAGGTGATCGGGGGTTGAGGGAAAATGGGAGCTCGACTATAGGTTTTGGAGAGAGGAGAGGAGCTTGGGTCTAGGGGATCTCGTCGTGAGGTAGAGGAGGAGAGGTGTGGGTCGAGGAGAGGGCCGGTGATGGTGGTGAAGGCGACAGAGGAGGTGCAGGCGAGGGTTGCAAGGGCTCAAGTCGGGGTCTCGCGAGGGTGGCGGCGAGGTGACTGAGGAGGAGCGGAGAAGGGGAGATGGAGAAGAGGAATGGAGGAAGGCGAGGGTGAGGTCGGGAAGATGAGGCGAGGTCGAAGGTTCGTCGCGGTCGGGAACTTGGGTGATGGCGGTGGTAGTCGTGTTGATGGGAGGAGGTGGAGTTGAGTTGGGGAGGAGAGAGTGGAGCAGAGAGGGGGATCGTCGTGGGGCGAGCGCAGGTCTGGGGAAAGCGGGTGCGGCCATTGGGCGTGGGCGCGGGTCGTGGGAGAATGTGTGAGAGAAGCGGGGGCGTTGAGGAAGTGGGCGTGAGTCATGGGGAGAGCGAGTCGTGGGGAAGCGACCGTTGGGATGGTGGGTGCGAGGCGTGGGCGCGAGGGGAAAAGGCGGGAAAAGAAGCGAAGAGAGGAAGAAGAAAGGAGTGGGGAGCGGGTCGGGTCGGGTGAGGGGAAGGGTTTTGGGCCGGGGTTCTCGGGCTGGGCTTGGGGCAGAGGTAAAAAGAATTTAAAAGAAATGGGAAAGGAATGGGCTGGGTTTGGGTTAATTGATTAGGAAGAATTTGGGAAAATAAATATAAAGGGTCAGGGCTTAATATTTAGGGTTAGGAAAATTAACTGGGAAAATAGAAATATTTAAGTAAATAAAAATTTGTAATCTTGTTTAAAAATACGGAAATAATTAAGAAGGGACTGGGCATTACAAAAGACATGCTTGAAATTCCCGTGCTCGACGAGCCATGGATCGGCCTTGGAGAAAACCCATTTAAGGGAGTCGATCGAGTCTTCGTAAGCAGCAGGGAGCATAGCTTCTTGATAAAGATGATAGTTGGCAGAGACAACTACGACGCCGGCTTTCGATACGATAGCATTCAGGGAATTCGTGATACGATTTGAGAAGGTTTGGGAGTTGGTTACGAAAAATCCGCCGTCGTGATAAAAGATAATTACAGGAAGCTTTTTGCCTCTCCTGTCGGCAGGCAAGTAGAGCCTAGCATCAATGCCTGATTCGACGTTGATGATTACGTCTTTGCAAAGAACTCCGGTGGTGGGGTCGACGCCTGGAGGCACATAACTCGGCGGCTTAATTGATTGGAGCTCAGCAAAATGTCGCAATATATGATCTCTAGGCATTTCAAGCTTTGCTATAGCGTTGTTTCTGTTTTGAGGAGAATATGAGAGGCATTTTGCAATGTACGAATATGAGTAGTTATAATGGATGATGTATGTATGTACGTCTGTTTATGTATGTATGTACATGCATGCATGCATGTATGTGTGTCGGTGTATGTATGTATGTATGTATGTATGTATGTATGTGTGTACGTCTGTTTATGTATGTATGTACATGCATGCATGCATGTATATGTATGTGTGTGTGCGTGTATACACACGATTTGGGATTTCAAAGTAAAATAATTAATGTTAGGATATAATAAAAGTTGTTATACATGCTTGCGAAAATATTGCTAAGATCGGTAAGTTATATGATTTAATAAATGTCGCTATTATTTTTTGAAACACTTTAATATATTTCACTTACTGTAAGATTCATTGAGAAATGTACTATTTCATTATCTCATCTCTCTCGGAGTCCTCACTTCATAATTCTCAAAATTGATACTCGGTTATATGTGTATAATCTTAATGGTGGTGTCAATATGTTATGTCATGTAGGGTAAAGTTATTCAAATGGAAATTTTGAAAGAAAATAAATTCACTGCAGGAAATTAGGCCTGCGTCGGCAATATTTTGGAGGGATATTTCGACGGTATTAAGGTGTCGAAATAGGTCTATACCCGATGAAAATATTGGAGATTTTGTTGACTACGTTCAACGTAAATTTTGTCGTCAATCTCACGTCGAAATAACTCCCCGTACCCTCACACCCCCTTATCCCCATTCTAAAAATTTATTCCCCCTTTCTAAAATTTTTCCCTCCTACCATAATATCTGCTCCTCCACCCTCATTCTTCTCTGAGCACTCGACCGTGTCCCAAGCCCCTTTAGCCACAATGATTCGCTCCTCGCCGGCTGCTTTCAAGCCCTCTGAGCCCCTCTGAGCCAACTCGACCGTGTCCCCTCCTCGCCTTTGAGCCCTCGGCCCCCGCGCACACTCAACCGCGTCCCTCCGAGCCCCGGTCTCTCCGATCTACCACCACCTTGCCTCCAGCCCTCTCCTCTCTGAGCCCTGGCCTCCGCTCTAACGACTCCGATCCCAAAATCCGTGAGCAGTTTTATTAATTTAGTTAATTAGTTGGATTTTTGTTAAATTTAATTAATTTTATGCCTAGTGTTTGGATTAATTTCAGGGACTGTGTAGGTTTATGGGATGGATTAATTATAGGTTTATGGTAAATTTTAGGTTAGTGTAAGGGTTAGGGTTAATAATTCGTTGATTTTAATTAATTTTTTGGTTAGTGTTAGGGTTATTTTTATTTAGGGTTTGGGGTAATTTCTAATTAGGGTTAATTTTAGGTTTAGGGTTTGGGTTAGGTTGCTAATTTTAGTTAATATATATATATATATATATATATATATATATATATTTATATATATATATATATATATTTATATATATATTGTTGTTGTTATTTATAGAGATGTATAGTATATGTAACTAAAAATTTGTGTGATTGTAGGTTTCACATCGGCGTGCTTGCTCATGTTTCTTCGCATTCTATATACGTCAATTTCCGGTACACAATTTTATCACTTTTAATTCTTAAGTGCTAAAATTAGCCTAAATCATTATATCTAGATTAAGCCACCAATTAAATATCAATTAAACAAAAAATATAGATACTTGACATGCCATAAACCAATTAGCTTTATACATATTAAAGTTAGCCTGAAGACATATGTTTGTGTGTGAGAGAGTGTGTGTATGTGAGACTTACCTTTATGTAATTTTCATTGTATGGATACATGTTTATTTTAATGAATGCAGATATTTCGTTAATAATATCAATTGTTTGAGAACTTACCATTTAAACTGAAAATTCCAAAACCTTAAACAAAATAGTTAAATGACTGACGATACTGAAACAATAACCATCAAAACCAATCTAATTAAGTGCATGATACTCGATGATGAAAAAAAGTAAACCAATACATATCGTCATCGAGTTTCTTACATTGAAAAAATATCGCGACTTAAAACCCATCTATCAGTTATATGCGTACGATTATTTTTGTGACATAAAACTGCGCGTGCGTTGTCAATCTCGAACGTTAATCGTTCTTCGTTGATAACCATCTCGTAGTTTATGCGACGAGAATACTAGTCATACTATAACCGATAGATTTGTTTCGTTTTGGACAAGTTAAGAATGTATACCGTATACACTTCTCTGCATACTTATGCTTTTTATTCGTTTCGAAATGAGTTTCGTCAGTACTTTTCTGCTTGTTCTCTGTGTACAAATATAGTTGAGATGATCATCTTAATACTGATAGTATTGAGATATTAATCTCTTCTATTGCAGTGTACTCGGAGAACAGTGGGGAGGTACTGCCGAAATTTTCTTGAAACGAATGAAAGCATAAGTCTAGAGAGTGTATGCGTTATACATTCTTAATGGGATAGAAGCCTTATCCCTGACAGCCGTTACCCATTGACATCCAAGATAGAAGCGTTAATATTATTTCCAGCCATGATAAATCACTCAAATGTATCTCCGAGACACTGTTGTCATTATCTTCTTTATTTATAACCATCTCGTTCTTAGCTTTCTCACTGCGGGTTAGAATTGTTAATATCGTGTATGATTTTAAAATGTTTGTTATGATATAATAATTAATTGTAAACTGTATTAGGTTTTACGTATCTGATAAGAATGGATAAGACTTGGATAAATAAGAACAAGTTTGGCTCTGAATTTAAAACCGGTGTAGAAGAGTTTATGAAATTCTCATCAAGAGTGGGTGGTAATCGGATTCTCTGTCCCTGTAGAAAATGTTGTAATTGTAGAAGTGATAGTTGAGAGACGGTTTGACTGCATATACTTGCTGACGGATTCTGTGAAGGTTACACTATCTGGCACTTGCATGGAGAGGTCGTGGACTATAGAATCGGTGCACGTCGTCTATTACCGCTACCTATGAGAACCCTATCAACCATCAGTTTAAATGATATGATGAACGAGTTATATGATGGCATGGACGATGATACACCTAAGAATGACGCGGTTCCAGATTTCGAATCTGCTAGTTTTTTAAGTATATAGTGGGTGCTAAGAAACCTCTTTACGAGGGTGCGACAATGACGAAGTTGGATTGGATAGTTTATATATTTTATCTTAAATGCAAAAGTTTATGGAACAACAAGTCGGTCGATGAATTTCTAAAGATAGAGAAGGAGACTTACCCGAATTCCTATTTCCCTGCAATTTTTCAAGAGATGAAGAAGATTATTCCCGATATCAGTTTCAGTTATCAAAAAATCGATGCATGTCTAAATGACTGCATGTTTTTCACGACAGATGATGACATGAACTTAAATAAGTATAGAACTTGTGGGGAATCGAGGTGGATATTACCTAAAAGGCCGTCGAGGGATGCGGAGTCAATTCCGAAAATTCCTGTGAAGGTGTTGTGCTTTTTTCTATTAAGAAAAAACTACAGAGATTATTTCTGTCGTCTAAAATTGCCGAACATATGACATGGCATGGAGATGGTCGTGGGAAGGATGGAGTCTTACGGCATTCCGCTGATGGTGAAGAGTGGTAAAGATTTGACGCTCAATTTCTCGCATTTGTTGCAGAAACTCGTAATTTGAGACTTGGATTATCGGCTGATGGATTGGAACCATTTAAATGAGGTGCATCTCACACTGTATGTCCCATTACACTAGTAGTTTATAACCTCCCGCCGTGGATGAGTATGAAACAATCTTACATCCAAATGCTTCTGTTGATCCCTGGAAGCAACTCTCCTGATATTGATATCGATATTTATTTGAAGCCGTTGATCGATGAGTTGAATGAGTTATGGGAGACCGCCATCGTTACTTATGACGTCCACAGAGAGGATAGATTCAAACTGCGCGTGGCGTTGTTTTAGACAATAAATGATTTCCCGGCATATGTCAGTTGTCGGGATGGAGTACGAAAGGTCATCGTACTTGCCCCTGGTGTCAAGAGAACACCATCTGTGAAACGCCAGTAAATCGGATTTTCTGTTACACTGGATATCGTCGTTGGCTAGATGTTGATCATCTTTATCGACGCAATGGAATCAAATTGAATGATGAGCAGGAGAATTGGCCCCGTCCTCCTGAGCCAAATAGGATAAAAGCGTTTATGGACATAGAGCACATCAATATTGTTTTTGGTAAGAAACATAAGCATACTATTTTAAATGAGATATCAAATAACTGGAGAAAGAGATATATATTTTATGATTTGCCGTATTGGCGTTTTCTTAATCTTTGCCATAACTTGGACGTCATGCATATTGAGAAGAATGTCTGTGAGCTCTTGATGGGTACCTTGTTGAATACCGAATTCAAGAACAGAGACACATTAGCGATATGAAAATGGTTTACTACAAAGAATTTGCAGCCAGAATTGCATCCAGCTCCGAAAGAGAATGGTAAATGGGCTATTCCACCAGCAAAGCACATGATGTCCGATAATGAGAATCTGAGTTTTCTTAAGGTACTTAAATAAGTAAGGGTACCGGATGCATATTCTGCGAATATTAGTAAATGGGTAAACTTGAAAAAGAAAACTCCCGTCGGTCTAAAAAGTCACGACTATCATGTGATCATGCAGCAATTGCTTCCCATTGTTGTTAGGGTGTTACCAGATAACGATATTGTATCGGTTATGACTGATTTGTGGCATTTCTTCAGAGAGTTATGCTCCAAACATTAATCGGCAAATGATTTTAGAACCCTGGAGAATAAAATATCTCGCATACTTTGTAGAATGGAAATGTTGTTTCCGTCTTCTATTTTCACCGTAATATTGCATCTCACAGTTCACTTTGCTCAAGAGGCACATTTATGCGGTCCCGTGAATTATCGGTGGATGTATCTATTCGATAGGTAAAACTTATATAACAACTCTTTACCGTTCATAATAAATCGAATATTTATAATCAAATGAATTAAATTTGTTTGCTTTTGTCAGGTTCATGTACAAAATAAAACGGTAGATTCGTAACAGGAGTCAGCCTGAAGGGTCGATCAGTGAAGGGTTTCTCGCGGAGGAATGTATGACGTTCTGTTGTATATATCTAGAGAGTGTTGAGACTGCATTTAATAAGCCAAGAGGTAATGAGAACATGGTTGGCAATAGACCTGTAATATACGTCTTCCGGGCCTAACGAAAGGAACTGGGTAAAGTGAAGTCGGGTCACACTGCATCTGAGCAGCTCGGCATGATTCACCGTTACGTTTTATTTAACTGTTCAGATGTGAACAGTTTTATCGGGTAAGTATTTATTACTTTTTTCTTAACATAATTATAGATATCTTAAAGTCAAAATTAAATATTTATTTGTGATATATACAACATTTGGAATGCTCAATACCGTCCACCTACTAAATGAACTCGGCAATGGGATATCGATAAGGACCGACATGAACACTTTCCCACTTGGTTGAAAGCACGTGTAAGTTTATACATACATACACACATACATACATACACACACACACACACAAACACATAACTTAATCTGTTTTACCCTAAAAGGTTGAAAGAAATTCCAATGATAGACATGTTTCAGAAGATATAAAAGCGTTAGCGTATGGTCCAGATGAACAAGCTGAGTACCTCTCCGGTTACGTTGTTAACGGGTTTAGATTTCACACTAGAAAAAAAGATCAAAATAAAAAATTATAGAATTGCGGCGTCTTTGTCACATCTACCATTACTGGATATTCATCTTCAAGAGATTCAAATCCAACCACGGGAAAATTGGACTATTACGGGGTGCTTAAAAAAATAATTCAGGTGCGTTATCATGAACAAACGGTTGTCATATTCAAGTGTCTGTGGTACGATGTCCATCATGAACATACTGGGTTCAAAGTTGAAAATGACCCACTTTTACTCAATTCATCGAAACTCGATTTTGGTGAAGAGCCTTATATTCTCGTCAGCCAAGCCCGTCAATGCTTTTATGTCGCAGACCCTAGAGATGTCCAATGGGATGTTGTTGTGATGAATCCACAAGACTATTACAACATGGGTGAAAGTGATATAAGCGAGATTAGTTGTCCTACAATCCCAGTTATATAAGATGATGCTATTCCTATCGAATTCAACAGTGGTTTATCAAGAACAGACATTGTCACGACCCGAAATATTAGCTCGTGACCAGCACTTGAATCACGCAACATCTAAAGGCGTAACGGAATTCAAGTAAGCTGAAACTCAGAAGTCTAAAACTTTTTAAGAAAATAAAGGAGGTGAAGTTTTGAAATAAAGGTATAATGAAATCAAGTTTACTTAATGCATAGAAAACGAACATAAAAATGCAAATGAAATTTACTAGTTTGAAAACATGTTTCGTCTTTTTAAAAAAAAAATTGGGCAGCACCTCCTTTGTATATTTTGATCCAAAACCACATATACAAGATAATGATAAAGGCATCCCCAAGCGGGAGCTAGCTCTTCGCCAAATGGCGGATCACAACCACGCAAGACAGTATAAATAAGTATACGATACCCAACGGCGAAGTTCACCACAAAAGATAAATAAATGAGCAAGACATCAACCCACAAGTAGCGAAAAACCCCTCGCTCTAAGTCTCGCAACCACACTCTCACTAAGTCTCATTACTTATACAATTTACTAATTTTGATTGATGGAGTCTACTAGATACAATATGAAATATAATACAAGAGTGGGTACGATACAAATGTCCCATCTACCAAAGCAAAACACCCAAATGAAGCTATATGCCAGCGATACTGCTACGGATCCATGTGGTCAACCTGCGAGAACTGTGGCACAACGGGGATGAGTTGCCAACTCGTGAGTAGAAAAATATCAACAGATAGAAATTGAATAAACAACAACTCTTAGGTCAACTATATCATAAAGGTAATACTATGATATCTAGGGTGACCGGGTCAGTATATGTGCCAACAAGGTAGTCAATGCCTATAAGCATATGGATAACATCCAACAGTATAATCAATGCGTGTATGCATGTGGACCTCGTCCACCCATATAATCCATGTCTGTATGCACGTAAATATCACAAAAGAGTGTGCATGAAAGTATGGGGATATAAATCAATGGTGTCCCTCGCGACACATCAAAATCATGGAACCTGAGTGTCCAGTATCGACACTCGAAAACATCATGAAACCCGTGTCCAGCATCGACATGTAAATCCTCATATCTCGGGCTCCGTCAGTCCGGATGGGCCCTCGGGCTCCGTCAGTCCGGATCGGCCCATATCATCTCTCGACTCCGGTCGGTATCCTCCGGATATCCGCCGATCCCAAATACAATCACCGATAGGTAGTGGTCCCTCTGCCAGGCTCACCGTCTACTGCACAGCAAATCCGTTCTCGCCCCGGGTACCATACCGGGTCCACCATATACCCGCAATCGGCCTCATCCAACTCCTCGAATCGGGTTTCACATGTCATACGTCTCAGAACCGAGAAAACGCATGGTGGACGCACTGAAATATCATATCAAGAGAAACCGGGTTTTTAAAACAGTACAAGCTTTCTTTTGAAATAGCCACGGTTCTCAAATTCAGAAATCTCATGAAAACAACATATCTCAATGCGTGTAATCATAAAGCATGGTGTATGCGATATATCATAGAAATGTAAGCATATCCGAATATCATGCAACATGGAACAGTGATATGACATATTAAGGGAAAACCGCTCTTTTAAATGGATCCAGTTTTTAAAATATAACATGCGGTCCCCAATTCTCAAAAAAATCAAAGCCAGCATCATCTATGTATGTACAAATGTGTATGTACGTAGACATGAATGCACAAGATATGTATGTGCGTCGATATGGATGTACAAGTGGGTATATACGCAAGTATGAGTGTACAATATGTATGTGCGTCAATGTAGATGTACAAGTGGGTATATACGCAAGTATGAGTGTACAATATGTATGTGCGCAAGTATGGTGTACAATATGTATGTCATGATGCAGCAACCCTACTGTGCGGTGACATGGCAATTATCGATGATGAAGTGTGTGAGCCGGCGAATCTGTATACGTGTAACATACGCATCATCGATAATGGTATAAGTGTACTAGCACAGGTATAAGTAATGCAATGCGAATAACATGAATGCATCATAAGGTAAATCGTCAGCTAAAAGCTATAAGGTATACGTAACTATCATATGTCTGAGTCGGTGAATCTATCAATCGGCATCTAGTCTCACAGCACCACGTACGGTATAATCCATCGTACGACATCCTCTAGTCAAGGGTATGGATCAAACCTTAAGTCAAACTCATCACGTACGGAAAATCATGGTACGGCGGCATTAAGCTATCAAGGATCCTATCATCCTATAAGACGAGGAGGGTACGAATCTAACGTCTCGTACGGCTATTACTCATGATTCACAACATATATAAATATCTCTATATATCTATGTCCCAGGTCACATCCGCAATAATCTCATATCAGGGGACCGGCAGGGTATAAATCATCTCAATCGACTCGCATCCGTATACCAACATATCACCAAATCATCATATCACGTCTTATATTCTTTCATCGTATTTATATCTCACATCAAGTCGAGTTTACATAAACATTCTATCTCTACTAAAAGTATAAGTATCTAATCCAACATACACACCCGAACCATACAATCAGATTTTTAAAGAGCGAGTCGTAGTTTTGATAATAGGGGTTACGGTATTTTTAAGGAAAAAATATCATTTGAAATTCCGTAACTCCCTCAAGGTATCTGTTTAAAGATGCATACGACTCTTCAGTTTAGAAATATGTATGGTTCGGATGACACATCTACGTCGACTATCTAGTCTTATAGTATCCTAAACGGCAATATCGTCAAACATCATTCTCAAATCCCGTCATCACATATTAGCCGTAATATATCATTTCTAACTATCTTTAGTTTCTAATGTGGTTTCACTAACTATCATTTAACTCTAACCCTAGTTTCCAAATCTAGGTTTCCTTAACCGTATTCTATAAATCAGTTTCCATCAAAACTTTGCGGGGGTGCTATACGCCATCCACCCGACTTCCCCCGTGGATATAGATCCACTCACCTTGGTCTTCGCTTGCCGAAGTCGATGACGCCATGCTCCATCGTCTCGGAATCCATGCGAAGGTTCCTACAATAACAACACAATCTAAATCGCTATTAAAATCGAATCTAGAAAACCGATACAGCACACGGCGCGTTCATAGGTTAGAACCTATAGCCCACGCGTGCAAAAACGACTAAACAACCCTTGTTGGTGATGTACAAACATGCAACAACCAAATACAAATTCAAATAGCAAAAATAAACATTTTAAAATACGGAAAACATAGCCAAAAACCACACTAAAATGCTCCCAGATTTTGACTCAGGTCAAATAAAGCTAAGCAAACAAGTCTAGGGTGATGTATACTGGGTATTTGACCTACTGTATCAACCCCGACACCAAAACCCACCAAGGCTGAGCACATCCCCATAAAATTCGGCTTCCTCGCCCCCAGGCTCCAATTGGCTTCGTCTTGTCATGGTGGTCTCCTGGTGGTGTATCTAGGTCTCTGGTATTATTTGCTACTCAAAAAAGTTCCCCGGGTTGCTCCAGATTTCCCTGCACACCCAATATTCTAACAAAACCGACATGGATCGAATCCTAAATCCGTAATTTGGTTACTACACTCAAATCCAGCTCTAGAATCACCTCAAAAGTCCTATTGACAGCCACTACATCATCAATATCCCAAACCCTTCACTAGGATTTTCTAATTTCCACAATTCACCACTAAACGAGTTCTAAGCTAAACTAAAAGCTAGGAATTCAAACTAAACTAACATGGAAAGAGATATACCTCATAGATGTCTCTTAAGAAAAACCCCAGAAGTCCCAAAGTTTCCAAAATCCCATTTTTCTTGGTTCAATGTGATGAGCATGAAGAGGGGATCGTTTTTTGTGAAAGGGGTATATGGTTTGGATGGAGTTTTGGAGATGGATTTAGGGTTTGAAGGTGGAGGAAGATGAGGGTGAGGAAGATGAAGAATGAGATGCAAAAATGTTGGGAAAAAGGTATGAGGCAGCCCCCCTCTCTCAATTATTCTCACTCTCTCTCTTTCCAAGTCATCATTATGTCTCATTTTCTCTCTCCTCACTCATCATGACACCTTTTTCTTCCTCTTTTCTCACCAAAACACATACACCCAAATAAAACAACACCATGAAATAACATGTAACATGTCATGGTTCACTTACCATGAAAAACTGTAGAAACACGGATTTGGCTTAATCGCGATTAGCAGTGCACTAATCGGGTTTTTATCAAAACTGCATATAATAAATTTTAAAAATGCCAAATCTTTTAAATATATTTTTAAATGAATAAATCATTTTAAATTTCCAATTATTTCAAAAATATTGGTATATATTTATACCCTTTTTCGAAAACCCCAATTTCGCAAATCGGGCAGTTTTCAGGAAATATATTATTTTAATATTAAATTCCAAAAATAATATTTTATATTTTCTGAAATATTACAGACATAGAGCCGGAAATAATCTCTGATGTGCCATCGGCGGTTGTAAAACCAGAAGTCTAATTAATATTTTAAATATCTTGATATATTAACTCGTTCTTGTATGATACTCATAAATTAAGTAATGTGAAACTTACAATTTATTGCATCTTTCTTTCCGCATATTATTTCATATATATTCTCCCCCGAAACACGGAGACGCGACCGCGCGGGTCCGTCTTGCCTGAATTTCGGGACAGATGCTAATAGGTGCTATCCGTCCACCTCTCCGAAGATGCCAAGTTGATTTATAGCACCGTGTATCGAAGGTTTACACGGATGCGGCCGATGTAGCAGACTTCGTCAGATTCCCCCTCGTTGATGAGGGGTTTTTTGATTGTGGGGACGCTCTTCCCTGCAGGCGCAAGCCTCTACAATTAATTACGCTACCGCATCGCGGTAACCACTTTCTCCTTCTCCAGATGGTCACTTCGTGTTGTGTGTGTTTGTTTTGTTTTTTGGTTGCCTGTGGATTGTATACGGAGACTAATTTATGTTGTCGCCCGTAGGGCGTGTAAGTGCACGGTGGCGCCCCGGCCGTCTTTCCGAGGCCAAAATGCGGAAGTGATAATTTACTTTAACTTTATAACCGGCACCACCGCGCACAAAAATCCTGGATCGGGCCATTAATCTAATTCTAGCTAACTAAAGAACGGGTAGAGAGATATACCGAGCGATCCGTGTCCTTCGGTCTTTTCGTCGTCGTCCCGATCTCTCCGCGGAATCTCCGGTCTTCACCTCCTCCCCGGAAGGGCACCACGTCGCCGGCTTCTTTTACGGGCTCCCACCTCTGGACCGAGGCAACTCGGGCACGAAGTTGGCGAGCCGACGTGCTCAAGGATGCTGTAGGTTATCTGTAGAATGCTTCGTCTCATTTGGGGTTTTAGAAGTTGCCATATGGTGGAGGAAATGAACTAAGATTTTGGAGATGGAGCAATGGGAATTTTGCAAGCCTAAAGAGATCAAAATTCCCCACTAGAATTTTTGGACAGCCCCCCTCCCATTTGGCCGGCCATGGCATGTAGAAAATGAGAGAGGAGAGTATATGGATAAAAAATGATAGAGCCCCCATAATGCATGAGAGAGAAAAGGGTCATGATGATCAAGAATCATTACAACCATAACCTCACTCCAAATCAACCATCATGAACCCAAAGTCAATCAATGATGAAGTCAAGAAAGTCAAGGGATGGTGCAACCATCATGACACAACAAAATGCAAAGAACACCCTCCACAATGCTTATTTGCACAATTGCAAATAAGCCCTCCTCCACCAATCTTCAGCCAATGAAAGATACAAAGAAATATGGCCGAAACGGAAAACAAACTGGCAACTCCAAAAACTGATCCCGTAATAAATTACAGGAAAACCCCGCTACTGTATATACATACCCGCATTTGTATTCCGACCGAAATACAAATGCAATGAGACAAAATCTACACTGTACTATACTCCGGCTTAAACCAAAGCCCGCTAGTATTAACCGTCCGATCATGATCCGTGCAATACCGCACGTATCTGATCGAACCCTGCCATATCTCCATACGGCCTCTATTGCGTTTCGCCCGAAACTTGAGCAACTGTCTATGGGGGACTCTAAAGACTCATCAATACTATGGCTGTGGATTTAACCACTAGCATTTCAGAGGTATTAGCCATACGTAACGGGCTACCAGCTATTGACCAAAAGGGACGTCGATGAGCGAACTCATCCTGACACCCTACTGAGCCTGTCAGTGACAATATCCGTACAGTCCGGTCCGTTCATCTATGAGCATCGCATGGCGGGCCTAGGGGGTTGGTAAAAGTCAGACCCCAAAAGCGGTACAAGTCGTGTCGGAGTGTAGCCCAGAACACCTTGAGATACTACTGGAATACCTACCAGTAAATCACCTGCCTCGGCCGAGGGCTTCGTGTAATGGCTCTTCTAGACACAGCGCGACCTCACCCCCAATACCGGGAGAGACGAACCCCTGAAGATCCGCTCACTGCCTCCATGTGGCTCGGGACTGTACCCAACTAAAACCTGTTTGCACGTCTCCTTTGAGCGTGGTAGGGTAGTAATCAAAGTACAGTGGGAACTCACACGAGACAAATGACGATCCTCAGGTCGATGAACTAATCTGTACACATGTCACCAGGGAACTGCTATCTGACGTCTGGTATAAGACTAACTAGTATGTTCCCGGCGAGTCCTGTCCGGCGTACTCATAACTCAATGAGCACCTGTATACATCTTAGGTGAACCAACTGACACCAGTGGCTTGTGAGACTGGCCACCGCCCCTCGTCGGGGTCTCGAATGTATACACTAGTCTACTCTGGAGTATCGATGCCCTGTCTCGAAACTCCCACGACTAGGGACCTTTTAAGGATGTGCTTATAGACTACCAGCTCCCACGTATATGATCGCCCTCATACTGCTGGCAGTCAAGCAAGAATCCTAGGGGCTCTATCAACGTGTAATAGTGACCTGTAAGGTCACTTAAAGCAGTACACGATGATAAAGATAAACCAGATAGTATACTATCATCTTGAGTAAGACTGTCCTACCGGAATAGGTCCTCCCTCAATCATTGCAACACGTGCCTGTGATCCAATAATTGACTCTGAAGGCACTATCTCCAACAGGGCGTGGATTAGTCCAAATCCGTATCTTCTTAGATTTGGGTTTGGGGTTGGGTTTAAAGATACGTTAGCCTCATTTGAGATTAAGATCAACTTAAACATTTGTTAAGGATACGTTAGTCTAATTTTTAGACTAAGATCAACTTAACGGGACCGTTTAGATCCAACAAAAGAGCATTTGGGCTCTATTGTTTAGTTTAGAGACATTGCGGTCGATTACCGATTTAAGGACATGGTGGTCCAATGTTAGTTTAAGGACATCTCGTTCCAAGGTTAAGGACATCATAGTCCGTGAGTTTAAAGACATCACAGTCAAGGTTAAGGACATCATAGTCCATGGGTTTAAAGACCTCACAGTCAAGGTTAAGGACATCATAGTCCATGGGTTTTAAAAGACCCCACAGTCCGTGGAATGTTTGGTTGTCGGGACCCGTCACCTCTCTGAAGACGTTGAAGGATTACAACGACAAATATTAGAGGAGTAAAGAGATGTACCCTCGAACCGATGTGAGTTGGTTGAAAGATCTGTAGTCCAATTTGGGGCTAAGATCTGTTAACATATTTATGAGCAGATGAGCTCAATTAATACGAGTTGAGCACTTATGGCCAATCTTGGGCTAAATCCAATCAGGTTAAAATGTTTAACATTTTTATTTTGGGCTGTTGAGCCTTTATTTGGGCTTGGCCCTTTTAACAATGCCGAGCATTGATTTATATTTTTGACAATGTTTTTGTCTTTTATTGAATGCTGAGCATTCATCAGAACTCTGGGCTTATTAAAGAACAATTTATATTCTGTCAGCGCAACACGTGGTGCGCTAGGAGCTTTGCGCCAGTCAAAGAGCGCAATGCACTTCTGCCATGTGGCGCACATGTAAGGGACACGTGTCGCGCTTGGCGCTAGGCGTCAGATGATGAGCGCATGATGCCAGTTTATGAGCGCTGAGCGCTAATCCATGAGCGCATTGTGCTTTCAGTTTAGTAGCGCACACGTGAGTGACACGTGGTGCGCTTGGCGCGGAGCGCCAGCCCATGAGCGCAGTGCGCTATTTCAAGAGCGCAAAGCGCTAGTGGTTAATTGGCGCATACGTGATTGACACGTGGCTCATTTGGCGCTGAGCACCCGTCCAGAGAGCGCAGAAGCGCAGTTCAAGAGCGCAAGGCGCATTTGATCAATTTTGTGATCTGAACTTTTTAAAAGAGGCTTTGTCTCAAGATCTAAGAACAACCGTTCTTATTTTGTTTCAATCTCTTATATTGATGAAAGGCTTTGCCTTTATGGATCTATGATCCTTAAGAGAATTGAATTATTCTCATTTTTATAATGAGATGTTCATGATCTCTTTGAGAAAGACTTTAGTCTTATAGATCTATGATCTGTGAGAAGTAAGTTCTTCTTTTATTTTATGATGAGATCTTTTGATCTTTTTTGTGAAAGACTTTTTGTCTTTGTAGATCTATGATATTTTTAAAGAAATGAATTCTTCTTTTTATGAGATGATTTCATCTCTATGTTCATCATCATCATTTTTACCTTGAAGAAAGATTTTCTTGCAAGAGCTTGCTCTTTGAATTTTCTCAAAGTTTTTTGGGGAGGTTTCTCTCTCTTTCTGTATATGTCAGACTTGAAGTCTAGGGGCCTTTTTATAGGGTAGGCTGATCTGTTGAATCAGTTAAAGAGATCTTTCTCTAATTGATTTGGGGATGTTTCTCCACCATTGGATCTTTGATCCTAGGGCTTCTATTTTATAGAAGTCAATCATCTTGTTTTTAACAAGATTGGAAAATCTTTCCACACAGAATTTATTCTGTCTTTTGGTAATTTTTATTTACCATTGGATCATTGATCCAACGGTGCTCTGATTTACAGAGCACAATCTTGTTATTTGGAAAGATTATGAGGAATCTTTCCTTAACAGAATTTAACTCTGATTAATTAATAATTTATCATTATTATTAGATCTTTGATCTAACGGTGAGGAGCTTTTAGTTCCAGTGCTAGCACACCCGTGCTCTACACGTGGTGCGTTGCTTGAAGGGCAGCGCACATTGCGCTAGCGCACCTGTCTTTGACACGTAGTGCGCTTCTTGGAGCACAGCGCACCTAGCGCTAGTGCACACGTGGCGTGCTACTTAGAGCGCAGCGCACCTGGCGCTAGCGTCCACATGCTTTGCACGTGGTGCGCTGCTTAGGGCGCAGCGCACTTGGCGCTATTTCATTTCAAAATTTTGAATTTTAAACAGAGCTTTGCTCTGATTGGGGGAAATAAATGCCCCCACCGTTGTGCTCACGTGGCCCACATGTGAGTGCAGCGGTGTCAGCATCTGCGCTCTTGGATCAACTCAGAAGTTGAAACGGCACTTAGTGCCTATAAATAGGACCTTTGTTCTTTAGGATGATTTCTGTTCATCTTCTTCCTTATTTTCTGAGAATTTTTATTCTCTCACAGAGCATAGCTCTCCATCTTAAGAATTTTCTTAAGGGCAAAAATTCTGTCAAAATTTAGGTAAAGATTAAATCTTTTAATAATTTAGGGTTTTACCCATTAACAGAGCCTTGCTCTTCATAGATCTTTGATCTAAAGAAGACCCTTTTAGGGTTTCATTAACAGAGCTTTGCTCTCATGGAATCATAGATCTAAAGAGATCTCCTTCAAGGTTTCTTAACCCATCAACAGAGCTTTGCTCTTAAAGAACTCTTAGAATTTGTTCATAGATCTTGAAGATCTCAGAATTTTTAATTCATTAAAACTCTTATTTTAAATTTTCTGATGGTTATTCCATCGTTTTTACAGAGCAAGGCTCTTAGAATTTCCGGAGAATTTTTAATTCCCCTCATAATTGACTTTGACAGGTGTCATTCCTATCTGCAGAGCATTGCTCTCGAGGAGTTTAACTCCTCTGTCCCGAGGAACCTTTTTATTAAATGCGAAATCCTTTTTTTTGGATTTCCTTTCTTAATTGCACAGAATTAAATTCATTGAGTGATTTAATTAGCACTTATTTCCTCCTTGGGGATATCAAGAGTTGTTTATTGTTTGTTTCAATAAGCTTTTTCTTAATCAGTCTGTCCACTAACTCTCACCGATTTTCCTTTTCACACGTTATGGATGCTCATATGTATGATCTCGACGAGATTATTTTCTATGGAGACATTCGCACACTCGGCCGTTCCCAAAACCAAGAATTCACAAACGCCTAATGTGCTGAAATTATGGGTCGCTTTGATGCATACAATGGTCAACTGCTTCCTCGTTGTTCCCCTCTCTTGAAGCTTATTGTGGGAGCGATCTGGGGAGCACTTCCTTTATTTTACGCCGGCATGCCGCTTAAGGCATTGGATGACGCCGAAGATAAGGTGCACTCGGTGTATCTGATGGGCTTAATCTCAAAGAAAAGGCGAGACAACCTTGTTGATATCCTACATCAAGCTTTTCTGCAGGCGGCGATACTCGCTGCCTATCGAAGGGTGGAGGACATCGGTAGGGATCCTGACGCTTGTGATCGTGAAGGGATGCACCGAGAGGCCCGAAATTTTTTGGATGGCCTTACTTTTGAATTTCTCAATCCATGTCTTGGATTTGATGTCATGCCTTTGTAAACACTTTAATGACGTTTTGTTTACTGTTTTCATCAATGTAGGCATTTTCTGAAGTATGAATAGCAAGCTTCTTCGTTTCCATGTGTTTATTTTATGTATCAAACTTTTTCGCACATGCATGAATGGGTATGCCTTGAACGCTTAACTGAATGTGAACCAAATGTTCTCCTTGTTGCTTTCTTCTCTTTTTCTTTGTTGTCGGCATGTTACCTTAGTTAGCGTAGCTTGTAGATGATAGAGAGAGCATTCCATCTTGAACTCTTCGAATGGTAGTGATGGCTTAGGAAGCAGGTTCAGATCTGCTGCCTAAGGTTTTTTCAACTTTATGAGCCGTGAGGGTCTCATAAAGATTTTTCTCTCTACGAGTCGAGAGGATCTCATAGGTGTATTTTCTCCTTAGGAATCGTGAGGATTCCTAAATGCGTTTTTCTCTTATAAGTCGTAAGGATCTCACAAGAGAATTTTCCCTCTTACAAATCGAGAGTACTCGTAAGTGGTTGTTTCCCTCCTTGTCGAGATTCGACTTTGGAGAGTATGGCCCGTGAATGGTATGCAAGAGTCTATTTTGGACCGACTTGTAGGGCCCCAGTGCTTAGGAAACAGGTTTTTTAATCCTTGCTGCCTAAGGATTTTCCTTATGAGTCGAGACGATTTGAGAAGTTCTCGCAAAGACACTAATTTCCTCAGGAGTCGAAACGAATCAAGCAGTTTTTGCAAAAATGTCCTAACGTCACAGTTAACCTCTGCTCTTTACGACAGAGGTCCGTTAGGGTCTGTGGTACTAGGGTTTTGTCCGTCGTACCGTCGCGTTGGCTGATGTATTCCTCCATAGGCAATCTTGCTGTTCGAGTAGCCTTGCGACTGTCGTGTCTCTGATCCCGTCGGGGGCTGGACAAGACGTATTCAAGCAATCTTCCTAGGCAGTTTGACCGTCGGAAGAGAAAGCGTTAGGAATTTTGCCATGCCTCTTTTTACTTGAGGTTAGGCTCATTTTGGGGAGCCCCGAGAGTCATAACCACTCCGCGCTGGTGTGGGATGATCTCCGATAGTCTTTCATGTTTTATATGAGTTGCCGTCAAGACCCTGAAGCTAGGAATTTGGCCTTTGCTTCGTTTGCCGGCATTGCGTCTGCTGTATTGAGACGAATGTCGCGGTTGTCTCTAGGTTGTTGGTAAACCGTCGAGGTTTGGAACTAGGGATTTTGCCGTGGCTCCGTTGTTGGTGTCGCATCTACATCTTATTGGAGGAAGAACGCTAGTTGACATCGCGTCTATTGTATCGAGACGGGCGTCGAGGTGGTCTCTAGGTTGTTGGTGAACCGTCGAGATTTGGAACTAGGGACTTTGCCATGGCTCCATTGTTTTGACCCTGGGGTGACATTGCGTCTGCTGTAACGAGACGAACGCTGAGGTGGAGCTGGGATTTTGCCATCACTCCGCTTTGTTGCGACCGTGAGGTCTTTCGTTGACGTTTCATCTGCATTTT
This sequence comes from Agapanthus africanus, assembly GCA_030015575.1. Classification (NCBI taxonomy): domain Eukaryota; kingdom Viridiplantae; phylum Streptophyta; class Magnoliopsida; order Asparagales; family Amaryllidaceae; genus Agapanthus; species Agapanthus africanus. Next base: position 521,529,977 of record JASDDO010000016.1, on the reverse strand, counting down.
GCTGAACTACGAAGGAACGCCGTTGTCGACATTGCGTCTGCTGTAACGAGACGAATGCTGAGGTGGAGCTGGGGTTTTGCCGTCACTCCGCTTTGTTTCGACCATGGGGTCTATCGTTGACGTTGCATCTGCATCCTGCTGGACTGTGAAGGAACGCCGTTGTTGACATTGCGTCTGGTGTAACAAGACGAATACTGAGGTGGAGCTGGGATTTTGCCGTCACTCCACTTTGCTGACGTCGCGTCTGCTGTAACGAGACGAATGTCGAGATGATCTCCAAGCTGTCTGTGAACCGTCGGGATTTTGCTTCTTTTTCTGATGGAGCCTGGTGGGATGATATGGTTCCCTCTTTGTTTGTGCCCCTGGATTGTATACAAGAATCGATGCGATCTTATCTGTACGGCAAAAAGTTTCATTTTATATATTTTTCTTTCTGCGATGCTCTATCATTTCTGCTTTTATATCGCGAAAGTCGCGATTGCCCAATATTTTCAGCTATTTTTCACGGTGCCCAATCATTTCGGCTATTTTTTTATTTACTCGCTGCTTTTTATTGTGAGTTGCCCAACCATTTCGGCTATTTTGTATGCATACATTTTTACTTGCTGATTTTGCTGCAAGCTGCCAAACCATTTCGGCTGTTTCATATGCATTTGTGGCTCGCTGATTTTTATCGCAAGTATGGGATTTAGGATCTGATACCGATTTAGGCATCAGCTTCGCTACAACTGGGATATTGTCAGGAGCGAATCATCATCTGCCTTTGTCGATGTCGAACAAAGGTGGCTTAGCGAATAGGGCTAGGATTCTGTCGACTAAGGCTTTTAACTTCATGAGCCGTAAGGGTCTCATGAAGGTATTCCTCCCTACGAATCGTGAGGATCTCGTAAGTGCATTTTCTCCTTAGGAATCGTGAGGATTCCTAAGTGTATGTGTTCTCTTATAAGTCGTAAAGATCTTACAAGAGTGCTTTCTCCTTATAAGTCGAGAGGACTTACACGTGTCTTTTGCCATATGAGCATATCCCCAGTCTCTGGTGGGACTTTGTTAGGGAAATGTTTATTCACGCCCGTGGATTGTATACAAGAGTCAGCATTGAACCGCTTGTAGAGCAGAATTGGAGGTTATGATGGCTTAAGAACAGGTTCAGATCCCTGTAGTTTAAGACTTTTGAATCTTATGAGCCGTGAGGGTCTCATAAGAGGGTTCTCCTTACGAGTCATGAGGATCTCGTAAGTGTAATTTCTCCTTAGGAATCGTGAGGATTCCTAATTGTGTTTCTCCCTTGTGAGTCATAAGGATCTCACGCAGGTTATTTCTTCTTACAGGTTCGAGAGGACCTTGCAAGTGTCTTTTAACGAGCTTGCGCCTTTTCGGGTTTTCACAAAACTCGCCGGTAGTCCTGCTATTTTTACTCATGGAGCCCTTTCGGGTTTTCATCCGTGCCCATCTTGCTTATGGACATACATTTTTTTTTTACCACGTCAGCCTGGGGATGCCGCGGGTTTGTAGTAGTTTAAATACGTTTCGGTCATAGGTCTGAGATTTTTCGGGCAGCGTACGGTTACGCAGCTAGATTTTCTCGCAAATCTTCGCATCCTTTGTGTCGGAGGTGGATTCCTTGAAGAGAAGGCTGAGCGCGATTTCTTCGTCAGAGTAGCTTCCAAAGGTGATAACTTGCGATCCCTTAGTGTCGATTATGCGACAGTTGTCAGCGGCTCTTTTGCGCTCATCTGTTGTACTTTTCTGTTTCCGACGAGTCTTGCGCTTCACTCGTTGAACGTGTTGTCGGTGGGCAACATATCCCTGCCACCATTTTTTAAAAGCGTTGCACTCTTCGGCAGGGTGTGCAATTCTCTGATGGTATAAGCAGAAGTTAGGATGTATGTCCTCTTCATCAAGATATATACCGCCAGGAGAATTTCCTCTGACAGAGGGCAACTTCATTCCCATCGATATGGCTTTGGCGAACCTTTTCCTTGTCTTAAACCTGCTTTTATCTGCCACGGGTATGCCTCGGTCTGGTTGGGGTGTTTTAACCTTTCCATCTAGTCGCCGGCGTCTGGCCTTTTTAAATATGGCCATTTCGCGCTCTCGATCAGCTTTACTTTTCAGAAGAGCTTTGTTCAGGAATGTATCAATCATTCCGTCTGATGGCTCTAGAAGTTTCGGCTCAGGATCTGCCCCCAATTTCTTTGCGTCAGGAGCTTCTTCACCGTTTATCAACGAATAAGAGATCACATGGCTGTTGGATATAGTGCCCTCAAAGTCAATTATTGGATCGCAGGTACGTGATTGCAATGATTGAGGGATGACCTATACCGATAGGACAGTCTTGCTCGAGATGATAGTATGCTATCTGGTTTGACTTTATCATCGTGTACATGCTTTAGTTCACTATTGCATATTGATAGAGCCCATAGGATTCTTGCTTGACTGCCAGCAGTATGATGGCGATCATATACATGGGAGCTGGGGTCTATAAGCACATCCTTAAAGTGTCCCTAGTCGAGAGAGTTTCGAGACAGGGCATCGATACTCCAGAGTAGACTAGTGTATACAGTCGAGACCCCGATGAGGGATGGTGGCCGTTCTCACAAGCCATTGGTGTCAGTTGGTTCACCTAAGATGTATACATGTGCTCATTGGGTTATGAGTACACCGGACAGGACTCTCCGGGAACATGCTAGTTGGTATTATACATATCGTCAGATAGCAGTTCCCAGGTGACATGTGTACAGGTTAGTCTGTCGACCTGAGATCGTCATTTGTCTCGTGTGAGTTCCCATTGTGCTTTGATTACTACCCTACCACGGCTCAAAGGAGTCGTGCAAACAGGTTTTAGTTGGGTACAGTCCCGAGCTACATGGAGGCAGTGAGCGGATCGTCAGGGATTCGTCTCTCCCGGTATTGGGGGTAAGATCACGCTGTGTTTAGGAGAGACATTACACGAAATCCCTAGCCAGGGTAATCGAGATTTACTGGTAGGTATTCCAGTAGTTTCTTAGGGTGTTCTGGGCTACTCTCCGACACGACTTATACCGCTATTGGGGGTCTGGCGTTTACCAGCCCCATAGGCCCTATATGCGATACTCATAGACGAACGGACCAGACTGTACGGATATTGTCACTGTCGGGCTCAGTAGGGTTTCTGGATGAGTTCGCTCGTCAGCTTCCCTTCCGTTCAATACATAGGCAACCGTTACGTACAACAAGCACCTCTGACGTGCTTGTGGTTATACCCAGTGCCAGTGTATTGATGAGTCATTAGAGTCCCCCACAGACAGTTTTCCAAGTTCGGGCGAAACGTTGTAGAGACCATATGGTTTTATGGTAGGGTTCGATCATATTCGTGCACTTGTGCACGGATCAGGATCGGACGGATAATATTAGCGGGCTTTGGTTTAAGCCGGATCCTAATATTGTATTGTAGGAATATTTTTGTTTCGTTGCATTTGTATTCGGTCGGAATCCAAATGCGGGTATGTATTTACAGTTGAGGCATAATCTCGTAATTCGTTATGGGATTATTTTACGAGTTGCCAGTTTCTTTTTCCGTCTTCAATATCTTGATCAATGTTTAGTTATTGTGAGCCTTTTGACTCCATACCTACACTTGAACATTAATTAAGCATGGGCTTGGAAAGCATGGGCATTTTCGAAGTCAATGTTTTTGTGTGTGGGCAGCAGGGGGGGGGGGGCTGTTGTTGAGATTGGGGTTTCCTTTGTTGATTAATTTATTTGTTTTTTGTCCTAGTGAGGTTTTTGGTGTGTGCTGTTGTTAAATTGGAGAGTGGAGTTTTTATTTGATTGGCATAAATTAATTCCACACACACTTGTTCAAGATCATTCCTAGTGAGCACAAAAACTCCATAGAGAAATTTTTCCCTTTGAGTGGCCGAGGTCATTTCATTTAACAAGCTTGAATTTTTCTGTGCAAAATTCTTTTGTTCACATTACATCCATGGCAACTCTATTAACCTCCACCCAATCGCTTGGGTGCCTTGAGACAAAAGGTCCTACACTCTCTCTACTTCAATCTTGGACATGTCGGCTAGCAAACTTCATGTCCGAGTTGCCTCGGTTCGAGGCGGGAGCCCGTATAAAGATTCATTGATGTGGTGCCACTTTGACGAGCGGGACCGGGAGCGGATTTCGTCAGCGCAGCAGCGGGGAGTTTGATGCGGAGATTAAAGACCGAAGGACACGGATCGATCGGTATAATCTTCAACTCCTTTTACATATTGCTAGTTTACGGTTAATGGAACGATCCGGATATTTGGGTCGCGGTAGTGCCGGTTCCGCAAAAAGTTTTTGTTCCGCAATGCGATTTGGGTCAGCCGAAATGCGATTTGGCGTCGGTTAGACGGCTGGGGCTCCGCCGCATCCCAATATGGTATCAGAGCCAAACTATTAACCGCTTACTAGCTTGATCTAACATTTTTAAAAGCTCGATCGAACAAAATTTCCGAAACCGCAATTTCAATACTAAAGTTTCTGTCGAAATTTTTGTCATTGAAAAATTATTTTGTGCACGTCAGAAAATCAGACAGGCTTTTGTAAGACCACTGTAGAAAATTGGGAAGTTGTTCCCTCAGGAACACCGCGGAACCGCGGCCATACCAACGTATTGGCCGCGGTTCCGCCGCCGTTATAGGGATTCAATGCACCAAGTTTCTTCTGGGGTCTTCATCTTGGAATTGGGGTTTCTGGAACTTTTAATTTTTGGCCCAGATTATTTTGAGTACTGGATTTGTATTTGGGGCCCACTTCGGGAAGTTTTGTTGATCGAGATTTTAAATATGTTAGTTTACAATACTTACTTTATATATGCGACCATGAATATCATTCGAGCGGTAAATCTTGTCTAACTGCTATAGTCCTTTAGAAGGATTTGCGAACGTGATATTCACGTTGATGTTCTGTGTTGTGCTGTGATATTGCGGATTTGTCGTGGTGGATAGCCTGGATGCAATGTTAGTACTTTTTGGTTATATTTGTACATTTGATATTGCGGGGCGAGCGTCCGACATGTGGACTGCCGTCACTGCCTGTTTGTATATTATTCTTTTGGGGCACGACCGGGTTGAGGTCGATGTACCTATTGTATATTTTTTCTTTTCTGTACTAGGATTACCCCGCGGTGGGGTGCACGGATAGCCGGGTTCTAGAGGGCAACGGGCTCGCATCTCATGGCGTTGAGACGGAGGGGGTTTCACTCTAGAATTGGCAGGCTATTCGCCGCACTCGTAAGGGGTATAGGTTGACCCAAGAAGGGGTGCTCAAGTTACCGGATTCCGTGAAATGCTGGGTGGTCCATTCACTTTGTTGAAGGGGTCTGCCTCGCTTCAGGTTTTGGCGGGTAATTTGCCGCGCTCGTAGGGGTCTAGGATTTTCATTGCACAGGCTATCCACATGACCAGGGGAACGTCGGGTTTCACTTGCGGCTCAATGAAACCCGGGGATCCCAGATTATCTGTATTGTTCTGTGATACTTATTGCTTTTCTATGATGTTGCATTTATCATACCTGGAGAGATTATTATATATTGATATATATACTAGTAGATGTTGTAGGGTTTCGTTAACACTTCTATTAGGGTTTTGAAGCATCACACATGCTATAACAATAAAATTTTGAGGTGCTACGCAAACTATACTATGAATCGAACTAGAATTTATGAAGTAACTATTAATAGTATCAAATATTAAGACTTAAGTTATACTAAGTGATGAGACTACAACCTTTGTAGACCTCTTTGGAAGACTCCTTTGCTTTGGAAGGGTTCGCTTGATCAACTCCTCGTCCACGACGATCCACCCGAAGCTCTTTGCCCTAAGCTTGTTGCTTCCTTCGATCTTTGAAAATCTTTGAAGCACAACACCCTACACAAGATAGCAAAGATTGTGTAGGATGATGAAGTGGTTGCTATTCTTATTTAATACCTTTTCTTTTATTTCTCTAACTCTATTTTAACAATTAAAAGAGAGCTAGGGTTTGGAGGAAGAAGATGGCTCTCTTTCCTTTTCTTTTGGAGTGAATAATGATAAGAATGAAAAAGAAAATGAAAAAGAGAGATATATCTTATCATAACCATAACTATAGTTAAAATAATATCTAGATATTTTAATTTGGGTTAAAGGCAAAAGGAAAAAGAACCATGGTTGAGTTAAATTCAACCATGGAAATGTGTAGAAATGTGTAGAAGGAATGACTCAATAATGTTTTTCTTTTACCTTTAACTTAAATGAAAATATCCATATATTTATTTATCTACAATATGATTGTTATATTGCCATCCTCTTTGTATCATCAACCATGATACATTTCATGTATGTATGTGTGTATGCACATCATCATGTACATATACATGCATGTATCCATAAAAAGAAAAGGATTTAAATAAATAATAAATAATATATAAGTCAATATTAAATCAACACTTGATTTAATAAATCGGTCATATCTTATATGACCCGACTAATATTATATGCCCGATTAAAATACAATATCACATACTCGTATTTAATCGAGCCTCCGCACATATCCCATATGTGCACCACTTTGTTTCGCCTGAGCCGAGAAACTTCTATGTGGGACTCTAAGACTCGTCAATACGCCAGCAGTAGATATTGATCATATCAAACACCCACAAGCCGCAAGCGGTCAGCTAAACGTAACGGCCACCCGGGTATTGAGCGATCAGAATAAGAACAAGCGAACCTGTCAAAACTCCTGTCAATCCATCCGGCAACACTTACCGTACAGTCCGGTCTCTTCGTCAGATATGCTGCATATCGAGTCTAGAGATGGAATCGTCGACCCCAATAACTCAATAAGTCATGCCGGTATATGGTCTATAACAGATCGAGAAACTTACTGATAACACTTATCAGTAATATCTCAGCAGCCCTGGCCAGGGACTTCCCGTTATAGCCAATCGTGCACAGCACAACATCAACCCCCAATACCGGGAGAGACGAAACCCCTCCTATCGCTCACTGCCTCCATATGCCTCGAGACTATACCCAAAATCCACCTGTTTGTACGAATCAGTAGAGCCGCAGTAGGGTGGAGATCAAAGTACAGTGGGAGGACACACAAGACTCTATGACGATCTCGGGTCTACAGACTAACCTGTACCAGTGTCACCTGAGAACTGCTATCCGACGTATGATATAATACTATATAGGAGTTCTCGGTGAGTCCGTTCAGTGTACCCAGTCTCACTGAGCACCCGTATACTATCTTCGGTGTCAACACACCAGACGGATATGGGATCATCCATCGCCCATCATATGGAACAAGAATGGTATACGCTAGTCTAAACTGGATATCGATGCCCTATCTCGATATACCTACGACTAGGAACATTTCAAGGATTTTCTTATAAACTACAGATGTCCCACTAGTATGATCCGCATCATAATCCCAGTAGTCAAGCTAATATCCTTAGGGCTTTATCAACATGCACTAAATGAATATAAACATGATCAAGTGAATATATGATAAAGTAAAACCAGATAGCATACTATCATGTCGAGCATGACTGTCCTCTGAATATATATATACATATCAGTACATACACTATCTCATAATGGCCTCTAGGGCATACATATATCCAACAATCTCCCACTTGCACTAAGGCCAGTTATTGGCATATCTCATACCCAACATCTCAAAAAGTCGCTCATGCTGCGGCTGAGGGAGGGCCTTGGTGAATGAATCCGCAGCGTTGTTCTTTGTGTCTACTCTCTTAATCTCGATCTCGCGGCGATCAACTATCTCCCGGATCACATGATATCGCCTCAGGATGTGTCTGGACTTCTGATGGGACCTGGGCTCTTTGGCCAACGCCATAGCCCCATTATTGTCACAATACAAAGGTATTGGATCAATAATGGTTGGAACTACTTCTAGCTCCGCGATGAATTTCCTCATCCAGACGGCTTCCTTAGCAGCATCATTTGCAGCAATATATTCAGCTTCCATCGTTGAGTCTGCAACGTTATCCTGTTTGGAACTCTTCCAACTCACCGTCCCTCCATTGAGGGTAAATGCAAACCCTGAGATAGACTTGCTGTCATCCTTGTCACTCTGGAAGCTTGAATCGGTAAAGGCCTTCATTTGGAGATCCCCGTTACCATACACCAAGAACAATTCTTTAGTCCTTCGCAAGTACTTAAGAATGTTCTTCACAGCAATCTAGTGATTCTCCCCTGGGTTTGACTGATACCTGCTTACTACACTAAGTGCATAAGCAACATCAGGGCGTGTACATAACATCGCATACATTATCGATCCTACTGCCGAAGCATAGGGGATAATGCTCATGCGAGCTCTCTCTATATCAGACTTTGGGCAATTATCCTTTGAGAGAGTGACTCCGTGGCAAGCGGGTAAGGCACCCCGCTTGGAGTCTTCCATACTAAACCTCTTTAGGATGGTGTTAATGTACTTGGTTTGGGACAATCCCAATAACCGTTTGGATCTATCCCTATAGATCCTTATACCCAATATGTATGTGGCATCACCCAGGTCCTTCATGGAGAACCTTTGTGATAAGAATGATTTGACCGACTGTAGCATAGGAATGTCATTTCCTATCAGAAGTATGTCATCCACGTACAATACGAGGAATGCGACATTTCTCCCTACAGTCTTCTTATAAACACAAGGTTCATCTGGATTTTTGATGAAATCAAACTCTTTGATAATATCATCAAAACAGATGTTCCAACTCCGTGATGCCTGCTTTAATCCATAAATGGATTTAAGCAACTTACATGCTTTACCGCTGCTCCCACTGTCAATGAAGCCTTCTGGCTGATCCATATAAACGCATTCATCCAAATCACCATTTAGGAATGCAGTTTTAACGTCCATCTGCCAGATTTCATAGTCATAGTGAGCAGCAATAGCAAGTAGGATCCGAATGGATTTAAGCATGGCTACCGGAGAGAAAGTCTCGTCATAGTCCAAATCTGGTCTTTGACGAAAACCTTTCGCTACCAACCTTGCCTTATAGGTCTCTACCTGTCCATCTACACCGATCTTTCTTTTAAAGATCCATTTGCAACCCACAGGTTTTATCCCAAAGGGTACATCATCCAAAGTCCATACTTTGTTGGTGTACATGGACTCCATTTCGGATCTCATGGCATCCATCCATTTCACAGAGTCACCACTCGTGATAGCCTGATGAAAACTGGCAGGATCATCATCATCCATGATGCAATCTTCTCTATCACCATCAATGAGAAAACCGTAGTATCTCTCCGGTGGGCGAGAAGTCCTACCAGATCTACGGAGTGGCTGAGGTTCATTAGATTCTGTTATAACTTCAGGTTCAGCCAAGTCGTCATTTGTAATTTGTGTCTCTAGAACCTCTTCTAGATCTACCACATTACCATTTGTATTATTTGAAAAAATCTCATCTTCTAAAAAGGTGGCATACTGAGAAACAAATACTTTTTGTTCCTCCTTGTGGTAGAAAAGATATCCAAACGAATGTTTAGGATATCCTACAAATATACATTTGACTGATCGTGTCTCGAGTTTGTCTGGATTCTGCTTTTTAACAAAAGCCGGACAACCCCAAATCTTAACTCTTTTAAGAGATGGTTTCTTCCCATGCCATATCTCATATGGAGTGGTAGACACGGTCTTGGTTGGAACTTTGTTTAACAGAAAAGCTGTTGTTTCCAATGCATGCCCCCAAAACGAGAGAGGTAACTCAGAATCACTCATCATGGATCGTACCATATCTAATAGGGTACGGTTCCTTCATTCTGACACACCGTTGTGCTGTGGTGTGTAAGGTGGAGTGAGCTGAGAGAGAATCCCATTCTCTTTTAGGAAGTCTAAGAATTCAGTACTTAAGTACTCTCCACCTCGATCTGATCGAAGTATCTTGATACTCTTTCCTGTTTGGTTTTCTACTTCATGTTTATACTCCTTGAATTTCTCGAAAGCTTCAGATTTATGCTTTATCAAATACACATAACCAAATCTTGAGAAATCATCAGTAAAAGTTATGAAGTATGAAAAACCGCCTCTTGCATGTGTAGACATTGGTCCGCATACATCACTATGTATGAGGCCTAGGAGCTCAGTAGCTCTTTCTCCGTGTCCTGTAAACGGGGTTTTGGTCATTTTACCTTTGATACAAGACTGGTAAGTTGCATAAGATTTATACTCAAATGAATTTAAATATCCATCTTTATGAAGCTTGTTTAGTCTTGTTTCATTAATATGACCAAGTCTACAATGCCAAAGAAAAGCTTCATTTATCTCTGAAAATTTTCTTTTATTTTTGTGTTGTACGTTGAAAACCGTGTGTTGATTAAGGACATATATCCCGTTATTTAATGTACCACAACCAATCAACTCTTGATTAAGTCTAATGTTCATAACACTGTGTTGCACAGAAAAATGATACCCTTCATTGTCTAACAAGGAAACAGATATAATATTACAAAGCATACTTGGTACAAAATAACACGGGTTCAAAACCAATATACAACCCGAAGGCAAACCTAGGTGATACTCTCCTACTGAAACTGCATTTATATTGGAACCATTTTCAACTTGGAGAGTATGATCACCTGTCTTCAGAACTCTGCTATTTCTCAACGCCTGCACAGAATTGCAAATATGAGAACCCAAACCGGTATCTAATACCCAGGAAGCAGAGTTAATAGAAAAACAGTTTTCAATTGCGAACACACCTGAAGCTGAAGCATCACCATGCTTCTTCTTGAGTGCTAGGTACTCAATACAGTTCCTCTTCCAGTGTCCCGTCTTCTTGCAATGGAAACATTCACCTTTCCCTGATTCCCCAACCTTGGACTTGCCTTTTCCCTTCACCTTTTTAACTCCACCCTTAGGTTTGGTGGGTTTCTTCTTCATCTTTCCCTTGGCTTTAGCCTTCGGGTAAGAGGAGGAGGATTGCCCAACACTCATAACGGGAGTCTTCACTGACTTCAGTGTGCTCTCTGCACTCCTTAACATATTAAGGAGTTCAGGCAGTTCCTTCTCCATGTTGTGCATGTTGAAGTTAACGATGAACTGAGCAAAGGTGGAGGGGAGAGACTGCAGAATAATATCTGTATACTGTTCATTGTCCATTATCCACCCAAGGTCCTCAAGCTCTTCTATGAGAGCTATCATTTTCAGAACATGGTCTCCTACTGCTGTGCCAGCGGTCATGCGCATCTGAAACAGTTTCTTAGACGCTTCGTATCGTAATACGCGAGATTGCTCTCCATACAACTCTTTTGTATGGAGAAATATGGCTTTTACGTCCATATTCTCGTGCTGCTTCTGATGTGTGTTATCCATCGATGCAAGCGCGAGGCATTTTGCCGTGGCACAGTCAGCGTCCCATATCTTGCGGATTTCCCTATCCGCAACTGAAGATTTAGGACCTAGGGGGGCAAGGCTGGAGCTGTAAGGACATATGATACTTTATCATAAGTCAAGGCTATGTTTTAATTCCTCAGCCAGTCTTTATAGTTGGTCCCATTCAGCTTGTTTTTATCAAATAAAAGCTTAAGTCCTGTCATGGGTATCTGCCATTAAGAGAGAGAAAAGAATACACTTAGCGAAAGCTCTTGCAAAGATCAAATTGGTTATTATCTTGTCTAACCGATGTCTCCCACTGTTTTTATCAAATTTTCTTTAAAACCTTTAAAAAGAAAACTAGCCGGGATTAATTACATTCCACAACTTCGCTAACCTCTCAGCCAGTCCAGTGCCGGTACTTGAGGGAGGTTCCCCGTGCTTTCGCACGGACCTAATTAAAGTAAACCCCGTCTTCCCAGAGGCGTAGCTCCGTTTGGCACCTTTCTAGACACCTACCGAGTCAGCTAATTGTAAAGTGCAAAATTCTCCCGGGAGCAACATTTGCTCGCAGTGGGATCGGGATCCTACTATCATATAGAAGGTATACAATCTTATTGTAATTTTCAACTCTTGAAATTCCCGATATAATTTTTACCCCCAGTACTTATGACCTTAACTAAAGTCAACATATCATAAGTACTAGTTAAGTTCTTCCCGTCATTTCGTGATTAACTAGACCCACCCATATGACCCTTAACTAAAGTCAATATAATCATATGAATGTCCTAACTAATCTGCATCATATGCAGTATAGGAAGACATCACTCAGCTACCGTACACTGCGCCTTAACTAAAGTCAAAATACACAGCACAAATACTAAGTACTCTACTTCCTAAAATGACGGAGGGTTGCGGATAGTTTTTAAGAAAACTTTTGACGGTTTAAACTTGATATCGTTGTATAATCTAATGGGTTTAAAAGGAGTGGCTTAAGCTCCGCATTTTGAAACTTGCTTTTTCATAAAAGGCCGAGCATGTTTAAAATCTGATTCCACAACATCTTTTTAGGTTCATTTATCTTTTACATTAATCTCATTAATGTAGTCCCATCATTTAAATCCTAAGCCATTACAGAAAGAAACGAAAATATAACGTACACTTATGCCACTCGCATTCGTCACAGTGTCCTGATATGCACCGTTAGGTTACTTAACTAACGGCATACCGGGACGGGGCTAGTGCGGGTGCAAAACATAAGTAACATCTAATATATATCATATATATATAATATTTCATTCGTCTTAGATATCTGTTAAAAGACCACATCAGATAATAAAAGCAGCAGAAGCACATATAGGATATCTAGGAGGTCCGTATTTTGTATTTAGCTAGCAATAAAAATACGGATTCCACGGTCGCGATGAATAGCCAAGCCCACACCCCTAGACCCCTACGAGAGTGACAAGCGACCCTACCAATTCTGGAGTTTAGGAAACCCGGTCTCGACTCCTCGAGATGGCCTCCCACTGAACCCTAGAACCCGGTCACTTGTGCCCTCCTCCTTGGGTCTATCATAATGCGGAAAAGTAAATAATATACAACACTGGTGACAACAACCTCAACCCGGAAGTGCACCAAATAAAAGAATATTATATACAATTTAATTTTACATGAATGAAAAGAAAACTCTCATCTCACATAAAACCTCCCGGCTATTCATTACAACAATCCTGCACATCAAATCTCATCGACACATAATATCAAATATCATCAACGTAAGTAAGTATGCATACACCGATCGTCGTTGATATATAGCAACGAAAACCGGTAATACATACTACACTTACGGTCACAGAGAAATAAAATGGAAAAAAATACAACAATTGGAATCTTTAACTGCCTTTAGACAACACAAACCCGAAATATCACATATACAAGATTTCATGCCTAAATAATGTAAAGCTCGCATTTGGGTCTCATTCAAGAAAACACTTTTTCAAACAAAACCGGATAATTCAACAAGATTTCCGTTTATCCCGAGACCGAATTGCTAGATTTACACGCAACAAACAAATTTGTAGATTCCAATTATTGTACCGCATACTATTAAACTAGGCGCAGTTAAAATATCCGATCGAACGATTAAACAACCACAGAGTGCTCAGAAAGCTCAACAGTTGAGCAGTTTTTAAAAAATACCAGAAACATAAGCAAACACATACGGGCCAGCACAAGAAACTACGGCCCAGGAATCACCTACGGCGCCGCGGAACCGCCGCAACTAGGCCACTCTGGCCGCGGTTCCGCGGTCGTACGGTCGATTTAGGGCAGCGTATTTCTGGTGGGCCCATATATTTCCCTGCTTAATATTTTACATATTTTTAATTTGAAAAATTCCAGGTTTTAAAAAAATTTCCACAGAGCACCCCCCGGGTGTCGTTTTTCGTCCGTTCGATGTTTTCAACGTCGTCTAGGTTACTACAAAGCTCTAGCTTGGCTCTGATACCACTGTAGGGTTTCCTTAACACCTCTATTAGGGTTTTGAAGCATCACACATGCTATAACAATAAAATTTTGAGGTGCTAAGCAAACTATATTATGAATTGAACTAGAATTTATGAAGTAACTATTAATAGTATCAAATATTAAGACTTAAGTTATACTAAGTGATGAGACTACAACCTTTGTAGACCTCTTTGGAAGACTCCTTTGCTTTGAAAGGGTTCGCTTGATCAACTCCTCGTCCACGACGATCCACCCGAAGCTCTTTGCCCTAAGCTTGTTGCTTCCTTCGATCTTTGAAAATCTTTGAAGCACAACACCCTACACAAGATAGCAAAGGTTGTGTAGGATGATAAAGTGGTTGCTATTCTTATTTAATACCTTTTCTTTTATTTCTCTAACTCTATTTTAACAATTAAAAGAGAGCTAGGGTTTGGAGGAAGAAGATGGCTCTCTTTCTTTTTCTTTTGGAGTGAATAATAATAAGAATGAAAAAGAAAATGAAAAAGAGAGATATATCTTATCATAACCATAACTATAGTTAAAATAATATCTAGATATTTTAATTTGGGTTAAAGGCAAAAGGAAAAAGAACCATGGTTGAGTTAAATTCAACCATGGAAATGTGTAGAAATGTGTAGAAGGAATGACTCAATAATGTTTTTCTTTTACCTTTAACTTAAATGAAAATATCCATATATTTATTTATCTACAATATGATTGCTATATTGCCATCCTCTTTGTATCATCAACCATGATACATTTCATGTATGTATGTGTGTGCACATCATCATGTACATATACATGCATGTATCCATAAAAAGAAAAGGATTTAAATAAATAATAAATAATATATAAGTCAATATTAAATCAACACTTGATTTAATAAATCGGTCATATCTTATATGACCCGACTAATATTATATACCCGATTAAAATACAATATCACATACTCGTATTTAATCGAGCCTCCGCACATATCCCATATGTGCACCACTTCATTTCGCCTGAGCCGAGAAACTTCTATGTGGGACTCTAAGAATCGTCAATACGCCAGCAGTAGATGATGATCATATCAAACACCCACAAGCCGCAAGCGGTCAGCTAAACGTAACGGCTACCCGGGTATTGAGCGATCAGAATAAGAACAAGCGAACCTGTCAAAACTCCTGTCAATCCATCCGGCAACACTTACCGTACAGTCCGGTCTCTTCGTCAGATATGCTGCATATCGAGTCTAGGGATGGAATCGTCGACCCCAATAACTCAATAAGTCATGCCGGTATATGGTCTATAACAGATCGAGAAACTTACTGATAACACTTATCAGTAATATCTCAGCAGCCCTGGCCAGGGACTTCCCGTTATAGCCAATCGCGCACAGCACAACATCAACCCCCAATACCGGGAGAGACGAAACCCCTCCTATCGCTCACTGCCTCCATATGCCTCGAGACTATATCCAAAATCCACCTGTTTGTACGAATCAGTAGAGCCGCAGTAGGGTGGAGATCAAAGCACAGTGGGAGGACACACAAGACTCTATGACGATCTCGGGTCTACAGACTAACCTGTACCAGTGTCACCTGAGAACTGCTATCCGACGTATGATATAATACTATATAGGAGTTCTCGGTGAGTCCGTTCAGTGTACCCAGTCTCACTGAGCACCCGTATACTATCTTCGGTGTCAACACACCAGACGGATATGGGATCATCCATCGCCCATCATATGGAACAAGAATGGTATACGCTAGTCTAAACTGGATATCGATGCCCTATCTCGATATACCTACGACTAGGAACATTTCAAGGATTTTCTTATAAACTACAGATGTCCCACTAGTATGATCCGCATCATAATCCCAGTAGTCAAGCTAATATCCTTAGGGCTTTATCAACATGCACTAAATGAATATAAACATGATCAAGTGAACATATGATAAAGTAAAACCAGATAGCATACTATCATGTCGAGTAAGACTGTCCTCTGAATATATATATATACATATCAGTACATACACTATCTCATAATGGCCTCTAGGGCATACATATATCCAACAGATGTTGTATATGTTTTGCACCCGCGCTAGTCCAGTCCCCGCTCTGTCGTTAGTTAAGTAACCTAACGGGTGATGACGGGACCCAGTGGCGAATGCGGATGGCATATACGTACATCATATTTTCGTTCTTTTCTGGTATGATTAATTGATGGGACTGCGTTGATTCTTATCAATGCAAGGAAAACAAACCTATATATAATGTTGTTGGAACCAATTTTTCAAAAGCTGTTATTACAAGGGCGTTCCCTTTTGTTTTGCACAGTGGTATTCGGTTATGAATATCCAGCACCTCATTCGACGATGTAAGGGCCGCGATCCCTTCATCGGGAGTGACCCCTTGGACAGAGCTTTGCGTCAGGGTAATAACTTCACTATAGTCGATTACTTTTTGCTTTGCATCGTAGTATTCAGTTTGGAATATCCTGCACCCCATTCGACGGGGAAAGAGCCGAGATCCCTTCACCGGGAGTGACCTCTTTAGCAAAAGTTTTAGCCACTATATATTTATAAAACTACTCGGTTCCTTCAACGATATCAAGTTCATTACGCTAAAGGTTTTTCGCCAAAAATCAGTCGTAGCCCTCCATCATTTCTGAAAACCAGCGCCTAGTATTCGTGCTATGTTTGTTGGCTTTCGTCAAGGCATAGTATGCGGTGGCTATGTGTTGCTTTTCTGTAGCATGGATATGCATTAATCTAGGACAGTCGTGCAACCTTGTTGGTGTAAGTCTCCGGTAGCGCTCCGGCCGTCAATCTGACGCCAAATGCGGAACAAAAACTTTTATAACTGGCGCTATCGCATACTATAACCCGGATATGCCGTTAACGCTAAACTAACAATCTACAAAGAGAGAAGAAAGGTTATACCGAACGATCCGAGTCCTTCGTTCTTTAACCATCATCCCACGCTCCGTTGCGGCTGCTCCGATCTCGTCGATCTCCGATCTCCTCGTCCAGGTGGCACCACGTCATCGGATCTTTAAACGGCTCCCGCCTCTGACTCGAGGCAACTCGGTCGTCAATTTTGCTAAAAGAGACGACCAAGAATGATGTAGAGAATGAGTAGAAGACTTTGTCTCGCTTCGTCCAAAGCCATGGACGAACGGTTAATGAAGTTGCCATAGGAATCGGGTGATGGAATGAAATGAGCTGTGAAATTCCATACACCGAAACTATCATAATCTTTTAACCAAAATGAATCCAATCAAGTGAGTGAAAAATCTCATGGGCACCAAGGAGGGGGCCGGCCACAATATATAGAGGTGGGGGGGGGTGAGTGTAGGAGAGGGGGATGTGACAATAAGAAAATATCTCTAGTGTGAACACAAAGTGTGAACACACTTAATGAAATGATGAATCATTAACCTAGTCATCAAGCATTAATGGAATCATTAAATGCAACCATGACTCACTAAACACCTCACCACTTCTAGAACCTTCTAGAAGCTTCCACACTCATCTCAAGAAAAGATAAATCCGTATTTAACGAAATGTTAAATACGGCTGATAGAAAACTGAAAACTGGCAACTTCCAAAAGTGATCCCGAAACGAATTTCAGGATAACCCCGTAACTGTATAAATATACCCGCATTTGTATTACGACCGAATACAAATGCAACCGAGACAAAGATATTATATCTACTCAATATAATACTCGGATCCGGCTTAAACCAAAGCCGACCAGTATCATCTGCCCGAAAAATAACACGTGCGTAAACGCACGTGCATTTTCCGAACCCTGCCATAAAACCATACGGCCTCTACAACGTTTCGCCCGAACTTGGGAAACTATCTGTGGGGGACTCTAATGACTCGTCAGTACCCTGGCAGTGAGTTTAACCACAAGCCGTCAGCGGCACTAGCTATGCGTAACGGCTGCCTATGGAATGACCTCAAGGGAGGCTGATGAGCGAACTCATCCAGAAACCCTACTGAGCCTAACAGTAACAATGTATATACAGTCCGGTCCGTTCGTCTATGAGTATCGCATATCTGGTCTAGGGGGCTAGTAACGTCAGACCCCCAATAGCTGTATAAGTCGTGTTGGAGACAAGCCTTGAACACCCTGAGATACTATTGGAGTACCTACCAGTAAATCTCACCTGCCTTGGCCAAGGACTTGGTGTAATGGCTTTCCTAGACACAGTGCGACCTCCACCCCCAATATCGGGAGAGACGAATCCCCTGCCGATCCGCTCACGTGCCTCCATGTGGCTCGGGACTGTACCCAAAAACTACCTGTTTGCACGACTCCTTTGAGCCGTGGTAGGATAGAAATCAAAGCACAGTGGGAACTCACACGAGACAAATGACGACCTCAGGTCGATGAACTAACCTGTACACATGTCACCAGGGAACTGCTATCTGACGATATGTATAATACCAACTAGCAGGTTCCCGGCGAGTTCTGTCCGGTGTACTCATAACCCAATGAGCACCTGTATACATCTTAGGTGATCCAACTGACACCAGTGGCTTGTGAGACCGGCCACTGCCCCTCGTCGGGGTCTCGACTGTATACACCAGTCTACTCCGGAGTATCGATGCTCTGTCTCGAAACTCCCACGACTAGGGACCACTATTAAGGAAATGCTTATAGACCACCCAACTCTCACTTATATGATCGCCCTCATACTGTTGGTAGTCAAGCAAGATCCTAAGGGCTCTATAAAAGTGTAATCGTGATCAGTCACTTGAACCTATACACGACTGATAAAGACAAACCAGATAGCATACTATCATCTCGAGTAAGACTGTCCTACCGGCATAGGTCCTCCTCAATCATTGCAATCACGTACCTGCGATCCAATAATTGACTTTGAGGGCACTATATCCAACAATCTCCCACTTGCACTTAAGGCTAATTATTGCGATGTTGCGTACTCACAGCCCGTGTGAAACCAACACCCAACTTCCCTACTAATCAGTTTCACAAAGCCCGTTTGTAAAACTATTGTGTTCGAGAAATAGCCTTAGTGAGTGGATCCGCCCTGATGTTTCTTTCTGTGTCTCTCTTAATCTCAAGTTCGCGGAGAAAGCCATCTCCCGAATTGAGTAATACCTGTCTTAGAATATGTCTGGATATCTGATGGGACCTAGTTCATAAATGAACTCCAAATCCAAACTTCTTAGACTGTATCAATAACTGAACCTAATCAGTATCCTACAGCATGCCTCCCACAGTATCCTCTTGGACCACCTGTCCATAATACTGTCCCTCTTCTTCAGAGGGAAAACTATAACTCTGACAATCTCTTTGTCATCCATGTCACCTTTGAAGCCTGGAATGATAACCGTCTCCCAAGGAGGCTGCCGTCATCAACTCCGTAGAACATGCACTTATGTTCTAAAACTGCTTCCTTATGGTTCTCCAGGATTGGATTAATACAAACTTATTGCATCTAGTGCAAAAACAACATCTGGTGTGGTACTTGACATCTCATGATTGACTCAATTGCTTAAGCAAGTGATCTGCTAATCATGTACATCCCTCTCCCCTTTAGTCTGTAAGACACCTTTAAAGAGAGTGACTCCATCACCTGCAGGTACACCACCATGCCAGGAGTCATCTATTCTAAAAACCATTAGAATACTGTCAAAGTACCCACATTGGGAAACTACCCAAATCTAGATCTAAAACCATAGATCTAGAAACCTAAATGTCTGATATTATATCCATATCCTGTCCGGAGAAACAACTGTGTGACAACCAAAGTACAACCGATCGCAGTATAGGAATTTTACTTCCTATTCTGTGTATGTCATCCAAATACCAGGACATCATATCCTACTACCTTCTTAACAGATCCATCCCCTATTCTGATGAAGTCAAACCCATGACTGTTACATCAAAATTAGATGATCAATCTCCGCTATAACTGCTCTAGTCTATAAATAGACATAAGCTACTTGCCCACTATGCTTCTGCTGCTCCCACTGACCACAACAACCCTCCTACCAGGTCTCATAGCCTGGAACAACAGTAGTGTCAAGTCTGGGTAGATAAAAACCTCCCTGTCACCGTCCTTGAGGCTACCGGAGTACCTCTCGGGTGTCTGAGGTTACCCACCAAATCTGCGGAGTGGCTAATGGAATGTCAAACCTGATTGAATTTTTAGGTCCTATTAAATTTTCCGTAATCGTTTGCGGTTCTGGAATCACTTCCAGTTCTACCATACTCCCACCACTGTTTTCTGAAAAAATCCATTTTACTAAAACTGTGGTGAGTCAAGAACAATATCACTATTGATCTCCCAGATGGTAGAAAGTCAACCCTCGTCATAGCCTGGGCCAACCCACAAACTGCCATTACAGAAACATGCCCTGAGTTATCCAGAGTCTGGTTTTAAGCATAAGCCGGACAACTCCCCGTACCTTAACATCGTTAAGATACGAACCATTCTATATCCAATATAGAAACTTTGGCATTTATTTAATTGGAACTAGATTCAAATCATACAGCTGTGCATATCAACTTTAATGGAGAGAGGCTAATCAGCATTACCCAACTTAGGAATCCATCCAATTATGAGTAACCTGAAAGAGAAACAAGTTTCTCAAAACTTTTACTATCATCTGAATACCAATCACAAGTATTTACATCTTCGATCTCTTTGAAGAATCCCGATACTTGCGATATCTGGTTCTCTACTTTATTCTTATACCCACAACTTCTCAAAACTTAGACCTTGTATTTCTACGAAACACTTGTCTAAAAACTAGAGAAGTCATAAGTAAACAGAACATAGTACGAGGACCTACCCCTTTGTCCTGACGGACACTGGACAACATACAATACTCTGTATAAGTCCGCTGAGTTGAATAGCTCAAAACCTGTGCGTCGTAGGTTGAAAACTGTACCCAGGCGATTTCCTCAAATATCACCAATTACAACGAATTCCGATATAATGAGGATGATCACCTAATTCCCAATAACTTTCTCCTACTCATCATCTATAAAACCATACAGATATGAGAATGAAACCTGGTGAATACACACCCTGGAGTAAGTATCTAATCGAGAAAACAGTTTTCCTTTAACAATGCACTGAAACATGAAAATGTTTCATAGGGGTATCCTGGTATTCATAGTAATGCCTCTTCCATAATCCAATTCATGACTCTAACCGTATATTTCTTTGCCATCTCTCCAAATCCCTTTATTTGTCTTTAGTCGTTACCTTCTGTACACCATCGTTAGGCTAAATGGTTTTCTTCCTTCCCTACCGTTCGGCACCAGCCTATGGTTTGGAAGAAGACTATCCAGTAAGCATAATAGGTGTACCCTCCTAAACCAAGGAGTACTCGCAACTGAGAGAAGGTGATGATAAAAGACAACTGAATAATACCTAATTCTTTTAAAGGTGAAACAGGAGTGGCGATGAAGTACGCGGTTTGGTCGTGAATGATAACAGTCGCAACTTACTTTCCCCTCTTTCTAATCCCTTTATTTTGTCTTTACATATTACCTTCTGTACACCCTACTTAAGCTAATTGGTTTTCTTCATTCCCTACCGTTCGGCACCTGCCTATGGTTTGGAAGAAGACTATCCAAGAAGCGTAATAGGTGTACTCTCCTAAACTAAGGAGCCCTCGCAACCTGAGAGAAGGTGATAATAAAAGACAACTGAATAAACCAATTCTATTTCTCCTGAACCTTGATCCATCCTCGAAGAAGTCCCTTCGAGTTCGTATATAACCATACGATGGATCTATCCAATGGAAGTGGATGTCCGTAGTAATACGGGGTGTTCTGAGAAATGCAAAGGGTAAAAGAAGGAGTGGTAATGACTTATGCAACTCAGACATTCCAAAAGCCAGTATTTTAAGAAGGTTCGGTCAACTTGGTCACTGAGTCATAGTCTAGGGTCGGTCAAAGGTCGCTACCAAAGAGAGAGAAAAGAAACACTCTGCGTGCACTCTAACCTAGATCAGAATGGTTATCACTTTATCTAATCCGGAAACCTCCCACTGTACTGTTAAATTCTCCTCCAAACCTGAAAGAAGAATCAATCGGGATCACCCGAAGAGTAAACCAACTCATCAGTGGGAATCGGGATCCAACTCTCATCGCATGATAACGTGACGGAATCCACTTACGTTATCACACTCCAGAAGGTATGCGCATGCCTGGCAAGTTTTAGTTTCTTTAGAAACTCCCGATATGATTTTTACCCCATGTTCTTATGACCTTGACGAAAGCCAACAAATCATAAGTCACATGTCAAGTTCTGCCCGTCATTATCTTGTTAATTCGAACCCACACGTACATACCCTTGACAAAAGCCAACAAGGTAATACAACTGTCCCAAACCAACTCATCTATCCATACAACAAATGAATACCCCAGCAACTACCAAACACTATGCCTTGACGAAAGCTAACAAACATAGCTTGAATATTACTGACCATCCATAAGAAACGACGGAGGGCTACGGCTAGTTTTTGGCGAAAAAACCTTTAACGTAATGAACTTGATCTCGTTGAAGGAACCTGATAGCTTTTTATAAAAATATAGTGGCGAAAACCTTTGCTAAAGAGGTCACTCCTGGTGAAGGGATCTCGGCTCTTTCCTCATGGAATGAGGTGCAGGATATTCCACTGAATACCGCGATGCAAAGCAACATATAATCGACTATAGTGAAGTTATTACCTTGACGCAAACTTCTGCCCAAGGGGTCAGTCCCGGTGAAGGGATATCGGCCCTTGCCCCGTCGAATGAGGTGCAGGATATTCCAACCGAATACCACTGTGCAAAACAAAAGGAAATATCTTTGTAATAACACTTTTTAAATTGTTCCAACAACATCCAAACAGGTTTGTTTTACTTTGCATTGATCAGAATCAACGCAGTCCCATCAATAAATCACACCAGAAAAGACCGAAAATAAAATGTACGTATATGCCATCCGCATTCGTCACTGGGTCCCGTCATCACCCGTTAGGTTACTTAACTAACGACAGAGCGGGGACTGAACTAGCGCGGGTGTAAAACATATACAACATCTAATAGTATATAAACCAATATACAATAATCACTCCAGGCGTGATAATATGCAACATTACAGAAAAGTAATAAGCATCACAGAACAATACAGATAATCTGGGATCCCCGGGTTTCACAGAGCCGCTGCTGAAACCCAACGTTCCCCTGTCGTGTGGATAGCCTGTGCAATGAAACCTAGACCCCTACGGGTGCGGCAAGTTACCCGCAAAAACCTGAAGCGAGGCAGCCCCCTACAGCATAGTGAATGGACCACCCGGCACTTCATGGAATCCGGTAGCTTGAGCACCCCTCCTTGGGTCAACCTGTACCCCCTACGAGTGCGGCGAATAGTCTGCCAATTCTAGAGTGGGGCCCCTCTGCCTCTCAAACCCATGAGATGCGGACCCGTTGCCCTCCAGAACCCGGCTATCCGTGCACTCCATCACGGGGCAAAACCTAGTACAGTAATGAAAAATAGTACAATAGGTACATCGACCGCAACCTGGTCGTGCCCCTAAAGAATATTATACAACAGGCAGTGACGGCAGTCCACATGTTGGACGCTCGCCCCGCAATATCAAATGTACAAATAAACTCAAACTGCACTACCATTGCACACTGCTATCCACCACGACAAATCTGCAACATCACAGCACAACACAGAACATCAACGTGAATGTCACGTTCGCAAACCCGTCTAAAAGAACTATAGCAATCAGACGCGGTTTACCGATCAAATGACATTCACGGTCGGAGATATAATATAAGCACTGTAAACTGACACGTTTAAATTTCGATCGACTAAATTTCCCGAAGTGGGCCCCACGCAAATCTGCTGTACAGTAAAAAACACTGGGCCCAAATGAACAGTTCCAGAAACCACAATTTCCCAAGTAGAATCTACAGAAGAAAGATGGCCCACTGATTCACCTAGATGGCCGCGGTTCCGCGGCCAAAGCATGGCTTTGGCGGCGGTTCCGCGGCCGTACGGTCGGATCAGTGGGTCGAATTTCTTCTGTGTTCTTTAAAAAACCTGCTTGATTTTCTGAATTGCTCAAAATAATTTTTAGACCAGATTTAAATTCAACAGAAACTTTAGACTTGAAAATTGTAGTTTTTGAAAATCCGTTCGATCGATCTTTTAAACGCGTTAGCA
Source organism: Agapanthus africanus (assembly GCA_030015575.1). Classification (NCBI taxonomy): domain Eukaryota; kingdom Viridiplantae; phylum Streptophyta; class Magnoliopsida; order Asparagales; family Amaryllidaceae; genus Agapanthus; species Agapanthus africanus. Next base: position 521,505,924 of record JASDDO010000016.1, on the reverse strand, counting down.
CAAGTTAGTAAAGCTTAATGGCGTAGCTCTGATACCATGTAAGTCTACGGTAGCGCCCCGGTCGTCAATCTAACGCCAAATGCGGAACAAAAACTTTTATAACTGGCGCTATCGCATACTATAACCCGGATCTGCCATTAACGCTAAACTAACAATCTACAAAGAGAGAAGAAATGTTATACCGAACGATCCGAGTCCTTCGTTCTTTAACCATCATCCCACACTCTGTTGCGGCTGCTCCGATCTCGTCGATCTCCGATCTCCTCGTCCAGGTGGCACCACGTCATCGGATCTTTAAACGGGCTCCCGCCTCTGACTCGAGGCAACTCGGTCGTCAAATTTGCTAAAAGAGACGACCAAGAATGATGTAGAGAATGAATAGAAGACTTTGTCTCGCTTCGTCCAAAGCCATGGACGAACGGTTAATGAAGTTGCCATAGGAATCGGGTGATGGAATGAAATGAGCTGTGAAATTCCATACACCAAAACTATCATAATCTTTTAACCAAAATGAATCCAATCAAGTGAGTGAAAAATCTCATGGGCACCAAGGAGGGGGCCGGCCACAATATATAGAGGTGGGGGGTGAGTGTAGGAGAGGGGGAGGTGACAATAAGAATATATCTCTAGTGTGAACACAAAGTGTGAACACACTTAATGAAATGATGAATCATTAACCTAGTCATCAAGCATTAATGGAATCATTAAATGCAACCATGACTCACTAAACACATCACCACTTCTAGAACCTTCTATAAGCTTCCACACTCATCTCAAGAAAAGATAAATCCGTATTTAACCAAATGTTAAATACGGCTGATAGAAAACTGGAAACTGGCAACTTCCAAAAGTGATCCCGAAACGAATTTCAAGATAACCCCGTAACTGTATAAATATACCCGCATTTGTATTATGACCGAATACAAATGCAACCGAGTCAAAGATATTATATCTACTCAATATAATACTCGGATCCGGCTTAAACCAAAGCCGACCAGTACCATCTGCCCGAAAAATAACACGTGCGTAAACGCACGTGCATTTTCCGAACCCTGCAATAAAACCATACGGCCTCTACAACGTTTCGCCCGAACTTGGAAAACTATCTGTGGGGGACTCTAATGACTCGTCAGTACCCTGCCAGTGGGTTTAACCACAAGCCGTCAGCGGCACTAGCTATGTGTAACGGCTGCCCATGGACTGACCTCAAGGGAGGCTGATGAGCGAACTCATCCAGAAACCCTACTGAGCCTAACAGTGACAATGTATATACAGTCCGGTCCGTTCTTCTATGAGTATCGCATATTTGGCTTAGGGGGCTAGTAACGTCAGACCCCCAATAGCTGTATAAGTCGTGTCGGAGACAAGCCCTGAACACCCTGAGATACTACTGGAGTACCTACCAGTAAATCTCACCTGTCTTGGCCAAGGACTTGGTATAATGGCTTTCCTAGACACAGTGCGACCTCCACCCCCAATACCGGGAGAGATGAATCCCCTGCCGATCCGCTCACGTGCCTCCATGTGGCTCAGGACTGTACCCAAAAACTACCTGTTTGCACGACTCCTTTGAGCCGTGGTAGGATAGAAATCAAAGCACAGTGGGAACTCACACGAGACAAATGACAACCTCAGGTCGATGAACTAACCTGTACACATGTCACCAGGGAACTGCTATCTGACGATATGTATAATACCAACTAGCAGGTTCCCGGCGAGTTCTGTCCGGTGTACTCATAACCCAATGAGCACCTGTATACATCTTAGGTGATCCAACTGACACCAGTGGCTTGTGAGACCGGCCACCGCCCCTCGTCGGGGTCTCGACTGTATACACCAGTCTACTCCAGAGTATCGATGCCCTGTCTCGAAACTCCCACGACTAGGGACCACTATTAAGGAAATGCTTATAGACCACCCAACTCTCACTTATATGATCGCCCTCATACTGTTGGTAGTCAAGCAAGATCCTAAGGGCTCTATCAAAGTGTAATCGTGATCAGTCACCTGAACCTATACACGACTGATAAAGACAAATCAGATAGCATACTATCATCTCGAGTAAGACTGTCCTACCGGCATAGGTCCTTCTCAATCATTGCAATCATGTACCTGCGATCCAATAATTGACTTTGAGGGCACTATATCCAACAATTGGCAGCTGTCAAGGGCGAGTACGGGTGGGTCTAAATTAATCAGGACAATGACGGGTAGAACTTGACTTGCAACTTATGATTTGTTGGCATCCGTCAAGGTCATAAGCTGCTTGGGGTAAAATCACATCGGAAGTTTCAAACATACTAAACTTGCCAGGCTTGCGCATACCTTCTGGAGTGTGATGACGTGAGTGGCTTCCATCACGTTATCATGCGATAATAGTTGGATCCCGATTCCTACTGATGAGTTGGTTTACTCCTCGGGTGACCCCGACTAATTCTTCTTTTAGGTCTGGAGGAGAATTTGAGGATACAGTGGGAGGTTTCCTGATTAGATAAAGTGATTAACCATTCTGATCTAGGTTAGAGTGCACGCAGAGTGTTTCTTTTCTCTCTCTCTCTTTGACTGTGACCATGACCCAACCCTACACTATGACTCAGTAACCAAGTTAACTGAACTTTCTTAAAAACACTGGCTTTTGGATTGTCTGAGTTGCATACATCATTGCCACTCCTTCTCTTACCCTTTGCATTTCTCCAGAACACCTCGTATCACCACGAATATCCAATTCCATTGGATAAATCCATCGTATGGTTATATACGAACTCAGAGGAACTTCTTCGAGGATGGATTCTGGTTCTGGAGAGATTGAATAGGACTATTCAGTTGTTTTTTCCTTTTACCTTCTCTCAGGATGTGAGGGCTCCTAGGATTAGGAGAGGGTACACCTATAATGCTTATTGGATAGTCTTCCTCCAAACCATAGGCAGGTGCCGAAAGGTAGGGAATGAAGAAAACCAATTAGCCTAAGTGTGGTGGACAGAAGGTAATGAGTAAAGACAAAATAAAGGGATCAGAAAGAGGGCAAAGTAAATTGCGACTGTTAACTTTCACGACCAAACCAAGTATTTCATCGCCACTCCTAATTCACCTTTGTATTTCTCCAGAACACCCCGTATCACTATGAACATCCAATTCCATTGGATAAATCCATCATATGGTTATATACGAACTCGAAGGAACTTTTTCGAGGATGGATTCTGGTTCAAGAGAAATAGGAATAAGCTTTATTCAGTTGCCTTTTATCCTTACCTTCTCTCAGGTTGCGAGTGCTCCTAGGATTAGGAGAGTATAACTATTATGCTTATTGGATAGTCTTCTTCCAAACCATAGGCTGGTGCCGAACGGTAGGGAAGGAAGAAAACCACTTAGCCTAACGATGGTGTAAAGAAGGTAATGAGTAAAGACAAATAAAGGGAATTGGAGAGATGGCAAGGAAATATACGGTTACAGTCATGAATCTGATAATGGAAGAGGCATTACTAAGAATACCCGGATACCCCTTCGAAACGTATTCATGTTTCAGTTTCACTGTGTATTGTTAATAGAAAACTGATTTCCCAATTAGATCATTACTCCAGGGTATGTGTTTACCAGGTATGATTCTCACATCTGTATGGTTTTACAAATGATGAGTGGGAGTAAGTTATTGGGAATTAGGTGATCATCCTCATTATATCGGAATTCGTTGTAATTGGTGATATTTGAGGAAATCGCCTGGGTACAGTTTTCAACCTACAACGCACAGGGTTTGAGTTGTTCAACTCACGGGACTTATACAAAGTATTGTATGTTGTCTAGTGTCCATTAGGACAGAGGGGTTGGTCCTCGTACTGTATTCTGTTTACTTGTTACTTCTCAAGTTTTAGACATGTGTTTCGTAGAGATACAAGGTCCAAGTTTGAGAAGTAATAAGAATAAAGTAGAGAACCAGGTGTTGCAAGTATCGGGATTCTTCAATGTGATCGAAGATGTAGATATTTGTGTTTGGTATTCGGTTGATAGTAATGATTTTGAGAACTTGCTTCTCTTTCACGTTACTCATAATTGGATGCACTCCTAAGTTGAGTAATGCTGATCGTCCTCTCTCCATTTAGTTGACATGCACTGGAGACAGCTGCATGATTTGAATCTGGTTCCAATTAAACCAGTGCCTCTATTTCTATATGGTGTATAGAATGGTTTCTATCTTATCGATGTTAAGGTACAGGGAGTTGTCCGGCTTATGCTTAAAACCAGACTCTGGATAACTCAAGGCACGTTTCTGTAATGGCAGTTTGTGGGTTAACCCGGACTTTGACGAGAGTTGACTTTCTACCATCTGGAAGATTAATAGTGATATTGTTCTTGACTTTCTACATTTTTAGTAAAATGGATTTTTTTTTTCAGAAAACAGTAGTGGGAGTATGGTAGAACTGGAAGTGATTCCAGAATCGCAAATGATTACGGAAAATTTAATAGGACCTAAAGATTCAATCAGGATTGACATTCCATTAGCCACTCCGCAGATATGGTGGGTAATCTCAGGCACCCGAGAGGTACTTCGGTATCCTCAAGGACGGTGATAGGGAGGTTCTTGTTTACCCAGACTTGCCATTACTGCTGTTCCAGACTATGAGACCCGGAAGGAGGATGAGTATAGCGTCGTTCTAAACTAGCTTTAGAAGTGCACGTGTATATGACTCTGCCAGAGGGTTGTTGTAGTCAGTGGGAGCAGCGGAAGCATAGTGGATAAGTAGCTTATGTCTATTTATAGACTAAAGCATATATAGCGGAGATAGATCATCTATTTCTGATGTGACAGTTATGGGTTTTGACTTCATCAGAACAGGAGATGGATCTGTTAAGAAGGTAGTAGGGTGTGATGTTCTGGTACTTGGATGACATACACATTGTAGGAAGTGAAATTCCTATACCACGATCGGTTGTACTGTGGTTGTCACACAGTAGTTTCTCCACATAGGATATGGATATAGTATCAGGCATTCTGGTTACTGGATCTATGGTTTTAGATCTAGATTTGGGTAGTTTCCCAATCTGGGTACTATGACAGTATTCTAAAGGTATTTTAGAATGAACGACTCCTGGCATGCTGGTGTACCTGCAGGTGATGGAGTCACCCTCTCTAAAGGTGTCTTACAAACTAAAGGAGAGAGGGAAGTGCATGATTGGCAGATCACTTGCTTAGGCAATTGAGTTGATCATGAGATGTCAAGTACCACACCAGATGTTGTTTTTGCACTAGATGCAATAAGTTGATATTAATCCAATCCTGGAGAAACGTTCGGAAGCAGTTTTAGAACATAAGTGGTTGTTCTAGGGATTTGATAACGACAGCCTCCTTCGGGAAACCGTTATCATTCCAGGCTTCCAAGGTGACCCGGATAACAGAGTGACTGTCAGAGTTATAGTTTTCCCTCTGACGAGGGGAAGTAGTTTGGACAAGTAGTCCAGGCGGATACTGAGGAAGGCATGGCTCAGGATACTGATTAATTTCAGTTGACGATACAGTCTAAGAAGTTTGCTGGATTTGGGGTTCACTTGTGAGCTAGGTCCCATCAGATATCCAGACATATTCTAAGACAGGTATTCCTCATTTCGGAAGATGGCTTTCTCAGCGAACTTGAGACAAAGAGAGACATAGAAAGAAACATCAGGGCGGATCCATTCACTGAGGTTAATTTTCGAAAACAATAGTTTTACAAACGATCTTTATGAAACTGATTAGTAGAGGAGTTGGATGTTCGGTATCATACGAGCTGTGATTACACGACATCGTAATAATTAGCCTTAAGTGCAAGTGGGAGATTGTTGGATATATGCCCTCAAAGTCAATTATTGGATCACAGGTACGCGATTGCAATGATTGAGGGAGGACCTATACCGATAGGACAGTCTTGCTCGAGATGATAGTATGCTATCTGGTTTGACTTTATCATCGTGTATATGCTTTAATTTACTATTGCATGTTGATAGAGCCCATAGGATTCTTGCTTGACTGCCAGCAGTATGATGGCGATCATATACGTGGGAGCTGGGGTCTATAAGCACATCCTTAAAGTGTCCCTAGTCGAGGGAGTTTCGAGACAGGGCATCGATACTCCAGAATAGACTAGTGTATACAGTCGAGACCCCGACGAGGGGCGGTGGCCGGTCTCACAAGCCATTGGTGTCAGTTGGTTCACCTAAGATGTATACATGTGCTCATTTGGTTATGAGTACACCGGACAGGACTCGCCGGGAACATGCTAGTTGGTATTATACATATCGTCAGATAGCAGTTCCCAGGTGACATGTGTACAGGTTAGTCTGTCGATCTGAGATCGTCATTTGTCTCGTGTGAGTTCCTACTGTGCTTTGATTACTACCCTACCACGGCTCAAAGGAGTTGTGCAAACAGGTTTTGTTTCCTCCAATCAGAGCAAAGCTCTGTTGAAATTCAAAATTCAAAATTTTAAAGCAACGCTTCAAATCTCGGGCGCAACACGCCACATGTCAGGCATTGATACGTCAGTACAGCGCCCATAAAGGCGCGCCCAATCAGAGCAAAGCACTATTTAAACTAAAATTAAAGGAAGCAACGCTTCAGTTGCGCAAGCACTGTGCTGCGCGACACGTGTCAGCGCAGATGCGCTAGCGCAGTTGCGCTGCGCTGTGCACTGCGCGATACGTGTCAGCGCAGATGCGCTAGCGCAGTTGCGCTGCTCTGTGCGCTGCGTGACACGTGTCTCGCGCTGGGGCATTTGCGCCAAACAGAATTAAGATTTTAAAGAAATCTTTCTGTTCTTATTAAAACAAGAAGATTTTCTTCTGTAAAACAGAAGCCCTTGGATCAAAGATCCAATGGTGGGGAAAATTCCCCAAATCACTCAGAGAAAGATCTCTTTAACAAATTTAACTAATTTATGGGCACTATAAAAAGGACCCTAGGCCTCAATTCAAAGGCATCAACATTTTCTTAAAAAAAAAAAAGAAGGGAAAGAGAACTCTGAAGAATTCCTCAAGAAAAAAAAGGTAAAAACCTTTAGAAAAAAAGAGAAAGTTCTCTCATGAACAGATCATAGATCTAAAAACAAGATCAATGATCTTTAATAAAAAAAAATAATAATAATAAAATAGTGCTTTGCACTTTTATGAACCTTTGGTTCTTTGAGATAAGAAAAACAAGAAAAACTTATCTTTTCTTTGATCTAAATTGGATCAAGAAATCAAATAGTGCTTTGCACTTCTGTTCTTGAATCTAAAAGATTCTTAGTGCTTTGCACTTCCAAACTGCGCTGTTGCGCTCTTGGGAGAGCGCCATGTGTCAGCTACAGAACAACTTGCGCTACGCGCTCTTGAAATAGGGCTTTGCTCTCCGGAATTGGCGCAACTCACCAGAGCGCGCCATGTGTCAGCAGCGCAACAGCGCAGCGCACTGCGCTGTTGCGCTTGCGCTCACCAGAGCATGACACGTGTCCTCATCACAAGCGCCTGCGCTCAATAATTGGCGCAAAGCGCCTGACAAGCCACTATCAGATAATTAATGCACTGCATTATTTACAGAAGGGCCAAGCCCAATTAAAAAGGGCCTAACAGGCCAAATTAAATGCAATGCATTACTTTAAAAAGGGCAGAGCCCAAATAAAAAACAGATGCTGCGTATCATTTATAAAAGGGCAGAGCCCAAATAAAGGTCTAATAGACCAAACAAAATGCCATGCAGGAGCAGAGCCCCAGTAAAGGCCTAACAGGCCAAATGTAAATAAAATGTTGAATATTTTCAACTGGACTTAGCCCAATTCTGGCCGTAAGTCCTTAAATTAAATTGAACTGAGCACAAATGCTCTCTCAAATCAATTTACCTCCGGTTCGAGGGTACATCTCTGAACTCCTCTGACACCCATCGTTGTAATCCTTCAACGACGTCAGAGAGGTGACGGGTCCCGACGACCACACATCGATACGGACTGCGGGGTCCTTAAACTCGTGGACCGAAACGTCCTTAAACTAACAATGGACCACTACGTTCTTAAATTGGCGATGGACCGAAACGTCCTTAAACTAATGTTGGACCGAAACGTCCTTAAACTAATAGCGGACCACCACGTCCCTAAACTAGAATATAGACCACCACGTACTTAAACTGGAGTGCGGACCACTACGTCCTTAAACTGGAATGCGGACTTCCATGTTCCTAAACTGGAATGCGGACCACTATGTCCCTAAACTGGAACAATAGAGCCTCCAAATGCTCTTTTGCCGGATCTAAAAACGATCCCGTTTAAGTTGATCTTAGCCCCCCAAACACGGCTAACGTATCCTTAAACATTCAAACGGACTATAAAACTCCAAATCAACCTTGGTTCAAGGGTACATCTCTGAACTCCTCTGACATCTGCCGTTGTAATCCTTCAACGACGTTAGAGAGGTGACGAGTTCCGATGGCCAGATATTAAATGGATTATCACGTTAAGTTGATCTTAGTCTCAAACAGGACTATCGTATCCTTAACAAACGTTTAAGTTGATCTTAGCCGCAACGCGGCTAACGTATCCTTAAACTAAAAACGCCAAACCCAAATCGAAGTAAATACGGATTTGGACTAATCCACGTCCTACGGGCGACGACATTACTCAGTTTCCGTATACAATCCACGGGCAACCACAAACAAAACAAACACACACGACACGAAGTGAAATTCTGGAGAAGGAGAAAGTTACTACCGCGATGCGGTAGCGTAATTAACTGCAAGGGCTTGCACCTGCAGGGAAGAGCGTCCCCACAATCAAAACCCCCTCAAGCGAGGGGGAATCTGACGAAGTCTGCTATATCGGCCGCATCCGTCTAAACCTCCGATACACGGTGCCATAAATCAACTTGGTATCTTCGGAGAGGTGGACGGATAAAACCAAATAGCATCTGCCCCGAATCTCAGCGTCAGGACATCGCAGTCCTGTGCGCCGTCTTTCGGAGGGGAACAGATTTTGGCACGCCCGGTGGGACCTTTTCCCCTTTCCACTCCACACTTCGTGTGTCGTCTTCACGAACCAATCGCGGTTTGTTAAATGGTTGCCTTTGGATTTCAAGTTACTAAGATTTGGTCTTTTGCCTGGCGCAGAACTCAAGATTCAATGGCATTTAACTGCACCAAATGCTCGAAATGCCACTGCAACGGACGCTCCACCTCACCAGGAGGTGTAGCATATGGGCCCCAAGCGGCTTCCTTCCTCGCTTTGCCGGTAGACCAGGTAACCCAAGCCACCACTGGCCTGTTCTTCGGGACCATGATCCCACCTACAAGCTTCTCTGAGTCAATACCTGCACCGGAAGTGAACAAGAAGTCGGTCTTCGACCGGCTCACTGCTACGACGACCCCTGTCAACGGGTCGCCCACTACCAAACCGACAGCCTCTGTTTTCACCAGGCTAAATCAGAACTCTAATTTGGCTGTCCCAAGGAAAGCAATAACAGCTGCTCCAGAAGTGGTCAAGGCGGCTTCCCCTGTCAAAGAGTCAGTCTTTTCAAGACTGACGATTCCTGCTCCTGCCCCTGCCCCTGCCCCTGCCCGAGGATCTGTCTTCGACAGGTTAAATATCATCCCTCAAAGGACAACCTCAGTCTTTAAGAGGTTAACACCAGCCGTGCCTCATTCAGACAGGGGGCAAAAAGAATCAACCTCTATCTCCGAGCCAGTCCCAACGGCTCGTCGTGCTCGACGTCGCCACTAGCAACGAGTAAGGAAGGCATGGGGCAACTCCCCCTCAGGGCTAACTCCACCAGCTCCAGAGGTGGAAGTTAACGCTGCTGTTCCAACTGGGAACAACTTTGAACTGCTGAGGAGGGTATGTAAGAACTCTCCAACCGCTACACTGAAAAGATCTCCTCCACCTGCGGAGAAAGCTCCAGAAACGAAGCAAGAACAGCCCCCTCAATGGCTGTCCTAAAAAATATACAAGGTTTGGCGAAGGGTTCAAGACTCCGTGATCGACCCAGATCACTCTTGTCAACAAAAGAAGGCGAAAGTGCAAAAAGAAAAAGAACGTCCTATTAAACAGCAGGGGACAACAATCGCTAGGGTGCCCTACAACGGCCCCTTCAACTTCAACGGCCCACAAAAGAAGAAGGCCGGAAAAAAACCCTCGTGCCGGCGACAAATATCAAAGGTGGTGAACCCAAACGCCCTAAGTCAGGGGGCATGATAGTTCATACGGTCTATATGGCATCGGGAAAGGAGGACAGCCGCATATCAACAGGTCATAGACCGCACACGTGTAGGGTTCCTAGGCACACTAAAGAGGTCTCACAAGGGATCAAACATGCCCAATTAAAATTTTTGAAGTGCCTACAAACCCTAATACGGATCGTTAACTAGATTTATAGACGATGCGATGCAAGTTAACGACTTTAACTTAAAGGGAAAGGGGCTACAACCTTTGTAGATCCGGTCCACCACTTCCTAAGCTCCGCGATGATGTCCCTCCGCTATCCAAATCAGATTCCGGACTCTAGCATCGGCTTCATCGAAGAAATGGGCGGGCTTGGTCGTCGGCTTCGATGCCGAAGATGATCTACGTCGAGGCATCACTAGATCAAGCTCCCACTTCACCAAGTCATGAAACTTGTGAAGAAAACACCCTATACTACTTGGCAAGAGGTAGAGGATGAAGAAATAGGAAGTGGCTTCACTTTAGAATTGGATTTCTCACTCATTTTCACTAGTTGCCATTGATGGTAGCTAGGTTTTCTTCATGTTGAAGATGAAGAAGAAGAAGAAAAGATATGATAAGTGTTATTGAAAAAAGAAAATAAAATCAACACTTATCATTTTCTAACCTTGGTTAGGTGTAGAGAATGTACTAGGGTTAAGTGGAATGGTTAGGGTTAAGTATGAGACAAAATGGTCACTTTAGTCAAAGCTTCAAGAAGCTTCAAAGAAAAACAAAACTAGCAACCATTTCATTTCTTATCTTTTCCAAAAATAAATAAATAAATAAATAAGTAAGAAAAAGAAAACCCTAATCATTAACTTAACCATGGTTTAATTCTTTACACTTAACCAAGTAAATATGTATCATCAAACATGATACAATCAAGTGCACAAAAGTATATCACATATACAACTTGTGATATTCAAGTGAGAAAATCCATTTAAAGTGAACCAATACTAGTTAATGCAAAGTAATATATCAAATATATAATTATACATTAAATCATTAAATCAACACTTGATTTAACGATCCGGTCATATCGCATATAACCGACTAGTATCCTATGTATCGGCTTATCGAATCAATCCTTGATTCGATAACTAGGTTATATCGCATATAACCAATTGATACATTCATCGCGAGAATGGAATACAGTATCACATACATGAATTATTCTCGGTCCCGCACATATCTCATATGCGCTCCTATTTCGTTTCGCTTGAGCCAGGAAACCTCTGTGTAGGACTTTAAAGACTCGTCAATACGCCGGCAGCAGGTGATGATCATATCAAACACCCACAAGCCGCAAGCGGTCTGCCAAACGTAACGGCCACCCGGGTATTGAGCGATCAGAAGATCGATGAGCAAGCCCGCTCACACTCCTGTGAATCCAACCAGTAACACTTACCGTACAGTCCGGTCTGTTCGTCTGATATGTCGCATATCTCGCCTAGGGGTGGTAAACGTCAGACCCCAGTAGCTCGATAAGTCATGCCGACGTGAGGTCCATAACAATCGTGAAACTACTGATAACTCTTACCAGTATATCACTGCAACCCTGGCCAGGGATTTCCTGTTATGGCCAGTCGAGCATAGCGCAACATCAACCCCCAATACCGGGAGAGACGAATCCCCTCCTATCGCTCATTGCCTCCATGTGAATCGGGACTGTACCCAAAAACCACCTGTTTGCACGACTCAGTAGAGCCGTGGTAGGGTGGAAATCAAAGCACAGTGGGAGACACACAAGACTCTATGACGATCTCGGGTCAACAGACTAAGCTGTACCAGTGTCACCAGAGAACTGCCATCTGACGTGAGGTATCATACCATCTGGGAGTTCTCGGCGAGTCCGTTCAGTGTACCCAGTCTCCACTGAGCACCCGCATACCATCTCCGATGTCAAACACTAATGGATATGGGATCATCCATCGCCCATCACATGGGTCGAGAAGATATACGCTAGTCTACTCTGGAATATCGATGCCCCGTCTCGATATTCCCACGACTAGGAACATTGAAGGATGTACTCATTGACTACCCAGACCCCACTAGTATGATCTGCATCATAGTCCTGGAAGTCGAGTACACATCCTAAGGGCTTTATCAACATGTAACAGAGAAACAGAAAGTATACATGTTAAGATAAAGAGTAACCAGATAGCGTACTATCATGTCGAGCAAGAAAGTCCTACCTATATATGTCCCAGCATCCACTACAATATACATCCAATGTACAGTAATGGCCTCTAGGGCATACATATAACTAACAATCTCCCACTTGCACTAGGGCCATCTGTAGCAGTAGTTGTAGTATCTAATACTCAACCATCCCCTAAAAGTCTCTCTTTGGGAAAAGGCCTTCGTGAGTGGATTCGCCGTGTTGTCCTCTGAGTCTACTCTCCTAACCTTGATCACCCTGGAGATCAACTATCTCCATGATCAGGTGATGCTGCCTCAGAATATGTCTGGGTCACTGATGGGACCAGGGTTCCAGGGCCAAAGCCTCACTTCCATTGTCACACAATGGTAGGAACCTAGTTCATCTTATGAACCAATATACACCCAAACTATCTCTTTGGTAGTATCTTAAATAGCGATGTTACCAGCCTTTATCGTCTAGTTTGCCACGGTATCTAGCTTGGAACTCTTCCAACATACCGTCCTTTTACTGAGGGTAAAGACAATGCCTGTGACTGACATTCAGTCGTCCTTATCACCCTGGAACACTTCCAGTGATTCTCCCCAGGAACGATTGATACCATCTCACTACAACTAGTGAGAATCCTAACATCCAATTAGATCTATCTCATAGATCGACAACCCAGGATTTAGGAGGTATCACTTTGATCCTATATGGAGAATCATTGTGATAAGCGGAGATTGACCGAGCGTAGCATAGGAAACTCCTTCCCTATCAAGAGTATGTCATCCACGTACTCTACGAGGATCATCACCATACTCCCTACTACCTTTTTGTATATACAAGGTTCATCTACCATTTTGATGATGTCAAACTGTTTGACTACTACATCAAAACAGATGTTCTAACTCCGCGATACCTGCTTTATCTTATAAAGCATCTTGTGCACGTTTCCGCTGCTCCCACTGTCTACGAAGCCCTCTGGCTGTGTACTTATAGACTCTCTCTTCTAAAACATCATTTAGAAAAGCAGTCATGACACCCAACCGCTAGATATCGTAGTCATGGTATGTAGCCGTGGCAAGTAGGATCTGGATGGACTTAAGCATAGCCACTTGAAAAGGTTTCATCATTATCCACGCCTGGTCGATGACGAAAAGCTTTAACAAGTCTAGCTTTGAAAGTCTCAACTTTTCCATCTACACCAAGTAATCTTCTCAAGATATACTTGCTCCTGATGGGGATTTAACCCTTCAGATATAGCAGCCAAAGTCCATACTTTGTTGGTGTATAAGGATTCCATCTCAGATCGCTAAGCATCCAGCCATTCTTACAGAGTCCCTACTCTCGATGGCCTGCTCGAAAGTAGTTGGGTCATCATCTCATGATGCATTCCTCGCTCCCACTGTCATCGAGAAACCGAGGTATCTCTCAGGCGGATAAGGAGCCCTACCAGATCGGCGGAGAGGCTGAGGTTCGTCGGAAACTATTGAATCCTTTGGTTCTGTCAAATCATTAGCAGTTTTGTACAGCTGGAACCTTTCCAGTTCTACAGAACTGTCCTTGCCTCGATCTTGTCCGGATTTTGCTTTAGACATAGGCCGAACAATCCTAAATATTAACTTACTTAAGAGATAGGCTCTTCCCACACCATATCTCATATGGAGTGGTAGGCACTGATTTGATTCGAACCCTATTCAATAGGTATGCAACTTCATAAGTGCATAACTCCTTAATAGGAAACTCAGTAGTACTTATCATAGAGCGCACCTATCATATAGGGTGTGATTGCTCCGCCCCGATATACCATCGTGCTATGGTGTATACGGAGGAGTAATGCTGAGAGAGAATCTCATTCTCCTTTAGAATAGTCCAGGAATTCCATGCACAAGTATTCTCCTCCCTGATCTCATCATAGGATATAATACTTATACCTGTACTTTGGTTCTCTACTTCTAACTTATATTCTGTGAATATCTCAAAAGGTTCGGACTTGTGTTTCGACAGGAACATATGTCTGAATCTTGAGAGATCGTCAGAGAATGTAATGAAGTAAAAAGAACCGGTCCTGGCATGTGTAGACAGGAGACCTTACATACATCATCATGTATCAGTCCTAAGAGTTTACTAACTCTTTCTCTGTTTCTAATGAACAGAGCTATGGTCATCTAATCTTTGTGACATGACTGGCAAGTTCCACAAGATGTAAATTCAAACTGATTTAAATATGCATCTAAAAAGTAACTTCAGCCAGTCGGGTTGCATTGATATGACCTAATCTACAATGCTTTAAGAAGGATTCGTTCATTTTCTGAACTCTTCCTCTTGTGTGTGTTCTGTATACTAGGAACTGTAGTTTGATTTAGAACGTCAATGCTTTTAGATAACGTGCCTGAACCGATCAACTTTTGATATAGGAAATGTTCAAAACATTATCCATCAATACAAAATTTTATCATTTCTTTACTAATAAAGAGATGGATATGATTTTGTATATTAGGTTCGGTATCTAATAACATTTGTTCAGAATCAATGTATCGGTAATACAGGGTGACAGTGACCAACAGACTTGGCTGCAACACTTGCCCCGTTTTCTGTCTCATGAAACTTATCACCCGTTCCCAATTTTCTACCCTTTTGTAGACCTATGTAACATATTACATATCTGGGATCCTGATCCTGTATCAAATACCCAGGATGCAGAGGATACTGAGAAAACAGTTCTGTATAATGAACACACCCGAAGGAGATGCATCATATGTACTTTCTTCGTTTGGGCGGCATAGGAATTCTGGTATTCCCCTAACTCCTGCTCGGTCTTATAACTATTATAAGATGGAGTGGGACCAACGTTCCTCGGCTCAGTATAACAAGCGGGTTCGGTCAATACATCCATATTATTATCTTGATTAAGGCGTGATATGGTCACTACCTGGAGAGAGAGAAGAAAACACTCAGCGTGCGCTCTTACAAGATCAGATTGGTTTTTATTTTATCTAATCAGGATGGCTCCCACTGTTTTTATCAAATCTTCCTTCAAACCTTAAAAGGAAAGACTAACCGGGATTAATTACACTCTGCAAGTTCGCCAATCTTTCAGCCAGGCCAGTGTCGGTACTTTGAGGGAGGTTCCCCGTGCTTTCGCACGGACCTAATTACAGTAAACCTCGTTTTCCCAGAGGCGTAACCCCGTTGACACCTTTCTAGACACCTACTTGATCGGCTAATTGTAAAGTGCAAAACTCTCCCAGGAGTAACAATTACTCGCAGTGGGTATCGGGATCCAACTATCATATAGAAGGTATGCAATCTCATTGCAAATTTCAACACTTGAAACTCCCGATAATGGTTTTTACCCCTAGCACTTATGACCTTAACTATGGTCAACAAATCATAAGTACTAGTCAAGTTCTACCCGTCATTTCGTGATTAATTAGACCCACCCACATGACCCTTAACTAAGGTCAACAAAGTCACGCGACTGTCCTAACTAATCGCATCATATGCGGTGTAGGAAGACATCACTTAGCTACCGTACACTGTGCCTTAACTAAGGTCAACAAACACAGCACGAATACTAAGTACTCTACTTCCTAAAATGACGGAGGGTTGCGAATGGTTTTTATGAAAACCTTTAACGCTTTGAACTTGATCTCGTTGCGGAATCAAATGTTTTCTAAATGGAATGTTTTTGATGCTTTTCTAGTTTTGCTAAAGGGGTCACTCCCGGTGAAGGGATCGTCGGCCCTTTCCTCGTCGAATGAGGTGCGGGATATATCATATATATCACTGTGCAAAGCGGAAACTATAGAAGCGATCAAAGGACAAACCGAGTGTGTAGCATTTGCCAGTTATTGCTAAAGGAGTCACTCCCGGTGAAGGGATCTCGGTCCTTTCCTCATCGAATAAGGTGCTGGATGTTCTGTAATGAACACCGCGATGCAAAGCAAGAACTGTAGCTACCTGTTTTATTTTGAAATTCGATTCCACAACATCAATTAGGTTTATTTTCTTTCATTAATCTCATTAATGAATATCCCATCATTTAAGTTCACCTAAACATCACAGATAAATATAACGTACGCTTATGCCATCCGCATTCGCCTCGATATCCCGTCTGCACCGTTAGGTTAGGTAACTAACGCCAGAATGAGGCAGGGCTAGCGCGGGTGTAAAACATAAGCAACGTCTATATAATATATCATATATACTATATATAATATCTATCTGAACAAATCACATGATCACATCACAGATAACGCAGCAGAAAATATCATATGAAATATTGGATATACTAGAACGTCCGTGTTTTTAATACGAGCCAGTATAAAACACGGATTCCACGGTCATGATGAATAGCCAATCCCACACACCTAGACCCCTACGAGAGCGGCAAGCAACCCTACCAATTCTAGGGTTAGGAGACCCGGACTCGACTCCTCGAGTTGGTCTCCCACTGGACCCTAGAACCCGGTTACTTGTGCCCTCCTCCTTGGGTCTATCCTAGTGCAGAAAAGTAAATAATATACAAATGGTGACATCATCCGCAACCTGGAAGTGCCCCAATAAAAGAATATTACATACAAGTTTTTACATGAATGAAAATGAAAAATACTCATCTCACATAAAAAAAACCCCGGCTATTCAAACACGACGATCCAATATAACATATCCAGCAACACATAACATCACATGTCATCAACGTAAGTAAATATGCGCATCCCAATTGTCGTTGACATATAGCAATGAAACCGGTGATATCACATATTACACTTACGGTCACAGAAAAGAAAGTGTAAAACTACAACAGTTGGAATCCGCAACCTGCATAGACATCGCATGCCTAATCAAATGAATTCCTTAGACATCACATGCCTAACAATTATAAACCCCGCATTTTAGTCTCAAAATCGAAAACACTTTTCAATATAAAGTCGGGCAATTCAACAGGATTCCCGACATTCAGATCGAATGCTCGTCGCAAACTTTAGTAGGCGGCCGCACCCCTGACGCCGTCGACGAAGTGCACCAAGGCGGAACACCGCTGCCGCGAGCACCCGAAAGGATGCTTTCGGCGACGGGGTTCGCCTACAGTCACTTGGTCGGGGCTATGGAGTGAGACTGTCTATTAAGTTTACCCGGCGAGTATCCGCGTACGCTAGTTGATTGCGACGGACTTTTGATCACATCAAAATTCCGTGGCAACCGATCAAGTGAGACTAAACCGCTAGATTTATAACATTCATTTAGTCATCTCATAACTCTTTTTGAATTCCAATTATTATATCACATTCCGGATAAATAGAAAATATTAAACTTTTCGATCGAACAAGCGAACACCCAAGTTTTCCCGATACAGCTCAACACATGAAATAAGTCTAAAAACATTCAGTTCGTGCCTCAGTACCAACGGTCCAGCCGTAGAAGGGTCAAGCCAACGCCTCACATATGGCACGCCGTACTGCCCCAAACCCGAAGGTTCAAAGGGCAGTTCAAGACGGTCACATAATCGAGTTAAGGTTTGTTGTCTTCTAGAGGGACCATCGCGTTACCTGCACTACTTAGAACGTCATTAAACTACGGAAAAATCCAACAATTGGAAATTTCCCAGCAGGGGAAAAAGTGGGTATTTATATCCGGTCGAACTTTTTAACATATTCTAAAATTATCCGGAAAAGCACACAGACAAAATTAGACGATCCGATCGAAACGCCGAGTCCCTAATACAACCCAGAAAATTCAACTCTTGAATAAATATTAAAAATTCCCAGGAAAACCAGCACTGCAAAATAAGAATTACTGTGCAAAATTAAACACAAAAATAAGGCTAAACGGCCGCGGAACCGCCGCACTAGCCATGCTCGTGCCGCAGAACCGCGGCGCTTTGATGGAATTAGTCCATCGAAATTCACAGAAACTCTTAGATTCTCCTGCTGATTTTTCTGCATATTTTTAATTCACAAAAATCCACGAATTTCAAAAATGTACAGAGAGCAATATTAGGGTTAGGGTTTCGGTTCGATCGGATTTCTAACTCCGTCTACGCATCGCCTAAGGCTCTAGCTAGGCTCTGATACCACTGTAGGGTTCCTAGGCATACTAAAGAGGTCTCACAAGGGATCAAACATGCCCAATTAAAAATTTTCAAGTGCTTACAAACCTTAATACGGATCGTTAACTAGATTTATAGACGATGCGATGAAAGTTAACGACTTTAACTTAAAGGGAAAGGGGCTACAACCTTTGTAGATCCGGTCCACCACTTCCTAAGCTCCGCGATGATGTCCCTCCGCTGTCCAAATTAGATTCCGGACTCTAGCATCGGCTTCATCGAAGAAATGGGCGGGCTTGGTCGTCGGCTTCGATGCCGAAGATGATCTACGTCGAGACATCACTAAATCAAGCTCCCACTTCACCAAGTCATGAAACTTGTGAAGAAAACACCCTATACTACTTGGCAAGAGGTAGAGGATGAAGAAATAGGAAGTGGCTTCACTTTAGAATTGGATTTCTCACTCATTTTCACTAGTTGCCATTGATGGTAGCTAGGTTTTCTTCATGTTGAAGATGAAGAAGAAGAAGAAAAGATATGATAAGTGTTATTGAAAAAAGAAAATAAAATCAACACTTATCATTTTCTAACCTTGGTTAGGTGTAGAGAATGTACTAGGGTTAAGTGGAATGGTTAGGGTTAAGTATGAGACAAAATGGTCACTTTAGTCAAAGCTTCAAGAAGCTTCAAAGAAAAACAAAACTAGCAACCATTCCATTTCTTATCTTTTCCAAAAATAAATAAATAAATAAATAAGTAAGAAAAAGAAAACCCTAATCATTAACTTAACCATGGTTTAATTCTTTACACTTAACCAAGTAAACATGTATCATCAAACATGATACAATCAAGTGCACAAAAGTATATCACATATACAACTTGTGATATTCAAGTGAGAAAATCCATTTAAAGTGAACCAATACTAGTTAATGCAAAGTAATATATCAAATATATAATTATACATTAAATCATTAAATCAACACTTGATTTAACGATCCGGTCATATCGCATATAACCGACTAGTATCCTATGTATCGGCTTATCGAATCAATCCTTGATTCGATAACTAGGTTATATCGCATATAACCAATCGATACATTCATTACGAGAATGGAATACGGTATCACATACACGAATTATTCTCGGTCCCGCACATATCTCATATGCGCTCCTATTTCGTTTCGCTTGAGCCAGGAAACCTCTGTGTAGGACTCTAAAGATTCGTCAATACGCCGGCAGCAGGTGATGATCATATCAAACACCCACAAGCCGCAAGCGGTCTGCCAAACGTAACGGCCACCCGGGTATTGAGCGATCAGAAGATCGACGAGCAAGCCCGCTCACACTCCTATGAATCCAACCAGTAACACTTACTGTACAGTCCGGTCTTTTCGTCTGGTATGTCGCATATCTCGCCTAGGGGTGGTAAACGTCAGACCCCAGTAGCTCGATAAGTCATGCCGACGTGAGGTCCATAACAATCATGAAACTACTGATAACTCTTACCAGTATATCACTGCAACCCTGGCCAGGGATTTCCTGTTATGGCCAGTCGAGCATAGCGCAACATCAACCCCCAATACCGGGAGAGACGAATCCCCTCCTATCGCTCATTGCCTCCATGTGAATCGGGACTGTACCCAAAAACCACCTGTTTGCACGACTCAGTAGAGCCGTGGTAGGGTGGAAATCAAAGCACAGTGGGAGACACACAAGACTCTATGACGATCTCGGGTCAACAGACTAAGCTGTACCAGTGTCACCAGAGAACTGCCATCTGACGTGAGGTATCATACCATCTGGGAGTTCTCGGCGAGTCCGTTCAGTGTACCCAGTCTCCACTGAGCACCCGCATACCATCTCCGATGTCAAACACTAATGGATATTGGATCATCCATCGCCCATCACATGGGTCGAGAAGATATACGCTAGTCTACTCTGGAATATCGATGCCCCGTCTCGATATTCCCACGACTAGGAACATTGAAGGATGTACTCATTGACTACCCAGACCCCACTAGTATGATCTGCATCATAGTCCTGGAAGTCGAGTACACATCCTAAGGGCTTTATCAACATGTAACAGAGAGACAGAAAGTATACATGTTAAGATAAAGAGTAACCAGATAGCGTACTATCATGTCGAGCAAGAAAGTCCTACCTATATATGTCCCAGCATCCACTACAATATACATCCAATATACAGTAATGGCCTCTAGGGCATACATATAACTAACAATACGAGGTCAGTGACCAAGGCTCAGGAGCAGCTGCAGAAGCTCCAAGAGATGATGAACGCTATGGCCGCACTTACAGGGCCAAAAAAAACCCCTGAAACGTCCTCGGACGAGCGTCAAGAACAAGAAACTGATGCTGAGTTCCTTCGTCGTGTACTGGAGAAGAAAGACAAAGAGGCCGCTGAACAAGCAGCCAACATAAAGAAAATGGCCCTCCTGTTCCAGGATATGGTGGGTATGATGATTCAACAAGATCCACCTGCTGAAGATCCCCCGATCATCCTTGAAGACGATAGGGGAGAGACGTCGAATCCTCCACCAGCTTTGTCGACGGCTAAAGAGGATGCAATCTCCAAAGCCGATCTGGACGAATACATAGCTCTGCAGATCCGGGTCCATCAAGCGACGGAAGCAGCGGGTCAGGTCGTAAAAACGGGGCGGCCATATCCAAGTTGGTACGACCAAATCAAGTACCCACCCGGTTACATAATTCCCAAGTTCCATGTCTACAAGGGGATGGGCAATCCTCACCAGCATGTTGCCCAGTTCAGGGCACTTTGCGGCAACACTGGCGGTGACGACAAGCTGTTGCTTCGCCAGTTTGTTGGAAGTTTATCAGATACGACGTTCGAGTGGTACTCTGAACTCCCGAACGACTCTATCAAGACCTTCGCAGAGATGGAGTTACTGTTTACTCAGCATTTTGCAAGCGCTAGTGAACGTACCCCGATGACGGCACTGATTAATGCCAGGGTAAAACCAGGCAAGACATGGGTTCAGTACGCTATACGGTGGCGGAACTTATGGTCGAAGTGCGAGCAGCGCATTGAAGAAGCTCCCACAGTGGGTATGTTTGTGGGAACCTTCGATCCACAAGCAACCATCTCGCAGTTTATGATGTTTTTCAAGCCGACTACCTTCCAGGCCTTGATTGACAAGCTAGCACAGATGGATCAGATAGGCCATAAACCTCCTCTATCAAAGCCGGACTCCCGAAATGACAAGGGGAAGGGAAAAGCGATCGTTATCGCTAATGCTCAACAACAACCGAGCGACTCGAAACCGATTGCTCGTCAAAATAATGTGCGTCCGTACTTAGCCCTTGAGGAGAGGCTAGGACGTTCTTACTCCTTTCCCCGCGATAAAACGAGGAGGTTATTCGAACTGGCGTTGCGCAACAGACTCATAAATCTGCCGGATCCAAAACGTCCGTTGCAACCAAGTGACGTCAACGAGCCCAACTACTGTCCTTATCATCGAGTACTAGGCCATCCGATCGAAGATTTCTATGTTTTCAAAAATTGGCTTGAAAACCAGTACCGACAGGGCAAGTTCGCGTTATCTGACAAATGGAAGGTGAATCCCCCGCAGCCCCACACCTCTAAGGGGAAGAATACGCCGGGGGCAACATGCTCCGTCGTTGAAGAAGCTCCTTGGGAGGTTGTATTATCAGCCAAGACAAAGAGGATGCTGAACGACCTTCAGACATGTCCAGCGATTAGGTGGAAGAACCCGTTGGAAGCGCAGGTCATTGAGGGGATGTTGAAGCCACGTCCAACTCCAAAGACCGATGGTGGTGGCTTAAGCATTCACAACCAGCCGTCAAAATCCTCGAAGAAGAAGAAAAAGAAGTCAAAGAAGCCCGTGAAGCCTGGCGACAAGCGCACGGACCTGCATAAACAAATTGACGCGCTGGAGGAATACAGCCAGAAGGCACGGACTCCCATTACATTCCAAGAGTTTCTCAACTACGTCTTTCAAGAGGAAGGTGGGGGAGAAAGTTCGTCAGATGAATCTGAAGAATGCGTGGCGAGCTGTCATATGATTTCCCATTCGTTCACGAACGATGAGGAGACTTCTTGTACTGAAACGCTGGGGGCAGACCCTGAATCAAAAATTCTGGGGCCATCAGATGGGGAAATTGACGCATTCCTCAACGAAGCTCGATTGAAAAGTAAAGCCGATCGAGAACGCGAGGAGGTTATATTCGAAAGGGCCAAACGCCAGCGCCTTGACGAAAGAATTGAGATACTCCCGCTGGAGCGAAGTACACCCACTGCGGACAAAAGCAAATTCAAGATGAGGAAAATGTTTGCTAAGGCCATATCAATGGGCATGAAGCTACCATCCTCCGAAGGAAAAATTACTAGTGAAATGGAAATGCAACCCTCCTATTGCTTGTATCATCGGAAGACTTCGCACCCCACTGAAGAGTGCAAAGCTTTCGATAGATGATGGCAAGGATATGTTGCTCATCGACAACACTTTAAGCGAGAGAAACGCAAAATTCATCGGGAACAAAGAAATACGACCGAAGGGCTTAAAAGAACTGCTGGCGATTGTTGCATGGTTAACACCGGTGGATCACAAGTGCCTACATTCGGGAGTGATTCTGATGAAGAGCTAGAACTTGCCCCTCTCTTTAAAGAGCCTGCTTCGGGAAAAGAAGAAGAACCGAAGGTCTGCGAGAATATCCGGTTGCGGAATCGGACGCTGCTTGAAAAGAACCTCGGACCCTTAAACAGAAAAGATAAAAGGAAAGAAAAGGTCTCTGAAAATATCTTCTTAGATGACCAAGTGCTGGAAGAGCTAGCCGCCAAGGACCCACCAAAGAAGAATAAGATGGATTACAACGTCTTAGCACATCTAAGGAAGCTGCCCTCACAGCTCAGCATTCTTGACGCCCTTTTGCTATCAAAAGAGGCGAGAGATTCGTTAATTAAGGCACTCCAAGATCCGGAACAATTCCAAGCATGCCTGGCCGAGGAAAAGATGAAGGATGAATTGGAGGAAGTGCACACGGCCGATGTCACTTTCGGCGACGAAGACCTTCTCCTTAGGTCGTGCGAGCACAATCGCCCCATCTACGTCTCGGGATACTGCCATGATGTAAAGATAGGCAAAATCCTGATCGATAACGTGTCGTTCGTTAACTTACTCAATGTACGAGTCTTAAAAGAAATCTGCATGAGCGTCCAGCACCTTGCTCGGGATAAGATCACCATCTCCGGGTTCGACTCCCAATTGTCAAAGACTCTTGGATCTGTGATACTGACGCTACGCTTCGGGCTACTCGTCATGGACATTAAGTTCCACGTCATAGACGCCAAGACATGCTACAACGCTCTGCTCGGCCGACCATGGTTACACGAGTATAACATCATTCCCTTCTACAAGCATCAGTGTATGAAGTATTTTAATGATGGTTTCGAGTATACCGTGATGGGAGAACTGAACCCGTTCTCTGTGAACGAGGTCCGCAGATATGAAGATGCCAAATACTTCTTACCGGATTTCGAAGACACGGAGAAGTGTTACAAGCCAGAGAATAAAGCTAACGCCACCATCCCTGTCTTCGGCAGTGATACCGAAGAGGAAGAGGAGATAGTTTGTTCGGGTCCGTCCCAACACAACAAGCCAGGACGGTCCATTCCTACGTTGGTCTTTGGTAGCGACTCGGAAGATGAACTCCATGCTGTATTCTCTGCTCGACCTTCAATATAAACGTCCGCTGACAAAGAGCAAAGTCTACAAGTCGCCATGGTGCTGCCTAAACATCATAAAGAACTGGATGCACTTAATATCTACAGTGTAGAAGAGCTGCGGACATTCTATATCCTTCCCAAACGAGAAAACGAAAAAGCAATTCTATTCTACCGCTCTGAAGAAAACAAAGCGGAGAAAGAAGTCTGGCACGGGGCGGATCCTACGTTGGACAGGCTTCAACCCATCCGTCTCCCCAGATATTATACGGAGGGTTTGAAAAAGCTGCTGAAATGCCAGGGGATATCCTTTGAGCAGACCGTTCGAAAAGCCAAGTTCTATGACAAAGTCTGGAACGTTCCCGGGACTCAATGCAAACTGCCTAATGGGAAAATGGAGACAAAAGGACTTGGATATATCCGATCAAAGAAACGAGAGCTACTAAACAGCTGCTACGTCATGTATGACTTCGATGAAGAAGCAGATGCGCAACAGGAGGACACTAATCCTGAGACAGTGAAAGTTCCAAATGCAAAAGAGCCCAGTCCGTCGTTCGAAGAACAAATGGACAAGCTCATAAGGGAAGCAGGTCAAAAAGTCCGGGACGACCATAACCGCGAAATGGCCATCTACGAGAAAGCCAGAACGCAACGCCTCCTTCAACAGGCCGTGAAAGATAAAAATGCCGCTCCTTGTCAATCTGTTATAAAGAAGGCTCGACGCAGAAGCAGAAACAAGTCGAAAGGCCAAAAAGGCGCTCAACAGCAACAAAGCGGGGCTAAGAAGCCATGCGAGCGGGAGTCGAGCGTTATTGATCTGTCCCTCATGAAGAAAATGGATCGAGCATACTCGTTTCCTCGGGACAAGACGAAGAAGATACTTGAGCTTGCTCTAAAACATCAGATGCTCACACTGCCGGAGTCCAAGCACCCCGAACAAGCAAGCGAAGTCTCTGACCCAAACTATTGCTCTTACCATCGAGTAATAGGGCACCCGCTCGAAGACTGCTTCACCTTTAAGAATTGGGTCGAAGATCAGTACCAGCTCGGTAAGTTCGCTCTGTCTGACAACTGGAGGGTAACGCCGCCACAGAAGCACGAACCCAAAGCCACGAGAACAGAACCAACTCCATATTGGGATTGAAAGCAGATTCGCACTTGTCACATGATAACAATATTAAAAGATGGGTCCGAGAACACGGATAATCTTCCCTGGTGCTTCGAAAACAGCAATGATGAGGTGATCTCAGAATTTCCGCCAGCTCTGAAAGAACTGGAGGATGGAATACATACCACTGCAGATAACCTCAAGAAAATTGAGTTGGGGACGCTAAATGACCCGCGACCGACATTTGTCAGCGAGCTGCTATCTGAAGAAAGGGTGGCTGCGTTAAAAGACGTTCTTGTACAGCATAGAGATTGCTTCGCATGGAACTATTCCGAAATACCGGGACTAGATCCAGAAGTTGCCGTGCACAAATTGGCGATATCCCCGGACGTCAAGCCAGTCAAACAGGCACCGAGGAGTATGCGGCTCGAGCTTGAGATGAGCATCAACGCCGAGGTCAAAAAGCTAATCGACTCTGGCTTTATACAGGAGGTTCAATATCCAGAATGGATCGCCAACATTGTCCCAGTGATGAAGAAAAATGGGACAGTGCGTATATGCGTGGACTTCCGGGATCTCAATAAAGCTTGCCCGAAAGACGATTTCCCAGTGCCAGTCACCGAACTGATGATAGACAACACGTCCACTCATGAGGTTTTCTCCTTTATGGACGGCTCGTCAGGGTATAATCAGATAAAGATGCATCCCGAAGACCAAAAGCATACCGCTTTCAGGACCCCTCTAGGGATATTTTGTTACAAGGTGATGCCTTTCGGTTTGAAGAACGCCGGTGCCACCTATCAGAGGGCCATGACAAAGATCTTCGATGACCTTATACATGAAATCGTCGAGTGCTATATCGACGACCTCGTGGTTAAGAGCAAATCATACGAGGAACATCTCGAGCATCTAAAGACTGTATTTCAACGCCTTCGGCAATACAACTTGAAGATGAACCCTCTCAAATGTGCATTCGGAGTTTCCTCGGGCAAATTCCTGGGATTCATCGTCCGACACCGGGGTATCGAAATAGATCCGTCCAAGATCAAGGCGATCATGGAAATGCCTCCGCCAAGGACTCTCAAACAGCTGCGGTCTCTCCAAGGGAAGCTCGCGTATATACGGCGATTTATAGCCAACCTTTCAGGAAAGTGCCGTCCTTACAGCCACCTGATGAAGAAGGGAACCCCGTTCGTCTGGGACCAAAAATACCAAAGCGCACTAGACGAGATCAAGCAATACCTGCAGAACTCGCCGGTGTTGGCTGCTCCGGTCAAGGGAAAACCCTTCATTCTTTATACAACCGCCCTCGAAGGTTCCTTAGGCGCATTATGGGCACAAGAGAATGATCAAGGAAAAGAAAGAGCACTATACTACTTGAGTCGAGTTCTGCCGGGGGCAGAAAGCAACTACTCTCCCATTGAAAAACACTGCCTGGCGTTGATCTTCGCGATAATAAAGCTCAGGCACTATGCGTTGGCGCACGAAGTCCGTCTCATTTCAAAGGTGGACCCTTTTAAATATTTAATGTCAAAGGCCATACTAACAGGACGACTCGCTAAATGGGCTCTGCTCTTGATGGAGTTCTCGATAACGTATCAATCTCTCAAGGCAGTGAAAGGCCAGGCCATCGCCGACTTCCTTGCTGAGCATCCGATACCCGCCGATTCTCCTCTGAGCTGCGATCTACCAGATGAGCATGCATTCGACGCAATCGACGGTGGTGATACCCGATGGGAGCTCTTTTTCGATGGAGCGTCTTCCATGAAGAAGCGCAAACAAAGTACCCCTATAATCAAATCGGGGGTAGGCCTCATCTTCGTGACTCCACAAGGAGAGATAATGCGTTTCGCTTTCTCCTTAACAGAGCCGAGGACGAATAACGAAGCCGAATATGAAGCCTTGATAGCAGGTCTTGAGATCGCCATCGACATGGGAATTGAAAACCTTCTCATATACGGAGATTCTCAACTGGTCGTTAGTCAAGTAAACGGCGACTAACAAACGTGCAAACCGGAGTTGGTGAAGTACGGGGAAAAGGTGCAACAACTGTTGACCCAAATTCCCTCCTATACTTTGGAGAACATACCGCGCGCGGAAAACAGCAAAGCAGACGCGTTGGCCAAACTTGCTAAAGAGCCGGCTGACGAGAACCTCGATGACGTCAGAATCATGGTACAAAGACGTCGGGTGCTTGCCCCAACAGAAATATCTCCGGAATCATCCGAAGAAAAAGGAGCGAGCGAGTAGACGACCCTGCAAGTAAAAGATTAGGAAAATACCGAGGATTGGAGAGAAGTCTTCATAGACTACTTTAAATCCCACCGAATGCCTGAAGAAGCGTCCACAAGACATCAGCTCATGAAACGAGCTCTGTCTTTCGCCTTCGTCAATGATACTCTGTACAAGAGGTCATTTGATTCTTTGTGGCTGAGATGCTTAGGACCTGACAAAGCGAAAAGATTCGTCCAGGAAGTTCACGACGGACTCGGCGGTTCTCACCAAGCGGGCCCAAAGATGAAGTTGAAGATCAAACGGATGGGCTACTACTGGCCCACAATGATTCAGGACTGCCTCGAATATGCGAAGCAGTGTCACTCATGTCAAATTCATGGGGATTTCATCCATCAGCATCCAAATCCATTACATCCGACGGTGGCTAGCTGGCCGTTTGAGATGTGGGGAACTGACATAGTCGGCCCTGTCGAACTAGCATCGTCTAGGGGATATCGTTTCATCCTGGCGACGACTGACTACTTCTCTAAATGGGCAGAAGCAGTACCGTTAAGAGAGGTTAAGACGGAGAATATCCTCCATTTATTCAAGACGCATGTCATATATCGGTTTGGAACTCCGCGGCGGATCATCTCCGATAACGGGCCAGCTTACAGAAGCTACAAGATCAGTCGCTTTGCGCAGCAGCACAATATAGACTGGAGATATTCCTCGGTTTATAATCCGCGAGCCAACGGTCTAGCTGAGGCCTTCAACAAGACCTTGACGAAGATCATAAAGAAGACGGTGTCCCGAAATAAGAAAGACTGGCACGAGAGACTGCAAGAGACTCTTTAGGCGTATCGAACTATGTTCAAGACGGCCACGAACGCAACGCCGTACGCGTTAGTATTTGGGACGGAAGCAGTGCTCCCCCTCGAGATAGAGTTACCCTCTCTACGAGTGGCAGTCCACTATGAGCTGACGGATGAAGAAAATGCTCACCTTCGGCTTGAGGAGCTTGACGCCCTTGATGAAACCCGGCTCATAGCATAACAAAATCTGGAAGCTTATAAAGCAAAGATGACGCGCTCATATGAAAGGTTAACCCGACGAGGACATTCCGCCAAGGCGAACTCGTGCTGGTGGTCAAAAGGCCTATGATCCCCAATCGCGCCAAGCGGGGAAAATTCGAGCCAAACTACAAAGGCCCGTACATCGTAGATAAGGTCTACCAGGGTGGGGCCTATCTACTCATGGACATGCACGGTGAAAGGCCTTTCAGGCCAATAAACGGTCGCTTCCTAAAGAGATACTACGCTTAATGAGCCACAGCCTAGGTCAATGATAGATGGCGACGACTATGTCCGCTCGCTATCTTCCTAAGCTCAAACTCTATCAGCAGTGACCAGCGTTCTCAAAGTCGGACCGAAATGTCCTTAAACTAATAGAAGACCGAAACATCTCTAAACTACTACCGCATCATCTTTTAGGCTGACGAGATATAAAAAAAACATATAAAAATAAAATAAAAAAAAGGTATGTCCATAAGCAAAAAGGGCACGGATGAAAACCCGAAAGGGCTCCGTGAGTAAAAACAGCAGGGCTACCGGCGAGTGTTCGTGAAAACCCGAAAGGGCGCGACCTCGTAAAAAAAAACATATAAAAATAAAATTAAAAGAAGGTATGTCCATAAGCAAAAAGGGCACGGATGAAAACCCGAAAGGGCTCCGTGAGTAAAAACAGCAGGGCTACCGGCAAGTGTTCGTGAAAACCCGAAAGGGCGCGACCTCGTAAAAAAAATATATAAAAATAAAAAGAATAAAAAAAAAGCGGTACGTCCATAAGCAAAATGGGAACGGATGAAAACCCGAAAGGGCTCCGTGAGTAAAAACAGCAGGGCTACCGGCGAGTGTTTGTGAAAACCTGAAAGGGCGCAACCTCGTTAAAGGACACTTATAGGGTCCTCTCGACCCTATAAGGAGAAACCACCCGCGTGAGATCCTTACGACTCACAAGGGAGCGACACACTTAGGGATCCCCACGATTCCTAAGGAGAAAATACACTTGCGAGATCCTCATGACTCGTAAGGCGAACTCTCTTATGGGACCCTCACGGCTCATAAGATTTGAAAGTCTTATGTTACAGAGACCTAAACCTGTGCTTAAGCAACCCCTACAACTTCCGATATTGCCCTACAAGTGGTCCAATACGGGCTCTTGTATACAATCCACGGGCGCGAATAAACATTTCCCTGATCAAGTCCCATCCGTGACTGGGGATATGTTCACATAGTGAACAACCCTTGTAAATCCTCTCGATTTATGAGGAGAAAATCCACTTGTAGGATCCTTACGACTTACAGAGGAACAAACACTTAGGAATCCTCAAGATTCCTAAGGAGAAAATACACCTACAAGATCCTCACGACTTGTAGGGAGAAATAACTTTGTGAGACCCTTACGGCTCATGAAGTCAAAAGCCTTAGTCGACAGGACCTTAACCCTGTTCGCTAAGCCATCTTTGATCGACATCGGCAGAGGCAAATGATGATTCGCTCCTGGTAATATCCCAGTTGTAGCGGTGCTGATGCTGAAATCGGTGTCTAATATCAGGTTTACGGCGAAAAGCCAGTAGGCCACACATGCATATGAAATAGCCGAAATGATGGGGCAACTTGCAATAAAAAGCAGCAAGTAAAAATGTATGCATGCAAAATAGCCGAAATGATGGGGCAACTCGCAATAAAAAGCAGCGAGTAAAAATGAAATAAACAGCCGAAATGATTGGGCACCGCGAAAAATAGCCGAAATGATTGGGCAATCGCGACCTTCGCGATATAAAAGTTGAAATGATAGAGCATCGCGGAAATAAAATAAAAAAATGATGATAAAACTTTGGCCCTACAGTTAAGATCACATCGATCCCTGTATACAATCCAAGGGCGTAAACAAAGAGGGAACCATACTTTCCCAACAGGATCCGCCAGGAGACGAGGCCAAATCTCGACGGTTCAGTCCAACTTCGAAGAAACCAGTTTCTTCAGCAAATTCCTCGACTCACGGATACAAACACTCCTTGACGAGAGCCTCCTGATCCGCGTCGACTCGCAGAGCAACCAGTGCCTCCGTGGGAAATTCTCGACTCGTTTCAAACCCCAAGGAAACAAATAATCCTTGGCGCTTGGGAAACAAATAATCCCTAGCAAATTCCTCGACTCACAGATACAAACACTCATTGACGAGAGCCTCCTGATCCGCGTCGACTCGCAGAGCCACCAGTGTCTCCGTGGGAAATCCTCGACTCGTTTCAAACCCCAAGGAAACAAATAATCCTTGGCGCTTGGGAAACAAATAATCCCTAGCAAATTCCTCGACTCACGGATACAAACACTCCTTGATGAGAGCCTCCTGATCCGCGTCGGCTCGCAGAGCCACCAGTGTCTCCGTGGGAAATCCTCGACTCAGTTCAAACCCCAAGGAAACAAATAATCCTTGGCACTTGGGAAACAAATAATCCCTAGCAAACTCCTCGACTCACGGATACAAACACTCCTTGACGAGAGCCTCCTGATCCGCGTCGACTCGCAGAGCAACCAGTGCCTCCGTGGGAAATTCTCGACTCGTTTCAAACCCCAAGGAAACAAATAATCCTTGGCGCTAGGGAAACAAATAATACCTAGCAAATTTCTCGACTCACGGATACAAACACTCCTTGACGAGAGCCTCCTGATTCGCGTCGGCTCGCAGAGAAACCAGTGTCTCCGCGGGAAAAATCCCGATTCGTCTCAAATTGCAAGATGAAGCCTCAGACAACAGGGATTAAAAAACTTGCTTCCTGAACAATGGGACCCTGCAAGTCGATCCAAAAAGATCTCTTGCATACTATTCACGGGTCTCACTCTCCAAAGTCGAATCTCGACAAGGAGGGAAACAACCGCTTACGGGTCCTCTCGACTTGTAAGAGGGAAAAATTCTCTTATAGGATCCTTACGACTTATAAGAGAAAACCACACTTAGGAATCTTCACGATTCCTAAGGAGAAAAACCCACCTACGAGATCCTCTCGATCCGTAGGGAGAAAAATCTCTACGAGACCCTCACGGCTCATAGAGTTGAAAAGTCTTAGGCAGCAGATCTGAACCTGCGGCCTAAGCCATCGCTATTTCTTAAGAAAGTCAAGATGCGTGCTCTATTATCTATTGACCATGTTTACTCAGGTGGCGTGCTGATAATAAAAGAAAGAAAAGGCGGAGAAATGACACAAGGCATTACAGAAAATGTGTATCTTTTATTCATAAACTTGATTGGGTACAGAATACATTGTGTTAAAGAATAAAAATATATATATATATACACATTCTTTTATCTACAAGCACAAACGATACAAAGAAGGATAGCTACTGAGGAGGAAGTGTCGTTAGTAAATCTACAAGTTGCTCTCGCACTTCCTTCAGCGCCTCCTCCTGAGCGGCTGCCGCGGCCACCTCCGCTTCCACCTGGGTCCGCTGCTGTAAAAAGGATGAAAGTTGCTCCTCGGCCGCCTTCTGGGCTGCTTCTTGGCTGGGTAAATCCTGCTCGACAACGTCAAGCTGTTGCCTCAAGGATAACCCTTCAGAAAGACATTGCAGAAGACCCTCAAAGGCAGTCTTCAGCCGTACAACATTGGCCTCTACCCGAACACGCAGCTGGGCAGACTTGCTCGAGGTCTCGTCGTGCTCCTTACGCCTTGAAATAACTTCTTGTTCGAGATGGCGGAAGTAAGAAGCGCTCCACTCAATCTACGCTGCTCTTTGATTGCTGGCAGCCAAGGTCTAAGGAGCGGGACGCAACGACTCCAGCTGATGAAGACGAGCCTCAATCTCCTGACAGTGATTAACCCAGGAGGCGACGATGCCCTCGTCATGGAAGTTGGCAAATATTGCCAGAATCTGGTTAACCGTCGTAGCAAAGTCCGCAGCAGACGTAGGAGTCTCGACGTTGAGTTCCTCGATGTAGTCACTCAACATGCGCAGGCTATTCACCGCACCTTTTGAGGACAGACGTCTCTGAGAAGGGCCGGCCGGCATTGTAATATGGGACTCAAAAGGCGCCAAGACCGGAACGGCGGCTGAAAAGAAGCAAGATGTGATCAGATAACAGTTCAGGAAATAAAAGAGGGAGAAGTCATTAATGTGATAGTCGCCATACCAGCCGAGACAGGTGGCAAGGCCGGAAGGACCGGTGGCGCAGCCGATCTTGTATCCCCTCCTTCAATCTGTAGCGCTGCAGTCGGGAGGAGAAAAAGGGTTAAAAGTAATTCCATCAATAAAAAAGAAAGATATCAATGGAAATCATACTCACCAGCGCTACCAAAGGAAGAAGCGAGTTCGGATGGAAAGGAGAAGTGTGGGAGCAACATCTGATATACATGATCAAAGACCACTCCTGAAAAGACACAACAATATGACTTTAGTACACAAATTATACATCTGAAAAGTGAGATTAATAAGTTGCGAACCCATACCTTCCAACATCTTAGATGGTATGAGAGAGGGTTGAGAGGTGACCACCGCTAAGGCAGTCGTTGAAGGCGCTCCCTCAAGCAGTGGGGCATCGGCGCTGGTTGCACCTGTGTTACGAACAAATGTGAACTTGTCAGAGAGGATGGTAAGATAAAGAAGATAGCAACTTCGGATTTACCTGATGAGCTGCCAGCTGAAATGGAGGCGATTCCTTCCTCTGTTGACATGAGGCCGCCGCCTGTGGCTTCATCACCCGACTCAATGGGAACCGTTGTTGTGCTTGCGAGACCGGGAGACGGCGGAGGACCATAGACGGGGAGGGCTATGACTGGAGCATTGCCAGACTCCAGAGAAGGAGCGGTTGGCTCATCCCCGGGAATCATGGCCACCTTACCCACTACTCCCTCAGGTTCAGTAGTCGCGGTTGTCTCGTCCACCGTCACCACGATGTCGCCAGCCTCAAGTGCCTCGTCCGTCACCACCCTGGGCTCAGTTGTAATGATCATTTCATCTGCCGCCATTTCAGGCTGGGCATCAATGACCTTCTCGGCTGTTGATTGATTCATTTTCTGACGTGTATATGTAAAAAGTAACGACAATCAAAAAATTATATTTGACCGCAATCAACTACGGTGTCGGATGTAGATTGTTAGTGAGTGCGGATCGTCCACAGGGATTGTGCAATTCAATTGTATTTTGATACGTTTGAAATGAAATGTTAAGCAACAATAAACGAAAACATGATTCAAGATGTGATTTGCATTCGAGTGTCACTATTCTTTACTCAAGAATCAAGAAACTATAAACAATCAAGAATCGGTTGTTTTGATAATATTTCCAATCAACAATCAAGAATATAAGAGAGGCTCGTAGGAATCGATCGGATCTTTAGACGTGATGCAATCTAAAGGGTTTCGTGTTCTTGTCCTTCGAAGAATTGATACTAGATCAATGGTGATCGACGAGAGTTAGGGTTTTCTTGATGAAATTAGGGTTTCATCTCTTAACCCTTGTTCTTTCGAGGATACCATTTATATTCTAGCCTCTAGCAATTTCAAGAAACGATCGGAACTCCCCAATCTCGAGCGATGTCGATCAAGAAAGCATCGCAACGAATTGGGTCGTCGATTCTTGAACTTGCTAGGGTTTACAAACTCGTGGGATTCAAGAATCGATTACAAATTTGTTACATCATCATACTAAAGATCGTTTCGACTCCTCGACGAGCGGAGTTTTATTCACACATCACCACAAAGACAATATTCAAGAATAGTAATGATAACATGATGCGGAATTTAAAGAAAACAAGATAAAAGAATATCACCTTTTATTTAATCAACAATTTCAATACATTCTTTCAAGAATCTACAAGAAGAAGAAATCGATCGTTGACTCGGCTTTGCTCGTCTCCGTGGATCGTGGATCTACTTTGATCTCTTGCCCGATTGAAGATCGGCTCGGCTCATAAAAGGGTTGAAGGCATCTTGCTTGGCTTGCACTCAAGATCTTGAATTGTTGTTGGATTTAGGGTTAGGGTTTCCTACAAGCTCTCTCACTAAACTTGAGGAAGAGGGGATGAAGAAAGAGATTGATTTTCTAAACTTTCCCAAGGTTGAATAATTATCAAATGATGAGCCTAGGGTCATATTTATAGACTCCCAAACCCTAGGTTAGATTTGAATTAGAACTTTCCCTCCCAAAGTTTGTTGAAGGGTTTCTAGAAGGAGTTTGTTAGGAGTTAGCTTAGGGTTTAAGCTAGGGTTTTAGGGAAAGTTCTAGAAGTATTAGGCTAGTTTAGGTGTTTGCTGATCTGGTGGAAATATCTGGAATATTCTGGAAGTTCGTGTGCATTTCTGAGCAGTGGGAACTGAAACAGGAGTTTTGGTGAAATTTGAGGAGCTGACTCCCTGGTCCCGCCGCGCAACCGCCGCATGAGGTGGGCATTAGCCGCCCTTCCGCCGCACATTGATGAGGTTGGGATCTGTTCTTTCTTCTGTTGCTTGGTACTGCTGTTTGGGCTTTTCTTTGATGTTTAGAATTTCAGTTTCCCTTCTGTGTTGATACCAGATTTGAGTTGAGTGAGTTTACGAGCAATTGTAATGGTCGAGCGATGTAATGATCGAGAAAGCATCTCTTTTCCTGCATAGACTTCGAAACAGGGGTTGCAAGATATGGAAAATATGCTATGTAATGCAATGCAGTTAATTTCCCTAGAATTGCCGGTTTTAAGGTCGATTACATGTAATTTGATATTTTGCGACCGATTAGCTAATATGTGAATTATGAATACCGTACTCTTCTATATGTATGCAGATGATAAGGAAATTGCCGGTTAAA
Source organism: Agapanthus africanus (assembly GCA_030015575.1). Taxonomy (NCBI): domain Eukaryota; kingdom Viridiplantae; phylum Streptophyta; class Magnoliopsida; order Asparagales; family Amaryllidaceae; genus Agapanthus; species Agapanthus africanus. Next base: position 521,470,660 of record JASDDO010000016.1, on the reverse strand, counting down.
ATATGCAATATTTTCGACTGATCAAATACCCCCAAACTTAATTTCGATCGTCTCGAGCGAATGTTTTATTAAAAAGAGAGAAGGAGAAAATAAAGAAAGAGAAAAACTAACTAGCACACTTTCGTAGGCAACACGATTGCACTGAGCATGTGCAACAAGCCTTTAAACCTCTAGGTGTCCCTAGTAGGAGGAGTGTTGTCTCCTGAGGGTTTTCAGCGGATTGCACCCACAAAATCCAATAATAAAAGCAAGATCATGAATATTACATTTAAAGAAGAGAATCGTAAAAGAAAAGCTTTGAAAATTAGGGTTTCCAACTAAGCTAGCTTTTCGGTTGTCATGAGCCCTATCTTAATGGTCATGAAAAGATGTCAGAAATCACGTCCTCCCTAAATAAAACATCGTCTTATTCTTCATTCCTATCTTTATTCCAAACATCGATCATATCACCCTGCGTGTGTGTAAAGACATCCCTACACCCGGAGAATTCAATTCAAGCTATCATACCCTTGCCCATCGGCCTCAGTACTTCTTGGCAAACGAGATTGCTTACACACTTTCATGCGACCGTCAATACTTCTTGAGGTACTAACCGACCGATTACTAATGTGCTTGCATGCTTGGTGTATTTTCCTCGTCTTGCACCACCTCAGGCATAGCAGTGACTCCCAGACCAGTTGACCTTGGGGCACTAGGTGAAGAAGCACCCTTTTGCTATATATTTTTATTGCCCTCGGTGATAACAAAACCAGTATCCATTTTTCTCACCACTTTAAAACACATATTTTTTTTTCATACTTTTGGCTTTAAGACAAGAGCATTTCAAGGTATCCTCTACTATCCCAGGCTTCAAGACGTGTGTAAGTGCGAATAGCAGGGTAGCAACGTTCAAAATGTTTGGCTTCCAGAATAGAAACTATTTTTCAGACTTATTTTTATCCTCAGATTAGTGACGTCCTTCATCTTACTAACCCTTGGGACAACGGCTCATAACTACTTATTACTAGTTCGTATAATAAAACTTCTAATTTTCTTAGTTTTCTAAAATTTTTCTAATCTCATGGATGTAACTTTTCACTATCTAAACTTTCATTATCTTATTTATATACAAAAAAGTGTAAATATTAAAATTATTTTTATATTTGAAATTTTTTTTAAATTTTTATGGGTTTTGAAAAAATTTCAATTTTTATAGATTTTTAAAAGAAATGTTTTGTGCTTATGCAGATGATATGCAAATGATGCGAAAATAAGCACAAACCTCCCCCAAACTTGTTTTCAACAGTGTCCTCACTGTTGCCGACAGCTATACCTACAAAAATCTGTAAATCTGGGGGGAATTATTAGTGGGGGCAAAATATATAAGTGAAGAACTTCCCCCAAACTCACCTTCATTCAAAAGATGATGCAATGATATACTGGATATGAAGGTGAGACGGAGGAATTTTAATCCAAATAAACTGGCTCTTGTAAGAACAAGAGCTCCTCCGTGGGGTCAGTGGAAAAATACGGCTTTAGTCTTGTTGGAGATAGTGCCCTCAGAGTCAATTATTCGATCACAGGCACGTGATTGCAATGATTGAGGGAGGACCTATCCCGGTGGGACAGTCTTACTCGAGATGATAGTATGCTATCTGGTTTATCTTTATCATCGTGTACTGCTTTAGGTGACCTGACATGTCGCTATTACACGTTGATAGAGCCCCCAGGATTCTTGCTTGACTCCCAGCAGTATGATGGCGATCATATACGTGGGAGCTGGTAGTCTATAAGCACATCCTCAAAAGGTCCCTAGTCGTAGGAGTTTCGAGACAGGGCATCGATACTCCATTAGTAGACTAGTGTATACAGTCGAGACCCCGACGAGGGGCGGTGGCCGGTCTCACAAGCCACTGGTGTCAGTTGGTTCACCTAAGATGTATACAGGTGCTCATTGGGTTATGAGTACACCGGACAGGACTCGCCGGGAACCTGCTAGTTGGTCTTATACCAGATGTCAGATAGCAGTTCCCAGGTGACATGTGTACAGGTTAGTTCATCGACCTGAGATCGTCATTTGTCTCGTGTGAGTTCCCACTGTGCTTTGATTACTACCCTACCACGGCTCAAAGGAGTCGTGCAAACAGGTTTTAGTTGGGTACAGTCCCGAGCCACATGGAGGCAGTGAGCGGATCTTCAGGGGTTCGTCTCTCCCGGTATTGGGGGTGAGGTCGCGCTGTGTCTAGGAGAGCCATTACACAAAGCCCTCGGCCGAGGCAGGAGATTTACTGGTAGGTATTCCAGTAGTATCTCAGGGCGTTCTGGGCTACACTCCGACACGACTTGTACCGCTTTTGGGGGTCTGACTTTCACCAACCCCCTAGGCCCGCCATGCGATACTCATAGACGAACGGACCGGACTGTACGGATATTGTCACTGACAGGCTCAGTTGGGTGTCGGGGTGAGCTTCCTCATCGACGTCCCTTTTGGTCAATAGCTGGTGGCCCGTCACGTATTGGCTTATACCTCTGACGTGCCAGTGGTTAAATCCACAGCCATAGTATTGACGAGTCTTTAGAGTCCACCACACTTCCAGTTACTCAGCTTTCGGGCGAAACGTTGTAGAGGCCGTATGGAGATATGGCAGGGTCCGATCAGATACGTGCGGTATTGCACGGATCAGGATCGGACAGTTTTGTACTAGTGGCCGTATAGTTATATGGCAGGGTTCGATCAGATACATGCGGTATTGCACGGATCAGGATCGAACGGATTTTACTAGCCGGCTTTGGTTTAAGCCGGTACTAGTTTAGTACAGTGTAGATTTTGTCTCATTGCATTTGTATCCGGTCGGAATACAAATGCGGGTGTGTATGCACAGTGTCGGGGTTTTCCTGTAATTTATTACGGGACCAGTTTTCTGGAGTTGCCAGTTTGCATTCCGTTCCGGCCGGTTTTCCTTTGTTCTTTCCCGGCCGGACTTTTCCGATGGAGGGGGTAATTTGCAGTTTTGCAAATTACTTTTGTGGAGGGGTTTTCTTGCATAATGATTGATTATGACACCTTATCATATCTTTCACATTGACTTGCTTTTTATTGTGAAAAAGTGAGGGTATGGGTTGAATAGTAACAAGCATGGTTGTTGTTTCTTTGACCTTGGATGTGGTCACCATTCATTTGATCCTACACTCACCTCCCTTTGTTGTTTTTCCTCCCACCAATTCCTACTTGTATATGGCCGGCCACTTTAGAGGAGAGAGAGGGAGAATGGTTCATTTGATTTGGGTGTTGGAAATTTATCATTGATCTCATTTTTCTTGCCACCAAAAACCCTCTCCAAAGTTCATGATTTCTTTTCCCCTCCAAGGCAACTTCACCACCCCATAGAGACTAGCATGATCTACTACACATTCTACAGCATATCTTGAGCATGTCGAGTTGCCGGCTTCATGCTCGAGTTGCCTCGGTATTGAGGCGGGAGCTCGTAAAAGACGAAGGCGATGTGGTGCCCTTTCCGGCGAGGAGGCGACGATGTGGAGCCAAGACTTTCCGCGGGAGATCGGGATGATGAAGAGAAGACCGGAGGACTCGGATCACTCGGTATACTTTTCTTCTCATCTCTTGTTAGCTAGCGTAGGTTAATGGTTAACGATCCGGGTTTTCTTTGTCCGCGGTAGCGCCGGTTTCCGAGTAAGGAAAAAATTTTGATTCCGCAATTTGGCCTCGAGTAAGACGGCCGGGGCGCTGCCGTGGCGCAACATGGTATCAGAGCCACGCCATTAACCTTACCTAGCTTCGTTTGATGTGTTTGCGTTTCCGATCGACCGAAATTTCCAAAAACCGTATTTTTATTGCACATCAGTTTCTGTCGAAATTTTTTGAAGTCCAAAAATTTTTCAGGTGATTGCAGAATGATGTACAGGGAATTATAAGACATCTGGGAAATTTTGGTCACGAGTTACTGTAGATCCGCCGCGGAAGCGCGGCGCAACCCTCCTTCGCGCCGCTCTTCCGCGGCGGTTTAGTTTGGTCTCTGGACCAGAATTTTCCAGTGAGGTTTTTACATTAAAATAGGGTATTTGGAATATTAAAATTGGGCCCAAGTTTTCTGTGAGTGCTACAGTTTTGGTTGGGGGCCCACTTGTTAATTTTTGGTCAATCGGAAAATTTTAAACACATTTTTTCACAGTATTTACATTATATCTGCGACCGTGAATGTCACTCGATCGGTAAATCCGGTCTAACTGCTATAGCCCGGTTAGACGGATTTGCGAACGTGACCTTCACGTTGATGTTCTATGTTTATGCTGTGATGTTGCGGATCGGTCGTGGGGATAGCCTGGATGCAATGCTAGTACAGTGCTGTTGTATTATGTACATTTGATATTGCGGGGCGAGCGTCCGACATGTGGACTGCCGTCACTGCCTGATTGTATTATTCTTTTGGGGCACGACCTGGTTGCGGTCGATGTACCCGGTGTATGTATATTTTACTTTCTGTACTAGGATTACCCCGCGGAGGGGTGCACGGACAGCCGGGTTCTAGGGGGCAACGGGCCCGCATCTCATGGCATTGAGACGGAGGGGGCTTCACTCTAGGATTGGCGGGCTATTCGCCGCACTCGTAGGGGGTTCAGGTTGACCCAGGAGGGGTGCCCAAGTTGCCGGATTCCATGGAGTGCTGGGTGGTCCATTCACGGAGCTGAAGGGGGCTGCCTCGCTTCAGGTTTTGGCGGGTGACTTTCCGCGCCCGTAGGGGTCTAGGATTTGATTGCACAGGCTATCCACACGACCAGGGGAACGTCGGGTTTCAGCAGCGGCTCTGTGAAACCCGGGGCTTCCAGATATCTGTATTGTTCTGTGATGTTGTACATTTCTGTGATGTTGCATTTCATTCACGCCTTGAGCGAAATACTATATATTGGTATATATATTAGTAGATGTTGTATATGTTTTTCATCCGCGCTAGTCCAGTCCCCGCTCTGCCGTTAGTTAGCTAACCTAACGGGTGATGACGGGACCCAGTGGCGAATGCGGATGGCATATACGTACGTCAGTATATTTTCGTTCTTTGTGGTGTGATCAATTGATGGGACTGCATTGATTCGGATCAATGCAAGATATACAAACCTAATCTGATGTTGTTGGAACACTTTTTTCAAAAAGCTGTTATTGCAAGGACGTTCACTTTTGTTTTGCATCGTGGTATTCATTTGAAATATCCTGCTCCTCAGTCGACGAGGCAAGGGCCGAGATCCCTTCACCGGGAGTGACCCCTTGGACAGAAGTTTGCGTCAGGGCAATAACTTCACTATAGCCGATTACTTTTGCTTTGCATCGTGGTATTCAGTTGGAATATCCTGCACCTCATTCTACGGGGAAAGAGCCGAGATCCCTTCACCGGGAGTGACCTCTTTAGTAAAGGTTTTCGTCACTATATTTTTATAAAAGGTTATGCAGTTCCTTCAACGATATCAAGTTCATTACGTTAAAAGTTTTTCGCCAAAAACTAGACGTAGCCCTCCGTCATTTCTTACAAGTATTACTTGGTATTCGTGCTGCGTTTGTTGACTGTGTCAAGGCGTAGTGTGCGGTAGCTAAGTAGTGTTTGTTTGCAGCATATAAATGGGATTGGTTAGGACAGTCGTGCGGCCTTGTTGACTGTGTCAAGGGCTCGTACGGGTGGGTTTAATGCAATCCAGGATAATGACGGGTTGAACTTGACTAGGACTCTTTGATTTGTTGACTGTGTCAAGGTCACTTGGGTCCTAGGGGTAAAACTTTCATCGGGAGTTTCAAAAGAACTGAAACTTGCCAGACATGCGCATACCTTCTGGAGTGTGGTGACGTGAGTGGATTCCGTCACGTTATCATGCGGTGATAGTTGGATCCCGATTCCCACTGATGAGTTGGTTTACTCCTCGGGTGACCCCGACTAATTCTTCTTTCAGGTTTGGAGGAGAATTTGAGATACAGTGGGAGGTTTCCAGATTAGATAAAGTGATAACCATTCTGATCTAGGTTAGAGTGCACGCTGAGTGTTTCTTTTCTCTCTCTCTTTGGCAGCGACCATTGACCCGACCCTGGACTTTGACTCAGTGACCAAGTTGACCGAACCTTCTTAACACTGGCTTTTGGATTGTCAGAGTTGCAGACCTCATTACCACTCCTACTTTTACCCTTTTCTCCAGGACACCCCGTATTACTACGAACGTCCACTTCCATTGGACAAAACCATCGTATGGTTAGATACGAACTCGAAGGACTTCGAGGATGGTTTCTGGTTCTGGAGAAAACGGATAGGATTATTCAGTTATCTTTTCTTTTCACCTTCTCTCAGGTTGCGAGTACTCCTTGGTTTAGGAGTAGTACACCTATTACGCAAATTGGATAGTCTTCTTCCAAACCTTAGGCTGGTGCCGACCGGTAGGGAATGAAGAAAACCAATTAGCATAACTATGGTGTGCAGAAGGTATTAAGTTAAGACAAAGCAAGGGATTAGTAGGAGGGCAAAGTAAATTGCGACTGATATTCACGACAAAACCAAGTATTTCTTCGCCAATCCCAAATCACCTTTGTATTTCTCCAGGACACTCCGTATCACTACGAAGATCCACAGTTTATTTGGATACTCCATCGTATAGTTATATACGAACTCGAAAGGAACTTGTTCCAGTTCGGGGATGGATTCTGGTTCAGGAGAAATAGGAATAAAGTACATTCAGGTGTCTTTTATCTTCACCTTCTCTCGCATTGCGAGTGCTCCTAGGATTAGGACAGTACACCCTTTACGCAAATTGGATAGTCTTCTTCCAAACCTTAGGCTGGTGCCGAACGGTAGGGAAGGAAGAAAACCAATTGGCCTAAAGGGGTGTGCAGAAGGTAATGACTAAAGACATATAAAGGGATTTGGAGAGGTGGCAAAGAATTATGCGGTTATAGTTGTGAATCTGGATAATGGTAGAGGCATTACTAGGAATACCAGGATTCCCCACAGAAACATTTCAATGTTTCAGTTTCACTGTGTAATGTTAAAAGAAAACTGATTTCCCGATTAGACACTTACTCCAGGGTATGTATTTACCAGGTATGATTCTCACATCTGTATGGTTTTACAGATGATGAGTGGGAGTAAGTTATTGGGAATTGGGTGATCATCCTCATTATATCGGGATTCGTTGTAATCGGTGATATTTGAGGAGATCACCTGGGCTGTTTGCCGGTCGGTAAATATTTGGTTATGAATATCCGCTGTTGTGCACCAATTTCAAATTGATATATCTGTACGTCTATTTTCATAGAGTGAGATATACCTTTTGATATTATGTCGATGACATTTACCTATATCAGTGGATGGTTAGGTAAGGAGCATTAAACAGCGGTGTAATTCTTCTTAACCACAAGTACAGTTTTCAACCTACGACACACAGTGAAAGAGTTGTTAGACTCAGCGGACTTATACAGAGTATTGTATGTTGTCCAGTGTCCATCAGGACAGAGGGGTTAGTCCTCATACTATATTCTGTTTACTTTTAACTTCTCTAGTTCTTAGACATGTGCTTCGTGGAAACACAGGGTCTAAGTTTTGAGGAGTTATGGGTATTTGAATAGAGTAGAGAACCAGGTGTAGCAAGTATCGGGATTCTTCAAAGTGATCGAAGATGTAGATACTTGTGTATGGTATTCAGTTGATAGTAATGATGAAGACAGATTGCTTCTCTTTCAGGTTACTCATAATTGGAAACGTTCCTAAGTTGAGTAACGCTGATCGGCCTCTCTCCATTTAGTTTACATGCACTAGAGATAGCTGCATGATTTGAATCTGGTTCAATTAAATCAGTGCCTCTGGTTCTATATTGGATATAGAACAGTTCATATCTTAACGATGTTAAGGTACGGGGAGTTGTCCGGCTTATGCTTAAAACCAGACTCCGGATAACTCAAGGCACGTTTCTGTAATGGCTGTTTGTGGGTTGACCCAGGCTATGACGAGGGTTGACTTTCTACCATCTGGATGAACAATAGCAATATTGTTCTAGACTCGCCACAGTTTTATTAAAAATGGATTTTTTCAGAAAACAGTAGTGGGAGTATGGTAGAACTGGAAGTAATTCCAGAACCACAAACGATTACTGAAGATTTGATAAGGAACCTAAAGATTCAATCTGTTTTGACATTCCATTGGCCACTCCGCAGATACGGTGGGTAACTTCAGGCACCCGAGAGGTACTCCGGTATTCTCAAGGACGGTGACAGGGAAGTTCTTGTTTACCCACACTTGCCATTGCTGTTGTTCCAGGATGCGAGACCCGGCAGGAGGATGAGTATAGCGTCGTTCTAAACTAGCTTTGGAAGTGCACGTCTATATGACTCTGCCAGAGGGTTGTCGTAGTCAGTGGGAGCAGCGGAAGCATTGGTGGACATCAGGCTTATGTCTATTTATAGACTAAAGCAGAGATAGCGGAGATAGATCATCTGTTTCTGATGTGACAGTCATAGGTTTGACGTCATCAGAATAGGGGATAGATCTGTTGAGAAGGTAGTAGGAAGTGATATTCCTTTACTACAATCGGTTATACTTTGGTCGTCACACAGTGGTTTCTCCACATGGGACTTGGATATTATATCAGACATACTGGTTACTAGATCTATGGTTTTAGATCTAGATTTGGGTAGTTTCCCAATCTGGGTACCTTGACAGCATTCTATGAGTATTTAGAATGGACGACTCCAGGCACGGTAGTATACCTGCAGTTAATGGTGTCACCCTCTCTAAAGGTGTCTTATAGACTAAAGGGGAGAGGAATACTCTTGATTGGCAGATCACTTGCTTAGGCAATTGAGTCAATCATGAGATGTCAAGTACCACACCAGATGTTGTTCTTGCACTAGATGCAATAAGTTGATATTGATCCAATCCTGGAGGAACAGTCGGAAGCAGTTTTAGAACATAAGTGAATGTTCTAGGGATATGATAACGGCTGTCTCCTTTAGGAGACGGTCATCACTCCAGGCTTCCAAGGTGACATGGACGACAAGGAAGTTGTCAGAGTTATAGTTCTCCCTCTGACGAGGGGCAGTATTTTGGACAGGTGGTCCAAGGCAATACTAAGGGAGGCATGGCACAGGATACTGATTAAGTTCAGTTGACGATACAGTCTAAGAAGTTTGGATTTGGAGTTCATTTATGAGCTAGGTCCCATCAGACATCCAGACATTCTAAGACAGGTATTGCTCATTTCGGGAGATGGCTTTCTCCGCGAACTTGAGATATAGAGAGACATAGAAAGAAACATCACTGCGGATCCACTCACTGAGGCTATTCCTCGAACGCAATAGTTTCGCAAACGAGCTTTGTGAGACTGACTAGTAGAGGAGTTGGGTGTTCGGTATCACACGGGCTGTGAGTACGCGACATCGCAATAATTAACCTTGAGTGCAAGTGGGAGATTGTTGGAGATAGTGCCCTCAGAGTCAATTATTGGATCACAGGCACGTGATTGCAATGATTGAGGGAGGACCTATCCCGGTGGGACAGTCTTACTCGAGATGATAGTATGCTATCTGGTTTATCTTTATCATCGTGTACTGCTTTAGGTGACCTGACATGTCGCTATTACACGTTGATAGAGCCCCCAGGATTCTTGCTTGACTCCCAGCAGTATGATGGCGATCATATACGTGGGAGCTGGTAGTCTATAAGCACATCCTCAAAAGGTCCCTAGTCGTAGGAGTTTCGAGACAGGGCATCGATACTCCATTAGTAGACTAGTGTATACAGTCGAGACCCCGACGAGGGACGGTGGCCGGTCTCACAAGCCACTGGTGTCAGTTGGTTCACCTAAGATGTATACAGGTGCTCATTGGGTTATGAGTACACCGGACAGGACTCGCCGGGAACCTGCTAGTTGGTCTTATACCAGATGTCAGATAGCAGTTCCCAGGTGACATGTGTACAGGTTAGTTCATCGACCTGAGATCGTCATTTGTCTCGTGTGAGTTCCCACTGTGCTTTGATTACTACCCTACCACGGCTCAAAGGAGTCGTGCAAACAGGTTTTAGTTGGGTACAGTCCCGAGCCACATGGAGGCAGTGAGCGGATCTTCAGGGGTTCGTCTCTCCCGGTATTGGGGGTGAGGTCACGCTGTGTCTAGGAGAGCCATTACGCAAAGCCCTCGGCCGAGGCAGGAGATTTACTGGTAGGTATTCCAGTAGTATCTCAGGGCGTTCTGGGCTACACTCCGACACGACTTGTACCGCTTTTGGGGGTCTGACTTTCACCAACCCCCTAGGCCCGCCATGCGATACTCATAGACGAACGGACCGGACTGTACGGATATTGTCACTGACAGGCTCAGTTGGGTGTCGGGGTGAGCTTCCTCATCGACGTCCCTTTTGGTCAATAGCTGGTGGCCCGTCACGTATTGGCTTATACCTCTGACGTGCCAGTGGTTAAATCCACAGCCATAGTATTGACGAGTCTTTAGAGTCCACCACACTTCCAGTTACTCAGCTTTCGGGCGAAACGTTGTAGAGGCCGTATGGAGATATGGCAGGGTCCGATCAGATACGTGCGGTATTGCACGGATCAGGATCGGACAGTTTTGTACTAGTGGCCGTATAGTTATATGGCAGGGTTCGATCAGATACATGCGGTATTGCACGGATCAGGATCGAACGGATTTTACTAGCCGGCTTTGGTTTAAGCCGGTACTAGTTTAGTACAGTGTAGATTTTGTCTCATTGCATTTGTATCCGGTCGGAATACAAATGCGGGTGTGTATGCACAGTGTCGGGGTTTTCCTGTAATTTATTACGGGACCAGTTTTCTGGAGTTGCCAGTTTGCATTCCGTTCCGGCCGGTTTTCCTTTGTTCTTTCCCGGCCGGACTTTTCCGATGGAGGGGGTAATTTGCAGTTTTGCAAATTACTTTTGTGGAGGGGTTTTCTTGCATAATGATTGATTATGACACCTTATCATATCTTTCACATTGACTTGCTTTTTATTGTGAAAAAGTGAGGGTATGGGTTGAATAGTAACAAGCATGGTTGTTGTTTCTTTGACCTTGGATGTGGTCACCATTCATTTGATCCTACACTCACCTCCCTTTGTTGTTTTTCCTCCCACCAATTCCTACTTGTATATGGCCGGCCACTTTAGAGGAGAGAGAGGGAGAATGGTTCATTTGATTTGGGTGTTGGAAATTTATCATTGATCTCATTTTTCTTGCCACCAAAAACTCTCTCCAAAGTTCATGATTTCTTTTCCCCTCCAAGGCAACTTCACCACCCCATAGAGACTAGCATGATCTACTACACATTCTACAGCATATCTTGAGCATGTCGAGTTGCCGGCTTCATGCTCGAGTTGCCTCGGTATTGAGGCGGGAGCTCGTAAAAGACGAAGGCGATGTGGTGCCCTTTCCGGCGAGGAGGCGACGATGTGGAGCCAAGACTTTCCGCGGGAGATCGGGATGATGAAGAGAAGACCGGAGGACTCGGATCACTCGGTATACTTTTCTTCTCATCTCTTGTTAGCTAGCGTAGGTTAATGGTTAACGATCCGGGTTTTCTTTGTCCGCGGTAGCGCCGGTTTCCGAGTAAGGAAAAAATTTTGATTCCGCAATTTGGCCTCGAGTAAGACGGCCGGGGCGCTGCCGTGGCGCAACAAGTCTATGTCCATTTACTTTGAAAACAGTGCCGTTTTTAACATTTTCTACTTCTACTGCCCCGTGCGGGAATACAGACCGCACAACAAAAGGTCCCTTCCATCGAGATCGGAGCTTACCCGCGTGAAGGTGTAATCGTGAATCATAAAGAAGGACTTGTTGACCAGGTAAAAATGTTTTCCTTAAAATGCTTTTATCGTGAAAAACCTTAGTCCTATTCTTTATGATTACAGCATTATCATAAGCTTCATCGCGGAGTTCGCTTAGCTCGTTAAGTTGCAGCTTCCGAAAGTTGCAAGCAAGGTTTAGATCAAAATTTATTTCCTTTATAGCCCACAATGCTTTATGTTCTATCTCAACAGGTAGATGACATGCTTTACCAAAAACTATCCTATATGGAGACATTCCTAGGTCGGTCTTATATGCAGTTCTGAATGCCCAAAGAGCATCCGTCAATTTGGTCGACCAATCTTTTCTATTCTTGGCAACAGTTTTCTCCAGGATAAGTTTGATTTGTCTGTTTGAGATCTCAGCCTGCCCGCTTGTTTGGGGATGATAGGGTGTAGAAAGACGGTGGTTGATTGAGTACTTTCGCATCAGAGTCTCGAAAGATCTGTTGCAGAAGTGCGTCCCATTATCGCTAATGATAGCGCGTGGGTGTCCAAATCGCGAAAAGATATTCTCTTTCAAGAACTTAATGACAACTTTCCTGTCATTAGTGCGACATGGAATGGCTTCTACCCACTTTGAGACATAATCAACCGCCAGCAAAATGTACAGATTCCCAAAGGAGTTGGGAAAAGGACCCATAAAATCTATGCCCCAAACATCAAACATTTCAACAACCAAGATGGGTTGCTGAGGCATCTCATTCCTCTGGGATATTCTATCCGTATACTGACATTGTGTACAGGTTTTGCAATACTCAAATGCGTCCTTGAATAAGGTCGGCCAGTAAAATCCACATTGCAAAACCTTTTCCGCTGTCTTTCTAGGACCAAAGTGACCCCCACAAGCCTGATCATGACAAAATGAAAGAACACTCTTGAACTCTTCATTTGGGACGCACCGGCGAATGATCTGATCAGGACAATATTTAAACAAATAGGGCTCGTCCCAGTAATAGTGTTTTACTTGGGAAAGAAAACGATATTTGTCCTGTTTTGACCAATCGCTCGGTATAAGTCCCGTGGCATGATAGTTCACAATATCCCTGAACCATGGTTCAGCGGATATGCTCAAGAGTTGTTCATCAGGGAATGAATCATTGATCGGCAGGGTCACAGGGGAAGAAACGATGCGTGAAAGGTGGTCAGCTACTACGTTTTCACATCCTTTCTTATCTTTGATAACAAGATCAAATTCTTGTAACAGTAGGATCCAACGTATTAGTCGACCTTTTGCATCTTTCTTCGCCAGAAGATGTTTCAAAGCGGAATGGTCAGTATATACAACTATAGGTGAGCCGATTAAGTAAGGCCTGAATTTTTCTAATGCAAATACAACCGCTAAAAGCTCTTTCTCGGTGGTTGTATAATTGATTTGCGCATCATTCAGGGTCTTACTAGCATAGTAAATCACGTGTGGCATCTTATCAATGTGCTGTCCTAGGACTGCACCTACTGCAAAATCAGATGCATCACACATCAGCTCAAAGGGGTAGTCCCAATTTGGTGATGATAAAACGGGGGCTGTGGTGAGTGAGTGTTTAAGTGAGTCGAAAGCTGTCTCGCAATCCGAGTCAAAATGGAAGGTCGTATCCTTGGCCAGGAGTAGTGTTAAAGGTCTAGCAATTTTGCTAAAGTCCTTTATGAATCTCCTATAAAAGCCCGCATGGCCAAGGAAAGAGCGAATATCTTTGACGCTTTTGGGATGAGGCAGGTTTTGAATGACATCTACTTTAGCTCTGTCAACCTCAATGCCTTTCTGTGAAATGACATGTCCAAGGACTATTCCTTCTTGGACCATAAAATGGCATTTTTCCCAGTTCAAAGTCAAGTTCTTCTCTTTGCAACGAGTAAGAACAGCGTCAAGATTCGCTAGGCAATCAGAAAAAGAGTCTCCAAAAATCGAGAAGTCGTCCATAAAGATCTCCAGAAAATTCTCTACCATATCAGAGAATATCCCCATCATACACCGCTGAAAGGTAGCGGGAGCATTGCATAACCCAAAGGGCATGCGACTGTAAGCAAAGGTACCAAAAGGACAAGTAAAAGTGGTTTTATCTTGATCCTTTTTGGCGATGGGGACCTGATTGTAGCCTGAGTAACCGTCCATAAAACAATAAAACTCTCGTCCCGCTAAGCGTTCCAGCATTTGATCAATAAATGGTAGAGGAAAATGGTCTTTCCTCATAGCAGCGTTGAGTTTTCTATAATCGATGCATACACGCTACCCAGTTTGGGCGCGTGTTTGAATCAACTCATTCGCTTCATTTGTGATAACTGTGATGCCGGATTTCTTAGGAACGACATGTATAGGACTCACCCACTGGCTATCGGAGATGGGGTAGATAATACCATTATCTAAGCATTTGACGATTTCTTTCATGACAGCTTCCTTCATGACGGGATTCAACCGTCTCTGTGGTTCTCGAGTCGGTCTGGCATCATCCATCACATGTATATGATGTTCAACTATCAAGGGACTAATCCCTTTGATGTCCGCCATACTCCAACCAAACGCCTCTTTGTTAGATCTCAATACCGATAAAAGGGCATTCTCTTGCTCTGATGCAAGAGAAGCGGAAATGATAACCGGTAATGACTCGTTCTCACCAAGATAAGCATATTTTAGGTGAGAAGGTAAAATTTTGAGATCTAACTCAGGCGGAGAAATGATAGAAGGAAGGGTTATAGATTGATTTTTGGATCTACAAAGAAGCTCAGAGCCTGTGAAAGATACAGACTCGGGTGGAGAAAAGTCAGAAGTGCAGGACTCATGTGTAGCTAAAGTGTCCTCACTAAGATCTTGTGCTAAGTCAAACAGAGATGTGCTAATGTCATCGAGATCAGTAAAGCAAAAATCCTCAGCTCCACAACTATCGGGAGCGATCTCATGGACAGAGCACACATCTAAAATATGAGCAGAGGGTTCTGACGGCTGACTTCCAACTTTATAGATATTTAGTTCAATGGTCATATTTCCAAATGATAAATTCATTGAACCATTTCTACAGTTTATAACAGCGTTGGAAGTGGCAAGGAAAGGACGACCTAGAATCACCGGAATTTGGCCCCGGGGGTTTGCTACAGGATGTGTGTCGAGCACAATGAAGTCTACAGGGAAAACAAATTCCCCAACCTTTATTAACACATCCTCTAATTCACCCCTTGGTTTGGTGATAGATCGGTCTGCCATCTGGAGAGTGCAATGAGCAGGTTTCAGCTCTCCAATCCCTAATTGCTCATAGACAGAATAAGGTAACAGGTTAACACTCGCGCCAAGGTCTAAAAGAGCACGATTTATGTTTTTACCCCCAATCGAAATCGATATTGTAGGACAACCTGGGTCCTTTCTTTTCTTTGGAAGCTGGGGTATAAAAGCAGTGCTGATGTTATTAGACATAAAGACCTTCTTCGGCACTTGGGTCTTCCTCTTCCTAGTGCACAAGTCCTTTAGAATCTTCGCATAAGCGGGGACTTGCTGAATCGCATCTAGGAGAGGGATATTGATGTTAACCTGTTTGAACATCTCTAAAATTTTCTCCATATGAGGACTCGTTTTATTAGCCCTTAGCCGATTCGGGTAAGGTGCTTTCGCAATAAGCGCGGGGTCCATCATAGGAGAAGGAAAGGGGGGTAGACGAGGTCCCAAAGGAGGTGTGGGGACCGTCTGTGGAGAACTATAAGGGTTGGGTGAAGGTGTTGAGCCTAAAGGGAAATGGAGAATAGGCTCGTGCGAAGGTGGTTTGGTAGAAGAAGAAGGATCAGAAGGTGAAGTGTGTGTGTGTGGGAAAGACTCAGCCGGGGTGTTGATATGATTTTCAGTATTATCAATATCTTCCCCGACATGATTGTTCAGCACTCTTCCCGATCTCAACGTGGTAATGGCATTTACATTGTAATGCCCAGGATTCTGTAGGGGTTGAGAGGGAAGTTTCCCTTTTTCTCTCGCACTCATTTCGGCTTTTAAGCGTGCGATTTCAGCTTCCATCGTGCGAATACTCTCAGCTTGGGACGCTGAGTTTTTCTTTATTTCACTGACGGAAGATCTGACTTCAGTCGAAACATCCATGAAATTTGATAAAAGTGATTTCATGGTTTGAGTGAATTGAGAGAACTCGTCAGAACAGGGCTGCATAGGATTAGACTGTGCAGGAGTGTTGCCCTGATTTTAGACATTTTGTGACGGGTAGGGGTGCTGAGTGAGTTGTAGGGGTTGCTGTTGTGGTGGAGGAAGAGCCCGTTGAAATTGATTCGTGTTTGGAACCGTGTTTTGAGATTGGTTTTGGTTCCAAGCAAAATTCGGGTGGTTCCTCCAACCCTGATTGTAACTGGAAGAATATGGATCGTTTCGAGGTCTTTGAAATGCGGCATTAGAATGCTCGTGACCTTGAAACGCAGAGTTTAATGGACATTCTTCCGTTAAATGTGACGGATCAGAACAGCACCCACAAACAGTTTTGGGGAGTGACATTGGGTTTAGGGAGGCTGCTGCAAATTTGTGTTCCATAGCGTCGAGCTTCTTTTGCATTGCTGCCATTTCAGCTCGGACGCCTATGGACACATCTATTTGGTGTACGCCACCCCTATTCAATGGTTGTGTTCCACTCTCCCAAATTAGTGACTTTTCAGCGAACTCTTCTAAGTATCGCCAAGCTTCCCCATCATCTTTGGTCATAAATGTACCTTGACACATGTTTTCAAGGCTCTGTTTAGTGCTAGGGTTACTGCCCTCATATATGATTCGGCAAAGCTCCCATCTCGGGATGCCGTGGTGAGGACATTGAACCAATAGATCCTTGAAACGTTCAAAGTATTTTGAAAATGGTTCGGCAGGGAGCTGGGCAAATTGGTTCAGTTCGCTACGGATTCGAGCCGTCTTTTGGACTGGGTAAAATTTCTTAAGGAATGCAGCGACGAATTCTTCCCAATTCGTAATAGAGTGTGCGGTGGTGTTATATAGCCACTTCTCGGCTATATCGCACAAAGTAAATGGAAGAAGTCGTAGACGCATCGCATCCACTGAAAGTTGAGACGTACCCATCATTGCGCATACGTTTTCAAATTTGGTAATGAAAACGTAAGCGTCCTCGGTCTCGAGTCCGTGGTATTTGGGTAAAAGATTGATATACTGGGGCTTTATTTCAAAGTTGTCCCCATTGGCTGGTGGTGTGGATAAGCAGGTCGAAAGAGGACCTCTATGTGGATAGCATCTTTCCTGGAGAGAAATGTGGGGTGGAGTAGGATTCTGCGCACCAACGGACGGTGGCAGATTAGGGTTAAAGAAATTTGATGGATTCGGATCCATCGGTGTGGGTGTGGTAGTGGGTAAAGAAAAGGTAAATGGAGAATTATCGACTTCGGAGTCGATAAAAGGTACGCGGACTAAACGGGCACTAGAATCCCGTGTCCAGCCTATCTTGTACTAAAAAGGGTTAGTACAAGTGGCAGCGTTGACTTATAATTAGGGATGAATGAATGCGGTGCTTGCTTTGAAAAAGGGACGGATTTTGAAAAAATGATGCGACAAAACAAATGCAGCACACAAACCCTAGAATCTAATGGTCACCTAGGTCCGATCTCTAGACCGCTCCTAACTGCCAAAAGACAAGCCGCATGATAGAATCCTCCACTGCCTCTTTGTCCCCCTGTGGCCGGATAAGTGCCAGGTAAGTGGGAAGGAACCACCACTACAGTGGACCTAATTAATAACCACTAGCCTTAGACACACTCGCCTTAGGCACCACAAGAAAACGCGGATAAGCAATGAATTACCCACGACCTTCTCTTGTCCTATTGAGCGCGACAGTCCTTAGAGTCTTCTCTAGATTTCTTTTAGTTAATGGAGGTAATGCGGATGCAAGTTTGACGATTTTCGGGGCCTAGGAAGGGTAATGAAATCCCCACCTAATTTGGATTTGGCCGTGCCCCTTAAATTTCCGTATTAGAATGCAAACAACCAAGAAATCAAAATCACACACAATTTTTATTTTGCTTTTGCGCGCTGCGATTTATTTGCAAAGAATCCTGCAGCAAAGGGTTAGTTGGAGCTAAAAAGGGTGAGAGGAGAGAGCAAGAAAATACCTGCTGGAAAATTTTCCAGAGAACCCTCAAGTATGCGGCGCTTCCGCCGCAAGAACCATATATATGCCGCGGATGAGCGGTCAGTTCTTGGGAACAGTGAACAATTTTTCTTCAGCAAGCTCCTGTTGCTATCTACAGCTCTCTGATATATTCAAACAAATTTTTCCACAGAACAGAATGCTCCAGATCACCTTGCAATCAAATCACAACACACGTGTAAGAGTTTGTACGAATTTTGATTTCAAGAAGTAAAACGTAATAATTCTTTCACTTCAAACTATAAATGCAAATGAATTAGCGCGATCCCCGGCAACGGCGCCATTTTGATTGATTCATTTTCTGACGTGTATATGTAAAAAGTAACGACAATCAAAAAATTATATTTGACCGCAATCAACTACGGTGTCGGATGTAGATTGTTAGTGAGTGCGGATCGTCCACAGGGATTGTGCAATTCAATTGTATTTTGATACGTTTGAAATGAAATGTTAAGCAACAATAAACGAAAACATGATTCAAGATGTGATTTGCATTCGAGTGTCACTATTCTTTACTCAAGAATCAAGAAACTATAAACAATCAAGAATCGGTTGTTTTGATAATATTTCCAATCAACAATCAAGAATATAAGAGAGGCTCGTAGGAATCGATCGGATCTTTAGACGTGATGCAATCTAAAGGGTTTCGTGTTCTTGTCCTTCGAAGAATTGATACTAGATCAATGGTGATCGACGAGAGTTAGGGTTTTCTTGATGAAATTAGGGTTTCATCTCTTAACCCTTGTTCTTTCGAGGATACCATTTATATTCTAGCCTCTAGCAATTTCAAGAAACGATCGGAACTCCCCAATCTCGAGCGATGTCGATCAAGAAAGCATCGCAACGAATTGGGTCGTCGATTCTTGAACTTGCTAGGGTTTACAAACTCGTGGGATTCAAGAATCGATTACAAATTTGTTACATCATCATACTAAAGATCGTTTCGACTCCTCGACGAGCGGAGTTTTATTCACACATCACCACAAAGACAATATTCAAGAATAGTAATGATAACATGATGCGGAATTTAAAGAAAACAAGATAAAAGAATATCACCTTTTATTTAATCAACAATTTCAATACATTCTTTCAAGAATCTACAAGAAGAAGAAATCGATCGTTGACTCGGCTTTGCTCGTCTCCGTGGATCGTGGATCTACTTTGATCTCTTGCCCGATTGAAGATCGGCTCGGCTCATAAAAGGGTTGAAGGCATCTTGCTTGGCTTGCACTCAAGATCTTGAATTGTTGTTGGATTTAGGGTTAGGGTTTCCTACAAGCTCTCTCACTAAACTTGAGGAAGAGGGGATGAAGAAAGAGATTGATTTTCTAAACTTTCCCAAGGTTGAATAATTATCAAATGATGAGCCTAGGGTCATATTTATAGACTCCCAAACCCTAGGTTAGATTTGAATTAGAACTTTCCCTCCCAAAGTTTGTTGAAGGGTTTCTAGAAGGAGTTTGTTAGGAGTTAGCTTAGGGTTTAAGCTAGGGTTTTAGGGAAAGTTCTAGAAGTATTAGGCTAGTTTAGGTGTTTGCTGATCTGGTGGAAATATCTGGAATATTCTGGAAGTTTGTGTGCATTTCTGAGCAGTGGGAACTGAAACAGGAGTTTTGGTGAAATTTGAGGAGCTGACTCCCTGGTCCCGCCGCGCAACCGCCGCATGAGGTGGGCATTAGCCGCCCTTCCGCCGCACATTGATGAGGTTGGGATCTGTTCTTTCTTCTGTTTCTTGGTACTGCTGTTTGGGCTTTTCTTTGATGTTTAGAATTTCAGTTTCCCTTCTGTGTTGATACCAGATTTGAGTTGAGTGAGTTTACGAGCAATTGTAATGGTCGAGCGATGTAATGATCGAGCAAGCATCTCTTTTCCTGCATAGACTTCGAAACAGGGGTTGCAAGATATGGAAAATATGCTATGTAATGCAATGCAGTTAATTTCCCTAGAATTGCCGGTTTTAAGGTCGAATACATGTAATTTGATATTTTGCGACCGATTAGCTAATATGTGAATTATGAATACCGTACTCTTCTATATGTATGCAGATGATAAGGAAATTGCCGGTTAAAATATGCAATATTTTCGACTGATCAAATACCCCCAAACTTAATTTCGATCGTCTCGAGCGAATGTTTTATTAAAAAGAGAGAAGGAGAAAATAAAGAAAGAGAAAAACTAACTAGCACACTTTCGTAGGCAACACGATTGCACTGAGCATGTGCAACAAGCCTTTAAACCTCTAGGTGTCCCTAGTAGGAGGAGTGTTGTCTCCTGAGGGTTTTCAGCGGATTGCACCCACAAAATCCAATAATAAAAGCAAGATCATGAATATTACATTTAAAGAAGAGAATCGTAAAAGAAAAGCTTTGAAAATTAGGGTTTCCAACTAAGCTAGCTTTTCGGTTGTCATGAGCCCTATCTTAATGGTCATGAAAAGATGTCAGAAATCACGTCCTCCCTAAATAAAACATCGTCTTATTCTTCATTCCTATCTTTATTCCAAACATCGATCATATCACCCTGCGTGTGTGTAAAGACATCCCTACACCCGGAGAATTCAATTCAAGCTATCATACCCTTGCCCATCGGCCTCAGTACTTCTTGGCAAACGAGATTGCTTACACACTTTCATGCGACCGTCAATACTTCTTGAGGTACTAACCGACCGATTACTAATGTGCTTGCATGCTTGGTGTATTTTCCTCGTCTTGCACCACCTCAGGCATAGCAGTGACTCCCAGA
This sequence comes from Agapanthus africanus, assembly GCA_030015575.1. Lineage (NCBI taxonomy): Eukaryota > Viridiplantae > Streptophyta > Magnoliopsida > Asparagales > Amaryllidaceae > Agapanthus > Agapanthus africanus. Next base: position 521,449,983 of record JASDDO010000016.1, on the reverse strand, counting down.
CCAGTTGACCTTGGGGCACTAGGTGAAGAAGCACCCTTTTGCTATATATTTTTATTGCCCTCGGTGATAACAAAACCAGTATCCATTTTTCTCACCACTTTAAAACACATATTTTTTTTTCCATACTTTTGGCTTTAAGACAAGAGCATTTCAAGGTATCCTCTACTATCCCAGGCTTCAAGACGTGTGTAAGTGCGAATAGCAGGGTAGCAACGTTCAAAATGTTTGGCTTCCAGAATAGAAACTATTTTTCAGACTTATTTTTATCCTCAGATTAGTGACGTCCTTCATCTTACTAACCCTTGGGACAACGGCTCATAACTACTTATTACTAGTTCGTATAAGAAAACTTCTAATTTTCTTAGTTTTCTAAAATTTTTCTAATCTCATGGATGTAACTTTTCACTATCTAAACTTTCATTATCTTATTTATATACAAAAAAGTGTAAATATTAAAATTATTTTTATATTTGAAATTTTTTTTAAATTTTTATGGGTTTTGAAAATTTTTCAATTTTTATAGATTTTTAAAAGAAATGTTTTGTGCTTATGCAGATGATATGCAAATGATGCGAAAATAAGCACAAACCTTCCCCAAACTTGTTTTCAACAGTGTCCTCACTGTTGCCGACAGCTATACCTACAAAAATCTGTAAATCTGGGGGGAATTATTAGTGGGGGCAAAATATATAAGTGAAGAACTTCCCCCAAACTCACCTTCATTCAAAAGATGATGCAATGATATACTGGATATGAAGGTGAGACGGAGGAATTTTAATCCAAATAAACTGGCTCTTGTAAGAACAAGAGCTCCTCCGTGGGGTCAGTGGAAAAATACGGCTTTAGTCTATGTCCATTTACTTTGAAAACAGTGCCGTTTTTAACATTTTCTACTTCTACTGCCCCGTGCGGGAATACAGACCGCACAACAAAAGGTCCCTTCCATCGAGATCGGAGCTTACCCGCGTGAAGGTGTAATCGTGAATCATAAAGAAGGACTTGTTGACCAGGTAAAAATGTTTTCCTTAAAATGCTTTTATCGTGAAAAACCTTAGTCCTATTCTTTATGATTACAGCATTATCATAAGCTTCATCGCGGAGTTCGCTTAGCTCGTTAAGTTGCAGCTTCCGAAAGTTGCAAGCAAGGTTTAGATCAAAATTTATTTCCTTTATAGCCCACAATGCTTTATGTTCTATCTCAACAGGTAGATGACATGCTTTACCAAAAACTATCCTATATGGAGACATTCCTAGGTCGGTCTTATATGCAGTTCTGAATGCCCAAAGAGCATCCGTCAATTTGGTCGACCAATCTTTTCTATTCTTGGCAACAGTTTTCTCCAGGATAAGTTTGATTTGTCTGTTTGAGATCTCAGCCTGCCCGCTTGTTTGGGGATGATAGGGTGTAGAAAGACGGTGGTTGATTGAGTACTTTCGCATCAGAGTCTCGAAAGATCTGTTGCAGAAGTGCGTCCCATTATCGCTAATGATAGCGCGTGGGTGTCCAAATCGCGAAAAGATATTCTCTTTCAAGAACTTAATGACAACTTTCCTGTCATTAGTGCGACATGGAATGGCTTCTACCCACTTTGAGACATAATCAACCGCCAGCAAAATGTACAGATTCCCAAAGGAGTTGGGAAAAGGACCCATAAAATCTATGCCCCAAACATCAAACATTTCAACAACCAAGATGGGTTGCTGAGGCATCTCATTCCTCTGGGATATTCTACCCGTATACTGACATTGTGTACAGGTTTTGCAATACTCAAATGCGTCCTTGAATAAGGTCGGCCAGTAAAATCCACATTGCAAAACCTTTTCTGCTGTCTTTCTAGGACCAAAGTGACCCCCACAAGCCTGATCATGACAAAATGAAAGAACACTCTTGAACTCTTCATTTGGGACGCACCGGCGAATGATCTGATCAGGACAATATTTAAACAAATAGGGCTCGTCCCAGTAATAGTGTTTTACTTGGGAAAGAAAACGATATTTGTCCTGTTTTGACCAATCGCTCGGTATAAGTCCCGTGGCATGATAGTTCACAATATCCCTGAACCATGGTTCAGCGGATATGCTCAAGAGTTGTTCATCAGGGAATGAATCATTGATCGGCAGGGTCACAGGGGAAGAAACGATGCGTGAAAGGTGGTCAGCTACTACGTTTTCACATCCTTTCTTATCTTTGATAACAAGATCAAATTCTTGTAACAGTAGGATCCAACGTATTAGTCGACCTTTTGCATCTTTCTTCGCCAGAAGATGTTTCAAAGCGGAATGGTCAGTATATACAACTATAGGTGAGCCGATTAAGTAAGGCCTGAATTTTTCTAATGCAAATACAACCGCTAAAAGCTCTTTCTCGGTGGTTGTATAATTGATTTGCGCATCATTCAGGGTCTTACTAGCATAGTAAATCACGTGTGGCATCTTATCAATGTGCTGTCCTAGGACTGCACCTACTGCAAAATCAGATGCATCACACATCAGCTCAAAGGGGTAGTCCCAATTTGGTGATGATAAAACGGGGGCTGTGGTGAGTGAGTGTTTAAGTGAGTCGAAAGCTGTCTCGCAATCCGAGTCAAAATGGAAGGTCGTATCCTTGGCCAGGAGTAGTGTTAAAGGTCTAGCAATTTTGCTAAAGTCCTTTATGAATCTCCTATAAAAGCCCGCATGGCCAAGGAAAGAGCGAATATCTTTGACGCTTTTGGGATGAGGCAGGTTTTGAATGACATCTACTTTAGCTCTGTCAACCTCAATGCCTTTCTGTGAAATGACATGTCCAAGGACTATTCCTTCTTGGACCATAAAATGGCATTTTTCCCAGTTCAAAGTCAAGTTCTTCTCTTTGCAACGAGTAAGAACAGCGTCAAGATTCGCTAGGCAATCAGAAAAAGAGTCTCCAAAAATCGAGAAGTCGTCCATAAAGATCTCCAGAAAATTCTCTACCATATCAGAGAATATCCCCATCATACACCGCTGAAAGGTAGCGGGAGCATTGCATAACCCAAAGGGCATGCGACTGTAAGCAAAGGTACCAAAAGGACAAGTAAAAGTGGTTTTATCTTGATCCTTTTTGGCGATGGGGACCTGATTGTAGCCTGAGTAACCGTCCATAAAACAATAAAACTCTCGTCCCGCTAAGCGTTCCAGCATTTGATCAATAAATGGTAGAGGAAAATGGTCTTTCCTCGTAGCAGCGTTGAGTTTTCTATAATCGATGCATACACGCCACCCAGTTTGGGCGCGTGTTTGAATCAACTCATTCGCTTCATTTGTGATAACTGTGATGCCGGATTTCTTAGGAACGACATGTATAGGACTCACCCACTGGCTATCGGAGATGGGGTAGATAATACCATTATCTAAGCCTGCAGTAACCCTGAGGAAGCAGGAACATCGGCGATTGGTAGAACGTCTGCGTCACTCGGCGGGAGCGGCATTGAGATTCCTGTGATAAAAAGGGAAAGGTTAGATCGACCATAATACGAGGGAGATGGAAACTTGATGAATTGAAACTTACTAAGGCCCATGGATGCTCTAAGACGTTCCTCCTCCTGGAAAGTCTTCAAAGAAGCGGCAATAGCTTCTTCATCAGTGATGCCTGTTGGAAGAAAAGAAAGAAAAACGTTAGTCAAAGGCAATGATAAGAATATGATGCAATAAAGAAAATGCGACTAGTAGTTACCTGATTGCGCAAGCTTAGCCAGCCACGCGTCACGCTTTGCCAACCACGCTGAAGTTTCGAGAGCGGCTTCCAAGTCTGTGTCATCCGGCGGCGGCATGACTAATCCCTCATTAGTCCCATATTCGATTAGGCCCTCGGCGTAGGGAGCATGGGGTTCCTGACCGAATACGACATCTGCAGCGAAGAGTGATTTCTTTTTCTTCTGCCCTCCGACCCTAGGCCCACGTGGGATCGATTTCCGCTTAGCAGCCACCTTGGGACGGCGGGTCCCGTTGTCCGCACCCACGCCAGACTCCGGCGAGGATACAACCACTGTCTCCACTAGAGCACAGGGTGCGGGAGGTGCATCTGTGATATCAGGGAGCGGTAATCCACATGGAGGACTTTGCGCACGCGATGGTCTGCCCCCGGCATCTTTTAGAGGAGGAACCACCGGGGTCCTTGGCACTAAGGGAGCGTTACGGTCGGTGCCGGGAGGTGCACCTTTATGGTCGATCAACACTCGCCTCTCTTCCTTAATAACGGCCCCCGTCGCGTGATTGTACCACTATTTATATACATTAAGGAGTCGTGGAGCGTAGGCCGGCGCACTGATAAAAAACGAGAGCCCGTGTTCAGGTGCATGAAGTGATGTAACGCGTTCTCCATCCCTTCTTCATTGGCAGCAGGTTCTAGTAAGAAAGCTTCCAAGGGTACCCCTTGATCGTAGCCCAGTTGTTGGGCGAAACGATGCGGGTTATATCTCATGAAGATTGCCGCACCGCCCTGCCTGAAGACTAGGAAGCCCGGTCTAATAGAATACAAGTGGAGGGTCTCCCGGGCCGTAAAAACTGAAGCTCCATCCTTAAAGGAGTCCTGTAATGGTCGCACCACAGCGGTGGACGCTTTTCCAATGGTTAATACCTTGTCAATGAAGGACATCCCGACTCCAACGGTGTGAGGGCGAAGCAGTAAACCCCTGGCGTTCCGTGGTGAAGGAGTCACGATTGATGCGCCAATCAACTGAAAGATGCAAGGGAAACCACACTTGTCAAAGAACGAGTGCCTTTTGTGCATGCCGAAGACACCCGCCGTATGTAGCTCGAGCCACGACATAAAGTAGTGCATCGGGAAGACCACGTGCAATACCCCGGGCTCGTTAGCATCCGCTGCTCGGCTGAGGCCATGATATAGGTGCGCCAAGCCAGCGATCCCAACAGCCACCTTTACCCCTATGGCCATCCAGTGGGCTGGGTAAAAGACAGAGGGCCGCATACGATGAGAGTGCATTGGGATCGCAAACCAGCTCAGCCGCAATCCAAGAAATCCTAAGAAAAAGGCCTTCTCATCCATTCCAGGGGCCGCAATTTCTGCAAATGTCATGGTAGGGAAGTCCGGAAGAAAAAAAACCTTTTGATCTATCTCCTTCTCCGCTAGGTTGTCCGCACCTAGACCGAAAGGGTCAGCCAGAGTGGCAAACTTGGCAGCCTCTGATGAGAGGACGCTTGGGCGAAGGAACCGAGCGATGAAATCCTTAAAGTTAACCCCCCGACTCCCATGTTTGATAAAAAGAGATTCATAGATGTTCAACACCTTAATCAAGCTTGGGAATTGATGTTGAACAGCATTCTCCGGTGTGACCCCCCTTACCACCGGCCTAGCACCAAAGACGTACACATCTGTTGGGAGCAGCTCCTCATAATGTTCTCCCATGACTGGTAGACCGGATACCTCCGTGAACTCCTCCAAAGAGATGGACACTTCCCGATCCATGGCAAGGAAAGTGTGGGTAAGAATGTTCCACTGCTCCAGGAAAGCCTTAAACCACCAGGTGGGGAGCATGGGATACTGGAAGAGAGAGACGTAGACCGCGGTGTACAATCCTAATCTTATCAACTGCGACTTCTTCGTCGATAGGATATATCGGGCCCACGGCAGGTAGCCAATCGGATGGCGGTGGATCAGACCAATGTTATATGATTGCCCCCAGGGTCTCGCCTCGCCCTGACAGATACGACGTCCTAGGATATCCAAGACCATAGGACGTTGGACCGGAACCGCATCCATAGCGGGATGAAGAAAGCTGTTCGCGGTCCAATCCACCATCTCCATGGCATACTGCACCGAGGGTGGGGTAGCATAATGAACGCCGTTATGGGTTCTGACGGCACCGCACATGTGAAGCTCCGTCGGCCCATGATGATCTGATTGTACCACGACCCCAAAGGTGGAGACTTTTGTATTCCGGGTCGTACTCCTTAATCATGGACAGGACTTCACGGTCCAAAGGCGCCTCGGAAATCCCTCCTCCGAGCGGACGAACGGGAATGAAGTGTCTAGAGACATGATCGCTGCAAAAGAACAATTTAGCCGTTAGTGTTGTAATTCCAACGATTGGCGTTTAAAAAAATGCGTTAATTAATTAATTAAAAATTACTTAAATTAAAATTAATTAATTACACCACACAGCAGTGCGGCGGGTAGAAGACCGAAGGGGGACTCACAAAATTTGGATGACAATATGTCAGTTAATAAGACAAGCTCATCATTGAATGAGATTGTCAGTTGGTCCTCAGGAAAACATTCCCACTAATAATAATAATAAAAGAATCCCTAGAGACAAGGAGAAAATCTCCTCTTTCAGAGCAAAGCTCTGTCACAGAATGACACTTGTCAAATTCTGGTCTTAAAGGAATAAAATTTCTTAAAAGAGCATAGCTCTGTGATAATAATGGAAAAGATCCATCAGAAAATTTTAACACTTAAAAATTTAAAAAAAAAAAATTTGGGACTTTGAAAAATCCATGAAAACCTATAATGAGCTCTTCATTTTTCAAATCTAAAAGATCTACAGTTGATTCAAGAGCAAAGCTCTGTTCATGGGTTAGAACCCATGAACAAAATCTCTGCAGATCTATAAGTTCTTGAGAGCAAAGCTCTGTTTATGAAACCCCAATGGGGATCTCTTTAGATCAAAAGATCTGTGAGAGCAAAGCTCTATTGGTTAATTAAAATTAATTTAACTTAAGATTAATTTTACCTAAAGTTTTCTAACTTGGAAACGAGAGCAAAGCTCTGGAGTTCTAAGCAGGAGCAAAGCTCTGGAAATCAAAATCTAGAAAATGGTGAGATTTTTCTAAGGGCCAGAGATCCTATTTATAAGGCGCTTGCGCCCCTTCAGCTCACCCCTTGATCCAACGATCAGGAGTTTGCCACCGCTGCACTCACGTGTGCGCCACGTGAGCGCAACGGTGGGGGGGCATTTGTTTCCCCCAATCAGAGCAAAGCTCTGTTGAAATTCAAAATTCAAAATTTTGAAGCAACGCTTCAAATCTCGGGCGCAACGCGCCACATGTCAGGCGCTGATACGTCAGTACAGCGCCCAAGAAGCCGCGCCCAATCAGAGCAAAACTCTATTTAAACTAAAATTAAAGGAAGCAACGCTTCAGTTGCGCAAGCACTGCGCTGCGCGACACGTGTCAGCGCAGATGCGCTAGCGCAGTTGCGCTGCGCTTTGCGCTGCGCGACACGTATCAGCGCAGATGCGCTACGCTGTGCGCTGCGTGATACGTGTCACGCGCTGGGGCATTTGCGCCAAACAGAATTAAGATTTTAAAGAAATCTTTCTGTTCTTGTTAAAACAAGAAAATTTTCTTCTGTAAAACAGAAGCTCTTGGATCAGAGATCCAACGGTAGGGAAAATTCCCCAAATCACTCAGAAAAAGATCTCTTTAACAAATTTAACTAATTTATGGGCACTATAAAAAGGACCCTAGGCCTCAATTCAAAGGCATCAATATTTTCTAGAAAAAGAAAAAGAAAAAGGGAAAGAGAACTCTGACGAATTCCTCAAGAACAAAAAGGTAAAAACCTTTAGAAAAAAAGAGAAAGTTCTCTCATGAACAGATCATAGATCTAAAAACAAGATCAATGATCTTTAATAAAAAAACTAATAATAATAAAATAGTGCTTTGCACTTTTATGAACCTTTGGTTCTTTGAGATAAGAAAAACAAGAAAAACTTATCTTTTCTTTGATCTAAATTAGATCAAGAAATCAAATAGTGCTTTGCACTTCTGTTCTTGAATCTAAAAGATTCTTAGTACTTTGCACTTCCAAACTGCGCTGTTGCGCTCTTGGGAGAGCGCCACATGTCAGCTACAGAACAACTTGCGCTACGCGCTCTTGAAATAGGGCTTTGCTCTCTGGAATTGGCGCAACTCACCAGAGCGCGCCACGTGTTAGCAGCGCAACAGCGCAGCGCACTAGCGCAGTGCACTGCGCTGTTGCGCTTGCGCTCACCAGAGCATGACACGTGTCCTCATCACAAGCGTTTGAGCTCAATAATTGGCGCAAAGCGCCTGACAAGCCACTATCAGATAATTAATGCACTGCATTATTTACAGAAGGGCCAAGCCCAATTAAAAAGGGCCTAACAGGCCAAATTAAATGCAATGCATTACTTTAAAAAGGGCAGAGCCCAAATAAAAAACAGATGCTGCGCATCATTTATAATAGGGCAGAGCCCAAATAAAGGTCTAATAGACCAAACAAAATGCCATGCAGGAGCAGAGCCCCAGTAAAGGCCTAACAGGCCAAATGCAAATAAAATGTTGAACATTTTCAACTGGACTTAGCCCAATTCTGGCCGTAAGTCCTTAAATTAAATTGAACTGAGCACAAATGCTCTCTCAAATCAATTTACCTCCGGTTCGAGGGTACATCTCTGAACTCCTCTGACACCCATCGTTGTAATCCTTCAACGACGTCAGAGAGGTGACGGGTCCCGACGACCACACATCGATACGGACTGCGGGGTCCTTAAACTCGTGGACCGAAACGTCCTTAAATTAACAATGGACCGAAACGTCCTTAAACTGGCGATGGACCGAAACGTCCTTAAACTAATGTTGGACCGAAACGTCCTTAAACTAATAGAGGACCACCACGTCCCTAAACTGGAATGCAGACCACCACGTCCCTAAACTGGAATGTGGACCACTATGTCCCTAAATTGGAACAATAAAGCCTCCAAATGCACTTTTGCCGGATCTAAAAACGATCCCGTTTAAGTTGAACTTAGCCCTCCAAACACGGCTAACGTATCCTTAAACATTCAAACGGACTATAAAACTCTAAATCAACCTTGGTTCAAGGGTACATCTCTGAACTCCTCTGACATCTGCCGTTGTAATCCTTCAACGACGTTAGAGAGGTGACGAGTCCCGATGGCCAGATATTAAATAGATTATCACGTTAAGTTGATCTTAGTCTCAAACAGGACTATCGTATCCTTAACGAACGTTCAAGTTGATCTTAGCCGCAACGCGGCTAACGTATCCTTGAACTAAAAACACCAAACCCAAATCTAAGTAAATACGGATTTGGACTAATCCACGTCCTACGGGCGACGGCATTACTCAGTCTCCGTATACAATCCACGGGCAACCACAAACAAAACAAATACACACGACACGAAGTGAAATTCTGGAGAAGGAGAAAGTTGCTACCGCGATGCGGTAGCGTAATTAACTGCAGGGGCTTGCGCCTGCAGGGAAGAGCGTCCCCACAATCAAAAACCCCTCAAGCGAGGGGGAATCTGACGAAGTCTGCTATATCGGCCGCATCCGTCTAAACCTCCGATACACGGTGCCATAAATCAACTTGGCATTTTCGGAGAGGTGGACGGATAAAACCAAATAGCATCTGCCCCGAATCTCAGCGTCAGGACATCGCAGTCCTGTGCGCTGTCTTTCGGAGGGGAGCAGGTTTTAGTTGGGTACAGTCCCGAGCCACATGGAGGCAGTGAGCGGATTGTCAGGGATTTGTCTCTCGCGGTATTGGGGGTGAGATCGCGTTGTATTTAGGAGAGCCATTACACGAAATCCTTGGCCAGGGTAATCGAGATTTACTGGTAGGTATTCCAGTGGTTTCTCAGAATGTTCTGGGCTACTCTCCGACACGACTTATACTGCTATTGGGGGTCTGACGTTTACCAGCCCCCTAGGCCCTATATGCGATACTCATAGACGAACGGACCAGACTGTACGGATATTGTCACCGTCAGGCTCAGTAGGGTTTCTGTATGAGTTCGCTCGTCAGCTTCCCTTCCGTTCAATACATAGGCAACCGTTACGTACAACAAGTACCTCTGACGTGCTTGTGGTTATACCCAGTGCCAGTGTATTGATGAGTTATTAGAGTCCCCCACAGACAGTTTTCCAAGTTCGGGCGAAACGTTGTAGAGGCCATATGGTTTTATGGCAGGGTTCGATCATATTCGTGCACTTGTGCACGGATCAGGATCGGACGGATAATATTAGCGGGTTTTGGTTTAAGCCGGATCCTAATATTGTATTGTAGGAATATTTTTGTCTCGTTGTATTTGTATTCGGTCGGAATACAAATACGGGTATGTATTTACAGTTGAGGTGTAATCTCGTAATTCGTTACGGGATTATTTTGCGAGTTGCCAGTTTATTTTTCAGTCTTAAATATCTTGATCAATGTTTAGTTATTGTGAGCCTTTTGACCTGGACTATTTTTCTTGTCCTTACCTACACTTGAACATTAATTAAGCATGGGCTTGGAAAGCATGGGCATTTTCGAAGTCAATGTTTTTGTGTGTGGACAGCATGGTGGGTGAGGTGCGGGGGGGGAGGGGGCTGTTGAGATTGGGATTTCCTTTGTTGATTAATTTATTTGTTTTTTGTCCTAGTGAGGTTTTTGGTGTGTGCTGTGGTTAAATTGGAGAGTGGAGTTTTTATTTGATTGGCATAAATTAATTCCACACACACTTGTTCAAGATCATTCCCAGTGAGCACAAAAACCCCAGAGAGAAATTTTTCCCTTTGAGTGGCCGAGCTCATTCCATTTAGCTAGCTTGAATTTTTCTGTGCAAAATTCTTTTGCTCACATTACATCCATGGCAACTCTATTAACCTCCACCCAATCGCTTGGATGCCTTGAGACAAAAGGTCCTACACTCTCTCTACTTCAATCTTGGACATGTCGGCTAGCAAATTTCATGTCCGAGGTGCCTCGGTTCGAGGCGGGAGCCCGTATAAAGATTCATTGACGTGGTGCCACTTTGACGAGCGAGACCGGGAGCGGATTTCGTCAGCGCAGCAGCGGGGAGTTTGGTGCGGAGATTAAAGACCGAAGGACACGGATCGATCGGTATAATCTTCAACTCCTTTTACATATTGCTAGTTTACGGTTAATGGAACGATCCGGGTATTTGGGTCGCGGTGGCGCCGGTTCCGCAAAAAGTTTTTGTTCTGCATTTGGCGTCGGTTAGACGGCCGGGGCGCAGCCGCATCCCAACAATGGCAGCTTGCCACATAATTCTCAGGTTCATCCGACGAGTCTTCTCTATTGTCGTCATCTCCGTCCTCAAGGACGCGGCTGAGAAATTCTTGGAGTGTGATTGGGGTCCGTGCCTTCTGGTTATATTCTTCCAGCGTGTCAATCTGTTTTTGCAGGTCCGTGCGCTTGTCATCAAGCTTCACGGGCTTTTTGGTCTTCTTCTCCTTCTTTGAAGACTTTGACGTCCGTGCCTCGGAAAAAACCCTATTAACTTTAACTTTAATTTTTCTCCAAAAATTTTAGATTTACCATTTATCCGAAAATAAAAAGTAAGATCGCAGAAATATTCAATTTCTTCATAACAAGAGAAAAATATTGAAGATACTCATGATTTCATGATCGATTTTGAAAAAAATTGCAGTAGAACCCTAAACCTTAATTTCAATTTGGAAAAGAAATTGCGTATTTCCAAATAAGAAAAGAGCTTGGGATATTTAAAAAAAAAAACTTGATGTTATACCGTTGAAAATTGATGGAAATTGTAGGGGGGGGGGGATAAAATGATGTATATTAAGGAATGTGCTATATATGCTTTAGGGGGGCTACAAGTAAAACCCCCCATCCTTTATTATCCTTTATATCTAATATCTTTTATTATCCTTTTTATCATTATATCTTCGTACTGGGGTTTTTGTATTGAGGTTTACGTATAGTATATGTATATTACGTATTTAGGGTTTTATCGTGTGGGCTATATATAGAGAGATATATTGTATATTGTATTTTGATCAATCATCAATAACATTTTTTCCTCTTTCCAATCTACAATTTCTAATATGGTATCAGAGCAAGATTTGGCCGTTGATTGATCCTCCTCGGTTTTGCCGTCGGTTTTTCTTATGGGCATCACAGCCGTCACGAGACCGTACCGATTCCATTGGTATTCTTTTTCTCTTAGTCGAAGTTGTTGGGTGCTCATTTTTTTGCCGATCTAGAATCTCCGTCGAACAAGCTTCCATTCAAGTCACCGTCGTCGAAGTCGCCGCCCAAGCCCCGCCTCCGCTGCCTCCAGTCGTCATTAAACTTAGATCTCCTTGTCCACCTACTTGACTCACATAGATCCTTGTTGTAGGCGGATAAACTATTGTTCCATCTCGAAACGAGCTGTCTCCGGAAAATACTTGGCGTCGAAGAGTTCATGAAAAGATTTCCACTCGATTGGCCGTGTAATACGGCTCTTTTTGGCCTTCCACCAGACCCTGGCGTTATCAGTAAGCTGGAGTTTTGCCACTTCAACCCAAGCCACATCTGGAACTTGAGCCGTCGCCATGTCATTTTCGATACTTTGAGCCCATTTTCAACCTCTAAAGGGCTCTTTTTCCCAGAGAAATTCTTCGGGTGTAATGACTGGAATTGCTTCATTCCCGATGCTTGTTCTCGCCAAAAATTTGACGCTGTGGAGTTTAAGCTCCGTACTTTGGCGCAGGCTATGCCAATGCCAACCCTGGCGCAAGCTTAGCCGATGCCATCTTTGGCTCAGGCTATGCCAATTGTCACATCCCGCTTCCTAGTAGACGGAAACGATGACGTGGCAGGCTGCAATATATTTACTGAGAAATAAATACGTTAAGCGTAATTAAGCAATATATAACATGTATAAGAATGACAAGAGTATTAAAATAAAACAACAACTTTATTTACATTCATCTTTATATACAACTGTTTGAAAATGAAAAGATAAAATGATATAAAGCAGTGCCTAAACAATGCCATACAGGAAATGAAAGTACAAGGAACTAGAAGTCAGGCTGTGCCGCAAGCTGGTCCAAATCTTCCTGGTTAGGCTCGATCTCCTGAGAGTCCTGTCCTCCTGACGAACATTCCAAAGAAGAAATAGAAAGGAATGTCGTCAGCGAACTAGCAATCGGTAAGTCCCAAAGAAGAAAGAGAATATAACAAATAATGTGAAATGAACAGGTGAGTTGTACAGTATATAATTGTTATTGCAACGTGGTTGTTTGTAGCTTAATATATAAGGTATTCATGTATACGAGAGGAGTCCACCTTACCCCGTGGACTATGCTAACATGTAGTACAAGGCCCCGTCATAACCAACAGGACAACGGTACAAGAATTCATAAAGGTGTCTTTTAAGTGACTTCTCGTGCCACGATATACGTTCCGTACTAATCTACTCCTTTTATCTCCACGTAATGTATTGTATAGATTATATTTAAAAGTCTTGCCGAAACTATGGATAATAATTGTTCAAGTATTCATGTTCAGGATGTAATCAAGTATTCAAATACTCAAGTCAAGTATAACCATGGTTTAGTCAAGTCAGGTCAAGTATACATGTTTGATATTGATGTTTGAATTCAAGTATTCATGTTTGATTTTGGATTCAGGTTTGATTTAGATTCAGACTGAGTCAGACACTTGTAAACAGATTTAGCTCTTGAATTAGATTCGGGAGTCATCGGTAACTACTGCACATGAACAGTAGGATTTGTGTCTTTTTCCAAGACAATTACCATTGATAACTCCGTTAGGTTGTCTATTTTAAATAGACAAGCACTCAATTTCTCCAGCTCCCTGGAGCTCAAGAGAATTGATCTCGTTTAAACCTATATTTACTAAAGTCCTTAAATATTGTTTTATATATCTCGAGGGGGTTTTATGAAAAATATTTTAATATAGTTTAAAAGTAAACCTCAAGGGTGATTAATATTACTTGAGGTTGTCATGAGCATGGATTTTAAGTATTTAGGGTATTTTAGTGATAAATACTTAGCTTGGAAAGTTCATGATATTTTATTGAAAAAGTTGCCTTTTTGGTATCTTGATGGTATTTTATTGTCATTTGTTAATCTTTTCAATTTTGAAAAAAGATTTATTATATTTTGAAAATAGGTATTTATAATTTTATATAATTTTAATTTTAAAAATAGTTTTATTTTATTTTAAAAAATTCGTATTTCTTAAAACCCATATTTAATTGAATATGATTCAAGTACAATTTACAACATTATAATTCAACATGAACCCATGAATCCATCTATTCAATTTATATTGACCGAAACGAACCATGGATATCCTTCCATTTACATGATTCTCCAGTTACATCCATGATTCTCCAGTTACATCCATTTACTGATATCATGGTTTCGGTAAGTCATCCAATTATACAATTTATACAGTTTACAATACAATACAATACAATACAACTATACAACAAGACATCTCGGGGTTTAAGGGGTAGATTGGTACGGAAGGTGTTAGAAGTGGCACGAGACAGTAAGATTTAATACACCTAACCTGAATCCAGTTGCTGTTGTATCGTGGCATAAACGGTTCCTTGTACTATACTTGCCTCTAGTCTCTGCATATAGAGACTCCTCTCGTATACACTGGCATCTTTCTGTACCGAGCTACAAATAACAGCGTTAACACTAAAACAATATAATACAACTTTAAAAGCTACCTTCTCTTTCTGTCTATTCTATTTTTCCCTTATCTTTGGGACTTACCGAGTGATTTGTTCGCTGAAGACATTCTCTTTCTTTCTTCTTTGAATGTCGTCAGGTGATTTGGACACTTCGGAGATCGAGCCCACTAGTGAAGACTTGGACCGCTTCATTGAAGACCCAGAGCTTTAGTTCATTGTACACTTTTATTTCGGTACTTTTCCTTTTCTGTTATGCCATTGTTTAGGCATTGCTTTCATTCAGTTGTATTTACTTTTCCATGCACTGTACAGAAAGAATATGAATAAATAAAGTTGCTGTTTTATTATATTTTGTCTCTTGTGTATTTTTTCTTATATTGCTTAGATACGCTTAGCGTATTTACTTCATAGTAAATACGTAGCGACCTCGTCGCGTCCTCTTCCCGTACTCTGGGAAGCGGGGCGTGACAGGTTTTGTTGGCGGCCCATGCAGGTCCGAGCTGTATGAAACTCTATCATGCAGTTCCGTTCTGCGTGAACAACCTAAGCAATATAAAAAAAACACAAGAACCGGCAACTAAAATATTCTTTACAATTCATACTTCTTGAATCTCATCATTTCATATACTTTAAATCTGTCCTAACCTAAATCTTTCTTTCAAAGGTTATGGATTCCCCAAACAACATAAGCACCAACTTCAACAACACTCCACCTCCACTACCAATCACACCTGCCGTTCCTGCTCCACCCAACGAGCAGACGGTTCTGCTTGAGGAAATCCGAAGCCTCTTGGTTGGACTGCAGCAGCAGACTGCTATATTAGTGATCCGATCAGAAGCAGAAGCAACCGGTATAAAACGCTCTGCCACCCAGATGGCAAGAGGAGCCTACACTACACAACCTTCTGAATCCAAGAAACAGAAAGAAACAATTAACCGGCCAAGTCTAAGTTTTTTTTCTACTGCAATAGGTATGGACATTTGGTGAAGGACTGTAGGCGCGCAAAAGGCCTGTGCCTAGTTTGTGGCGCGTCCAATCACAGAATTGAGACCTGTCCATACAGATACAACTCAGCTCACACACCCACCAACTACCCGCAGCGGCCAGCTATCCAGGCTCCTGCAACTCGTCCTACACTCCCAACACCACCTCCATATGTACTACCTCTACCCAGTCAGGCATCGATGTACCGGCATACACAGAAAAATGTGCTGAGACGCCAAGCCTCCACCTTAGTAGCCATAAAAGCCAAGACAGTTGACCAAGGTAACACTAGTAAGTCTCTTCCATATTTTTTAAACCCTTGCATCACATTGTTATTTTTCATACACTATCAGTACTTCAGTCTCCAAACTTTCCTTGAATCTGTTACACTTTCCTTTTACAAATTTCGAGGACGAATTTTTTTAAGGATGGTAGAATTTAACAACCCTAAATTTCCTGTACAACTTTCTGTGCAAATTTTTCAAAATTTAAAGAAAGGGGTACTTTTGTCTGAGCACAAGTTAAATATTTGTTTTGCTAATTAATAGCAAGAAGGAGCTTGTGACTCATTGGTAATACCTTGCATTGCTCAACCAAGCTACCAGAGTTCAAATCCCATACCCCACATTATTTTTAATATTGTTTTATTTTGAATTTTTAGAATACCAAGAGTTTACACGTGCATATCTCACAAAAACCCCACTACACCCTGAAAAGTAACAGTACCAGAGGCCTAATGAACCGACGAGGAGTGCTCCGACCACGGCCCGCCGCCGCCAGCCGGACTCGGCCGGACCGCCGAGTCATTAACATGGAAAATGTGTCTTTTGGCCTCCTCTGTACACTTGCACACTTTAAAACTTTAGACCAGTAACAGAGACTGTTTAATACTCTATTTACTATATTTTTATTACATTTTAATACAATTTATCACATTTTTTCATTTTAACTTTTCATCTACCCTAACCCTAGCCTAACCCTATAAATACAATCCCTAAACACTACCCCCTCACCCTCAAATTCTGAGCAAACTCTCAAGAAATTTCTAGAAATCCTAGTGTGCATTTGAAGTGAACAAAGAGGCGAAGCTCCGACGAAATTTCCGGCGTCAACCCTAGGAGTTCCCGGCGACGAAACGGCGCACCGGAAACTACGTCCACTCCCTCTCCTCTTTAAGCTAAACCTGTAATTCCCACCTTCCCCCTTCTCTACTCTTTCTAAAAATACGAAATTCTAAAACCCGACAGAATTGGAGCAAATCCGATTTCCGATTCGGTTTTTCCTAAAATCTCACTTTTCCCTTAATAAAATCTTGTTAAACCATTACATGTTGACTATTAAATACTAACTAATCATATTGAACAAGTTTCATATCAAAAGAAATTGCTATTTCCATTTTACCGTACTTTTTCATTAAAATACCATATAGTTTCATTTTCGACATTTAAATATCGCAAACTTGCTATACCTTTAAGTAGACCACGAGGTAATGACCTACCTTCTCACAACACTCATATGAAATATAGCACAATACCTTTCGGGAACATAAAATACGGGAAAACGAAACCTTTCAAATAAATACCATTTACTAATAAAACCGTTTTCTAAAAGTTAAGTATTTTACAAATCTTTGCAAAGCGCCGCTACAACCCACTTTGGGGAACCCGACTGGAATGGTGCGGATTATCGCACATCCCTTGGCTTAGTAGTGCGAGATGCAGACCTCCGCAAGGAGCATTCGGTCTCGAGAGATTTAAAATACAACATCTTAAGAAAATGAGATTTCTAGAAATATAAAATATATATTAAAATTATTTTTATATAAATATATCTATAAGTAACATTAAAATATCTATTTTGTAATAATATAAATATTCCAACTCTTTTCAAAAATCACAAGAATCACTACATTAAAATACCATGAATTCCATACAAGTACAATATTACAAATAAATACCATATATTATGAAAGTAGGTTATTTTTACTAGAAATATCACAAATATAAAATCTACAATCATTACAACTCTAAAGACGATAATTAAATATTTGGGGTGTATTTTGAAAAGTATATAAAAGTTTTTTTACATAAAACCCTCTTAAGTTCTATAAATTACCTTAAGGACCCTAGTAAACATAAGTTTAAGCGGGACCAATCTCTTGAGCCTCAGGGAGCCGGAGAAGTGGGTGCTTGCCTATTTAAGGTAGAAAACTTAACAACGGTGTTATCAACACGGTAATCGTCTTTGAAAAAGACACAAATCCTGCCGTCTATATGCAGCTTACCGATACTATCAAAGCAATCGGGACTTCAATTTAATTTTCTAATTATCTGACTCAGACTGAGTCTCTTTAATAATCTAACTTGAATATGATTCAAGTACAATTTACAACATTACAATTCAATATAAATCCATGAATCCATCTATTCAATTTATATTGACCGAACCGAACCATGGATATACTTCCATTTACATGATTCTCCAGTTACATCCATTTACTGATATCATGGTTTCGGTAAGTCACCCAATTATACAATTTATACAGTTTACAATATAAGACAATACAATACAACTATACAACAAGACATCTCGGGTTTAAGGGGTAGATTGGTACGGAATGTGTTAGAAGTGGTACGAGACAGTAAGATTTAATACACCTAACCTGAATCCAGTTGCTGTTGTACCGTGGCATAAATGGTTCCTTATACTACACTTGCCTCTAGTCTCTGGTATATAGAGACTCCTCT
This sequence comes from Agapanthus africanus, assembly GCA_030015575.1. Classification (NCBI taxonomy): domain Eukaryota; kingdom Viridiplantae; phylum Streptophyta; class Magnoliopsida; order Asparagales; family Amaryllidaceae; genus Agapanthus; species Agapanthus africanus. The sequence continues at coordinate 521,431,825 of JASDDO010000016.1, read as the reverse complement.
CGTATACACCGGTATCCTTCTGTACCAAGCTATAAACAACAGCGTTAACACTAAAACAATATAATACAACTTTAAAAGCTACCTTCTCTTTCTGTCTATTCTATTTCTCGCTTATCTTTGGGACTTACCGAACGATTTGTTCGCTGACGATATTCTCTTTCTTTCTTCTTTGAATGTCGTCAGGTGATCTGGACACTCCGGAGATCGAGCCCACTAGTGAAGACTTGGACCACATCATTGAAAACCCAAAACTTTAGTTCATTGTACACTTTTATTTCAGTACTTTTCCTTTTCTGTTATGCCATTATTCAGGCATTGTTTTCATTCAGTTGTATTTACTTTTCCATGGATTGTACAGAAAGAATGTGAATAAATAAAGTTGCTGTTTTATTATTTTGTCTCTTGTGTATTTACTCTTATATTATTTAAATATGCTTAGCGTATTTACTTCATAGTAAATACGTAGCGGCCTCGTCACGTCCTCTGCCCGTACTTTGGGAAGCGGGGCGTGACATATATTAACAGTAAAATTTTCGTACAAGATTTTAGAGTCATTACACCAATACCAGTCCTGGCGCAAGCTGAGCCGATGCCATCCTTGGCATAGGTTATGCCAATGCCAACCCTGGCGCAGGAGCCATTCGTGCAATGCATGTGGCGTTAGTGCTGTTTCTTCTTGCCTGCGCCACACATGCAATGCATCTGATTCCTTTGTCAATTCTTTGGGTGGTGCCACATGTGCAAGGCACGTGGTGCTGATGCAATATGTGTAAGGCACGTGGCGCCGATGCCAAATTTGGTTGAAGCGTTTGCTTCATTTTGGAAAAATAATTTCCCCTTTATCTTTCAAAAACAGAAAGATGTCTCTTATTAACAAGAAATTTTTCCTATATCTTTCTAAAACAAGAAAGATATTTCATCTGTTAACAGAGAGCCCTTGGATAAAAAAATCCAACGATTCTTAATGATTGGTAAAGATTTCGCGTGTCGTATTAGTTTTAAAGTACCGCAATCAAGACGGTGTCGCATGTAGCGAGCCGAGATGAGTACGGGTCATCCACAGGGAAATGGTAGGTTTTTAATCTTATATTAACGAGTTAAGTCCGAAAGGTTCGAGTTGGTTGTTATACTAAATGTCGCAAACGATATGTTCAAAAGAAGAAGACTTGTTAGGGTTAGGTTTAGCTTAGTTTGAGCTAGGTTAATATTTTCCACTTCCTTATGAACCTAACTTGACATTTGATGCTAAGGTAATCGGCAAGAACATGGATTAGGGAGCTTAAATACGATATTTATGATTGTGTGCTAAATCCGTACTTATCGGCCATTGTCCTTCCGTTCTTATGTCTTAACCCTAGTCTCCGATAAACTAATAGCAACCGGTTACAATTAGGAATCACCGCTATCATAGTAGGATAGGGTGCCTAGCGGAGTGGATTGCGAGACATTTGGTCGGAGTTCAAAGTATAAGTTATCGGTTTTAAAGAAAATTAGCAAAACACTTCTCCTAATTAAACTACCCCTCTCCTACTCTTAACAAGTGATGTACTACTCACACATATTCACAAAAACAAAATTGCAAAAGAGAAGAGAGAACAAAGAAACCATAGCAAGTTAAGAAAAGAGTTAGAATTATACTAAGAACTAATTTGTGAAGCAAGAGTAGCCAAATGAATTCTTATGGTTTTGTTCAATCAAATGAATCCAATAACCACAATCTAAACTTGCAAATTCAATAAAGAGGTTGCAAGACGAGAGAGAAGTAAATGATTCAATATCTATATTCTAAATATCACAAACCATACACTTTGAAGCTTTGAAATGAAACTTTATTGAACTTGCAAAAAGAAATACAAACTATTGAATTCAAGAACTTAAATCTTAAGCTTGTAAATTCAATCAAGAAGTTACAAGGTCAAGAAAAAGGACAAGAACTCAAGACTACCAAATGAAAATTACAAATGAACATCTAACAAAAGTGGTCTAAAAACATGGACCCTTTGCTTGTAATCTGATCTTCTATTTATAGGCAAGGCAAGTTAAAAAATAGAGTATAAAAATGTGATGATATGACAAAGTGGGAGCCACAGAAGAAAAATGAGCCAAAATGGAGATGCTTTAGCCGCAAATTGCGGCAAGAATGAATAAATCTGTGGCCAAGTTGAGAGTGGTGAGCCCCATCTTCTTAGTGTAGTCTCATATCTTCAATATAATCTTACCGTGTTTGCAATTTCTTCAAATTATCAAGAGGGTGTTATCTGGGGGGCTATGGAGAAAAAGATCACAATCAAATCATAGCCTTTTCAAATCATCATGACCCTACATCCACTTGCAAGTCCACTTGTACCACTTGATTGAGTGTTCACACCATAGACCATGGCTGAGTCATGCATCTAAGAATGAGTTCACACTTGACACTTGCATCATGTTGGACTATTCTTGCTACAAAATGTTGTGCCTTTGACTTGTTGCAAAATCTTTTTGTATCTTGATCGGTTTTCCGTTCCGCTTTCAGTGTCGGCTCACAAATATCGTATTCGTGCATTTTGAGTGTGTTTCTAGCGTTTTGTTACGAATACCTGTATCCTATACTTATTAAGCAGACACGGGTTAATAGCACCGATATTTACAAAAATGATAACGAATGAGCGGTAATAAAATGCAGTTTTTCGTGATAAAAAATACCCCCAAACTTATCTTTGCTTGTCCTGAGCAAAACAAAATCCTAATCTCATTTTCGCAGGGAACGCGATTACACTGAGCTCATGCAACAAGACATTAAATCTCTAGGAGTCCCCAGTAGAAGGAGTGTTGTATACTGAGGGTTTTCAGCGGATTACACCTATAAAATCCCATCAAGCTAGTTTCGCAAAATCACGGTTGATTCTAATCTTAGGGTTTGGTATCCAAGCTAGAAATTTTATCATCCTAAATTAGAAATATCAAACCCTTATTTTTCACACCTCATTTCTTGTTTAACTTAAGATCCTATATCTTTACGTGCGTGTGCAAATAGCGTTGTTATATTTCAAAAAATTTGATTAGAGTTGTTATGTCACAAAGTACGGATCGGATAAAACTTCAAAAGGATCAGGCGGGTTTGTAAAGAGTTAAGCTTTTCTAAAGTTTTGTTCCCCAGTTTGGTTTCAAATTCAGGATTTCTATCATCACTAAAAGAAAACCGAGCCTTATTCTTCACTCCACCTTTTACTTATTTTCGTTCATACACACCTTCGTGAATGTGCATTAGTCTTTATCATCAGATAAAATCTTCATATCTCTGTTAAAAATATTTTTTTATAAAAACTCGTCTTTTGTTAAGATTATTCTCATACAAAGAACCGTTAAGAATTTTAATTCGGAGAGAACACTTGCTTGACTTTATTTTAAACTAAACTTTCTAGGTTTCTTAGCGAGTTTTGGACCAATCTACCTAAACCGGTTAGTTTTAGGGCATTAGGTGTAGAAACACCCCAGCAAACTTAATTGCCCAAGTCACCTAGCTCCTAAAACAAAAGACTCATTTTAGTGTGAAAATCATAACAATTTCATGCGAACGGAGTTATAACAAGTTGTTCATTTATTTTTAAGATGTGTTTGTATAGATAAGATGTGTAATCACTCCAATCAAGTTTCAAATGGGTTATTTTTCAGACTTAGTTTCTATTAAAACATCAATAATATCTCTTCATATCCACTTTGCTTTATAAACTATTCTTGATATTACATATCTTAGAAAAACCGATTTGATACTAAAGGAGTTTATTAATTTTAAAAGGGTTTAAAGACATATCAAACTTTTCATCTAATTTTCAAAACTCATGACACGTGTAGTGTGATGCAAATACATATATTAGTTATGGTTAAACTCAAAGGAGAGTTATCTTTCAGGTTTTCAATCTCTAAAAATAGGATTTAGTTGTTCTTATCTTATCAAACTATACCGTTGGTATTTCGAATCTAAGCTTTCCCATTAGCTAACTTGATCGCAAAGTTTTTCTGTTATGGAAATTTTTTGATTTTATGGGTTTTTCAAAAAATATATGCAAATGCAGAATTTGCAAATGAATGCAAGGATATAAGGCTACCCCAAAGTTAAACCGGACAGCGTCCTCACTGTCATGCTATAAAAAGAAGATTAAAATTATGGAGGTAACAAAACATGTCGGAGAGATTTTTTTTGAACAAGGGAATTTCACCGGGCAAGAATTTCCCAAAGAAAACAAATATTCACAAGAGAAGGATAACTATTTACGAGAACAAAAGATCTGTATATACATACCCCCACACTTTATTTGAAACAGTGTTTTCACTGTTTAGAGCTGGAAAAGCAAAGTGTGGAGGATAGACGGAGGAACATTACTCGTTATAAACCGGCTCCTGAAGCAATATGAGCTCCTCCGATGGTTCAGCGGTAAAGAACGATTTCAACATGTGTCCGTTTACTTTAAATATTGAACCATCTTAAGGATTTTCCAAATTCACTACGTCGTGCGGGTATACACACCGCACAAGAAAAGGTCCCGTCTAGCGAGATCGTAGCTTACCAGGATGAAAATGGAGTCTGGTGTCGTAAAAAAGTACCTGCTGTCCAGGCGTGAATGTTTTGTGCATAATGTGTTTATCATGAAACACTTTCGTTCGGTTCTTTACAACAATCGCGTTTTCGTAAGCTTCATCCCGAAACTCATTCAATTCGTTTATTTGCAGCTTCCGATAGCTGCCCGCCTGGTCAAGATTGAAGTTCAGCTCCTTGATCGCCCACAATGCGCGATGTTCGATCTCTACAGAGAGGTGAAAAGCCTTTTCGTATATAAACTGATAAGGAGACATACCAAAATCAGTCTTATAAGCAGTTTGGAATGCCCAAAGGACATTAGTTAATTTCAAAGACCAATCCTTACAGTTCTTGGAAACCTTTTTCTCCAGTATCTGCTTGATTTGCCGATTAGAAACTTTGGCTTGCCCGCTTATTTTGGGATGATAGGGCATTGATAGATTGTGATTAATTGCATGCATCAAGGCCTCAAAAGACCGATTGCAGAAATATGTCCCGTTGTCGCTAATGATAGCGTGAGGGTACCCGAACCGGGAAAAGATATTTTCTTTTACGAATCTAACGACAACCTTATTGTCGTTTGTCCGGCTTCGTACCGTCTCGACCCATTTTGAGACATAATCAACAGCTAACAGAATGTATAAGTTTCCAAAAGAGTTGCGAAACGGGCCTATAAAGTCTATCCCTTAAACATTAAACATCTCAACAACCAAAATTGGTTGGAGTAGCATTTCGTTTCTTTTTGAGATCCAGCCTAGGTGCTGACACCAGGAGCAAGTCATGCAATGTTCGTGTGCATCTCTGAATAGCGTCTGCCAGTAAAATCCGCATTGCAGGACTTTCTCCGCAGTTTTCCTATAGCTAAAGTGTCCGCCACACGCTTGATCGTGGCAGAATGATAATACACTTTTGAACTCATTTTCAGGGACATACCGGCGAATGATTTGTTCTGGAAAATACTTGAACAAGTAGGGTTCGTCCCAGTAAAAGTTTTTTACTTGGGATAAAAATTTAAGTTTGTCCTGACTCGACCATTCACTTGGTATGAGTCCCGTTACTAAATAGTTTTCAATATCTGCAAACCATGGTTCTTAAGATACAGTCAAGAGTTGTTCATCAGGAAAAACATCGTTTATTGGGAGTGAAAGCGTCGACGAAGAAAGAAGTCGTGAAAGATGATCGGCAACTACGTTTTTACATCCGCTTTTTCCCTTAATGACAAAGTCAAAATCCTGCAGTAATAGGATCCAACATATTAACCGAGACTTGGTATCCTTTTTCGTGAAAAGATGCCTCAAGGCAGAATGATCTGTGTAGACGACGACTGGGGAGCCCATGAGATAGGGCCTGAATTTTTCTAAAGCGAATACAACAGCCAAGAACTCTTTCTCGGTTGTTGTATAGTTCATTTGTGCATCATTCAAGGTCCGGCTTGCATAGTAGATCATGTGCGACATCTTATCGATGTGCTGTTCTAAGACCGCACCGATGGAAAAGTCGGATGCATTATATATAACCTCGAAAGGATGCATCCAGTCGAGAGAAGAAAGAACGGGAGTGGTAGTGAGTGAGCTTTGCAGTGATTCAAAGGCAGTCAAACAGTCTGATTCGAACTTGGACGTTGTGTTCTTGGTCAGAAAAAGAGTTAAGGGTCTAGCAACTTTGCTAAAGTCCTTGATAAACCGTCTATAGAAACCGGCCTGGCCAAGGAAAGATCTAATATTTCTGATGCATTTTGGTGGAGGGAGGTTGGAAATAACATCAATTTTTGCTTTGTCAACCTTGATGCCACTTCGTGAAATGATATGTCCTAAGACAATACCTTCCTGAACCATGAAGTGGCATTGCTCTTAATTTAAAGTGAGATTTTTATCCTTACATCGGGTAAGGACAACGTCAAGGTGTTTTAAACACACGTTAAAGGAATCTCCAAAGATGGAGAAATCATCCATGAATATCTCCAGAAACTTATCGACCATGTCAAAGAATATCCTATCATACACCGCTGAAATGCAGCGGGAGCATTGCATAACCCAAAGGGCATGCAGCGATATGCGAACGTGCCGAAAGGACAAGTGAAACTGGTTTTGTCCTGGTCTTTTTTGACGATGGGAATATGGTTGTAATCTGAGTAACCGTCCAGAAAATAGTAAAACTCATGTTCAACAAATTTTTCGAGTATTTGTTCAATGAATGGAAGCGGGAAGTGATCCTTCCGCGTTGCGGCGTTGAGTTTTCGATAATCAATGTACACTCTCCACCCAGTTTGGGTGCGAGTGGGAATTAACTCATTCGCCTCGTTAGTGATGACCGTAATGCTTGATTTTTTAGGAACAACGTGTATTGGACTTACCCATTGGCTGTCAGATATCGGGTAAATGATTCCATTATCCTGACATTTGATGATTTCCTTCTTCACAGTCTCCTTCATTGTAGGGTGTTTTTCGTCACCCCATTGAGATGGGAATACGCGCGCTTGTCAGGCGTACTACAGATTCCCCCTGCCCAGAATAGGCGGGGTTTTATTGATTGTGGGGATCCGAATCTCCAGCAGCTGCGGACTAAGCTGCTGTTAATTACCCCTTGCCTTTGGAGCGAGAGAACCTCCGATTGACGGGTCAACTTGATCATACGAACTCAATGTGCAGTGTTGTGTTTTGAAGGGTTTTTTGATATATCGGGGGTCCCGAAGAGTTTTTACGGGGGTTCCTCTATCCGGATAGCGGGCTGGGGATCAAGAAGGCTAGCAGCCCCCTTGCGGGGTGCGGGGCAGCGCCCTGTTAGAAATTTTTTTCTAACGGGGAAGGTTTTTTTAGTGTTGAGGAGTGTGTGTGTGTGTATGAAAAAAAGGAGGAAGAATAGCGTCCAAAGGACGCATGGGTGCCAGCGCCTTACATGCCTAGCACGCGGGAGCTGGGCGCTAGCGCCTCACATTCTTGGCACGCGGGCGCTGGGCGCTAGCGCCCACGCCCCACGTGCTTTGCACGCAGGCGCTGGGCGTCAGCAGGAAAATGGACTTTGTCCCTACACCGGGAGCTGTGCTCTCGATTTGACTTCTGGAGTTAAACTCCTAAAAAGAGATTAATTTATGGAGTTGAACTCCAACAGATCTTGAATGGAGTTAAACTCCTAGAAATATTTAGAAATGATCAAAGGGGCCCCCTTTGTTTCTCTCCCCTTTGGCCCTGGATCTTCCCAAGATGGGATTTTTGAAGATGGGTTTTCTTCTTCTTCTTCTTCTCGGTTGACCGGATTGGAGAAAGGGGGTGAGATTTTAAAATCTTCCCTTTTTGAGATCTGATGGAAGATCTGAGCTCCCCTTTGTGGGTTTTGTTGTGAAAAACTATTTAATTTTGGAAAAGGAAGAGTAAAACTCTTGATTTAATTGAAAAGGGGAAAAAGGTTTAGAACCTTGAAGAAGGAGAAGGAGGCACACAAACCCTAGATTTTGAGGGAAATAAAAAGTTTTTTATATTTCATTATCATGTTGCCTTATATAGGCTTACAAATTTACATATAGCCCCTTGGGCTTTACAAAATGACATTTTTCCCATCCCATGCCTCATGTGCTCATTTCTTTTGCACATGAGCTATGGGCTTTACAAAAATTTGGCTTTATGCCTATTTTCTTTACATTCATACATAAAAAATTACATCAAAATTATTTATTACATGATTTCATTTTGGCATGGGGGAGATTGGCCGCGGGGCTCGACTCGGGCATGGTCCCACTTAATCTGGGCTTAGGCCCGCTTGCTTGGGGTTGACTTTGACTTGGTCAACCAGGGTATAATTTTCGACCCCAACAAAGTGCCCCTCATCAATAAATGCACACCACACATCTGGGTCGTGTGCATGAAATTGATGAATCTTCTTCCACGTGGAGGCGACTTGATTTGGTTCCCGCTTTTTGGGAAGCTGGCACTGCCCTTTTTACGACATGGACGGTCGATGCCTGACGTGTCTCCGAGACAGAGTGTCGGTAGTTGACGTGTCCCCGAGGCGTAGTTTCTGTTTGACGTATCCCTGGCACGGAGTGTCTGGTTGAATTGATTCCAAGGCGGAGCATAATTTTCGTTGCTGCCCTTTTTGCGACTTGGACGGTCGGTGCTGCTCTTTTAGCGACGTGGACGGTCGATGCTGCCCTTTTAGCGATGTGGACAGTCGGTGCTGCCCTTTTAGCGATTTAGACGGTCGGTGCTGCCCTTTTAGCGACATGGACGGTCAGTTCTGCCTTTTTTGCGACTTGGACGGTCGATGCTGCCCTTTTAGTGACATGGACGTTCGGTGCTGCTCTTTTAGCGACGTGGACGGTCGGTGTTGCCCTTTTAGCGATGTAGACGGTCGGTGCTGCCATTATAGCGACTTGGATGGTCGGTGCTGCCTTTTTGCGACATGGACGGTCAGTGCTTCCTTTTTTGCGACGTGGACAGTCGGTGCTTGTAACACCCGGGCCTAATTATACTATTTCTGGTTCTAGTTGAGTGTTATACATTGCTCATTTCGATTATCCTAATGGTTGGGTGCGTATTGCTAAATTTTAACCAGTTAAATCATTTTGGCACATAACAAATTTTAACACCGAAAATGAAATTAAAAATGACCATGTTGGCCTACTCGTCGCCACTAGTCGCGTGGTAGCGTCCGCGTGTCGAGATTTCGTCCCGTTCGGCGAAACGGGCAAATTTGGACGTCTACGCGCGCGTGCAAGTGTCCGACTTGGGGGCATGCATTTTAATCATTAAACACCTCTTTTCAAAATTTGGAGCTCGCTTAAAATCCTATAATTTGAATTTGGAACATTTGGGCGCAACCCGGGCGCGATTTGGAAATGTTTCATTTAGCGCCAAAATTGCCCGTTTGATTAAATATATTAAACTATATTTATAATTTCACTGTTACCTAAATAAATCGTTAAATCCCTAAAATCTTTTAATTTTAACTCACAGATTTTCCCTTGGCCAATCACGAGGGATTTAAATCCCTCGTGGGCCCCACCTTTTCCCACTCTCTCTCTATCTCTCTTCACTGCCTCCCTCTCTCTCCTCATAAAATCTCTCTCTCTCTCTCTTTATCAAATCTCTCTCTCTCTCCTCCTATATATTATCGCAGCCGCCTCCTTCCTCTTCTCCATCGCGAGAAACCCCACGAGAACCTCCAAGCCCTAACCCTAGCCTCCTCGTGCTTGCGCCGCCGACCTCCCCGCGATCTCGCCGTCGCCGTCAACACCTCCTCAGCCTAGCCGCACCCTCCTACCTTCTTCCTCCGTCTCTTTCCGCGCCTGCACCCAACCCCGACGCCATCACCAGCCACAGACCTCGCCGCCGCCGCCGCCTCCCATCGCCGGCGACACCCGAATCCTCCTCCCTTCACCCTCGTCCCGATCTCGTCGTCGCCTTCCTCCTCCCCTCGCCGGACCACCAGAACCCGAGCCAGAACCCTAGCACCAACCCCCGGGTCGCCGGAAAACGTGCCGTCGACCCTCGTCGACGTCACCCGCGCCACCTCCTCTCCATCTTGCAACCCAGACCAGACCTTACCTCCCCTCGCTGCACGGCACCACCCTTTCCAGCGAACCCAGAAACTTTCCAGCCTTCGCAGCCGCCGTCGCTGCCTCGCCGGCGTCCCAGCGCCGTCGAGCCCGCCGTGGTTGCCCCCTGGTGTCTCCCTGTAAGCATCCCTTTACTTTCCATTAGTGCTAGATCCCCCCCGCTGATCTTTGTTACGTATATCATGTTGCTAACTTCGTTGCCGATGACTTTTGCCGGAATCCGACCGTGCCGTCGTTTGGACCCGACACTCCAGCGAAGTACCCTGGTCCGTGTGGTCCCGCTGTTCGCTGTTTGGACTCGATCCGTAGTCCGTGCACCCGTCTCGTGTTTTCCGCCGTCATTGCATCCGTGCTTTCCGGTTTGCGAAACCGTCGAGGCAAGATTTCTTGCTACATGCTATGTTAAACTAATTAAATGTTTGACTCACAAACTTGCTATATTAACTAAGTATTGCTACTTGTCTCATTGGACGAAATATGATGTACATTATAATACTGCCATCTAAATCGTATTTTGCCACCGTAACCTTAATAACAACTACCTGCTAATCATTTTACTATTTAGAGGATAATAGTCGCACACTTATATCTTTATTGCCTGCTGTTATTAATATTGCGCTACACTGTGATTATTGCACCCCAAGGGTGCTTGAACCTGTTAATAAGAGAATACAAAGCATCACTGTGTTTACATGGAATAATATTGTTATTTACTGTTCCTGCTGTTGTTCCTTATTCGTTACTATACCTGTTATCAGCATACATTTGATTGCATTACATATTGACCGATCTTGATACACCTGACACATGTACTGATACACCGGACATGACACCCTATACATACTGACTCAACCTATTGGACTACAACCTGACTTGGGGTCCTCATGGACCAGTCCTGCAGTCTATCCAGACATACCTGTTTTACCTGATTCTGGGTTGACATTAATCCTGGACTACTGAATACCTGATCTGACATACATAACTTGGGGGTATGGGGAAATCAAAGGTGAAACCGACTTGTAACTCAACAGTTCGATACTTGTTCTGATCAGTCTTACGGGCTTGGCCTGCCCCGGAGTGATGATGCCGACATCACTCATCCATCCTACTACCTATTACTGCTTAGCGGCACGTCTCGGATTCAGCCCCGAGAACCTTGACCGTGGTCCCGGGCACGCACGGGATACTATTGAGTTACATCGACGATTCATCAATTGATTTCAAAGACTATAGAGTAGAAACCTGATAGGACAGTTTAGTCACCACTGCACATTACCCTGCACTGTTATTCCATAGTACTGCTTTATTCATGTTTATACCTGCATTGTTTATTACCATGTTTATACTATATACTTGATGACATGACGCGCTGACGTCTGGGTTTTGCATGGCCCAGATTTCCTTACCACTATCGACGACCGAGCAGGAGTACTTCAGCCAGCAGGCTGAACTGTGAGTTCCTTAGGGTTTAGTTTATTTATTTCATTTCATTTTCAGATGTGAGCCCGCATTATGGGACATACTGTTTATTTATTGTATTGGATCATTTGCTTCTGCACTATTGTTTATTGACTCTTGTTATTATGGATTTGGACATGTGATAGTTTAGTTATTTATATTGTTCTTGATATCTCTACAACCGTAATGTGACTGTGGATGGATATTTCCTACCCACAGGTAGCATGGTTGGCTATGTCACGTGCCCAATCTTGCGTACTCTGGGAAGTGGGGCGTGACATGGTTCTTTTGGTATCAGAGCCAGGTTAGTCGGGTTGATTCTTTTGTAGTTGGGTATTGTACCCAATACACGAATCAGAATACCCGTGTTTAGGAAACATGTCCTGCCACCTTGACCGTTTTACCATCCTTGAATCATTCTTCCGGATCATGTCGACATACGAACTTACTTTGCATTGTCAATTCGAAAATCTAACTTCTTGTTATCTCTAGGACTTAGGCGACTTGGGTGGAGTTAAGTAATTGCGGCTATGATACCGCGGCATAGCTACAATGCGGTACTCTATTTAAGTATCTTGGAGTTCTAGCCTTGATCCACATTCAGAATCTATCATCATGCTAATGTTGGGTGTTTTGAGTTCAGGATTATGACAGGTAAGGAGTTGAAGACGTACCAGAAGCGTGTGAACGAAGCCGCCATGCTTGGAGTGATAAGAGGAATGTTGGAAATCAGGGAAACAGCCCGAGCTGATCCAGCAGCAAGCGGACTCGTTTCAGGAAGGTTTGCAGATCGTTCAGCAGTCTGTGAACGAGATTGGAGCTAGACCAGTTGACCGGGTAGGGACCGTGGCAGATTTCAGACGTGTGGGTTCTACTACTTTCACTGGTTTGGAGGAGCCGTGCCAGCCGAGCAGTGGCTAGTCGGCACGGAGAATTTGCGGACTGCGATACAGATTCCAGAGGACAAAGGAGTTGTTGTGGTGCGCAATCAACTAGTGGATTGCGCCGAGAGTGGTGGCTTGTGGAGGAGAACCGTTTGCCAAGCCAAGCAGTTGGGCGGATTTCTCTAAAAGTTTCCTGGAGAAGTTCTTCCCGCGGACTGCACGGGAGGAAATGGAAGAGAAGTTCATCGGACTAAAGCAGAAGGGAGCACCAGTAGATTTGCATGTAGCAGAATGGACGAGACTCAGTAGTCTCGCTGGACCTTTAGCGGCCAACGATGCAGACAGCAGTTGCGGTAAGGAAGCAGTTCTGTCGGGACAGTCGAGGGTAGAGCTAGGCCGACAAACAGTGTTCTTGCAGCGATGGAAGTTGATAGTAATGAAGAGCTGACAGTTGTTCGCGACTTTATGGACGTATTTGAAGATATTTCGGGCTTACCGCTGAAACGAGACGTGGAGTTCACGATTGACCTTATTCCTGGTGCAGCACCAGTATCTAAAGCTTATTATCCGATGGCACCAGTGGAATCGGAAGAAGTTAAGAAACAAGTTGGTGAATTACTCGGGAAGGGATGGATTCGAAGCAGCAACTCACTTGGGGAGCTCCAGTTCTTCTAGTAAAGAAGAAGGAGGGCACGAGAAGGATGTGCATTGATTATCGAGAATTGAACCGGGTGACTATTAAGAACAAGTACCCGATCCCTCGCATTGGAGAACTTTTTGAGCAGCTTAGTGGCGCGAGGGTATTCTCGAAATTGGATTTGCGATCAGGATATCATCAGGTCCGGGTGAATGCAGAAGACATTTGCAAGACGGTGTTTCGAACTCGATATGGACATTTCGAGTATCTAGTGATGCCCTTCGGAGTAACGAATGCGCCGGCAATATTCATGGATTTGATGAACGGGGTCTTTTCACCGTTCTTGGACCAGTTTATTGTGGTATTCATTGACAATATTCTGGTGTACTCGAGGAGTCCGGAGGAGCATGCTGAGCATTTAAAGATCGCACTGCAGACGCTGAGATAAGAGAAATTGTTTGTGAAGATGAGTAAGTGCGAATTCTGGCTGGAAGAAGTGAAGTTTCTGGGGCATGTCGTGTCGGGCGATGGAATCGCCGTTGATCCCGAGAAGATTGCAGCCGTTCGAGATTGGCCTATTCCAAAGAATGTTGCGGAGATGAGAAGTTTTCTTGGACTCGCCGGATACTACAGAAGATTTGTGGAGAACTTCGCTCGTTTGGCAAAGCCGTTAACCAAGCGTACGCGCAAGGAGGTACCGTTTGTTGGACGGATGGATGTGCATTGGCCTTCGAGACGTTGAAACAGAAGTTGATAACCGCCCCGATCCTGACCGTACCAGATAATTCAGGAGGACTGGTGATTCACAGTGACGCATCTGGGAAAGGATTGGGATGTGTTTTGATGCAGCATGGGAAGGTTGTAGCATACGCATCGAGACAACTGAAGACTCACGAGAAGAATTATCCAACTCATGACTTGGAGCTTGCGGCTGAAATTTTCGCTTTGAAGATTTGGAGACACTACCTTTTGGGCGAAAGAGTCGAAGTCTTTACAGATCACAAGAGTTTGAAGTATGTGTTCACTCAGAAGGAGTTGAACATGAGGCAACGCAGATGGTTGGAGCTGATGGCCGACTACGACCTTGATCTTAAGTACCATCCGGGAAAAGTTAATGTCGTGCCGGATGCGCTAAGTCGATTACCAGCAATTCAGGTATTGACCGCACAAAGGGAGATCATTGCGGATTTTCAGAGATTTGACTTGGAGGTTGTGCTACCACATGCTATGGGTCAGTTGATGCAGTTGCAAGTACAGTCGTCCTTAGTCGAGAAGATTAAAGCGTCGCAATTGCAGGATCCTAGACTGCAAAGGTTTCGAGAGCAGGTTGAAGCCGGACTACGAACCGATTTACTGATCCACGAAGACGGTTCGTTGAGATATGGTAGCCGTGTGTGTGTGCCAAAAAAGGGATGTGCGTGAAGAGCTTATGAAGGAGGCACACAGTTCAGCTTACTCTGGACATCCAGGAGGGACAAAGATGTACCGAGATATTCGACAGCATTTCTGGTGGGAAGGCATGAAACGGGAGATTGCTCGCTTTGTGGCTAAGTGCTTGGTATGTCAGCAAGTCAAGGCTGAACACCAAAGGGTTGCTGGTTTGTTGCAACCACTTCCGATCCCTCAGTGGAAGTGGGAACTTATAACCATGAATTTCGTGACGGCTTTACCGCGGAGTCCAAAGGGCAACAATGCAGTATGGGTGATTGTCGATCGGTTGACCAAGGCAGCTCACTTTATTCCTTTTCGGGTTGGTCAATCGACAGAGACTTTGGCAGAGCGGTACATGCAGGAGATTGTGAGATTGCATAGAGTACCGGTAAGTATCGTGTCCGATCGGGACACTCGGTTCTTGTCGCACTTCTGGAGGAGTTTACAAGAAAGCTTGGGGACTCGATTGAAATTTTAGCACAACTTATCATCCTCAAACTGATGGACAATCGGAGAGAACGATCCAGACCCTTGAAGATATGTTGAGGGCTTGCATGTTAGACTTCAAAGGTTCTTGGGAGGATCATCTACACCTGGTGGAGTTTTCGTACAACAATAGCTTCCAAGCGACAATTCAGATGGCTCCGTTTGAAGCGTTGTATGGTCGTAAGTGCCGTTCACCGGTTTGTTGGGATGATGTTGGTGAACGAAGGTTACTAGGACCAGATTTGGTGGTACAGACAGTCGAGAAGGTGAATACAATCAGGAAGCATATGAAGGCAGCTCAAGACAGACAGAAAAGTTGGGCCGACACGTCAAGAAGACCTCTAGAGTTCGCCGTGGGTGATTTGGTATTCCTGAAGATATCACCGACTAGAGGGGTGATTCGCTTTGGAAGTCGGGGAAAGCTTAGTCCTCGATTCGTTGGACCCTTCGAGATATTGGAGCGTGTTGGAGAGGTAGCGTACCGTTGGGCGTTACCACAGTCATTGGCAGGAGTGCACGATGTGTTTCATGTGTCTCAACTACGGAGGTATGTCCGAGATGAAACTCACGTTTTCGATCATTCGGAGTTGACTGTACGGGAGGACCTAACTTTTGAGGAGCGACCAGTTGAAATCAAGGATCGAAGAGAAAAGGTTCTTAAGAACAAAGTTATCCCTTTTGTGCTAGTTTCTTGGGGTAATCGATTGCATGGAGAATCCACTTGGGAGCGAGAAGACGAGATCCGGCAGAAATTTCCTCACCTTTTCCTGTAGTTAGCTATCTTGTATTCTTGGAATTTCGAGGACGAAATTCTTTTGTAGTTGGGTATGATGTAACACCCGGGCCCAATTATACTATTTCTGGTTCTAGTTGAGTGTTATACATTGCTCATTTCGATTATCCTAATGGTTGGGTGCGTATTGCTAAATTTTAACCGGTTAAATCATTTTGGCACATAACAAATTTTAACACCGAAAATGAAATTAAAAATGTCCATGTTGGCCTACTCGTCGCCACTAGTCGCGTGGTAGCGTCCGCGTGTCGAGATTTCGTCCCGTTCGGCGAAACGGGCAAGTTTGGACGTCTACGCGCGCGTGCAAGTGTCTGACTTGGGGGCATGCATTTTAATCATTAAACACCTCTTTTCAAAATTTGAAACTCGCTTAAAATCCTATAATTTGAATTTGGAACATTTGGGCGCAACCCGGGCGCGATTTGGAAATGTTTCATTTAGCGCCAAAATTGCCCGTTTGATTAAATATATTAAACTATATTTATAATTTCACTGTTACCTAAATAAATCGTTAAATCCCTAAAATCTTTTAATTTTAACTCACAGATTTTCCCTTGGCCAATCACGAGGGATTTAAATCCCTCGTGGGCCCCACCTTTTCCCACTCTCTCTCTATCTCTCTTCACTGCCTCCCTCTCTCTCCTCATAAAATCTCTCTCTCTCTCTTTATCAAATCTCTCTCTCTCTCCTCCTATATATTATCGCAGCCGCCTCCTTCCTCTTCTCCATCGCGAGAAACCCCACGAGAACCTCCAAGCCCTAACCCTAGCCTCCTCGTGCTTGCGCCGCCGACCTCCCCGCGACCTCGCCGTCGCCGTCAACACCTCCTCAGCCTAGCCGCACCCTCCAACCTTCTTCCTCCGTCTCTTTCCGCGCCTGCACCCAACCCCGACGCCATCACCAGCCACAGACCTCGCCGCCGCCGCCGCCTCCTATCGCCGGCGACACCCGAATCCTCCTCCCTTCACCCTCGTCCCGATCTCGTCGTCGCCTTCCTCCTCCCCTCGCCGGACCACCAGAACCCGAGCCAGAACCCTAGCACCAACCCCCGGGTCGCCGGAAAACGTGCCGTCGACCCTCGTCGACGTCACCCGCGCCACCTCCTCTCCATCTTGCAACCCAGACCAGACCTTACCTCCCCTCGCTGCACGGCACCACCCTTTCCAGCGAACCCAGAAACTTTCCATCCTTCGCAGCCGCCGTCGCTGCCTCGCCGGCGTCCCAGCGCCGTCGAGCCCGCCGTGGTTCCCCCCTGGTGTCTCCCTGTAAGCATCCCTTTACTTTCCATTAGTGCTAGATCCCCCCCGCTGATCTTTGTTACGTATATCATGTTGCTAACTTCGTTGCCGATGACTTTTGCCGGAATCCGACCGTGCCGTCGTTTGGACCCGACACTCCAGCGAAGTACCCTGGTCCGTGTGGTCCCGCTGTTCGCTGTTGGGACTCGATCCGTAGTCCGTGCACCCGTCTCGTGTTTTCCGCCGTCATTGCATCCGTGCTTTCCGGTTTGCGAAACCGTCGAGGCAAGATTTCTTGCTACATGCTATGTTAAACTAATTAAATGTTTGACTCACAAACTTGCTATATTAACTAAGTATTGCTACTTGTCTCATTGGACGAAATATGATGTACATTATAATACTGCCATCTAAATCGTATTTTGCCACCGTAACCTTAATAACAACTACCTGCTAATCATTTTACTATTTAGAGGATAATAGTCGCACACTTATATCTTTATTGCCTGCTGTTATTAATATTGCGCTACACTGTGATTATTGCACCCCAAGGGTGCTTGAACCTGTTAATAAGAGAATACAAAGCATCACTGTGTTTACATGGAATAATATTGTTATTTACTGTTCCTGCTGTTGTTCCTTATTCGTTACTATACCTGTTATCAGCATACATTTGATTGCATTACATATTGACCGATCTTGATACACCTGACACATGTACTGATACACCGGACATGACACCCTATACATACTGACTCAACCTATTGGACTACAACCTGACTTGGGGTCCTCATGGACCAGTCCTGCAGTCTATCCAGACATACCTGTTTTACCTGATTCTGGGTTGACATTAATCCTGGACTACTGAATACCTGACCTGACATACATAACTTGGGGGTATGGGGAAATCAAAGGTGAAACCGACTTGTAACTCAACAGTTCGATACTTGTTCTGATCAGTCTTACGGGCTTGGCCTGCCCCGGAGTGATGATGCTGACATCACTCATCCATCCTACTACCTATTACCGCTTAGCGGCACGTCTCGGATTCAGCCCCGAGAACCTTGACCGTGGTCCCGGGCACGCACGGGATACTATTGAGTTACATCGACGATTCATCAATTGATTTCAAAGACTATAGAGTAGAAACCTGATAGGACAGTTTAGTCACCACTGCACATTACCCTGCACTGTTATTCCATAGTACTGCTTTATTCATGTTTATACCTGCATTGTTTATTACCATGTTTATACTATATACTTGATGACATGACGCCCTGACGTCTGGGTTTTGCATGGCCCAGATTTCCTTACCACTATCGACGACCGAGCAGGAGTACTTCAGCCAGCAGGCTGAACTGTGAGTTCCTTAGGGTTTAGTTTATTTATTTCATTTCATTTCCAGATGTGAGCCCGCATTATGGGACATACTGTTTATTTATTGTATTGGATCATTTGCTTCCGCACTTTTGTTTATTGACTCTTGTTATTATGGATTTGGACATGTGATAGTTTAGTTATTTATATTGTTCTTGATATCTCTACAACCGTAATGTGACTGTGGATGGATATTTCCTACCCACAGGTAGCATGGTTGGCTATGCCACGTGCCCAATCTTGCGTACTCTGGGAAGTGGGGCGTGACAGTGCTGCTCTTTTTCCGACGTGGAGGGTTGGTGCTGCCCTTTTAGTGACGTGGACGGTCGATTCTTTGATTTGACTTGCTCCGCTTTCTGCGGTGTCGGGATTTGATTTGACTTGCTTCCGAAGTGGAGCTTGATTCCGCCAGGGAGGTTGTTGGTTGTCTTGCTGGCTTGATATGATTTGGGTTGACATCAGTATCGCTACACTGGAATATGGTACCAGGAGCGAATCATCATCTGCCATGAGAGGATTTGGGGATTTTGGTTTTGGTTTGGCATCAGCACCGCTTGCACTGGAATATGGTACCAGGAGTGAATCATCATTTGCTATGATGGGATTTCCCTCATTCCCAGTTTAACGAATTAGGGGTCATCTATTTCCATTTTAACGACTTAGGGGTCATATGTTTCCAGTTTAAAGACTTAGGGGTCTTCTGTTCCTAGTTTAACGATTTAGAGGTCATCTGTTCCCAGTTTAAAAACTTAGGGGTCTATTGGATCGGAAGTTTAGAATTTTGGGGTAGGGGCCGGCATTAGCGTTGCTAACATTGAAGCACAGGTGCCAGGAGCAATTCATCATTTGCCTTTACCCGTTGGGGAGCGATGGCTTAGGAGACAGTTTTAGGTCCTTATCACCTAAGGCTTTTCAATTTTATAAGCCGTAAGGGTCTCATAAAAGCATTTTCTCCCTGCGAGTTGAAAGGATCCTGTATGTGTATTTTCTCCTTAGGAGTCGTGAGGACCCCCAAGTGTGTTTTTCCTTTGTGAGTCGTAAGGATCCCACGAAGTTGTTTTCTTATGAGTCGAGAGGATCTCGTAAGTTTGTTCTCCTCATGTATCATGAGGACACATGAGTGGGTCTTCCCAAATGGAGCATAATTCCAAGGGTGGAGACCGGCCGCTGGACTGGTGGTTGCGGTAGGGCATTGGTGTGATGAGAATTATTTGAGCCCGTGGATTGTATACGGTTGTCAACTTAGGGATCAACCGTAGGGCTGGGAGAATTTTGCGAAATTGGATTTTGGTTGGCGCCTGCATCGCTGCACTGGAATATGATACCAGGAGCGACTCATCATTCGCCTTTTTGGGATTTGGAATTTGGTTGGCGTCTGCATCACTACACTGGAATATGGTACCAGGAGCGACTCATCATTCACCATTTTGGGATTTGGAATTTGGTTGGCGTCTCCATCGCTACACTGGAATATGGTACCAGGAGCGACTTATCACTCGCCATTTTGGGATTTGGAATTTGGTTGGCGTCTGCATCGTTACACTGGAATATGGTACGAGGAGCGACTCATCATTCGCCGTTGGGAATTTAGGGATTTGGGATTTGGTTGGCGTCTGCATCGCCGCACTGGAATATGGTATCAGGAGCGACTCATCATTCGCCATTTGGAAGGCATTTTTTTACCGCGATTGCTCTACCATTTTAGCTTTTCTTATCGCGAACGTCATGATTGTCCTATCATTTCGGCTATTTATTCGCGGTTGCCCCATCATTTCGGCGTTATTTTCTTATTTATTTTACTCGTTGATTTTTATTGCGAGTTGCCCCATCATTTCGGCTTTACTTTTTTCTTTTATTTACACACATTTTTTTTACATTCCCAGTTTAACGATTTAGGGGTCTTTTGTTCCCAGTTTAACGACGTGGTGGTCAACTGTCTTCAGAGAAAGGCAGATATCTGAGAGAATCAGTTTCACGAAGGACTTCAGTCTCCGTTTGTAAGAAATTGGCGGTCGCTGCTTGACTGTTTGTTAACACGCATTTAGACAGTTCTATCTCTCCTGCCTGTATTGTTTTTCAACCCAATCTTTGAAGGCGAAACAGTCCTCAATAGCATGACTTATCACTCTATGATAGGGGCAATATTTAGGGTCGTCGGTCATATTCTCTTCTTGCGTTCTTTTTTATTCTGGAAATTGTAGACCGTTTTTTAGGGCGTCTTTGAATATTTTACAGACTTTATCCCTTCTGAAGGAATAGATCTTATCCAGCTTCTCTTTCAGTGGAGATTTTCCTCCCTCTCCGAACACTGACTTCCGAGGCTGGTTGGCATTAAGCTCGCTCATCCCTCGCTTATTTCGGTTAGCCAAAGTGTTAAAAGATTCAGCACCGTCAGAATTTCCTTCTTTACGATTATCGTCCTTTCGGTTTCTCCAGGATCTATTGTTATTTTTGGAATCAGAGGAATACTCCTGCTTTGAGCGCTCCAATATCTGGACTTTACCGGTCAGCTTTTGAAATGTTTTAAGACCTACGGTGCATAGAAACGAGGCCATCCAATTGTTAAGATTTCCGACGAGGAGGCTGACAGATTGGTCCTGCTCTATCGGCGATTCACATTTGACAGAGAGATTGCGCCCTCGGGTTATAAAATCCATGCTGCTTTCGTTGTTCTTTGGCTTGGTCCTTACGAGGTAGGCAATGGTGATCGTATCGCTGACACTCATGAACCTTTTTCCGAACAAAGATTCCATTTGGACGAAAGTAGTAACGGAGCCATCCGATATGCTCGCGTACCAGTCGAAAGCGACATCGGTCAGGCTATTAACAAACTGGCGGAGGAGAAGCGCATCATTGCCCCCAGTATTCCCGCATGAGGCTTTAAAGTGGCCGATGTGCTGATTCGCATTTCCCGTCCCATCAAATCTTCCGAACTTGGGGATGACATAGCCGCTAGAAAATTCTACCAGATCATACTGAGCAGGATATGGTCTCCCGCTACCGCCAGCATCTTTTTGCGCTTCGGCTTCGGCTACTAATATTTTGACTTTGTTGGCAACCAAATCCATGATTTGATCTTGAATTAGCGGGCTACTGTCATCGGTAGCCAAGACATTTCCTGAGATAGGATGCGACTGAATTTCATGTGGTCTGCCCACCTTTGGATTTGAGAGAATAGGCGTTGGCTGCCTCAGGACACCGTTTCTCGGTTCATGAGCAGAACCCTGTGCTTGATTGGATGGCTGAAGGCAATTTGGGCCGTGAGCTGCATCACAACATTCGTCAAGTCGTCAATCTTGGAGTAAAGTTTGGCCATCTCCTTGTATTTACTTCTGAGCCGTTTCCGAAGCACTTGTAGAAGTTGTTGCTCTGCGTTCTTGGGACGGAAGATTGGCTCATCTTCGCTTTCTGAGCCTGACTCCTCATGAACCGAGGGATTTCTCTGCCTATCAGCCTCACTGGAAGGATTTTCATCACCCTCCATAGGATGCTGGTCTTGGGAAGTGACAACTACATTCACACCAGATTAGATTTGATATGTTGTGGCCCCGTCCTTGCTCTTGCTGCGCGTGCCCATCATATAGACAGTGTGGACCACACATCCAGCTATCTTTTTATCTTTGGCGGGGTAACCTTGTTCTTCGAACCTCCTGAAGTTCAGCCTAGGAGGAGCCCTAGCCTTTTTGTTGGCTCTGTATCTGAGCCTTTTCTGTCTTAGCTTCTCAATTTTGAGGGCTTGGCGGGCATCCGTTATCCAGGAAGCCATTGTGAGTCGATTGGCAGGGAGTTTAGAGAAGACACCCGATCGAGCAGTTGTTAGGGGCATCGCCGGAGCTTGCTCGAGATGCCTTGTTGCTTGTTGGTGTTGATGGCCTTACCCCCAGCTGGGGCCAAGGAAAGTCGTTCAAACACCGACTTGCGTTTGGGTAGTGGAGCCCTCGAGATCACCGCATTTGGCCTCTTGCCTTTCGAGGCCGGTTTGTCTGTTACCGGAGCTTGAGGAGCTGAGATGGCGTTAGCTGACATGAATAGAATAAAGCCAAATGGTAGCGGAGGCTTCTCCCATTGTCGCTCGAGACTGGCCGGGAGGACCGTCCTGGCATCCATCTTCATCGTGTAGGAGACGGGAGCTGTGTCGAGAGTTGAGCTGATCCTTAGAGACATTTTGTTGCGTCCGGAGATTGGAATTTAAAATTTGTTAATCTGCACAAAGGAGCATGATTTTAGTACAGGAAATCGATATGTATATTGATTGAGTTCGCATGAACGTTTAACCCGAAATATGGGAGGAGAGATCGGTTCCACCGGGCGCGCCAGAATCTGTAGGGTGTTTTTTGTCACCCCATTGAGATGAAAATACACGCGCGCTTGTCAGGCGTACTACAGATTCCCCTTGCTCACAATAGGCGGGGGTTCATTGATTGTGGGGATCCAAATCTCCAGCATCCGCGAACTAAGCTGCCGTTAATTACCTCTTGCCTTTAGAGCGAGTGAACCTCCGATTGACGGGTCAAAATGGTCATGCGAACTCAATATGCAGTGTTGTGTTTTGAAGGGGTTTTTGATATATCTGGGGCCCCGCAGAGTTTTTACAGGGGTCCCGCTATCCGGATAGCGGGCTGGGGGTTAAGGGGGTTAGCAGCCCCCCTTACGGGGTGCAGGGCAGCGTCCCGTTAGAAATTTTTCTAACGGGGGAGGTATTTTTAGTGTTGTGGAGTGTGTGTATGAAAAAAAAGAAAGAATAGAGTTCAAAGGACGCGTGGGTGCCAGCACTTCATGTGCCTAGACCGCGGGGGCTGGGCGCCAGCACTGTAAGTCGATGTAGTACACCCCAGTACTTGTGGGGAGGCGGAATTTTCTAAAACGATCAAGTTTAAAGAACGAACATCGACTAACCGCTTAAATCGAAGCTAAACAACTAATAACCGAACACATAGTTATACTAAACTAAAGTGTTAAAGGATTATACCTATCGATACTAGTCCTTCGTCTTTACGATCTCCTTGTTCTCCTCGGCCTTCTCTAGGTAGTAGACGATCCACCCGAGAGCAAAACTCCAAGCTAAACCTCAAACTTGAGGTAACTAATCAACTTTGATTGCTAATCAAAGATGAAAGGATGATAAAGAGTGATGGTTATGGATTGTTTAGTCTAACTAATCCTTTGATCTCAACTCATGAGGTGTAAGGATTAGGGTTTGAAGATGAGAGCTTGAGGAGAGAGAATGTGAATGAGATAATGAGAGAAGAGAGAGAGTGTATCATAATATATCATGAAGCATTTCTTTTTAAGAAAAATGAATAAAGGAAATGAATAAGCATGCTTCATGAAATATCTAGTGGTGATTCATTAGCATGAGTCATTAAGCAATAAATGTGCATTAATGAAATGAATGAATCACCACCATGACTCACTTTCTTATCCAAAAGAAACCTCCTTAGTCACATCTTCTAGAAGCTTCTCGTACAATTACGAGAACGCCCCTCCAATCCGTAAAAAATACGGAAAAACTTTAGACTGTAAAAATCCAATAACCGGATACCAGCAACTGGCTTAAACCAAAGCCGACTGGTAAAAACTGTCCGAAAGTCATACGTGCGTAAACGCACGTATGCGTCCGAACCCTTTGTCGCAAAACCATGCAACCTCTATATCGTTTCGCCTGGAGTAGGAAACTCTCTGTGTGGGACTCTAGAGACTCGACTACTACGCTGGCAGTGGGTTTAACCACAGACCGTAAGCGGCACTAGCTGTACGTAACGGTCCCCAGGTAGTTGTCGATAAGAAGGCCGATGAGTAAACCCATCCGAACTCCTACTGAGTCTGATGTGACAATCTCCATACAGTCCGGTCCGTTCGTCCAAGACTATCGCATATCGGGCCTAGGGGGGCGGCAAGCGTCAGTCCCCTAATAGCGGTATAAGTCGTGTCGGAGTGAAGCCCATTACACCCTGAGAAACTACTGGAACCTACCAGTAAATCTCGCTTGCCCTGGCCAGGGACTTTGCGTAATGGCTCTCTGACACAGCACGATATCTACTCCCAATACCGGGAGGGACGAATCCTGTCTAACCGCCACTGCCTCCAAGTGCTCGGGACTGCACCCAACTGCTACCTGTTTGCACGACTCCTTTGAGCCGTGGTAGGGTAGCAATCTAAGAACAGTGGGACACACTCGAGGCGAAGTAGCAGTGTCAAGTCTGCGGACTACGCTGTACTCATGTCACCTGGGAACTGTTCACTGACGACTGGTATCAAACCAACCAACAGTTCCCTGTGAGTCCTGTCCGGTGTACCCGTAACCTAACGAGCACCTGCATACTATCTCCAGTACGACGTACTGACGGCTGTGGGACAGACCATCTCCCCAACTGGGATGAGAAGCGTACACACCAGTCTACTCCGGAGTATCGATGCTCTGTCTCGATAATCCAACGACTAGGGACCTGAATAAGGATGTGCTTGTAGACTACCCAGCCCCCACTAGTGTGACTGCCATCACAACGCTGGTAGACAAGCAAGATCCTAAGAGCTCTATCAATACGTACACTAACATATTAAGATAGAAAAACCAAGTAGCATACTACCATGTTTAGCAAGACTGTTATATACATGTGAATATCCCAAGCTTCCATTAAGTAATATACAAGCTAGTATGATACAGTAATGGCCTTCTAGGGCATAAACACTAACAATCTCCCACTTGCACTAGGGCCATGTACTGGCATATCGTAGACCAATGATCTCGAGCAGCCTCTCGAACTGAATCTGAGGAAGGGCCTTCGTGAATGGATCAGCAATGTTCTCTTCTGAAGCAACTCTCCGAACCTCGATCTCCTGACGATCAATGATCTCCCTGATCAGGTGATACCGCCTCAAGATGTGTCTGGACTTCTGATGGGACCTTGGTTCCTTCGCTAAAGCTATAGCTCCGTTGTTGTCGCAATACAGAGGTATTGGATCAACTATGGTAGGAACAACCTGAAGTTCTGTTAGGAACTTCTTCATCCAGACTGCTTCTTTTGCGGCATCACAAGCAGCTATATACTCCGCTTCCATCGTCGAGTCAGCAACGGTGTCCTGCTTGGAGCTCCTCCAGCACACCGCCCCTCCATTGAGGGTAAAGACATAACCCGACATGGACTTGGAATCGTCCTTATCACTCTGGAAGCCGGAATCAGCAAAGGCCTCCAACCTGAGGTCTTTAGCGCCGTAAACCAAGAACATCTCCTTAGTCCTCCTCAGGTACTTGAGAATGTTCTTTACTGCTATCCAGTGTTTCTCCCCTGGGTCTGACTGATACCGGCTTACCACGCTCAGTGCGTAAGCTACATCTGGTCTGGTACACAACATCGCATACATTATAGAGCCTACCGCAGAAGCGTAGGGTATAATAGACATGCGTTCCCTTTCCAAATCAGTCTTGGGAGACATCTCTTTGGAGAGGGTGATTCCGTGACAAGCCGGTAGATTACCGCGCTTAGAATCTTCCATACTGAATCTTTTCAGTACAGTGTCGATATACCTGGACTGCGAAAGTCCCAACATCCTCTTGGATCTATCACGATAGATCCGGATCCCCAGAATGTAAGAGGCATCACCCAGGTCTTTCATGGAGAACCTTTGTGACAAGAATCCTTTGACAGATTGTAGCATAGGAATGTCATTTCCTATCAATAGAATGTCATCCACGTACAAGACGAGGAATACGACACTTCTGGCCACAACTTTACTATATATGCACGGTTCATCTGGATTTTTGATAAAGTCATACTCTTTGACTGTCTCATCAAAACAGATGTTCCAACTCCGCGATGCCTGCTTTAGTCCATAAATGGACTTAAGCAGCTTGCATACTTTCCCGCTGCTCCCACTCTGATTGAAACCCTCTGGCTGATCCATATAGACGCTCTCTTCTAAATTTCCATTCAGAAAAGCCGTCTTTACGTCCATCTGCCAGATTTCATAATCATGGAAGGCAGCAATAGCAAGAAGGACCCGAATGGATTTGAGCATAGCCACTGGAGAAAAAGTTTCGTCATAGTCCAATCCAGGTCTTTGACGAAAACCCTTTGCAACAAGTCTAGCCTTATAGGTTTCCACCTGTCCATCTACACCAATCTTTTTCTTGAAGATCCATTTGCATCCTATGGGTTTTACCCCATCTGGAGCAAAGTCCAAAGTCCATACTTTGTTGGTGTACATGGACTCCATTTCGGTCCGCATTGCATCTAGCCATCGTACCGAGTCGCCGCTCTGGATGGCCTGCCGGAAGTCAGTAGGTTCATCATCATCTATGATGCAATCCTCTCTATCCCCATCTATGAGAAAACCGTAGTATCTCTCAGGCGGATGAGACGGCCTACTACTCCTGCGGAGGGGTGCGGGAATGTTCTGTTCTTCTTGAACCTCTGGTTCTACCAAACTTTCAGTAACAGCTTGTGGTTCTGGAATTTCTTCCAGTTCTACTTCGCTCCCACTCTTCTGATTTTCTAAAAATTCAGTTTCTAAGAAGTGGGCATGACGAGAAACAAAAACCTTTTGTTCCTCTGCGTAATAGAAATAATATCCCTTGGAGTTCTTTGGATATCCCACAAGCTTACACAGTACTGAGCGTGCCTCGAGCTTGTCCACATGCTGCTTTTTTACAAAAGCTGGACACCCCCATGTCTTAAAATGTTTTAGACAGGGTTTCTTCCCACTCCACATCTGATATGGTGTGGTAGGCACAGTCTTGGTTGGAACCTGGTTCAAAAGATATGCTGCTGATTCTAGCGCATAACCCCAGAAAGATCGCGGTAACTCAGCATTACTCATCATGGATCGTACCATATCCAATAGGGTTCGATTCCGTCTCTCCGATACACCGTTATGCTGTGGAGTGTATGGAGGAGTAAGTTGAGAGAGAATTCCTTTCTCTTTTAGGTAACCTAGGAACTCGGCACTTAAGTATTCTCCACCTCGATCAGATCTTAGTGTCTTAATACTTTTGCCTGTTTGGTTTTCCGCTTCACTCTTATATTCCTTGAATTTCTCAAAGGCTTCGGATTTATGCTTCATCAAGAAGACATGTCCAAACCTAGAGAAATCATCTGTAAAAGTAATGAAGTAGGAATAACCACCTCTCGCATGTGTAGACATTGGACCGCATACATCACTGTGTATGAGTCCTAAGAGCTCGCTCGCTCTTACTCCTTGTCCAGTAAATGGAGTTTTTGTCATCTTTCCTTTGAGACAAGATTGACAAGTGTCATAAGATTGATATTCGAACGTGTCCAAATATCCTTCTCTATGCAACTTAGTCAACCTTCTCTCATTGATGTGACCCAGTCTACAATGCCATAAGAAAGCTTTATTTAAATCTGGAGACTTTCTTTTTAGTGTGTTCTGGACATTGAAAATTTGGAGTTGGTTTAACACATATATGCCGTTATTTAGAGTACCGGACCCAATCAAACCATGATTAAGGTGGATGTTAACAACATCTCTTACAAACGTGAAATCATAACCTTTATTTGATAACAAGGAAACTGATATGATATTACACGTTAAGCTTGGTACAAAATAACAGTTATGCAAAACCAAAATATGTCCACTCGTCAATCCTAGGTGATAATCCCCGACGGACGCAGCTCCCACGCTAGCTCCGTTAGCAACCCTGAGGATCATATCACCTTCCTTCAGCACCCTACGGTTTCTCAGTGCCTGCAATGAATTGCAAATATGAGATCCTGATCCGGTATCCAATACCCAGGAAGTAGAGTTGATTGACAGACAATTCTCAATTACAAACACACCTGAAGTCGAAGCCACAGCTTGCTTCGGTTCCTGGTTCTTGGCGATCCACGCCTTGCAATCTTTCTTCCAGTGCCCTTTCCTGTGACAATGGAAGCACTCATCCTGGCCAACTATCGGTACTGCTATCTTTTTCTTTCCCTTCTTTCCCACCTTACTAACACCTCCTCTAGGTTTGGGTGCGGCCTTCTTCTTCCTTCCTTTGGCCCTAGCCTTGGACCCTGAAGAAGATGAACCGCCAACAAACATAGCGGGTGTTTCCCTTACCTTCTGTAAGGTGCCCTCTGCACTCCTTAACATGTTCAGGAGTTCCGCAAGTTCAACTTCTTTTCCTTGAAGGTTGAAGTTGAGGATAAACTGGGCGTAGGTGGGAGGAAGGGACTGGAGAATAAGGTCTGTATAGAGCTCATTATCCAAAGTCGTCCCAAGGTCTGCGAGCTCCTCAATATAGCCGATCATCTGTAGGACATGTTCACCTACCGATGACCCGACAGCCAACCTCGCTCGAAATAATTTCTTCGAGGTCTCGTATCTTGCAATACGAGATTGCTCTCCATAAAGTTCCTTTGTATGGAGAAATATGCCATCTAGGGACATATCCTCGTGCCTCCTCTGATGTTCATTGTTCATCGAGGCAAGCACGATGCACTTGGCTCTCGCGCAATCTAAATCCCAGGTTTTGCGGATTTCCTTATCCGCATTGCTGGATTTGGGACCAGGGACAGCAGGTGCCGTAGCGGTGAGGACGTACCCCAATTTGTCATAGGTCAAGGCCATCTTGACATTCCGCAGCCAATCTTTATAGTTTGGCCCCGTCAGTATATTCTTTTCTAAAAGTAACTTAAGTCCAGTCATTTTCAGGGTCGCTGCAATTAGGAGAGAGAGAAGAAAACACTTTAGCATGATGCTCTTGCAAGTTTAGAGTGGTTTTTAGTTTATCTAAACTGGATGGCTCCCAGTGTTTTTCGAATCCTTCCTCAAACCATAAAAGAAGAATTAGCCAGGACTATTCTCACCGTACAATACTTGCTTAACCGTTCAGCCAGGCTGGTGTCGGTACTTCGAGGGAGGTTTTCCAACGCTTTCGCGAAGTTCCTTAATTAAATAACCTCTTTTCTCTGGGGGCGTAACCCCGCTGACACTTTTCTGGACACCTACTAGGTTTATAGCATTGATCGTTAAGTGACGAATATCCTGATAAGTAGCATATACTCACAGTAGGATCGGGATCCAAATATCATCGTATGATAATGTTGAAGGAATCCTACCAACATTCATCAAACTCCAAATGGTATGCATCTCTTTGCAAATTTCAGTTTCTTTAGAAATTCCCGATATATATTTTTGCCCCATGTTCTTATGATCTTGACTAAGGGCCAACAAATCATAAGTTACATGTCAAGTTCTGCCCATCATTATCCTGTTGATTTGAACCCATCCGTATATACTCTTGACTAAGGGCCAAACAAAGTAATACGACTGTCCCAAACCAACACATCTATCTATGTAACAAATGAATACCCCAGCAGCTACCAATCACTATGTCTTGACTAAGGGCCAAACAAACATAGCTTGAATACTACTAACCATTCATAAGAAATGACGGAGGGCTACGACTGGTTTTGGCGAAACCGTGAACGTAGTGAACTTGATATAACCGAAGGAACCTGATAGCTTTTAAAAGGAGTGGTTAAAGCTCCGCATTTAAAAATATCTGTTTTAAAAATAACCGAGTGGTTTTCTTTTAAATTGTTCCAACGATTTAAACCTGGTTTATTTTCTTTGCATTATAGATAATGCGTCCCATCATTAACCTATCATTGCAGAAAACAACGAAAATATGACGTCCTCTTATGCCATCCGCATTCGCCACGGGGTCCCGTCATCACTCGTTAGGTTACTTAACTAACGACAGAGCGGGGGCTGGGCTAGCGCGGGTGTAAAACATAAGTGACGTCTAAATAGCTAAAATATATATAGATATTTTACATTCGTCAGACGCAATGATATTCATTCCAGAACACAGATAAACAATATTAGATTTGCAAGCAATCTGTATTTCTTTTGAGCCTGCAAGAAAAGACAGATTACACAGTTGTGATGAATAGCCGTTACCCCACCCTCGACCCCTACGGGTACGGCAAACTACCCGCCCGGCAGTCTGTGTACCCCATCTTGGGTCAGTCCTAGGAGCAAAAAACAGTAAAATGAAATAATACAACGGTGGCTACAACCGCAACCTGGAAGTGCCCCGCAAAAATAATATTACAACAAATTACATTTACAACAAATGAATTAATCAATAACCCATTGCAAACCCCGGCTATACACCACAACAGTCCAATACAGTTTATATGCACAAACAGATATAACCATTTCAGAAATGTGCAACCCCCTGCCAACCGACATACTAGCAGTTGGGGGAGGTTTACGAACACATCAAACAATCACAGATATAATCCAATACGCAAATACTGTACAATTCGATCGAATAAACAACATCAATATTGCTCCAAAATCTGCTCTGTTAAACAGTAACCTGAGCAATAATTAAATATTCCAGAAAACCCTAAATTTCACAGAGAAGCAACAGAAGAAAAATCGGTCGCTGACTCGCCAACTCGGCGGCGGAAGCGCGGCGACTCAGTAGGCTGAGGCCGCGCTTCCGCGGCGAGATGGTCGATTCAGTCGACTGTTTTTCTTGGGTGTTCTTCTGGTGTCATGTAAAGCTCTCTGAACTCACCTGAAAAATTTTCTGACATCGTTTTAAATTCGACAGAAACATGACAGAATTAGGGTTTTTCGGCTTCGTTTTTCCGTTCGAAATTCGTACAAATTTGCAATTAAGTTATTTAGTGTTTAGCGAGGCTCTGATACCACTGTAAGTCGATGTAGTACACCCCAGTACTTGTGGGGAGGCGGAATTTTCTAAAACGATCAAGTTTAAAGAACGAACATCGACTAACCGCTTAAATCGAAGCTAAACAACTAATAACCGAACACATAGTTATACTAAACTAAAGTGTTAAAGGATTATACCTATCGATACTAGTCCTTCGTCTTTACGATCTCCTTGTTCTCCTCGGCCTTCTCTAGGTAGTAGACGATCCACCCGAGAGCAAAACTCCAAGCTAAACCTCAAACTTGAGGTAACTAATCAACTTTGATTGCTAATCAAAGATGAAAGGATGATAAAGAGTGATGGTTATGGATTGTTTAGTCTAACTAATCCTTTGATCTCAACTCATGAGGTGTAAGGATTAGGGTTTGAAGATGAGAGCTTGAGGAGAGAGAATGTGAATGAGATAATGAGAGAAGAGAGAGAGTGTATCATAATATATCATGAAGCATTTCTTTTTAAGAAAAATGAATAAAGGAAATGAATAAGCATGCTTCATGAAATATCTAGTGGTGATTCATTAGCATGAGTCATTAAGCAATAAATGTGCATTAATGAAATGAATGAATCACCACCATGACTCACTTTCTTATCCAAAAGAAACCTCCTTAGTCACATCTTCTAGAAGCTTCTCGTACAATTACGAGAACGCCCCTCCAATCCGTAAAAAATACGGAAAAACTTTAGACTGTAAAAATCCAATAACCGGATACCAGCAACTGGCTTAAACCAAAGCCGACTGGTAAAAACTGTCCGAAAGTCATACGTGCGTAAACGCACGTATGCGTCCGAACCCTTTGTCGCAAAACCATGCAACCTCTATATCGTTTCGCCTGGAGTAGGAAACTCTCTGTGTGGGACTCTAGAGACTCGACTACTACGCTGGCAGTGGGTTTAACCACAGACCGTAAGCGGCACTAGCTGTACGTAACGGTCCCCAGGTAGTTGTCGATAAGAAGGCCGATGAGTAAACCCATCCGAACTCCTACTGAGTCTGATGTGACAATCTCCATACAGTCCGGTCCGTTCGTCCAAGACTATCGCATATCGGGCCTAGGGGGGCGGCAAGCGTCAGTCCCCTAATAGCGGTATAAGTCGTGTCGGAGTGAAGCCCATTACACCCTGAGAAACTACTGGAACCTACCAGTAAATCTCGCTTGCCCTGGCCAGGGACTTTGCGTAATGGCTCTCTGACACAGCACGATATCTACTCCCAATACCGGGAGGGACGAATCCTGTCTAACCGCCACTGCCTCCAAGTGCTCGGGACTGCACCCAACTGCTACCTGTTTGCACGACTCCTTTGAGCCGTGGTAGGGTAGCAATCTAAGAACAGTGGGACACACTCGAGGCGAAGTAGCAGTGTCAAGTCTGCGGACTACGCTGTACTCATGTCACCTGGGAACTGTTCACTGACGACTGGTATCAAACCAACCAACAGTTCCCTGTGAGTCCTGTCCGGTGTACCCGTAACCTAACGAGCACCTGCATACTATCTCCAGTACGACGTACTGACGGCTGTGGGACAGACCATCTCCCCAACTGGGATGAGAAGCGTACACACCAGTCTACTCCGGAGTATCGATGCTCTGTCTCGATAATCCAACGACTAGGGACCTGAATAAGGATGTGCTTGTAGACTACCCAGCCCCCACTAGTGTGACTGCCATCACAACGCTGGTAGACAAGCAAGATCCTAAGAGCTCTATCAATACGTACACTAACATATTAAGATAGAAAAACCAAGTAGCATACTACCATGTTTAGCAAGACTGTTATATACATGTGAATATCCCAAGCTTCCATTAAGTAATATACAAGCTAGTATGATACAGTAATGGCCTTCTAGGGCATAAACACTAACAGCCAGCACCTCACGTGCTTGGCACGTGGACGCTAGGCACCAGCGCCCCACGTGCTTGGTACGCGGTCACTGGGTATCAGCAGGAAAAGGGACTTTGTCCCTGCACTGGGAGCTATGCTCCCGATTTGACTTCTGGAGTTAAACTCCTAAATAGAGATTAATTTATGGGGTTGAACTCCAACAGATCTTGAATGGAGTTAAACTCCTAGAAATCTTTAGAAATGATAAAAGGGGGCCCCTATGTTTCTTTCTCCTTTGGCCCTGGATCTCCCAAGATGGGATTTTTGAAGACGAGTCTCCTTCTTCTTCCTCTCGGTTGACCGGATCTTGGAGAAAGGGGTGTGATTTTAAAATCTCCCCTTTTTGAGATCTGATAGAAGATCTGAGCTTCCCTTTATGGATTTTGTGGTGAAAAACTATTTAATTTTGGAAAAGGAAGAGTAAAACTCTTGATTTAATTGAAAAGGGAAAGAAGGTTTAGAACCTTGAGCAAAGAGAAGAAGGCACACAAACCCTAGATTTTGAGGGGAATGAAAAGTTTTTTCTATTTCATTATCATGTTGCCTTATATAAGCTTACAAATTTACATATAGCCCCTTTCCCATGCCTCATATGCTCATTTATTTTGCACATGAGCCATGAGCTTTATAAAAATTTGGTTTTATGCCCATTTTCCTTATATTCATGCATAAAAAATTACATCAAAATTATTCATTATATGATTTCATTTTGGCATGGGGGAGATTGGCCGCGGGGCTCGACTCGGGCATGGGTCCACTTGATCTGGGCTTGGGCCCGCTTGCTTGGGGTTGACTTTACTTTGACTTAGTCAACCGGGGTGTAATTTTCGACCCAAACATTCATGACCGGACTTAATCGTCTTTGTGGATCCCTAGCTAGTTTGGCATCATTCATCATGTGTATATGATGTTCAATGATCAGGGGACTAATCCTCTTGATGTCCGCCATCGTCCTGCCAAATGCTTTCCGATTTGATCGCAAGACCGAAAGAAGGGCTTTCTCTTCCTTTATAGCTAGAGAAGCCGAAATGATTACTGGAAGAGTCTCGTTTTCACCTAAATAAGTATACTTGAGGTAAGACGACAGAGGCTTGAGTTCGAGCGTCGATGGAGAAACAATAGAAGGTAAGATCGGAGAACGTGTCTCGAACTCAAAGGATTCCAAGCGGAGCTCAAAGTGAGTGTAAGCAACAGAATCAGATGGTTCAGTTAATTCATCCGAAAATTTGAAAGATTCTAACTTGGGTGGTGACATATCAAGATTATTCAGAAACGTGAATCATTCGTATTCTCTGTTGGAGTTAGAAGCAGCAGGATAAAAAAGGAACGCACTAGCGGCATTGAGATCAGTATGATCAAACAGAAACTCTTCAAAATCACAATCCTCAGGGGCGATCTCCTAGATAGAACAGATATCCAGTATATGAGCATTTGGTTCGGATGACTGATTCCCTAACTTAAAAATGTTGAGCTCAATCATCATGTTACCGAAAGATAGGTTCATGAAACCATTTTGACAATTGATCACCGCATTTAAGATTGCAAGGAATGGGTGTCTGAGAATCACCGGAATTTTATTTCAGGGGTTGGCTACAGGTTATGTATCTAAGATAATGAAGTCCATGGGGAATATGAAGTCTCCAACCTTAATTAACACATCCTCTAACTCACCTCTAGGATGGGTGATAGATTGGTCGGCCATTTGATAAGTATAATGTGTAGGTTTCAGTTCTTCTACACCGAGTTGCTCATAGACCGAATATGGAAGAAGGTTAATACTGGCACCGAGATCTAAAAGACCGCGATTGATGTTCTTATCCTCAATGGTAATTGAAATCGTAGGATAATCAGGGTCCTTCCATTTTTAGGGTAAATCTTGGATAAGAGCATCACTCACGTTA
Organism: Agapanthus africanus; assembly: GCA_030015575.1. Lineage (NCBI taxonomy): Eukaryota > Viridiplantae > Streptophyta > Magnoliopsida > Asparagales > Amaryllidaceae > Agapanthus > Agapanthus africanus. The sequence continues at coordinate 521,396,933 of JASDDO010000016.1, read as the reverse complement.
CTAGCCAAGAAAACTTTCTTCGGTACCTAAATTTTTCTCTTCTTAGTGCACAAGTCTTTTAAAATTTTCGCATAAGAGGGGCCTTGTTGGATTGCATCTAAGAGGGGAATGTTTATGTTAACCTGTTTAAATAACTCTACAACTTTCTCTATTTGTGGACTTTGTTTATTGGGCCTCAATCGAATTGGTAATGGAGCTTTGTTTAAATTGGTTGAGTCCAATACTTGTGGAGGAGATTGTGGAGATGGAATAGAACCCAAAACCGGAGTTTGAGTGGAGTGAGATGTGGGTCTGTTTGAAGCAGCAGTTTTTGAAGAAGTGTCTTGTGAATAACGGAGAACAGGCTCAGAAGAAGAAGAAGAAACATCTGGAGTGTCATCATCATTATTGATTTGTGCGCCAACGTTGTTAGTCAGCATTCTTCCTGACCTCAATGTAGTGATTGCACTCATATTATGGTTCTGTTGTTCGTGAGAAAAATGCGCAATATGTGAGTGACCAGGATTTGGGAGTAGTTGAGACAGAAGCTTTCCCTTCTTTCTCTCGCTCAGTGCCGCGTTGAGTTGTGCAATCCGGGCTTCGCTTTGCCCGTGCGCAGCGGTATATTGCACCAAAGACTGAATAGAAGACTGGATATTGGCGGTGAATTGAGAACAACGTTTTCACTGTTTAGGGTTGGAAAAGCAAAGTGTGGAGGATAACTATTTACGAGAACAAAAGATCTGTATATACATACCCCCACACTTTATTTGAAATAGTGTTTTCACTGTTTAGGGCAGGAAAAGCAAAGTGTGGAGGATAGACGGAGGAACATTACTTGTTATAACCGGCTCGTGAAGCAATAGGAGCTCCTCCGATGGTTCATCGGTAAAGAACGATTTCAACATGTGTCCGTTTACTGTAAATATTGAACCGTCTTAAGGATTTTCCAAATTCACTACGTCGTGTGGGTATACACACCGCACAAGAAAATGTCCCGTTTAGTGAGATCGTAGCTTACCAGGATGAAAATGGAGTCTGGTGTCGTAAAAAAGTATTTGTTGTCCAAGCGTGAATGTTTTGTGCATAATGTGTTTATCATGAAACACTTTCGTTCGGTTCTTTACAACAATCGCATTTTCTTAAGCTTCATCCCGAAACTCATTCAATTCGTTTATTTGTAGCTTCTGATAGCTGCCCGCTTGGTCAAGATTGAAGTTCAGCTCCTTGATCGCCCACAATGCGCGATGTTCGATCTCTACAGGGAGGTGGAAAGCCTTTCCGTATACAAACCGATAAGGAGACATACCAAAATAAGTCTTATAAGCAGTTTGGAATGCCCAAAGGACATTAGTTAATTTCAAAGACCAATCATTACAGTTCTTGGAAACTTTTTTCTCCAGTATCTGCTTGATTTGCCGATTAGAAACTTTGGCTTGCCCGCTTATTTGGGGATGATAGGGCATTGATAGCTTGTGATTAATTGCGCGCATCAAGGCCTCAAAAGACCGCTTGCAGAAATATGTCTCGTTGTCGCTAATGATAGCGCGAGGGTACCCGAACCGGGAAAAGATATTTTCTTTTACGGATCTAACGACAACCTTATTGTCGTTTGTCTGGCTTCGTATCGTCTCGACCCATTTTGAGACATAATCAACAGCTAACAAAATTGGTTGGAGTAGCATTTTGTTTCTTTTCGAGATCCAGCCTAGGTGCTGACACCAGGAGCAAGTCTTGCAATGTTCGTGTGCATCTCTGAATAGCGTCGGCCAGTAAAATCCGCATTGCAGGACTTTCTCCGTAGTTTTCCTATAGCCAAAGTGTCCGCCATACGCTTGATTGTAGCAGAATGATAATACACTTTTGAACTCATTGCCAGGGACATACCGGCGAATGATTTGTTCTGGACAATACTTGAACAAGTAGGGTTCGTCCCAGTAAAAGTTTTTTACTTAGGATAAAAATTTAAGTTTGTCCTGACTCGACCATTCACTTGGTACGAGTCCCGTCACTAAATAGTTTACAACATCTGCAAACCATGGTTCTCAAGATACAACCAAGAGTTGTTCATCAGGAAAAACATCGTTTATCGGGAGAGAAAGCGTCGACGAAGAAAGAAGTCGTGAAAGATGATCGACAACTACGTTTTTACATCCGCTTTTTTCCTTAATGACAAAGTCAAAATCTTGCAGTAATAGGATCCAAGCTATTAACCGAGACTTGGCATCTTTTTTCGCGAAAAGATGCCTCAAGGCAGAATAATCTGTGTAGACGACGACTGGGGAGCCCATGAGATAGGGCCTGAATTTTTCTAAAGCGAATACAACAGCCAAGAACTCTTTCTCGGTTGTTGTATAGTTCATTTGTGCATCATTCAAGGTCCGGCTCGCATAGTAGATCATGTGCGACATCTTATCGATGTTCTGTTCTAAGACCGCACCGATGGCAAAGTCGGATGCATTATACATAATCTCAAAAGGATGCGTCCAGTTGAGAGAAGAAAGAACGGGAGTGGTAGTGAGTGAGCTTTGCAGTGATTCGAAGGCAGTCAAACAATCTGATTCGAACTTAGACGTTGTGTTCTTGGCCAGAAGAAGAGTCAAGGGTCTAGCAACTTTGCTAAAGTCCTTAATGAACCGTCTATAGAAACCGGCCTGGCCAAGGAAAGATCTAATATTTCTGATGCATGTTGATGGAGGGAGGTTGGAAATAACATCAATTTTTGCTTTGTCAACCTTAATGCCACTTCGTGAAATGATATGTCCTAAGACAATACCTTCCTGAACCATGAAGTGGCATTGCTCTTAATTTAAAGTGAGATTTTTATCCTTACATCGGGTAAGGACACCGTCAAGGTGTTTTAAACACACGTTAAAGGAATCTCCAAAGATGGAGAAATCGTCCATGAATATCTCCAGAAACTTATTGACCATGTCGGAGAATATCCTATCATACACCGCTGAAATGCAGCGGGAGCATTGCATAACCCAAAGGGCATGCAGCGATATGCGAACGTGCCGAAAGGACTGTAGGGTTCCTAGGCACACAGTAGAGGTCTCACAAGGCATCAACCATGCCATTTTACAAAAATATGGTGCCGAGAAACCCTAGTTAACGGATCGTTGCTAGAAATCTAGGCGAAACTATAAACTAGTTAACACTTAACTAAAAGTTAGGATGCTACAACCTTTGTAGATCCGGATACCCACTTCCTTAGCTCCACGTGGGCGTCCTCTCGCTGTCCATCTTGAACCTTGGACTCTCGTGACGGCTTCATCGGAGAAACGTGCGGAATAGGTCGTCGGCTTCGTGTCAAAGACGATCTACGTTGAGGTTGCACAAGCTCAAGCTCCGACTTCACAAAGTTGTGAAACTTGTGAAGAAAACACCCAAAACAACTTGGCAAGAGGTAGAGGACGAAGAAATAGGAGGTGGGTTCACTTTAGAATTGGATTTCTCACTTTAGAAATCAAGTTGCCATTGATGGCATCAAGCTTTCTCTTTGAGGAAGAAGAAGAAGATCAAAAAAGAATGATAAGTATTGTAATTTTAAAATAAAACTAATATGAATACTTATCATATCTTGACCATGGTCAAGTGTAGAGATTAAACCAAGGTTAGTTGGAGTGGTTAGGGTTAAGGATGAGATAAGGATGGTGGACTTTGTCAAAGCTTCAAGAAGCTTCAACATAGCTCCAAAATAAGCCACCATTCTTAACTTAATCCTTTCCAAATAAATAAACAAATAAATAAATGAAAAACCAAAACCCTAATCATCACTTAACCATGGTTTAAACCTTTACACTTAACCATATTATCAAGTATCATCAAACATGATACAAAAAAAATGTGCACAAAAGTATATCACATATACCTTTTGCACATCAAGTGAGAAAATCCATTTAAAGTGAACCAATACTAGTTAATGCAAAGTAATATATCAAATATATAATTATGCATTAAATCATTAAATCAACATTTGATTCAATGATCCGGTCATGTCGCACATAACCGACTAGAATCCAATGTATCGATTTATCGAATCAATGATTCGATAACTAGGTCATATCGAATATAACCAATCGAAACATATATCGCGAGAATGAAATGCGGTATCACATACATGCATTATTCTCGGTCCTGCACATAACTCATATGCGCTCCTATTTCGTTTCGCTTGAGCCAGGAAACCTCTGTGTAGGACTCTAAAGACTCGTCAATACGCCGGTAGCAGATGATGATCATATCAAGCATCCACAAGCCGCAAGCGGTCTGCTAAACGTAACGGCCACCCGGGTATTGAGCGATCAGAAGATCGACGAGCTAGCCCGCTCACACTCCTGTGAATCCAACCAGTAACACTTACCGTACAGTCCGATCTATTCGTCTGATATGTCGCATATCAAGTCTAGGGGTGGTAAACGTCAGACCCCAATAACCCGATAAGTCGTGCCGATGTGAGGCTCATAACGGGTCGAGAAACTACTGGTAACACTTACCAGCAAATCTCTGATCAGCCCTGGCCAGGGACTTCCCTGCTACGGCCAATCGAGCACTGCGCAACATCAACTCCCAATACCGGGAGAGACGAAACCCCTCCTATCGCTCATTGCCTCCATGTGACTCGGGACTGTACCCAAAGACCACCGTTTTGCACGCCCTCATGGACGTGGTAAGGTGGAGATCAAAGCACAGTGGGAATCACACAAGACTCTATGACGATCTCGGGTCTACAGACTAACCTGTACAAGTGTCACCTGAGAACTGCCATCTGACGTGAGGTATAATACCATCTGGGAGTTCTCGGCGAGTCCGTCCAGTGTACTCAGTCTCCACTGAGCACCCGTATACCATCTCTGATGTCAAACACCAATGGATATGGGATCATCCATCGCCCATCATATGGGTCGAGAAGCGTATACGCTAGTCTACACTGGTATATCGATGCCCCGTCTCGATACACCCACGACTAGGGACCTTGAAGGATGTACTTATGGACTACCATGTCCCCACTAGTATGATCCGCATCATAGTCCAGGTAGTCAAGTACACATCCTAAGGGCTTTACCAACATGTAACTATAAGACAGTATAAAGAGACTAGTGTACATGTTAAGATAAAGAGTAACCAGATAGCATACTATCATATCGAGCAAGAAAGTCATCTCTATATATGTCCAAGCATCCAATATAATATACATCATCTGTACAATACTGGCCTCTAGGGCATACATACAACTAACAATCTCCCACTTGCACTAGGGCCAGCTGCTGTAGTATCGCATACCGAGTATCCCGAAGAGTCTCTCAAACTGTATCTGGGGAATAGCCTTCGTGAGTGGATCCGCGGTGTTGTTCTTCGTGTCAACCCTCCTGACCTCGATCTCCCGGCGATCAACTATCTCCCGGATCAGGTGATACCGCCTCAGAATATGCCTGGATCGCTGATGGGACCTGGGTTCCTTGGCCAAAACCACCGCTCCATTGTTATCGCAATACAAAGGTATTGGATGCTCAATGGATGGAACCACACCAAGTTCAATAATGAACTTCTTGATCCAGACAGCCTCTTTGGCAGCATCGTTGGCAGCGATGTATTCAGCCTCCATCGTCGAGTCTGCCACGGTTTCCTGCTTGGAACTCTTCCAGCTAACCGCCCCTCCGTAAAGGGTAAAGACAAAGCCCGACTGCGACTTAGAGTCGTCCTTATCACTCTGGAAGCTCGAATCGGTAAAGGACTCCACTTGGAGCTCTCCGTTACCATATACCAAGAACATATCTCTAGTTCTTCGCTAGTACTTGAGAATGCTCTTCACAGCTGTCCAGTGACTCTCTCCAGGATCAGCTTGATACCTGCTCACTACACTTAGTGAGTATGCTACATCGGGTCTGGTACATAGCATCGCATACATGATAGAGCCTACTGCCGAAGCATAGGGTATCCCTTGCATGCGAGCTCTCTCCAAATCAGTCTTGGGAGACATCTCTTTGGAGAGAGTGACTCCAGAGATCGTGGGCAAGTTCCCACGCTTGGACTCTTCCATACTAAACCTCTTTAGTATGGTGTCAATGTACCTGGATTAGGACAATCCCAAAATCCGTTTGGATCTATCTCTATAGATCCTAATTCCCAATATGCAGGAGGCATCACCAAGATCTTTCATCGAGAATCTTTGTGATAAGAAGAGCTTGACCGATTGCAGCATAGGAATATCATTTCCTATCAAGAGTATGTCGTCCACGTACAATACGAGGAAGACAACCTTACTCTCTGCCACCTTCTTGTAGATACAAGGTTCATCTGGATTTTTGACGAAATCAAACTCTTTGATAACGACGTCAAAGCAGATGTTCCAACTCCGCGATGCTTGCTTTAATCCATAAATGGATTTAAGCAGCTTGCACACCTTCCCGCTGCTCCCACTGTCTACGAAGCCCTCTGGCTGAGTCATGTACACGCACTCTTCTAAATCACCATTTAGAAAGGCGGTCTTAACATCCATTTGCCAGATTTCGTAGTCATGAAAGGCAGCAATGGCAAGCATGATTCGGATGGATTTAAGCATAGCCACTGGAGAAAAGGTCTCGTCATAGTCCACACCTGGTCTTTGACGAAAACCCTTTGCTACAAGTCTAGCTTTGAAAGTCTCCACTTTCCCATCTACACCAAGTTTCTTCTTGAAGATCCACTTGCTCCCAATGGGTTTTACCCCTTCAGGAGCAACTTCCAAAGTCCATACTTTGTTGGTGTACATGGATTCCATCTCGGACCGCATAGCATCCAGCCATTTCACTGAGTCCCTACTCGTGATGGCCTGCTCGAAGCTAGTTGGGTCATCATCCTCCATGATGCAGTCCTCACTTCCACCGTCCATGAGAAAACCGTAGTATCTCTCAGGTTGGCGAGGAACCCTACTAGATCGGCGGAGAGGCTGGGGTTCGTCGGGAACTACGGAATCCTCTGGTTCAACCAAATCTTCTGTTGTAGTCTGTATTGCTGGAACCTCTTCCAGTTCTACCTCAATGCCACCTATCTGTTTCATAAGAAAACCTTTTTCTAAGAAAGTGGCATGCCGAGAAACAAACACTTTTTGTTCCTCGGAGTGGTAGAAGATATACCCTCGCGAATGTTTGGGATATCCAACAAACTTACATAGAACAGACCTTGCCTCGAGCTTGTCCGGATTTTGTGTTTTAACATAGGCCGGACAACCTCATATCTGAATAAAATTAAGACATGGTCTCTTACCATTCCATATCTCATATGGAGTGGTAGGCACTGATTTGGTCGGAACTCTATTCAGTAGGTATGCAGCAGTCTCCAGTGCATATCCCCAGAAGGAGATAGGTAACTCAGCTGTACTCATCATAGAGCGCACCATATCTAATAGGGTGCGATTTCTCCGCTCCGATACACCGTTGTGCTGTGGTGTATATGGAGGAGTCAGCTGAGAGAGAATCCCATTCTCTTTTAGGAAGTCCCGGAATTCATTGCTCAAGTATTCACCTCCTCGATCAGATCGTAGGATTTTAATACTTTTTCCGGTTTGGTCTCAACTTCTTGTTTATATTCCCTAAATTTCTCAAAAGCTTCTGATTTGTGTTTCATCAGGAACACATATCCGAATCTAGAGAGATCGTCAGTGAATGTAATGAAGTACGAAGAACCATCCCTGGCATGTGTAGACATTGGACCGCATACATCACTATGTACTAGTCCTAAGGGTTCAGTAACTCTTTCTTCGTGTCCCGTAAACGGAGTTTTGGTCATCTTGCCTTTGAGACATGACTGGAAAGTGTCATAAGATGAAAATTCGAATGGTTTCAAATACCCATCCTTATGCAACTTAGCCAGTCGTGTCGCATTGATGTGACCCAGTCTACAATGCCACAAGAAGGATTCGTTCAGTTCAGAACTCTTCCTCTTTTGTGTGTTTGTTATGCTTAGAACTGTTGATTGGTTTAGAACATAAATGCCATTGCACAACGTGCCTGATCCAACCAACTTTTGGTTACGGAAAATGTTCATAACATTGTCCTGTAATACAAAATTATATCCCTCTTTACTCAACAAAGAAACCGATATAATGTTGCATATCAGGTTCGGCATGTAATAGCATTCGTTCAGAACCAATGTATTACCTGTTGGTAATAAAAGGTGATATTCCCCGGCAGTCTTAGCTGCAACAATTGCACCATTTCCAACTCTAATGTCTTTATCACCTTCTCCAAGTTCTCTACCTTTCCTAAGCCCATGTAACTGATTACATATATGGGATCCTGACCCGGTATCTAATACCCAGGACGTAGGGCAAATGGAGAAACAGTTCTCTGTAACGAACACACCCGAAGAAAATGCATCATCATGCACTTTCTTCATTCGGGTGGCATAGGAATCCTGGTATTCCCCTATATCCTGTTCAGTCCTATAACTCTTATAGGAAAGAACGGAACCAACGTTCCCCAGCACAGTATAATATGCGGGTTCGGTCAATACATCCATATTATTATCTTTATTAAGGCATGAAATGGTCGCTACCTGGAGAGAGAGAGAAGAAAACACTTTAGCGTATGCTCGTGCAAGATCAGATTGGTTATTATCTTATCTAATCAGGATGGCTCCCACTGCTTTTTATCAAATCTTCCTTCAAACCCTAAAAGGAAAGACTAGCCGGGATTAATTACACACTACAAGTTCGCCAATCTTTCAGCCAGGCCAGTGTCGGTACTTTAAGGGAGGTCCCCCGTGCTTTCGCACGAACCTAATTAATGTAAACCTCGTTTTCCCAGAGGCGTAACCTCGTTAACACCTTTCTAGACACCTACTTGATCGGCTAATTGTAATGTGTAAAACTCTCCCAGGAGTAACTCTTACTCGCAGTGGGTATCGGGATCCAACTATCTCATAGAAGGTATGCAATCTCATTGCAAATTTCAACACTTGAAATTCCCGATAATGTTTTGCCCCTAGCGTCCTATGACCTTGACGGAGGCCAAACAACCCATAGTCCGCTAGTCAAGTTCAACCCGTCATTTCCTGATTGAATTAAACCCACCCGCACGACCCTTGACGGAGGCCAAACAACGCCGTACGAATACCCTAATCCAATCGCATCATATGCTAGCAGATAAGCACTAGTTAGCTACCGTACACTGCGCCTTGACGGAGGCCAAACTACCGCAGCACGAATACTAACTAATACTTATATGAAATGACGGAGGGCTACGCAGGTTTTTCATAAAAACCATGAGCGTAATGAACTTGATATCGTTGTAGAATCAAATGAAGTTTTGAAATGGAGTGATTTTGAGGCTTTTCTAGTTTTGCTAAAGGAGTCACTCCCGGCGAAGGGATCTCGGTCCTTTCCTCGTCGAATGAGGTGCGGGATATATCATATATATCGCTGTGCAAAGCAAGAACTGTAGCTACCTGTTTTATTTTAAAATTTGATTCTACAACATCTTAGGTTTCTTATCTTTCATTAATCACATTAATGAAGTCCCATCATTTAAATACCTAAACATCACAGATAGATATGACGTACACTTATGCCATCCGCATTCGCCTCGATGTCCCCTCGTGCACCGTTAGGTTAGGTAACTAACGACAGAGCAGGGCAGGGCTAGCGCGGGTGTAAAACATAAGTAACGTCTATATAATATATCATATATACTATATACTATATCCATCACAGAGTCACAACACAGATATCGCAGCAGAATAAACATATGAAATATTGGATATACTAGGACGTCCGTGTTTTAAATACGAGCCAGTATAAAACACGGATTCCACGATCGTGATGAATAGCCAATCCCACACCCCTAGACCCCTACGAGAGCGGCAAGCAACCCTGCCAATTCTAGGGTTAGGAGACCCGGACTCGACTCCTCGAGTTGGTCTCCCACTGGACCCCAGAACCCGGTTACTTGTGCTCCCCTCCTTGGGTCTATCCTAATGCGGAAAAGTAAATAATATACAAAAGGTGACAACTTCCGCTACCTGGAAGTGCCCCAAAGAAAAGAATATTACATACAAGTTTTTATATGAATGAAAATGAAAAACACTCATCTCACATAAAAACCCCCGGCTATTCAAACACGACGATCCAATATAACATATCCAGCAACACATAACATCACATGTCATCAACGTAAGTAAGTATGCATACCCCAATTGTCGTTGACGTATAGCAACGAAACCGGCGATATGAACATACTACACTTACGGTCACAGAAAAGAAAGTGTAAAACTACAACAATTGGAATCCGCAACCTCTTTAGACATCACATGCCTAACAGTTACAAACCCCGCATTTTAGTCTCATTATCGAAAACTCTTTTCAATATCGTATGGGACTAAATTGCTAGATTTATAACATTCAATCAGTTATCTCATAACTACTTGTGAATTCCAATTATTGTATCACATTCCAGATAAACAGAAAATGTTAAACTTTCCGATCGAACAGTCGAATACCCAAGTTTTCCCGATACAGCTCAACACATGAAATAAGTCTAACAACATTCAGTTCGTGCCTCAGTACCGACGGTCCAGCCGTAGAAGGGTCAAGCCAACGCCTCACATGTGGCACGACGTACTGCCCTAAACCCGAAGGTTCAAAGGGCAGTTCAAGACGGTCACATAATCGAGTTAAGGTTTGTTGTCTTCTAGAGGGTCCATCGCGTTACTTGCACTACTTAGAACGTCGTTAAACTACGGAAAAATCCAACACTTGGAAATTTCCCGACAGGGGAAAAATTGGGTATTTATATCCGGTCGAACTTTTTAACATATTCTAAAAATTATCCGGAAATACACAAAGACGAAATTTGATACCCCGATCGAAACACCGAATCCCCAAAGCAACCCCAGAAAATTCAACTCTTGAATAATTATTAAAAATACCCAGGAAAATCACCACTGGAAACTAAGGATTACTGTGTAAAATTCTTTAAATAATTAGGCCGTACAACCGCGGATCCGCCGCATGAGCCATCCTCATGCCGCGGATCCGCGCTGTCTTGGTGGAATTACACTCACGAATTTCACAGTAAACCTTATAATTTCCTGCTTATTTTTCTGCATATTTTTAATATTGAAAAATCTCAGATTTTAGAAAAAGGACAGAGAGCATGTTTGATTTGGGGTTTCGGGTTCGTTCGGGCTTCAAATTGCGTCTAGACTTCGCCTAAGGCTCTAGCTAGGCTCTGATACCACTGTAGGGTTCCTAGGCACACAGTAGAGGTCTCACAAGGCATTAACCATGCCATTTTACAAAAATATGGTGCCGAGAAACCCTAGTTAACGGATCGTTGCTAGAAATCTAGGCGAAACTATAAACTAGTTAACACTTAACTAAAAGTTAGGATGCTACAACCTTTGTAGATCCGGATACCCACTTCCTTAGCTCCACGAGGGCGTCCTCTCGCTGTCCATCTTGAACCTTGGACTCTCGTGACGGCTTCATCGGAGAAACGTGCGGAATAGGTCGTCGGCTTCGTGTCAAAGACGATCTACGTTGAGGTTGCACAAGCTCAAGCTCCGACTTCACAAAGTTGTGAAACTTGTGAAGAAAACACCCAAAACAACTTGGTAAGAGGTAGAGGACGAAGAAATAGGAGGTGGGTTCACTTTAGAATTGGATTTCTCACTTTAGAAATCAAGTTGCCATTGATGGCATCAAGCTTTCTCTTTGAGGAAGAAGAAGAAGATCAAAAAAGAATGATAAGTATTGTAATTTTAAAATAAAACTAATATGAATACTTATCATATCTTGACCATGGTCAAGTGTAGAGATTAAACCAAGGTTAGTTGGAGTGGTTAGGGTTAAGGATGAGATAAGGATGGTGGACTTTGTCAAAGCTTCAAGAAGCTTCAACATAGCTCCAAAATAAGCCACCATTCTTAACTTAATCCTTTCCAAATAAATAAACAAATAAATAAATGAAAAACCAAAACCCTAATCATCACTTAACCATGGTTTAAACCTTTACACTTAACCACATTATCAAGTATCATCAAACATGATACAAAAAAAATGTGCACAAAAGTATATCACATATACCTTTTGCACATCAAGTGAGAAAATCCATTTAAAGTGAACCAATACTAGTTAATGCAAAGTAATATATCAAATATATAATTATGCATTAAATCATTAAATCAACATTTGATTCAATGATCCGGTCATGTCGCACATAACCGACTAGAATCCAATGTATCGATTTATCGAATCAATGATTCGATAACTAGGTCATATCGAATATAACCAATCGAAACATATATCGCGAGAATGAAATGCGGTATCACATACATGCATTATTCTCGGTCCTTCACATAACTCATATGCGCTCCTATTTCGTTTCGCTTGAGCCAGGAAACCTCTGTGTAGGACTCTAAAGACTCGTCAATACGCCGGTAGCAGATGATGATCATATCAAGCATCCACAAGCCGCAAGCGGTCTGCTAAACGTAACGGCCACCCGGGTATTGAGCGATCAGAAGATCGACGAGCTAGCCCGCTCACACTCCTGTGAATCCAACCAGTAACACTTACTGTACAGTCCGGTCTATTCGTCTGATATGTCGCATATCAAGTCTAGGGGTGGTAAACGTCAGACCCCAATAACCCGATAAGTCGTGCCGATGTGAGGCTCATAACGGGTCGAGAAACTACTGGTAACACTTACCAGCAAATCTCTGATCAGCCCTGGCCAGGGACTTCCCTGCTACGGCCAATCGAGCACTGCGCAACATCAACTCCCAATACCGGGAGAGACGAAACCCCTCCTATCGCTCATTGCCTCCATGTGACTCGGGACTGTGCCCAAAGACCACCGTTTTGCATGCCCTCATGGACGTGGTAAGGTGGAGATCAAAGCACAGTGGGAATCACACAAGACTCTATGACGATCTCGGGTCTACAGACTAACCTGTACAAGTGTCACCTGAGAACTGCCATCTGACGTGAGGTATAATACCATCTGGGAGTTCTCGGTGAGTCCGTCCAGTGTACTCAGTCTCCACTGAGCACCCGTATACCATCTCTGATGTCAAACACCAATGGATATGGGATCATCCATCGCCCATCACATGGGTCGAGAAGCGTATACGCTAGTCTACACTGGTATATCGATGCCCCGTCTCGATACACCCACGACTAGGGACCTTGAAGGATGTACTTATGGACTACCATGTCCCCACTAGTATGATCCGCATCATAGTCCAGGTAGTCAAGTACACATCCTAAGGGCTTTACCAACATGTAACTATAAGACAGTATAAAGAGACTAGTGTACATGTTAAGATAAAGAGTAACCAGATAGCATACTATCATATCGAGCAAGAAAGTCATCTCTATATATGTCCAAGCATCCAATATAATATACATCATCTGTACAATACTGGCCTCTAGGGCATACATACAACTAACAAGGACAGGTGAAACTGGTTTTGTCCTGGTCTTTTTTGACGATAGGAATATGGTTGTAATCTGAGTAACCATCCAGAAAACAGTAAAACTTACGTTCAACTAATTTTTCGAGTATTTGGTCATTGAATGGAAGCGGGAAGTGATCCTTCCGCGTTGCGGCGTTGAGTTTTCGATAATCAATGTACACCCTCCACCCAGTTTGGGTGCGAGTGAGAATTAACTCATTCGCCTCGTTAGTGATGACCGTAATGCTTGACTTTTTAGGGACAACGTGTATTGGACTTACCCAACCGCTGTCAGATATCGGGTAAATGATTCCATTATCCTGACATTTGACGATTTCCTTCTTCACAGCCTCCATCATTGTAGGGTGTTTTTCGTCACCCCATTGAGATGAGAATACGCGCGTGCTTGTCAGGCGTACTACAGATTCCCCCTATGCCCAGAATAGGCAAGGTTTTATTGATTGTGGGGATCCGAATCTCTGGCAGCTGCGGACTAAGCTGCCGTTAATTACCCCTTGCCTTTGGAGCGAGAGAACCTCCGATTGACGGGTCAAACTGATCATGCGAACTCAATGTGCAGTGTTGTGTTTTGAAGGGGTTTTGGATATATCGGGGGTCCCGCAGAGTTTTTACGGGGGTCCTTCTATCCGGATAGCTGGCTGGGGGTCAAGAAGGCTAGCAGCCTCCTTGCGGGGTGCGGGGCAGTGCCCCGTTAGAAATTTTTTCTAACGGGGGAGGTATTTTTAGTATTGAGGAGTGTGTGTGTGTGAAAAAAAGAGAAAGAATAGCGTCCAATGGACGCGTGGGTGCCAGCGCCTCACGTGCCTAGCACGCGGGCGCAGGGCGCTTGGACGCTAGCGCCTCACGTGCTTGGCACATGGGCGCTAGGCGCTGGGCGCCCGCGCCCCACATGCTTGACACGCGGGCGCTAAGCGTCTGCAGGAAAATGGACTTTGTCCCTGCACTGGGAGCTGTGCTCTCGATTTGACTTCTGGAGTTAAACTCCTAAAAAGAGATTAATTTATGGAGTTGAACTCCAACAGATCTTGAATGGAGTTAAACTCCTAGAAATATTTAGAAATGATCAAAAGGGGCCCCTTTGTTTCTCTCCCCTTTGGCCCTGGATCTTCCCAAGATGGGAATTTTGAAGATGGGTTTCCTTCTTCTTCCTCTCGGTTGACCGGATCTTGGAAAAAGGGGGTGAGATTTTAAAATCTCCCCTTTTTGAGATCTGATGGAAGATTTGAGCTCCCCTTTGTGGGTTTTGTTGTGAAAAACTATTTAATTTTGGAAAAGGAAGAGTAAAACTCTTGATTTAATAGAAAAGGGGAAAAAGGTTTAGAACCTTGAGGAAGGAGGAGGCACACAAACCCTAGATTTTGAGGGAAATGAAAAGTTTTTTCTATTTCATTATCATGTTGCCTTATATAGGCTTACAAATTTACATATAGCCCCTTGGGCTTTACAAAATGGCATTTTCCCCATCCCATGCCTCATGTGCTCATTTCTTTTGCACATGAGCTATGGGCTTTACAAAAAATTGGCTTTATACCTATTTTCCTTACATTCATACATAAAAAATTATATCAAAATTATTTATTACATGATTTCATTTTGGTATGGGGGAGATTGGCCGCGGGGCTCGACTCGGGCATGGTCCCACTTGATCTGGGCTTGGGCCCGCTTGCTTGGGGTTTCTTTGACTTGGTCAACCAGGGTATAATTTTCGACCCCAACAAAGTGCCCCTCATCAATAAATGCACACCACACATCTGGGTCGTGTGCATGAAATTGATGAATCTTCTTCCACGTGGAGGCGACTTGATTTGGTTCCCGCTTTTTGGGAAGCTGGCACTGCCCTTTTTACGACATGGACGGTCGATGCCTGACGTGTCTCCGAGACGGAGTGCCGGTGGTTGACGTGTCCCCGAGGCGTAGTTTCTGTTTGACGTATCCCCGGCACGGAGTGTCTGGTTAAATTGATTCCAAGGCGGAGCATAATTGTCGTTGCTGCCTTTTTTGCGACTTGGACGGTCGGTGCTGCTCTTTTAGCGACGTGGACGGTCGATGCTGCCCTTTTAGCAACGTGGATAGTCGGTGCTGCCCTTTTAGCGATTTGGACGGTCGGTGCTGCCCTTTTAGCGACATGGACGGTCGGTTCTGCCTTTTTTGCGACTTGGATGGTCGATGCTGCCCTTTTAGTGACATGAACGGTCAGTGCTGCTCTTTTAGCGACGTGGACGGTCGGTGCTGCCATTTTAGCGACTTGGACGGTCGGTGCTGCCTTTTTGCGACGTGGACGGTCGGTGCTGCATTTTTTGCGACGTGGACGGTCGGTGCTGCCTTTTTGGCGATGTGGACGGTCGGTGCTGCCCTTTTTGCGATGTGGACGGTCGGTGCTCCCCTTTTAGTGACGTGGACGGTCGATTTTTTGATTTGACTTACTCCGCTTTCTGCGGTGTCGGGATTTGATTTGACTTGCTTCCGAAGTGGAGCTTGATTCTGCCAGGGAGGTTGTTGGTTGTTTTGCTGGATTGATATGATTTGGGTTGACATCAGTATCGCTACACTGGAATATGGTACCATGAGCGAATCATCATCTGCCATGAGAGGATTTGGGGATTTTGGTTTTGGTTTGGCATCAGCACCGCTTGCACTGGAATATGGTACCAGGAGCGAATTATCATTTGCCATGACGGGATTTCCTTCGTTCCCAGTTTAACGAATTAGGGGTCATCTATTTCCAGTTTAACGACTTAGGGGTCATCTGTTCCCAGTTTAAAGACTTAGGGGTCTTCTGTTCCTAGTTTAATGACTTAGAGGTCATCTGTTCCCAGTTTAAAGACTTAGGGGTCTACTGGATCGGAAGTTTGGAATTATGGGGTAGGGGCCGGTATTAGCGTTGCTAACACTAAAGCACAGGTGCCAGGAGCAATTCATCATTTGCCTTTACCCGTTGGGGAGCGATGGCTTAGTAGACAGGTTTAGGTCCCTATCACCTAAGGCTTTTCAATTTTATGAGCCGTAAGAGTCTCATAAAAGCATTTTCTCCCTACGAGTTGAAAGGATCCCGTATGTGTATTTTCTCCTTAGGAGTCGTGAGGACCCCCAAGTGTGTTTTTCCTTTGTGAGTCGTAAGGATCCCACGAAGGTATTTTCTTACGAGTCGAGAGGATCTCGTAAGTTTGTTCTCCTCATGTATCATGAGGACACATGAGTGGGTCTTCCCAAATAGAGCATAATTCCAAGAGCGGAGACCAGCCGCTGGAATGGTGGTTGCGGTAGGGCATTGGTGTGATGAGAATTATTTGAGCCCGTGGATTGTATACGGTAGTCAACTTAGGGATCAACCGTAGTGCTGGGAGAATTTTGCGAAATTGGATTTTGGTTGGCGTCTGCATCGCTGCACTGGAATATGGTAACAGGAGCGACTCATCATTCGCCGTTTTGGGATTTGGAATTTGGTTGGCGTCTGCATCACTACATTGGAATATGGTACCAGGAGTGACTCATTATTCGCCGTTTTGGGATTTGGAATTTGGTTGGCGTCTGCATCGCTACACTGGGATATGGTACCAGGAGCGACTCATCACTCGTCATTTTGGGATTTGGAATTTGGTTGGCGTCTGCATCGCTACACTGGAATATGGTACCGGGAGCGACTCATCATTTGCCGTTGGGAATTTAGGGATTTGGGATTTAGTTGGCCTCTGCATCGCTGCACTGGAATATGGTATCAGGAGCGACTCATCTTTCGCCATTTGTAAGGCTCTTTTTTACCGCAATTGCTCTACCATTTTAGCTTTTCTTATCGCATAGGTCGCGATTGTCCTTTCATTTCGGCTATTTATTCGCGGTTGTCCCATCATTTCGGCTTTATTTTCTTATTTATTTTACTCGCTGATTTTTAGTGCGAGTTGCCCCATCATTTCGGCTTTTTTTTCTTTTATTTACACATTTTTTTATTTACACACATTTTTTACATTCCCAGTTTAACGACTTACGGGTCGTTTGTTCCCAGTTTAACGACGTGGTGGTCAACTGTTTTCAGAGAAAGGCAGATGTCTGAGAGAATCAGTTTCATGAAGGACTTCAGTCTCCGTTTGTATGAAATTGGCTGTCGCTGCTTGACTGTTTGTTAACACGCCTTTAGATAGTTTGTTCAGACCAGAATATTGTATTATTCTATTCCCCATTCTTATTCTTTTTATAAATAAACAGGTGCTTTTGACGCATGTCTGCTACATGTTACAGGTTACAGGTTCTTGGATAGAAAACTGTGCAAACGATGTAAAGACGATGAAAATGTGGACTTTAACCAACAAACAGAGAATCTTGATCAAGCCTACATAAGGAACAATTCACAAACCAAGATTCAAGACATCGACTCAAAGAGAACGGTTAAAAGTCCAATGCAATTGTCCACTGGAGATCTGGAACCAATGTAGAAGCCAAATGGAGAAAAGAACAAAAGAATCAGGAAGCCCAAAAGGCCCAAATACAGCACACAAATTTTCAGCAAACGTTCTCTCTATTGGGCCGTGGAACCGCGGCCCAATCCCTACCCATGCCGCGGTTCCGCGGCCATTAAGAGCCTACAGTTAAAGGAAATTTTACCATAATTTAAATAGGCTCTGAATAAGTCTTTCTAGGGCTATTTTTGTAATTGTAGACATGCGGATCAAAATGTAACCTAGGGTTTCTATTTCCTATAAATAGAACTCTAAATCATTGTAATTTCTTATGCCTCCTTTTAATAAAAATTCAGAAATCCTTTTGGAGAGCATCGGTGTTTCTTTTCCTTTCAGAAATTCAGATCTGACAACCCTGCATGGATGATTGGAGGGATGCATCTGTAAGTAGATTTAATTTCTCGCCCTAGTTTAGATTTAAATTTTTTGCCTCAGGTAGATTTAATTTCATGCCCTAGGAATTTGTTTAGGGTTTAGCTTTGGGGAAGGATTTTGAGAGATGAGATCTTTCATCCCTTTCTTACCCACCAAATATTTACAATAGGACTCCATGCATACACGCACATACCGCGCCCTACGGCATCCTACCCTTCGAGGTAACGATGACACCGTAGTGTAAAGGACCGGTTGCGTGCGTTTTCCATGGAGGTTAGGGTAAGGATCTCTAAAGGAAGGACAAGAACCTAGAGGAAGGAACACCTTCCCGAATGGATCTAATCCCTTTTATTGGTAATTACCATAACTCCTCACAGATCTTCATTCGGGTATAGAAAGCGTTGAGATTTAATTGCATTTCCAAACCATCCCTAAACCTAACCCTAGCAAGAGTAGATCTAGATAATTAGTATAGAATAATTAGATTTTTAGGTTTAATAACCAATCCGAACACCATTCGGAATTAACTCGTTAGCGCGATTAGGAGATTCACAACATCCCTGTGGACCGACCCGTACTCACCGGCTAGCTACATGCGACGCCGTTCTTGATTGCGGTTACAAATATTTTTGATCCATCTTTTAGAAAGCGCAAGCAAGCTAAATCATTTCAATCAAATGGCGCCGTTGCCGGGGATGGCGTAGAACTTTCCTTTTCGCTATTTCGGGTTAATCATAAAATTTAAAAAAAATCATAAAAATCAAAAAAATCAAAAAAATATAAAAATATATATATTTTGTTATTTTTGGAAAGGGTACTGTGTTGTTTGAATCTTGCAGGATCTACACAAAGACGGATCTGGAAATTTCCAGAAGGCAAATCAGAAAAGGGTACATCAGAACAGAGGGAGAGTGCCTCAACAGAGCCGTACAATTTTTTTTCAGGACCCGATCCCGTAGAACAACCGCGGAACCGCGGCCTTGATGCGCCAAAAACCGCGGAACCGCGGCTGTTTGGACTATTCATCGAACAATTTTTGCACGGTTTGATTTCTAATTCTCCCCTCTGCAAATCCCCATATATCTTTTCTGGAAATTCCTGCATGATTCTGTGCGCTTTAAAAATATATTCCTCTCCAAAATAACAATCTTGTGCAGGATTTTTTGGGCCCCGCTTGAAATGAAATTAGATTGCAAGTAATATTTTGCTGTTGCATATCTTGTGTTGAAAATCTTTTTGCAAAAAATTTTTCCTAATAAAGAGAAAAAGGAGAAAAAAAAGAATAAGGAAAATTTTATTAGAAACTTGCAAAATTTTTGGCCTCAAATAGATCCTTGCACCAACCAACTTTCCTTCTTTCCCCTTCTTCTAACATGGGTACCCCACATAAGAAATCATTAGCCGAACTTTGGTATCCCGAACCTAATTTTGCGTCGTATGTCAATTTGTTCGGTCAATTTAAAGACGATCCTTCCTTGCCAAAAATATCTTTGAAAGATCAAATAAAGGCGTCTAGGAGAAATAGTTTGACTTTTCAACCCATTTTGTGTCAACCAAGTCAACCTTTACCACCTTCGTATGTTGATACTACTTTTTCAAGTCCTACTGTAACTCCTAAACCGATGTCCATTGCTGAGCACATTGCTCAATCTCGCAGCCGATCTTTCACCCCTCTCCACACATCTAGTTCTAGGGATCCGCACGATTATTCATCCTTTTATCCATATGTTGACCCTACGCCTGTCCAACTACCCACTTCCTACCAGTCCTACCCGACTTTCCCACCTTCACTAGACATTGATTCTACACAGCCTGTTGGGAGTTTTGCATATCCACACAATTTCGAATCTTTTCCCGAAACCCCCTTACTATCCAAGTCTAGTTTGGAAGAGTCGTTGGAGGCGTATATCGCAGCAACAAACAAAATGGTTAGGAATGTGGAAGCGTCCGTGGCCGCCCTTATGCAATCTAGTGAACCGGTAGCTAGTTTCCCGCTAGCTCAAAATTTTTTAATATATAAGGAGGCGGTTGGACAGAGTGAGAATGAGAGAGGATTTTCAAATCAAACCTACCCTTACCCAATTGAAGCCCACAACTCCTGTTTTCCATCGATTGTTCCAAATGATTCACCAGTTGAAAATAAAAATGAGTAGTGTGATTTTGTAGTGCTTGATTTGCCAAATTGTGAGGAACCCCTTTCGAGTGAAACCGCACCTAATCCTTTTGACTTTTACACCTCCCATCTAGAACCTAAATCGATAGATATCCATGCTTTTGATGAGGTGTCCAAGAAAATTGATTTTCACTTGATTGAGGATATAGACGCCGGGAATATTTCGGATGATGATTGAGATTTTATGTTCAAATCATCATCCCGAGTTATTAAATGTTTCTCCCGAACTTCATATGCGTCTAAATTTTGATGACAATGGCATGGATGAGTTAAATATTGAGAATAGTATTGAGAAGAGTCTTGAGGATCATATTGAGGTTGAATCATTTTTGTTTGATGTGTCTGATTTTCCAATTCAGCCTCCTGAACCTTTAACTGTTATATCACCCTCCCTCCTTCCTATTGTTCCGACCGTGCAAGTGACCGTTACGCTTACATCTCAAATACCAAGTTCGGCGTACCCATGTTTTCTTGCGAATCTTGAGAGATTTGACCCCATTTTCCGACGGGTTGATAGGTTAGCGCAATCGCTTATAACATATCGATCATCACATATTGCGCTAATTTATTCACTCGATTTACACACTCAAGTTCGCGCGACACTTCTTTCTCCTTTCCGCCCTTCTTCTCCCCCACCGAGACCATATTCTACCATTCTTCTTTCCACACGGTCTCGCGTGTTTCTCATTTTCTTGCACCAACTATACCACTACCACGATAAGATCTTTAAATGGTTGGTGCTAACCTTTAGCTTGCGTAAGGCCAAGCTTAAGTTTGGGGGGAACCTGTGTATATATGTATATATACTTTTTGTTTTCTTTTTCTATAAATTAAAAAAATAAAAAAAATTTCAAAACATTAAATAAAAAAAAATTATAAATAAATAAACAGGGGAGTACCGACATTTTTGACCCTCTTGGTTTAGCATGACAGTGAGGACACTGTCAAGTTCAAGTTTGGGGGTATGCTCGGTACGTCTTCTTCCTTCGCATTCATTTGTACATATTTTTGCATTTGCATACTTATTTGAAAACCCATAAAAATTGAAAATTTTCAAAAATTATAAAAATTATTGTATTCAATATTGGCTAATTGACTTGAGTTTGACAAATAGGTTAACTGGCTAGGAACAACTAGATCTTAGACTTAGTGAATTAAGAACCCTAAAAATAACCTTCTTTAAAGTTTAACGGTAGAAAGTATATGCCTTGTAGTTTATTTAGAAATAGGCAAATTTTGGGTTCACTTCTTGGGCTAAGTCAAAATGAGGGAAAAATATTGAAGCTTTTATTAGAGTATAAGTTTGAAAAATAGTTTCTAGCTTAAGTCTAGATTCTGAAAATGTATACCCTATAAATTGCACTATCACGCACCTTGAAACTTGGAATAGTAGAAGAGACCTAGAAATGCTCTTGTCTAATGTCCTTAGTACGAAGAAAATAAAAGAAAAAAAAGTGTGAATAAAGAATAAAAAAAAATGGACACTGGTTTTTGTGATTACTTAAGGCTGCAAAAATAAAAAAATATTTAGCAAGGGTGCTTCATCACCTAGTGCCTTAGACCAACTGGTTTGGGAGTCACTGCTTAAGCCTTGGGTGTTGCAAGACTAGGAATTATGCTTTAAAGTGCAAACACATCTTGTAATCGGTTGTTGGTACCTCAAGAACTATTAACGGTCGCATGAAGGATGTGTATGCTAAATTCAATTAGAAATTCACCTACTAATAAGTACTTTGGACAACGGACAAGGGTATGATTGCTTGATTTGAATTTCCAAGCGTAGGGGTGATTTATACACACACGTGGGGATATATGATTAGAGTTTAGATAAGAAAAAGGAATGAAGAATAGAACTTGTATCTTTAGTAGAGTTGATAGAAATTCCTAAGTGGAGATGGATCCTTAGAAGGAAAACTTAAGAGATGCCGAAAGCTAAATAAGTCTATAGAACATATATAATCTTAAGTTAGATGATGAGGAAGTGTGAAGAATGTGGGTGGATAATTTACGGGTAAAAGATAATAGAATTCCTTATTAGAAAACCTTATTGGAGAACAAAAGTTAATAGGCCGAGTTGATAGGATTTTGTGGGTGTAATCCGCTGAAAACCCTCAGGAGACAACACTCCTCCTACTAGGGACACGTAGAGGTTTAACGGCTTGTTGCACGTGCTCAGTGCAATCGCGTTTCCCTGCGAAAGTGCGGTTAGGATTTTAGTGAATAAAAATAAGTTTGCTCGAGGACGAGCAAAAGATAAGTTTGGGGGTATTTGTTCAGACCAGAATATTGTATTATTCTATTCCCCATTCTTATTCTTTTTATAAATAAACAGGTGCTTTTGACGCATGTCTGCTACATGTTACAGGTTACAGGTTCTTGGACAGAAAACAGTGCAAACGATGTAAAGACGATGAAAATGTGGACTTTAACCAACAAACAGAGAATCTTGATCAAGCCTACATAAGGAACAATTCACAAACCAAGATTCAAGATATCGACTCAAAGCGCACGGTTAAAACTCCAATGCAATTGTCCACTGGAGATCTGGAACCAATGTAGAAGCCAAATGGAGAAAAGAACAAAAGAATCAGGAAGCCCAAAAGGCCCAAATACAGCACACAAATTTTCAGCAAACGTTCTCTCTATTAAGCCGCGGAACCGCGGCCCAATCCCTACCCATGCCGCGGTTCCGCGGCCATTAAGAGCCTACAGTTAAAGGAAATTTTACCATAATTTAAATAGGCTCTGAATAAGTCTTCCTAGGGCTATTTTTGTAATTGTAGACATGTGGATCAAAATGTAACCTAGGGTTTCTATTTCCTATAAATAGAACTCTAAATCATTGTAATTTCTTATGCCTCCTTTTAATAAAAAATCAGAAATCCTTTTGGAGAGCATCGGTGTTTCTTTTCCTTTCAGAAATTCAGATCTGACAACCCTGCATGGATGATTGGAGGGATGCATCTGTAAGTAGATTTAATTTCTCGCCCTAGTTTAGATTTAAATTCTTTGCCCTAGGTAGATTTAATTTCATGCCCTAGGAACTTGTTTAGGGTTTAGCTTTGGGGAAGGATTTTGAGAGATGAGATCTCTCATCCCTTTCTTACCCACCAAATATTTACAATAGGACTCCATGCATACACGCACATACCGCGCCCTACGGCATCCTACCCTTCGAGGTAACGATGACACCGTAGTGTAAAGGACCAGTTGCGCTCGTTTTCCATGGAGGTTAGGGTAAGGATCTCTAAAGGAAGGATAAGAACCTAGAGGAAGGAACACCTTCCCGAATGGATCTAATCCCCTTTATTGGTAATTACCATAACTCCTCACAGATCTTCATTCGGGTATAGAAAGCGTTGAGATTTAATTGCATTTCTAAACCATCCCTAAACCTAACCCTAGCAAGAGTAGATCTAGATAATTAGTATAGAATAGTTAGATTTTTAGGTTTAATAACCAATCCGAACACCCTTCGGAATTAACTCGTTAGCGCGATTAGGAGATTCACAACATCCCTGTGGACCAACCCGTACTCACCGGCTAGCTACATGCGACGCCGTTCTTGATTGCGGTTACAAATATTTTTGATCTATCTTTTAGAAAGCGCAAGCACGCTAAATCATTTCAATCATAGTTCTATCTCTCCTTCCTTGTATTGTTTTTCGACCCAATCTTTTAAGACGAAGTAGTCGTCAATAGCATGACTTATCACTCTGTGATAGGGGCAATATTTAAGGTCGTCGGTCATATTCGCTTCTTGCATTTTTTTTCTTGTAGACCGTTTCTTAGGGCGTCTTTGAATATTTTACAGACTTTATCCCTTCTGAAGGAATAGATCTTATCCAGCTTCTCTTTCAGTAGAGATTCTTCTTCCTCTCCGAACACTGGCTTCCGAGGATGGTTGGCATTAAGCTTGCTCATCCCTCGCTTATTTCGGTTAGCTAAAGTGTTAAAAGATTCAGCACCGTCAGAATTTCCTTCTTTGCGATTATCGTCCTTTCAGTTTCTCCAGGACCTATTGTTATTTTTAGAATCAGAGGAATACTCCTGCTTTGAGCGCTCCAACATCTGGACTTTCCCGGTTAGCTTTTGAAATGTTTTGAGTCCCACGGTGCATAGAAACGGGGCCATCCAATTGTTGAGATTTCCGATGAGGAGGCTAACAGATTGGTCCTGCTTTATTGGCGGTTCACATTTAACGGAGAGATTGCGCCATCGGGTTATAAAATCCATGCTGCTTTCGTTGTTCTTTGGCTTGGTCCTTACGAGGTAGGCAATGGTGATCGTATCGCTGACACTCATGAACCTTTGTCCGAACAAAGATTCCATTTGGACGAAAGTAGTAACGGAGCCATTCGATATGCTCGCGTACTAGTCGAAAGCGACATCGGTCAGGCTATTAACAAACTGGCGGAGGAGAAGCACATCATTGCCCCCAGTATTCCCGCATGAGGCTTTAAAGTGGGCGATGTGCTGATTCGCATTTCCCGTCCCATCAAATCTTCCGAACTTGGGGATGACATAGCCACTAGAAAATTCTACCAGATCATACTGAGCAGGATATGGTTTCCCTCTACCGCTAACATCTTTTTGCGCTTCGGCTTTGGCTACCAATGTTTTGACTTTGTTGGCAACCAAATCCATGATTTGATCTTGAATTAGCGGGCTACTGTTATCGGTAGCCAAGACATTTCCTAAGATAGGATGCGACTGACTTTCATGCGGTCTGCCCACCTTTGGATTTGAGGGAATAGGCGTTGGCTGCCTCAGGACACCGTTACTCGGTTCATGAGCAGAACCCTACGCTTGATTTGACGGCTGAGAGGCAACTTGGGCTGTGAGCTGCATCATAACATTCGTCAAGTAGTCAATCTTGGAGTAAACTTTGGCCATCTCCTTGTCTTTACTTCTGAGCCGTTTCCGAAGCTCTTGTAGAAGTTGCTTCTCTGCGTTCTTGGGACGGAAAATTGGTTCATCTTTGCTTTCCGAGCCTGACTCCTCATGAACCGAGGGATTTCTCTTCCTATCAGCCTCACTGGGAGGATTTTCATCACCCTCCGGAGGATGCTGGTCTTGGGAAGTGACAGCTACATTCACACCAGATTGGATTTGAGATGTGGTGGCCCCGTCCTTGCTCTTGTTGCGCGTGCCCACCATATAGACAGTGTGGACCACACATCCAGCTATCTCTTTATCTTTGGCGGGGTAACCTTGTTCTTCGAATCTCCTGAAGTTCAGCCTAGCAGGAGACCTAGCCTTTTTGTTGGCTTTGTATCTGAGCCTTTTCTGTCTTAGCTTCTCGATTTTGAGGGCTTGGCGGGCATCCTTTATCCAGAAAGCCATTGTGAGTCGATTGGCAGGGAGTTTAGAGAATATACCCGATCGAGCAGTTGTTAGGGGCATCGCCGGAGCTTTCTCGAGACGCCTTGTTGCTTTGTTGGTGTTACTGGACTTGCCCCCAGCTGGAGCCAAGGAAAGTCATTCAAACACCGACTTGCGTTTGGGTAGTGGTGCCCTCGAGATCACCACATTTGGCCTCTTGCCTTTCGAGGCCGGTTTGTCTGTTACCGGAGCATGAGGAGCTAAGATGGCGTTAGCTGACATGAATAGAATAGAGCCAAATGGTAGCGGAGGCTCCTCCCATTGTCGCCCGAGACTGGCCGGGAGGACCGTCCTGGTGTCCATCTTCATCGTGTAGGAGACGGGAGCTGTGTCGAGAGCTGAGCTGATCCTTAGAGACATTTTGTTGCGTCCGGAGATTGCAATTTAAAATTTGTTAACCTGCACAAAGAAGCATGATTTCAGTATAGGCAATCAATATGTATATTGCTTGAGTTCGCATGAACGTTTAACCCGAAATATGGGAGGAGAGATCGGTTCCACCAGGCGTGCCAGAATTTGTAGGGTGTTTTTTGTCACCCTATTGAAATGGAAATACAGGCGCGCTTGTCAGGCGTACTACAGATTCCCCCTGCTCAGAATAGGCGGGGGTTTATTGATTGTGGGGATCCAAATCTCCAGCATCCGCGAACTAAGCTGCCGTTAATTACCCCTTGCCTTTGGAGCGAGGGAACCTTCGATTGACGGGTCAAAATGGTCATGCGAACTCAATGTGCAGTGTTGTGTTTTGAAGCGGTTTTGGATATATCAGGGGCTCCGCAGAGTTTTTACGGGGGTCCCGCTATCCGGATAGCGCGCTGGGGGTTAAGGAGGCTAGCAGCCCCCTTACGGGGTGCGGGGCAGTGCCCCGTTAGAAATTTTTCTAACGGGGGAAGTATTTTTAGTGTTGTGGAGTGTGTGTATGAAAAAAGAAAGAATAGCGTTTAAAGGACACGTGGGTGCCAGCACTTAATGTGCCTAGCACGCGGGCGCTGGGCGTCGGTGCTTCACGTGCTTGGCATGTGGACGCTAGGCACCAGCGCCCCACGTGCTTGGTACGTGGGCACTGGGTATCAGCAGGAAAATGGACTTTGTCCCTGCACTGGGAGCCATGCTCCCGATTTGACTTCTGGAGTTAAAATCCTAAATAGAGATTAGTTTATGGAGTTGAACTCCAACAGATCTTGAATGGAGTTAAACTCCTAGAAATCTTTAGAAATGATAAAAGGGCCCCCCTTTGTTTCTTTCCCCTTTGGCCCTGGATCTCCCAAGATGGGATTTTTGAAGACGGGTCACCTTCTTCTTCCTCTCGGTTGATCGGATACCCAACATCTCAAAAAGTCTATCGAACTGTGCTTGAGGAAGGGCCCTGGTGAATGGATCCATAGTGTTTTCTTTTGTGTCCACTCTCCGTACCTCGATCTCCCAGCGATCAATGGTCTCCCTGATCAGGTGATACCGCCTAAAGATATGCCTGGATTTCTGATGGGACCGTGGTTCTCTTGCAAAATCCATAGCTCCATTTTTGTCGCAGTACACAGGTATTGGGTTAACAATGGATGGAACCACCTGAAGTTCAGTAATGAACTTCTTAATCCAGACGGCTTCTTTTGCGGCATCGTTGGCAGCAATGTATTCAGCCTCCATTGTCGAGTCTGTGACGGTGTCCTGTTTGGAGCTCTTCCAACAGACCGCCCCTCTATTGAGGGTAAACACAAAACCTGAGATAGACTTGTTGTCATCCTTGTCAATCTGGAAGCTCGAATCGGTAAAAGACTCCACCTGGAGGTCCCCATTACCGAATACTAGGAACAGTTCTTTAGTCCTTCTCAGGTACTTCAGAATGTTCTTAACAGCTGTCCAATGGTTCACACCTGGGTTAGACTGATACCGGCTCACCACGCTAAGCGCGTAAGCTACATCTGGTCAGGTACATAGCATCACATACATTATAGATCCTACCGCCAAAGCGTAGGGTATAATGCTTATGTGAACCCTCACCTCATCAGTCTTGGGAGACATCTCTTTGGAGAGGGTGATTCCATGCAATGCGGGTATGTTACCGCACTTGGAATCTTCCATACTAAATCACATTAATACGGTTTCTATGTATCTAGACTGTGAAAGTCCCAGTAATCTCTTGGATCTATCTTTGTAGATCTTAATCCCCGGAATGTACAAGGCATCACCCAGATCCTTCATTGAGAACCTTTGTGACAAGAACAACTTGACCAATTGTAGCATAGGAATATCATTTCCTATCAAAAGAATGTCATCCACGTACAATACTAGGAATATGACAGTTCGGCCTACAATCTTCTTATATATACAAGGCTCATCCTCGTTCTTGATGAAGTCAAATCCCTTGACCGTTTCATCAAAACAGATGTTCCAGCTCCGCGATACCTTCTTTAATCCATAAATGGATTTAAGCAACTTTCACACCTTCCCGCTGCTCCCATTGTCTACAAAACCTTCCGGCTAATCCATATAAACGCACTTTTCTAAACTTCCGTTTAGAAAAACCGTTTTTATGTCCATCTGCCAGATCTCATAGTTATGAAAGGCACAATGGCAAGTAGGTGTAGGGTTCTTAGGCACACTCAAGAGGTTCCACAAGGCATCAACCATGCCAAAATCAAATTTTTATGTGCCTAACAACTTTATGCAAGATCGTTAACTAGAGGTAAAGGCGAAAAGCAAGCAAGCAAACTACTTTGCTACAAAGTGAAACGGATTACAACCTTTGTAGATCCGGTCCTCCACTTTTTTAGCTCCGTGATGACGTCCCTCCGCTGCGATCATCGGGATCCCAGACTCTAGCGATGGTTTCGTCGGAGAAATGATCGGGCTAGGTCGTTGACTTCGATGCCGAAGATGATTTACGTCGAGGCGACTCAAACTCAAGCTCCATCTTCACTAAGTCATAAAACTTGTGAAGAAAACACCCTATACAACATGACAAGTGGTAGAGGATAAAGAAATAGGAAGTGGGTTCACCTTGGATTTGGATTTCTCACTTGGATTCATCACTTGGAATTTTCTAGCAATGGTTTCTTCTCTTCATGTTGAAGAAGAAGAAGAAAGAAAAGAATGAATGAATTATCTAATTAGAAAATTCAAGTGATGCTTATCATTTAGCAACCATGGGTGAGTGTAACTAATGTAGAGAATAAACTAGGGTTTAGGTAAATGGTTAGGTTAAGGATAAAACAAAATAGTAGACTTTTTCAAAGATGCATGAAGCATCATGAAGCTTCTTGCATAAAACAAAGAAAGCCACTACCATTTTATTTTTGCCAAAAATGAATAAAGAAAATGAATAAGTAAATCAAACCCTAACCATTAACCTAATCATGGTTTAAAGCATACACACACCCAAGTTTGCATGTATCATCAAACATGATACAAACAAGTGCACAAAAATATATCATATATACAATGTGCACAATCTACTGAGAAAATAATCTTAAGTGAACCAATACTAGTTAATGTAAAGTAATATATCAAATATATATAATTATACATTAAATCATTAAATCAACACTTGATTTAATGATCCGGTCATACTGCATATAACCGACTAATATCAAGTGTATCAATGTATCGAATCAACACTTGATTCGGTAACCCAGCTATATCTCATATAACCGTCCAATGATACAAATCGCGAGAATAGAATACAATAACACATACTGGTATTATTCTCGGTCCCGCACATATCTCATATGCGCTCCTATCTCGTTTCGCTTGAGCCAGGAAGCCTCTGTGTAGGACTCTAAAGACTCGTCAATACGCCGGCAGTAGATGATGATCATATCAAACACCCACAAGCCGCAAGCGGTCTGCTAAACGTAATGGCCACCCGGGTATTGAGCGATCAGAAGATCAACAAGCAAGCCCGCTCACACTCCTGTGAATCCAACCAGTAACACTTACCGTACAGTCCGGTCTCGTCGTCTAATATGTCGCATATCTTGCCTAGGGGTGGTAAACGTCAGACCCCAATAGCTCGATAAGTCGTGTCGATATGAGGTCTATAACAGTTCGAGAAACTACTGGTAACACTTACCAGTAAATCTCAGCAACCTTGGCCAGGGATTTCTGGTTATAGCCAATCGAACACAGCGCAACATCAACTCCCTATACCGGGAGAGACAAATCCCCTCCTATCGCTCATTGCCTCTATGTGATTCAGGACTGTACCCAAAAACCATCATTTTGCACGCCCTCTTGGATGTGGTAAGGTGGAAATCAAAGCACAGTGGGAATCACACAAGACTCTATGACGATCTCGGGTCAACAGACTAACCTGTACCAGTGTCACCAGAGAACTGCCATCTGACGTGAGGTATAATACCAACTGGGAGTTCTCGGCGAGTCCGTCCAGTGTACCCATTCTCCACTGAGCACCCGTATATTATCTCTGATGTCAAACAGCAATGGATATGGGATCATCCATCGCCCATCTGTATGGGTCGAGAAGGTATACGCTAGTCTACTCTGGTATATCGATGCCCCGTCTCGATACATCCACGACTAGGGACCTTGAAGGATGTACTTATGGACTACCATGTCCCCACTAGTATGATCCACATCATAGTCCAGGTAGTCAAGTACATATCCTAAGGGCTTTACGAACATGTAACAGAGAGACAGAAAGTATACATGTTAAGATAAAGAGCAACCAGATAGTGTACTATCATGTCGAGCAAGAAAGTCTTACCTATATATGTCCCAGCATCCACTACAATAAACATCCTATGTATAGTAATGGCCTCTAGGGCATACATATAACTAACAATCTCCAACTTGCACTAGGGCCATCTGATAGCAGTGGTTGTAGTATCTCATACTCAACCATCCCATAAAAGTCTCTCTCTGGGAAAAGGCCTTTGTGAGTGGATCCGCCGTGTTGTCCTCTGAGTCTACTCTCCTTACCTCGATCACCCTAGAGATCAACCATCTCTATGATCATGTGACACTGCCTTGGAATATGTCTGGATCACTGATGGGACGGACGTTCCTTGGCATAAGTCACAACTCCATTGTCACACAATGGGAGGAACTAAGTTCATCTCATGAACTAATATACACCCAGACAGCCTCTTTGGTAGCATCTTTAATAGCGATGTATCCAGCCTTTATCGTCTAGTAAGCCACGGCATCTAGCTTGGAACTCTTCCAACATACCGTCCCTCCACTGAGGGTATAGACAATGCCTGTGACTGACATTCAGTCGTCTTTATCACACTGGAACTTTTCCAGTGATTCTCCCCAGGATCGATTGATACCATCTCACTACAATTAGTGAGTATCCTAACATCCAATTAGATCTATCTCATAGATCCAAAACCTAGGATTTAGTAGGTATCACTTTGATCTTATACGGAGAATCATTGTGATAAGCGGAGATTGACCGAGCGTAGCATAGGAAACTCCTTTCCTATCAAGAGTATGCCATCCACGTACTCTACGAGGATCATTACCATACTCCCTACTATCTTTTTGTATATACAAGGTTCATCTACCATTTTGATGAAGTCAAACTCTTTGACTACCACATCAAAACAGATGTTCCAACTCCGCGATGCCTACTTTATCCTATAAAGCAACTTGTACACGTTTCCGCTGCTCCCACTGTCGACGAAGCCCTTTGACTGTGTACTTATAGACACTCTCTTCTAAAACATCATTTAGAAAAGCTGTCATGACACCCAACCACCAGATATCGTAGTTTTGGTATGTAGCCGTGGCAAGTAGGATGTGGAAGGACTTAAGCATAGCCACATAGAAAAGGTTTCACCATAATTCATATCTGGTCAATGATGCAAACCTTTAACAAGTCTATCTTTGAAAGTCTCAACTTTTCCATGTACACCAAGTAATCTTCTCAAGATATACTTTCTCCTGATGGGGATTTAACCCTTCAGATAAAGCAACTAAAGTCCATACTTTGTTGGTGTACATGGATTCCATCTCAGACCGCTAAGCATCCAGCCATTCTTACAGAGTCCCCACTCTTGATGGCCTGCTCGAAACTAGTTGGGTCATCATCTCATGATGCAATCCTCGCTCCCACTATCATCGAGAAACCGAAGTATCTCTTAGGCGGATGAGGAACCCTTCCAGATCGGCGGAGAGGCTGAGGTTCGTCGGAGACTATCGAATCCTTTGGTTCTATCAAATCATCAGCTGCAGTTTGTATAGCTGGAACCTTTCCAGTTCTACATAACATACCTTGCCTCGAGTTTGTCCAGATTTTTGCTTTTAGACATAGGCCGGACAGCCCCAAATCTTAACTAACTTAAGATATGGGCTCTTCCCTTTCCATATCACATATGAAGTGGTAGGCATCTGATTTGATTGAAACCCTATTCAATAGGTATGCAGCTTCTCAATTGCACAATCCCCAAAAGGAAACAGGAAACTCAGTAGTACTCATCATAGAGCACACCTTATCATATAGGGTGTGATTGCTCCGCCCCGATATACCAACGTGCTGTGGTGTATACGGAGGAGTAATGCTGAGAAAGAATCTCATTCTCCTTTAGAATAATCCAGGAATTCCGTGCTCAAGTATTCTCCTCCCTGATCACATCAAAGGACATAATACTTATACCCGTATTTTGGTTCTCTACTTCTAACTTATATTCTGTGAATATCTCAAAAGGTTCGAACTTGTGTTTCAACAGGAACATATGTCTGAATCTTGAGAGATCATCAGAGAATGTAATGAAGTACAAAGAACCAGTCTTGGCATGTGTAGACAGGGGACCTTTCATACATCAGCATGTATCAATCCCAAAAGTTCACTGGCTCTTTCTCTGTTTCAAATAAACAGAGCTGTGGTCATCTTATCTTTGTGACATGGCCGGCAAGTTTCACCAGATGTAAATTCAAACAGATTTAAATATGCATCTAAGTGTAACTTAGCTAGTCGGGTCGCATTGATATGACTTAGTCTACAATGCCTCAAGAAGGATCCGTTCATTTCTGAACTCTTCCTCTTGTGTGTGTTCTGTATACTAAGAACTGTAGTTTGATTTAGAACGTCAATGCTTTTAGATAAAGTGCCTGAACCGATCAACTTTTGATATAGGAAATGTTCAAAACATTATCCAACAATACAAAATTTTATCATTTCTTTACTAATAAAGAGACTGATATGATTTTGTATATCAGGTTTGGTATCTAATAACATTCGTTCAGAATCAATGTATTGGTAATACAGGGTGACAGTGACCAACAGACTTGGCTGCAACGCTTACACCGTTTTCTGTCTCATGAAACTTATCACCCGTTCTCAGTTCTCTACCTATCTTTAGCCCATATAACAGATTACATATGCGGGATCCTGATCTGGTATCATATACCCAGGACGTAAAGGACACTGAGAAACAGTTCTTTATAATGAACACACCCGAAGGAGATGCATCATATGCACTTTCTTCGTTTGGGTGGCACAGGAATTCTGGTAATCCCCTATTTCCTGCTCTGTCTTATAACAATTATAACTTGGAGCGGGACCAACGTTCCCCAGCTCAGTATAACAAGCGGGTTCGGTCAATATATCCGTATTATTATCTTGATTAAGGCGTGATATGGTCGCTACCTGGAGAGAGAGAGAATAAAACACTCAGCGTATGCTCTTGTAAGATCAGATTGGTTATTATTTTATCTAATCAGGATGGCTCCCACTGTTTTTATCAAATCTTCCTTCAAACCCTAAAAGGAAAGACTAGCCGGGATTAATTACACGCTACAAGTTCGCCAATCTTTCAGCCAGGCCAGTGTCGGTACTTTGAGGGAGGTGCCCCGTGCTTTCGCACGGACCTAATTAATGTAAACCTCGTTTTCCCAGAGGTGTAACCCCGTTAACACCTTTCTAGACACCTACTTGATCGGCTAATTGTAATGTGTAAAACTCTCCCAGGAGTAACTCTTACTCGCAGCGGGTATCGGGATCTAACTATCTCATAGAAGGTATGCAATCTCATTGCAAATTTCAACACTTGAAATTCCCGATAATTTTGCCCCTAGCACCCTATGACCTTGACGGAGGTCAACAAACTATAGGCTACTAGTCAAGTTCAATCCGTCATTTCTTGATTGAATCAAACCCACCCGCACGACCCTTGACGAAGGTCAACAAGGTCGCACGACTACCCTAATCCAATTTGCATCATATGCATAAGCAGATAAATACTAGTTAGCTACCGCACACTACGTCTTGACGGAGGTCAAAACGTAGCACGAATACTAAGTAGGACTTATCTGAAATGACGGAGGGCTACGACAGGTTTTTCTGAAAACCTATTGCGTAATGAACTTGATATCGTTGTAGAATCAAATATTTTTTTTTGAAATGGAATGTTTTTGAGGCTTTTCTAGTTCTGCTAAAAGGGTCACTCCCGGTGAAGGGATCGTCGGCCCTTTCCTCGTCGAATGAGGTGCGGGATATATCATATATATCACTGTGCAAAGCAGAAACTATAGAAGCAATCAAAAGACAAACCGAGTGTGTAGCATCTGCCAGTTATTTCTAAAGGGATCACTCCCGGTGAAGAGATCTCGGCCCTTTCCTTATCGAATAAGGTGCAGGATGTTCTACAAGGAACACTGCGATGCAAAGCAAGAACTGTAGCTGCTTGTTTTTGAAAATTCGATTCCACAACATCTTTAGGTTTCTTTTCTTTCATTAATCATATTAATGAAGTCCCATCATTTAAGTCACCTAAACATCACAGATAAATACGACGTACACTTATGCCATCCGCATTCGCCTCGATGTCCCGTCTGCACCGTTAGGTTAGGTAACTAACGCCAGAGCGAGGCAGGGCTAGCGCGGGTGTAAAATATAAGCAACGTCTATATAATATATCATATATACTATATATAATATCTATCTGAACATATCACATGATCACATCACAGATAACGCAGCAGAAAATATCATATGAAATATTAGATATTCTAGGACGTCCGTGTTTTATTTTGAGCCTGAATAAAACACGGATTCCACGGTCGTGACGAATAGCCAATCCCACACCCCTAGACCCCTACGAGAGCGGCAAGCAACCCTACCAATTCTAGAGTTAGGAGACCCGGACTCGACTCCTCGAGTTGGTCTCCCACTGGACCCTAGAACCCGGTTACTTGTGCTCCCCTCCTTGGGTCTATCCTAGTGCAGAAAAGTAAATAATATACATCAACGGTGACATCTTCCGCAACCTGGAAGTGCCCCAATAAAAGAATATTACATACAAGTTTTTACATGAATGAAAATGAAAAACACTCATCTCACATAAAAAAAACCCCGGCTATTCAAACACGACGATCCAATACAACATATCCAGCAACACATAACATCACATGTCATCAACGTAAGTAAATATGCCCATCCCAATTTGTTGACATATAGCAACGAAACCGGCGATATCATATATTACACTTACGGTCACAGAAAAGAAAGTGTAAAACTACAACAATTGGAATCCGCAACATCTTTAGACATCGCATGCCTAACCAAATGAATTCCTTAGACATCGCATGCCTAACAATTATAAACCCCGCATTTTAGTCTCATTATCGAAAACTCTTTTCAATATCAAGTCGGGCAATTCAACAGGATTCCCGACATTCTGATCGAATGCTCGTCGCAAACTTTAGTAGGCGGCCGCACCCCCGATACCGTCGACGAAGTGCACCAAGGCGGAATACCGCTACCGCGAGTACCCGAACGGATGCTTTCGGCGACGGGGTTCTCCTACAGTCACTTAGTCGGGGTTAAGGGGTGTAGCTGTCTATTAAGTTTACCGGCGAGTATTCGTGTACGCAACGTGATTGCGATGGAGTTTTGATCACATCAAAATCCCATGGCAACCGATCAAGTGAGACTAAACTGCTATGTTTATAACATCCATTCAGTTATCTCATAACTACTTGTGAATTCCAAATATTGTATCACATTACAGATAAATAGAAAACGTTAAATTTTCCGATCGAACAATCAAACACCCAAGTTTTCCTGAAAAGCTCAACACTTGAAATAAGTTTAAAAACATCCATTTCGTGCCACAGTACCAACGGTCCAGCCGTAGAAGGGTCAAGCCAACGCCTCACATGTGGCACGCCATACTGTCCCAAACCCTAAGGTTCAAAGGGCAGTTCAAGACGGTCACATAATCGAGTTAAGGTTTGTTGTCTTCTAGAGGGTCCATCACGTTACTTGCACTACTTAGACGTTTTCAAACTACGGAAAAATCCAACACTTGGAAATTTCCCGAGAGGGGAAAAAGTGGGTATTTATATCCGGTCGAACTTTTTAACATATTCTAAAATTACCCGGAAAACACATAGACAAAAATAAACAATCCGATCGAATCATCGAGTCCCCAATACACCCTAGATAACTCAACTCTTGAGTGTAATTTAAAAATTCCCAGAAAACACAGGAATTTCAGTTGGACATTACTGTGCAGAGCACATGACAAGAGTCACATTTATGGCCGCGGAACCGCCGTGAAAGCCAGGGTGGCGCCGCGGTTCCGCGGCTCATTAGCCGACTTAGGAGCACGTGCTCCACAGTAACTCCTATAATTACCTGTTGTATTTTTTGGATATTTTTAATTAGGAAAAATGCACAGTTTCAGAAAATGTACAGAAAGGGGTGAAATTTAGGGTTTCGGGTTCGATCGGATTTCTAACTTCGTCTACACTTCGCCTAAAGCTCTAGCTAGGCTCTGATACCACTGTAGGGTTCCTAGGCACACTCAAGTGGTTCCACAAGGTATCAACCATGCCAAAATCAAATTTTTATGTGCCTAACAACTCTATGCAAGATCGTTAACTAGAGGTAAAGGCGAAAAGCAAGCAAGTAAACTACTTTGCTACAAAGTGAAACGGATTACAACCTTTGTAGATCCGATCCTCCACTTCTTTAGCTCCGTGATGACGTCCCTCCGCTGCGATCATCGGGATCCCGGACTCTAGCGATGGTTTCGTCGGAGAAATGATCGAGCTAGGTCGTTGACTTCGATGCTGAAGATGATCTACGTCGAGGCGACTCAAACTCAAGCTCCATCTTCACTAGGTCATAAAACTTGTGAAGAAAACACCCTATACAACATGGCAAGTGGTAGAGGATGAAGAAATAGGAAGTGGGTTCACTTTGGATTTGGATTACTCACTTGGATTCATCTCTTGGAATTTTCTAGCAATGGTTTCTTCTCTTCATGTTGAAGAAG
Source organism: Agapanthus africanus (assembly GCA_030015575.1). NCBI lineage: Eukaryota > Viridiplantae > Streptophyta > Magnoliopsida > Asparagales > Amaryllidaceae > Agapanthus > Agapanthus africanus. Next base: position 521,359,863 of record JASDDO010000016.1, on the reverse strand, counting down.
AAGAAGAAGAAAGAAAAGAATGAATGAATTATCTAATTAGAAAATTCAAGTGATGCTTATCATTTAGCAACCATGGGTGAGTATAACTAATGTAGAGAATAAACTAGGATTTAGGTAAATGGTTAGGTTAAGGATAAAACAAAATAGTAGACTTTTTCAAAGATGCATGAAGCATCATGAAGCTTCTTGCATAAAACAAAGAAAGACCACTACCATTTTATTTTTGCAAAAAATGAATAAAGAAAATGAATAAGTAAATCAAACCCTAACCATTAACCTAATCATGGTTTAAAGCATACACACACCCAAGTTTGCATGTATCATCAAACATGATACAAACAAGTGCACAAAAGTATATCATATATACAATGTGCACAATCTAGTGAGAAAATAATCTTAAGTGAACCAATACTAGTTAATGTAAAGTAATATATCAAATATATATAATTATACATTAAATCATTAAATCAACACTTGATTTAATGATCCGGTCATACTGCATATAACCGACTAATATCAAGTGTATCAATGTATCGAATCAACACTTGATTCGGTAACCCGGCTATATCTCATATAACCGTCCAATGATACAAATCGCGAGAATAGAATACAGTATCACATACTGGTATTATTCTCGGTCCCATACATATCTCATATGCGCTCCTATCTCGTTTCGCTTGAGCCAAGAAACCTCTGTGTAGGACTCTAAAGACTCGTCAATACGCCGGCAGTAGGTAATGATCATATCAAACACCCACAAGCCGCAAGCGGTCTGCTAAACGTAACGGCCACCCGGGTATTGAGCGATCAGAAGATCAACGAGCAAGCCCACTCACACTCCTGTGAATTCAACCAGTAACACTTACCATGCAGTCCGGTCTCGTCGTCTGATATGTCGCATATCTTGCCTAGGGGTGGTAATAGTCAGACCCCAATAGTTCGATAAGTCGTGTCGATATGAGGTCTATAACAGTTCGAGAAACTACTGGTAACACTTACCAGTAAATCTCAGCAACCATGGCCAGGGATTTCCGGTTATAGCCAACCGAACACAGCGCAACATCAACTCCCTATACCGGGTGAGACAAATCCCCTCCTATCGCTCATTGCCTCCATGTGATTCGGAACTGTACCCAAAAACCACCGTTTTGCACGCCCTCTTGGACGTGGTAAGGTGGAAATCAAAGCACAGTGGGAATCACACAAGACTCTATGACGATCTCGGGTCAACAGACTAACCTGTACCGGTGTCACCAGAGAACTGCCATCTGACGTGAGGTATAATACCATCTGGGAGTTCTCGGCGAGTCCGTCCAGTGTACCCAGTCTCCACTGAGCACCCGTATATTATCTATGATGTCAAACAGCAATGGATATGGGATCATCCATCGCCCATCTGTATGGGTCGAGAAGGTATACGCTAGTCTACTCTGGTATATCGATGCCCCGTCTCGATACACCCACGACTAGGGACCTTGAAGGATGTACTTATGGACTACCATGTCCCCACTAGTATGATCCACATCATAGTCCAGGTAGTCAAGTACACATCCTAAGGGCTTTACCAACATGTAACAGAGAGACAGAAAGTATACATGTTAAGATAAAGAGCAACCAGATAGCGTACTATCATGTCGAGCAAGAAAGTCCTACCTATATATGTCCCAGCATCCATTACAATATACATCCTATGTATAGTAATGGCCTCTAGGGCATACATATAAGTAACAGTAGGATCCAAATGGATTTGAGCCAGCCACTGGAGAAAATGTTTCGTCATAGTCCACACCTGGTCTTTATCGAAAATCTTTTGCAACAAGTCTAGCCTTATAGGTTTCTACCTGCCCATCTACACCAAATTTTCTTTTGTAGATCCATTTGCATCCAACAGGTTTTACCCAGGTAGAGCAATTTCCAAGGTCCACACTTTATTGGTGTACATGGACTCCATTTCGGATCGCATAGTATCTAGCCATTTATCAGAGTCCCTACTGATAATGGCCTGCCTGAAACTACTAGGATCATCTTCTTTCAAGATGCAATCCTCTCGATCCCCGTCTATAAGAAAATCGTAGTATCTCTCGAGCGGATGAGAAATCCTACCAGATCTGCGGAGTGGCTGAGGTTCGTCGGGTATTATTGAATCTAAGGGTTCTACCAAATCTTCTGCTACAGTTTGTGGTTCCTGAATTTCTTCCAGTTCCACCGTACTCCTATTAATTTCTTTTGCAAGAAATTCCCTTTCCAAAAAGGTAGCGTGGCGAGATACAAACACCGTCTGTTCCTCAGTGTGGTAGAACAGATACCCCTTAGAATGCTTAGGGTATCCCACAAACTTGCACAATACAGACCTTGCCTCGATTTTATCTGGATTCTTCTTTTTAACAAAAGCAGGACACCCCCATATCTTAACGTAATTAAGACATGGTCTCTTCCCACTCCATATTTCATATGGGGTGGTAGGCACTGATTTGGACGGTGCTCTATTCAATATGAATGCAGCTGATTCAAGAGTAAACCCCCAGAAAGAAAGAGGTAACTCGTCATTACTCATCATGGAGCGAACCATGTCCAATAGGGTACGGTTCCTTCGCTCTGATACTCCATTGTGTTGTGGTGTATACGGAGGAGTAAGCTGAGAGAGAATACCATTCTCTTTTAGAAAGTCACGGGATTCCGTACTTAAGTAATCTCCTCCTCTATCGGATCGAAAGATCTTGATACTTTTGCCAATCTGGTTCTCTACTTCGTTCTTGAATTCTTTGAATTTCTCAAAAGCTTCAGATTTATGTTTCATAAGATACACATATCCGAATCTATAGAGATTGTCAGTGAATGTGATGAAGTATGAGAACCCACTTCGTATATGTATAGACATTGGACCACATACATCACTGTGTATGAGTCCCAAGAGCTGTCCTGCTCTTTCTCCGTGTCCTGTGAACGGGGATTTGGTCATCTTTCCTTTGAGACAGGATTGATAAGTTTCATAAGGTGAAAATTCGAACGTATTCTAATATCCATGCTTATGCAATTTACTCAGTCTTTTCTCTTTGATATGACCAAGTCTACAATGCCATAAGTAGAATTTGTTCTGTTCTGAAATCTTCCTCTTGCGCGTGTTTTGTACATCGAAAACTGCATTTTGATTTAGAACATAGATACCATTACACAGTGTACCTTCTGCAACCAATACCTGATTAAAGTAAATGTTCATGATATTTCTATCAAGAACAAATTTATATCCATCTTTATCAAGTAAAGAAACTGATATGATATTGCAAACCATAGAAGGTATATAGTAGCAATTGTTCAAAATCATAGTATTGCCTTTTGGCAACACAAGGTGGTATTCACCGACAGCAGCAGCATCAACTCATGCTCCGTTCCCTACTTTGAGGGGCATATCAGCTGGTCCAACTATCCTACTTTTTCTTAGTACCTGCAATAAATTACAGATATGAGATCCTAATCCGGTATATAGTACCCAAGAGGTAGGACTGACCGAAAAACAGTTCTCAATAACAAAATCACCTGAAGAAGATGCAATAGTAAGCTTCTTCTTCGATGGGGTTATCAAGGAATTCATGCAATCCTCTTTTCTCTGCTCACAATCATGACCGTTGTCATAAGTTAGAACCAAACCGACGATCCCCAGCCCCGAATAATAATTCGGATTGGTCAAGCTATACATTTTATTATCTTGATTAGGGCATGAAGTAGTTGCTACCTGGAGAGAGAAAAAAGAAACACTCATCGTGCGCTCTTGTAAGATTAGATTGGTTATTGGTTTATTTAATTAGGATGGCTCACACTATTTCCTCGAATTCTTCTTCAAACCTAAAAAGAAGAATTAGTTTGGATTAATCGCATGTTACAATACTTGCTTAACCTTTCGGCCAGGCTAGTGTCGGTACTTCGAGGGAGGTTTTCCAACGCATTCGCGAAGTTCCTTAATTATATAATCTCTTTTTCCTGGAGGCGTAGCCCCGCTAACACCGTTCTAGACACCTACTTGGTTTATAGTATTGATTGTTAAGTGAAAAAATCTCCCAGGAGTAATCCTACTCATCTGTGGGATAAGGATCCAACTATCATTGCGTGATAAATTAGATGGAAGACACTCTAGTCATCACACTCCAGAAGATATGCGGCACTAACAAGTTTCCTGTATATTTGAAACTCCCGATGTGTTTTTCCCCCAAGAACTTATGACCTTGACTTTGGCCAACAAATCATAACGTGCAAGTCAAGTTCTACCCGTCAGTGTCTTGATTGATTTTAGACCCATCCGCACACACCCTTGACTTTGGCCAACAAGATGGTACGACTTTCCTAAACCAATGCATCTATCTATGCTACGGATAAGCAACATACAACTACCATACAAGATGCCTTGACTTTGGCCAACAAACACCGCATGAATACTATGTGTTTTTATCCGAAATGATGGAGGGCTACGGCTGGGTTTTTGGTTAAAAACCCATTAACGTAATAAACTTGATATCGTTGAAGGAACCTGATAACTTTGAAAAGGAGTGATTTAAGCTCCGCTTTTTTGAAAACTAATGGTTTTGAAGAAAACCGAGTAATCTACAGTATAGACTTTTGCTCAAGGGGTCACTCTCTGTGAAGCAATCTCGGCTCTTGCCTCGTGGAATGAGGTGTTGGATATTCAAAACCGAATACCACTATGCAAAGCAAAAGAATATAGTTATAGTTTTTGAAATTTGTTCCAACAACATCTTTTAGGTTTCTTTTCTCGCATTAATCAAAATTAATACGGTCCCATCAGTTAATCCAAGCACACCACAAAAAGAACGAAAATACAATGTACGTCTATGCCATCCGCATTCGCCTCGGGGCCCCATCATCACCCATTAGGTTACTTAACTAATGACAGAGCGGGGGCTGGACTAGCGTGGGTGTAAAACATATACAATATCTAGTAATATATATATAAATATATATAACATTCGTCCCAGGCATAATAGTAAACAACATCAGAGAATCTCAGCAAGCAACACAGAATGGTGGATAATCTTGGAGCTCCGGGTTTCATTTGAGCCGCAAATAAAACCCGACGTTCCCGGTCATGTGGATAGCCTGTGCAATGAAAACTTGGACCCCTACGAGTGCGGCAAGTTACCCACCAATCCCAGAAATGAGGCAACCCCCTTTAACAATGTGAATGGGCCACCCAGCACTTCATGGAATCCGGTAACTTGGGCGCCCCTCCGTGGGTCATCCCTATCCCTATACGAGTGCGGCGAATAGCCTGCCAATTCTAGAGTGAAGCCCCCTCATTCTCAACGACATGAGATGCGGGCTTGTTTCCCTATAGAACCCGGCTATTCGTGCACTCCACCGTGGGGTAATCCTAGTACAGAAAATAAAAATATATGTACAAGATGACATCGACCTCAACCCGGTCGTATCCCAATCAAATAATATACAACACGGCAGAGACGGCTGTCCACATGTCGGACGGTCGCCCCGCAAACAAATGTACAAATGAATATAAACTATACTAAATCATTGCACCTTCGGCTATCCACCATGACAATCCAACCACAATATCGGCACAAACACAGAACATCAATGTGAATGTCATGTTCGCAAACTCGTCTAAAAGGACATATAGAAGATAGACGGGTTTACCAATCAAATGACATTCACGGCCGTAGATGCTAATCTAAGTACTGATAACTACGACATTAGAATTCCGCATGCAATTAGCAAACTAAACCAATTTCCAAAACCATGAAAAAAACAGTGAGCTAAAGTTCCAAAAACCGAACGTTTAAAGACAATTCGGAAGTCCGAATCAAAACGAAACGCGCCTGAACCTTTGCGGGGAGTTAGAGCACGAAATTAACTTCGAGTCGGGGGGCCTAAAGGGGGTACCCCATCCCTGAGGCCACCACGAAGTGGCCAGGGGCGAGGCATACCTTGTGGTGGTCTTGGGGAGTGGGCCCAGCCATCCGGTCCCCTTGGGGGTTTTCCGGGGTGCCCACGCACCACCCCGCGGCTTATTAGTTCGAACCATGAGCCCACGGGGTGTGCAAACTTCTCAAACTTTCAGTTTTTGGAACTTTTTTTGTCGGAAGTTTTTGCACAAAAAAAACGGCGGATATCTAATGTTGCAATGAGTTAACTAAGGCTTATGGAGTGGCTCTGATACCGAGTTGGGTTACCTTAATGCCCTAGCCATTGAACGTAGCGGTTTGCGGAACAAAAATTTTCTTACGAGTTTAAAACGACGGTAAGTTAACCCAATGAAAAACCAGGATCTTTCCATAAACCTCTCTAACTCAAAAGGTAGAACTAACTTCTATGAAGGAAATCTCACCAAACGATCCAAGTCCTTCGGTCTTCTTTCCAAGTTGTTAGTTCCAAGTGACCACCTTGAACATGCTTGATCTTCTTTTCCCGCTCCATCCGTTCTCCAGAATCGAGTTTGTTTTCCGGTCCTCCTTTGTCGTAGATGATCCACCTGAGGGATGTGATCCATGGCTCTAGCTCCTAACTAAGTGTCAATAGGAGCAACTAGAGAACTTGGGTTGCTAATCCAAGTTTTCTAGGATGTAGTGTGGAGTTTTATGTGTTCTATTATCTCTATCTTACCTCTTCACTTGTTTCTCAACTAATGAGAGGGTAGTGAAGAGGAAGATGATGAAGGTGGAGGAAACTCAAGAGGAGAGAGGAGGGTGAAGCAAAAATGGGAGCTCAAGAATAATGAAGCATGCATCTGAGAGAAAATCCAACACAATGGTTTTGGGTATAAATTTTTCATAATAAAAAACTAGCAACCATACTTCAATAGTTGATCCAAATGAATAAATAATTCATTTGTCAACTATTGAAGTCATGGCTCTCACTATTCCTCCCTCTCCTCCAATTTCCACATCATTTCCATTTATCAATAAATGGAAAATTCCATGTTGAGGTGTCCACCTTCTAGAAGGTAATCTGTAATAAAAATACGGATTACAGTCTGCTGTATATATATATATATATATATATATATATATATATATATATATATATATATATATATATTCGGATAAAAACACGAATGCCCAAAGAGATAGAATAACACGAAGAACTTAACACTAGAATATACATATCGAAATATATATATATGTAAATTATCAAATCAATAGCTGATTTAATAATCCGGCTCAAACCCGAACCAGCTAGTATTACCAACTGTCCGATCGAAAGTCTGGGTACAAAATACATCAATCGATCGGAACCCTGCATGTATCCAATACGGCTACTACATCATTTCGTCTAAACCAGGGAAACCCTTTGTGGATCCCTACTGAGCCTATCTGTGACAATCTCCGTACAGTCCGGTCTTTTCGTTTGAGGGTATCGCATACCAAGTCTGGGAGGTGGTAAACGTCAGACCCTAATAACCCGGTAATTCGTGCTGATGTGGCTCAGGACCAATCCGGAAAACTACTGATCAGCCTATCAGTAAATCCCAATTGCCTTGGTCAAGGTCTTATGGTCCTGACCAATCGATCACAGTGCGATATTGACTCCTTATACTGGGAGAGACGAATCCCCGACAATCGCTCACTGCCTCCATATGGCTCGGGACTGTATCCAACCAAAACCTGTTTGCACGACTCAGTAGAGCTGTGGTAGGGTAGTGATCAAAGCACAGTGGGAACTCACATGAGGCAAATGCCGATATCAGGTCTAAAGACTAACCTGTACTCATGTCACCTGAGAACTTCCACCTGACGATAGGTATAATACAATATGGAAGTTCTCGGCGAGTCCGTCCGGTATACTCACCCCTAGTGAGCACCTGTATACGATCTTAGGTGCGAAAAACCAATGGTTGTAGGACCATACCATCGTTCCTCATCGCGGTCTAGAAATGTATACACTAGTCTACTCCGGAATATCGATACCCAGTCTCGATACTCCCATGACTAGGGACCATTTAAGGATGTGCGTACCGACTACCCAGCTCCTACAAGTATGATCGCCATCATAACTCGGGTAGTCTAGCAATGATCCTACGGGCTTTATCAACATGTACAAAAGATATGTAATAGCAAGTAAAACATACACATGTTAAGATAAAGACAAACCAGATAGCATATTATCATATCGAGCAAGGCTGTCCTGTACATATATATGTCCAAGCATCCAAATGTATACATATACAATAATGGCCTCTAGGGCATACATATCCAACAATTCAATTAAGCCGAAGCCCAGAAATCTATACCTTTTTGCGAAAAAAATAGTGGAGGTGCAATTTTGAAACATCGGCATAATGAATTCAAGCCTTTCTTTAAAAGTATAAGCAATATCATATGATAATGCAACAGTTTACATACTATCTTTGAAAACATTTTCGCCTTTTAAATTTGGGTAGCACCTCCCTTGTATATTTTGATCCAAAACCATATATGCAATGAAATAGGCATTACCAAGCAGGAGCTAGCTCTTCGCCTAATGGTGAAATCACAACTACGCAATAAAGCATAAATATATGACGCCCTACGGCGAAGATCAATCACAGAATGAAAGTAAATAAAACCAAGGCAACATCAAGCTCAAAAGAGACAATACACCCATCTCGCTTTAAGTCTCAAGAATATACAAGTCTCTGTTTAGGTCTACCAAATATACATAGTCTGGTTTCTGGTTCATGGAGCTTTAACTAGATACAATAGAAATAATAGGTACAAGGGTGGTCACGATCCAAATATGTATCCCACCTACCAAAGCAAAACACCCTAAAGAAGGTTGTGTACCAGCGAGCCGCTACTGATCTAAGCAGTCGAACCTGCATCAAAACTGCGGCATAACGGGGGTTAGTTGCCAACTCGTGAGTAGAAAATATCAGCAGGTAGAAATCGAATGAACAACGATCCCTAGGTCCTACTATAACATAAAGGTAATACTATGTGGTATCCAGGGTGATCAGGTATACATATGCGTACAATAATGATGTCATGCCAGTAATCAGTATGTAATATCCAGTCATCTGAATAATATGCGTGTATGCATGTGTACACCCAACGTGTGTCCATCAACGACACATCCATCATCATGAAACATGAGTGTCCAGCATCGACACTCAAGAATATCAAAAAATACTTGTCCAGCATCGACACGTAAATCCTCATATCTCAGGTACCGCATCCTCAGATCGGCCCTCATATTCATCTAATCTCATGAATCCGGTCGGTATCCTCCGGATAACCGCCGAGCCCAAACTATCACCGGTAGGTAGTGCATCCCCTGCCAGGCTCATCGTCTATCTATACGATCTTCTTTCCCCAGGGTACCGTACTGGGTCCACCATGTACCCGCAGACGGTGCGTCCTTACTCCTCGAATCGGGTACCTCATAGTTCAGAATGGAGAAAAATCATGGTGGACGCCACAATCACATCACGAGAAACAGCGTTTTTTAAAACAATTCATAATTTCTTTTGAAATATAACCGCTGTTCTCAAATTCAGAGATCTCATGAAAACTTCATCTCAATGCATATAACCATAAAGTGCAGTATATGCAAGCATAGAACAGTACTGTAAGCATCTCAAGTATTATCATGTAAGCATGTTATGTGATAATTACTGAACAATGATTGTATTTTTAAGTCAAGAGCAATACAGTGATATAGTAGTTCTACTGTGTAAGTGGCATAGCAATTACTGACGATGAATGTGTGAGCCGGCAAATCTGTGTAAATGTAACATGCGCATCATCGGTAATAGTGCAGGTGTATTAGCAGACGAAGTCATATACCAAAAAATGCTGGGAACATAAAAGATACAATCTAAGTATGAACGGTATAAGGTACACAGCTACACCTAGATTCATCAATATAAACCACTATCCACCAAGGTGTTTAGAAATCAACGATTCTTCGAATCAAGACAATCCAAAAGTCGGCGATCCAGCCTCATATTATCAGATGGGGTAATATCATCAAATATCATCCTCGAATCAAGAGTGCGGATCAATCATCTGGTATATCATCGCGTACAGTAATCCATCATACGGTGTCATCAAATTAGATTAAGGATCCTGTTAGGAATATGTATGCCTTAGAGGCTATTATTGTTGATATAGTGGATGCTTGGACATATATATAGAGGATTTTCTTGCTCGACATGATAGTATGCTATCAGGTTACCTTTATCTTAACATGTAAACTGGTATTTATACTTTATGTCTCTTACATGTTGATAAAGCCCTTAAGATATGTACTTGACTACCAGGATTATGATGAGATCATACTAGTGGAGCCAGGGTGGTCCAAAAGTACATCCTTTAATCAGTTCCTAGTCGAGGGAATATCGAGACTAAGGCATCGATATTCCAGAGTAGACTAGTGTATACGTTTCTTGTCCCTTAGAGGGCGATAGTTGATCCCACAATCATTAATGTGTGACATCAAAGATTGTACACAGGTGCTAATTGGAGAATGGGTACACCGAACGGACTCGCCGAGGACTCCTAGTTGGTAGTATACCTATCGTCAGATAGCAGTCTTCTGGTGACACTGGTACAGGTTAGTCTGTAGACACGAGATCGTCATAAAGTCTTGTGTGGCTCCCACTGTGATTTGATTTCCTCCCTACCACGCTCAAGAGGAGTTGTGCAAACAGGTGGATTTTGGGTACAGTTCTAAGTCACATGGAGGCAATGAGCGATAGGAGGGGTTTCGTCTCTCCCGGTATTAGAGGTTGATGTTGCGCTATGCTCGATTGTCTATAACTGGAAGTCCCTGGCCAGGGCTGCTGCCGAGATTTATTGATAAGAGTTATCGGTGGTTTCTCGAACCGTTATACGCCAGACATCGGCATGACTTATCACGTTACTAGGGTCTGACGTTTACCACCCCTAGACATGATATGCGACATATCAGACGAAGAGACCGGATTGTACGGTAGTGTTATTGATAGGCTTCATGACGAGTATGGACAAGCTTGCTTGTTGATCTTCATATCGCTCAATACCCGGGTGCCGTTACGTCCAGCTAGTACCACCGACAGCTTATAGGTGACTGATGTCTAGCGTATTGATGAGTCTTTAGAGTTCCACACAGAAGTCCCTTAGTTCAAGCGAAACGAAGTAGGACATATATGTGATATGTGTATGGGCCTGATTAAATACGTGTATGTGATACCGTATTGTAATCTGGTAGTTATCTGTTATCGGTTCGGTTATATGTGATATAACCAGATTGTCGAATTAAGTGTTGATTTGATAATGTGATATACAGATAAATGATATTAGTCTGTCATATATGATATAACCGGATTATTAAATCAAGTGTTGATTTAATAATGTGATATATATTATATTTGATATAATTATACCTTAACTAATATCATTAGCTCACTAAATATTTTTATTATATGTATTAATATATATGTGTGTGGTTGTGTGTGTGTGTGTGTATAGAGCATGGCATAAATTTCTATTTTATGAAAATAGAAATGAGGTGGAAAATAGGAAGACTTTGGGAGCATGGTTGCAAGCATGGGCTTTTATCTTTATTTATTCATCTTGACTCACTATTCAAGCATGGGTGCAATTTTATATTGCAATAATTCCATGCTTGAATGAGTGAGGTCAAGGGGTTAGCCATTCACTTGCTTATTACAACACTTAGCCATTTTTCTTGAGTTGCTCCCATTTTTTCTCGAATGCTCTTTAGCTTCTTCTTCCTCCTCAATGTCATGGTTCAAGCTTCAACGCTCACATGTAATGTGAAGCATGAAGCTTAAACACAATCTTGTGAGCAAAGTCATATCCCATACTTCACCATCTACACTTGAATAGCGATCGAGTGTAGCGTGTTTACTACGCTAAAGAGTTTAGTGTAGAGGTAGCTTGAGTTGGAGGGACTTCGCGTGGATCATCTTCGGCACGAAGGTCATCGGAGGAAGCTCATCCAAAACCTCAAATGGAGCCTAGTGGAGTCACGGGACTATTACACGAAGCATGTGAAGTGAAGGACTCGATCTATGAGGGTATAGCCATCTTTCACTTCTTGTAGTTTACTTGATATCAAACTTCAAACCCTAATCAACTAGCTAAAGATCTTGGATAGTCTATCTTAGCACCTATAAAAATTTAAATTTGGCATGCTTGATACCACTAAAACCCCTTGCTGGTGCTATGGTAGACTTTTATGGTATCAGAGCTAAAGCTAGAAGATTAGACAATATAATTAGAATCACGAAACCAAAAAACTCCAAAATAACGAAACCCAAAAATCAAGTTTCTCTCAATTTTAAAACGATCTGTAAAAATTATTTAAGCAACCGCAGAATGTTGTATATGATGCAATTTGAACACTAGAGAAATTCGAGACCAAAATAACACATTTGACCCGGTGAGATTCCCTCAAAAACCGGACTGGCCGGTTTTGCTTTGTGTTCTGGCCTTGAAATTTTTTCTGTGTTCCAGTGACTTGATTTTGGGGTTTCAAGTATTGTTTGATTATCCCCGTTTGCATGTGATGTTAACAGTTCTATTGGGGGTAATACGGAGTGTTTCGTAGTCGTAATTGTTACGTCGTTTCGGTTATAGTTTGATATGGATGTAGTAGTGAGGATCCCTATTTAATTGGTTTTGTGAAAACTTGTTAATGATTATAAATCTAGCGTTTTAGTCTCGGTAGATCGATTGCCACGATTCGGATTGAAACTCCGTCGCAATCACGTATCGTACGCGAATACTAGCCGAATAACTATACTTAGGTAGCCACAACCCATTGCCCCAACCAAATGACTGTAGGAGAACCCCGTTGCCAATAGCACCCACTCGGGTGCTCACGGCCACGGTGTTCCTCCTAAGTGCACTTGGTCGACAGTGTCGGGGGTGCGGCCATCTACTATAGTTTCCGACGCATATTCGATCTGGTAGTCAGGAATCTTGTTGAATTACCCGACTAAATTATTGAAAAGAATTTTCAATATGAGACTAAAATGCAAGGTTTATAGGTTAAGCATGAAATTCAGAATATAAGATATTCCGGGTTTATGATGTCTAAGGAAATGCGGATTCTAATTATTGTTGTTTTACATTTCTTTTCTGCGACCGTAAGTGTAATATGTGGGGTATCCCAAATCTCATTTCTATATGTCAACATAATTTGGGATACGCATATTTTCTTACGTTGATGATAAGTGATATCATGTGTTGCTGGTGATATGTTTTTTTGGATCGTCGTGATTGAATAGCCGGGGGTTTTATGTGAGATAAGAGTTTTTCAATTTTCATTCATATAAAATTTGTATGTATTATTTTTTTATTGGGGCACATACGGATTGAGGATGATGTCACCACTGATGTATATTATTTACTTTTCCGCATTAGGATAGACCCAAGGTGGGGAGCATAAGTAACAGGGTTCTAGAGTCCAGTGGAAGACCATCTTAAGGAGTTGAGACCGGGTCTCCTAACTCTAGAATTGGTAGGGTTACTTGCTGTTCTCGTAGGGGTCTAGGGATGTGGGTTTGGCTATTCCTCACGACCGTGGAATCCATATTTTACATTACTGGCTAAATTTAAAACACTGAAATCCCAGTATATCCAATATTTCATATGTTGCTTCTGCTGCTTGGTTCTGTGATGTGATCATATACCTGGGTGAGACGAATGTTATATTATATATATGATTTATAATAAACGTTGCTTATGTTTTGCACCCATGCTAGTTCAGCCTACGTTCTGCCGGTAGTTGAGTAACCTAACGGTGCATAATAGGGCCCAGTGGCGAATGCTGATGGCATAAGCGTACGTTATATTTCCGTTTCACTTTTCTGTAATGTTTTGGAAACATTAAATGATGGTACTTCATTAATGAGTTAATGAAAAGAAAGAAACCTAAAGATGTTGTAAAATCAAATTTTCAAAAAGGGTAGCTCTAGTTTTTGGTTTGCATAATGGTATTCCTTGATGAATATCCAGCACCTCATTCTATGAGGAAATAGCCAGGATCCCTTCACCGGGAGTGACCTCTTTAGCGAAACTAGCAAATGTTACAACCCACTCGGTTTTGTCTTTTGATTGTTTCTTTAGTTCTTGCTTTGCATAGTGGTATTCCTTGATGAATATCAAGCACCTCATTCGATGAGGAAAGAGCCGAGATCCTTTCACTAGGAGTGACCTCTTTAGCGAAACTAGCAAAAGTCTCAAAAACACTCATTTTCAAAATCACTAGATTCTGCAACGATATCAAGTTCATTACGCTCATGGTTTTCTTAAAAACCTGCATAGCCCTCCGTCATTTCAGATAAGAACTATTTAGTATTCGTGCTACGTTTGTTGACCTTAGCCAAGGCGTAGTGTGCGGTAGCTAATTAGTGCTTGTCTGCAGCATGTGATGCGATTGTATTAGGGTAGTCGTGCGGCTTTGTTGACCTTAGCTAAAGATCGTACGGGTGGATTTAATTCAATCAAGAAATGACAGGTTGAACTTGACTAGCACTTATGATTTGTTGACCATAGCCAAGGTCATAAGTTGCTAGGGGTAAAAACTATTATCGGGAATTTCAAGTGTTGAAATTTGCAATGAGATTGCATACTTTCTATATGATAGTTGGATCCCGATACCCACTGCGAGTAAGAGTTACTCCTGGGAGAGTTTTACACTTTACAATTAGCTAATCCAGTAGATGTCTAGAAAGGTGTCAACGGGGTTATGCCTCTAGGGAAACGAGATTTATTTTAATTAGGTCCGTGCGGAAGCACAGGGAACCTCCCTTGGAGTACCGATGCCTGCTTGGCTGAACGATTGGTGAACCTGTAGAGTGTAATTAATCCCGGCTAATCTTACCTTTTAGGGTTTGAAGGAAAATTTGATAAAAACAGTAGGAGCCATACCGATTAGATAAAAACCAATCTAATCTTGCAAAGAGCGCACGCAAAGTGATTATCCTTCTCTCTCTCCTGGTAGCGACCAATGACATGCCTTAATCAAGATAATAATATGGATGTATTGACCGAACCTACTTATTATACTGGGCTAGGTTCCGTTCTATCTTATGATTGTCATAAGTGTAAGCAAGGAATAAGGGAATATTCGGATTCCTACGCCATCCAAACGAAGAAAAAGCATGTTGATGCATAGTCTTCGGGTGTGTTCGTAACCAAGAACTATTTCTCAGTTTGCTCTACGTCCTAGGTATTGGATACCGGATCAGGATCCTATATATGTAATATGTTACATAGACTACAGATATGTAAAGAACTGGGAAAGAGTGATATATCTCTACTAGTAGAGAATGGTGCAATTGTTGCAGCCAAGGTAGTTGGCAAATATCACCTTGTATTAAATGGTAATACAATGGTTCTGAGCGACTGTTATTTCGTACCGAAAATATTGTGAATATTTTCCTAAATCAAGTGTTGATTGGATAAGATATGTTGTATAACAGTGTGCACGTTCTAAATCAACCTACAGTTCTAAATGTACAGAACACACACAAGAGGAAAAATTCAGAAATGAACGAAGTCTTCTTGAGGAATCGTGGACTAGGTCATGTCGATGAGACAAGACTATCTAAAGTTACATAAGGATGCATATTTGAATCCATTCGAATTTACATCTTATGAAACTTTCCAGTCATGTCTCAAAGGCTAGGTGACCAAATCTTTGTTTACTGGAAACGGAGAAAGAGCTACTGAACTCTTGGACAGATACAAAGTGATGTATGCCGTCCTATGTCTACAAATGCCATGGATGGTTCCGCATACTTTATTAAATTCACCGATATTCTCTCAAGATACGAACATGTGTTCTTGTTGAAACACAAATCTGAATCTTTTGAGAAATTCAAGGAATATAAATACGAAGTTGAGAACCAAATGGGTAAAGTTATTCAAGTCCTTCGATATGATCGGGGAGGAGAATACTTGAGTACCGAATTCCGGGATTATTTAAAAGAGAATGAGATTCTTTCTCAGTTTACTCCTCCGTATACACCATAGCACAACGGTATATCGGGGTAGAGGAATCTCACCCTATTAGATATGGTGAACTCTATGATGAGTACTGCTGAGTTACCTGTTTCTTTTTAGGGATATGCACTTGTGATAGCTGCTTGCCTATTGAATAGAGTTCCGACCAAATTGTTGCCTATCACTCCATATGAGATATGGAATGGGAAGAGGCCATCTCTTAAACGAGTTAAGATATGGGGTTGTTCGTCCTATGTTGAAAAGCAAAATCCGGACAAGCTTGAGGCAATGTCAGTTCTGTGCAAATTTGTAAGATATCCCAAACACTTGCGAGGGTATATATTCTACCACACCGAGGAACAAAAGGTGTTTCGTTTCTCGACATGCCACCTTTTTAGAAAAGGAATTTATTGTGAAAGAAATTAGTGGCAAAGAGGTAGAACTGGAAGAAGTTCCAGCAATACAAACTATAACCGACGATTTGGTGGAACCGGAGGATTCAATAGTCCCAGAAGAACCGCAGCCACTCCGCAGATCTAGTAGGGTTCCTCATCCACCTGAGAGATACTATAGTTTTCTTATAGACGGTGGAAGCGAAGATTGCATCATAGAGATGATGTCCCAACTAGTTTCGAATAGGCCATCACAAGTGGAGACTATGTGAAATGGCTGGATGCTATGCGATCTGAGATGGTTACCATGTACACCAGCAAAGTGTTGACTTTGCATGTTGCTCCTGAAGGGGTAAACCCCATCGGAAACAAGAAGATTTTTGAGAAAGATAATCTGGTGTAGTTGGAAAAGTTGAGACTTTCAAAGCTAGACTTGTAGCAAAAGGTTTTCGTCTACGGCATGGTGTCGACTATGATGAAACCGTTTCTTCTATCGCTATGCTTAAGTCCATCAGGATCCTACTTGCCATTGCCGCATACCATAACTACGAAATCTGGTAGACTGCACGTCAAAACCGCTTTTCTAAATGGTGATTTAGAAGAGAGCATGTATATGACACTGCGAGAGTGCTTCGTAGACAACAGGAGTAGCGGAAGCATGTGCAAGCTGCTTAAATCCATCTACGGGTTAAAGCAGGCATCGCGGAGATGGAACATCTGTTTTGATGCAGCTGTCAAAGAGTTTGATTTCATCAAAATGGTAGATGAACCATGTTTAAATAAGAAGGTTGTAGAGAGTATGTCTTTCTCGTATTGTACGTGGATGGCATACTCTTAATAAGAAACGATGTTCCTATGCTACATTCGGTCAAGCTCCTCTTATCACACAAGTTCTCCATGAAAGATCTAACTGATGCCTCCTACATCCTGGGGTATAGATCTATAGGGATATATCTAAATGGATTTGGGATTGCCCCAATCCAGGTACATAAACACCATGCTAAAGGGGTTTAGTATGGATGATTCTAAGCGTGGTAATGTACCCGCTTGTTCGGGAATCACTCTCTCCAAAGAGATGTCTCTCGAGACAGATTTGGAGAGGGCTCGCATGCAAGAGATGCCCTATGCTTCGGCAGACGAGTCAATCATGTATGCGATGTTGTGTACCAGACCAGATGTAGCTTACTTACTAGGTGTAGTGAGTAAGTATCGAAAAGATCTTGGGGAAAACCGCTGGAAAGCAGTGAAGAACATTCTTAAGTATTTAAGAAGGACTAAAGAGATGTTCTTGGTGTATGGTAATGGTGAACTCCAGATGGAGTCCTTTACCGATTCGAGCTTCCAGAGTGATAAGGACGACTGAAAGTCAGTCTCGGGTTTTGTATTCACCCTCAGTGAAGGGACGGTATGTTGGAAGGGTTCTAAGCTATATACCGTAGCAGACTCGTTAATAGAGGCTAATTACATCGCTACCAACGATGCTGCCAAAGAGATTGTCTGGATGAAAAAGTTTATAGGATGAACTTGGTTCCTACCATTGAGCATCCAATACCTGTGTATTGTGATGACAATGGAGTTGTGGCTTTGGCCTAGGAACCTCGGTCCCGTCAGCGATCCAGATATATTCTTAGACAGTATCACCTGATCGGGAAGATAGTTGATCTCCGGAAGATCGAGGTCAGAAGAGTTGACACAGTGGATAACACAGCAGATCCACTCACCGAGGCCATCCCTCAGATGCTATTCGAGAGACTTTTGGGACGTTGGGTATAAGATACTACAACAACTGGCCTTAGTGCAAGTGGGAGATTGTTAGGAATATATATTTCTTGGAGGCCATTATTATTGATATAGTGGATGCTTGGACATATATATAGAGGAATTTCTTGCTCGACATGATAGTATGCTATCAGGTTACCTTTACCTTCATATGTAGATTAGTATTTATACTGTCTGTCTCTTACATGTTGATAAAGCCCTTATGATATGTACTTGACTACGAAGATTATGATGAGATCATACTAGTGGGGCCAGGGTGGTCTACAAGTACATCCTTTAATCAGTTCCTAGTCGAGGGAATATCGAGACTAGGGCATCGATATTCCAGAGTAGACTAGTGTATACGTTTCTTGTCCCTTAGAAGGCGATGGTTGATCCCACAACCATTGGTGTATGACATCAAAGATTGTATACAGATGCTCATTGGAGAATGGGTACACCGAACGGACTCGCCGAGGACTCCTAGTTAGTAGTATACCTATCGTCAGATAGTGGTCCTCTGGTGACACTGGTACAGGTTAGTCTGTAGACCCAAGATCGTCATAGAGTCTTGTGTGGCTCCCACTATGCTTTGATTTCCTCCCTACCACGCTCAAGAGGAGTTGTGCAAACAGGTGGATTTCGGGTACAGTCCCGAGTTACATGGAGGAAATGAGCGATAGGAGGGGTTTCGTCTCTCTCGGGATTGGGGGTTGATATTGCTTTATACTCGATTGGCTATAACTGGAAGTCCCTGGCCAGGGCTGCTGCCGAGATTTACTGATAAGGGTTATCAGTAGTTTCTAAAACCGTTATAGGCCAGACATCGGCATGACTTATCACATTACTGGGGTCTGACGTTTACCACCCCTAGACATGATATGCGACATATCAGACAAAGAGACCGGACTGTACGGTAGTGTTACTGATAGGCTTCATGGAGAGTATGGACAAGCTTGCTTGTTGATCTTCATATCGCTCAATACCCGGGTTGCCGTTACATCCAGCTAGTACCGCTGACGGCTTGTAAGTGATTGATGTGATCATTACCTACTGCTGGCGTATTGACGAGTCTTTAGAGTCCCATACAGAAGTTCCCTGGTTCAAGCGAAACGAAATAGGACACATATGTGATATCGATGCCTCGTCTTGATACTCTCTCGACTAGGAACAATTAAAGGATGAACTTGTGGACCACCCTGGCCCCACTAGTATGATCTGCATCATAATCCCGGTAGTCAAGTCCACATCCTAAGGGCTTTATCAACATGTAACAGAGAGACAGTACAATTATACATGTTAAGATAAAGAGTAACCAGATTGCATACTATCATATTGAGAAGAAAGTCCTACCTATATATGTCCAAGCATCCACTATAATATATAATCATGTGCAATAATGGCCTCTAAGGCATATATACAACTAACAATCTCCCACTTGCACTTAAGACCAGTTGTTGTAGTATGTTATACCAAACATCTCTTAAAGTCTCTCAAGGGAAAGGCCTTCGTGAGTGGATCCGCCGTGTTATTCTTCGTATCAACTCTCATGACCTCGATCTCCCAGAGATCAACCATCTCCCTGATCAGGTGATACTGCTTAAGAATATGTCTGGATTACTGATGGGGCCGGGGTTCTTAGGACAAAGCCACAACTCCATTGTTATTATAATACAGAAGTATTGGATTCTCAATGGTAGGAACTAAGTTCATCTCATGAACTCCTTCATCCAGACAGCCTCTTTGGCAGCATCGTTGGTAGCGATATATTCAGTCTTTTATTGTCGAGTCTGCTATGGTGTCTAGCTTGGAACTCTTCCAACATACCGTCCCTCTACTGAGGGTAAAGAAAAAACTCGAGACTGTCTTACAGTCGACCTTATCACTCTGGAAGCTCGAATCGGTAAAGGACTCCATCTGGCGTTCAACGTTGCCATACACCAAGAACATTTCTTTAGTCCTTCTCAAGTACTTAAGAATGTTCTTCACAGCTGTCCAGTGATTCTCCCAGGATGTATTAGGCATCACCCAAATCCTTCATGGAGAAGCTTAGTGATAAGAAGAGCTTGACCGAGTGTAGCATATGAACATCATTTCCTATCAAGAGTATGTCATCCACGTACAATACGAGGAAGACAACCTTACTCTCTACAACCTTCTTGTATATACAAGCTTCATCTACCTTTTTGATGAAGTCAAACTCTTTGAATGCTACATCAAAATAGATGTTCCAACTCCGCAATGCCTACTTTAACCCGTAGATTAATGTAAGCATCTTGCGCACCTTTCCGCTGCTCCCACTATCTACGAAGCCCTCTGGCTGAGTCATGTACACGCTCTCTTCTAAAGCACCATTTAGAAAAGCGGTCTTGACGTCCATCTGCCAGATTTTGCAGTCATGGTATGCAGCAATGGCAAGTAGGATCCTGATGGACTTAAGCATAGCCACTGGAGAAAAGGTTTCATTATAATTCACACCTGGTTGTTGACGAAAACCTTTTGCAACAAGTCTATTTTTGAAAGTCTCAACTTTTCCATCTACACCAAGAATCTTCTTAAGATCCACTTGCTCCCAATGGGTTTTACCCCTTCAGGTGCAACTTCCAAAGTCTATACTTTTTTGGTGTCCATGGATTCCATCTCAGATCCTATTGCATCCAGCCATTTCACAGAGTCCCCACTCGTGATGACCTGCTCAAAACTAGTTGGGTCATCATCTTCCATGATATAATTCTCGCTCCCACCGTCTTTGAGAAAACCATAGTATCTCTCAGGTGGATGAGGAACTCTACTAGATCAGCGGAATGGCTAAGGTTCGTTAGGAACTATTGAATCCTTTGGTTCTACCAAATCATCAGCTGTAGTTTGCGTAGCTGGAATTTCTTCCAGTTCTACTTCATGACCACTAATTTGTTTTTCAAGAAATTCCTTTTTTTCTAAAATAGGTGGCATGCCGAGAAACAAAACACCTTCTATTCCTCGGTGTGGTAGAAGATATACCCTCGCGAATGTTTGGGATATCCAACAAACTTACATAGAACTGACCTTGTCTAAAGCTTGTCCGAATTTTGCTTTTCAACATAGGCCGGACAACCCCATATCTTAACTCGTTTAAGACATGGTTTCTTCCCATACCATATTGCATATGGAGTGGTAGGCACGGATTTGGTGGGAGCCCTATTCAATAGGTATGCGCCTTCTTAAGCGCATAACCCCAAAAAAGAAATAGGCAACACCGTAGTACTCATCATAGAGCGCACCATATCTAATACGGTGCGATTCCTCCGCTCCGATACACCGTTGTGCTGTGGTGTATACGGAGGAGTAAGCTGAGAGAGAATCCCATTCTCTTTTAAATAATCCAGGAACTCCATGTTTAAGTATACTCCTCCCCGATCAGATCGAAGGATTTTAATACTTTTACCCGTCTGGTTCTCAACTTCACACTTAAATTCTTTGAATTTCTCAAAATCTTCAGACTTGTGTTTCAACAGGAACACATGTCTGAATCTTGAGAGATCGTCAGTGAATGTAATAAAGTATGAGGAACCATTCCTAACATGTGTAGACATGGGACTACATACATCACTATGTATCAGTCCCAAGAGTTCAGTAGATCTTTCACCGTGTCCAGTAAATGGAGTTTTTGTTATCTTACCTTTGAGACACGACTGGCAAGTTTCATAAGATGCAAATTCGAATGGATTCAAATATCCATCCTTATGCAACTTAGCTAGTCGTGTCGTATTGATATGACCTAGTCTACAATGCCATGAGAAGAATTCGTTCATTTCTGAACTATTCCTCTTGTGTGTGTTCTATACGTTAAGAACTGTAGTTTGATTTAGAATGTATATGCCATTACATAACGTGCCTGATCCAATCAACTTTTGATTCAGGAAAATGTTCATAACATTATCCTGCAATACAAGATTATATCCTTCTTTACTTAATAAAAAAACTGATATAATATTGCATATCAGGTTCGGTATGTAATAACATTCATTCAGAATCAATGTGTTACCAGTTGGTAATACAAGATGATATTCACCAACTGCTTTGGCTGCAACATTTGCACCATTCCCTACTTTTATAGAATGATCACCTTTTTCCAGTTCTCTACCTTTCTTTAGCACATGTAACATATTACATATGTGGGATCCTAATCCGGTATCTAATACCCAGGACGTAGAGTGTACTGAGAAACAGTTCTCGGTAATGAACATACCCTAAGAAAATGCATCAACATGATCATTCCTCCTTCGGGTCGTGTGGGAATCCGGATATTCCCCTATTTCCTGCTCAGACTTATAGAAATTATAAGATAGAGCGAACCAACATTCTCCAGCTCAGTATAACAAGCGGGTTCGGTCAAAACATCCATATTATTATCTTGATTAAGGCATGCCACGGTCGCTACCTGGAGAGAGAGAGAGAAGAAAACACTCTGCGTATACTCTTGCAAGATTAGATTGGTATTATCTTATCTAATCAGGATGGCTCCCACTGTTTTTATCAAATTTTCCTTCAAACCCTAAAAGGTAAGACTAGCCGAGAATAATTACACCCTACAAGTTCGCCAATCTTTCATCCAGGCCAGTGTCGGTACTTTGAGGGAGGTTTCCCGTGCTTTCGCACGGACCTAATTAAAATAAACCTCGTTTTCCCAAAGGCGTAACCCCGTTGATAACTTTCTAGTCACCTACTTGATCAACTAATTGTAAAGTGCAAAACTCTCCCAGGAGTAACACTTACTCGCAGTGGGTATCGGGATCCAACTATCTCATAGAAGGTATGCAATCTCATTGCAAATTTCAACACTTGAAATTTTCGATAATGTTTTGCCCTAGCAATTTATGACCTTAACAAGGTCAACAAATCATAAGCGTTTGCTAAGTTCAACCCGTCATTTCCTGATTGAATTAAACCCACTCGTACGACCCTTAACAAGGTCAACAAAGTCATACGACTACCCTAATCCAATCGCATTATATGGTTGCAGACAAGAACTAATTAGCTACCGCATACTACACATTAATAAGGTCAACATACATAGCACGAATACTAAATAGCACTTATCTGAAATGACGGAGGGCTACGACAGATTTTTAAGAAAACCTTTTGCGTAATGAACTCGATATCGTTGTAGAATCGAGTGATTTGAAAAGGAGTGGTTTAAGCTCCACTTTTTAAAATCGGGTTTTTCAAAATAAACCGAGTGGGTGTAGCGTCTGCTAGCCTCTTCTAAAGTGGTCACTCCCGGAGAAGGGATCTCGGCTCTTTCCTCATCGAATGATGTATTGGATATTCATAAAGAAATACCGCTATGCAAAGCAAGAACTAGAGCTACCGATTTTGAAAATTTTATTCCACAACATCATTGGGTTTCTTTCCTTTTCATTAATTTCATTAATGAAGTCCCATCATTCATGCTTCCTAAGTATCACAGATAAAGAAACGAAAATACAACCTACGCTTATGCCATCCGCATTCTCCACGGTGTCCCGTCATACACCGTTTGGATAGTTAACTAACGGTAGAGCGGGGGCAGGACTGCGCGGGTGTAAAACATAAGCAATGTTTATTATATATCACATATATAATATAAATCATCCGTCTCACGCAGTTATATGATCTCATCACAGAACATTGCAACTGAAGTCAACATATGAAATATTGGATATACTAGGAGGTCCGTGTTTTAAATTAAGCTAGTAAAAAACACGGATTCCACGGTCGTGATGAATAGCCAAACCCACATCCCTAGACACCTATGAGAGCGATAAGCAACCCTACCAATTCTAGAGTTAGGAGACCCGGTCTCAACTCCTAGAGATGGTCTCCCACTGGACTCTAGAACCCGGTTACTTGTGCTCCCCGCCTTGGGTCTATCCTAATGCGGATAAGTAAATAATATACATCAATGGTGACATCATCCTTAACCCGGAAGTGTCCCAATAAAAGAATATTACATACAAGTTTTTACATGAATGAAAATGAAAACTCTCATCTCACGTAAAAAACCCCGGCTATTCAAATACGACGATCCAATATAACATATCACAGCAACACATAATATCGCATGTCATCAACGTAAGTAAATATGCGTATCCCAATTGTCGTTGACGCATAGCAACAAAACTAGCGATACACCACATATTACACTTATGGTCGCAGAAAAGAAAGTGAAAACTACAACAATTGGAATTCGCAACATTCTTAGACATCATAAACCCGAAATATCATATACTTCGGAATTTATACTTCGGATTTCATGCCTGGCTGTATAAATTCCTTAGACATCATAAACTCGGAATATCACATATTCCGAATTTCATGCCTAACATTATAAACCCGGTATTTTAGTCTCAAATTGAAAACACTTTTCAATATCTAGTCGAGCAATTTAACAAGATTCCCGACTGTTGGTCGAATGCTCGTCGGAAACATTTGTGAAGGCCGCACCCCCGATGCCGTCGACGAAGCACACTTCGGTAGAATACCACGACCGTGAGCACCTGAACGGATGCTTTTGGCTACGGGGTTCTCCTACAGTCACTTGGTCGGGGCTATGGGGCATGGCTATCCAGTAGTGTTACCCGACGAGCGTTCGCGTACTATACAAGATTGCGACGGAGTTTTGATCCGAATCAAAACCCCGCGTTAACTGATCAAAAGAGACTAAATTGCTAGATTCACAAAGTACTAATTAGTTTTCACAAAACTAATTATTGTGGATTCCAAATATTTTATCACAAATCACAGATATTTAGACGATGTTAAACATTTCGATCGATTTATCAAACACCCAAAATTCCCAGAGACCTCAACACATGAGTCACTATTAAAAATACCGAGACAGTGCCCTAAGTACCTACAGACCAACACTAAAAGGCACGCTCCCTGCCTCACCAATGGCGCCGCGGAACCGCTGCCAAAGGCATGCTTTGGCCGCGCTTCCGCGGTCGTTTGGTCGAGTTAGGCTGTCGTTTTTCTTATGTGTCCAAAGAAAACCCTGCACAATTTTCTGAATATTTTTAATTAGAAAATTTCCAACTTTTGAAAAAATTTCCAGAGAGTGGTTTTTCTGGGTTTTCGAATAGTCGATCTAACACTTTAACTTCGCATAAACTACTCCTAATGCTCTAGCATGGCTCTGATACCACTGCTGGGTTCGCTTAGCACCCCCGACTATTTTCGGCAAGCATAAAGTATGCTATTTTTAAAATTTAAGATGTTGAGCGAGCCTGACCAAGGATCTAACTAGAGAATTAGGGTATAACTAAGCAAGTAAACAACTTTACTCTAAGTGAACAAGGAATACAACTTTTGTGGACCGGTCCTTCACTTCTAAAACTCCATGTAGTAGTCTCTTAGCTCTAAGTGGTAGTCTCCCCGACTCTTGTTAGGCTCCACTAGGCGAAAGGAACGAACTTGCTCAAAGATCTTCGAGGCCGAAGATGGTCTACGTCGAAAAATCTCTAACTCAAGCTATCTCTTCATTTAGAATTAATTTTCTCTTTTTCTTTTTCTTCTCACTTGAAAGCTAGAGAGCAAGGAAAGAGATGAATAAGAAACTCAAGTGATCAAGTGTGAACCGTGGGTGAGTCCGTTCAGTGTACCCAGTCTCCACTGAGCACCCGTATACCATCTTTGATATCAAACACCAATGGATGTGGGATCATCCATCGCCTATCATATGGGTCAAGATGCGTATATGCTAGTCTACTCCGGAATATCGATGCCCTGTCTCGATACACCCTCGACTAGGAACAATTTTAGGGTGTACTTGTGGACTACCCTTGGCCCCACTAGTATGATCTCCATCATAGTCCTGTTAGTCAAGTACACAACCTAAGGGCTTTATCAACATGTGAGAGCAAGACAGCATCGCATATACAAGTCAACATGTTAAGATAAAGAGCAACCAGATAGTATACTATCATGTCGAGAAAGAAAGTCCTCTCTATATATATCCAAGCATCCACTATAATATACATCACATGTACAATAATAGCCTCTAAGACATACATATAACTAACAATCTTCCACTTGCACTAAGGCCAGTTGTTGTAGTATCCCATACCTAACATCCCGAAGAGTCTCTCAAATTGTATCTGGGGAATGGCCTTGGTGAGTGGATCCATGTGTTTTCCTTCATGTTAATTCTCCTAACCTCGATCTCCCTGCGATCAACTATCTCCCGGATCAGGTGATACCGTCTCAGAATATGCCTGGATCGCTGATGGGACCTGGGTTCCTTGGCCAAGGCCACTGCTATATTTTTATCGCAATACAAAGGTATTGGACGCTCAATGGATGGAACTACACCAAGTTCAGTTATGAACTTCTTCATGCAGACAGCCTCTTTGGCAGCATCGTTGACAGCGATTTATTCAGCCTCCATCGTCGATTCTGCCGCGGTTTCCTGTTTGGAACTCTTCCAACAAACCGCCCCTCCATTGAGAGTAAAGACAAATCCCAAGACCGACTTAGAGTCATCCTTATCACTCTGGAAGCTCGAATCGGTAAAGGACTCCACTTGGAGTTCTCTATTACCATACACCAAGAGCATCTCTTTAGTCCTTCTCAAGTACTTGAGAATGCTCTTCACAGCTGTCCAGTGACTCTCTCCTGGATCTGCTTGATACCTACTTATTACACTTAGTGAGTATGCTATATCGGGTCTGGTACATAGCATCGCGTACATGATAGAGCCTACTACTGAAGCATAGGGTATCCCTTGCATGCGAGCTCTCTCCAAATCAGTCTTGGGAGACATCTTTTTGGAGAGAGTGAGTCCTGAGATCATGGGTAAAAACCCACGCTTGAATTCTTCCATGCTAAACCTCTTTAGTATGCTGTCAATATACTTGGATTGGGACAATCCCAGTATCCGTTTAGATCTATCTCTATAAATCTTAATCCCCAAGATGTAGGAGGCATCCCTTAGATCTTTCATTGAGAATCTTTGTGATAAGAAGAGCTTGAACGATTGCAGTATAGGAACATCATTTCCTATCAAGAGTATGTCATCCACGTATAATACGAGGAAGACAACCTTACTCTCTGCCACCTTCTTGTATATACAAGGTTCATCTACATTTTTGATGAAGTCAAACTCTTTGACTACCACATCAAAACAGATGTTCTAACTCCGCGATGCCTGCTTTAACCCATAGATGTATTTAAGTAGCTTGCACACCTTCCCGCTCCTCCCACTGTCGACGAAGCCCTCTGGCTGAGTCATGTACACGCACTCTTCTAAATCACCATTTAGGAAGGCGGTCTTAACATCCATTTGCCAGATTTCGTATTCATAGTATGCAGCGATGGCAAGCAGGATCCGGATGGACTTAAGCATAGCCACTGGAGAAAAGGTTTCATCATAGTCCACACCTGGTCGTTGACGAAAATCTTTTGCAACAAGTCTATCTTTGAAAGTCTCAACTTTTCCATCTACACCAAGTTTCTTCTTAAAGATCCATTTGCTCCCGATGGGTTTTACCCCTTTAGGTGCAACTTCCAAAGTCCATACTTTGTTGGTGTACATGGATTCCATCTCAGATCGCATTGCATCCAGCCATTTCACAGAGTCCCCACTCATGATGGCTTGCTCGAATCTAGTTGGGTCATCATCTACCATGATGCAATCTTCGCTCCTACCATCTACGAGAAAACCGTAGTATCTCTCAGGTGGATGAGGAACCCTACTAGATCGGCGGAGAGGCTGAGATTCGTTGGGAACTATCGAATCCTCTGGTTCCACTAAATCTTCAGTTGCAGTTTGTGCTGCTGGAACTTCTTCCAGCTCTACCTCTTTGCCACTAATTTCTTTCACAAGAAATTCCTTTTCTAAAAAGGTTGCGTATTGAGAAACACCTTTTGTTCCTCAGCGTGGTAGAAAATATATCCTTGTGAATTCTTTGGATATCTCACAACCCCATATCTTAACTCGTTTAAAATATGGTCTCATTCCCCTCCATATCTCATATGGGGTTGTAGGCACTGATTTAGATGGAACTTGATTCAATAGATATGCTGCTGTCTCAAGTGCATAACCCCAAAAGGAAATAGGTAACTCAGCAGTGCTCATCATAGAGTGCACCATATCTAATAGGGTGCGATTCCTCCGCTCCGATACACCGTCGTGCTATGGTGTATACGGGGGAGTAAGCTGAGAGAGAATCTCATTCTCTTTTAGATAGTCCAGGAACTCATTGCTCAAGTATTCTCCTCCTCGATCAGATCGAAAGATCTTAATACTTTTACCCGTTTGGTTCTCGACTTCGTGCTTATATTCTTTGAATTTCTCAAAAGTTTCAGACTTGTGTTTCATTAGGAACACATGTCCGTATCTTGAGAGATCGTCAGTGAATGTAATGAAGTATGAGGAATCATTCCTGGCATACGTAGACATGGGATCACAAACATCACTATGTATCAGTCCCAAGAGTTCCGTAACTCTTTCTCCGTGTCCAGTAAACGGAGTTTTGGTCATTTTTCCTTTGAGACATGACTGGAAAGTGTCATAAGATGAAAATTCGAACGGTTTCAAATATCCATCTTTATGTAACTTAGCTAGTCATGTCGCATTGATATGACCTAGTCTGCAATGCCACAAGAAGGATTCATTCAATTCTGAACTCTTCCTCTTGTGTGTGTTTTGTACATTAAGAACTGTGGTTTGATTTAGAACGTATATGCCATTATTTAACGAGCCTGATCCAATAAACTTTTGATCCAGGAAGATGTTCATAACATTGTACTACAAAATTATATCCTTCTTTACTTAATAAAGAAACTGATATAAGATTGCATATCAGGGTCGGTATGTAATAGCATTCGTTCAGAATCAATGTATTACCATTTGGTAATACAAGGTGATATTCGCCAACTGCTTTGGCTGCAATATTTGCACCATTCCCTACTCTTACGGAATGATCACCCTCTTCCAGTTCTCTACCTTTTTTTAGCCCATGCAACATATTACATATGTGGTATCCCGATCCGGTATTTAATACCTAGGACGTAGAGTGAACTGAGAAACAGTTCTCGGTAAATAACACACTCGAAGAAGATGCATCAACATGCATATTCTTCGTTTGGGTGGCGTGGAAAACCGGATATTTTCCTACTTCCTGCTCGGACTTATAACAATTATAAGTTAGAGCGGAACCAGCGTTCCCCTACTCATCATAAAAAGCAGGTTGGTCAATACATCCATATTATTATCTTGATTAAGGCCTGACATGGTCGCTACCTGGAGAGAGAGAGAGAGAAGAAAACACTTAGCGTATGCTCTTGCAAAGATTAGATTGGTTATTTATCTTATCTAATCGATGTCTCCCACTGCTATTCTCAAATTTTCCTTCAAACCTTAAAAAGAAAATTCAGCCAGGATTAATTGTATTCTACAACTTCGCTAACCGTTCAACCTGGCCAGTGCCGGTACTTCTGAGGGAGGTTCCCCGTGCTTTCGCAAGGACCTAATTAAAATAAACCTCATTTTTCCAGAGGTGTAGCCCCGTTGACACCTTTGTAGACACCTAATGAGTTAGCTAATTGTAAAGTGCAAAACTCTCCCGGGAGCAACTTTTGCTCACAATGGGTATCGGGATCCAACTATCTCATAGAAGGTATGCAATCTCATTGCAAATTTCAACACTTGAAATTCCCGATAATACTTTTACCCCTAGCTACTTATGACCTTAACATGGTCAACAAATCATAAGCGCTAGCCAAGTTCAACCCGTCATTTCTTGATTGAATTAAACCTACCCGCACGTCTCTTAACATGGTCAACAAAGTCGTACGACTACCCTAATCTAATCGTATCACAGGCTTTAGCAGATAAGCACTAATTAGCTACCGCACACTATGCCTTAACATGGTCGACAAACATAGCACGAATACTAAGTAGTACTTATTTGAAATGACGGAGGGCTACGTCAGGTTTTTAAGAAAACCTTTTGCGTAATGAACTTGATATAGTTGTAGAAACAAGTAATTTTTGAAAAGGAGTGTTTTTGAGGATTTTTTACTAGTTTCGCTAAAGAGATCACTCCCGGTGAAGGGATCTCGGCTTTTTCCTTATCGAATAAGATGCAGGATATTTCATAAATACCGCTATGCAAAGCAAAAACTAAAAGAAGCAATCTAAAGACAAAACTGAGTTGGTTGTAGCATCTGCTAGCTTTTGCTAAAGAGGTCACTCCCAGTGAAGGGATGTCGGCTCTTTCCTCATCGAATGAGGTGCTAGATATTCTACAAGGAATACCGCTATGCAAAGCAAAAACTAGAGCTACCCTTTTTGAAAATACGATTCTACAACATTTTTTAGGTTCCTTTCTTTTCATTAATCTCATTAATGAAGTCCCATCATTTAAAACTTCCTAAGTATCACAGAAAATGAAACGAAAATATAACATACACTTATGCCATC
The DNA here is from genome assembly GCA_030015575.1 of Agapanthus africanus. Taxonomy (NCBI): domain Eukaryota; kingdom Viridiplantae; phylum Streptophyta; class Magnoliopsida; order Asparagales; family Amaryllidaceae; genus Agapanthus; species Agapanthus africanus. The sequence continues at coordinate 521,329,306 of JASDDO010000016.1, read as the reverse complement.
CGCATTCGCCACAATGTCCCGTTATGCACCGTTAGGTTACTTAACTAACGGCATACCGGGACGGGACTAGCGCGGGTGCAAAACATAAGCAACGTCTATTATATATTTCATATATAATATATAGCCATTCGTCTCAGAATCCACAATGATCACATCACAGAATATCAGCAACAGAAGATAACATATGAAATATTGGATATACTAGGAATTCCGTGTTTTGATTTAAGCCAGTATAAAATACAGATTCCACGGTCGTGATGAATAGCCAAACCCACATCCCTAAACCCTTACGACAGTGGCAAGCAACCCTACCAATTCTAGAGTTAGGATACCCGGACTCGACTCTTCGAGATGGTCTCCCACTGAACTCTAGAACCCGATTACTTGTGCTCCCCTCCTTTGGTCTATCCTGATGCGGAAAAGTAAATAATATACAACAATGGTGACATCATCCTCACTCCGAAGTGCCCCAATAAAAGAATATTATATACAATGAATTTTACATAAATGAAAATAAAAACTCTCATCTCACATAAAACTCCGTCTATTCAAACACGACTTTCCAATATAACATATCACAGAACACATAACATCACATGTCATCAACGTAAGTAAATATGCGTATCACAGTTGACGTTGACATATAGCAACGAAAACGGTGATACCCCACATATTACACTTACGGTCGCAGAAAAGAATATGTCAAACTACAACATTTGGAATCTACAATCACCTTAGACATCATAAACCCAAAATATCACATACCTTGGATTTCATCCCTAACTATATAAATTCCACATATTGTATCACATTCCAGAAAAAGGTAGACGACGTTAAATATTCCGATCGAATCAACAAACATTCAAAATTTCCCAAAAAGCTTAACACTTGAGCACAGTTTAAAAATACTCATCACATGCCACAGTACCAATGGACCAACCGTAGAAAGGTCAGCCCTTGCCTCACCTATGGCACCGCGGAACTACCGCAAACCCTAAAGTTTAGCGGCCGTTCTTACGGTCATAGAATCGAGTTAGGGTTTTGTTCTTCTAGAGGTTCCACCGCATTACTTGCACGATATTTGAATGTTCTTTAACTCGGAAAAAATCCAACCTTTGGAAAATTTTCCGGCAAGAGTCAAAGTGGGTATTTGATATCCGATCGAACTTTTTAACACCGTCTAGACAACCCGAAAAACTGTTAGAATTACGACCACGAAACACTCCGAGTTGCCTTTGCAGAAAGTTAACATCACATGCAAATTTAGCAAAAACAAACAACATCTGAAACACCAAAACCCAGAGAATGGAACACAGTACAAATTTCAACCCTGAACTCCATATTCCAACTGAGCAGGCCGGATTTTCTGGCTCTGTGGCTGGCCAAAATCCGAGGGTAGGGGCTAAATTTTGAACTGTGTTCATGTTGCATCTCATACAACATTCTGCAGTTGTTTAAAAAAATTTCAACGACCTTAAAATTTCGACAGAAACTGAACTTGTGTATCGGGTGTTTCGGAGTTATTTCGGTTTTGTAATTCTACATATATCGCTTAAATCTCTAGCTTGGCTCTGATATCACTGTAGGATTGTTCGGCACGACAGTAAGGTTTCGGGAGGCATCGTCCATGCCATTTTCAAAAATTTGCCGTACAAAACAATCCTAACCCTAGAATCTTAACTAAAGATTTAGACAATACAATGTGTAAACTACTTTAGAACTAAGTGATTAGGGATTACAACCTTTGTAGTCCAGTCCTTCACTTCTTTAGCTCCTTGTAGTAGTCCCTTCGCTCCAAGTTGTGATCTTGCGGACTCTCGAACGGCTCCAGAAGAAGAAAGATGTATGCTTGCTTGAAGTCTTCCAAACCAAAGATGATCTACTGTGAGGAGTCACAAACCCAAGCTACCCTCTTCACTAATATGGGATTAGTGAAGCTAACATCCTATACTAAAGTGCTAATCTAGTAGAGGATGATGAAGTAGGATTTTTGCTCACTTTAGAATTACTTTTCTCACTTGTTTTTAAGCTTCTTTCAAAACCTAGAGAGCTCTCTTGAGATTTGAGGAAGAAGAAGCAAATAATAGATGTCAGAGAGAATGGCAACCATGGGTGCGAAAATATCTAATATATCTCATGTAGAGACTTAACCATGAGTTTAGATAATGGTTGGGTTAACAAATATCTAGTATAAGACAAAACTAGTGGACTAAGTCAATGGGTCTCCAAGCTTCATGAAGCTTCATGCCATATGGCAAATTTCCAACTAATAATTGTTTTATTCTAAATAAATAAACCCTTCATTTTCATTATCATGGTATAGGTCTCATACACCCATATTGCATGTATCATCAACCATGACACATAAATAAAACACAATTAATATATATCACATATATATCAAGTGTGCACATGTGAGAAAAAGAAATGCTTAAGTGAGCTAATATTAGTTAATGTAAATTAATATATCATATATATAATTATATATTAAATCATTAAATCAACACTTGATTTAATAATCCGGTTATATCTCATATGACCGACTAATATAATTTGTATCAACTTATCGAACCAACACTTGATTCGATAATCCGGCAATATCTCATATAACCGATCGATTCTGTATCGACTTATCGAATCAACACTTGATTCGATAACCCGGCTATGTCTCATATAACCGATCGATACTTTATATCATGAGAATAGAATACGGTATCATATACTCGTATTAATCTCGGTCCCACACATATCACATATGTGCTCCTACTTCATTTTGACTGAGCCAGTGAAATCTCTGTGTATGACTCTAAAGACTCGTCAATACGCCGGCAGTAGGTGATGATCACATCAAGCACCCATAAGCCGTCAGCGGTACTAGCTGGATGTAACGGCTACCCCGGTATTGAACGATCAGAATATCAGCAAGCTAGCCCGCTCTAACTCCTGCAAAGGCTTGTCAGTAACACTACCGTACATTCCGGTCTCTTCGTCTGATATGTCGCATATCTAGTCTATAAGTGGTAAACTTCAGACCCAAATAACCGATAAGTCATGCCGATGTGAGGTTCATAACTGGTCAAGAAACTATTGATAACACTTATCAATAAATCTCCATAGCAGCCCTGGACAAGGACTTGTCGTTATGTCCAATCGAGCACAGCGCAACATCAACCCCCAATACCGGGAGAGACGAATCCCTTCATATCGCTCATTGCCCCCATATGATTCGGGACTGTACCCAAAAGCTACCGTTTTTCACGTTCTATTGAACGTGGTAAGGTGGAAATCAAAGCACAGTGGGAATCACACAAGACGCTATGACGATCTCGGGCCTACAGACTAACCTGTACCAGTGTCACCGGAGAACTGCTATCTGACGATAGGTATAATACCAACTAGGAGTTCCCGGCGAGTCCGTTCAGTGTACCCAGTCTCCACTGAGCACCCGTATACCATCATTGATGTCAAACACCAATGGATGTGGGATCATCTATCGCCTATCATATGGGTCAAGATGTGTATACGCCAGTTTTCTCCGGAATATTGATGCCCTGTCTCGATACACCCTCGACTAGGAACAATTTTAGGGTATACTTGTGGACTACCCTTAGCCCCACTAGTATGATCTCCATCATAGTCCTGGTAGTCAAGTACACAACCTAAGGGCTTTATCAACATGTGAGAGCAAGACATCATCGCATATACAAGTCAACATGTTAAGATAAAGAGCAACCAGATAGCATACTATCATGTCGAGCAAGAAAGTCCTCTCTATATATATCCAAGCATCCACTATAATATACATCACATGTACAATAATGGCCTCTAGGGCATACATATAACTAACACATAACCATGCCAATTTCCACCTAATTTTGTTTTTCCCTTAATAATTAAATCCCCAAATTATCTTAAATATGGTATGAGTCTCATACACCCATGTCTAATGTATTATCAAGCATGACACAACAAATACATTAACATATATCACATATATATTAAAGGCATAAGTAGAAAAGAAATTCTTAAGTGAGCTAATATTAATTAATATATGTTAATATATCAAATATATAATTATATATTAAATTATTAAATCAACACTTGATTTAATAATCCGGCTATATCATATATAACTGACTAATATCATATATTGCGAGATTAGAATACGGTATCACATACACGTATTAATCTCGGTCCCGCACATATCACATATGTGCCCTACTTCGTTTCGCTTAAGCTAAGAAATCTCTGTGTAGGACTCTAAAGACTCGTCAATCCGCCGGTAGCAGGTAATGATCATATCAGTTACCCACAAGCCGTCAGCGGTACTAGCTGGACGTAATGACTATCCGGTTATTGAGCGATCAGAAGATCAACAAGCAAGTTTGTTCATATTCCTGTAAATTCAATGAGTAACACTACCGTACAGTAGTCTCTTCGTTTGATATGTCGCATATCGAGTCTCGGGGTGGTAAATGTCAGACCCCAATAACTTGATAAGTCATGCCGATATGAGGCTCATAACGGGTCGAGAAACTACTGATAACACTTACCAGTAAATCTCAGTTTCCGCCCTGGCCAGGGACTTCCTGTTATGGCCAATAGAGCATAGTGCAACTTTAACCCCCAATACCGGGAGAGACGAAACCCCTCCTATCGCTCATTGTCTCCATATGACTCGGGAATGTACCCAAAAACCACCGTTTTGCACGCTCTCTTGAACGTGGTAAGGTGGAAATCAAAGTACGGTGGGAATCTCACAAGGCTCTATGACGATATCGGGTCTACAGACTAACCTATACCAGTGTCACCAGAGAACTGCTATCTGATGTTAGGTATAATACCATCTAGGAGTTCTCGGCGGGTCTTGTTCAGTGTACCCATTCTCCAATGATCACCTGTGCACATTCTCTGATGTCAAACACCAATTGTTGTGGGATCAACCATCGCCCCATACAGGGTCAAGAATCGTACACACTAGTCTACTCTGGAATATCGATGCCCCGTCTCGATACTCACTCGACTAGGAACAATTAAAGGATGAACTTGTCGACTACCCTGGCCCCACTAATATGATCTGCATCATAATCCTGGTAGTCAAGCCCACATCCTAAGGGCTTTATCAACATGTAACAGAGAGACAGTACAAGTGTAAGTCCATGTCACGCACCCCACGAGCTTGCGAGGAGGCGGAATATATGAAAAACAATTATCAAAGCTTCGTAACACGGACTTGAGCACACGGATCGTGTCTAAACCATTACTAGCAAACTACGCGAGGTTTAACTACTCGGATTCGAAGTTATACCTCACGTTACTTGTCCTTCGGGTCTTCATCGCTATCCTCCACACCTCGTAGGCTCTATGGAACGTGGGCACCTCAACGGCCTCCTCGAGTCAAAGACGATCCACCCGAGAGTCTATAGTCCGAGCTCCTATCTCGAATCTGAGATAACTACGGCTTCTAGATCGCTAATCTAGAAGTCCTAGAGGGTGTAGAGTAATAAGATGGATTACTTAGTCACTTAAACCCTAGGATTCTCAACTCATGAGAGCTTTTAGGGTTTGAAGAAGAAGATGAAGACTTAAGGAGAGAGAAAGCTTTTGTGATAATTATATGAATAATAACTCATGAAAAAATATAATGAAGCATACAAATATCTCTTGATCAAATATCTAGAAATATCTCGTGAGCTTCATTTAACACTAAGGGTGAATCACCTCATGAGTCATTAAGCATTTAATGAAAACTTACAACTTATCTCTCCACCTCATTTGTGTTTAATCCATAAAGAAATAAAAATAAATGAGTCATCTTCTTCTAGAAGCTTCCCGACAAATTACGAGACTGCCCCTCCCATCCGTATTTCCGAAAAACACGGATAATCTTTGACTGAATAAATCCATCTGTATAATACAAGAATCTGGCTTAAACCAAAGCCCGCTAGTATTATCTGCCCGATCATAATACGTGCATAAGTGTACGTAAGTGATCGCGGCCCTGCCGTAAAACTATACGGCCTCTACACCTTTTGCCCGATGCAGGGAAACTCTCTGTATGGGACTCTAAAGACTCGACACTACGCTGGCAGTGGGTTTAACCACAGGCTGCAAGCGGTATTAGCTGTACGTAACGGTCCTCAGGTAGATGTCGATAAGAAAGACGATGAGGAAACCCATCCGAACTCCTACTGAGCCTGATGTGATAATCTCCGTACAGTCCGGTTTGTTCGTCTAGGACTATCGCATATCGGGCCTAGGGGGCGGTAAACGTCAGACCCCTAATAGCGGTATAAGTCGTGTCGGAGTGAAGCCCATTACACCTTAAGAAACTACTTGAACCTACCAGTAAATCTCGTTTGCCCTGGCCAGGGACTTTGCGTAATGGCTTTCCATACACAGCGCGATATCAACCCCCGATACCTGGAGAGACGAATCCTGTCTAACCGCCACTGCCTCCAAGTGCTTCGGGACTGCACCCAACTACTACCTGTTTGCACGACTCTTTTGAGCCATGGTAGGGTAGTAATCTAAGTACAGTGGGAACATACCCGAGGCGAAGTAGCGGTGTCAAGTCGACGGACTAAGCTGTACTCATGTCACCTGGGAACTGCTATCTGACGATGGGTATAAGACTAACCTGCAGTTCCCGGCGAGTCTTGTCTGGTGTACCCGTAACCTAACGAGCACCTGCATACTATCTCCAGTACGACGTACTGATGGCTGTGGGACAGACCATCTCCCCAACTGGGATAAGAAGCGTATACACCAGTCTACTCCGGAGTATCGATACCCTGTCTCGATAATCTTACGACTAGGGACCTGTATAGGATGTTGCTTATAAACTACCCAGCCCCCACTAGTGTGACTGCCATCACAACGCTGGTAATCAAGCAAAGATCCTAAGGGCTCTACTAATATGTATAAGCGATACGTTAAAAGAAACATATGTACATATTAAAGTAGACTCAAACCAAGTAGCATACTACCATTTTTAGCAAGACTGTCAATACAACTGTGAATATCCCATGCTTCCATTAAATAATATACAAACTAGTATGATACAGTAATGGCCACTAGGGCATAAACGCTAACAATCTCCCACTTGCACTAGGGCCATTTACTAGCATATCGCAAACCTATCATCTCGAATAGCCCTTCGAACTGCGTCTGAGGAATGACCTTTGTGAATGGATCAGCAGTGTTATTCTCTGTATCTACTTTCATTACCTCGATCTCCCGGTGATCTACGATCTTCCTGATCAGGTGATACCGCCTTAAGATGTGTCTGGACTTCTGATGGGACCTGGGTTCCTTCGCTAAAGCTATAGCGCCGTTGTTATCGCAATACAGAGGTATTGGATTAACACTGGTAGGAACCATCTGAAGTTCTGTAAGGAACTTCTTCATCCAGACAGCTTCTTTTACGGCATCGCAAGCAGCTATGTACTCCGCTTCCATCGTTGAGTCAGCAACGGTGTCTTTCTTGGAACTCTTCCAACAGACCGCCCCTCCATTAAGGGTAAAGACATAACCCGATATGGACTTGGAGTCATCCTTGTCACTCTGGAAGCTGGAGTCGGCAAAGGCCTCGATCTGGAGGTCTTTTCCGCCATACACCAAGAACATCTCCTTAGTCCTCCTCCGGTACTTGAGAATGTTCTTTACTGCTATCCAGTGCTTCTCCCCTGGGTTTGCCTGATACCGGCTTACAACGCTCAATGCGTATGCTACATCGGGTCTGGTACATAACATCGCATACATTATAGAGCCTACCGCAGAAGCGTGGGGTATAATCGACATGCGATCCCTTTCCAAAGCAGTCTTGGGAGACATCTCTTCGGAGATGTTGATTCCGTGGAAGCTTGTAGGTTACCGCACTTAGAATTTTCCATACTGAATCTTTTCAATATGGTGTCTATGTACCTGGACTGCGAAAGTCCCAACATCCTCTTTGATCTATCACGATAGATCTGGATCCCCAGAATGTATGTGGCATCACCCAGGTCCTTCATGGAGAACTTCTGTGATAAGAATCCTTCGACTGACTGTAGCATAGGAATATCATTTCCTATTAGGAGAATGTCATCCACGTACAAGACAAGGAATACTACAACTCTCCCTACAATCTTACTGTATATGCATGGTTCATCTGGATTTTTGATAAAGTCGAATTCTTTGACAGTATCATCAAAACAGATGTTCCAACTCCGCGATGCCTGCTTTAGTCCATAAATGGACTTAAGTAACTTGTACACTTTACCGCTGCTCCCACTCTGAATGAATCCCTATGGCTGATCCATATAGACACATTCTTCCAAATTACCATTTAGTAAAGCCGTCTTTACGTCCATCTGCCAGATCTCATAATCGTGGAAGGCAGCAATGGCAAGAAGGACCCAAATGGATTTGAGCATAGCCACTGGAGAAAAGGTTTCGTCATAGTCTAAACCAGGTCTTTGACGAAAACCCTTTACAACAAGTCTAGCCTTATAGGTTTCAACCTGTCCATATACACCAATCTTCTTTCTGAAGATCCGCTTGCATCTACAGGTTGTTGGAGATAGTGCCCTCAGAGTCAATTATTGGATCACAGGCAGGTGATTGCAATGATTGAGGGAGGACCTATTCCGGTAGGACAGTCTTACTCAAGATGATAGTATGCTATCTGGTTTACCTTTATCATCGTGTACTGCTTCAGGTGACCTTACAGGTCGATATTACACGTTGATAGAGCCCCTAGGATTCTTGCTTGACTGCCAGCAGTATGAGGGCGATCATATACGTGGGAGCTGGTAGTCTATAAGCACATCCTTAAAAGGTCCCTAGTCGTGGGAGTTTCGAGACAGGGCATCGATTCTCCAGAGTAGACTAGTGTATACAGTCGAGACCCCGACGAGGGGCGGTGGCCGGTCTCACAAGCCACTGGTGTCAGTTTGTTCACCTAAGATGTATACAGGTGCTCAATGGGTTATGAGTACACCGGACAGGACTCGCTGGGAACATGCTAGTTGGTCTTATACCTGACGTCAGATAGCAGTTCCCTGGTGACATGTGTACAGGTTAGTTCATCGACCTGAGGATCGTCATTTGTCTCGTGTGAGTTCCCACTGTACTTTGATTACTACCCTACCACGCTCAAAGGAGACGTGCAAACAGGTTTTAGTTGGGTACAGTCCCAAGCCACATGGAGGCAGTGAGCGGATCTTCAGGGGTTCGTCTCTCCCGGTATTGGGGGTGAGTTCGCGCTGTGTCTAGGAGAGCCATTACACGAAGTCCTTGGCCAAGGCAGGAGATTTACTGGTAGGTATTCCAGTAGTATCTCAGGGTATTCTGGGCTTCACTCCGACACGACTTGTACCGCTTTTGGGGGTCTGACTTTTACCAACCCCCTAGGCCCTCCATGCGATGCTCATAGACGAACGGACCGGACTGTACGGATATTGTCACTGACAGGCTCAGTAGGGTGTCAGGATGAGTTCGCTCATCGACGTCCCTTTTGGTCAATAGCCGGTGGCCCGTTACGTATTGGCTTATACCTCTGACGTGCTAGTGGTTAAATCCACAACCAAGGTGTTGACGAGTCTTTAGAGTCCCCTACATTCAGTTACTCAAGTTTCGGGCGAAATGCTGTAGAGGCCGTATGGAGATATGGCAGGGTTCGATCAGATACTTGCGGTATTGCACGGATCGTGATCGGACGGTTTTTACTAGCCGGCTTTGGCTTAAGCCGGATCCTAGTATTAGATAGTGTAGTTTTGTCTCTTTGCATTTGTGTTCAGTGGGAATACAAATGCGGGCATGTATATGCAGTAATGAGGTTTTCCTGTAATTTATTACGGGATCAGTTTTCTGAGGTTGCCAGTTTGTATTCCGTTCCGGCCAGTTTTCCTTTGTTCTTTCCCGGCCGGACTTTTCCGATGGAGGGGGTTATTTGCAAGTTTGCAAATAACTCTTTGTGGAGGTGTTATTTGTGAAATGGGAGATTATGAAAGCATCTTTTGATACCATTCTTTTCTATCATCATTTCTTGCTTTTTTGAGATGAGAAAGGATTTGAAGTTGATTTGATTTTGTTATCATTGCTTTTTGGATGTGGTCACCCCTTTGCTTTTACTACCATCACCTCCCTTCATGTTTCAATTTGATTCCCTCCACCATTTCATTAGAAGAGGGGGCCGGCCACTTGAAATGGGAGAGAGGGTTTTCATTTTGGATGAGGAAAATTTGATCATCTCAATTTGCATGTTACACAAATTCTTCTACCTCACTCCAAAGTCCATTCTTGATTCCTCCATCCTCCATGGCAACTAAACCCCAAAGAGACAAAGACTCTACACTAGTCTACAGCAAATCTTGGGCACGTCGACTTGCCAGCTTCGTGCCCGAGTTGCCTCGGTATAGAGGCGGGAGCCCGTAAAAGATGCAGACGATGTGGTGCCCTTCCGGTAAGGAGGCGACGACCGGAGTTTCCGCGGGAGATCGGGACGACGACGAGAAGACCGGAGGACTCGGATCACTCGGTATATCTCTTCCCTATCTTGTAGTTAGCTAGGACTAGTTAATGGTTCGATCCGGGTTTTTAGTGCGCGGTGGTGCCGGTTTGCTAGTTTGCAAAATTAAAGTTTTTCACTTCCGCATTTTGGCGTCGGATTGACGGCCGGGGCGCCGCCGTGCACTTACACGGGTTTTACCCCATCTGGAGAAATGTCCAAAGTCCATACTTTGTTAGTGTACATGGACTCCATTTCGGTCCGCATTGCATCCAGCCATTTTACCGAGTCGCCGCTCTGAATGGCTTGCTGGAAGCTAGTAGGGTCATCATTATCAATGATGCAATCTTCTCGATCCTCGTCTATGAGAAAACCGTAGTATCTCTCGGGCGGATGAGACTGCCTACTACTTCTGCGGATAGGCGCCGGTATGTCCCTTTTTTCTGAAACTTCTGGTTCTACCATACTTTCAGTAATAGCTTGTGGTTCTAGAATTTCTTCCAGTTCTATTGCACTCCCACTCTTCTGATTTTCTAAAAATTTAGCTTCCAAGAAGTGGGCATGACGAGAAACAAAAACCTTTTGTTCCTCTGCGTAATAGAAATAATACCCCTTGGAGTTCTTTGGATATCCCACAAACTTACACTGTACTGAGCGTGCCTCAAGCTTGTCCGGATGCTGCTTTTTTACAAAAGCTGGACATCCCCATGTCTTCAGGTACTGAAGATAGGGTTTCTTCCCACTCCACATCTGATTTGGTGTAGTAGGCACAGTTTTGGTTGGAACCTTGTTCAAAAGATATGCAGCTGATTCTAGTGCATAACCCCAGAAAGATCGCGGTAACTCAGCCTTACTCATCATGGAACGAACCATATCCAATAGGGTTCGATTCCTCCTTTCCGATACACCGTTGTGTTTTGGTGTGTATGGAGGAGTAAGCTGAGAGAGAATTCCATTCTTTTTTAAGTAACCCAGGAACTCGGCACTTAAGTATTCACCACCTCGATCAGATCTCAGTGTCTTGATACTTTTGCCTGTTTGGTTTTCCACTTCATTCTTGTATTCCTGGAATTTCTCAAAGGCCTCGGATTTATGCTTCATCAAGAAGATATGTCCATACCTAGAGAATCATCCGTAAAAGTAATGAAGTAGGAATAACCACCTCGCGCATGTGTAGATATTGGACTACACACATCGCTGTGTATGAGTCCCAAGAGCTCGCTTGCTCTTACTCTGTGCCCAGTAAACGGAGTCTTTGTCATCTTTTCCATGAGACAAGATTCACAAGTAGTATAAGATTGATATTCGAACGGATTCAAATACCCTTCTCTATATAACTTAGTTAATCGTGTTTCATTGATGTGACCTAGTCTACAATGCCTTAAGAAAGCCTGATTTACTTCTGGAGACTTTCTTTTAAGTGTGTTCTGGACATTGAAAACCTGAGCTTGATTCAATACGTATATACCATTATCTAATGTACCGGACCCAATCAGAACTTGATTTTGGTGGATGTTTACTACATCGCTTACGAATATAAAATCATATCCCTCTCTCGAAAGTGAGGACACTGATATGATATTACAAGTCAAACTAGGTATATACAAACAGTTACGTAGAATCAATATCTGCCCACTTGTCAAACCTAGGCGATATTCTCCCACGGATTCAGCGTCCATGCTCATTCCGTTTGCAACTTTGAGAGACAAATCACCTACCCTGATAACTCTACGGTTTCTCAAAGTATGTAATGAATTACAAATATGAGATCCTGATCCGGTATCTAGTACCTAAGAAGTAGAGTTAATTGACAAACAGTTCTCAATCACAAACACACTCGAGGCCGAAGCCACAACATGCTTCGAATCCTGGCTACTGGCTTCCAAAGCCTTGCAATCTTTCTGCCAATGCCCGTTCCCATAACAATAGGAACATTCCTCCTTACCTACACCAAGTCCCGAAACTTTTACTCTTCCCTTTCCTTCTACTTTACTGACACCGTATATCGGCTTTGTGGAGGTCTTCTTCTTTTCATCCTTTGCTTTCGCCCTGGATGCAGAAGAAGAAGGTCCCCCATTAAGCAGAGCGGGTGTCTCCCTGGTTTCTTTCAGGGTGTAAGTGGGGGGTAGGGACTGTGGAAATAAGTCAGCATATGACCTGTTTCCCAACGTAGTCTCCAGGTCCTTGCGCTCATCAACATAGCTAGTCATTGTAAGGACGTCGTCCCCTACAGATGACCCGACAGTCAACCTCGCTTGAAATAATTTGTTCGAGGTCTCATATCTTGCGATACGAGATTGCTCTCCATATAAATCTTTGTTATGGAGAAAGATGGAAACTAAGTCCATCTTCTCGTGCTGCTTTTGGTATACACCATCAACTGAAGCCAACACGAGGCACTGGGCATTCGCACTATCCTTTTCCCTTGTCTGACGGATATCCATATCCGTGACGGTGGAAACTGGACCTAGGACGGTAGAGGCTTGAGTAGTAATAGGGTGGTCCAGCTTGTCATAGGCAATGGACATCTGGACAGACCTTTGCCAATCATAAAAGTCAGATTCAGTCATTTTGTTATCTAGATGTAACCTAGTCATGGTCACAAGGTCGCTGCAATGAGAGAGGGAACACTTTAGCATGATGCTCTTGCAAGTTTAGATTGGTTTTTAGTTTATCTAAACTGGATGGCTCCCACTGTTTCTCGAATCCTTCTTCAACCCATAAAAGAAGAATTAGTCAGGACTGATCTCACCGTATAATACTTGCTTAACCGTTCAGCCAGGCTAGTGTCGGTACTTCGAGGGAGGTTTTACGACGCTTTCGCGAAGTTCCTTAATTAAATAACCTCTTTTCTCTGGAGGCGTATCCCCGCTGACACTGTTCTAGACACCTACTTAGTTTATAGCATTGATCGTTAAGTGACGAATCTCCTAATGAGTGGTGGATACTCACAGTAGGATCGGGATCCAAATATCATCGTGTGATAATAATGAAGGAATCCTACCAACATTCATCAAACTACAAATGGCATGCAACACTAGCAAGTTTCAGTTTCTTTAGAAACTCCCGATATGGATTTTTACCCCATATTCTTATGACCTTGATGAAGGCCAACAAATCATAAGTCACATGTCAAGTTCTGCCCATCATTATCTTGTTAATTTGAACACACCCGTACATACCCTTGATGAAGGCCAACAAGGTAATACGACTGTCCCAAACCAACTCATCTATCTATGCAACAAATGAATACCCCAGCAGCTACCAAACACTATGCCTTGACGAAAGCCAACAAACATAGCTTGAATACTACTGACCATCCCTAAGAAATGATAGAGGGCTACGACTGGTTTTGGCGAAACCGTGAACGTAGTGAACTTAATATAATCGAAGGAACCTGACAGCTTTTTAAAAGGAGTGGTTAAAACTCTGCAATTAAAAATTCTTCTCTTTTTAAAATAACCGGGTGGTTTCTTTTAAATTGTTCCAACGATTCAACTTTGGTTTGTTTTTTTCCATTAAAATAATGCGTCCCATCAATTAACCTATCATTGCAGAAAACAACGAAAATACAACGTCCTCTTATGCCATCCGCATTCGCCACTGGGTCTCGTCATTCACCCGTTAGGTTACTTAACTAACGACAGAGCGGGGGCTAGGCTGGTGCAGGTGTAAAACATAAGTAACGCCTAATAGATATCATATATAGATATTGTACATTCGTCAGACGCAATAATAGGCATTCCAGATCACAGATGAACATTATTGGATATACAAGCAATCCGCGTTTCCTTTGAACCTGCAACGAAAGACGGATTATACAGTTGTGATGAATAGCCATTACCCCACCCTAGACCGCTACAGGTACGGCAAACTACCCGCCAAGTACCCGAAGTGAAGCGGTCTCCCTCAACAACGTGAGTAGGCCACTGAACACTTCAAAGTACCCGGTAATTTGTGCACCCATCCTTGGGTCTATCCTAGGAGCAAAAAACAGTAAATGAAATAATACAACGGTGGCTACAACCTCAACCCGGATGTGCCCCGCAAAAGAATATTACATCATTTTACAATTTACATCGAATGAATGAATATAAAATCTCATCTCAAACCCCGGATAATCATCACAACGATCCAATCAAGTTCATATACACAAACCAGTAAAAACCATTACAGAAATGTGCAACCCCTGCTAACCGACATACTAGCAATTAGGGGAGGTTTACGAACACATTAAATATCACAGATAAAACTTGATTAGCAAATAACTTAGAATTTTGATCGACAACCTTTTTCCGTCTCTACCCCATGTGCAAGCCAGCACTGAAATAACCTGGGCAGAAACAAAATATACAGGAAAACAAAACACAACATAATAAGAGTTACTGTGTAAATACGAGTCAACTCTGAGTTGACTCGGCCGCGGATCCGCGGCGGATCGCACCAATCCGCCGCGCTTCCGCGGCAGTCTAAACGAGTTAGCTCGTCGTATTTCTCCAGTATTCTTAGAATTCCCTGCCGTGAATTTTCATACCTATCAAATAATTTTTTTGACACATTTAAAATTGACAGAAACTTGAGGGGTCCGGGGTTAAGTTTTCGTGTTTTTCCGACAATCGAAGTTCTAATTAGTTGCTAACAAGTTAGTAAAGGCTTAGTAGGCTCTGATACCACTGTAAGTCCATGTCACGCACCCCACGAGCTTGCGGGGAGGCGGAATATATGAAAAACATTTATCAAAGCTTCGTAACACGGACTTGAGCACACGGATCGTGTCTAAACCATTACTAGCAAACTATGAGAGGTTTAACTACTCGGATTCAAAGTTATACCTCACGTTACTTGTCCTTCGGTTCTTCATCGTTATCCTCCACACCTCGTAGGCTCTATGGAACGTGGGCACCTCAACGGCCTCCTCGAGTCAAAGACAATCCACCCGAGAGTCTATAGTCCGAGCTCCTATCTCGAATCTGAGATAACTACGGCTTCTAGATCGCTAATCTAGAAGTCCTAGAGGGTGTAGAGTAATAAGATGGATTACTTAGTCACTTAAACCCTAGGATTCTCAACTCATGAGAGCTTTTAGGGTTTGAGGAAGAAGATGAAGACTTGAGGAGAGAGAAAGCTTTTGTGATAATTATATGAATAATAACTCATGAAAGAATATAATAAAGCATACAAATATCTCTTGATCAAATATCTAGAAATATCTTGTGAGCTTCATTTAACACTAAGGGTGAATCACCTCATGAGTCATTAAGCATTTAATGAAAACTTACAACTCATCTCTCCACCTCATTTGTGTTTAATCCATAAAGAAATAAAAACAAATGAGTCATCTTCTTCTAGAAGCTTCCCGACAAATTACGAGACTGCCCCTCCCATCCGTATTTCCGAAAAACACGGATAATATTTGACTGAATAAATCCATCTGTATAATACTAGAATCCGGCTTAAACCAAAGGCCGCTAGTATTATCTGCCCCATCATAATACGTGCACAAGTGTACGTAAGTGATCGCGGCCTTGCCGTAAAACCATACGGCCTCTACACCTTTTTCCCGGTGCAGGGAAACTCTCTGTATGAGACTCTAAAGACTCGACACTACGCTGGCAGTGGGTTTAACCACAGGCCGCAAGTGGTACTAGCTGTACGTAACGGTCCCCAGGTAGATGTCGATAAGAAGGACGATGAGAAAACCCATCCGAACTCCTACTGAGCCTGATGTGACAATTTCCGTACAGTCCGGTCTGTTCTTCTAGGACTATCGCATATCGGGCCTAGGGGGCGGTAAACGGAAGACCCCTAATAGCGGTATAAGTCATGTCGGAGTGACCATTACACCTTGAGAAACTACTGGAACCTACCAGTAAATTTCGTTTGCCCTGGCCAGGGACTTTGCGTAATGGCTCTCCATACACAGCGCGATATCAACCCCCAATACCGGGAGAGACGAATCCTGTCTAACCTCCACTGCCTCCAAGTGCTTCAGGACTGCACCCAACTACTACCTGTTTGCACGACACCTTTGAGCCGTGATAGGGTAGTAATCTTAGTACAGTGGGAACACACCCGAGGCGAAGTAGCGGTGTTAAGTCGATGGACTAAGCTGTACTCATGTCACCTGGGAACTGCTATCTGATGATGGGTATAAGACCAACCTGCAGTTCCCGGCGAGTCCTGTCCAGTGTACCCGTAACCTAACGAGCACCCGCATACTATCTCCAGTACGACGTACTGATGGCTGTGGGACAGACCATCTCCCCAACTGGGATGAGAAGCGTATACACCAGTCTATTCCGGAGTATCGATTCCCTGTCTCGATAATCCTATGACCAGGGACCTGTATAGGATGTTGCTTATAGACTACCCAGCCCCCACTAGTGTGATTGCCATCACAACGCTGGTAATCAAGCAAAGATCCTAAAGGCTCTACTAATATGTATAAGCGATACGTTAAAAGAAACATATGCATATATTAAAGTAGACTCAAACCAAGTAGCATATTACCATTTTTAGCAAGACTCTCAATACAACTGTGAATATCTCAAGTTTCCATTAAGTAATATACAAACTAGTATGATACAGTAATGACCTCTAGGGCATAAACACTAACAACAAGTATACTTGTTAAGATAAAGAATAACCAGATAGCATACTATCATGTCGAGAAAGAAAGTCCTCCTTATGTATGTCCAAGCATCCACTATAATATACAGTTTTGTACAATAATGGCCTCTAGGGCATACATACATCTAACAGTGATAATCTCATGACACGATAATAAACAACATATAATCTGTGTGTGTGTGTGTGTGTGTGTGTGTAGACACACACACACACACATGTGTGTAAAAATTTAATCTCATGGCATTACTAGTGCCAACTGATTCTGTTAAAAGAGAAAAAGGATTGTTTAATTATCAATATACAAAAACAATACACACACACACACACACACACACACACACAGAGAGAGAGAGAATGATAGGAAGTATATGTATCCAATACACATACACATCATGTATCCAATACACGATCGGCCATCTATATCATCTCAGTATCGAATACTGCAGAGAGTGTATCAAATATACTATAGTAGAAATTGTATTAAATTATGGTTATCAAATCAACACTTCACTTAAAATTCCGTCTTTTAAATCGGCTAGTATACCCGGACGTTCGATCAAATCAACCATTCAATCGAAATCCCATACGTATATTATATGCACGCCACATCACTTTTTGCCCGGGTAGCAACCTTCGTTGTGCGACTCTAAAAACTTGTCAATACACTGGCAGTAGGTTATACAAGATCAAATCCGATCAATATGAAACACTTTCAGATTCAATCCCCTCTTGGGTTAACCCAAAAGCTCGTCAATGGCACTAGCTATATGTAATGGCTACCCAAGTACAATCAAGATAAAAGAAGGCTAACGAGCGAACTCATCCGGACCCGATAAAGTCTATAAGTGATAGTCACCGTACAATCTGGTCTCTTCATCTAAGAGTTTCATATATCGGGTCTAAAGTTTGAAATCTGTCAAACCCCAATAACTCGATAAGTCGTGCGACAGAGAACTTATAACCAACCGGAGATACAACTAATAACACTTATCAGTTTATCTCCATTGCGGTGGCCAACGACTTATGGTTGTAGTCATGTCCTGCGCAGCGCGACATCAAATCCCTATACCAGGAGAGACGATCCCCTCGACCACTTACTATCTCTACGTGCTTCAGGACTATACCCAACAAAAACTTGTTAGCATAATTCCTTTAAGTCATGGTAGGTTAGAAGTCTAAGTATAGTAGGAACACACATGAGACATTATGGCGACCTCAGGTCCTAGGGACTACCCTGTATCATGTCACCAGAGAACTGTTATCTGACATCGGTATATTACCAACTAGGATTTCTCGTTGATTCCGTCCAGTGTAACTTATCCAATGAGAACCTGTATACAATCCTCGATGTCAAATACCAATAACTATGGGACCATCTATCGCCCTCCAACCGGATCAGGAAACGTACACACAAGCCTAAACTGGAGTACCGATGCCCAATCTCGATACTCTTACGACTAGGGACATTTAAGGATGTGCTTATCGACTACCCAGACCCCACTAGTACCATCATTGTCCTGGCAGTCAAGAAAAATCCTAAAGGCTTTATCTCATGTCTAAACGATACGAGATAATAAATAAAACACATCACATGAAAGATAAAGACAAAACATAAAGCATACTATCATATGGAGTTAAACCGTTCTCCGTATAGATCCTCCTTCAATTACATAATTGTTATCTTGTAATTACGATAATTGCCTTGAGGACACTATATCCAACAATCTCCCACTTGCATTTAAGGTTAATTATTGCGGTATCGCATATCCAACTTCTGTACTAATAGTTTCGCAAACTGTGTTTGAGAACTAGCGTCAATGAGTGGATCCAGCACATCGCTTCTCTCTTTTTCTTCCTGTATGTCAACTTCACGGAGATCAAATATCTCCCGAATTGAGCGATGCATGCCATAGTATTTTCCTGGATAGACGATGGGATCATGTTTATAAATGAACAAATATATCTAGTGAATTCTCAGGTAGTATCCTTTGCTGATTCACAATCAGCATCTAGCGCCTCAGCTACCTCAGTATTTCTCTTGGAACTACTTCTAATATACTGCTTCTCAGAAGAAGGTGAACTGTATAACTCACGACAGACATTCTGTCATTCTTGTCACTTTGGAAGCTCGAAGTCAACAATCACCTCCCGAAAGAGGCTGCCATTACCATACACCAAGAACATCTCATATGTTCTTCATTGCTTCTATTTCTCTTGGATTGGATTACTATCTGGAGAAACATACATGACAACCATTATTTAACTGATTTTAACATAGGAACATCATTTGTTATCAAAAGAATGTCGTTCATATCCAATATGAAATCTTCGACATTCGACTATATTTCCTTATTACACTTACAAAGTTCATTTATTGTTTTGATTAAGTCAAACACTTTGACCGTAAATTAAAATAGATGATCTATCTCCGCTATGCCTACTTTAGTTTACAAATAGACTTAAGCAACTTGTTCGTTATCCGCTGCTCCCACTAACTACGATAACCCTCTGGTAGAGTCATATATACGTACACTTCTAAATCCAATTTAGAAAAACATTATATTCATCCTCATACCAGATATCACAGTCAGGGATGCTGCAGTGGCAAGTTTTATCCGTACGAACTTTAGCAAAGATTTTGAAGTAACAGTATCATTACAATCCATATCGGGAATTTGATGAATACCTTTTACTACAGGTCTGGCCCCATTAGGTTAATACATTTCCAATTTGTAAAATTTCAGAAAATATAAAATATTATTTTTGGAATTTAATATTAAAAAAATATATTTCCCGAAAACTGCCGATTTGCGAAATTGGTGTTTTCGAAAAAGTGTATAAATATATACCAATAATAATGAAATAATTGGGGATTAAAATGATTTATTCATTTAAAAATATATTTATTGGACTTGGCATTTTTATAATTAATTATATGCAAGTTTAAAATTTTACCCGATTAGTGCACTGCTAATCGCGATTAAGCCAAATCCGTATTTCTACAGTTTTTAATGGCTAGTGCACCATGTCATGTTGCATTTTGGTTATATATTGTTTTCTTGTATTTTTTTAGGGTATTATATGGTTTGGTTTTAAAAGAAAAAGAAAACGGTTAAAAAGAGAGAATGATTAGAGAGAGAAAAGGAGGGTGAGAATAAGAGAGAGTGGGAGTAGGAGAGAGAGTGGACAGCCATTCTTTTCCCCTCCCCATTATTTACTTCATCTTCCTTCTCAACTCATCTCCCTCCACCTCTATCCTAAGATCCATCTCCAAATATTCACCAAAACCCTAATCCCCTTTCCTTAAAAATGACCCCCTCTTCATCCTCTACACATTGGACCAAGAAAAATTAGATTTTGAAGACTTGGGACTTCTAGGGTTTTGCTTGGTAGCATTTATGAGGTATAATCTCTACCAATTATTTTAGTTTTTAGTTTGTTATATTCTAGTTTAAGTTTAGAATCGATTTAGTGTGGATATGTGAACTTTGGAAATTTCTAGAAAAGGTTAGGGTTGGAATTGAATCCAAAGATGAAATTGAGGTTAGTAGAGACCTTATAAACCCTCTAGAGTTAGTTTCATGGACTGAAACCAGATATAGAACCCCAAACCTAAAACTTAGAAACCCGACGTCGGAAAATTGTGAGAATTGTGATGGTATTTAAGAATCTGGAGTGACTCGGAGACCTGGAAAATTATTTAGCGAACACAGTGACACATGCAGGCACCCAGGAAGCTAACCCCAAGACCCGAGACCCAACCCATTAGTTGAGGCCACAGATTTAATCATCCTGGCCGCAATTTGCGGCCAGGTTAGGGATGTTTGCCTCTAGGTTTGGTCCATGGCTCCTTTGTTCAGTAAATAGCCCCTCCACATATGCAAAATTGGCTGATTTCACTTAGGGTAAAATCTGGAGGTGTTTTCTTGAGTCGATGCTTTATTTTGCGGGTTTGTATTAACTTTATTTTGGTATTTGATATTATATTTCCGTCGTGTGGCGTTTGAACGTCAACGACTAGGGTTATTGGTCGTGTTTTGCATGCAGGGCTATAGGTTTTAACCTATGAGCGAGACGTGTGTCGTTTTGCTTTTCCGCCTTGAATTTAATACGCGTTTTACGATTTGGTATTGGTTGTAGGAACCCCGCGTGGGATTCGAGACGACGAAGAGAGCGTGGCGTCATCGACTCCAGCAAGCGAGGATCAAGGTGAGTAGATCTATATCTACGGGGGAAGTCGGGTGGATGGCGTATAGCACCCCTGCACACTTTGATGGAAACCGATTTATATATAGATTATGGTTAATGAAACCTTTGACAGAAAACTATAGATAGAGTTAAAATGTAGTTAGAGAACCATATTAGAAACTAAAGATAGTTATAAGTGACATGATACGACTAGTATGTGATGACGGAATTTGAGAATGACGTTTGACGATATTGCCGTTTAGGGTACTATAGAACTAGATAGCTGACGTAGATGTGCCATCCAAACCATACCTATTTCCAAACTAAAGAATCGTATGCATCTTTTAAACATGTACCGTGAGGGATGTTACGGATTTTCAAATGATATCTTTTCCTTAAAAACACCGTAGCCCCTACCTTCAAAACTACGATTCGCTTCTTTTAAAAACTGATTGTATGGTTCGGGTGTGTATGTTAGATTAGATACTTATACTTATAGTAAAGGTAGAATGTATTTGTAAAGTTGAGATTGTGTGAGAGATAGATGCGATTGAAATAGAATACGATTTGACATATGATATGATGATATGTTGGTATACGGTTGCGAGTCGATTGAGATGATTGATGCCTTGCCGGTCCCCTGATATGAGATTGTTATGGATGTGATTTGGGACATAGGTATATAGATATATATTGAATATCGTGAATCATGTGTGATATGTCGTACGAGACGTTAGGTCCGTACCCCTTATTGTCGTATAGGATGATAGGATCCCAAATGTTTTAATGCCGCCGTACGATGATTTTTCCGTGCGTGATGAGTTTGACTTGATGATTGATCCAAACACTTGACTAGAGGATACTGTACGATGGATTATACCGTACGTGGCGTTGTATGGCTAGATTCCGATGGATAGATTCATCGACTCGGTCATGTTAGATACGTATACCCGTCAGCATTTGCATATGATTCACCTGATGTTGCATTCATGTTATTCGCGTTGCATTCATGTTATTCGTATTGCATTACTTATACCTGTGATAGTACACCTGCACCATTATCGATGATGCGTATGTTACACGTACACAGATTGTAGGCTCACACACTTCATCATCGATGATTGCTATGTCACTACACAGTAGGATTGCTGCATCATGATATGACTCTTCGCATAACATACTTGCGTATATACCACTTGTACATCCATTTTGGCGCACATACATATTGTACACTCATGCTTGCGTACATACCCACTTGTACACTCATACTTGCGCACATATATCTTTGTACATCCATGCCTACATACATACTTATTGCACATACATAGACAATGTTGCATTTAACTTCGAGAAATTGGGAACCGCAGGATATATTTAAAAACTGGAATCATTTTAAAAGAGCGGTTTTCTCTTAATATGTTATATTACTGTTCCATGTTGCGTGATATACAGATATGCTTACATTTCTATCATATGTCGCATACATCATGCTTTATGATTTTACGCATTGAGATATGCTGTTTTCATGAGATTTCTGAATATGAGAACCGTGGCTATTTCAAAAGGAAGTATGTACTGTTTTAAATACCCGGTTTCTCCTGATATGATATTTCAGTGCGTCCACTATGCGTTTTCTCGGTTCTGAGACGTGTGACATGTGAAACCCAATTCGAGGAGGCGGATGATTCCGTTTGCGGGTACATGGTGGACCCGGTATGGTACCCCGGGGCGAGTGAGAGATTTCGTGTGGATGACGATGAGCCTGGCAGAGGGACTACTACCTACTGGTGATTGGTTGGGCCTGACGGATATCCGGAGGATACCGACCGGAGTCGAGAGATGATATGGGCCGATCCGGACTGACGGAGCCCGTGGGCCGATCCGGACTGACGGAGCCCGAGATATGAGTATTTACGTGTCGATGATGGACACGGGTTTCATGATGTTTTCGGGTGTCGATATTGGACACCCAGGTTCCATGATTTTGATGTGTCGCGAGGGACACCATTGATTTATATCCTCATACTTACTTGCATACATACATTGATTATATGGTTGGACGAGATCCACATGCGCACATACATTGATTATATGGTTGGATGATATCCGCATGCATATAGGTATTGTTTACATTGTTGGCACATATAATGACCCGGTCACCCTAGATATCATAGTATTACCTTTATGATATAGTTGATCTAAGAGTCGTTGTTTATTCGATTTCTATTTGTATATGTTTTTCTACTCATGAGTTAGCAACTCACCCCCGTTGTGTTACAGTTCTTGCAGGTTGACCGCACGGATCAGTAGCGGCTTCGCTGGCACACAGTTGCATCCGGGTGTTTTGCTTTGGTAGGTGGGATATTTGTATTGTACCCACTCTTGTATTATATTTCATATTGTATCTAGTCAACTCCATTAATCAAATTTAGTAATTGTATAAGTAATGAGACTTAGTAAGACTTGTTGTTGCGAGACTTAGAGCGAGGGTTTTTCCGCTACTTGTGGTTTTGTTGTTTTGCTTATTTCTTTATCTTTTGTGGTGAACTTCGCCGTTGGGCGTCGTATACTTACATATACTGTCTTGCGTGGTTGTGATCCGCCGGTTGGCGAAGTGCTAGCTCCCGCTTGGGGATGCCATTATTCATGTTATGTATTTGTGGTTTTGGATCAAAATATACAAAGGAGGTGCTGCCCAAATTTTTAAAAAGAGGAAACACGTTTTCAAACTAGTAAATTTCACTTGCATTTTTAAGTTCCTTTTCTATGTATTAAGAAAACTTGATTTCATTATACCTTTATTTAAAAACATCACCTCCTTTATTTTCTTAGAAAGGTTTAGATTACTGGGTTTCTGGTTACTTGAATTACGTTACGTCTTTAGACGTTGTGTGATTTAAGTGCTGGTCACGAGCTAATATTTCGGGTCGTGACAAAGTTGGTATCAGAATGCTAGGTTTAACCTTGGTTCGAGTCTATGTTTGACTATGCGGAGTCTAGGGTGGGTATGTTTTTCGGAAGCTAGGCTTGACCTTATGGAACTTAGACTTGAACGTGGGGGGGGTATTAGACCCGAACTTTCATTTCATATATTGACCCTGATTGATGGAGTAGGTAGCTTGAGTAGAGTGACGTACCGTACGTATGTTCCGTGGCATATTTACGATACGATACTCCACTTAAGAAACCTTAGGATGTACATTTTTTGAGACTTTTTCTCTTCATACCCATGATTATACATCCATTTGAGATCCTTGATTCTATTCGTTTCCATGATCATACTCTCATTGATGCTGTTCCTTCTTATGATCATGCATCCATTCTGGATCTGTCGTTTCCTCTCATGCCGTTGATCTGCTTTCTTCGATACTCGATTGAGGTTCCTGTCACCATGGTTTGAGCGCAGATTGAGCTGCTGCTAGTGATGCGGTCAGGGCGAGCTCATTATGGACGAGGACTGACCATTGTGTTTGCTGGTGACACGGGAAACGTCTCGAGTTAGTATTTATGTTGTTACCTCTTGTTGAGGCGAGTGGTTGGTTTTGCACCGGATGATCGGGCCATTGCTAGAGGCTGCCAGTTGCGAGAGGACTGTTGATGTAAAGCATACCTCAGAGGTTTTGATGTCGTCTACCGTGTGGATAGATGACCCAGCTATTGCTAAGATTGATGTGATGTCGCTTCCAGAGCTTACGAGCTGAGATCACTGGAGCTTCTAGGCAGAGATGCGATAGATGATAGCTAGTCTACCCCGAGTTGAGTGATAAAGGTGATTCGTCAGATTGATGCGCCGACGCAGGCCCAGCCGAGTTGAAGATTTCCAGTGTGGAGAGTCTTACTCAGATCTAGAGCAGACCGATCCACAGATGACCGTTGATATATCGTCTTTCTTGGAGGATTGAGGCATTGTTTAGCATGCGAACGAAGGGTATTCACATGTCGGCTAGGCGAAGCTAAAAAGTTCGAGCGAGTGTCAGAAACCCATTTTTCCCAAGTTTAAAGTGTTCGGAGGAACATGCAATTGATTCTGTGGACCCTCTAGAAGAATGAAACCCTAACTCGACATGATGACCATGGAACCGCTTTTGAACCTTAGGGTTTGCGGCAGTTTAGCAGTGCCATCAGTGAGGCTTGGTTTTGCTCTTCTACGGCTGGTCCAGAGGTACTGTGGTATGTACCAGATATTTTAGACTGTGCTCAGGTGTTGAGCTTTCGGGAAATTTTGGGACCTTGATGACTCGATCGAAAAGTTTGACGTCGTCCGGATATCATGTGATAAGGGACCAGTAAGCTGACCAGCTTCAGATAGAGGACCTCACCCAGATGCATTGTGAGTTGATCGAGAACGGATGAGTATTGAGTGTTCTTCCGATGGTTGGGACGAGTTTCCGAGGACGTGTTCGGCCAGATATCTTCTACAGAGTGATGAAGATACCGAGTTCGTGACTTCGAGTCCATGTGAAAGACTCCGGATTGACCGTGGCCAAGAACAGTTGCAGTGCGCAGATAGCATGGCGTGACGTCATAATGGACGATGATACAGACGAGTGGAACCAGAGGTTCGCGCGAGATGCTGGCGAGCTGTTATTACTCCCCGTCGAGATCAGAGTTCTGATATGCTTACAGAGGCGTTGGGATGCGGCCAATTCCTGAGGAAATGTTGTGCTGAAAATGCAGATGCCCAGAGAATGAGAAAAGATTATATAAGAGTACCAGCCTCCGTACGATTCGGCATAGGTGGGATCGGAAGAGACCTTGAGTCGGATTCCTTCCAGGACACTGCTGCAATGAGATTTGCACCTAGGATCAATTGTGTCACGTGTATTCAGAGGACCAGAGGCCGACACCAGTAACGTGCTGCTTTACGAGTGGTCATGATGATTGGCCGAGAGATAACCAGAGAAGTGCTAGAGTGGAATCGTTCCCGTTAGCAAATCTGACCGGGCCGATGAGCCGATGGATTGCGAGATTGGTGAATCTGCAGAGAAGATAAGGACCCAGAGACTGAAGACGCCAGACCGTGAGCAGGAGGCAAGCAGATGTTCTTGTTCTACCGGTTTTAGGCGCACCGATTTATTTTTCGACATTATAGGAGGTGTACCTCAATGTCATTTGTTGCGATTTGCGTTTGTGATCCGAGTATCACGCTTATATCGCTTGGATTTGAGTTTTGAGGATTGAGTTTCATGATATCGTTTTCGTGCACCATGGCTGCACCTACTGGGTATTTACATTTTTACGCATAGTTATCGCACCTGATATATATATTTTATACACCGTTGTGTTGATCTGCGAATTGTGCATATCCATTGAATTTGATGTCGATTTTGTACCTTCGTAGCATGTGTTTTTGATTTCGTGGATTTTATACGGATGATGTGATTTTTGCACTCGACATAGCTCACATGTGCTTGTAGTGCATTGATACGGATTTGTGCTCGTAGTTGCACACGTTTTTTATTTATACACCTTGGTACACTCGGTGTCGTTCTTATATGCATTTGAGTTATTAATATGCTTTTCGTGCATTGGTTGCACCGTACTTGTATTTCGCGCATTTGATGCACCAGATTTGAGATTTTTGTGCACAATAGATGCACTAGATATTGTTGTCGTGCACACCCATTGCACTGGACAGATGCTTTCGTGCACACCTGTTGCACTTAGTTTTTCTTTTGTGCATATTGTGGCACCTGTATTTGGATTTGATTTTCGTGCACACCAGACGCACGAAATTATTGTATATGCCTTTTGAGGTGGATTTTGCTTTTGAGCACCTTGTTTTCATGATAGGCACTATATTATGAAGTAGCCAAACAGGGCTGATCCGAGAACAGTACCTGACTACTTTGCATGCATTAAATGTCTACCAAGAGGTTTTTGAAAAAGAGCTATAGGCTCGCTATTTCCTATGTGTCCGTGAGTGACACGAATGTTTATAAAAGAAAACCTTTTGGGATATTTCGAAAAAAAAACGACGGGACGTATATTTGAGCAAAACATATATGAACGTATATTACTATTTTACAAATGAGCGTCCGTCACTAGAACCGTGAGTTACGCATCACACGGCGATTCAGAAAAGATTTTGCATGTATTTTATTTAGTTTTTGGAGATTTTTCAAGTATGCGTACTATATACATGTTATAGTATTTGACTAGTGTATGTTGGATTTCAGCATTGGATTTCGAGATCTGTATCTCCATTGTAACTCCGATGATATGCGTGCGAACCCGATGATTTGCGTGACGCTTGACGGAGTTCGATTTTGAGCTTTGTACTCGTTTTCATGCGCACTTGACACGTCGTGTTATTCGGTATCTTATGTGATTTCGAGCCCCGTT
Organism: Agapanthus africanus; assembly: GCA_030015575.1. Taxonomy (NCBI): domain Eukaryota; kingdom Viridiplantae; phylum Streptophyta; class Magnoliopsida; order Asparagales; family Amaryllidaceae; genus Agapanthus; species Agapanthus africanus. Next base: position 521,301,651 of record JASDDO010000016.1, on the reverse strand, counting down.
GATTTGAGCTGATTGTTGAAATGTTTTAGTATTTGGGAGTTTAAATTTAAATTCAGGGACCGAATTTATTTAATGGGGGAAGATTGTAACATTTCAGAAAATATAAAATATTAATTTTGGAATTTAATATTAAAATAATATATTTCCCAAAAACTGCCGATTTGCGAAATTGGGGTTTTCGAAAAAGGGTATAAATATATACCAATAATTGTGAAATAATTGGGGATTAAAATGATTTATTCATTTAAAAATATATTTATTGGATTTGGCATTTTTATAATTAATTATATGCAAGTTTAAAATTTTACCCGATTAGTGCACTGCTAATCGCGATTAAGCCGAATCCGTGTTTCTACAGTTTTTCATGGCTAGTGCACCATGTCATGTTGCATTTTGATTACATGTTGTTTTATTGTATTGTTTTGGGGTATTATATGGTTTGGTTTTAAATGAAAAAGAAAAGGGTTAAAAAGAGAGAATGATTGAAGAGAGAAAAGGAGGGTGAGAATAAGAGAGAGTGAGAGTAGGAGAGAGAGAGGGCAGCCATTCCTTTCCCCTCCCTATTATTTACTTCATCTTCGTCCTAAACTCATCTCCCTCCACCTCTACCCTAAGATCCATCTCCAAATATTCACCAAAACCCTAATCCCCTTTCATTAAAAATGACCCCCTCTTCATCCTCTACACATTGGACCAAGAAAAATTAGATTTTGAAGACTTGAGACTTCTAGGGTTTTGCTTGGTGGCATTTATAAGGTATAATCTCTACCAATTAGTTTAGTTTTTAGTTTGTTATATTCTAGTTTAAGTTTAGAATCGATTTAGTGTGGATATGTGAACTTTGGAAATTTCTAGAAGAGGTTAGGGTTGGAATTGAATCCAAATATGAAATTGAGGTTAGTAAAGACCTTATAAACCCTCTAGAGTTAGTTTCATGGACTGAAACCAGATATAGAACTCCAAACGCCAAAGTTAGAAACCCGACGTCAGAAAATTGTGAGAATTGTGATGGTATTTAAGAATTTGGAGTGACTTGGAGACCTGGAAAATTATTTAGCGAACACAGTGACACATGCAGGCACCCAGAAAGCTAACCCAAAGACCCGAGACCCAACCCCTTAGTTAAGGCCGCAGATTTAATCATCCTGGCTGCAATTTGCGGCCAGGTTAGGGATGTTTGCCTCCAGGTTTGGTCCATGGCTCCTTTTTTCAGTAAATAGCCCCTCCACATATGCAAAATTGGCTGATTTCACTTAGGGTAAAATCTGGGGGTGTTTTCTTGAGTCGATACTTTATTTTGCGGGTTTGTTTTAACTTGATTTTGGTATTTGATATTAGATTTTCGTCGTGTGGCGTTTGAACGTCAACGACTAGGGTTATTGGTCATGTTTTGCATGTGAGGCTATAGGTTTTAACCTATGAGCGAGACGTATGCCGTTTTGGTTTTCCGCCTTGATTTTAATACGCATTTTGCGATTTGGTATTGGTTGTAGGTACCCCGCGTGGGATTCGAGATGAATAGGAGAGCGTGGCGTCATCGACTACAGCAAGCGAGGATCAAGGTGAGTAGATCTATATCTACGGGGGAAGTTGGGTGGAAGGCATATAGCACCCCCGTACACTTTGATGGAAACCGATTTATATATAGATTATAGTTAATGAAACCTTTGATAGAAAACAATAAATAGAGTAAAAAGGTAGTTATAGAACCATATTAGAAACTAAGGATAGTTAGAAGTGACATGATACGACTAGTATGGGATGACGGAATTTGAGGATGACGTTTGACGATATTGCCTTTTAGGGTACTATAGGACTAGATAGCCGACGTAGATGTGTCATCCGAGCCATACCTATTTCTAAACTAAATAATCATATGCATCTTTTAAGCATGTACCGTGAGGGATGTTACGGATTTTCAAATGATATCTTTTCCTTAAAAACACCGTAGCCCCTACCTTCAAAACTACGATTCGCTTCTTTTAAAAACTGATTGTATGGTTCGGGTGTGTATGTTAGATTAGATACTTATGCTTATAGTAAAGGTAGAATGTATTTGTAAAGTTGACATTGTGTGAGAGATAGATGCGATGAAAAGAGAATACGATTTGACATGTGATATGATGATATGTTGGTATACGGATGCGAGTCGATTGATATGATTGATACCTTGTCAGTCCCCTGATATGAGATTGTTATGGATGTGACATGGGACATAAGTATATAGATATATATAGAATGTCGTGAATCATGTGTGATATGTCGTACGAGACGTTAGGTCCGTACCCCTTATTGTCGTATAGGATGATAGGATCCCAAATGTTTTAATGCCGCCGTACGATGATTTTTCCGTGCGTGATGAGTTTGACTTGATGATTGATCCAAACCCTTGACTAGAGGATACCGTACGATGGATTATACCGTACGTGGCGTTGTATGGCTAGATTCCGATGGATAGATTCATCGACTCGGTCATGTTAGATACGTATACCCGTCAGCATTTGCATATGATTTACCTGATGTTGCATTCATGTTATTCGCATTGCATTACTTATACCTGTGATAGTACACCTGCACCATTATCGATGATGCGTATGTTACACGTGCACAGATTGTAGGCTCACGCACTTCATCATCGATGATTGCTATGTCACTACACAGTAGGATTGCTGCATCATGATATGACTCTTCGCATAACATACTTGCGTATATACCACTTGTACATCCATATTGGCGCACATACATATTGTACACTCATGCTTGCGTATATACCCACTTGTACACTCATACTTGCATACATATATCTTTGTGCATCCATGCCTACATACATACTTATTGCACATACATAGACGATGTTGCATTTGACTTGGAGATATTGGGAACCGCAGGATATATTTAAAAACTGGAATCATTTTAAAAGAGCGGTTTTCCATTAATATGTCATATTACTGTTCCATGTTGCATGATATACGGATATGCTTACATTTCTATCATATGTCGCATACATCATGCTTTATGATTTTACGCATTGAGATATACTGTTTTCATGAGATTTCTGGATATGAGAACCGTGGCTATTTCAAAAGGAAGTATGTACTGTTTTAAAAACCTGGTTTCTCCTGATATGATATTTCAGTGCGTCCACCATGCGTTTTCTCGGTTCTGAGACGTGTGACATGTGAAACCCAATTCGAGGAGGCGGATGATTCCGTTTGTGGGTACATGGTGGACCCGGTATGGTACCCCGGGGCGAGAGAGAGATTTCGTGTGGATGACGATGAGCCTGGCAGAGGGACTACTACCTATCGGTGATTGGTTGGGCCTGGCGGATATCTGGAGGATACCGACCGGAGTCGAGAGATGATATGGGCCGATCCGGACTGACGGAGCCCGTGGGCCGATCCGGACTAACGGAGCCCGAGATTTGAGGATTTACGTGTCGATGATGGACACGGGTTTCATGATGTTTTCGGGTGTCGATGTTGGACACCCAGGTTCCATGATTTTGATGTGTCGCGAGGGACACCATTGATTTATATCCTCATACTTACTTGCATACATACATTGATTATATGGTTGGACGAGATCCACATGCGCACATACATTGATTATATGGTTGGATGATATCCGCATGCATATAGGTATTGTTTACATTGTTGGCACATATAATGACTCGGTCACCCTAGATATCATAGTATTACCTTTATGATATAGTTGACCTAGGAGTCGTTGTTTATTCGATTTCTACTTGTAGATGTTTTTCTACTCACGAGTTGGCAACACACTCCCGTTGTGCCATAGTTCTTGCAGGTTGACCGCACGGATTAGTAGCGGCTTCGTTGGCTCACAGTTGCATTCAGGTGTTTTACTTTGGTAGGTGGGATATTTGCATCGTACCCACTCTTGTATTATATTTCATATTGTATCTAGTCAACTCCATCAATCAAATTTAGTAATTGTATAAGTAATGAGACTTAGTGAGACTTGTGGTTGCGAGACTTAGAGCGAGGGGTTTTCCGCTACTTGTGGTTTTGTTTTCTTGCTTATTTCTTTATCTTTTGTGGTGAATTTCGCCGTTGGGCGTCATATACTTACATATACTGTCTTGCGTGGTTGTGATCCGCCGGTTGGCGAAGAGCTAGCTCCCGCTTGGGGATGCCATTATTCTTGTTATGTATTTATGGTTTTGGATCAAAATATACAAAGAAGGTGCTGCCCAAATTTTTAAAAAGACGAAACACGTTTTCAAACTAGTAAATTTCACTTGCATTTTTATGTTCCTTTTCTATGCATTAAGAAAACTTTATTTCAAAACTTCACATCCTTTATTTTCTTAAAAAGGTTTAGATTTCTGGGTTTCTGCTTACTTGAATTACGTTACGCCTTTAGACGTTGCGTGATTTAAGTGCTGGTCATGAGATAATATTTCGGGTCGTGACACAATTGCACTGATCTCGAAAGATCTACTTGCTCCTTATGGGTTTGAACCCATTCAGAAGTACCCAACAAAGTCCACATTTTTTTGTACTGCATGGAGTCCAACTTAGATAACTTGCCATCTTTCCATCAATCAGAAGTCTCACTTCCTATAACCTACTGATATCTAGTAGGTTCATCATCACATGATGCAAGTCTCCTTGTCACCATCTATGAGAATACCTAAGTATCTCTTGGGTGGCTGAGGTCACCTACTATATCTGCGGAGTAACTATGGTCTGTCAGGGTCAATTGAATCTCCAGGTTCTACTAAATTTTCAGTAACCGTTTGCAGTTCTGGAATTACTTCCAGTTCTGCCAAACTCCCACTAATTTCTTTTGTAAGAAATTCCTTTACCAAGGAGGTAGCGAGTAAAGAACAAAACACTTTTGATCTTGAAAATGGTATAAAGTTAAACCCTCGTCAATGTCCCGGAATAACCCATAAACTGTCATTACTGAAACATGCCTTGAATTTATCCGAATTCTAGTTTTAAGTATATGCCGGAAAACTCAACATCTTAACAATGTTAAGATGATAACCTATTATATATCACATATAGCATTTGAGGCACTAATTTAGGTGGAGCCAGTTTCAATTAATATGCATCTATTTTTAGTGCATCCTCTTAATTGAAAAAGCCGATTCAGCATTACACATCATGGAGCGCACCCATGGATGACTAATCTAAGATAATCACATTCTCAATATCGTACCAACCCCTTGTCTGTATGGACATTGGACAACATACATCAATATGTATAAATCCTTAGAGTTCACTAACTCAATTTCCATGTATTGTTAATTGAAAAATAGTCTTTTGGTTAAAAGAAACCAAAAGTTTGCTGTTTAAGAAAATCCGGTAGATTTTCCTCAATAGCAACATTTGCTCCGAAAACCGACATTGAGAATAAAATCATCCATTCTTAATTCTCCACTCCTTCTCGGCATCTGTAACGTCCTACAGATGTGGGATTCTAATCATGTATCTATATACACAGGAGATTGAGTTTATTGAGAATCGTTTTTCCAAAACACAGACACACAGGTAATCCGAAATATCAAAATGTTTCAGGGGTTAGTCGAGTATTCAAAGTATTGCCTCTTTCATATCCCCGGCCCATGACAATAGTCGCAATTTCCTTTCACTCATTTCAACCATTTTCGATGTCTCTCCCACTTACCCTTTGTATACCTAACTTACGCTAGTTAGTTTTCTTCTTACCATTCTTTCAGCACCAGCTTCAGGATTGAAAGAAGATTATCCAATAAACGTAACTGGTATAGCCTCCTTACCATTAAGGATATCTCTAACTTGAGATAAGGTAGGGAAGAGAGACAAATGAACAATTCATCTACTCCAGAACCAGTGACCATTCTTGAATTGAAATAATTTCATCGAGTTTGTATCTAATCATACAATACCCTTCCAAGAATATTGGATCTCCGTATAGAATACATAGAGTTCTGGAGCAGTAAAAGAGGAAGTAATATGGATCTCTATACTGAATACATAGAATTCTAGAGTAGTAAAAGGGGAAGTAGGATGGGCAAGAATATTTGCGAATTTGTCCAGGATTAGAGCAATCCCGATATTCCAAAACTTATGTTTGTACAAAGGTCAGTTAACATTTGGTTATATGAGTTTTAGTTTAGGGTCGGTCTTAGGTCGCTACCAGAGAGAGAATAAAAACACTTATCGTGCACTCTAGTCAAGATTAGATTCGTTTATTAATCCATCTAATCAGGATGGCTCCCACTATTTTGTCGAATCCTCCTTCAAACCCTAAAAGGAGAATTAACCGAGATCATATCCCGAAAGTAACTATTACTCATAGTGAGAATCGAGACCCAAACTATCACGGAGTGGTAACCTTGACGGGATCAATAAGTCACCCTACACCATAGAAGGTATGCAATATCATTAAAAGTTTCCACACTTGAAACTCCCAATATCGGTTTTTACCCCTAATGACCTATGACCTTGACGCTTGCCAACAAACCATAGGCCGCTAGTCTTGTTTTACCCGTCATTTCGTGATTAATTTGAATCCACCCGCACAAACCGTTGACGCTTGTCAACAAAGTTGTACGACTGTTCTTACCAATCGCATCACATGCAAACATGAAGCATCACTTAGATACCGTACACTACGCCTTGATACTTGCCAACAAATGCAGCACGAATACTAAATAAAACATCCTAAAATGACAGAGGGCTACGACTAGTTTTGAAGAAAACCTTTAACGTAATGAATTTGATATCATCATAGGAACCGAGTGGTTTTGCATATTTATAGTTACATAGACTATTGCTTAAGTGCGGATTCCCCGTGAAGGGATCATGGTTCTTACCACATTCAATGAGGTGCAGGATATTCCTAATTGAATACCACTATACAAAGCAAAGGAATACGTCTATTCAATTTGCAAAGTTATAGTAACATGATCTTTTGCCAAAAAGGTCACTCCTTATTGGAGATTCACAATTTCATGCTTTTGAAAAGGATATGGTCAATATTGGATATGTCGGTTTTTTTTATTAAAAGTAGTGCACGACGTGATTCTCGAGTTATAAAATACCACAAGTGCACGATGCGTTGACGTAAGCCAGCAAGTACGGGTCGATCCACAGGAGTGGATATCACGACATTCTTTTGAGTTAGAACAATGGTTTTGAGGTTGAAATTGTCATGTTTTTATAAAAATGAAACAATGTACGGAGAAAGTGATATGTACGGAAAACTTAAGCTAAGATTTGGTAAATTGACATACGGCGTTACCCCCAACTCTCAATCTTGATTCAACGTCCATTTCTAGTTTCTAATTGACTTAAAAAGTATGCCGCATCTAAACCGATAAAAAAATATCGTTTTAGGATACGATATCAACATAGGTACAAAAGAAACTACAAACTTAAAGTTCTTTAGATAAAATGAGGATAAATGAGCTAAGTGAAGTTAGCAAGTATAGAACATATGCTTGTATGGCTACATGTTCTATCTAGCTAGTTCACTAAACTTAGCTAAATTTCATATTCCTTTCAAACTTCAAATCTTAATGTAACAACAATAATATGTAAAGAAGGAATATGATATATGTTAAAGGTTGATTTGCAACCATTCAAAACAATATATCCTATCAAGCAAAACACAACAACATTGCATAAATTTAAGAAAAGAAGTACAAAAAGTGTTAAGAATCAAAAAGGAGGGGTTGAAAGGCAAATCATTCATCGACCTATCTCACCATAGCCTAAGTGAAAAACTACCCACGCATCATGTAATAAGAACACAAATGAACAAATACAAAAGAGAATGCAAGAAAATAAATAGAGGAAAGATACAAGAACCATAACTTGAACTCTATGAATCTTTTATTAAAATGGTATCCAAGTACAAGAAAAATGAGTTCAACTACCAAAATCTATCCTTTCAAGCTCAAAGATAGAAGTTACAAGACAAGAGGAAGGCAAAGAACTCAATCTAATCAACAGAATTACAAAATTTCATCAAAGTGAATACAAGTAGTGAAATAATGCACACCTTTTTCTCCTACATTGATCTACTATTTATAAAACTTTCAAAAGCAGAAGTTGCATACACCATTGGATTGACAAGACCACCAGGGGCATACTAAATTTTCACGAGCCAATTTGGCATTGTTACGGCCGCAATTTGCAGCCATATTGAATAAATATGTGCCCTGATCATAAAGAATGGGTCCTATCTTTGGTCAATGGTTTTCTGGTCATTTGTTCATCCCTCTATAGTTGCAATTTGTTGTAATTCACACATGGATGAAATATAGAGTAATGAACAGAGAAGGCAAATGACAAGTTGCAATATATCATATCACATCAACACTTTTTTAACCACTCATTGCCATGCCACTAGTGCACCCACTTGCAAAACATCATGATAGTGTTTGCCCACTTGTGCACTTGGTCAAGTCCATGTTCACACTTGTTCACATATGGTCATGTTGGACCAAAACAAAAGTTCTTTTTGTACACAACTCTTTATTTGTTGCAAAATCATTTAATTCGATCTGTATTCTGTCCCGTTTGTAGTTCTGGCTAAAAACCATCATTTATGTGCATGTTGTGTACCGTTTCTTGTGTACCTATAATCTGTACTAATGAACAGACAAAGAAAATAGGTGGTATTAAATTGTAATAAATCGTGCCGAACAAATACCCCTTAACTTATCTTTTTTCTTGTCTCGAGAAAAACAAAAATTTCTAACCTCACTTTCGCAGGGAACGCGATTGCACTGAGCCCGTGGAACAAGCCGTTAAAGCTCTGGGTATCCCTAGTAAGAGGAGTTTTGTCTCCTTAGGGTTTTCAGCGGATTACAACCACAAAATCCTGTCAATCTAGTTTTCATAGGTTAACTGTTGTTTCTAATACTAAGGTATAGTATCAACGTTTAGAAATTCTATTATCCTAAGTCAAAAATATCGAACCTTTTATTTCACTCCTCGCTTTGTATTTAACCAAGATCCTATACGTCTTCTCGTGCTTTGTGCGAATAGCGTCGTTATGTTTTAAGAAACATTGATTTAGAGTTTATGTCAAAGATGGATAAAAAAAACTTCAGATGGATCACACCAGTTGTTTAAGACTTAAATATTTCTTCAAGTTTCGTTCTCCAGTTTGGTTTCAAATTGGAGTTTCTATTAACTTCAACAGAGGACTAAGCTTTACTTTTCACTCCACCTATGACCTGATTTTGTATCATATACACCTTCGTGAATGTGCAAATAGTCTTTCATCTGTATATCTCCATTTAAAAAGTAATTTTATACTAAAACTTGTCTTAAGCCAAGATTATTCTCACAAAAAGAACCGTGAGGAATTTTAACTCGAAGAGAACACTTTCTTGACTTTGTTTTAAAAAGGACTTTCTAGCTTTCTTAGCAACCTTTGGGTCAATGCACCCAAATCAATGGTTTTAGGGCATTAGGTGTGAAAACACCCCGGTGGACTTAATTGCCCAAGTCACCTAAGTCCTAAAGCAAAAATACTCATTTTATACATGAAAATCTCACAGGAATGAGAACGGAGATACAATTGTTTTTTCTTTTCATTTCTCTTTTATAGATCAAAAGACATGTTTTTTGTAGATATGAGTGTGTAATCACTTAAGAATCATGATGAGTTATTTTTCAGACTTGGTCTCTATTATAGCTTCAATAATACCCTTTCATCTTCACCTTACTTCATGAACTATTCTTGATATTACTTATTTCCAAAGCAACTTGTTTGATCCTAAAGAGGTTTATCGATTCTTAAAAGTCTTGCTGACATGTCACAAACTCGTTCTCTTGTTTCACAAAACTTACAACATGTGTATGGTTATGTGAAAATACGTATTTAATCTATTGTTAATTTCAAAGAAGGGTTATCGTTTGAGGTTTTTAATTTCTAAAATAGGATCTGGTTATTTCAAACTCATCAAACACGAACCGTCGATATATCGAAACTTGGTTTTCCCCACTTAGCTAACTTGACGTCAAAGTTTTTTTTCTTTCATTTTTATGGTTTTTGGATTGTTGTATATACAAAAAAAATTCTAACACTAGTTTTTTTATCATTTTTAGTACAATAAGTAAAATGCGGTACAGAAGCAAATATGCAATACAAACTACATGAAAATAATGGAAAAAATATAGGAATGAAATTGTGAAAATGCAGGAAACGTGCAAATGCAACTGCATGCTATATGTACAAACCAACGCATCTTAATACCCCCAAACTTGAACTAGGCAATGCCCTCATTGCCTTCTTGATTTCCCTTTTCCCTTCCTACTGCCACTTACTTCTTCCTGTGCTGCTTACTGAACCGCCTCGATTCCGTCTAACTGTTCCTGCATATTTTGTTGCTTCTTTAGCATGTGGCTGATGCTTCTAAATGTCAAGCGCTGTAAGTCCTTCTCATCATCTGATTCAGGCTCATGAAGAAGTGCTCCGTAGAATTCTCTGGACCGGGATGCTCGCTCGGGTCCTCCCTTATCCAATTCTTTTTTCGTAATGGTGGCCTGTATATCCTTGTAAAATCCACTCTAGCTCAACTGGCCAATGTGCGTAAGAGGCCGCATATCCATCGAACTCTTCTCTCGCCATGTAGTACTTAGAAATGAGGGTCACTAGGACTGGCAGTAGGGGTTTCTTCTGAGCCACCCCTTCCATGATCGTGCTAAACAATTGTGTCATGACACAAAAGTGGTGATCTTTTTCCTTTAAACAATGAACAATGTGCCCTACTCCAGCCGGAAAAGAGAAAACATTACTTTTACCCCTGATGTTGGGGTTTAACCCTTTGTCCTTCAATTCTAAAACTCCCCTAAGGTCGATAAACAACCAACTCGTGTGCCTGTTGATTTCCAGGTCTCATCAGAATGTTGGTTACCCTCAAGATTTTTTTTGGTTGAAAAATTCTGTGTCTTCCTCGAAAAAAAACTCATTGCTTACTTGCGCTTTTGCTTCCAACTCGAACTACTGACTTTCTTTATCCTTAACCTCACCCTACCCAAGCTCTCAAGCGGATAAGCCCTTCTTCCTTTGCTTTGGCTCAACATATCCCGATCCGGGCTGCCATTTCTTAAAGTCTCATAGAAATCCTCAACTAATTCTCTTATTACGAAGAGATCATCACTGTTATAGATTAGGAAATCCCACCGCATTTGACGAATCTCATCTTAAAAATACTGTCCGTAAGTTTAATCGGAGAATATTTCAAAAAAAATTCTTTTCACACTCGAAATCTACCATATTCAGATTTGACAGATTTTGCATATAAATCAGACCGAAGAAGGAGAAGATCTTATAGTGCAAAAAATTTCGTCGATAGAGGGGCTGATCAGGCCGCAATTTGCGGCCCTGATGATTTTTCCGGCGGCTGGGAAGTGGAGTTGGGGGTGGATCTTTGGAGAGAAGGTTGGGAAGGAAGATAGAGTTGTGAGGTTTGGGGAAAAACTGATATGGGTTCCTGGGTTGGGTTTGGGGATGCTTTTAATGGCAGTTTGCAAATAAGCCCCCCCCCAAAAGAATTTTTAAAAAAAACAAATAACTACAAAAAGACTCAACAGAGGCAAAATTTGTATATACAAGATGTGGGGATGTGATTTAATCGAGATAACGCGGCTCATGCAAAAACATGAGCTCCCCCGTTTCCGCAGGCAGTTCTAAGAATGGCTTCAGACGTTGGCCATTGATCTTGAAAGTGTTACCAGAGTGTGGATCTTCAATGTTGACCACACCATGTGGAAAAATGGTGCGCACAAGAAATGGACCGGTCCATCATGACTTCAATTTCCGTGGAAATAGATGAAGTCTAGAATTATAAAGTAGAACCTTTTGGCCTACCGTGAAAGTTTTTCGGAGAATCATCCTATCGTGAAATACTTTCGTCTTTTCCTTGTAGAGTTTGGCGTTCTCATACGCATCATTGCGTATCTCTTCGAGCTCGTTTATTTGAAGTTTTCGTGCCTCACCGGCTTTTTCTAGTTCGACATTGAGCTGTTTAATTGCCCAGAATACTCGGTGTTTCAATTCTACAGGAAGATGACACGCTTTGCTGAAGATGAGCCGGTATAGAGCCATTCCTAAATTTGTTTTAAAGGTGGTGTGAAACGCCCAAAGCGCGTCATTTAATTTCAACGACCAATCCTTGCGGTTGTGGCTAACAGTTTCTAGAATCTGTTTAATCTATCTATTGGAGACTTCAACCTGGCCGCAAGTTTGAAGATGGTAGGGCGTTGACAATTTGTGCCTTATGGAGTATTTCTTTATCAACGATTCAAAAGATCGGTTGCAAAATGCATTCCGTTATCGCTAATGATGGTGCAAGGTGTGCCGAACCGAGAAAAGATGTTCTCTTTTAAGAATTTTATGACAATCTTGTTATCGTTGGTTTGACAAGGGACTGCCTCCACCCATTTGGACACATAGTCCACAGCCAACAAAATATACAAATTCCCGAAAGAGTTTGGGAACGGCCCCATGAAATCGATACCCCAGACATCGAAAATCTCTACAATCAGAATGTAATTTAGGGGCAGCTGATTTCATTTTCCAATTTTTCCCATGTGTTGACATCAACTACAAGTTTTGCAATATTCAAAAGCATCCTTGAAAAGCGTCGGCCAGTAGAAGCCGCTTTGCAAAACTTTTTCAGGCGTCTTTCTGGATCCAAAATGGCCCCCACAAGCTTGGTCATGACAGAAAGATAAAACACTTCTCGTTTCAGAGCTGGAAATGCATCTTCTGATGATCTGATCAGGACAATACTTGAATAGGTATTGTTCATCCCAATAAAAGAATTTGACTTGGGAGAGAAATTTTAACTTGTCCTGATTTGACCAAAAAGAAGGTGTTTCTCCGGTGACAAGATAATTCACAATATCATCAAATCAGGGTTTGACTGATATGGAGAGAAGTTGATCACCCGGGAACTGTTCGTTTATTGGAATTTGCTCAATTGGTGCATTTGTTAAGCGAGATAAATGATCGGCAAAAACATTTTCGGTTCCCTTCTTATCCTTGACGGTCAAGTTAAATTCTTGAAGAAGGAGATCCAACGTATCAATATGTCTTTGGCATACTTTTCTGCAAAGAGATTCCTAGGTGCAGAATGATCAGTGTAAATCATGACATGGGTCCCGATCAAGTATGGACGAAAATTTTCAAGTGCGTATACGACAGCTAAGAATTTCTTTTCAGTGGTGGTGTAATTCAGCCATGCGTCATTCAACGTCCTGCTCGCGTAGTGGATAATGTGCGACTTCTTTTCAAATCGCTGTCCTAAGACAGCGCCTATCACAAAGTCGGAAGCATCGAACATCAGCTTGAAAGATTCATTCCAGTCTGGTGCACTTAGGATCGGAGCGGAAGTGAGTTCCGATTTCAGAAGTTTGAACGCAGTAAGGTACTCGGAATTGAACTCAAAGAGAATATCCTTAGCCAGCAAAGAAATCAAGGGTCTAGCCAATTTGCTAAAATCTTTGATGAAACTCCTGTAAAAACCGACGTGTCCTAAGAATGCCCTGATGTCACGGACAGTCCGTAGAGGTGGGATGCTTGAAATGACGTCGATTTTTGCTTTATCGACCGTGATGCCATTTTCAGAAATGATGTGACCTAACACAATGTCGTATTTGACCATGAAATGACACTTCTCCCAATTGAGTGTGAGATGTTTTCCCTTGCATCGTATCATTACAAGTTCAAGATGCCTCAAACACTCAGAAAATGAATCTCTAAAGACTGAGAAATCATCCATGAATACTTCTAAGAATCGCTCCACCATGTCGGAAAATATTCTCATCATGCACCGCTGAAATGTTGCAGGTGTATTGCACAACCTAAAGGGCATGCAATGGTAGGCGATGTACCAAACGGACAAGTGAAAGGCGTTTTGTCCTGATCCTCTGGATCGATCAAAATTTGATTGTAGCCAGAATATCCATCGAGGAAACAATAGTAAGCATGGCCGGTTAGGCGTTCATGCATCTGATCAATGAAGGGCAGCAGAAAATGATCCTTGCGAGCTGCTACATTAAGCTTTCTGTAATCAATACAGACCCTCCAACCCGTCTGTGTGCAGGTTGTGACTAGCTCATTTGCTTCATTCTTGATTACCGTGATACCCGATTTTTTTGGTACAACATGAATGGGGCTTACCATTTGCTATAAGATATGGGATAAATGATCCCATTATCAAGACACTTCAGCATTTCATTCCGCACCGCTTCTTTCATAACCAGGTTAAGCCGGCGTTGAGGATCCTTGTAGGGTTTGGATTCATCGGTCATGTGGATTCTGTGTTGACAGATAGCGGGGCTGATTCCTTTGATATCAGCCGTTGACCAACCAATTGCTTCTATGTTCATTCTCAGAAAATTCATGAGTGCCAACTCTTGCTCAGGCGCAAGGTCGGTTGCGATTATAACTAGAAGCATTTCGTTATCGTCCAAGTATGCATACTTGAGGTGGTCAGGAAGAACTTTGAGGTCAAGTCTAGGTGGCTCCTCTACTGATGGTTGCACTTCGGGGGTCGGTTCATTACGATGTGGTTCAAATTGGGGGCCCCAATATGTGTAGTAAGCTTGTTCATGACTTAGCTTCTCAAGCAAATGAAGTTCCTCAGAAAACAATTCTTCAAAAGTTTCTCCAAGACACTCATTTTGAAGTCAAATGTCTCCTCCTCAGACATATCATATACAGCGTTGACTTCATATATGTCATCGTGTCTTTCACTCGCTTGGTTTTCTAGCGTGAAGATATTGAGGTCAATCGTCATATTTCCAAAAGAGAGTTTCATGGATCCATTACGCCAATTGATCAATGCGTTGGATGTAGCTAGGAAAGGTCACCCCAGTATGACTGGAATCTGACAGCTGGGATTGGCGACGGGTTCAGTCTCCAATACGATGAAATCTATGGGAAATATGAATTCCCCGACCTTAATCAGAACATCATCGATCTCTCCCCTCGGTATCTTTGTGGATCGGTCTGCCAATTGCAGAGTCACTTTGGTCAGCTTCAATTCTCCCAAACCCAGTTGTTCGTAAGCTGAGTAAGGAAGCATGTTCATGATTTTCCCTAAGTCTAACAAGTCTCGATTGATTTGCTTGTCCCCGATAGTGCAAGAAATATTAGGACAACCAGGGTCCTTATATTTTACCATAATGGATTTAGACAAGACATCGCTTAGAGTGGCGGCCAAGAAGACTGTTTTGGGCACATTCGTGCGTCGTTTCTGCGTGCATAAATCCTTAAGGAATTTTGCATACGCTGGAACTTGTTGGACCACGTCCAATAATGGAATGTTGACTTCACAGTGTTTGAAGACTTCTAACACCTTTTCCATACTTGCAAATGACTTCTTTGATTTTAACCTATTGGGTAGGGAGCCTTAGGCTCAAGCATTTGGTTCGAAGAAGTAAAGACATATAAAAGGATTGCAGTGAAGGTAAGGAAAATTGCGACTACTGTCATGAATTTGGATAGTGGAAGAGACATTAGTAGAAATACCCGCCATCCCTCGAAATTTTTTCATGTTTCAGTCTTACTATGCGGTGTTAATTGAAAACTGCTTTCCCAATTAGATTTTGACTTCGGGGTATATATTTACCAGACTTTATTCTCACATCTGTATGGCATTACAGATGCTGAGTGGGAGTAGAATATTGGGAATTAGGTGATTAGATCCTCAATATATCACAATTCTTTGTAATTAGTGATATTTGAGGAAATCACCTGGGTTTTTCCTAACGGCAAATATTTGCTTTTGAATATCCGTTGTTGTGCACCAATTTTAAACTGTTATATCTGTACGTTTATTTTATAAAGTGAGATATAACTTTTTAAAATTATATTTATGACGTTTACCTATATCAGTTGATGGTTAGGTACGGTGCATTCAACAACGGTGTAATTCTTCTTAGCATGACACAGTTTTCAACCTACGACGCAAGGGGTTAGTACTCGTACTATATTCCGTTTACTTATGACTTCTCTGATTTTAAACATGCATTTCGTTAAAATACAAGGTCCAAATTTTGAGAAGTTATTGGTATAGGAATAAAGTAGAGAACCATATGTTGCAAGTATCAGGATTCTTCGGAGTGATCGAAGGTATAGATACCTATGCTAGGTATTTCGTTGTAAGCAATATATTTGAGAACTTGCTTCTCTCTCAGGTTACTCATCTGTGAGTACGCTCCTTGATGAGTAATGCTATTTGGCCTTCTTCCATTTAATCGATATGCACTGGAAACGGCTGCATGTATTTTGAATCTGGTTCCAATTAAATTAGCGTCTTTGCTTCTATATTGGATATAGAATGGATTCATATCTTAACGAAGTTAAGGTATATGGAGTAGTTCGGCTTATGATTAAAACCAGAATCTGGATAAACTCAAGGCACGTTTTAGTAATGGTAGTTTGTGAGTTATCTTGAACTTTGTAGAGGGTTAAAATTCTACCATTTAGAGGATCAATAATTTTATATTGTTCTTGACTCGCTACCTCTTTAGTAAAATGAATTCTTTTCAGAAAACATAAGTGGGAGTATAGTAGAAATGGAAATGATTCCTGAACCACAAACGATTACTGAAAATTTAGTAGAACCTAAATATTCAATTAGATTCAACAATATATTAGCCACTCCGCAGTTATGGTAGGTAACCTCAGCCACCCAAGAGGTATTTCGTTCTCCTCAAAGACGGTGACAAGGAGGTTTTTGATGACCCAAGCTTGCCACTACTGTCGTCCTAGACTATGAGATCTGGCAGTGGATGAATATAACGTCATTCTAAATTAGTTTTAGAAGTGCACATGTATATGACTCTGCCAGAGGGTTGTTATAGTCAGTGGGAGCAACAGAAGCGTAATAAGCCAGCAGCTTATGTCTATTTATAGACTAAAGCAAGTATAGCGGTAATAAATCATCTATTTTTGATGTGACAGTCATAGAGTTTGACTTCATCAGAATAATAGATGGACTTGGTAAGAAAGGAGTAAGGAGTGATGTCCTGGTATTCGGATGACGTGCTCCTTATAGGAAGTGATATTCCTACACTACGATCGGTTATATTATGGTTGTCATAAGATGTTTCTCCACATAGGATCTGGATAAAATATCGGGGATTCTAGTTACTAGATCTATGGTTTTAGATCTAGATTTTGGAAGTGTCCCAATTTGGGTACTTTGACGCTATTCTAAAGTGATTTAGAATGGACGACTCCTGGCGTGGTGGTGTACCCGCAGGTGATGGAGTCACCCTTTCTAAAGAGATGTTTTCTAGACTGATGAGGAGATGGATTTGCATGATTGACATATTACATGCTTAGGCAATTGAGTCAATCATTAGATGTCAGGTACCACACCAGATATTGCTTTTGCACTGGCTGTAATAAGCATATATATATATATATATATATATATATATATATTAATCCAATCCTGAAGAAACATTAGGAAGCAGTTATGAACATAAGTGGATGTTCTTGGTATATGGCAACGGCAGCCTCCTTCAGGAGGCAGTTATCATTTCAGGCTACTAAGGTGACCTAGATCTCAAAGTGGCTGTCAGAGTTAATAGGATTCCCTCTTTTGAGGGGCGGTATGTTGGACAGATGGTCCAAGCCGATACAGAGGAAGGTATGGCGCAGTATACTGATTAAATTCATTGGAAGATACAGTCTAAGAAGTTTGTTGGATTTGGACTTCAATTGTGAACTGGGTCCCATCAGATATCCAGAAAAATTTTAAGACATGTATCGCTCATTTCGGGAGATAGTCTTTCTCCGCGAAGTTAAGATATAGAGAGATAAAGATAGAAACATAGGAGCGGATCCACTCACTGAGGCTATTTCTCGAACGCAATAGTTTCACAAACGTGCTTTGCGAGACTGATTAGTAGAGAAGTTGGGTATTCGGTATCACACAGCCTGTGAGTATGCGACACCGCAATAATTAGCCTTAAGTGCAAGTGGGAGATTGTTGGATATAGTGTCGTCAAGTCAATTATTGTACTCGGAGGCACGTAATTGTGATGATCGAGGGAGGACCTATATGGGTAGAACATTCTTACTCAAAATGATAGTATGCTATCTAGTTTGTTTTTATTATCATGTACATGCATTATGTGATATTACATATCACTATTACATGTTGATAGAGCCCATAGAATTCTTGCTTGACTGCCAGCATTATGATGGCGATCATACATGTGGGGGCTGGGTAGTCCATAAGTACATCCTTAAATGTCCCCGGTCATCGGAGTATCGAGACTAGGAATCAATATTCCAGAGTAGACTGGTGTATACGTTTCTAGATCCCGACAAGGGGCGATGGTTAGTCCCACAGCCATTGGTCTTTCGCACCTAAGATCATATACAGGTGCTCACTGGGGGTAAGTACACTGGACGGACTCGCCGGGAACATGCTAAATGGTATTATACCTATTTTCATATAGCAGTTCTCAAGTGACAGGAGTACAGGTTAGTCTGGACGGACTCGCTGGGAACATGCTAAATGGTATTATACCTATTGTCAGATAGCAGTTCTCAAGTGACATGAGTATAGGTTAGTCCTTCGACGTGAGATCGTCATTTGTCTCGTGTGAGTTCCCACTGTGCTTTGATTACTATCCTACCACGGATCAAAGGAGTCGTGCAAACAGGTTTTAGTTGGGTACAGTCCCGAGCCACATGGAGGCAGTAAGCGGATCGTCGAGGATTCCTCTCTCCCAGTATTGTGGGTTGATGTCGTGCTGTGCACGGGTGGCCATCACCAGGTATCCTTGGCCAAGGTAGATAAGAATTACTGATTTAGATCAGTAATTTCTCAGTAGGTGATGGGCTTCACACCGACACGAAATATCGCGTTGTTAGGGCTCTGACTTTATCCACCTCCTAGACCCGATATGCGATACTCATAGACGAAGAGGCTGAACAGTATGAAGATTATCATCAGATAGGCTCAGTAGGGATCCGGATGAGTTTGCTCGTCCGCCTTCCTTTTCGACAGGTACCTGGGTAGCCGTTACGTACAGCTAGTGCCGCTGATGTGCTTGTGGTTATGGATTTATCCAGTAACTCACTACCGGCGTACTGTCGAGTCTTTAGAGTCACACACAGAGGGTTTTTCTGGTTCAGACGAAATGATGTAGTAGCTTTATTTTGATACGTGCGGGGTTCCGATCGAATGATTTACTAGTTATCCGGACTTTCGATCGGACGGTTGATAATACTAGCCGGCTTAGGATTGAACCAGATTATTAAATCAGGTATTGATTTAATAATTTCCGTATATATATTTCAATATGTATATTCTAGTATTATGTTCTTTGTGTTATTCTATCTCTTTGGGTATTCGTATTTTGATACGAATACGGATATGTATATACAGTTGAGTGTATTCCATATTTATACGGAAAACATTCTAGAAGGTGAACACCTCATTTTGGTTTATTCATTTATTAATTTAAATGGAAATGAGGTGTAAAAGTAGTGAAGGGAGAATGGTGAGAACCATGCTTGAATATTGTGTTGGCTATAGTGCCCTCAAGTCAATTATTGGATCACAGGCACGTGATTGCAATGATTGAGGGAGGACCTATACCGGTAAAACAGTCTTACTCGAGATGATAGTATGCTATCTGGTTTGTCTTTATCATCGTGTACATACTTCAGGCGACATTACAGATCACTATTACATATTGATAGAGCCCATAGGATTCTTGCTTGACTACCAGCAGTATGATGGCGATCATATACGCGAGAGTTGGGTGGTCTATAAGCACATCCTTAAAGTGTCCCTAGTCGTGGGAGTTTCGAGACTGGGCATCGAGACTCCAAGAGTAGACGTGTATACGGATCGAGACCCCGACAAAGGGTGGTGGCCGGTCTCATAAGCCATTGGTGTTAGTTGTTTCATCTAAGATGTATACAGGTGCTCATTAGGTTATGAGTACGCCGGACGGAATCGCCGGGAACATGCTAGTTGGTATTATACCTATATTCATATAGCAGTTCCCTGGTGATATGTGTACAGGTTAGTCTATCGACCTGAGATCGTCATTTGTCTCGTGTGAGTTCCCACTGTGCTTTGATTACTACCCTACCACGGCTCAAAGGAGTCGTGCAAACAGCTTTTAGTTGGGTACAGTCCCGAGCCTCAAGGAGGCAGTGAGCGGATCGTCGGGGGATTCGTCTCTCCTGGAATTAGAGGTTGATGTCGCGTTGTGCACGGATGGCCATCATCAGAAATTCTCTGCCGGGGTAGACGAGAATTACCGATCTAAGATCGGCAGTTTCTCAGGTTGTGATAGGTTTCATGCCGACACTAAATCTCAAGTTATTAGGGGTCTAACTTTATCCACCCCCCTAGACTCGATATGTGATACTCATAGACGAACGGACCGGACTGTACGGATATTGTCACTGTCAGGCTCAGTAGGGATTCAGGATGAGTTTGCTAATCGGCCTCCCTTTTGCTCAATACCTGGGTAGCCGTTACGTACAACTAGTGTCACTGACGTGCTTGTGGTTAAACCCACTGTCAGCGTATTGACGAATCTTTATAGTTCCACACAGAGAGTTTCCTTGTTTCGTGTGAAACGTTGTAGAGGCCGTATGGTTTTATGGCAGGGTTCGATCATATTCATACACTTGTGTACGGATCATGATCGGACGGATAATACTAGTGGGTTTTGGTTTAAGCCGGATCCTAGTTTTATATTATTGGATTATTTTCGTCTCGTTGTATTCGTATTCAGTCGGAATATGGATATAGGTATGTATATACGGATGATGGGTATTCTTGTAATTCGTTACGAGTTTACTTTTGAGGTTGCCATTTCTTTTTCTTGGATTTAAACATTTAGGTTAATGTTTATTGTATGGAAAGTGTGAGTACAAGTCTTGGCATTGTGCATTGATGTAGCATGTTGTCTTGGTGACTCGTAGTATTGAGTCATGGGATTGTTTGGTTATTTTAAGATATTTTTTGTGAGATATTCTTGTTGTGATGGCAGATCTTTTCTAGTGAGCTTTTCTTTAGTTGCTCTTGCTCACAACAATAAATAACACACACAAAAACACTTAGCAAAAATAACCAAAGAAAAGAGCAGACACTTTTCTTCACTTGCTCTTTTCTCTTAAGCTCACACTTTTCCTTCATGGCTTCTTCTTCAACCTCCACCCATACTCTCTCATGAGTTGAGAATCCTTGGGTGTATTGAGACAAATTATTCACACACTCTCTGTACTTCATCTTGGCTATCTTGGTTAGCAAACTAGATATCCGAGTTGCTTCGGTTTTGAGGCGGGAGCCCGTATTACTAATCCTCGATGTGGATTGTCTTCAATGGGGGAGACTGGAGATCGAACTTGATCGAGGAAGCCGCGAGGAGCTTGGGACAGAGGTTAAAGACCGAAGGACAGGGATCGATCAATATAACCTCTCTAAACTCTTTTCATATAACAAGTATAAGGTTAATGGTACGATCCGTCGATTAGGGTTCCGTTAGCGCCGGGTTTTAAAAGTTTTTGTTCCACGTTTGGCTACAGATTGATGGCTGGGGCGCTGCCGTAACCCAATAAAGTATTGACAAATGAATTGAAAATTCATTTGTGCAAACTATTCAAGTATGGTTGCTTTATTTTATTTGGAAAATGGTTTTTACAAAACCATGCTCCATATTACACTTTCATTTTTGGGATATGGGATGAACACTTGGTTGTTTTTTTGGTTGAAAAACTCTCTCACCATTTGCCTCATCTCTCCTCACTAGCCTTTCTTGAGCTCCTCCTTGTTGGGGTAAAAATTTACACCCCGGTTGACCGAGTCAAAGTCAAGGTCAACCCCCAAGCTAGGTGGGCCCAAGCCCAGGTCAAGTGGGCCCATGCCCAAGTCGAGCCCGCGGCCAGCCTCTCTCATGCCAACAACAAAATCATGTCATAAATAATTTTTATGTAATTTTTTATGCATGAATGTAAACAAAATGGGCATAAAGCCAATATTTTGTAAGCCCATGGCTTATGTGCAAAAATGAAATGGCACATGAGCCATGGGATGGCTAAAATGCCATTTTGCAAAGCCCAAGGGGCTATATGTAAATATGTAAGCCTATATAAGGCAAAATGATGATGAATAAAAAAGACACTTTTCATTCCCCCAAAACCTAGGGTTCTTTGTGCCTCCTGCTCCTTCTCCAAGGTTCTAAATCTTCTCACTTCTTTTGAATTAAATCAAGAGTTTTACTCTTTCTTTTCCAAAACTAAGTAGTTTTCCACCACAAAACCCACAAAGGGGAACTCAGATCTCCCATCAGATCTCAAAAAAGAGTGATTTTTAAAAGATCCTACTTCTTGATCTTCAAGATCCGGCCAAACAACAGAAGGAAGAAGAAGAACCCCCTTCATCAGCTTCAAAACATCCCAGGAGTTTAACTCCATACATATATACATAACAAATATTTCCTTTCTGAAGCACAGCTTCTGTTTCTTAGGCTAAAAGCCACTTTTTCTCACCTGCGCTCAAGCGCAGAGCGCCCGCGTGCTGACACGTGGCGCGCTTGCGCTCAAGCGCAAGCGCCCGAGCGCAAGTCGCCCACGTGCCGACACGTGGCGCGCTTGCGCTCAAGCGCAAGCGTCCGAGCGCAAGTCGCCCCGGTGCCGACACGTGGCGCGCTTGCGTTCAAGCGCAAGCGCCCGAGCGCAAGCCGACACGTGGCGCGCTTGCGCCCCAGCGCAAGCGCTCGAGCGCAAGTCTCCCCCGTGCCGACACGTGGCGCGCTTGCGCTCAAGCGCAAGCGCTCGAGCGCAAGTCTCCCCCGTGCCGACACGTGGCGCGCTTGCGCTCTAGCGCAGGCGCTCAAGCGCAAAGCGCCTACGTGCCGACACGTGGCGCGCTTGTGCTCAAGCGCCCAGCGCTCAAGCGCCCAGCGCCCACGTGCCGACACGTGGCACTCTAGCGCCTGAGCGCACAGCACCTAGGCGCACAGCGCCCAAGGTGCTGCCCCCACACATCCTTTGGATGCCTTTTCCCCCTCTTTCTTTTATATATATACATATATACATATATACATATATATATACATATGTATACATATTTGCACACACACGTGCTCCACGACACTGTCCCTGTTAGAAAAAAATTTCTAACGGGGCACTGCCCCGCACCCCGTAAGGGGGCTGCTAGCCCCCTTGACCCCCAGCCCGCTATCCGGGTAGCGGGACCCCCGTAAAAAACTCTGCGTGGCTCCCGATATATCCAAACCCCCCTCTTTCAAAACACAACACACGTACACTGCACATTGAGTTCGCATGACCAGTTTAACCCGTTAATCGGAGGTTCCCTCGCCCCAAAGGCGAGGGGTAATTAACGGCAGCTTAGTCCGCGGCTGCCAGAGATTCGGATCCCCACAATCAATAAACCCCGGCCTACCCTAGGCAGGGGGAATCTGTAGTACGCCTGACAAGCGCGCGTGTATTCCCATCTCAATAGGGTGACGAAAAACACCCTACAGATTCTGGCACGCCCGGTGGGACCAATCTCTCCTCCCATATTTCGGGTTAAGCGTTCATGCGAACTCAATCAATATACATACATGTATTTATACTAAAAATAATGCTTTTTCATGCAGATTTTCAAGCAATCACTTTCCGACGATGTCTTCGATGATGAACTCAGCTCCCGTCTCCTACACGATGAGGATAGACTCTAGGACAGTCCTTCCGGCCAGTCTCGGACGACAATGGGAGGAGCCGCTGCTACCATTCGGCTCTATCATGTTCATGCCAGTTGGCGCCATCCCAGCTCCTCAAGCCCCGGTGGCAAATAAACCGGTCTCGAAAGGCAAGAGACCAAATGTGGTGATCTCGAGGGCGCCCCAACCCAAACGCAAGTCGGTATCTGAACGACTTTCCTTGGCCCCAACTGGGGGCAAGGCCATCAACACCGACAAAGCAACAAGGCCTCTTGAGCAAGCTCCGACGGTGCCCTTGACAACTGCTCGATCGGATATCTTCTCTAAGCTCCCCATCACTCAGCCTATGGCGGCTTCCCGGAGAGCAGAAGCCTGCCAAGCGCTCAAGGCAGAGAAACTGAGGAAGAAGCGGCTCGGACACTGAGCCAACAAAAGGTCTAGGGCTCCGGCCATGTTAGAATTTATGAATTTCCAAAGCCCGGACAGCTCCGCGAAATCAGCCGCCAAAGATAAAGAGATGGCTGGGTACGTAGTCCACACTGTCTACATGGCCGGACAAGAAGAAACGAACCCTCCTCTTCTTCACAGCCATGGTGATGATATGGTTGACGCTACCCAGCATCGGCTCGATCTAAATGATGAAGAGCCCGCTCAGGCCGATAAGCCAGAAGAGCCCGTGGTTCCTACGGAATTGAGCTCAGGCAATAAAGATTACCCGGTTGTCATAGCCGGAACTACAGAACAAGCATTATTCCAATGGCTTCAAAGGCAATTTCAGGACAGGGATGAGAAGATGGCCGAGGTCTATTCCAAAGTCAACGAGCTGGCAAACGTCGTGGCAGATCTCGCGACCCAAGTCGCCCGATTGCAATTACAGCAGAATCAAATTTTGGCTCATGAGCCAGGGATTGATACCCGGGGGCAGCCAACTGATATCCCTTTCAACCTAAAGGCGGAGCGCCTTTGCGAAAAACGGCCGCAATCAGCCTCCAGTCCCTCCGATACATACGCCGGGGGGGAATCGCCTCTGAAAGAGAAGCTGGAAAAGGTCTATTCCTTCAAGAGGGAAAAGGTCCACAAGATATTCAGGGACGCCCTAAGAAACGGTCTACAACTGCCGGAATCAAAGAGACCACAAGAAGAGAATATGACCGACGACCCAAAATATTGCCCTTATCACAGGGTGATAGGTCTTGCCATTGAGGACTGCTTCGTCTTCAAAGATTAGGTCGAAAGGCAATACAAGATGGGAGAGATAGAACTGTCTAAAGGCGTGTTAGCAAACAGTCAAGCTACGATCGCCGATTTCATGCAAATGGAGACCGAAGCCTTTCGGGAACCTAATCCTCCCAGACATGTGCCTCGAGGACCAGCATCAGTAAAGGCACCTACTCCAATGGAGAGAAAGAAGAAGGTGTACTCCTTCAGGAGGGATGAAGTCCGCAAAATATTCATGGACGCCTTGAACAACGGTCTGCAACTGCCTGTTCCAAAGAGGCCACAGGAAATGAACATGACCGGCAATCCCATATACTGCCCATATCATAGAGTGGTGGGTCATACCATTGAAGACTGCTATATTTTCAAAGATTGGGCAGAGGACCAATATAAGCTTGGAAAAATCACACAATCCTCGGATGTATCGGCAAGCCACAAAGCTAGGTCATCAACACAGCTCCGCCAATATCAAAGTTCAAGGAGCTGGGATAAGCAAAGAGGACCACCACGTCGTTAAACTGGGAACAGTCGACCTCTAAGTCGTTAAACTAGGAATGTAAAAATATACATATATATATATGTAAATAAACAAAAAAAATGTGTAAATAAAAGAAAAATAGAGAAAAGCCGAAATGATGGGGCAACTCGCAATAAAAATCAGCGAGTAAAATAAAGATGAAAATAAAGCCGAAATGATGGGGCAACCTCGAATAAAAGCCTAAATGATAGGGCAATCGCGATCTTCGCGATAAGAAAAGCTGAAAGGATAGAGCAATCGCGGTAAAACCAAAAAAAAAAAAAAAACACAACCAAAAATCCAATTTTCCAAAATTCTTCCGGCCCTACGGTTAGTCCCCAAATTGACTACCGTATACAATCCACGGGCTCAAATAATTCTCATCATACCCTTATCCCACTGCAATCACCAGTCCACCGGTTGGTCTCCGCCCTCGGAATTATGCTCCATTGGGAAGACCCACTTATGTGTCCCGGCACATGTGCTTCATTGTTAGCAACGCTGATGCCGGCCCCTACCCCAAAATTCCAAGCTCGCCATCCATAGACCTCTAAGTCTTTAAACTGGAAACAAATGACCACCACGTCGCTAAACTTGAAACAGATGACCTCTATGTCGTTAAACTGGAGACAGATGACCACTAAGTCTTTAAACTGGAAACAGATGACCTCTAAGTCGTTAAACTGGAAACAGTAGACCTCTAAGTCGTTAAAATGGAAACAGATGACCACCAAGTCGTTAAACTGGAATCAGACGACCTCTACGTCGTCAAACTAGAAACAGACGACCACCAGGTCGTTAAACTGGAAACAGACGACCACTACATCTTTAAACTGGAAACAGATGACCACCAAGTCGTTAAACTGGAAACAGTAGACCCCTAAGTCTTTAAACTGGAAACAGATGACCACCAAGTCGTTAAACTGGAAACAGATGACCACCAAGTCGTTAAACTGGAATCAGACGACCTCTACGTCGTTAAACTGGAAACAGACGACCACCAGGTCGTTAAACTGGAAACAGATGACCTCTACGTCTTTAAACTGGAAACAGATGACCGCTAAGTCGTTAAACTGGGCATAATAGACCCCTGAGTCTTTAAACTAGAAACAGATGACCACCAAGTCGTTAAACTGGAAACAGATGACCACCAAGTCGTTAAACTGGAATCAGATGACCTCCACGTCGTTAAACTGGAAACAGACGACCACCAGGTCGTTAAACTGGAAACAGACGACCACTACGTCTTTAAACTGGAAACAGATGACCACCAAGTCGTTAAACTGGAAACAGTAGACCCCTAAGTCTTTAAACTGGAAACAGATGACCACCAAATCGTTAAACTGGAAACAGATGAACACCAAGTCGTTAAACTGGAATCAGACGACCTCTACGTCGTTAAACTGGAAACAGATGACCACCAAGTCGTTAAACTGGAAACAGTAGACCCCTAAGTCTTTAAACTGGAAACAGATGACCACCAAGTCGTTAAACTGGAAACAGATGACCACCAAGTCGTTAAACTGGAATCAGACGACCTCTACGTCGTTAAACTGGAAACAGACGACCACTAGGTCGTTAAACTGGAAACAGATGACCACTACGTCGTTAAACTGGAAACAGATGACCTCTACGTCTTTAAACTGGAAACAGATGACCGCTAAGTCGTTAAACTGGGCACAATAGACCCCTAAGTCGTTAAACTGGAAACAGATGACCACCAAGTCGTTAAACTGGAATCAGACGACCTCTACGTCGTTAAACTGGAAACAGATGACCTCTACGTCTTTAAACTGGAAACAGATGACCACCAAGTCGTTAAACTGGAAACAGTAGACCCCTAAGTCTTTAAACTGGAAACAGTAGACCCCGAAGTCTTTAAACTGGAAACAGATGACCACTAAGTCGTTAAACTGGAAACAGATGACCACCAAGTCGTTAAACTGGAAACAGTAGACCCCTAAGTCTTTAAACTAGAAACAGATGACCACCAAGTCATTAAAATGGAAACAGATGACCACCAAGTCGTTAAACTGGAATCAGACGACCTCTACGTCGTTAAACTGGAAACAGACGACCACCAGGTTGTTAAACTGGAAAAAGACGACCACTACGTCTTTAAACTGGAAACAGACGAACCACCAAGTCGTTAAACTGGAAACAGTAGACCCCTAAGTCTTTAAACTGGAAACAGATGACCACCAAGTCGTTAAACTGGAATCAGACGACCTCTACGTCGTTAAACTGGAAACAGACGACCACCAGGCCGTTAAACTGGAAACAGACGACCACTACGTCTTTAAACTGGAAACAGATGACCACCAAGTCGTTAAACTGGAAACAGTAGACCCCTAAGTCTTTAAACTGGAAACAAATGACCACCAAGTCGTTAAACTGGAAACAGATGACCACCAAGTCGTTAAACTGGAATCAGACGACCTCTACATCGTTAAACTGGAAACAGATGACCACCAAGTCGTTAAACTGGAATCAGACGACCTCTACGTCGTTAAACTGGAAACAGACGACCTCTACGTCATTAAACTGGAAACAGATGACCTCTACGTCTTTAAACTGGAAACAGATGACCAACAAGTCGTTAAACTGGAAACAGTAGACCCCTAAGTCTTTAAACTGGAAACAGTAGACCCCTGAGTCTTTAAACTGGAAACAGATGACCACCAAGTCGTTAAACTGGAAACAGATGACCACCAAGTCGTTAAACTGGAAACAGTAGACCCCTAAGTCTTTAAACTGGAAACAGATGACCACCAAGTCGTTAAAATGGAAACAGATGACCACCAAGTCGTTAAACTGGAATCAGACGACCTCTACGTCGTTAAACTGGAAACAGTAGACCCCGAAGTCTTTAACTGGAAACAGATGACCACCAAGTCGTTAAAATGGAATCAGACGACCTCTACGTCGTTAAACTGGAAACAGACGACCACCAGGTCGTTAAACTGGAAACAGATGACCACTACGTCGTTAAACTGGAAACAGATGACCTCCACGTCTTTAAACTGGAAACAGATGACCGCTAAGTCGTTAAACTGGGCACAATAGACCTCTAAGTCTTTAAACTGGAAACAGATGACCACCAAGTCGTTAAACTGGAAACAGATGACCACCAAGTCGTTAAACTGGAATCAGACGACCTCTATGTCGTTAAACTGGAGACAGATGACCTCTAAGTCTTCAAACTGGAAACAGATGACCTCTAAGTCGTTAAACTGGAAACGACAGACCTCTAAGTCTTTAAACTGGAAACAGATGACCGCTAAGTCGTTAAACTGGAAACAGATGACCTCCACGTCTTTAAAACTAGAAACAGATGACCGCTAAGTCGTTAAACTGGGCACCACAGACCCCTAAGTCTTTAAATTGGAAACAGTTGACCTCTAAGTCATTAAACTGGAAACAGTTGACCCCTAAGTCATTAAACTAAGGACGAAGGGAAATCCACTCATGTGTCCTCACGATGCATGAGGAGAACAAACCATTGTGGGATCCTTACGACTCACAAAGGAAAAACACACTTAGGAGTCCTCACGACTCCTAAGGAGAAAATACACCTGCGGGATCCTTACGACTCGTAGGGAGAAAATGCTTTTATGGGACTCTCACGGCCCATAAAATTGAAAAGCCTTAGGTGATAAGGATCTAAACCTGTCTCCTACGCCATCGCTCCCCAATCCCCAAGTGGCGAATGATGAGTCGCTCCTGGTACCATATTCCAGTGCAGCGATGCAGACGCCAGCCAAATTCTAAATCCCATACCCCAACGGCGAATGATGAGTCGCTCCTGGTACCACATTCCAGTGCAGCGATGCAGATGCCAACAAAGTCCTGAAATTTTTCTGGCCCTACGGTCTGGATCATACATCCTGCAAAACCGTATACAATCCACGGGCGTAAAACAATCCCGATCTCTCCAAAAAAAAAAGAAAAAAAAAAGAAAGAAAAAAAAGAAGGAAAAAAAAGAAAAAAAAAGAAGGAAAAAAAGAAGAACGGTATGTCCACAAGCAAAACGGGCACGGATAAAAACCCGAAAGGGCTCCGTGAGTAAAAACAGCAGGACTGCCGGCGAGTTTATGAAAACCCGAAAGGTTGCAAACTCGTAAAAAAAAAGAAATGAAATGCACTCGCAAAGCCCTCTCGACTTTGTGAGGAGAAAATTCCCGCGTGAGATCTCTATGACTCACAAAGGAGCAACACACTTAGGAGTCCCCACGACTCCTAAGCAGAAAATACACCTGCGGGATTCTCACGACCCGTAGGGAGAAAATGCTTTGTGAGACCCTTATGGCTCACAAAATGGAAAAGCCTTAGGTGATAGGGATCTAAACCTGTCTCCTAAGCCACCAATTCCCAAATCCTCTCGGGGCAAATGATGAGTTGCTCCTGGAATTATTCCAGTGCAGCAATGCAGATGCCAAACCAACCAAGTCCAAATCCTCTCGGGGCAAATGATGAGTTGCTCCTGGCATTATTCCAGTGCAGCAATGCAGATGCCAAACCAACCAAATCTAAATCCTCTCGGGGCAAATGATGAGTTGCTCCTGGCATTATTCCAGTGCAGCAATGCAGATGCCAAACCAACCAAATCCAAATCCTCCCGGGGCAAATGATGAGTTGCTCCTGGCATCATTCCAGTGCAGCAATGCAGATGCCAACAAAAAAAATCCCCAAATCCTCTCGGGGCAAATGATGAGTTGCTCCTGGCATTATTCCAGTGCAGCAATGCAGATGCCAAACAAAAGAAAACAATTCCCACATCCTCTCAAGACAGATGACGATTCGCTCCTGGTACCATATTCTAGTGTAGCGATGCTGATGTCAACCTAAATCAAATCAAACCAATAACCTCTATGGCAGAATCATGCTCCGTCCCAGAATTTACCCCGTGTCGAAATCATGCTTCGCCTCGGGATATCTACCTTCCCTGCAGGAATTATGCTCCGTGCCGGGGAAAAGTCGATCAGCGACACTTCGTGCCGGGGAAAAGTCAACCACCGACACTCCGCGCCGGGGAAAAGTCGATCAGCGACACTCCGTGCCGGGGAAAAGTCAACCCGACACTCCGCGCCGGGGAAAAGTCGATCAGTGACACTCCGTGCCGGGGAAAAGTCAACCCGACACTCCGCCCCGGGGAAAAGTCCATCAGCGACACTCCGTGCCGGGGAAAAGTCAACCCGACACTCCGCGCCGGGGAAAAGTCGATCAGCGACACTCCGTGCCGGGGAAAAGTCAACCACCGACACTCCGCGCCGGGGAAAAGTCGATCAGCGACACTCCGTGCCGGGGAAAAGTCAACCCGACACTCCGCGCCGGGGAAAAGTCGATCAGCGACACTCCGTGCCGGGGAAAAGTCAACCCGACACTCCGCGCCGGGGAAAAGTCCATCAGCGACACTCCGTGCCAGGGAAAAGTCAACCATCCGACACTCCGCGCCGGGGAAAAGTCCATCAGCGACACTCCGTGCGGGGAAAAGTCAACCCGACACTCGCGCCGGGGAAAAGTCGATCAGCGACACTCCGTGCCGGGGAAAAGTCAACCACCGACATTCCGCGCCGGGGAAATGTCGATCAGCGACACTCGTGCCGGGGAAAAGTCAACCACAGACACTCCGCGCCGGGGAAAAGTCGATCAGCGACACTCCGTGCCGGGGAAAAGTCAACCACCGACACTCCGCGCCGGGAAAAGTCGATCAGCGACACTCCGTGCCAGGGAAAATTCAACCCGACACTCCGCGCCGGGGAAAAGTCGATCAGCGACACTCCGTGCTGGGGAGAAGTCAACCACCCGACACTCCGCGCCGGGGAAAAGTCGATCAGCGACACTCCGTGCCGGGGGAAGTCAACCCGACACTCCGCGCCGGGAAAAGTCGATCAGCGACACTCCGTGCCGTGGACACGTCAACCAGCGACACTCTGCAT
This sequence comes from Agapanthus africanus, assembly GCA_030015575.1. Taxonomy (NCBI): domain Eukaryota; kingdom Viridiplantae; phylum Streptophyta; class Magnoliopsida; order Asparagales; family Amaryllidaceae; genus Agapanthus; species Agapanthus africanus. Next base: position 521,270,275 of record JASDDO010000016.1, on the reverse strand, counting down.
CGGGGAAACGTCCAACACAGACACTCCGCATCAGGGAAACGTCCGACAGCGACACTCCGTGCCGGGGAAACGTCAAGCAGACACTTCGTGCTGGGGACACGTCAACCAGCGACACTCTGCATCGGGGAAACGTCGAACACAGACACTCCGCATCAGGGAAACGTCAACCAGCGACACTCTGCATCGGGGGGAACGTCCAACACAGACACGCCGCCCTTGGGAAACATCAACCAGCGACACTCCGTGCCGGGGACACGTCTACTAAATCGCTTCGGATCAGAGCGCCGACCGTCCATGTCGTAAAAAGGGCAGTGCATCCCAAAAAGTGGGAACCAAAGCAAGTCGCCTCCACGCGAAAGAAGATTCATCAATTTCATGCACACGACCCACATGTGCGGTGTGCATTTATTGATGGGGGGCAATTTGTTGGGGTAAAAATTTACACCCCGGTTGACCGAGTCAAAGTCAAGGTCAACCCCCAAGCTAGGTGGGCCCAAGCCCCAGGTCAAGCGGGCCCATGCCCAAGTCGAGCCCGCGGCCAGCCTCTCTCATGCCAACAACAAAATCATGTCATAAATAATTTTTATGTAATTTTTTATGCATGAATGTAAACAAAATGGGCATAAAGCCAATATTTTGTAAGCTCATGGCTTATGTGCAAAAATGAAATGGCACATGAGCCATGGGATGGCTAAAATGCCATTTTGCAAAGCCCAAGGGGCTATATGTAAATATGTAAGCCTATATAAGGCAAAATGATGATGAATAAAAAAGACACTTTTCATTCCCCCAAACCTAGGGTTCTTTGTGCCTCCTGCTCCTTCTCCAAGGTTCTAAATCTTCTCACTTCGTTTGAATTAAATCAAGAGTTTTACTCTTTCTTTTCCAAAACTAAGTAGTTTTCCACCACAAAACCCACAAAGGGGAACTCAGATCTCCCATCAGATCTCAAAAAAGAGTGATTTTTAAAAGATCCTACTTCTTGATCTTCAAGATCCGGCCAAACAACAGAAGGAAAAAGAAGAACCCCCTTCATCAGCTTCAAAATATCCCAGGAGTTTAACTCCATACATATATACATAACAAATATTTCCTTTCTGAAGCACAGCTTCTGTTTCTTAGGCTAAAAGCCACTTTTTCTCGCCGGCGCTCAAGCGCAGAGCGCCCGCGTGCCGACACGTGGCGCGCTTGCGCTCAAGCGCAAGCGCAAGTCGCCCACGTGCCGACACGTGGCGCGCTTGCGCTCAAGCGCAAGCGTCCGAGCGCAAGTCGCCCCGGTGCCGACACGTGGCGCGCTTGCGTTCAAGCGCAAGCGCCAGAGCGCAAGTCGCCCCGGTGCCGACAAGTGGCGCGCTTGCGCCCCAGCGCAAGCGCTCGAGCGCAAGCGCTCGAGCGTAAGTCTCCCCCGTGCCGACATGTGGCGCGCTTGCGCTCAAGCGCAAGCGCTCGAGCGCAAGTCTCCCCCGTGCCGACACGTGGCGCGCTTGCGCTCTAGCGCAGGCGCTCAAGCGCAAAGCGCCTACGTGCCGACACGTGGCGCGCTTGTGCTCAACCGCCCAGCGTCCAGCGCCCACGTGCCGACACGTGGCACTCTAGCGCCTGAGCGCACAGCACCTAGGCGCACAGCGCCGAAGGTGCTGCCCCCACACATCCTTTGGATGCCTTTTCCCCCTCTTTCTTTTATATATATACATATATACATATATACATATATATATACATATGTATACATATTTGCACACACACGTGCTCCACGACACTGTCCCTGTTAGAAAAAAATTTCTAACGGGGCACTGCCCCGCACCCCGCAAGGGGGCTGCTAGCCCCCTTGACCACCAGCCCGCTATCCGGGTAGCAGGACCCCCGTAAAAAACTCTGCGTGGCTCCCGATATATCCAAACCCCCCCTCTTTCAAAACACAACATACGTACACTGCACATTGAGTTCGCATGACCAGTTTAACCCGTTAATCGGAGGTTCCCTCGCCCCAAAGGCGAGGGGTAATTAACGGCAGCTTAGTCCGCGGCTGCCGGAGATTCGGATCCCCACAATCAATAAACCCCGGCCTACCCTAGGCAGGGGGAATCTGTAGTGCGCTTGACAAGTGCGCGTGTATTCCCATCTCAATGGGGTGACGAAAAACTCCCTACACTCCTCCCTCTTCTTGATCTTCTTTACCATCTCATGTGTTGAGAATCAAGATTAGAAGAGAGATAGATATACACTTAGAACAACTCACTACATATCTAGGCACTCTAGATTAGCAACCTAGAGTTCTTAGTTGGTCCACTAGATTTTTAGTGTGAAGTTAGAGCCATGAACCACATCCCTCGGATGGATCATCTTCGACAGAAGAAGACCGATGGTCAAGCTCAATCAAGGAGACCTTAAGGAGCTAAGGAAGATGGTAGAAGACCAAAAGACATGGATCTTTTGGTAAAACACTTCTATCACAGTAATTAGAAGATCTCTTTAGTTAGTTAGTTTCGGTTTATGGTTAGATTCTAGGACGGGTTTTTTAACGCCGTATTTTAAACACCAAATTTTTTTTCCGCAACGGCCGTGGTAGATGGCCAGGGTGTTAGGAAACCCAACAAGCGCTATACAACTGACCAGATGTTTGCATGAAAGTAGCCAGACTAGATGTAGTCTGCACAGAGGTTTTAATCAAAGCTTCCAACCCCTTTTTCAATAGATTACCCTCTTGTCGTCTTGGATGAATCCAGGGGGTGTAAAGGTTGGATCGGGCTGATTTGGCTGGTTGTTGAAGTATCCCACTTTCTGATTTTGAAAATTCGAATTTTGAAACTGTTGGAAAGGCGAGTTTGAATTGTTATTTTGTAAAGGTGCCTGATTCCAAACGAAATTGGGATGATTCTTCCATCCAGTATTGTACGTTTGTGAGAAAGGGTCGTTCCTGGGATGCTGGTTCTGATACAGTGCATTAACGTTTTCGTATCCCTTGGACTCGATGAGAAATGGACATTTATGTGGCTAGGATGCTGACAATTAGCACACACGGTTTGAGAAACTTGGTTGACTGGCAATGGTGAATTTTTGCCCTCTAAAGTTTCCATTCGCCGTACAAGAGCGACGATTTTTGCTTCGGCTGCTATAGAGGTGCCAACTATATGTGCACTGCTCCTAGTCACAGATGATGGTTTCTCACTCACACTCTCCCACTGAATGGTTTTATCAGCCAGTTCTTCTAAAAAGTTCCATGCGTCTTTAGCACCATAACTCTGTAATTTGTATTGACACATGGATTCTAACAGCATACGTGAACTGGAGTCTAAACCTTCATAGACAATCTGACAAAGCCTCCATTGTTCTAAACCGTGGTGGGGACATTTGATTAAAATATCCTTGAATCTCTCCAAGTATTTCCAAAAGATTTCACCCTCTTTTTTTTTGAAATTGTGAATTTCATTTCGGATTCGCACTGTTTTGTGAATAGGGTAAAATTTCTTGAGAAATACTTTCACAAAGTCGTCCCACTTCGTAATCGATCGAGCTGGCAAACTGTTTAACCAACTCTTCGCATTGTCTTTAAGCGCAAAAGGAATGAATTTGAGGTTAACAACATCCTCTCTTACTCCTTAGATTTCCATCATAGCACATTCTCTCTCAAATTCACTGATTAGAAGGTAAGCATTCTCGAACTAGAGTCCATGGAATTTCGGGAGTAGTGGTATGAATTGCAGTTTGATTTCATAGTTATTTGCCGCGATGGTGGCCAATACTATGCACGAAGGTAGGGACGAACGGTGAAGGTGGCATCTATCTTGCAATGCTGCTTCTTGATGGGCCATGATTGTTCGTTCCATCATCGTGGGTGATGTGGGAGAAGAAGAAGGTGAATGAAGAGTAGAATCAGACGGCTCCGATAAAGCAGAAGGTAAGAATGTCTCGAACGGTTCCGAGGAATCCGAAGGTAAAGAAGAGTCGAAGATACAGTCTCGAACTGGACTAATCGAGATTTTGAATCTCTAGTCGAAACTGACATGCACTATCCGAACATGGTTACGGAAAGACTAAGAAAATGGAAGAAAGTGTTTTACAAATCCTAATTTTTATTTTATATATATATATATATATATATATATATATTCACAAATGAGAAATATCATACAAAAAGACACGGTAAGAACACAATCATGACACACTTCACACATCTAAACAATCTAGGGTTCACCTACATCAACTAGACTTGCCTAAAAAAACTTAATTTGTGAAGTAAAAATGTATCGTGAAACGGGCCAAAGATAGACTGATCAAGAAGCCAGGTTGGGAAGGGAGGTTGTCCAACACTTTCGCGAAATTCCTTAATTAGAATAACCTTCTCTCTTTTGGCGGTTGCATCTTTTACACTTTTCTATACACTTCTTGAATAATATAATAATGGGCGGTGTTAGAAATACAATCAACTTTTCCCTATTGAGCGCGAAATCTTTAGAGACTGAAAGTCTAATTTCTTTTAATATTAATCTGGATGTGAAAAATACTCGTTCTTTTTGGTTTGTAGGCAACGGAGAAGGGTGATAAAATCCTTTACCATATCTTGTTGGTTCTTTGCCCTTAAGTCCGTATTAAATTTATGCAATGCGCAAAAAATAAAAGTTGTACAAGTCATCAATCAATAGTTTTTTAAGTTATAAGCGGCGCGCTGCAAAAAATACGGTTAGTTTTTTTGGCACTTGTGCAGCGGAGTTTGCAAAAGAAATCCTGCAGCAAATCGAAGTATTGGAGCGTTGGATTTGAGAGGAAGTGTTTTTAGAAAAATACGCACCTTAAATTCTTAGGTTGAGAAACCCCATTGAGTTGATCCGTGATTACTTGAGTGTTTGCTTGTCTGGGTCAAACTACCCGGATCTTTGGCACTGTAATTTCTTGACGCCTTATTCTTGAATTTCGCTCCTAGCTCTGTACGATCGTAGTTCGTAATTCCGTCGAAATCTGAAAATGTCGAAAAATACGATATTTAGTGCACAATACGATATTTATGGCCAAAGTGCTATAAACACATAACAATAGAACATTCATAGAATTGGTGAAAAATCTCACGATAATTATGAAATTTTGTATATAACAATGGATCAATAACAGAACAATAGAGAAGGCACAAATAGAATTAGTGCAAAATCTCACAGTCAGGCCGCAATTTGCGGCCAAAATGGTTAAATTTGCGGCCAAGTGGTGATGGTTTGGCTCTAGTTGCTTGGTGTGTTCTCCTAGTTCGATTATTGCCCCCTTTTTATATGCAAAATAATTCAATAACATTCATAGCAACAGCAAATCAAAAACAAAGAGCATAGGTCATAATATTTGTGTTGTTTTTGATATTTTTTTTTGGAATTTTTTGTTTGTTTTTCTAAAAGTATATACATAGATAACTCAAAATAAACTTCATGATGTTGCCACTCCCCGGCAACGGTGCCAAAAACTTGTTGGAAATTCACGATGTCATGCTTTTGAAAAGGGTATGCTCAATATCGGATATGTCGGTTTTTTAGATTAAAAGTAGTGCACGACATGATTCTCGAGTTATAAAATACCGTAAGTGCACGGTGCGTTGATGCAGGCCGGCAAGTACAGGTCGATCCACAGGGAGTGGATATCACGACATTCTTTTGAGTTAGAACAATGGTTTTGAGGTTGAAGTTGTCACGTTTTTATACAAATGAAACAATGTACGGAGAAAGTGATATGTATGGAAAACTTAAGGTAAGATTTGGTAAATTGACATACGGCGTTACCCCCAACTCTCATCTTGATTCAACATCCATTTTTAGCTTCTAATTGACTTAAAAAAGCATGCCGCATCTAAACCGATAACAAGTATTATTTTAGGATACGATATTAACATAGGTACAAATGAAACTACAAATTTAAAGTTCTTTAGATGAAATGAGGATAAAATGAGCTAAGTGAAGTTAGCAAGTATAGAACATATGCTTGTATGGCTATATGTTCTATCTAGCTAGTTCACTACACTTAGCTAAATTTCATACTCCTTTCAACATCAAATCTTAATGTAACAACAATAATATGTAAAGAAGGAATATGATATATGTTAAAGGTTGATTTGTAACCATTCAAAACAATATATCCTATCAAGTAAAACACAATAACATTGCATACATTTAAGAAAAGAAGTGCAAAAAGTGTTAAGAATCAAGAAGGAGGGGTTGGAAGGCAAGCCATTCATCAACCTATCTCACCATAGCTTAAATGAAAAACTACTCATACATCATGTAATAATAACACAAATGAACAAATACAAAAGCGAATGCAAGAAAATAAATAGAGGAAAGATACAAGAACCACAACTTGAACTCAACGAAGCTTTTATTGAAATGGTATCCAAGTATAGGCAAAATGAGTTCAACTACCAAAATCTAATCTTACAAGCTCAAAAATAGAAGTTGCAAGATCAGAGGAAGGCAAAAAACTTAATCTAATCAACATAATTACAAAATTTCATCAAAGTGAATACAAGTAGTGAAATAATGCACACCTTTTTCTCATACATTGATCTGCTATTTATAGAACTTTCAAAAGCAGAAGTTGCATACGCCATTGGATTGACAAGACCATCAAGGACCCACCAAATTTGCACGAGCCAATTTGGTATTGTTATGGCCGCAATTTGTGACCATATTGATTAAATCTGTGGCCTGATGATGGAGAATGGGGCCCATCTTTGGTCAATGTGTAAGGTTCCTAGGCACACTAATGAGGTCTCACAAGGCATCAACCATGCCAATTTCAAAAATTTCTGGTGCCGAGAAACCCTAATGCGATCGTTAACTAGAGAATAGGCGAAACATGCAACTAGTTAACAACTTAACTAAGAGTGAACGAAAATACAACCTTTGTAGATCCGGTCCTCCACCTCCATAGCTCCGTGATGATGTCCCCTCGCTGCGATCATCAGATCCCGGGCTCTAGCGTCGGCTTCATCGGAGAAATGGTCGGGCTAGGTCGTCGACTTCGATGCCGAAGATGATCTACGTCGAGGCAACACAAGATCAAGCTCCAACTTCACCAAGCCATGAAACTTGTGAAGAAAACACCCTATACTACTTGGCAAGTGGTAGAGGTTGAAGAAATAGGAAGTGGGTTCACTTTGGATTTGGATTTCTCACTTGGAATCATCACTTGACATTTTTGAAGCAAGCTTTTCTTTTCTTTCTCAAGAGGAAGAAGAAGAAGAAGAAAAAGAATAAATGAATTAATTCACAAAAGGAAAAATGAAGTGATGGTTATCATAATGCAACCATGGGTGAGGCTAACTCATGTAGAGAATAAACTAGGGTTAAGGGAAATGGTTAGGGTTAAGGAAAGAAACAAAATGGTCAAAGCATTTCAAAGCTTCATGAAGCTTCAAGAAAAAACAAAGAATGCCACCATTTTATTTTATCCAAAATAAATAAATAAATAAATGAATAAATAAATTAAAACCCTAACCATTTACTTAACCAAGGTTTAAATCAAACACACACCCAAGTTTGCATGTATCATCAAACATGATACAATCAAGTGCACAAAAATATATCACATATACAATGTGCACATCAAGTGAGAAAATCCATCTTAAGTGAACCAATACTAGTTAATGCAAAGTAATATATCAAATATATAATTATGCATTAAATCATTAAATCAATGCTTGATTTAATGATCCGGTCATACTGCATATAACCGACTAATATTTAGTGTATCAATGTATCGAATCAACACTTGATTCGGTAACCTGGCTATATCTCATATAACCGTCCAATGATACAAATCGCGAGAATAGAATACAGTATCACATACTGGTATTATTCTCGGTCCCGCACATATCTCATATGCGCTCCTATTTCGTTTCGCTTGAGCCAGGAAACCTCTGTGTAAGACTCTAAAGACTCGTCAATACGCCGGCAGCAGATGATGATCATATCAAGCACCCACAAGCCGCAAGCGGTCTGCTAAACGTAACGGCCACCCGGGTATTGAGCGATCAGAAGATCGACGAGCAAGTTCGCTCATACTCCTGTGAATCCAACCAGTAACACTTACCGTACAGTCCGGTCTGTTCGTCTGATATGTTGCATATCTCGCCTAGGGGTGGTAAACGTCAGACCCCAGCAGCTCGATAAGTCGTGTCGATATGAGGTCTATAACAGTTCGAGAAACTACTGGTAACACTTACCAGTAAATCTCAGCAACCCTGGCCAGGGATTTCCGGTTATAGCCAATCGAACACAGTGCAACATCAACTCCCTATACCGGGAGAGACGAATCCCCTCCTATCGCTCATTGCCTCCATGTGATTCGGGACTGTACCCAAAAACCACCGTTTTGCACACCCTCTTGGACGTGGTAAGGTGGAAATCAAAGCACAGTGGGAATCACACAAGACTCTATGACGATCTCGGGTCTACAGACTAACCTGTACCAGTGTCACCAGAGAACTGCCATCTGACGTGAGGTATAATACCATCTGGGAGTTCTCGGCGAGTCCGTCCAGTGTACCCAGTCTCCACTGAGCACCCATATATCATCTCTGATGTCAAACACCAATGGATATGGGATCATCCATCGCCCATCTGTATGGGTCGAGAAGGTACATGCTAGTCTACTCTGGTATATCGATGCCCCATCTCGATATACCCACGACTAGGGAATTTGAAGGATGTACTTATGGACTACCATGTCCCCACTAGTATGATCCGCATCATAGTCCAGGTAGTCAAGTACACATCCTAAGGGCTTTACCAACATGTAACAGAGAGACAATCAGTGTACACGTTAAGGTAAAGAGCAACCAGATAGCATACTATCATGTCGAGCAAGAAAGTCCTCCCTATATATGTCCAAGCATCCACTACGATATACATCCTATGTATAGCAATGGCCTCTAGGGCATACATATAACTAACAATCTCCCACTTGCACTAGGGCCATCTGATAGCAGTGGTTGTAGTAACTCATACTCAACCATCCCTTAAAAGTCTCTCTCTGGGAAAAGGCCTTTGTGAGTGGATCCGCCGTGTTGTCCTCCGAGTCTACTCTCCTGACCTCGATCTCTTGGAGATCAACCATCTCCATGATCAGGTGATACTGCCTTAGAATATGTCTGGATCACTGATGGGACAGACGTTCCTTGGCATAAGCCACAACTCCATTGTCACACAATGGGAGGAATTAAGTTCATCTCATGAACAAATATACATCCAGACTGCCTCTTTGGTAGCTTCTTAAGTAGCGATGTATCTTGCCTTTAATTGTCTAGTATGTCACGGTATCTTGCTTGGAACTCTTCCAACATACCGTCCCTCCATAGAGGGTAAAGACAATGCCTGTGACTGACATTCAGTCATCCTTATCACCCTGGAACACTTTCAGTGATTCTCTCCAGGATCGATTGATACCATCTCACTACATCTAGTGAGAATCCTAACATCCATTTAGATCTATCTCATAGATCCAAAACCCAGGATTTAGTAGGTATCACTTTGATCCTATGTGGAGAATCATTGTGATAAGCGGAGATTGATCGAGCGTAGCATAGGAAACTCCTTCCCTATCAAGAGTATGTCATCCACGTACTCTACGAGGATCGTCACCATACTCCCTACTACCTTTTTGTTTATACAAGGTTCATCTACCATTTCGATGATGTCAAACTCTTTGACTAATACATCAAAACAGATGTTCCAACTCCGCGATGCCTGCTTTATCACATAAAACATCTTGCACACGTTTCCGCTGCTCTCACTGTCTACGAAGCCCTATGGCTGTGTACTTATAGACGCTCTCTTCCAAAACATCATTTAGAAAAGCTGTCATGACACCCAACCACCAGATATCGTAGTCATGGTATGTAGCCGTGGCAAGTAGGATCTGGATGGACTTAAACATAGATCCTTAGAAAAGGTTTCAACACAATCCATACCTGGTCAATGATGCAAACCTTTAACAAGTCTAGCTTTGAAAGTCTCAACTTTTCCATGTACACCAAGTAATCTTCTCAAGATATACTTGCTTCTGATGGGGATTTAACCCTTCAGATAAAGCAACCAAAGTCCATACTTTATTGGTGTATAAGGATTCCATCTCAGATCACTAAGCATCCAGCCATTCTTACAGAGTCTTACTCCTGATGGCCAGCTCGAAACTAGTTGGGTCATCATCTCATGATGCAATCCTCGCTCCCACTGTCATAGAGAAACCGAAGTATCTCTCAGGTGGGTGAGGAACCCTACTAGATCGTCGGAGAGGTTGAGCTTCGTTGGTAACTATTGAATCCTTTGGTTCTACCAAATCATTAGCTGCAGTTTGTATAGCTGAAACATTTCCAGTTCTACATAACAGATCTTGCCTCGAGCTTGTCCGGATTTTTCTTTTTAGACATAGGCCGGACAACTCCAAATCTTAACTAACTTAAGATATGGGCTCTTCCCTTTCCATATCACATATGAAGTGGTAGGCAACTGATTTGATTTGAACCCTATTCAATAGGTATGCACCTTCTCAAGTGCAAAACTCCCAAAAAGGAAATAGGTAACTCAGTAGTACTCATCATAGAGCACACCATATCAGATAGGGTGTTATTGCTCCGCCCTGATATACCATCGTGCTATGGTGTATACGGAGGAGTCATTCTGAGAGAGAATCTCATTCTCCTTTAGAATAGTCTAGGAATTCCGTGCTCAAGTATTCTCCTCCCTGATCTCATCAAAGGACATAATACTTATACCCGTATTGGTTCTCTACTTCTAACTTATATTCTGTGAATATCTCAAAAGGTTCGGGCTTGGGTATCAACAGGAACATATGTCTGAATCTTGAGAGATCATCAGAGAATGTAATGAAGTACAAAGAACCGGTCCTGGCATGTGTAGACGGGGGACCTTACATACATCAACATGTATCAATCCCAAGAGTTCACTAACTCTTTCTCTGTTTCCAGTAAACGGAGCTGTGGTCATCTTATCTTTGTGACATGACCGGCAAGTTTTCACAAGATGTAAATTTAAACAGATTTAAATATGCATCTATATGTAACTTCAGCTAGTCGGGTCGCATTGATATGACCTAGTCTACAATGCCTCAAGAAGGATTCGTTCATTTCTGAACTCTTCCTCTTGTGTGTGTTCTGTGTACTAAGAACTGTAGTTTGATTTAGAACATCAATGCTTTTAGATAACGTGCCTGAACCTATCAACTCTTGATATAGGAAATGTTCAAAACATTATCCAACAATACAAAATTATATCCTTTCTTTACTAATAAAGAGACTGATATGATTTTGTATATCAGGTTCGGTATCTAATAACATTCGTTCAGAATCAATGTATTGGTAATACAGGGTGACAGTGACCAACAGACTTGGCTGCAACACTTGCCCCGTTTTCTGTCTCATGAAACTTATCACCCGTTCTCAGTTCTTTACCTATCTGTAGCCCATGTAACAAATTACATATGCGGGATCCTGATCCGGTATCTCATATCCAGGACGTAAAGAATACTGAGAAACAGTTCTGTATAATCAACACACCCGAAGATGATGCATTAGTATGCACTTTCTTCGTTTGGGCGGCACGGGAATTCTGGTAATCCCCAATTTCCTGCTCTGTCTTATAACAATTATAAGTTGGAGTGGGACCAACGTTCCCCAGCTCAGTATAACAAGCGGGTTCGGTCAATAATCCGTATTATTATCTTGATTAAGGCATGATATGGTCGCTACCTGGAGAGAGAGAGAAGAAAACACTCTGCGTATGCTCTTACAAGATCAGATTGGTTATTATTTTATCTAATCAGGATGGCTCCCACTGTTTTTATCAAATCTTCCTTCAAACCCTAAAAGGAAAGACTAGCCGGGATTAATTACACACTACAAGTTCGCTAATCTTTCAGCCAGGCCAGTGTCGGTACTTTGAGGGAGGTCCTCCGTGCTTTCGCACGAACCTAATTAATGTAAACCTCGTTTTCCCAGAGGCGTAACCTCGTTAACACCTTTCTAGACACCTACTTGATCGGCTAATTGTAATGTGTAAAACTCTCCCAGGAGTAACTCTTACTCGCAGTGGGTATCGGGATCCAACTATCTCATAGAAGGTATGCAATCTCATTGCAAATTTCAACACTTGAAATTCCCGATAATTTTGCCCCTAGCGTCCTATGACCTTGACGGAGGCCAAACTACCCATAGTCCGCTAGTCAAGTTCAACCCGTCATTTCCTGATTGAATTAAACCCACCTGCACGACCCTTGACGGAGGCCAAACAACGCCTTACGAATACTCTAATCCAATCGCATCATATGCTAGCAGATAAGCACTAGTTAACTACCGTACACTACGCCTTGACGGAGGCCAAACTACCGCAGCACGAATACTAACTAGTACTTATCTGAAATGACGGAGGGCTACGACAGGTTTTTCTGAAAACCTATTGCGTAATGAACTTGATATCGTTGTAGGATCGAATGAATTTTGAAATGGAGTGTTTTTTAGGCTTTTCTAGTTTTGCTAAAGGGGTCACTCCCGGTGAAGGGATCGTCGGCCCTTTCCTCGTCGAATGAGGTGCGGGATATATCATATATATCACTGTGCAAAGCAGAAACTATAAAAGCTATCAAAAGACAAACCGAGGGGTGTAGCATCTGCCAGTTATTGCTAAAGGGGTCACTCCCGGTGAAGGGATCGTCGGCCCTTTTCTCATCGAATAAGGTGCAGGATATATCATATATACCGCTGTGCAAAGCAAGAACTGTAGCTACCTGTTTTATTTTTGAAATTCGATTCCACAACATCTTAGGTTTCTTTTATTTCATTAATCTCATTAATGAAGTCCCATCATTTAAGTAACCTAAACATCACAGATAAATACGACGTACACTTATGCCATCCGCATGCGCCTCGATGTCCCCTCGTGCACCGTTAGGTTAGGTAACTAACGGCAGAGTGGGGCAGGGCTAGCGCGGGTGTAAAACATAAGTAACGTCTATATAATATATCATATATACTATATAATGTATTTATCACAGAACATCAAATGATCACATCACAGATATCGCAGCAGAAGAATATCATATGAAATATTGGATATACTAGGACGTCCGTGTTTTCAATACGAGCCAGTATAAAATACGGATTCCACGGTCGCGATGAAGAGCCAAACCCACACCCCTAGACCCCTACGAGAGCGGCAAGCAACCCTACCAATTCTAGAGTTAGGAGACCAGGACTCGACTCCTCGAGTTGGTCTCCCACTGGACTCCAGAACTCGGTTACTTGTGCCCTCCTCCTTGGGTCTATCCTAGTGCGGAAAAGTAAATAATATACAAAGGGTGACATCTTCCGCAACCTGGAAGTGCCCCAATAAAAGAATATTACATACAAGTTTTTTACATGAATGAAAATGAAAAACACTCATCTCACATAAAAACCCCCCGGCTATTCAAACACGACGATCCAATATAACATATCCAGCAACACATAACATCACATGTCATCAACGTAAGTAAATATGCCCATCCCAATTGTCGTTGACATATAGCAATGAAACCGGCGATATCACATATTACAGTTACGGTCACAGAAAAGAAAGTGTAAAACTACAACAGTTGGAATCCGCAACCTCTTTAGACATCGCATGCCTAATCAAATGAATTCCTTAGACATCGCATGCTTAACAATTATAAATCCCGCATTTTAGTCTCAATATCGAAAACACTTTTCAATATCAAGTCGGGTAATTCAACAAGATTCCCGACAACCAGAACGAATGCTCGTCGCAAACTTTAGTGGACGGCCGCACCCCCGATACCGTCGACGAAGTGCACTAAGGCGGAACATCGCTGTCGCGAGCACCCGAAGGGATGCTTTTTGGCGACGGGGTTCTCCTACAGTCACTTGGTCGGGGCTATGGGGTGTAGCTGTCTATTAAGTTTACCCGACGAGTATCCGTGTATGCTATGTGATTGCGACGGACTTTTGATCACATCAAAATTCCGTGGCAACTGATCAAGTGAGACTAAACTGCTATGTTTATAACATTCATATTAGTTACTCATAACTATTTGTGAATTCCAAATATTGTATCACATTCCAGATAAATAGAAAATGTTAAACTTTCCGATCGAACAATCGAACACCCAAGTTTTCCCGAAACAGCTCAACACTTAAAATAAGTTTAAAAACATCCATTTCATGCCACAGTACCAACGGTCCAACCGTAGAAGGGTCAAGCCAACGCCTCACATGTGGCACGCCGTACTGCCCCAAATCCTAAGGTTCAAAGGGCAGTTCAAGACGGTCACATAATCGAGTTAAGGTTTGTTGTCTTCTAGAGGGTCCATCGCGTTACTTGCACTACTTAGAACATTCTTAAACTACGGAAAAATCCAACACTTGGAAATTTCCCGGCAGGGGAAAAAGTGGGTATTTATATCCGGTCGAACTTTTTAACAGTTTCTAAAATATCCGAAAAACATAAACGAAGTTAAATTATCCGATCAAATTAACGAGTCCCCAATAAAACCCTAGAAAACTCAACACTTGAGTGGAATTAAAAAATTCCCAAAACAAATTGCCAAGAAATGACCTAAGAATAAATATATGAAATTTCAGGGACTAAGTCAAAATTTTGGCCGCGGAACCGCCGCCAAACCCATGGTTTCGCCGCGGTTCCGCGGTCAAATTATTGACTTAGTGGACCGTACTTCACAGTAATTCTTAGTTTTTCCTGCTTGTTTTTCTGAGAATTTTTAATTCACAAAAATCCACTGTTTTGAAAAATGTACAGAGAAGGGTTTTGTCGGGGTTTACGGGTTCGATCGGACTTCTAACTTCGTCTACACTTCGCCTAAAGCTCTAGCTAGGCTCTGATACCACTGTAGGGTTCCTAGGCACACTAATGAGGTCTCACAAGGCATCAACCATGCCAATTTCAAAAATTTCTGGTGCCGAGAAACCTTAATGCGATCGTTAACTAGAGAATAGGCGAAACATACAACTAGTTAACGACTTAACTAAGAGTGAACGAAAATACAACCTTTGTAGATCCGGTCCTCCACCTCTATAGCTCCGTGATGATGTCCCCTCACTGCGATCATCGGATCCCGGGCTCTAGCGTCGGCTTCATCGGAGAAATGGTCGGGCTAGGTCGTCGACTTCGATGCCGAAAATGATCTACGTCGAGGCAACACAAGATCAAGCTCCAACTTCACCAAGCCATGAAACTTGTGAAGAAAACACCCTATACTACTTGGCAAGTGGTAGAGGATGAAGAAATAGGAAGTGGGTTCACTTTGGATTTGGATTTCTCACTTGGAACCATCACTTGACATTTTTGAAGCAAGCTTTTCTTTTCTTTCTCAAGAGGAAGAAGAAGAAGAAAAAGAATAAATGAATTAATTCACAAAAGGAAAAATGAAGTGATGGTTATCATAATGCAACCATGGGTGAGGCTAACTCATGTAGAGAATAAACTAGAGTTAAGAGAAATGGTTAGGGTTAAGGAAAGAAACAAAATGGTCAAAGCATTTCAAAGCTTCATGAAGCTTCAAGAAAAAACAAAGAATGCCACCATTTTATTTTATCCAAAATAAATAAATAAATAAATAAATGAATAAATTAAAACCCTAACCATTTACTTAACCTAGGTTTAAATCAAACACACACCCAAGTTAGCATGTATCATCAAACATGATACAATCAAGTGCACAAAAATATATCACATATACAATGTGCACATCAAGTGAGAAAATCCATCTTAAGTGAACCAATACTAGTTAATGCAAAGTAATATATCAAATATATAATTATGCATTAAATCATTAAATCAACGCTTGATTTAATGATCCGGTCATACTGCATATAACCGACTAATATTTAGTGTATCAATGTATCGAATCAACACTTGATTCGGTAACCCGGCTATATCTCATATAACTATCCAATTATACAAATCGCGAGAATAGAATACAGTATCACATACTGGTATTATTCTCGGTCCCGCACATATCTCATATGCGCTCCTATTTCGTTTCGCTTGAGCCAGGAAACCTCTGTGTAGGACTCTAAAGACTCGTCAATACGCCGGCAGCAGATGATGATCATATCAAGCACCCACAAGCCGCAAGCGGTCTGCTAAACGTAACGGCCACCCGGGTATTGAGCGATCAGAAGATCGACGAGCAAGTCCGCTCACACTCCTGTGAATCCAACCAGTAACACTTACCGTACAGTCCGGTCTGTTCGTCTGATATGTTGCATATCTCGCCTAGGGGTGGTAAACGTCAGACCCCAGCAGCTCGATAAGTCATGTCGATATGAGGTCTATAACAGTTCGAGAAACTACTGGTAACACTTACCAGTAAATCTCAGCAACCCTGACCAGGGATTTCCGGTTATAGCCAATCGAACACAGTGCAACATCAACTCCCTATACCGGGAGAGACGAATCCCCTCCTATCGCTCATTGCCTCCATGTGATTCGGGACTGTACCCAAAAACCACCGTTTTGCACGCCCTCTTGGACGTGGTAAGGTGGAAATCAAAGCACAGTGGGAATCACACAAGACTCTATGATGATCTCGGGTCTACAGACTAACCTGTACCAGTGTCACCAGAGAACTGCTATCTGACGTGAGGTATAATACCATCTGGGAGTTCTCGGCGAGTCCGTCCAGTGTACCCAGTCTCCACTGAGCACCCGTATATCATCTCTGATCTCAAACACCAATGGATATGGGATCATCCATCGCCCATCTGTATGGTTCGAGAAGGTACACGCTAGTCTACTCTGGTATATCGATGCCCTGTCTCGATATACCCACGATTAGGGAATTTGAAGGATGTACTTATGGACTACCATGTCCCCACTAGTATGATCCGCATCATAGTCCAGGTAGTCAAGTACACATCCTAAGAGCTTTACCAACATGTAACAGAGAGACAATCGGTGTACACGTTAAGGTAAAGAGCAACCAGATAGCATACTATCATGTCGAGCAAGAAAGTCCTCCCTATATATGTCCAAGCATCCACTACAATATATATCCTATGTATAGCAATGGCCTCTAGGGCATACGTATAACTAACACAATGGTCTTCTAGTCATTTGTTCATCTCTCTGTAGTTCCAATTTGTTGTAATTCACACATGGGTGAAATATAGAGTAATGAACAGAGAAGGCAAATGACAAGTTGCAATATATCATATCACATCAACACTTTTTTAACCATTCATTGACATGCCCCTTAGTGCACTTGCAAAACACCATGATGGTGTTTGTCCACTTATGCACTTGGTCAAGTCCATGTTCACACTTGTTCGCATATGGTCATGTTAGACCAAACAAAAGTTCTTTTTGTACACAACTCTTTATTTGTTGCAAAATCATTTAATCCGATCTGTATTTTATCCCGTTTGCAGTTCCGTCTAAAAACCGTTATTTCTGTGCATGTTGTGTACCGTTTCTTGTGTACCTGTAATCTATAGTAATGGGCAGATACGGATTAGATAGCACTGTTTATTGACAAAATGATAGAAAATGGGTGGTATTAAAATATAATAAATCGTGCCGAACACTCCCTGTGAAGCGATCTAAGCTCTTTCCTTATCGAATGAGGTGCAGCATATTCCTAACCGAATATCTCGATGCAAAACAAAAGATTCACTACAACACCACAATATCTAATATTTGATTCCCATTACCTGTTTTAGGTTTATCATCTTTGTATTAAATATATTAACGCATTCCTATCATTAGGTAATCATATTACCTAGCAGTTCTTATATACAAATATATCGGTATGTATGTATGTATGTGTATATATATATATCGCATGCAAATAATCAACATCACATCATGCAGGTAAAATCATCACAGGCAGGTAATCACATCACAAGGAAGTAATGAAAATCACAAAGATGGAATGGTCGGATTACCTAAGAATCTCGCATTTCGTTCGAGCCATCAAACAAAATGTGACATTCTCCGGTCTCGTGAATAGCCCGTGCGCAGTCAAAAGAAGACCCCTACGAGTGCGGCAAGCCACCAGCCAATTCGAGAAACGAGACAACCCAACATCATCACCATGAGGGGGTTACCCAGCACTTTCTCGAATCCGGTGACTTGAGCACTTCTCTGTGGGTCTATCCTATACCCCATACAAGCACAACAAGCAACCCGCCTACCCTAGAATCGAGTGATCTGGTCTCAACTCCTTGAGATGGTCACCTTCTGCAATCTAGGATCCGGTTGCCCGTGCGCTTCTTCGCGGGGTAAACCTAAACCAATATTAATAACAACGGCAACCACGACCGCAACCTAGTCGCACCCCAACAAAAAATAATACAGTAAGTGATGACTATGGCCACATCTGAGCCACTATGTCCAGAATAAAATAATATACATATAGCGGAAACGGCGGCCACAAGTTGGAGCTCATCTCGAACATATAAATATATATAGCAGTGTCCCATACCACTGGGATATATCATTGAAGATAAAAAAAATCAAAAAACCCCATATCAATCATATACGAAAACACATGGTAATGGTATTCGCATCACAATCAGCAAATAACGTAATGCATCGTACATAATATAAATCTACTCACCGACATATCGAGCTAGTTGAAATCCACAATCGCTTTGCCCGTCCTTGCCGTCTCAGAAATCCCCGCGATCATACGTACAATCGTAATTATGACACAATGGCATAAATATCCAAATCAAAAGCAATACAACGAGTGAAGCGCACATAAGTTAGAATCTATAGCTCTCTTACTCCAAAAATGACCAAATACTCCCGACGCCAACGTACGAACGTCGAAAAATTCAATCGAATTATAGAAATACGAAAAACTAAGTTTTAAATGTCGGAAAATATTGCCAAAACCATACTAAAACACTCTCAGATTTCTCTATATATAATCTGGGACAAAACAAACAATACAGTGGCCTAATTACTACCAAAAGAAGCTACAGAACAAAATTCAAAACCCAACTCAACAGGAATACGGCTGGTAGCGGGGTATGAGGATTTTCTGGAGGTTGAAGTGAGGAGTTAGGGGCTCGGGCTTCTAGGGTAGTCTCCTACTGGTCTCACCATATCACAGTATTCTTAGTTTATCTTATAGACAACCCTACTAGTTCTAAATTCAGTTTGATCATCATTAACTTAACAAGAATCCTATTTTCTGATATTTGAACTAGGAAAACTTGAAAAAGGATGATATTTTTTACCTATAAGGATTGAGCACAAGGAATTTCCAACTCCTGAAGTGGTTGCTTGAGGCTTTTTGAGGTTGTGGTGGATCTAACTTGATGATATGAACAATTTTTATGAAGGAACCATAAATTTTCTTTTTGGTTTGATGAAGAACTATAACTAAGATGTTTGAGCTTGAAAGAAGGTGTTGGTTCAGTTTGTGAGTTGTGATAGAATGGAAAAGTGGAGGTGTAAAGGATTTGTGTAGAGAAAGGAAGAGGTGGAGTGAGGAGGGTGTGTGTGAGGATATGGTAATTGTGAAGGGTAGGTTTAACCTAACATATACCACAACTCATCAAAACAAATAAGAACCCTTTTTCTATAAATACCCTTACACATAAATACCACCATTTTACACTAAATGTCATATCTTGTTTAAAAATAAAACACTTATCATTTTTATGATATCACATATTTTTCATTTTTCCCAAAATAATAACATTTTTACGGATACCAATCCGTAATCAAAAATACATACACGATATTATTTTGTAAACTCATAATATCCTTAAAATTATAAATTAATATTTATAATTTTCCAAAATGTTACACAATGTTAGTGGACGGGAGTTAGGTTCGCGACGTTCATGACCGTGGCGGAATTGCACAACAAAAATTTTAAGCAAGTATAACCCCAATCCAAACACAATATCATCAAATACCTATGCAATAGACAAGTTAGAAATAAAACAAGAGAGCAAGTTAGATGGTTACAACCTTTGTATCATCTACATATGCTTCAACGGATGAACTAGGACCCGAGCTAGGCTCCATCGACCTCACGGAAGCTCCTCTAGCTGACTGCCTCACCGTAGATGATCCGCGGTGAAGGAATAATGCCTGTAGCTCCATCTCCATCACTGGATGGAGAAACTCCACTTCGTCACTTGCTAAGCGCTCATGGAGGCGAGTGGAATAATGAGTACTCTCTGAAATTTCCATTCCCTCACTATGGCAATACTTGCCATTTTTGTAGAGAACTTGAGTATGGAGCTCAAGAAAGAAAAAGATGAAAAGGGAGATGGCTAATAAAATGAATTAGATCCCAAATTAATCCATCCTCTCACTCTCTTATTCTCTTTTAATAATTATGTTATTCTTATGTCATGTGGGACCCTCCCATCACATTCTAACCATGTGATAATCTCATGACATAATAATAAACAACATATAATGTGTGTGTGTGTATAGACACATGTAGACACATATATACATTAAAAGAGAAAAAGGGATGTTTAAGTAACAATATATATAAACAATACACACACACACACACATACATGTATACAGAATGATAGGAAGTGTATCCAATATACTATACTAGAAACCGTATTAAATTACGGTTATCAAATCAACACTTGACTTTATATTTTGACTTTTAAATCGGCTAGTATACCCGGACATTCGATCAAATCAACCATTCAATCGAAGTCCCGTGCGTATCCTATATGCATGCTACATCACTTTTTGCCCGAGCAGGCACCTTCGTTACGGGACTCTAAAGACTTGTCAATATACTGGCAGTAGGTTATACAGGATCACATCCGATCAAATCCGAAACACTTTCAGATTCAATCACTCCTCGGATTAACCCACAAGCTCGTTAGTGGCACTAGCTATACGTAACGGTTATCCATGTATGATCAAGATAAAGGCAGTTCGACGAGTAAACTCATCCGGTCCCGACAAATTCTATAAGTGACAGTCACCATATAGTCCGATCTCTTCGTCTAAGAGTATCGCATATCGAGTCTAGGGTTTGAAATCTGTCAGACCCCAATAACTCGATAAGTCATGCGACAAAGAACTCATAACCAACCGGAGATACAACTGTTAACACTTATCACTTTATCTCCACTGCGGTGTTCAACGACTTGTGGTTGTAGTCATGTCCTGCAAAGCGCGACATCAACTCGCTATACCGGGAGAGACGAATCCCCTTGACCGCTCACTACCTCCTTGTGCTTCAGGGCTATACCCAACAAAAACGTGTTTGCATGACTCTTTTAATCCGTGGTAGGGTAGAAGTCTAAGTATAGTGAGAACACACATGAAACACTATGACGATCTCAGGTCCTAGGGACTACCCTATAATCATGTCACCAGAGAACTGCTATCTGACATTGGTATATTACCAACTAGGAGTTCTCGTTGATTCCGTCCAGTGTAACTCATCCAATGAGAATCTATATACAATCATTGGTGTTAAACACCAATAGCTATGGGACCAGCTATCATCCTCCAACCGGATCAGGAATCGTACACACTAGCCTAAACTAGAGTACCGATGCCCTGTCTCGATACTCCTACGACTAGGGAAATTTAAGGATGTGCTAATCGACTACCCAGCCTCTACTAGTATGATCTCCATCATCATCCTCCTGGCAGTCAAGCAAAATCCTAAAGGCTTTACCTCATGTCTAAATGATACGTAATAATGAATAAAATGCATCATATGAAAGATAAAAACAAACCAGATAGTATACTATCATCTCGAGTAAGAATGTTCTCTGTATAGGTCCTCCTTCAATTATGTAATTGTCATCTTGCAATTACAATAATTGCCTTGAGGACATTATATCCAACAGTCTCACCTCAGAAGGGTGCAGTTATGACTTCTCTAGGACTCAAAAAGAGTCTGACTTCAAGGTAAAGCGTCATGGTGACACCTAATGCTGAATCTCTGACGGAAACTTGCATATACTAGCCTAGTAAGATTACTTGAGACGTCGTATCCCGCCTCAGAAAGGATTGAGGACACGGAAAGTACACGACTACTCAAACGGCATTTTCAAGGAATGCAAAACGAGAAGAAATCAATCAACGCAATGGTGCGACGGACTACACTCAGTACTACAAACCTAACGGACTCCTACGCTATTAGGGGTTATGTATGTTTAATGTTAGGCCGAGTTTATCCATCAAAGGAGGATAATCTGAACACTCCAAGATGAGTACATAAACTATGTCAGGACATTTTAACACAAAGAAGTGCTATTAAAAAAATGGCGTCTTTTGTTCACATGACAAAAGTGAAGAGAAGATACACCTTTGTAGAATCCTTACGACTCACAAGGGGAAAAGACACTTAGGAGTTCCCACGACTCCTAAGGAGAAAATACTCCTATGAGATCCTCTTGACTCATAAGAAGAAAATGTTTTTATGAGACCCTCACGGCTCATATAATTGAAAAGCCGTAGCTAAGAGGGATCTAAACCTACCTCCTAAGATATCAATACCCTGCGACCAATCACCAAATTGACTACCGTATGCAATTCATGGGTTATTCGCAATGAAGTTGTACCCAAACATCCTCCATTGGCTAACCAAGCTACCAATGAGAAAAAGAAGCCACTTGCGTATCCTCTTGACTCATAAGGAGAAAGCACTTTTATAAGATCCTTACGACTTACAAAAGAAAATACAATTAAGGAATCTCACGATTCCTAAGAAGAAAATACACCTACGAGATTCTCTCGACTCGTTGGGAGAAAACAATTTTTTGAGATCCTTACGACTCATAAAGATTAAAAAATATATAAGTGACAGGGACCTATACATGTTTCCTAAACCATCAAATCTCTAACGGTGTATTACTTTGCACTACTTAACCCACGTATATACTTACGTGAACAAAGTAGTAGGGGACATTTGTTCCCGCCAAAAATTTGACGCTCGAAACTTAAGTTTCACCAAGGCAGAAAAAATGCCAAGATAAAAGTGTCAAGCCGGCTGCGCATCCGCACCACATGCAAAGCACGTGACGCGAGCCGTCAAGACGGGCTGCGCATGTGCACCATGTGAAAAGCACGTGGTGCAAGCCGTGAAGCCCATGCGCATGTGCACCATGTGCAAAGCACGTGGCGCAAACCGCATGTTGAGTTGAAGCGCATGCTTCAATCATAGCTTAAGTTCTATTTAGGAAAATATTTTCCCTATTTTTTGAAAACAGAAAGATATTTTCTTGCTAATAAGAAATCTCTTTGGATCAATGATCCAACGGTGCTTATGCACCACCAGTTGATATTAAGATCAATTGGAGATCTCTCAATGAGAGATTCTCTCAACTTGATTAACAATATCCTCTCCTATAAATAGGAGAGGAGGAGATTAATCTCGAGATGGTGAATACTCCCAATAAGGTGGAGAAAAGAGACTTAAGCCTCTGCAAGTTCTTCTCCTTCCTCGAAATCCTAGGTTAGGAAATTAATCTCCATTAAAAAAGAAGCTTAAGTTTTAATAAGAACTTAAGTTCTTTCTCTGGATCAAAGATCCTTAGGTCAAATCCCCACCTTGTCGAGAACTCAAGTTCTCATGGAAGGATTTTCGATCTCAAGATCTGAGATCTAGAGGAAAACTTAAGTCTTCCTCTACCAAGAAATATATGATCATCAAGATCTCCTTCAAACCGAAACTTAAGCTTTGCAAGAACAAAGTTTGTCACCAAAGACATATATCGTGACAAAAACAAAACCCATGATCATAAAAAGCTGATCTTTTTAGGTTAATGGCCAAAAAAATATTAAACAGAAGCTTAAATTTCATAAAGTTAGATTCTTTTCTTTGGAAGGTTAACCTTCTTTGAAGAAGAAAGAGATTGATCTCTGAAGCTTTAGCCACGCCACATGATACGAATTTGAGCATGCGCCAAAACCGTGCACTTACAAGAAAGTTGCGCTAGAACTTAAGCTCTATGATTGGGTTGTGCCACGTGATACACATGTGCACGCGCCAAATGCCCAGAAAGATGGGCAGCACCATCGCCACGTGATATGCACGTGCGCTTGAGCAGCACCAAGCCAATACTATCATGCGCCAGCGCTACATGATATGCACGTGCGCTCAAGCCGAGCCGAGCCGTTGCCACTGCACGCCAAGTAATACGCATGTGAGGCCGATGCATTGCACATCCAAAGTGCGCAAGTGCACCAAATTACCAAGCTAAAACTTGAAAGACTTAGAAAACGGCTAAGTATAGAAGTCTACGCTTCATATATGATCAAATGATCAATCGAGAACATATTCTCAAGATATGACCAAATCGTCTAAGCTGATCTTAGTCTCAAATAAGACCAACGACCCTTAGATAAACCTTAAATTTCATCTGAATTGATGGACCTCACAAATATGAGAAATGCGTCCTAAGTTCATCCCCGTTGGTAAACAAAAACACCAACGTGGACCTCGTCAAGCCAATACTTGACCTAAATCTTAAATATATACGGATTTGGACTAATCCGTGTCTTACGGGCGACGACATAAATTAATCTCCATATACAATCCAATGGCAACCCAAAATAAACTAAGATACGACAAATGAAGTTAAAAACCTGGAGTGCAGAAATTTATTATCATTCGCGATAACGTAATTGACTGAAAGGGCTTGCACCTGTAGGAAAAATACGTCCCCACAATTAATAAACCTCTCATCCTGAGAGGGAATATGAAAGCTACATCGGTCGCATCCTTCCAAATCTCCGATATACAACGCTATAAATCAACTTAGCAATTTGGGCGAGGTGGATGGATCATACCTATGCATCTGCCCCCAAATTCAGTCAAGATGTCTCAATCCGGTTTTCGGCGGTAAACACGTCCATTTTGTATAACCAGGTGAAATCTTATTTTTCATTAAATGATCATACACTATATCTCGACGGAGTTTGTAACCGTTATGGCACTGTTTACACGGACACGAAATCAATTCTTCATGGGATTGGTCCCTCAATACAAATTCCATAAACTTTTGACGACGGACTTATATTCATCACTAAATTTGGACACTTTCATCCAACGTCTATTCATTACTCTCCAATTTATGACATCATGTATTACATACTTAGCATATCATTTGGACATTTATTTTATGACTCGCAGTTAAGATTTAATGTTTCAGTTTGATCCATCAATACATTACATCGGCTGTCGGGGGTAAGGTTTCTATCTCATTAAGAATTTATAACGCATACACCCCTATGTTTGTATTTTTATTCATTTCGAGAAAATTTCAGCAGCACCTCCTCGCTGTTCTCCGAGTACACTATAATAAAAAGGATGATAATCATTTCAATGCTGAATATCAACACTGAAATGATCATCCCCTCTATATTTGTATACGGAGAACCAGCGAAAAGGTGCCGAAAAAACTAATCTCGAAACGAATGAAAGCGCAAATGCAGGTTGTGTTTACGTTATAAATTCTTGACTTGTCCACATTGGATAAATCTATCGCTTATAGTACGACCAGTTTTCTCATCAGATAAATTACATAACGGTTTTCAGAAACAAACGATTAAACGCTTAGTTTTGACAGCCATCATGTAGTTTTATGTCACGATGAAAACTATTGCGTATATAAGTGACAGATGAGATTTAAAGCGCGTTTCGTTTTTTGAATGTGAGATCCTCGATGATAACATGTAAATTTCATGTTATCATCGAGAATCGTACACTTAGTATAAAATTTTCGTGTTATTTAGAAGTTCAAGGTTCAATTCATTTTAAAGTTTTTCATTACAAATTTGGGTTTTGTTTGAAGTGATTGCTTTGGTTTCACGTCAAGCTTGGCATTCAAATTCATTACTTTTATTGATAACATACCCCTTACATTCTTTATCATGAGTGTATGTGTGTTTACTAACACACACACATACACACACATATACTCAAACGCAAACAAACACACTTATGTGGATACACACAAACACACACACACTTACTCACTTACACACTAATATCATCAATTCCATACACGAAAATTGTAATCCAAATATCATAAATTCTATATCTCTACCAAACTCGATCTTAATATCATCAATTCCATACACCAAAATCATAAGAAATCGTAAAGAAAACTCACCGAAAACTAGATCACCGTGGCTGCGGTTACGAGATCATCACTGACAATAGTGACAGGGTTGTCACGGTGGAGGAGATCGTCACGGCTGCGGCTAGAAACAATGGAAAGAGTGTGAGTGAGTGAGTGAGAAAGATATCGACATAGAGAGAGGGGAGGCGGCTTACGAGGGGAGGGTTATAGCGGCGACGGCGGTAGCAGGTGATGGCGGCTGCTACAGGTGGTCGACGGTCGGCATTTGGAAGGGTCGACGGTGGCAGCTAAAAGGCGGCGACGCTCGAGGGAGAGAGGGAAGGGGTCGGCGAGGAGGGGAGTGTCCGGGGGAAGGAAGGAAGTGAGGGAAAGGAGCGGCGCTCGAAGAGGGAGTGGTCGGCGAAGGGAACGAGGGCCGGGAAAGGCGGCGGCGGCGGTCGGAGGACGAAGGAGGAGTGGTCTACAATGGGATCGAGGGTCGGCGAGGGTATCGGTGAAAAGGAGGTCAACAAGGAATCGACAACGCCTGGGGGTCGTCGTTGAGGAGGAGGACGGCGTGGAGGGGGTTGCCGGAAAAGCGGGGATAGGTTACGGTTTTTTGGTTTTTTTTTGTTGGGGGGAGGGGGAATATGATCGATCAGATCTTCTCCCCCTATTTATTTTTGTTATTGCATCGAGCATTAAACGACAGAATAACCCAAATAAATATTTTGATTTAAATAAAATATAAATGGGTTTATTTCGTCGGTTTGTGGGTTTATTTTGTCGGCTTCTAGCCGACGAAATAACCTTCCCGACGAAAAACCCCTATATTTTTTGTAGTGTGGTCAGTTGCATGCTCAAGTTAGTAGGAATTATTTTATTAAAATTCCAACAACAAATGATGGAATGAACATGAATTCTTTTAATATTATCTTTTCATATTCTTTTTTTTCCAACCATTCCTCCTAATTCATTTTTTTTTAATTTCACTCCATTTTTACTAAATGACTACTATTTAAAATATAATTAATACGTGATTATAAATTAGGGTGTGTGTGTATAACATGTACTACCAAAAATTAAACTTACCAAAATTTTATTTTATTTTCACATAGTAGGGTTATAATTAGATAAAGAGCCCAAAAGTAAATAACCAAAAATCGTATGCCAAATGAGCCGTCAAAGGTCATATAGAGAAAGACTTGGATCCCATTGACTACGGTTTTTTTTGCCTTTCGATTTGCATCCTATCGATAGGATCCTAACCGCCACTGTATAGAGAGAGAGTGTGTGTGAGAATAATGAAGGAAAGAGAACCCAGGAGGTTTTTTGCGTTAGGTGGCGGCACAAATCACGTCCTCCACCATTTTATTCGACGACCGGCACTGGCCATCTTGATCTTCATCGTCTAACATGTCGATACACTAAATTTCAAGTGATTCCAACACCATTTTACCGTTGATTTAGTAGGTGAAAAATTAACGGTTTACCAACAATAGAACTTTTTACATTGCTAAATCAATGGTGAAATGGAATTGTAATAATATGAATTTGCTGTATCGATAAATTCGAGAATGGAGATCAAGTTGGAAGGTGCTGATCGTCGAATTAAATGGTGGAAGACATACTTTTTGCCGCCTAACGCAAGAATCCTCCTAGCTAGGGCCTCTTTTTCTCATATATATATATATATATATATATATAGAGAGAGAGAGAGAGAGAGCGAGCAGGGGGGTTTATGAGGCGGCGCCCCCCTTTTAAAAAAAGGCCCTGCCTCTAACACACATTACCTCTGTGTTTTTTATCGATCCAAACCAGCTATTTTGATCAACTTATCATAAAATCTTTATGTGCAAAAAATCTCGTGATTTATAAATCTATAACGTGTTCATCAAGCAAATAGAAAAATTAACGGCTCATCGATATAGAAAAAATACGATCACTTGATGGACGCATTAAAAGTCTTTAAATCTTGAGATTTTTTTAACATAGGAGTTTCATGATATATAGATTAAGATGATCAGTTTGGATCTGTGAAATACACTTAGGATATATATGTGTGTTTTGAGACATGTAGTCTTTTTTTAAAAAGGAGCCGCCACCTCATACATCTTTTTTTGTACACACGCACTAGTAATTAGAGCCATATGCCATGTACGGGATGGGATTTCAAAATTTATGTTTATTTAAAATTTAGATTTATATATCTTTAGCATATTTTTATCGTACATATTATCTTAACTGTTTGTGGAAATTGCCACAAATGTTTGGTTGTAAGAACACTCGTTTATATATGCAAATAAAGATTCATGAGCCTCATTGATCTAGATATGCAAAACGAAATCTCTATTAACCTAACCAAATGATTATGCAAATCGATTTTTGGACAAAACCCGTTTTTTCATTCCGTTGATGAAAGTCAACAATCAAATCAAAAGTAGGAAGAATATTATCATCAATACTTCTATTATATATGAAAGCATTTTGGGCAGAAGAAGAAGATGTGGCATAATGTACATGAGCCTATGATCAGCCTAAATGCAAGAATTAATTTGGCAATATAATTATAGATGTGATTACAAAGAGAGATAGGAGTAGGACTAAATTCAGAAAATAAAAATGGAGTTTTGGTTGGAGAAATCAAATTTGAGCTAACACATTTTGGTAGCTTAGAAGCATTGAAAAGGAAAGAATAGGTTTCATTACCAAATTACCTATAACATGCCAAGCTTTTTCTATAAAGATTATTGAACCTATCTGGTTCCGGTGATTTTAAAGTATTGGTATTGAAAATCACATTTTATATCTCATCGTTACTGATGGGTTTGGAAATGTTATGGATGCATGCTTTTCTATTTTCAGTCTATTATCAATAAAAAAAATGAATATCGATCGATGAGATGATTTGAGGATTTTTTTTTTCTATAGAAGGACACGGTTTTGGAATTAATAATAGAGTGATCGAAGTGAATGGACCATCTTCAAGTTGGATAGACTGAATATGGTTGGAACATCGTCTTTTACATATAGCAACATAATTTTTTTTATTATTTCTATCTTCAAAATGAAACCAATTTGCTCTTGATTGTTAGATTCATCGAGTTATAGAAGATGAATGAGCTTACGCCAGGCATCTCTTTCCAGCAAGCATAGGTTAAAATCAAGAGGATTAGCGTCAAAGGCTAGCTTGGATGTTGGAGATATAAGTCATTTCTTGGAGCTTTGATTTTTAATTGAACATCTCCAATTCATTATTTGGCCAACAGAATCTTAATTTTCATCCAGTAGTCCTTCCACTTTATGGAGGCCAACCAACAGTATAGAAAGTGATGAAGAAGGAATCATATTCTCTAGCAAAAATCAATAAACAAGCAAAAGAAAATGCCTAACAGTTAGGCCATGCGGCATCTTCTCTAAAGCTAAATACATATCACAACCTATTGACTTCTAAAAACTCATACTACTACACAAAAACACTCAAGTTTAGCACAATATGTTTGGGCAAACAATCAAAATGACAGAGAAAGAGTTCAAGCAGTGGCTGCTAAAAGACGCAGACGCCAACAAAGACGGACACATCAGCAGGGAAGAGCTTCGCTGCGCCCTGCGGGCCCTCGACGTGAGCTTCGCTGGATTGAAGTCGTGGCGAGGGATCGTGCACGCTGATCGTAGCCGTAACAAGCATATCGAAGGTTCCCGCGAGATTGATGAGCTTATTAAGTATGCTGGTAAACACTGGGGTATAGTTGTTACCAAGAGTTAGGTGCATTCATGGTAAGGGTTTGTGTTTTTTGTGTTTCTGGGGGGAAAATTTCTGAGATCTGCCCTATATCAATGTAATTTGTGATTTTGTTATAGTGTGATGCACGATTGCAATATGGGCTCCTTTGTTTTGAATTTTAAAGATTGGATTTTGGCTTTAGAAGTAGGCATCATCCCGTTGTACTCTTTCGACTTCACTAAGGTTATTGTTTGTTTACGTCCGAAAAAAACAAGAAAATTGATGCAGAACAGGTTGCAGAAGAATGTGTGTGTCCAATATTTATAGGATCAACTCCCGGAGCCAACTTTTGATCCGGACTTCACTATATAGTTATCATTATATCTTTTAGGAAACTACATCGAAAGCCCTATGATGGTAGGGGTCAGCAGCTAAACTCTCCTGACCGTCTGGTTTGACTATAACTTGAGGCCATTTGTATAAGATCTCAAAGAAAATACAATTTAGGGTTTTAACTTAATTTATTTGTATTGAATTTTAAAGGTATATATATACACTTTACATGATGATGAAATAAAATAACATATTTCCAAACGAGAATAAAATCTTTCCTAACAAATAAAACCAGAAAACTTATGGAAATATTCGTAATCACAAAACTCTGTATCAGTTATGGAATCTTTCCTAATATGCCCCCGCAAGATTGAGGCTTCGTTGGAGACTCCAATCATGAAACGAAATTTGAAGACTCCGATCATGGAACCAAATTTGAGAAATTAACCGCGTCCAAGTGTTTTTGTGAGAACATCAGTAAGTTGATCATGGGTGCTGATGTGATGAACACGAAAGGTGCCATCTTCAATACATTTCCGAACAAAGTGATAATCAAGAGCAATGTGCTTCATCCAAGAGTGGAAGACTGAGTTTGCACTAATATAGGTAGCTCCAGTATTATCACATTGTAGAGTGGGTGATTTTCGCAGAATTACCTTGAGTTCATACAGAAGATATCTCATCCATAATACCTCGGCCGTGGCATTCGTAAGGACTTTATATTCAGTTTCGGAGGAGGATTGAGAGACAAACTTTTATCAAGACGATTTCCATGAGATGGAATTCGAGCCTAGATAGAGAATATAGGCAGTAGTGGAACGACCGTCATTACGACTTCCATCCCAGTCAGAGTCACTAAAGGCCTGAAGAGTTAGAGGAGATCGTCAGCAGAGGTAAAGAACATGATATATCATATCTTTAAGATAACGAAGAATGCGTTTGAGTGCCGTCCAGTGAAGCTCTATGGGAGAGTGCGTAAATTGAAAGAAACGATTGACGACAAATGAAATATCAGGCCGAGTGAAAGAGAGTTACTGAAGAGCACCAACTAGCTGACAATATGACGTGGGGACGACAGATGAAGACCCGTCATGATGAATTAGAGGGATAGTATTGCACATTGGGGTGGTAACTTCTCTAGCTTATTCCATAGAGAACTTTTTCAGATGAGTGGCGATATGGCGTTGTTAAGATAGAAAGAGTCCTTTTGTCTTGGGAATAGTTTCTACCTCGAGAAAGTGATGAAGATCGCCGAGATCTTTTAGAGAGAAACATTGTCCAAATTAAAAAAAAAAAATTGAAGGAACTGTACATTGTTACTTATGAGAATAATGTCGTCAACATATACCAAGAAATAGGCTACAATGACATCCTTGGAGTAAATAAAAAGAGGCGTATCCGCCACAGTATTTGCGAAGACATTTTTTAGAAGATAGCTTTTAAGTTCTTGATATCATGCCCTTGGCGCTTTCTTAAGACCATAATAGCTTTATGTAGTTTACAGACGTGGTTGGGTAGGGAAGAGTGGAGAAAACCGGATGGTTGAGCCATATACACATCTTCATGCAGAGTACCATTGTGAAAATCATTATTAATGTCTAGTTGACAAAGAGGTCATCTTTGGGAGAGTGCTAGGCATAAGACTATACGTAGTGTTGTCGGCTTGATAACGGGGCTGAACGTGGCAGAATAGTCTAGACTAGGCCGTTGATGGAAGTTTTTGGCCACAAGGCAAGCTTTGTATCGGGCAATTATGACGTCGGAGTTTCTCTTGATTCGGAAGACCCACTGACAACCTACAAGATTTTGATTTGATTTAGAAACAAGATCCCATGTTCTATTCTTCATGAGAGCATCAAACTCTTCGGACATTGCAGCATGCCAGTTAGGATCCTTCACAACATGAAATACACACATTGGTTCAAGGATTTGCGGTATTGGATGAATAGCGGTATGGTTTATACATTGGGAGTTGAAGTATTATGGGTTTGGTTTACGTTCATTGTTGGTGCAGAGATTTGGGGGTTGGAGAGAAGGGGATAATTGTGGAGAAGATAAATGGGATTGAGCGGTTGTGGAGGAAGGTAGGAAGGTAGGGACACTATAGGATGTGAGAATAGAGACAAGAAATGTGTAGTCACCATCATTATTAGAGTATATTGATATGAGTGGTAATTGAAAATACTTTTAAACAAGCCTTTTGAATTGGAGAAAAATGGTAGCAATATCAGATTTACGTTTCTTAGGGTATAGCTAGACATATTGTGTAATAATCAACAAAAATTATATAATAGCGAAAACCATCAAAAGACAATTCAGTGGGTCCCCAAATATCATTGTAAATTAATTACAAAGGTTTAGAAGTACGAAATGAATTTTCAGAAAAAGAAATTTTATAAATTTTATTGCAATCATAAAGGTTGCATTAAAAATTATTAACTACCGAGACATTATACACTAACTTATTTTTCTTAACAGCTTACTAAAGGATGCAGATGGAGGGATAACCAAGACGACAATGCCACTCACTTATTTTTGATTTGGAGGTAGCATGAATTTGAGGTTGGATGGAGCGTGGGAGGTAGTAGACATCATTATGACTATACCCGCATAAAAGAGGTGCCCCCGTGCAAAAATCCTTCACCAAAAAATTAGAGGGAAAAAACTCAAGTGAGACTTTGTTTGATTTGCAAATTTTGGCAACAGAAATTAAGTTTTGAGTAATAGATGGTGCACATAGAACATTATCTAAAAGAAAGAGTTTTTGGGATGAGTGTTGTGTTGTTTTACCAATATGGAAAATTTTCAACTCTGAACCATTACCTATGTTGATCACATCGAAACCACCGTAATCGGTATAGTAGTGAAGTGTCCTAATATCGAACGTAACGTGGTCAGAAATACCGGTGTCCAATATCCAGAAGGAGGGAGTAGGCCGGTTAGCATTTGTGTTGTTTGCCACATATTGAGGGAACGTTTGCGACAAGAATTACGGTGAATTGGTTTGTGATGTGTTCTCACGAAGAAAGCAAGCGATTTGACGACAATATTTGGTGTTGTGACTGGGACGCTTGCAGAAGTTGCAGTAGGAGTTGGAGCAGGGTGAGTTTTTGTTATTGCGAGTGAAGTTGTTGTTGTTGGTGGTGCGATTTCTATGTCGCTGTAAACTGAAAGGTTGAAGTGTTGTGGGTTTGCTTCGTTTCGCTGGCACTCATGACACTTCATCAAAAAATAGATCTGGAACTAAATAGAAGGGGAAAAGGTCAACGTTATCTGGAAATTTCAACTGCAGATGCCTCGAAAAACCAGCTCGGGCCGAAATTTTGGTAGTTCTGATTGGAAATTCTTCGAGTCTGGGGCTGAATTTTCTGTGCAGGCTCCGTCTCGCTCCAAAGCTTCCAATATTGCAACTGGTTTCTGCGTTATTATTGGGTTGATTAGCATAATTAGCACTTGCGAGAGAGAGACGCACCTATGTCTTTCTTCTTGAGATAGCATTCATAGTCTATAAGTTTGTCATAGAGCTCGTCGAAGGCGATGGCGTTATCATGGAATCATATAGCAGCTGCGACTTCTTTGAATTCATGTCCGAGGCCAGTAAGGATGTGGAGGAAGAGATCATCTTCAGGAAGGGGGTGGTCGGCGAGAGCGAGATCATCGAAAATAGATCGCATCTCTTGTACGTACTCGCTTATAGAGCGTGAGACGCGTTAGTTATTGATGGGGCGTTTCTTGAGCGACATAACTCTTGAATAAGATTTGTTCGTAAGGGGAGTAACAAGTCGAACTCATGCTTCCTTGGATGAGAAAACAGAGAAGATATAGGGCTGGATCTTTGATTAGTCGAAAATATTGTATTTTTAGTCGGCAATTTCCTCATCATTTGCATTCATATAGAAGTGTTCGGCAATCATATTTCACATATTAGCAAAACTGTCGCAAAATATCAGTTCGCATGTAATAGACTCTAAAACCGACACTATAAAGGAAATTGACCGCAATTCATGGTATCGCATCATCTCTATATTGCGCAACACTTGTTTTGAGATCTGTGCAGGAAAATCCAGAAGTAAAGCCAAAAACTTACAGGTGCTGATCAAACATTACGCCAACTCAATGGTTTCAGTTCTGGTAGCAATCCAAAAGTCAAAATACAATTCAACATATCAGATAAAGCTACAAATATCAACCCAAGACAGTACCAGAGAATTCAAGCCCCAACTCTCCAAACTAGCCGCGGAACCGCGGCCGGAGACGGCTTGTGCCGCGGTTCCGCGGCGACTTGATGATGTCACCACTTCATCTTTGTACCAAAACTCCTGTCTCAGCTCCTACAGTTCAGAAAGACACTCCAAGTTCCAGAAGACTCCAGAGGTTTCTGCCAGATGAGCAAACTAGGGTTTCTAATACTTAATTAATCCTAGCTTAAAACCTAAGCTAGCTCCTAACAAACTCTTTCTAGAAACTCCTCAACAAACTTTTGGAGGGAATTGTAATTTCAAACCTAGACCTAGGGTTTGGGAAAGTCTATAAATAGAAGCCTAAACCTAGGGTAAAGGGGATCCCAATCTAGTATCAAACTAGAGCCATTCTATCTCTTTCTTCATCTTCTTCCCCAAGTCTAGTGACAAGGCTTGTGTGAAACCCTAACCCTAAATTCCAATCAAAAAACCAAGATCACGAGTACCCATCAAGCAAGAAGCCTTGCAACCTTTTATGAGCCGAGCCGATCTTCAACGGAGCAAGTGGTCAAAGCCGATCCGCGACTCACGGAGCCGAGCGACGCCAAATCAACAATTGAGATTCTTCCTCTTGTAGTTCTTGAGCGATTGTAATCAAAGTGTTGATATAAATAAAAGGTGATATTCTTTTATCTTGTTTTCTTTAAATTCTTGCATCATGAATCAATCTAAAATTCTAGTTATAATTCTTGTTGTGATGTTTGAATAATACTCCGCTCGTCGAGGAGTCGAGACGATCAATAGAATGATGTTGTAATATATCTGAAAACGATTCTTGATTCCTACGAGTTTTGAAACCCTAGCAAGTTCAAGAATCGACGACCCATTTCGTTGCGATGCTTTCTTGATTGATATCACTCGAAATTGGGAAGTTACGATCGTTTCTTGAAAATTGCTAGAGGCTAGAGTGTGAATGATATCGACGAAAGAACAAGGGTTAAAAGATGAAACCCTAGTTTCATCAAGAAAGCCCTAACTCTCGTCGATCATCATCGATCTAGTATCAATCCTTCGAAGGACAAGAACACGTTATCTTTAGATTACATCACGTCTACCGATCCTATCGATTCCTACGAGCCTCATTTAGATTCTTGACATTTTGGTTGGAAATATCATCGATACACCGATTCTTGATTGTTTAACATTTTCTTGATTCTTGAATAGAATAGTGACACTTGAAAATCAAAATTCTTGAATCATGTTTTCGTTTATCTTAGCTTAACTTTTC
Organism: Agapanthus africanus; assembly: GCA_030015575.1. Lineage (NCBI taxonomy): Eukaryota > Viridiplantae > Streptophyta > Magnoliopsida > Asparagales > Amaryllidaceae > Agapanthus > Agapanthus africanus. The sequence goes on along the minus strand of JASDDO010000016.1, from coordinate 521,234,663 downwards.
AATTCAAGCATATCATAATACAAACGAATCGTGCAATCCCTGTGGACGATCCGCACTCATTCATGAACTACAATTGACACCGTAGTTTGATTGCGGTCAAAATAATTTTTGGTTGTGATTCTATACATTCTAATTACCGACACAAAGAAACTCATTCGCTTTGTTCGATTTACACAAACAAGAATTTCTTTTTCAATCAAAATGGCGCCGTTGCCGGGGATCGCGCGCTAATTCGTTTCATATTATAGTTTGAATTGAAAGAATTATTCCATTGTTGTTTTTTAGATAAAAATTCGTGCAAACCCTAAACGATTTGCTGTTGTTCATTGCAAGGAAATCTGGAGCTGTTTGGAAATTGAAGAAAATTTTTGGAAAATACCAGAGAGCAGTGGGAGTCCACAGAAGCTCCCTGAAGAAGTTTGGTGCAGTGTTCCCAAACTTCGACCGCGGAAGGGCGGCCTGAGCAAGCAACTGCGGCGGAACCGCGGCCTCTTAGGGGGTTCTCTGCAAAATTTTTGCCTCAGGTGACTTCTGTACTTCTCCTCTCTCCTCTTTTAGCTCCAACTAACACTTTGCTGCAGGATTCTTTGCAATCGCAGCGCCGCAAAAGAAAAATTAAATTTGTGCGTGATTTTGATTTCTTGGTTGTTTTCATTCTAAATACGGTATTAAGGGGCACGGCCAAATCCAAATTAGGTGGGGATTTCATTACCCTTCCTAGGCCCCGAAAATCGCAAAACTTGCATCCGCATTGACCCACATTAACTAAAAGAAATCTAGAGATGACTCTAAGGACTGTCGCGCTCAATTAGGACAAGAGAAGGCCGTCGGTAATTCATTGCTTATCCGCGTTTTCTTGTGGTGCCTAAGGCGAGTGTGTCTAAGGCTAGTGGTTTTTAATTAGGCCCACTACTTACGTAGTGGAGTACCTTCCCACTTACCTGGCACTTATCCGGCTACAGGGGGACAAAAAGGCAGTGGAGGATTCTATCCTGCGACTTGTCTTTTAGCAGTTAGGAGCGGTCTAGAGCCGGACCTAGGTGACCACTAGATTCTAGGGTTTGTGTGCTGCATTTGTTTTGTCGCATCATTTTTTCAAAAATCCGTCCTTTTTTCAAAAGCAAACACCGCATTCATTCATTACCCCTAATTATAAATCAACGCTGCCACTTGTACTAACCCATTTTAGTGCACGATAGGCTGGACACGGGATTCTAGTGCCCGTTTAGTCCGCGTACCCTTTATCGACTCCGAAGTCGATATTTCTCCATTTACCTTTTCTTTACCCACTACCACACCCACACTGATGGATCCGAATCCATCGAACTTCTTTAACCCTAATCTGCCGCCGTCCGTTGGTGCGCAGAATCCACCCCACATCTCTCTCCAGGAGAGGTGCTATCCTATTCGAGGTCCTCTTTCGACCTGCTTATCCACACCACCAGCCAATGGGGATAACTTTGAGATTAAGCCCCAGTATATCAATCTTTTACCCAAATTCCATGGACTCGAGACTGAGGACGCTTACGTTTTCATTACCAAATTTGAAAACGTATGCGCAATGATGGGTATGTCACAACTTTCAGTGGATGCTATGCGTCTACGACTTCTTCCATTTACTTTGTGCGATATAGCCGAGAAGTGGCTATATAACACTACCGCACATTCTATTACGAATTGGGGAGAATTCTTCGCGGCATTCCTTAAGAAATTTTACCCAATACAAAAGACAGCTCGAATCCGTAGCGAGCTGAATCAATTTGCCCAGCTCCCTGCTGAACCATTTTCAAAATGCTTTGAACGTTTCAAGGATCTATTGGTTCAGTGTCCTCATCACGGCATCCCTAGATAGGAATTGTGCCGAATCATTTATGAGGGCAGTAACCCTAATACTAAACAGAGCCTTGAAAACATGTGTCAAGGTACTTTTATGTCTAAGGATGATGGGGAAGCTTGGCGATATTTAGAAGAGTTCGCTGAAAAGTCTTTACAGTGGGAAAGTCCATCATTTAGGAGTGGCAACAACCAATCGGATGTTTCCATAGGAGTTAGAGCTGACATTTCAGCCATACACAAAAAACTCGAGACTATGGAAAACAAATTTTTAGCCGCCTCCTTTAATCAAATGTCACTTTCCAAAACTGTATGTGGTTGCTGTTCTGATCCGTCTCACTTGACGGAAGAATGTCCGTTTCAAGGTCGTGAGCATGCCAATGCCACATTTCAAAGACCTAGAAACGATCCATTTTCTTCCACATATAATCAGGGTTGGAGGAATCACCCTAATTTTGCTTGGAACCAATCACAATCTCAAAACATGGTTCCAAACCAAAACAATTTCCAAAGGGCCCCTCCACCACAACAGCAACCACAACTTCAATTGAGTCAGCACCCCTTTCAAGCACATAATTTTCAAAATCCGGTCAACACACCTGCACTGTCTAGTCTTTTACAGTTGACCGGAACTGATGAATCCTCTTCTTTTGCACAATACATGAATTTGGTCTTAACAAATATCATGCAAGTTTCGGCTGAAATGAAGTCTTCTGTCGATAAAATAGAGAAAAACTCTGCGTCCCAAAACGAGAGTATTAAATCGATGGAAGAAGAAATTGCACAATTAAAAGCTGAAATTAGTGCAAGAGAGAAAGGGAAACTTCCAGCTCAACCCTTACCCAATCCTGGCTATTCACATCATGTGAATGCAATCACCACGTTGAGATCTGGAAGAATGCTTGACAATCATGTTGGGGAAGAAGTTGATGATATTGACAATCCTATCAACACCCCGGCTGAGACCTTTCCTCACACACACACCTCTACTTCTAATTCTGACCCCAGTTCTTCTACCCCACCACCTTCTCACGAGCCTATTCTTCGTTTTCCAAAAGGCTCACCACTACAGCCCACCTCTTTTACTCCTCCACGGACGATCCCCACTTCTATACTGGGATCGGTTCCACACACACTTCCTTCTCCTATGATGGACCCAGCACTTATTGCTAAAGCACCTTATCCTAATCGGTTAAGGGCTAACACACCAAGTCCACATATGGAGAAGATCACTGAGATGTTTAAACAGGTTAACATCAATATCCCTCTTCTAGATGCTATCCAACAAGTCCCCGCATATGCAAAAGTTCTTAAAGACTTGTGCACTAGAAAGAGGAAGAAACAAATGCCCAAGAAGATATTCATGGCTAAGACTGTAGATACGGCTTTCCCCCAGCAATTACCGAGAAAACGTAAGGATCCTGGATATCCTACGATTTCCATCTCTATTGGGGAGAAACACATTAACCGTGCTCTACTAGATCTTGGGGCAAGTGTTAACCTGCTTCCTTTCTCAGTTTATGAGCAGTTAGGGATCGGAGAGTTGAAACCACCTCCTTGCACTCTCCAGATGGCTGACCGATCAATCACCAGACCTAGGGGTGAACTAGAGGATGTGTTAATAAAAATCGGGGAATTTATATTCCCTGTAGACTTTATTGTAATTGATACACAGCCTGTAGCGAATTCACGGAATCAAATTCCGGTGATTTTAGGTCGCCCCTTTTTGGCCACTTCCAACGCTATCATCAACTGTCGTAATGGTTCTATGACCCTATCCTTCGGGAAGAGGACAATTGAGATGAACATTTACAAGTTAGGAAGTGTACCCTCCGAACCCACTGCTCAGGTCTGTTCTGTCGATTTAATGGATGTCGACAGCAGCGAATTTAATGACCCTCATAATACTGATCTTGACTCTTTTCATATGTTGTTTGACCCAACTATGTATAATACACATACGGACTCTTCCACTGAGATGTCCGGGTCAACAATTAACACTGATTATGAACCATTCTCAGAGTCTGAAGATCACCCCGCACTGTGTGATGACATTATTCTTCGGGGTATTGATGAAACTTTTGAGGAGATCTTCGCTGATGAACTCGCATTTCTGAATAACACGGGTGTTGAGATGAATCATGTCCCACTCAATGAAATTGAACCTCCACCCCTTCCTCTGAACTGTAAAAAGAATGCGAGTAATCCATCACATTCACTGCATCGTCTCTCCAATATGAGACACACACACTTTCTATTCCACCACTTATCCTTTCCCCACTTCTTCTTCCACCAACCAGAGCACTGCATTGATAAAATTTTTGAATGGTTGGTGTTAACATTTGGTCTTTGCAAAGCTTGGCATCGACCAATGATTTTTGACCCCCCTCATATGATTTTCAAAGATTAACATTGCTTAAGTTTGGGGGGGGTATTATTTTTTCCGGCTCTTGAAAAGAAAATTTTTACAAAATGATGAGCCAAAAATAAGTTTGGGGGAGGGTCTTCACTTAAATATTTTGCCCCCACTAATAAATTCCTCCCAAGCTTACAGGTTTTTGAGCTTTAGCAGATGGCAACAGTGAGGACACTGTTGAAAACAAGTTTGGGGGAGGTTTGTGCTTATTTTCGCATCATTTGCATATCATTAGCATAAGCACAAAACATTTTTGAAAACCGATAAAAATTTAAAATTTTTCAAAAAGATAAAAATATTTTTTGTACATAAATAAGATAATGAAAGATTAGATAGTGAAAAATTACATCTATGAGATTAGAAAAATTTAAGAAAACCAAGAAAATTAGAATTTTTCTTATACGAACTAGTAATAAGTAGTTATGAGCCGTTGTCCCAAGGGTTAGTAAGATGAAGGACGTCACTAATCTGAGGATAAAAATAAGTCTGAAAAATAGTTTCTATTCTGGAAGCCAAACATTTTGAACGTTGATACCCTGCTATTCGCACTTACACACGTCTTGAAGCCTGGGATAGTAGAGGATACCTTGAAATGCTCTTGTCTTAAAACCGATGTATGAAGGAAATAAAAAGAAAAGTGAATAAAAAATATATATATAAAGTGGTGAGAAAAATGGACACTGGTTTTGTTATCACCAAGGGCAATAAAAAAATGTATAGCGAGGGTGCTTCTTCACCTAGTGCCCTAAGGCCAACTGGTCTGGGAGTCACTGCTATGCCTGAGGTGGTGCAAGACGAGGAAAATACACCAAGGAAGCAAGCACAGGAGTAATCGGTCGGTTAGTACCTCAAGAAGTATTAACGGTCGCATGAAAGTGTGTGAGCAATCTCATCTAAATATTCATTAATTAAAAAGTACTGAGGCTGATGGGCAAGAGTATGATAGCTTGAATTGAATTCTCCGGGTGTAGGGATGTCCTTTACACACACGCAGGGTGATATGATCGATGTTTTGGAAGAAAGATAGGAATGAAAAATAAGACGATGTTTTATTGAGGGAGGACGTGATTTCTAACATTTTTTCATGACCATTAAGATAGGGCTCATGACAACCGAAAAGCTAGCTTAGTTGGAAACCCTAATTTTCAAGGCCTTTCTTTTACAATTCTTGTCTTTAAATGTAATATTCATGATCTTTCTTTTATTATTGGATTTTGTGGGTGCAATCCGCTTAAAACCCTCAGGAGACAACACTCCTCCTACTAGGGACACCTAGAGGTTTAAAGACTTATTGCACATGCTCAGTGCAATCGTGTTGCCTACGAAAGTGTGCTAGATAGTTTTTCTCTTTCTTTATTTTCTCCTTCTCTTTTTAATAAAACAGTTCGCTCGAGACGATCGAAATTAAGTTTGGGGGAATTTGATTAGTCGAAAATATTGTATATTTTAGCCGGCAATTTCCTCATCATTTGCATTCATATAGAAGTGTTCGGCAATCATATTTCACATATTAGAAAAACTGTCGCAAAATATCAGTTCGCATGTATTAGACTCTAAAACCGACACTATAAAGGAAATTGACCGCAATTCATGGCATCGCATCATCTCTATATTGCGCAACACTTGTTTTGAGATCTGTGCAGGAAAATCCAGAAGTAAAGCCAAAAACTTACAGGTGCTGATCAAACATTACGCCAACTCAATGGTTTCAGTTCTGGTAGCAATCCAAAAGTCAAAATACAATTCAACATATCAGATAAAGCTACAAATATCAACCCAAGACAGCACCAGAGAATTCAAGCCCCAACTCTCCAAACTAGCCGCGGAACCGCGGCCGGAGACGGCTTGTGCCGCGGTTCCGCGGCGACTTGATGATGTCACCACTTCATCTTTGTACCAAAACTCCTGTCTCAGCTCCTACAGTTCAGAAATACACTCCAAGTTCCAGAAGACTCCAGAGGTTTCTGCCAGATCAGCAAACTAGGGTTTCTAATGCTTAATTAATCCTAGCTTAAAACCTAAGCTAGCTCCTAACAAACTCTTTCTAGAAACTCCTCAACAAACTTTTGGAGGGAATTGTAATTTCAAACCTAGACCTAGGGTTTGGGAAAGTCTATAAATAGAAGCCTAAACCTAGGGTAAAGGGGATCCCAATCTAGTATCAAACTAGAGCCATTCTATCTCTTTCTTCATCTTCTTCCCCAAGTCTAGTGACAAGGCTTGTGTGAAACCCTAACCCTAAATTCCAATCAAAAAGCCAAGATCCCGAGTACCCATCAAGCAAGAAGCCTTGCAACCTTTTATGAGCCGAGCCGATCTTCAACGGAGCAAGTGGTCAAAGCCGATCCGCGACTCACGGAGCCGAGCGACGCCAAATCAACAATTGAGATTCTTCCTCTTGTAGTTCTTGAGCGATTGTAATCAAAGTGTTGATATAAATAAAAGGTGATATTCTTTTATCTTGTTTTCTTTAAATTCTTGCATAATGAATCAATCTAAAATTCTAGTTATAATTCTTGTTGTGATGTTTGAGTAATACTCCGCTCGTCGAGGAGTCGAGACGATCAATAGAATGATGTTGTAATATATCTGAAAACGATTCTTGATTCCTACGAGTTTTGAAACCCTAGCAAGTTCAAGAATCGACGACCCATTTCGTTGCGATGCTTTCTTGATTGATATCACTCGAAATTGGGAAGTTACGATCGTTTCTTGAAAATTGCTAGAGGCTAGAGTGTGAATGATATCGACGAAAGAACAAGGGTTAAAAGATGAAACCCTAGTTTCATCAAGAAAGCCCTAACTCTTGTCGATCATCATCGATCTAGTATCAATCCTTCGAAGGACAAGAACACGTTATCTTTAGATTACATCACGTCTATCGATCCTATCGATTCCTACAAGCCTCATTTAGATTCTTGACATTTTGGTTGGAAATATCATCGATACACCGATTCTTGATTGTTTAACATTTTCTTGATTCTTGAATAGAATAGTGACACTTGAAAATCAAAATTCTTGAATCATGTTTTCGTTTATCTTAGCTTAACTTTTCAATTCAAGCATATCATAATACAAACGAATCGTGCAATCCCTGTGGACGATCCGCACTCATTCATGAACTACAATTGACACCGCAGTTTGATTGCGGTCAAAATAATTTTTGGTTGTGATTCTATACATTCTAATTACCGATACAAAGAAACTCATTCGCTTTGTTCGATTTACACAAACAAGAATTTCTTTTTCAATCAATCTTCTCGACGCAGCTGTCGAGAATAGCGTTGAAAATAAGTTGATCTTGACGGTACCACTGATGGTAGTCTGGATTTTCAACATGCTTGGTAGTGTCGTTGACGGCAGTGATGGTCCTCGTACGAGGGGATTTGGAGCCGTCGAAGTGACCAATGTAACAACCCTAATTTTCCTATACAAATTTTTTCTAATATTTTTTTCAAAATCCATAAAGGGGTATTTTAGTCTGAGCACAAGATATAAGTAGTTATTTTTCTTTTTAATTACAAGTTAAAAGAATGTAACAACTCCATTCTAAGTGTACAAAAATTTGCTTTAAAATTAATGTATACTTGGGGTATTTACATTTTCTGTGACTACTTTAAGTAATTAAATAGCTCCATAATTACAAGAAGGAGCTTGTAGCTCATTGGTAATACCTTGCACTGCTGAACCAAGCCACCAGAGTCCAAATCCCATACCCCACATAATTTTAAATATTGATTTTTTTAAAAACTTTTAGAATACCAAGAGTTTACACGTGCATATCTCACAAAAACCCCACTATACCCAAAAATGTAACATTGCCAGAGGATAGATGAACCGTCGGGGGGGATTCCGGCAGCCGGACTCGGCCGGAAATCGGCGAACTCGGCCTTGACTCGGCCGACTCAGTCATCCGACCGAGTCACGGCCGAATCACTCCCGAGTCGGCCGATTCCGGCGACGACCCCAACACAAAAAATGTGTCTTTTGGTCTCCCCTGTACACCTGCAAAATTTTATCCTTAGACCATTTCCAGAGCTCTTTTAAAACCCCAATTACTCCACTTTTATTACATTTTAATACAATTTATCACAATTTTCATTTTAACCTTTCACCTACCCTAAATCCTAGCCTAACCCTATAAATACCACCCCTACCCTCTACCCTCTCACTCCAAACTCTGAGCCAACTTTCTAGAATTTTCAAGAAACTTTTGTGTGCAATCGAAGTGAGTGAAAGGCGAAGCTCCGGCGAATTCTTCGGTGGATTTTCTGGCAACGTCCGTAGGAACTCCCGGCAACGAAACGATGCACCGCCGACTCCTTCCGAACCATCTCCCTCTTCTAGTTGTCCAAAACCCGTAAGTCCCTAAATTCTACCTTTCTTTTCTTTTCTAAAATACGGATTTACAAAACTCGACGGAATCGGAACAAATCCGATTTCCGATTCGGTTTTCTTACAAAAATTCACTTCTCGGTAATACAATTATGCTTAAACTCTCTCATGTTGACTATTAAACACTAATCAACCAAATTGATCAAGTTTCATTTCATAAAATGATGGCTATTTCACTTTATCGTATTTTTCATTTAAATACCACATTGTTTCAATTCTACATTTAACCCAATTAAACTTGCTATACCTTTAAGTAGATCACGAGGCAATGACCTATCTCCTCACACACTCATATGCAACCTAACATGATACCCTCGAGAACTTAGAATACGGGAAAACAAATATTTTCATTTAAATACCCTTTACTTAATAAAACCATTTCTAAAAGATTTAGTATTGATACATCTTATAAATAAATACCACTTATTATGAAAATAGGATAAGGTTGTGGGCATCGGTCGTTTATCTAAACCTGAGTTTGTGGTGTCTAGGCTAGATAAGTGAGAAAGGTAACTTCAAAAGGCCCGTCTCACGGTGATTCGTGAACGGATCCCTCCTTTCTTCACTTGTACTTACCTGGCCACAATTGGTGGTGAAGAGGCGATTTGAGATATCTTACAACTTATCGCTTTGGACCAGTTAGGAGCAGTCTAGTTGACTTAGGAGACCCTAGAACATAGAATACGGAAAACGACACTTTTTCATTTAAATACCATAATTAATAAAACTGTTTTTCTTAATGATTAGTATTTATACAAATCTTTGCAAAGCGCCGCTACAACCAATTTGGGGAACCCGTTCGGGATGCTACGGATTATCGCACATCCTCGGGCTTAGTAGTGCGAGATTCAGACCTCCGCAAGTAGCATTCGGTCTCGAAAGATTTAAAATACGACATCTTAAGAAAACGAGATTTCTAGAATATTATAAATATATACAAAAAATATTTTCATATAAATATATGTATATGTAACATAAACATATCTATTTTTGAAGTATTATAAATATTCCACTTTTTTTTACAATATCACAAGAATCAATTTTACACTAAAATACCATGAATTTCATACAATACCAATATTACAAATAAACACCTTTTATTATGGAAATATGATATTTTCACCAGAAATATCACAATATAAAATCTACATTTATTACAACTCTAAAGACGAATAATAAATACTTGGGGTGTGTTTTGAAAAGTATATAAAAGTATTTTTACATAAAACCTCCTCAAGTTCTATAAATTACCCTAAGGACCCTAGTAAACATAGGTTTAAGCGGGACCAATCTCTTGAGCCTCAGGGAGCCGGAGAAGTGGGTGCTGGCCTATCTAAGGTAGACAACTTAACAACGGTGTTAACAATACGGTAATCGTCTTTGAAAAAGACACAAATCCTGCCGCCCATGTGCAGCGGTTACCGATAACATCAAAACAATAAGGACTTCAATTTACTTTTCTAATTGTCTGATTCGGAGTGAGTCTCATTATAACCTGACCTGAATATGATTCAAGTACAATCTACAATACAATCTTCAATATTCCAATTGAACAGGAATCCATGAATCCATTATACAACTTGACTTAACAGAACCATGGATATACATTCCATTTAAATGATTCTACGGTTGCATCCGTTTACTGATATCATGGTTTCGGTCAGTCAATCAATTATACAATCAATACAATTTACAAAACAAACAATACAAACAAGATATCTCGGGGTTTAAGGGGTAGATTGGTACGGAAGGTGTTAGAAATGGCACGAGACTGTAAGACTTAATACACCTAACATGAATCTAGTTGCTGTTGTACCGTGGCATAAACGGTTCCTTATACTATACTTGCCTCTAGTCTATGGCCTATAGAGACTTCTCTCGTATACACTAGCATTCTTCTGTACCAAGCTACAAATAACAGCGTTAATACAACATTACCACAATATAATACAACTTTAAAAGATACCTTCTTATTCTGTCTATTCTACTTTCCTCTTATCTTTGGGACTTACCGAGCGATCTGTTCGCTGACGACATTCTCTTTCTTTCTTCTTTGAATGTCGTCAGGTGATCTAGACCCGTCAGAGATCGAACCCACTGCTGAAGACTTGGACCAGTTCAGTGAAGACCCCGAGATCTAGTTCATTGTACACTTTTCCATTTCAGTACTTTTCATTTTGTTATGCCATTGTTTAGGCATTGCTTTTTATTTCAGTTGTATTTACTTTTCATGCATTGTACAAAAGAATGTGAATAAATAATATTATTGTTCAGCTTATATCTCTTGTCTCTTGTGCTTATTTTTATATTGCTTAGATCCTTTAGCGTATTTACTTCATAGTAAATACGTAGCGGCCTCGTCGCGTCCTCTTCCCGTATACTGGGAAGCGGGGCTTGACAAGTTTTGTTGGTGGCCCATGTATGTCAGAGCTGTATAGAACCATATTATGCAGTTCTGTTCTGCGTGAACAACCAAAGCAATATAACACAAGAACCGGCAACTAAACCATTCTTTACAATTCTTGTTCCTTGAATCCTATCATTCTATATACTTTGAATTTGTCATAACCTAAATTTTTCTTCAAGGTTATGGATTCACGAAATAACACCAGCACCAATTTCAACAACACTACACCTCCACTACCAATCATACCTGCTGTTCCTGCTCCACCCAACTAGCAAACGGTTCTGCTAGAGGCGATCCGCAGCCTCCTAGAGGGACAGCAGCAGCTCTTGAACCGTCCCGAGACTGAAGCACCTGGGGTGAAGCAATTCAGAGCTTTACATCCCAAACAGTTCTCTGGAAAGGGAAGCCCACTGGAAGCTGAGGAATGGGCACAAAGCATAGAAGATGATCTGGCAGCAGCACAAGTGCCAGATATAGCTTGGGTTCGTGTGGCAAAATTATAGCTCACGGACAATGCACGGAACTGGTGGAAGGCGGAAGAAAGCCGTCTTAATCAGCCTATTGAATGGAAGACTTTTCGCGATAAGTTTGACGCGAAGTACTTCCCTGTGACTGCCAGGTTCGACATGGAACAACAGTTCATTCATCTACAACAAGGTTCAATGTGGATCAAATCGGTAGATGAGTATGACGCTGAGTTCACCATGCTCAGTCGGTAAGATATGTCACAACATTTCAAATTTTTGATATCACATACTACACAGATAACACAAGACCGTAACAGATTTGCGGCACACCTCATACCGACAGATGAGATCAGAGCCCGTCGATTTCAACAGGGTTTGGACACGGAAATCCAGGCTGCACTAGCCACCGGGAAATTTCCGACTCATGAAGATGCTTTGGAAGTTGTCCGCAGTTATGAGGCAGTGATAAAGGTGAGGGGCAGACCCCAATCTGCCGGGTTGAAACGCCCTGCCACTCAAATGGCAGGAGGAGCCTCTTCCAGGCCATCGTTGGAACCCAGGAGAACTGAAGAAAGTTGCCACTACTGCTATAGAAAGGGACACTTGTGGAAGGACTGTAGGCGCCCAAAACGCTTGTATCTAATTTGTGGTGCATCCAACCAGGGAATTGTGAATTGTCCTTATAATAGCAATCCAGCTCACACACCCACCAACTACCCGCAGCGGCCAGCTATCCAGGCTCCTGCACCTCATTTTGCACTCCCTGCTCCAACACCTGCACAGTCTGCTCGCCAATTCCAACAAGCAATGAGGAACATGCCTCGAGGGCAGAGAAACAAGCCCCAAAGACAGAATGTGCCTCCAGCTAAAAGGAATGTACCACGGCGATAAACATTCAATTTAGCAGCCATAGAACCTGAGACTGTGAACCAAGGTAACCTAGGTAAATCCCTCACATTCATTTCAACTTTGACCAAAACTTTTTATAATATTTCTTTCTTCTAAATATTTTCATACACTATCTATACTCTAGCCACCAAACTTTCCTTAAATTTGTTACACTTTCCTTTTACAAATTTCGATGACGAAATTTTTATAAGAAGGGTAGAATGTAACAACCCTAATTTTCCTATACAAATTTTTTCAAATATTTTTTTCAAAATCCATAAAGGGGTATTTTAGCCCGAGCACAAGATATAAGTAGTTATTTTGCTTTTTAATTACAAGTTAAAAGAATGTAATAACTCCATTTTAAGTGTACAAAAATTTGCTTTAAAATTAATGTATACTTAGGATATTTACATTTTCTGTGACTACTTTAAGTAATTAAATAGCTCCATAATTACAAGAAAGAGCTTGTAGCTCATTGGTAATACCTTGCACTGCTGAACCAAGCCACCAAAGTTCAAATCCCATACCCCACATTATTTTAAATATTGATTTTTTTAAAACCTTTAGAATACCAAGGGTTTACACGTGCATATCTCATAAAAACCCCCACGACACCCAAAAATGTAACATTGCCAGAGGATAGATGAACCGTCGAGGGGGATTCCGGCCACCGGACTCGGCCGGAAATCGGCCGACTCGGTCCTCCGACCGAGTCACGGCCGAGTCACCCCCGAGTTGGCCGATTCCGGCGACGACCCCAACATAAAAAATGTGTCTTTTGGTCTCCTCTGTACACCCGCAAAATTTTATCCTCAGACTATTTCCAGAGCACTTTTAAACCCGAATTACTCCACTTTTATTACATTTTAATACAATTTATCACATTTTTCATTTTAACCTTTCACCTACCCTAAACCCTAGCCTAACCCTATAAATACCATCCCTACCCTCTACCCTCTCACCCCAAACTCTGAGCCAACTCTCTAGAATTTTCAAGAAACTTTTGTGTGCAATCGAAATAAGCGAAATGCGAAACTCCGGCGAATTCTTCGGCGGATTTTCTGGCAACGTCCGTAGGAACTCCCGGCGACGAAACGACGCACCGCTGACTCCTTCTGAACCATCTCCCTCTTCTAGTTGTCCAAAACCCGTAAGTCCCCAAATTCTAGCTCTCTTTTCTTTTCTAAAATACGGATTTACAAAACCCGACGGAATCGGAACAAATCCGATTTCTGATTCGGTTTTCTTACAAAACTTCATTTCTCGTTAATACAATTATGCTTAAACTCCCTCATGTTGACCATTAAACACTAATCAACCAAATTGATCAAGTTTCATTTCATAAAATGATGGCTATTTCACTTTATCGTATTTTTCATTTAAATTCCACATTGTTTCAATTCTACATTTAACCCCATTAAACTTACTATACCTTTAAGTAGATCACGAGATAACGACCTACCTCCTCACACACTCATATGCAACCTAACACAATACCCTCGAGAACTTAGAATACGGGAAAACAAACATTTTCATTTAAATACCCTTTACTTAATAAAACCATTTCTAAAAGATTTAGTATTGATACATCTTTATAAATAAATACCACTTATTATGAAAATAGGATAAGCTTGTGGGCATCGGTCGTTTATCTAAACTTGACTTTGTGGTGTCTAGGCTAGACAAGTGACAAAGGTAACTTTAAAAGGCCCGTCTCACGGTGATTCGTGAGCGGATCCCTCCTTTCTTCACTTATACTTACCTGGCCACAATAGGCGGTGAAGAGGCGATTTGAGGTATCTCACAACTTGTCGCTTTGGACCAGTTAGGAGCAGTCTAGTTGATTTAGGTGACCCTAGAACATAGAATACGGAAAACGACACTTTTTCATTTAAATACCATAATTAATAAAACCGTTTTTCTTAATAATTAGTATTTATACAAATCTTTGCAAAGCACCGCTACAACCCATTTGGGGAACCCGTTCGGGATGGTGCGGATTATCGCACAACCTCGGGCTTAGTAGTGCGAGATTCAGACCTCCGCAAGGAGCATTCGGTCTCGAAAGATTTAAAATACGACATCTTAAGAAAATGAGATTTCTAGAATATTATAAATATATACAAAAATTATTTTCATATAAATATATGTATATGTAACATAAACATACCTATTTTTGAAGTATTATAAATATTTCACTTTTTTACACAATATCACAAGAATCAATTTTACACTAAAATACCATAAATTCCATACAATACTAATATTACAAATAAACACATTTTATTATGGAAATAGGATATTTTCACTAGAAATATCACAATATAAAATCTACATTTATTACAACTCTAAAAACGAATAATAAATACTTGGGGTATATTTTGAAAAGTATATAAAAGTATTTTTACATAAAACCCTCTCAAGTTCTATAAATTACCCCAAGGACCCTAGTAAATATAGGTTTAAGCGGGACCAATCTCTTGAGACTCAGGGAGCCGGAGAAGTGGGTGCTGGCCTATCTAAGGTAGACAACTTAACAACGGTGTTATCAATACGGTAATCGTCTTTGAAAAAGACACAAATCCTGCCGCCCATGTGCAGCGCTTACCGATAATATCAAAACAATCAGGACTTCATATTCAAGTCAACAGGAATCCAAGTACAATCTACAATACAATCTTCAATATTCCAATTCAACAGGAATCCATGAATCCATTATACAACTTGACTTAACCGAACCATGGATATACATTCCATTTACATGATTCTATGGTTGCATCCGTTTACTGATATCATGGTTTTGGTCAGTTAATCAATTATACAATCAATACAATTTACAAAACAAACAATACAAACAAGACATCTCGGGGTTTAAGGGGTAGATTGGTATGGAAGGTGTTAGAAGTGGCACGAGACTGTAAGACATAATACACCTAACATTAATCCAGTTGCTGTTGTACCGTGGCATAAACGGTTCCTTATACTATACTTGCCTCTAGTCTCTGGCATATAGAGACTCCTCTCGTATACACTGACATTCTTCTGTATCAAGCTACAAACAACAGCGTTAATACAACATTACCACAATATAATACAACTTTAAAAGATACCTTTTTATTCTGTCTATTCTACTTTCCTCTTATCTTTGAGACTTACCGAGCGATCTGTTCGCTGACGACATTCTCTTTCTTTCTTCTTTGAATGTCGTCAGGTGATCTGGACCCGTCAGAGATCGAGCCCACTGCTGAAGACTTGCACCAGTTCATTGAAGACCCCGAGATCTAGTTCATTGTACACTTTTCCATTTCAGTACTTTTCATTTTGTTATGCCATTGTTTAGGCATTGATTTTTATTTTAGTTGTATTTACTTTTCATGTATTGTACAAAAGAATGTGAATAAATAAAGTTGTTGTTCAGTTTATATCTCTTGTCTCTTGTGCTTATTTTTATATTGCTTAGATACGCTTAGCGTATTTATTTCATAGTAAATACGTAGCGGTCTTGTCGCGTCCTCTTCCCGTAGGCTGGGAAGCAGGGCGTGACAACCAAGGAGATCGTGGCCAAGTAGGGATGATTGAATTTGGGATCTCCACACGGTGAATTTTGTGTGGGAAAGTTTTGTTGGAAAAGGGAATTTGGAGATGATGGGAATTGAGTTTGGAGAGGAAGCCATGGATCAAAAAAATTGAGCTTTTAATCGTAAGGTTCTGATACCATATAAGATCTTGAAGATGATACAATTTAGGGTTTTAATATAATTGATTTGTATTAAATCTCAAAGGTGTATATTTACACTTTACATGATGAAGAAATAAAATAAAATCTTTCCTAATAAATAAAATCAGAAAAATTATGGAAATATTTGTAATCACAAAAATCTGCATTAGTTTTGGAAATCTTTGCTAATAATTTGGAGGGTGTACGGAGATTCTGGAGTTTTGTGTCGTAGATTTGGCTAGCTTGGCAGTTTTGCTAGTTTTGATATTTTCAAAAAATTTATTAAAAACCAGATCAGGGACTTTACTTTGCATTACAAAATTTTTGCTTAATGAAAACAAAGAGTAATGTGTAGATAGAGAGATTTTGCACTTCTTTTAAAATTGATTTGACTATCCCTTGTGTTAGTTGATACTCGTGCTCATGCCGCTAACTAGCTACCAAGACGGAATAAAAAACAAAAATTTCTACAATGAGAGCACGAACTTCTACGTCCTAAAATCGAAACCAAACACTAAACTAGTGAACTAGAAAAGATTAACTACTCAGATAGATGATTGCTACCTTTGTAGTCATGTCCTTCATCTTCTTTCCACTTCATACGCTCCTAGGTCCATCGAGATCGAGCTTGGGAGTCGGTCTTCCTCGTCAAAGATGATCCATCTGAGAGAATCCTAACTTAGGCTCTAACCTCACACTTAAAAGCTAAATGAAGCAACCATTGATCAAGACTTGCTAGAAATTGATCACTAGAGATGGAGTGGTGGTTTTCTTTAAGTGTTTCTCTCTTTTTCTTTTCCTTTCTCAACTCACAAAAATCTCAAGAGAAGAGGAAGAAGAAGATAATGGTGATGGTTATCAAAATATCAAGCATGGCTACTAAACGATAATCCTCTCACTTATTTTCTTTTTCCTTTCTTTTTTGTATTGAATGAGTGGACTTATGACTCACCATGGTGAGTCACAAGCCCACAACATTCTCACCCGACCATGAAGGAATGAGAAGAGAAGAGTGCCACCTCATATATACACATATACATATGTATATGTATATGTGTATATACAAATACACTAATATAAGTATATGCTACGAATATATACACCCGTATTCATATCAAGATACGAATACCCGTATTCATATCAAGATACGAATACCCGTATTTGTATCAAGACACAAATACAAGTACTTATACAAATATCTGTATTCATATAAATACCGTATTCTGTCAAAATACGAATACCGAAAAGAAAGATACTAAAAATATATATATATATATATATATATATATATATATATAATACTAGCTCACATTTTATCCAAATATGATAATCTGGCTATCTTTCAAACCAGCTAGTATTAATAAAATGTCTGATTAAAAGTATGTGTACAAAAACACGTATTTAATCGAACCTAAGTACGTATCAAAATATGTATACTACATCATTTTGCCTAAGCTGGGAAACCCTCTGTATGGGACTCTAAAGACTCGACAATACGCCGGCAGTGGGTTTAACCACAATCACGTCGGCGGTACTAGTTGTACGTAACGGCTGCCCAGGTATTGATTGAAAGGAAGGTCGACAACCAAACTCTTCCGTATCCATACTAAGCCTGAAAGTGACAATTTCTGTATGGTCCGGTTTCTTCATTTGAGAGTATCGCATACTGGGTCTAGGGGTGGAAAATGTCAGACCCCTAATAATCCAATAAGTCTTTTCTATGTGGCTCAAAACCATCCCGAGAAACTAATGATCTCACAATCAGTAAATCTCAACTGTCTTGGCCAAGGTCTTATGGTGATGACCAATCCAACACTGAGCGACATCAACTCCCTATACCGGGAGAAACCGATCCCTTCTATCGCTCACTGCCCTCAAGTGCTTCGGGACTGTGTCCAACTAAAATATGTTTGCACGATTCTTTACATCCGTGGTAGGGTAATAATCTAAGTACAGTGGGAACACACTCGAGACGAATGACGATGTCGGGTCTAAAAAATAACATGTACCTATGTCACCAGAGAACTACTATCTGACGATAGGTAGATTACCATCTAGAAGTTCTCGGCGAGAACGTCCAGCGTAATTCATAACCTAATGAGCACTTGTATACTATCTTTAATGCCGTACACCAACGGCTGTGGGATATTCCACCTTCCCTCATGGGAATAAGAAACGTATACATTAGTCTACTCCGGAGTATCGATGCCCTATCTAGAAAAACCAACGACTAAGGCCAATTTAAGGATGTGTTTATAGACTACCTAGACCCCACGAGTATGATTGCCATCACAACTCTAGTAGTCAAGCAAAGATCCTACGGGCTTTACCAACATGTAATCGAGATACGTAATATAAAATAGAACATATACATATGTTGAGGTAAAAAAAAACCAAATAGCATACTATCATATCGAGCAAGATTGTCCTGTACATAAATATATCCTAAGTATCCATATGTATTATATAATCCTGTACTATACAATAATGCCCTCTAGAGCTTATACATCCAACAATCTCCCACTTGCACTAAGATCATATATTGGCGTATCGAAGACCAATCAACTCCAATAGCTGCTCGAGTTGAGTTTAAAGAAGCATCTTTGTGAGTGGGTCCGCCGTATTGTCTTTTGTATCCACTTTCCTGATCTCGATCTCCCGGCTGTTTCCCCAATAAAAGAGCAAAGCTCTGTTAAAAAAAATGAGGTAGCACCTCGCGTGCTTCCTACGAGGGCGCCAGCGTCAAGACCAATCCGATAGGAACTAATCCTATGGTGGCGCCTCATGTGCTCCTCATACGAGCGCCAATGTGCAAAACACATAAATACCCATTATAAGAATTAAAACCTTAAGTAGCGCCCACGTGCACAACACGTGAGCGCCGGTGCCCAAGTAGAATTAAATTCTACTCTCTGTTAAATAGAGCCGTTGGATCAAAGATCCAACGGAGATGATAAATCATCAAAAATACAGAATTAAATTCTGCGGGAGAAAACATCACCCAAATTGGATTATAGAATAAAATTCTATTTTGGGATATATTCCCTCATGGACGCCACAGAAGAAAAGAGTGCTTAGCTTCAGTGCCCAGCGCCTCACGTGTCCCTCACGTGGATGCCACAGAAGAAAAGAGTGCTTAGCACTCACTGGGTAGTGCCCAGCGCCTCACGTGTCCCTCATGTAGGCGCCACAGAAGAAGAGAGTGCTTAGCACTCACTGGGCAGCGCCTAACGCCTCGCATGTCCCTCACGTAGGCGCCACAGAAGAAAAGAGTGCTTACCACTCATTGGGCAGCGCCCAGTATCTCACGTGTCACTCACGTGGACACCATAAAGAGTGCTTAACACTCCAAATAAAGACAAAAGGAGTAAAGTGTTCAACACTTATTGGTCAACCCCCATGGCTGACAGTTCCGTATGATCATATCTAGGCGTCAGAACTCATATAAGCGCTCAGCACTTTTGGCATAAAAAAAAGAGGGCTGATTAAACAGAGCCTAAACCAGTGCTCAACACTTTTTCAAAAAAGAGGGGAGACTAAGCAGACTAAATCCCAAATTGGCTAAGTTGCTAAAGTCTTGCAACTGAGTCCAAATGCTCTGTTGCTGGGTCTTAAATAAGGAAGGTTCTAAAATATTGTTGAGTGGATCTTAGTCTCAAATTGGACTAACGTATCCTTAAAAAAATTCTTAAGGCCGCCATAACCTTTCTCCTTCAAATACGGGATTCAGTTCAAGCGTACATCTCTTTACACCTCTGATATATGTCGTTGTAATTCTTCAACGTTTTCAGAGAGGTGGCGGGTCCCAGCAACCAACAACTCCTTTCATCCTACATTGATGCATTTCCAAATTAACGTGCACACCTCAAATCGGATCGTACCCCAAATTAGGCACATTCCATATCACCATTGTTCACTTCGTCACGTAACAAATACCTGTGCACGCAAGTTGAACAATGGACCGAAATGTCCCTAAACTAATATTCGCATCCAAAATGGCGATAACAGACCGAAACGTCCCTAAACTAATATTCGGCTCCAAAATGGTGACAATGGACCGAAACGTCTTTATACTAAAAGAATAGAGCCTAAATGCTTTTTTGTTGGATCTGAAATAAAAATGATCCTAAAATTTGTTAAATGGATCTTAATCTCAAATTGGAATAATGTATCCTTAACAAAAACAAATCGAGCCCCAAATGCTCACATACATTTAAGTCGATCTTAATCTCAAACAAGATTAACGATCCTTAAATAAAAAATCCAAATCTAAAATATACGGATTTGGACTAATCCACGTCCTACGGACGACGACATAAATTAGTCTCCGTATACAATTCACGGGCAACCCAAACAAACAAAAACACACACGACACGAAGTGAATTTCCGGAGTAGGAGAAAGTGGTTATCGCGACGCGTTAACGTAATTAACTGCAGAGGCTTGCGCCTGCAGGAAAGAGCGTACCCACAATCAAAAAACCCTTACAAAAGAGGGGAATCTGACAAAATCTGCTTCAATGGCCGCATCCGTCCAAACCATCGATATACGGTACCATAAATCAACTTGGCATCTTCGGAGAGGTGGACGGATAAATCCAAATAGCATCTGCCCCTAGAATTCAGGCAAAACGATCCATCCCAGTTCGTCTCCGTTTTTGGTGGTGAACAGATTCTGGCACACCCGGTAGGACCTTGTTCTCTTTCCACTCCACACTTCGTGTGTCGTGTTTCGCGAACAAAATCGCGGTTTGCTATGGTTCCTCTTGAATTCGAAGTACTAAGATTTGGTTTCTTGCTCCTATCTAGGAAAAAGGTCAAAAGCTTCCAGTTGCACAAACTGCAACAATAACTCCCGCTCCGCCCCAACTGGAAGAGTGACTTACAGGCCCAATGCAGCCTCCATCTTTTCAATGCCGATGGGGTAGGTGACTCAATCCACCACTGGACTGTTCTTCGGGACCATGCTCCCGCCAGCAAGCTTCAGCACTCCAGTGCCACCACAGGAAGCTCCCAAGAAGTCTATCTTCAATCGACTAGCAACCACCACGGCCCCTTTCAACGGGTCGTTGAAGTCCGCCACCTGAGTCTTCAACAGGCTGAGCTGAAGCTCAAGTGGGCCCGCAAAGAGGCTCGCGATACCTGAAGGGGCTATCCCAAAATGGATAGTCCTCCCAACTCCTCCGGCGGGTGAAGTCGTCAAAGGTGCTTCGCCTACCAAAAGATCGAATTTTGACAGATTGGCCGTTTCAACTCTTGCTGTGGGTGAAGTCGTCAAAAGTTCTTTTGCTACTTAAAAATTGGCCTTCGAAAGATTGGCCATTCCCTCTCAACGGACGTCAGTCTTCGATAGGCTGGCACCAACAGTAGCCCCTCATCAAAGCCGGGGGCATGATAGAGCTGCTTCCATAACTGAGGTGGTCCCGTCTGCAAGACACGCTCAATATCGCCACTGGCGACGAGTGAGAAAGGCTAGGGGAAACTCCCTCTCTGGACTTACCCCACCATCTCCAGTGGTGGAAATTGAAGCTGCTGTTCCAACCGGGAACAACTTTGATCTGCTTAGGAGGGTGCGCAAGAACTCTCCAACCGCGGTGCTGAAGAAATCTCCCCTACCCGCTGAAAACACGACGCAGGAAAAGCCAGAGCATCCCCCTCAGTGGCTCTCTTCCCAAATTCACAGGGTCTGGCGGAAAGTCCAAGATTTTGTAATTGACAAAGACTACTCTCGCTGACTGAAGAAAATGAAGGTTCAGCGGAAGAAAGGCTATCCCTCCGTTATACAGGGAGGGACGTCTTCTACACAAGCGCCTATTACAACAGCTCCTTCAACTTCAACCTCCTACAAAAGGATGAGGCTGGAGAAAATCCCACTGCCGGCGGTAAATTCCAAAGGAGATGGACCCAAACGCCCCTAGTCTGGGGGCGTGATCGTACACACGGTTTACATGGCTTCCGGGAAAGAGGAAATTCATGCTTCTGTGGGTCATCGGCCGCAAACTCGGTCGTTGACAAAAGATCAGGAGCAACAACAAAATATCCAGGAAATGCTGATCAAAATGTCAGCACTTACTGGGCAGAAAGAAAGCCTGGAATCGGCATTTGAAAAGCATCAAGAACAGGAGACCGATACAGAGTTCCCGTGAAGGATGTTTGAAAGGAAGGATAAGGAGGCCACGGAACAAGCTGCTAACATAAAGTAGATAGCGCTTCTGTTTCAGAACATGGTTGGAATGATGATCCAGCCAGAACCTCCAGCCGAAAATCCACCGATAATCGTCGAGGATGACAGAGGGGAAACATCAAACCCTCTTCCAGCTTTATCAACAGCTAAGGAGGAAACAATCTCCAAGGTTGCTCTGCATGACTATATAGCTCAACAAATACGAGCTCATCAAGCGAATGAAGCGGCTGAGCAAACTGTCAAAACTGGGCGACCGTATCCGGGCTGGTATGACCAAATGAAGTACCCGCCGGGATATACGATCCCCAAGTTCCATGTGTACAAGGGGACAGGCAACCCACACCAACGCATCGCACAGTTTAGAGATTTGTGCGGCAACACTGGAGGCGACGACAAACTGTTGCTTCTCCAGTTCGTTGGTAGCCTGTCAGAGACAGCCTTTGAATGGTATTCGGAGCTCCCAAATGACTCTATAAAGATATCCACAGAGATGGAGCTGCTATTCACACAGTGGTTCTCCAGCGCAAGCGAGCGCACCCCGATTACGGCATTAATCAATACTAGGGTGAAGTCAGGAGAAACCTGGGTCCAATACGTGATCCGGTGGTGGAACCTATGGTCAAAATGCGAACAACGCATCAAAGATCTCCTGTCGTGGGCATGTTAATTGGGGCCCTCGATCCTCAAGCTACTGTGTCCCAGTTCATGACGTTCTTCAAGCCAACCACCTTCCAGGCTCTGATAAACAAACTGGCCCAAATGGACCAGATGGGCTATGGGCTTTCCTCCTCAAAAATGGACCCTCGAAATGACAAGGGTAAAGGGAAAGCAGCCTTTGTTGCCAACACTCAACAACAGCCGAGTGACCCAAAGCCAATTACTCGCCAAAACAACATGCGTCCACGTCTATCCCTGAAAGAAAGGCTAGGATGCGCCTACTCGTTTCCCCGTGACAAGACGAGGAGACTGTTCGAGCTGGCAGTGCACAACAAACTTATCACATTGCTGGACCCACGACGTCCACCGCAACCAGGCAATGTCAACAACCCCAACTACTGATCTTATCACAGAATGGTGAGCCACCCAATTGAAGATTGCTACGTCTTCAAAAATTGGGTCGAGAACAAGTATCAACGGGGGAAATTCATGCTTTCTGAGAACTGGAGGGTGAACCCGCCACAGAAGCATGCTCCTAAAAATGTGGATATGCCAGGGGCATCATGCTCGCTCGTAGAATAAGCTCCATGGGAAGTCGTCCTTACAGCAAAAACTAAAAGAATGCTGAAGGATCTCCAGGCATTTCTGGCAATCAGGTGGAAGAGCCCGCTTGAACCGGAAATCATCGAAAGGATGCTGAAAGTGCGTCCCGTACCGAAAACTGTCGACAAAGGGCAAAATCCCTAAGTCGAGCATTCAAAGTCTTCAAAGAAAAAGAAGAAGACCAAGAAGCTTGTGCATCCTGCCGACTATGACGACAATCTCACAGACCTGCAAAAGTACATCGACGCGCTGGAGGAGTACAACCAGAAGGTGTGGACCCCAGTCACTCTCAAAGAGTTCCTCAAGCATATTCTTAAGAAAGAAGAGAGTGATAACGATGAAGAAAATAAATTATCAGAAACTGAAGACTATGTAGCAAGTTGCCACATGGTTTCCCATTCATCGTCAGAAAATAACGCAGAGGCACTGAGGACAGGATCGGCGCCAAAATCCCCAGGACTGTCAGAAGATCCAATCGATAGGCTTTTAAATGAAGCCTTTTGAAAGAGTAAAGCTGACCGAGAACGTGAAACAGCCATATACGAAAAGGCTAAGTGTCGGCATCAGGATGAAGAAGCTACGATGAGGATGAGTCGTAAAATACTCCAACTTAACCAAAGCACACCTGCGGCAAATAAGAGCAAGATCAAGACAGAGAAGCGGTTCGCCAAAGCCCTTTCAGTGGGAATGAAGATGCCACCTCTCAAAGGAAACATGCCCGGGTTCATAAGCCTCAACGGAGCGGATATACATCTAAACTACTGTCTATATCATCGGAGGGTTACCCACCCCACCGAGGAATGCAGTGCCTTCAAGAACTGGTGGTAAGTATACGTTGCCCATCAACAACACTTCAAGTGGATGAAACATGAAGCTCGTCGACAGCAAAGAAGTTCGACAAGTGCGCGTGAGAAAATGACTGGCACCTGTCATATGGTTGATACCAGTCGGGAAAGCGAAAAACTCCAAGTCCTTATCTTTGGGAGCGATTCTGAGGAAGAAATGACCCTCGGACCTCTCTTCAAGAACTCCAACTTTGAAAAAGAAGAGGAGGAGAAGAACTGCAAGAACATTCAGCTGCATAACCGCACGCTGCCTGAAAAGAACCCCGGATCTACAAAGGTTTGAGTAAAAGAGACCAGGGGAAAGAAAAAGTCCCTGGGGAAATCACCCTTGATGATGGAGTCGTTAAAGAGCTCGCAGCCAAGGACCCACTTAGGAAAAACAAGGTGGATTACAATGTCCTAACACATCTGAGTAAGATACCTCACAACTGAGCATACTGGATGCTTTTCTCCTGTCCAAAGAAGCACGAGATTCTTTGATCAAGGTATTACAAGAGCCTGATCAGTTTCAAGCTTTCTTTGCAGAAGAAAGGACGAAGGACGAGTTAGCAGAGGTTCACACGGCTGACATCACATTCAGCGATGAAGATCTCCTCCTTGGAACGTGCGACCATAACCGCCTGTTATACGTCACTGGGTACTGCCATGACATCAAGATAGGCAAAATCCTTGTTGACAATAGGTCTTCTGTCAACTTCCTCAAAGTGAAGGTGCTGAAGGAGATTTGCATGAACGTTTAGCACTTATCCCGAGATAAAATTACCATCTCCCGTTTTGATTCATAGTCATCACGGACGCTCGGGTCCATAATACTAACATTACGCTTTGGGCTGCTCGTCACTCACATCACATTTCATGTCATTGACGCCAAGACTTGCTACGACGCTCTGCTCGGCAGGCATTGGTTACACGAGTACAACGTCATCCCTTCAACACAACACCAGTGTATGAAGTATTTCAAAAACGGCCTCAAGTAGACCGTTACGGGGGAGCTAAATCCATTCTCTACAAACGAAGTCTGAAAATATGAGCACGCCAAGTACTTCCTACCAGATTTCAAAGACATGGAAAGATGTCATAAGCCGGAGAATAAAAAAATGCCATCGCCAAATCTTTGGAAGCAATACCGAGGAAGATGAGGAAATAGTCTACTCGGGGCGACCCCAATACAACAGACCCGGACCATCTACTCCTATTTTGGTCTTTGGCAGTGACTTTGAAGACGGGGCCAATGCCGTGTTCTCCACACGCCCGTCAGCAGAAACTATTACTGGAGCTGATCAGAGTTTACAAATCACCATGGTTCTGCCACGACATTACAAAGAACTTGATGTACTTGATACATACAGCGTAAAAGAGCTGCAGACTTTCTACGTCCCTCCCAGGCGAAGAGGTGAAAAGGCGATCCTCTTCTATCAATCTACGGAGACTAAAGTGGAGAAAGAAGTTTGGCATAGTGTCGAGCCTGCGCTTGATAAGCTTCAACCAATCCGTCTGCCCAGATATTACGCAGAGGGATTAAAAAGGCTATTAAGATGCTAAGGCGTATCTTTCAAACAAACTGCTCGACAAGCCCAGCTCTACAACAAGATCTGGGATGTTCCCGGGACTCAGCGAAAGATTCCCAATGGGAAGATGGAGACAACTGGGCTTGGATACTTTCGGTCCAAGAAACGGGAGCGATTCCGCAGCTGCCGCATCATAAAAAACTCCGGTGAAGTAGGGAATGCTCTTCCAAATAGCTGTGACGTTGAAACAGAGAAAAATCCCACTATAAGAATGTTAAATTCATCGTTCGGAGAACAAGTTGACAGGATAATACAAGAAGCTTGTCAAAAGATCCGGGACGACCGCAGCTGCAAAATGGCTATCTATGAAAAGGCCAGGATGAAACACCTTAACCAACAATCCGCGGAGAAAGAAGACTACAATACCCTTCATCCTCAGCCAGCTGTACGTTCTCGCCTCGAAGGAAAATCCCGAAATAGAGGCAAAAACAAGGCAAAGAAAGCAAACAATGCCCGAAAATAGAGAAGCGGATCCAAGAAGTCACGCAATCAAGAAAAAGTCACCCGGAACCTGTCTTTTATGAAGAAGATGGGTCGGGAGTACTCTTTCCCTCAAGACAAGATAAGGAAAATATCCAACCTTGTCATGAAGTATCAAATGATGACGCTCCCGGAGCCTCGGTACCCCGATCAGATAAATGAGGACCATCACCAGGATTATTGCTGCTATCATCGAGCAATAGGACATCCCCTCGAAGACTGCTTCACTTTTAAAGACCAGGTCAAAAACCAATATCAACAGGGCATGTTCGTTTTGTCCGATAGCTGGAGGATGACCCTACCGTAAAAGCATGAGCCAAAGAGGATCTATACCGTGAGGACAGGACCAGCTCAACACCAAGAATAGAAGCGAACTCGTACTTGCCACATGATAACACTCTCAAAGGAGGGAGAGAACGAGAATATGGATGACTTCTTTAGGTGCTTCGCAAATGAGGATGAGGACGAGGTGATCTCAGAGTTTTCACCGGCCCAAAAGAGCTGGAAGATGGGATACACACTACGGCGGATAACCTAAGGAAAATTGACCTTGGAACGGAAAACGATCCGAGGCCCATGTTCGTCAGTGGACTGCTTTCTAAAAAATAGGTGGCCACACTGAAAGACGTAATTATTCAATATAAAGACTTCTTCGCATATAACTATTCCGAGATGCCGGGACAAGATCCAAAAATAACGGTGCATAAACTGGCTATATCACCGAACATCAAGCCAGTCAAGCAAGCACCAAGAAGAGTGTGGCTCGAACTCGAGATGAGTATAAACGCCGAGGTTAAGAAACTAATTGACTTCGGCTTCATCCAAGAATTTCAATATCCTGACTGGATTGCCACCATTGTTCCAGTAATGAAGCAAAATGGGACGGTGCGCATCTGCGTAGACTTTCGGGACTTCAACAAAACTTGCCCAAAGGATGATTTCTCAGTACCAGTTACCGAGCAGATGATAGATAACACGTCTACCCATGAGGTCTTCTCCTTCATGGATGGATCTTCAGGGTATAACCAAACAAAAATGCATCCTGAAGACCAAAAGCAGACCGCCTTCCGGACTCCGTCGGGCATATTCTGCTACAGGGTAATGCCTTTCGGTCTGAAGAACGCTGGCACTACCTATCAGAGGGCCATGACAAAGATCTTCGATGACCTCATACACGAGATTGTCGAATGCTATATTGACGACCTTGTGGTGAAAAGCAAATCGTACGAGGAACACTGGGAACATTTGAACATAGTGTTCCAACGTCTTCGGAAATACAATCTGAAGATGAATCCTTTAAAATGTGCGTTTGGAGTCTCTTCGGGTAAATTCCTAGGATTCATCATACGACACCGAAGCATCGAAATAGACCCATCAAAGATCAAGGCGATTACGGAAATGCCTATGACGAGAACTCTCAAACAACTGTGGTCTCTCTAAGGAAAGCTCGCGTATATCCAGCGGTTCATAACCAACCTCTCCGGAAAATGCCGTCCCTACAGTCATCTAATGAAGAAGGGGACCCCGTTCGTCTGGGATCATAAGTGCCAAAATGCACTGGACGAAATTAAGCAATACCTACAAAATCCGCCAGTGTTGACCTCTCCGGTTAAGGGAAAACCGCTTATCTTATACACAACGGCCATTGAAGGTTCTCTGGGTGCGCTATGTGCCCAGGAGAATGACCAGGGAAAGGAGAGAGCTCTGTACTATTTGATTTGAGTTCTCCTGAGGGCAGAAAACAACTACTCTCCCATCGAAAAGCATTGTCTGGCACTAATCTTCGCGATAACGAAGTTCAGACATTACGCCTTAGCACATGAGGTCCATCTTATATCAAAATTGGATCCTCTCAAATATCTAATGTTTAAGGCCATACTACCAAGAAGGATCGCCAAATGGGCCCTCCTCTTGATGGAATTCTCGATAACGTATCGACCTCTCAAAGCAGTGAAGGGCCAGGCCATCGCCGAATTTCTTGCCAAGCATCCAATACCCGCCGACTCTCTCTTAAATTGTGAGTTACTGGATGAACATGTGTTCGACGCAAAGGAAGAAGAGAATAGTGCCCGATAGGAACTCTACTTCGATGGAGTATCTTCTATGATGAAGCGGAAGCATAACACCCCCATAATCAAAGCTGGGATAGGCCTTATCTTCGTGACCCCACAAGGAGGGATATTGCGTTACGCTTTCTCCCTGACGGAGCCAAGAACTAACAACGAAGATGAATATGAAGCTTTGATAACAGGTCTCGAGATCGCTGTTGATATAGGAATCAAATACCTCCTCATATATGGAGATTCCCAGCTCATTGTCAGCCAAGTAAATGGCGACTATCATACATGCAAGCCATAACTGATCGAGTATGGTGAAAGAGTGCAGCAACTGCTGACACAAATCCCCTCCTACATCTTGGAGAGTATTCCGCATGCGGAAAACAGCAAAGCGGATGCATTGGATAGATTGGCTAAAGAATTGGCCGACGAAGACCTCAATGACGTAAAGATCATCGTGAAAAGACGCCGAGTTCTCACGCCAGCACGGATACCTTCGGAGGATTTAACAGAGTCATCCGAAGAAAAGGAAACGACCAAACAAGAAGTCCTCCGAATAGAAGTCGAAGAAAAGGTCAAGGATTGGAGGGAAGTCTTCATAGACTACTTCTAATCCCATCGAACGCTCGAAAACGCATCGTCAAGACATCGGTTCATGAAACGGGCTCTGTCTTTCGCTTTCGTCAATGATACTCTATACAAGAGATCGCTGACGGTTTGTGACTAAGGTGCTTGGGGCCAGGAGAAGCAAGGAGAGTCGTTCAAGAAATTCACGACAGACTCTGCAGTTCTCATCAAGCCGGGCCAATGATGAAGATGAAGATCGAAAGGATGGGATATTATTGGCCCATGATGATTCAGGACTGCCTCAAATATGTGAAGCAGTGTCACTCGTGCCAGATTCATGGGGACTTCATCCACCAACATCCAAATCCGTTACACCCAACCGTAGCTAGCTGGCCATTCGAAATATGGGAAACCGACATAATTGGCCCAATTGAACCAGCGTCATCCAAAGGATATCGGTTCATACTAGCAATGACCGATTGCTTTTCTAAGTGGGCAGAAGAAGTACCACTAAGGGAAATGAAGACAGAGAATATCCTCCATTTCTTCAGGACGCATGTCATCTACCGGTTCGGCACTCTGCGATGGATAATCTCGGATATGGGCCAGCCTACAGGAGCCATAAAATCAGCCGCTTCGCAGAACACCATAAAATAGATTGGAGATACTCTTCGGTCTACAATCCTTGTGTCAACGGTCTAGCTGAAGCTTTCAACAAGACCCTGATGAAGATTATAAAGAAAATAGTGTCGAGAAACAAAAAGGACTGGCACGAGAGACTGCACGAAGCTCTCTGAGAATACCGAACAACATTCAAAATGGTTACGAATACAACACCATATGCGTTGGTATTTGGCATATAAGCGGTCCTTCCTTTGGAAATAGAACTCCTTTCTCTACCGGTAGCAGTTCGATATGAGCTGACGAATGAAGAAATTGCCCATCTTCGGCTTGAGTAGCTCGACGCCCTCGATGAAACTAGTCTCATGGCGCAGCAAAACCTAGAATCTTACAAGGAAAGGATGACGCGCTTATACGAAAGACTGACTAAGCCGAGAACATTCCGCCAAGGCGAGCTAGTACTAGTTGTCAAACGACCTATGATTCCCAACCGTGCAAAACGGAGGAAATTCTAGATGAACTATGAGGGTCATACATCATAGACAAGGTCTACCAAGATGAGACCTACCAGCTCATGGATATGCATGGTAAAAGACTCTTCCGGCCAATAAATGGCCGATTCCTCAAAAGATACTACACCTAACGGGTTATGATTCAGGTCAATGATAGATGACGACGCCCGTGTCCGCTCGCTATCTTCCTGAGTTTGAACCCTGAAAGTAGATCCAGAAGATCAGTTGCCTCAAAAATGGTAACTGTCACGCCCTGCTTCCCAAAAGAGTAGTAACGGTACGTGACGAGGCCCGCGATGTATTTATTCCGAGAAGGTCATTTCTCGAAATAAATACGCTAAGCGTCTATAAGCAACATAAACCAACAAGAAACTATACACTTAACTTTATACGAAACTAATATAAACATGTATACCACTACTTAATGTGATTGCTATAAGTATGAGAATAATAACCATTACCGATGCAACAAAAAAAAACTAATTAATACTAAATAAATGAATAACTACAAATAAACAATGATTTACACACGCAAACTTTTTATGGTTCATAAAAAGTTAATTAACTATTGGATGCAATGCCAACAGTATTAACAAGAAAAATTGGTAAGATGTTAGAGATAAGGTACTATGTAACGCACTTAGGAATTGTGTCTTATTGGAATCTATAACAAGGCGAGGGTAGCGATATCTAGGAGGAGCACAACAAAGAAATGAAAGTGGGAAAGATCGAGAGAGATAGAAAGAGGAAGAGGACTTACATGTGGCTAGAACGTAATGAAGCGACGAAAGTTATCATTGAGGCATTTCGTTGAACACCACCTCATGAAAATCAAAACAGTGGTAGAACGGGGATCCGGAGGCGGCAAAATAGTCGTGGAGTTCAAGCTGTCTCGGGCCTAACCATGGAGCCTCGTTTCTCGGCTCAGGTCGTGTCAAACAGGCTATTGAAGGTCAGGGGCCGATGTTGTCACCACGGCAGCTGCAGCTGTTGATGTTGACGATGGAAACGACGGTGGATGGCAATCTCTTGGTGATGAGAACAAGGAGAACAAGAGGGAGGATGATAGAGGTTCGACGTTGAATTCCTTCTCTTTTGCATGCACCTTTTATATGTGTGTGTTGGGTAGATAGAGAGAGAGAGAGAAGTTGAGAATGAAAGGAGGAAATAAGAGAAGGTTCTGTGCATAGGGGAGAATGGAGGTTACGGGTGAGAGGGTGTGAGGGTAGTGGGTTTTGTTTGAATTAAAAAGGAAGAAGGAGAAGGGTAAAAAGAACATGGGTATTTATTTGGAATGGGGGTTTAATTGGGTTGGGAGTTAAATGGTTTAGAATATGAAGGTGAGGGTTTAATTGTGCATGTAGGATTAAAGTATGAGAAAATGGGTCTAGACTGTTGGTTATGTTATGGATAATGAAGGGACAACAAGCTCATATTGAAAAATAAATATGAGTAATTTTAAAAACTCATGTAGCTGCTGATTATCCTATTCGGGAATAGATGATAATAGAAAATAATTATAGTTATTTTATTAAAGATAATACGACTGTATAGGAATTTAGTGTCATTACAGTAACAATGGACCACTATGTCCTTAAACTGGCCATGGACTAAGATGTCCCTAAACTAACAATGGATCGGAATGTTCTTAAACTAGGGCGCCGCCTCAAACATGGGGCATCATCCCAAATACGACGATATCCTCTCTTGAGATATATATTACAATCAAAGCTCCAACGGCGAAGACTGCAACTCAAGTCCCATTGGCAAACCGATGATAAAAAAAGGATATGTTCATAAGCAAAATGGACACAGATGAAAACCCGAAAGGGCGCCGTGAGTAAAAACAGCAGGGCTACTGGCAAGTTTGTGAAAACCCGGAAGGGCGCAATCTCGTTAAAAAAACGGTATGTCCACAAGCAAAATGGGCACGGATGAAAACCCGAAAGGGCGCCGTGAGTAAAAACAGCAGGGCTATTGGCTAGTTTGTGAAAACCCGAAATGGCGCAATCTTGTAAAATTTTCACTTACGAGATCCTCTCGACTCGTAAGGAGAACTCCCCCTATGAGACCCTCACGACTCATAGGATTCAAAAGTCTTTAGCTACAGGCATTTAAACCTGTTCTTAAGCCATCATATCCCCTAAGTTGCCCTATAGGTGGTCCAATATTAGCTCTTGTATACAATCCACGGGCACAAATAAATACAGCCTTCACCTAGTTCCCCCAATGGCGCGAAATGTCCCCATATGGTGAATGACACTTGTAAGTTCCCTCAACTTATAAGGAGAAAACACTCTTTTAAGGTCCTTATGACTTGCAAGAGGAATCCATACGATTCCTAAGGAGAAAATACACATACGAGATCCTCATGACTCGTAGGAAGAAATAACTTTATGAGACCCTTATGGTTCATAAATTCGAGAAGACTTAGTCAACATGATTCTAACCCTGTCTACTAAGCCATCTTTGTTCAAATCAAAAAAGACAAATGATGATTCGCTCCTGGCAATATTCCAGTGGTAGCGATGCTGATGCCTAAACAGGTGTCAAGCTCAAAGTCCTTTCAAGGCAAATGATGATTCACTCCTAGCAATATTCCAGTCGCAGCGATGCTGATGCCAAGATTGGCATCGGATCTTAAGTTCCATACTCGCAACAAAAAATCAGCGAACAAAAAAATGCATATAAAATAGCCGAAATGATGGGGCAACTCGCAATAAAAATCAGCGATCAAAAATATGCAAATGAGATAGCTGAAATGTTTAAGCAACTTGCAATAAAAAGCAGCGAGTAAAAATATAAAAATAGCCGAAATGATTGGTCACCGCGATAAATAGCCGAAATGATTGGGCAATCGCGACTTTCGCGATATGAAAAGAAGAAAAGATAGAGCATCGCAGAAATAAAAAAAATAAAAAATAAAAAAATTCCTCTGCCCTATAGGTGAGTCTACACTGACCCCTGTAAACAATCCATAGCACAAATGAAAAAAGGGAACCATATTTTCCCACCAGGCTCCGTCAAAGGAAGAGCCGGATCTCGGCGGTAACATCCACAGTCTAGATATCAGTTCGACGTACCTTCTCATTCCAGCAGGATGTAGACGCAACGTCAACAAAAGGCCCAAGAGTCGAAACAAAGCGGAGCCATAGCAAATTCCTAGATCTAAGTCTTGACAGTTCATATACAACCTAGAGACAACCCCGACATACCTTCTCATTACAGTAGGATGTAGACACAACATCAACAAAAGGCCCAAGGGTCGAAACAAAGCGGAGCCATGGCAAATTCCTAGCTCCAAGTCTTGATGGTTCATATACAATCTAGAGACAACCCTGGTGTACCTTCTCATTTCAGCAGGATGCAGACTCAACATCAACAAAGGCTCCAAATAGCCAAAACAAAAAGGAGTGACGACAAAATCCCAGCTCCAGCCCGACATTCTTCTCGTTACAGCAGATGCAATGTCAACAAAGGCTCCAAATAGATAAATAAAATCGAAGCAATGGTATATTCCTAGCTTCAGGGTCTCGACGAAAAGTCATATAAAGCCTAAGAGACTATAGGAGATCATCCCACACCAGCACGCAGTGGTTATGACTCATCAAGGCTCCAAATTGAGCCTAACTTCAAGTAAAAAGCGACATGGTAAATTCTTAACGCTTTCTCTTCCGACGGTCATATAGCCTAAGGAGATTACTTGAAGACGTCTTTTCCAGCCCCCGAAGAAATCAGAGAAATGACAGTCGTGGGGCTACTCGAACAACAACTTAAAAACAGCATATCGAGGAATGCATCAGCCAACGCGACGGTACCACGGACTAAAGCCCTAGTACCACAAAACCTAACGACCTTTGTCGCAAAGAGCAGGGGTTATTTATATATAACGTTAGGATAAGTTTACCTATAAACCCAAGGGAGGTGAACTAAACAAACTCCGAAACGAGTGAATAAAGTACAAACTCCGAAATGAGTCCGTAAACTAGAAACTCTAAAATGAGTGAATAAACTACAGACTCCGAAATGAGTCCATAAACTAGAAACTCCGAAACGAGTGAATAAACTATAAACTCCGAAACGAGTGGGTAAATTAGAAACTCTGAAACGAGTGAATAAACTACAAACTCCAAAACGAGTAAATAAACTAATTAGCGCCACATTAAGACACAGATAAGTGCATGAAAAAAATGTATATTCTTATTCACGAATCAAAGTGTTTGAGAGATACAATTAATAAAAAAGGAGGAATACAATTACAATTGTTAAAAAGGCGGGGCTTCCAATAAGTTGGCTACTCGCTCATAAGCTCCCCGCAGCTCCTCCTTGCATGGTTCTACTGCGGCTAACTCCGCTTCAATTTGAGCCCGTTGTTGCAAGCATGATGAAAGCTTCTCAGCGATTTCCTGCTTGGAAACTTCGCAATCTTGTATGCCCTGCTCGGTAAAGTCCAACTTCTGCCTCAGCGCCAGCCCATTAGAAATACATTGCCGGAGGTTTT
The DNA here is from genome assembly GCA_030015575.1 of Agapanthus africanus. Classification (NCBI taxonomy): domain Eukaryota; kingdom Viridiplantae; phylum Streptophyta; class Magnoliopsida; order Asparagales; family Amaryllidaceae; genus Agapanthus; species Agapanthus africanus. The sequence goes on along the minus strand of JASDDO010000016.1, from coordinate 521,199,943 downwards.
CAAAAATAACTTGCAGCTACGTAGCATTCACTTTAAGCTGGGCGCGCAATTTGATGGATTCGCCAGAAGCCGTCTTATGCTCTTTCCGCTTCAGGGTCAACTTCTGTTCAAAATGTTGAATGAAATTGGCACTTTGCATAATCCATGCGACCTGCTGAGCTTTCAAGGTCAATACTTCAGGAGCGATACGCTTGAGCTCGATCTCATACAGATAGGTCTCGATCCTCTTACAATAGTCGACCCAAAAACCGACGAAATCTTCGCTATGGAAGTTCACAAGCGTCGCCAACATAAGATTGACTTCGTCAGCAAACTCCGCAGCAGAGGTGAGAGCCTCGGCATCAAGATCTTTAATAAATTCACATAACATCCGCTTGCTAGTTGCCGCATGTTCATATCAGATTTTTGCATTTTTATACTGCCCATTCTCAATCACATTGTATATAAGTAGGTATTTTTGATCCATGTCTGCTAAATAGTTGCAGGTTACATGTTCTCAGCTCTTTACAGTAAAATTCATGATAAGTCACAACAAATGTGGGACTACGACCAACAAACAGAGAAATACGGGTTTCCGCACACTATCCATATAATGTCGCCTACTAGTTCAAGGAACAAATGGAAAATCATTGAGCATTTCAATGCACAAAGCACAAGGGCAGCACAAGATCCAAAACATCAAACGCGGAGCTCAAGGCAAAAGTCCACTGTTGAAAATCTAGAAGAGAACTGAAGAGATTCTGAGAGACCAAGTGAAGAAAACAGAAGATAAAAGCAACTTGAAGAAACTCTGAAGAATTGAAGTCATGAACCCACCAAATGGCCGCGGAACCGTGGCCAAACAGGCTCTTCTGCCGCGGTTCCGCGGTCGTGCTCTGCACGTGTCGGTGGGGTGTCGGTGCTTTGACTCGGTTTTTGGGATTGTTTTGTAATTTCATGTATGGATCAGAATGTAAACCTAGGGTTTTTCTTATTTATAAATAGGAGAGCTCAAGGCCTTTCTTAGTGTGCCTCTTTCAGGGTGCCTCTTTTAGGGTGCCTTTCTTAGGATGCATCTCTTTAGTTTTTTACTCCTTTTAATTTCTAGATTGAAATTCCATTGTAATGCATTGTTGAGAGGACATCAATAAAGTAAGTTTTTTTTATCTCGCATTCTTTTTATCTGAATTTTAATTACTGCAATTTTTTATCTGTTCTTTTATTATCTACAATTTAGTTCTTCTATTAAAATTAAAAAAAAGAATTTTATTGTTATCTTCCTAATGAGTGAGTAATTCCTCACTTGTTAGGAATAGGAGAGGGAAGGTTTGAGAGAAGGAGATCCTCTCACTCCTTTCTTTGCCCAAATAATTTTAATTAAGGACTCCCCTTAAATCAACTATAATCCGCTCACTACGGAACTCTATCCTACATGATAACGGTGATTCCCTAGTTAGACCAGTTGTGCTTGAATTAATCGGAGGTTAGGGCTAAGAGCCAAAAACGGACGGACAAGGACCAAAAGGAAGAAACTAAGTTTCTTCCCAATCGTGCTAATCCCCGTTGTTGCCGATTACCCTAACACCAATATTCTTAACTAGGGCATTGAAAGAAGTGAGAAGATCTCTATTTCGAACTAACCTAATTCTAACCCTAGCAAGCCTTTTATCAACTTATTCTCATTCATAGATCTTAAAAGAACAACCAATTTTTTGGACTTAACTCATTAGAATATAAAGAAAAGGATTCTATCTCCCTATGGATCGACCCGTACTCAAACGGCTAGCTACCAAGCGACACCGTCTTGATTGCGGTATTTTTAAATTTCAAACGCATACGCAAACACCAAACAATCAAATGGCGTCGTTGCCGGGAAGACGGTAGTCTCTTTCTTTGTGTAATTTTGGGTTAATTAAAAAAAATTTAAAAATTATAAAATTTGAAAAATTTTAAATAAAAAAAAATAAAAATCATCTTGTTATTTTTGAAAGTTTTTTGTGCAAGTGTGCAGGCTTGGAGCAAAGTCTGTTTCAGATCTGGAGCAAATTCAGTGAACAAATAAATATTCAGGAGATCTAAACAGAAAGAGGATAACCAACTCAGCACAGGGAAAAATTCAGAAGATCTAAATCAACAGTTTAGCCATGGAACCGCGGCAGAATCAGGCCTTTGACCGCGGAACCGCGGTCAACCTGTGACGTCAGCACCCCATTTTCTCTGTGAGTATCTTTTTTCTTCTCTCCTACCCCCTAAACTCCATTGAAATAATTTTCCTGCAGGCTTCTTTGCACAAATTCTTCTCCCTCTCCAATAAATTGTTTTTGTGCAGGATTCTTTGCGCTGCCAAAAAGAAAATTTTTTTTGCAAGTGTTTTAGATTTTTTGTGTGTTAATTGCTTTGCATAATTAATACGGAATTTCAGGGGCTATAACACCAATCAAGATTGGGTGGGGATTTCATTACCCTTCCTAAGACCCCAAAAATCACTAAAAGCATATACATCACCCTTGAGTTAATTAAAAAATATCTAGACTCAGCCAACTAAGGACTGTCGTGCTCATTAGGACAGAGGAAGATTGTGGGCATTCAATCGTTTATCTAAACTTGACTTTGTGGTGCCTAGGCTAGACAAGTGAGAAAAGTAACTTTAAAAGGTCCGTCTCATGGTGATTCGTGAGCGGAACCCTCCTTTCTTCATTTGTGCTTACCTGGCCACAATTGGCAGTGAAGAGGCAATTTGAGGGTTATCTCACAACTTGTCACTTTGGAACAGTTAGGAGCAGTCTAGTTGACTTAGAAGACCGTAGCTCTAGGTTTGATTGTGCATATTTTAAAGTGTGAATGTTTGAAGTAAATTCGTACACATTCTTGCAAAAACTCTTTCTAAAAAAAACATTTTCAAAAATTTCAAAACTCCAAAAACAGACATTTATTTTTAAAAAAAAATAAAAAAAAAATAAAAAATAAGAAAAATACACCACTTCCCTCCCTTCCTACATTTTCACTCTTCCAACATGGGTACCCCACCTCGCAAAACTCATGGGAACTTTGGTACTCTCAACCAGACATTACTTCCTACGCTTCTTGTTTTGGTCGAATTTCGAACGACCCCTCCATGCCCAAAATTTCTTTGAAAGATCGAATAGACGGGTCTTGGACAACCAATTGGACTCCGCAATCCACCTTATATCAACCATTTCAACCTTCACCAGCTTCTTACGTTGATACTCCTTTTTCAAGTCCTGTTGTAACTCCGAAACCCATATCTATTGCTGAACATATTGAACAATCTCGTAACCGATCTTTCACTCCTTTCACCAATGCGAATTCTTTGGATCAATAATTACATTCACCTTCTTATCCGTATGTTGATCCTACTCCTATCCAACCATTCAATTCCTACCAGTCCTACCCAACTTTCGCACCTTCCCAAGACATTGTTTCTACACAGCCATTTGGAAGTTTCCAGTATCCAAACAACTTTGAATGTTTTACTGAAACTCCTTCACAACCCATGTCTAGTTTGGAACAGGCGTTGGAAGACTTTAGGGTAGCGTCATGTCAATAGATGATGGATTTGAATGCGTCCATGACCGCCCTCATACAACCTAGTGACCCGGTAGCTGGTTTCCAACTAGCTCCAAATTTTCCAATGTATGATGAGGCGGTTGGACAGATTGAGAATTTGAGTGGTGAGAGTGAGCTGTACACCCTTCCAAATCAAACCTACCCATCCCTAATTGAATCCCACAACTCCGGTTTTGAATGTCTATCGAGTGTCCCACGTGATTCATTAATTGAAGATAGAATGAGTAATGAGTTGTGCGACTTTGTAGTGTTTGATTTACCTGATTGTGAAGGGTCCCTTTCGAGTGAAATCATCACCAATCCTTTTGACCTTTACACCTCCACTCTAGAACCTGAATTGATTAATATCCATGCTTTTGATGAGGTGTCTAAAAAAATTGATTTTCACTTGATTGAGGATATCGACGCTGGGAATATTTTGGATGATGAACCCGCAGATTTGACTGAATTTTTCTCTCCAATTCATCATCCCGAGTCATTAAATGTTTCCCCCGAACTTTATATGCGTCTTGATTTTGATGAGAATTGCATGGATAAGCTAAATTTTGAGGAGAGTATTGAGGAAATTATTGAGGATGAAGCAGTTTTACTTGAGGAGTCGGATTTTCCAATTCATTCTATCCCTTTCATTGACTGCGCACACCCTCCTGAATCTTTAACCGATACCCTTCCTCACTCACTTCCCTCCATCCTCGCTCCGACCTTGCAAGAAACCGTTACACTTTCATTTTTAATGTCTGGTTTACCAAGTTCGACGTACCCATGTTTTCTCACGACTCTTGAGGGATTTGACCTCATTTCTCAGTGGGTTGATAGATTAGCACAATCGTTTTTTACACATCGGTCATTACAAATTGTGCTAATTTATACACTCCATCTCCACCCTCAAGTTCGTATTCAACTTCTTTCTCCCACTTTCTCTGGTTCTTTTTCTAATCTTCCTTCAATGATAGCGAGTCTTAATGAATCACAATCCGATATTTTGAGTTCGATAATTCTAGAAAAACAACTTGATTTATACTATTTTGAGAATAAGGTAGATGAGCCATACGCGTCTCTTACCTCCGTAATTTTTGAAAAATCAAGTGTGTTGAATTCTGGCGCGACACTTATTGACATTGAAACGTTCAATCGAACCATCGATGAAAGTTTCGAAGATATTTTCGCCGACGAACTCGCATTCTTAAACGACACGGATTTTGTGATCAATCAACCCCCACCTGAAGAAGTCGAACCACCACCATTTCTTCTTATCCCATACGAGAATGTGACCATTCTTCCCATTCCTAATCATCCACATTCTCGTTTCCGTTCACCATTATTGTTTCGTCTCTACAAATCGAGACGTAAACCTTTTCCACTACACCACTTATCTTTACCCCATTTCTTCCTGACTCTCTACAACATGTTCTTTCACCAACCGCCGCTTTATAACGATAAAATTTTTGAATGGTTGGTGCTCATCTTTGGCCTGTGTAAGGCTTTGTATAGTTTGATACTGTGTTTTTCTCCCCCCTAACTCTGAACTTTAACGCTTAAACAATGGAAACACTGTTTCACTTAAGTTTGGGGGGACCTTTTTGTGTATATATATTTTTTTTTCTTTTTCTGTTAATAATAATAAAAAAACAGGGGAGTGCCGACAATTTTGACCCTCTTGGTGTAGCCTGACAGTGAGGGCACTGTCAAGTTTAAGTTTGGGGGTGTGCTCGGTAAGCTTTCTTCCTTCGCATTCATGTGTATAAATTTTGCATTTGCATACTTATTTTAAAATCCATAAAAATTGAAAAATATTAAAAATTAAAAAAATTGAAAAGTTAAATTTTGGCCATATTTGACTTAAGTTTAACATGACGGTTGACTACTTAGGAAAAACTAGATTCTAAACTTAGTGAATTAAAAACCCTAAAAATAACCTTTCTTAAAGTTTAACTGTAGAAAATATACGTCATTGTAGTTTATTTAGAAATAGGAAAATTTTGAGTTCAGTTCTTGGGCTAATCGAAATAAGGGAAGAGTATTGAAAGCTCTATTTGAAGTATAAGTCTGAAAAATAATTCTGAACCTTAAATCCAAATTCTGAAAGTATATACCCTATTTTACGCACTTACACACATTTTGAAACTTGGGATAGTAGAGGATACCTAGAAATACTCTTGTCTAAAATTCTTAGTATGAAAGAAAATAAAATAAGAGTATAAGTGTTGAATAAATAGATAAAAAAAATGAACACTGGTTTTGTAATTGCTTAAGGCAGCATAAATAAAAAAAAATATAGCGAGGGCGCTTTATCACCTGGTGCCTTAGACCAACTGGTTTGGGAGTCACTGCTAAGCGTTAGGTGTTGCAAGACGAGGAATTATGCCTAAATGCGCAAGCACATTTTGTAATTGGTCGTTTAGTACCTTAAAAAGTATTAACGGTCGCATGAAGGATGAGAGAACAATTTCATCTAAAATTCACCAACTAAAAGTATTTTGGAAGATGAACAAGAGTATGATAGCTTGAATTGAATTTCCAAGTGTAGGGGTGATAATTACACACGTGTAGGGGTTTATAATTGGAGTTTGGAAGAGAGATAGGGATAAAAGATAGGGTTTATATCTTCAGTAGAGATGATAAAAATTCCTGAATTAAGATTGCACCTTAGAAGAAAAACTTAGGAGATACTGAAAGCTTTATAAAATTGAAAAACGTATATGTTCTTAAGTTAAATGAAAAGGAAGCGTGAAAAATACGGGTTGATGATTTCTAAGTTGAAGATAATAGAATTTTTTGCTAGAATACTGAATTGAGGAATTAGAGTCAATGGCCAAATTGATCGTATTTTGTGGGTAGTATCCGCTGAAAACCCTAGGAGACAACATTCCTCCTACTAGGGACACCTAGAGGTTTAACGGCTTGTTACACGAGCTCAGTGCAATCGCGTTCCCTGCGAAAGTGAGGTTAGGATTTTTTGAGAATAAAATTGGCTTTGCTCGGGACGAGCAAAAGATAAGTTTGGGGGTATTTGTTGATATCAGATTTTTGTATTTTTATACCGTCCATTCTTAATCACATTGCATATAAGTAGGTACTTTTGATCCATGTCTGCTAAATAGTTGCAGGTTACAGGTTCTTATCTATTTACTGTGAAATTCATGAAAAGTCATAACAAATGTGGGACTATGAACAACAAACAGAGAAATACGGGTTTCCGCACACTATCCGTATAATGCCGCCTACTAGTTCAAGGAACAAATGGAAAATCATTAAGCATTTTAATGCACAAAGCACAAGGGCAACACAAGATCCAAAACTTCAAATGCGGAGCTCAAGGCAAAAGTCCACTGTTGAAAATCTGGAAGAGAACTGAAGAGATTCTGAGAGACCAAGTGAAGAAAATAGAAGATAAAAGCAACTTGAAGAAACCTTGAAGAATTGAGGCCATGAACCCACCAAATGGCCGCGGAACCGCGGTCAAACAGGCTCTTCTGCCGCGTTTCCGCGGCCGTGCTCTGCACGTGTCGGTGGGGTGTTGGTGTTTTGACTCGATTTTTGGGATTGTTTTGTAATTTCATGTACGGATCAGAATGTAAACCTAGGGTTTTTCCTATCTATAAATAGGAGAGCTCAAGGCCTTTCTTAGTGTGCCTCTTTCACGGTGTCTCTTTTAGGGTGCCTTTCTTAGGATGCCTCTCTTTAGTTTTTTACTCCTTTTAATTTCTAGATTGAAATTCCATTGTAATGCATTGTTGAGAGGACATCAATAAAGTAAGTATTTTTTTATCTCGCATTCTTTTTATCTGAATTTTAATTCCTGCAATTTTTTATCTGTTCTTTTATTATCTGCAATTTATTTCTTCTATTAAAATAAAAAAAAATGAATTTTATTGTTATCTTCCTAATGAGTGAGTAATTCCTCACTTGTTAGGGATAGGAGAAGGAAGGTTTGAGAGAAGGAAATCTCTTTCACTCCTTTCTTTCCCCAAATAATTTTAATTAAGGACTCCCTTTAAATCAAGCATAATCCGCTCACTACGGCACTCTATCCTACATGATAGCGGTGATTCTCTATTTAGACCGGTTGTGGTTGAATTAACCAGAGGTTAGGGCTAAGAGCCAAGAACGGACGGACAAGGACCAAAAGGAAGAAACTAAGTTTCTTCCCGGTCGTGCTAATCCCCGTTGTTGCCGATTACCCTAACACCAATATTCTTAACTAGGGCATTGAAAGAAGTGAGAAGATCCTTATTTCGAACTAACCTAATTCTAACCCTAGCAAGCCTTTTATCAACTTATTCTCATTCATAGATCTTAAAAGAACAACCAATTTTTTGGACTTAACTCGTTAGAACATAAAGAAAAGGATTCCATCTCCCTGTGGATCGACCCGTATTCAACTGGCTAGCTATCAAGCGACACCGTCTTGATTGCGGTATTTTTAAATTTAAAACGCATACGCAAACACCAAACAATCACCGCACCCCTGGAATATTGACGCTTAGCAAAAGGCCCCGTGGGTATGGGAATGCGAAATCCAAAAGGAACCGAAGCCAGTGTAGTCGCTGCAAAATAAATCACGCACGAAGGAGGGTCATATTTTGATTTAAATAAAAATAATAAAGAAGACGGTTGATGGACGAGATCTATCATACCATCTATTGAAGGCGGCACGACAGGGAGCACAGGAGACTCGGCTATCACTTCACTTTCTCCCTCAAGCCATGGTACTGTGGTAAATATGGGGAAAGCTTAGAAACAGAATGAAAAGAAGAAACACCAAGCAAGGAGTATACTAACCCATGCCGGAAGGAGGAACGAATTCCGACTGGAAGGCAAAATGCGGGCTTAACACCTGGTGTAAGCGATCAAATAACACTCCTGCAGGACTGCAACAATATATGGTCAACACAGGAAAATGGTATGTATACTGAAGCAAAGATATGAGAAATCTTCACCTTCCAGAGTTCGGAGAGACGCTGAAGAAAATGGTGGAACCGTAGCCGTCAGAGCAATGACCGGAGGTAATTCTTCGGTCAATACAACATTAGGGTCTACTGCACCTAAACTCAGGATAAAGAAGATATCATTAGATGCCTAGTGGGATTAAAAACTCAAAGATAATAACTCAAGAAGTACCTGAAAGAGTAGAAACTGAGACAGTGCCCGAAGCGTCACCAGTTGTGACGGCTTCTTCGATTGCCACTGGGAAAGTGGATTCAGCACCCCCATCTTCATCCCCTGATTCGATAAAGGCAGTTGTAATGCTGGCATCCCCCGTCGATATCAAGAATCCATAGGGAAAAGAGGCGACAGTCGGAGCGGTCTTAGATTCCAGAGAAATATTGGCCACTTTAGGCTCTTTATTCGCCGGCACTTCACCTGCTAGGCCATCACCAGAGCTTGGCCCTGCTTTAAAATAAAAAAACGTTTCATGATTCGAGGAAAAACAGTTACTAAGTTCTAAAAAGGGACCGCGTGTTGCTATACCTTGAAGCAACTGCTCGGCCTCTTCCCGAGCCGCATACGCAACTCGCCTATGAGAAATAGACAAGTCAGAAGGGACACCCGCCATGGGAATGACACAAGTTCAAACTTCACTCGAACCTGTGCCCGCGGCCAAGACAGCCTGACGTTCCCTCCCAGCATGCTTCCTACGCTTCCTTTCAACCTGGGCTGTATGAATCGACCTCCTTAAAACTTCTGACAGGGGGACATCATCATCCAAACCGAGCTTGGTCTCCGGATCCGCTGTGGCATCCATCATAGGAAGCTTCAGCAACACCTCCTGTGGTGGCCTTGGGAAGGCCTCACCCGTAACCGATGTCTCTGAAGGCTTTTCTACATCACCACCCAGGGCTAGCATTACATTCGGAACAATCTGGGTTGTGGTGGTTCCTGTAATAGGATAAAGGAAAGGGTCAGATCATAAATAAAAGGAACTAAAAATATAAAGGTGTAGTGAAGCGAAGCATACCAAGGCCTAAGGAGGCACGGAGCCTTTCCTCCTCCTCAAACGTCTTGAGGGAAGCCGAGAAAGCCTCTTCAGCAGAAATACCTATTAAAGAAGAGAGCGTTAGTAAAACATAATAAATTCAAAAAACAGGGGAGGGGATATATACAGGAGAAATTAAATAAAGTATACCAGACTCCGCAATAGAGGCTAACGCCTCCTGTTCACGGGCCAGTCGTTTCGACGCTTCAATAGAGGCCTGAAGATCGGTATCAGTCATAGGTGCATCAAACAGACCAACAATAGTGCCATACTCGCACAAGCCCTCACTATAGGGAGCATGGGGCTCCTGGCTAAATACGACGTCATCAGAAAATAATGATTTCTTTCTCTTCTGCGAGCTAGCGCCAACACCCAATGATAAGAATTTTCACTTGACAGGTCTCTTCGGGCGGAGAGTCCCAATCTCCGAACCAACGCCAGACTCCAGGGACGCCATGGCTACTGCAGTCGCAGGAACATCTGGCCGAAGCTGTTAGTTGTATGTATGCCCTAGAGGCCAGTATTGTACAGATGATGTATATTATATTGGATGCTTGGACATATATAGAGATGACTTTCTTGCTCGATATGATAGTATGCTATCTGGTTGCTCTTTATCTTAACATGTACACTTGTCTCTTTAAACTGTCTTATAGTTACATGTTGGTAAAGCCCTTAGGATGTGTACTTGACTACCTGGACTATGATGCAGATCATACTAGTGGGGACATGGTAGTCCATAGATACATCCTTCAAGGTCCCTAGTCGTGGGTGTATCGAGATGGGGCATCGATATACCAGTGTAGACTAGCGTATACGCTTCTCGACCCATGAGATGGGCGATGGATGATCCCGTATCCATTGGTGTTTGACATCAGAGATGGTATACGGGTGCTCAGTGGAGACTGGGTACACTGGACGGACTCGCCGAGAACTCCCAGATGGTATTATACCTCACGTCAGATGGCAGTTCTCAGGTGACACTTGTACAGGTTAGTCTGTAGACCCGAGATCGTCATAGAGTCTTGTGTGATTCCCACTGTGCTTTGATCTCCACCTTACCACGTCCATGAGGGCGTGCAAAACGGTGGTCTTTGGGTACAGTCCCGAGTCACATGGAGGAAATGAGCGATAGGAGGGGTTTCGTCTCTCCCGGTATTGGGGGTTGATGTTGCGCTGTGCTCGATTGGCCGTAACAGGGAAGTCCCTGGCCAGGGCTGATCAGAGATTTGCTGGTAAGTGTTACCAGTAGTTTCTCGACCCGTTATGAGCCTCACATCGGCACGACTTATCGGTTACTGGGGTCTGACGTTTACCACCCCTAGACTTGATATGCGACATATCAGACGAACAGACCGGACTGTACGGTAAGTGTTACTGGTTGGATTCACAGGAGTGTGAGCGGGCTAGCTCGTCGATCTTCTGATCGCTCAGTACCCGGGTGGCCGTTACGTTTAGCAGACCGCTTGCGGCTTGTGGGTGCTTGATATGATCATCATCTGCTACCGGCGTATTGACGAGTCTTTAGAGTCCTACACAGAGGTTTCCTGGCTCAAGCGAAACGAAATAGGGGCGCGTATGAGATATGTACGGGACCGATAATGATGCGTGTATGTGATACCGCATTTCATTCTCGCGATGAATGTTTCGATTGGTTGTATGTGATGTAACTTAGTTATCGAATCGAAGATCGATTCGATAAGTCGATACATTGGATACTAGTCGGTTATGTGCGACATGACCGGATCATTGAATCAAGTGTTGATTTAATGATTTAATGTATAATTATATATTTGATATATTACTTTGCATTAACTAGTATTGGTTCACTTTAAAAGGATTTTCTCACTTGTAGTTCACAAGTTGTATATGTGATATACTTTTGTGCACTAGATTGTCTCATGTTTGATTATGCATGTTATTTGGCTATGTGTTAAGACTTATACCATGGTTATGATAATGGTTAGGGTTTTGATTTATTCACTTATTTATTTATCCATTTCTTTTGACAAATAAATAAAAAGGAAAACAAAATGGTTTCATTCTATCATGAAGCTTGTTGAAGCTTCATGAAGGTTTGACCAATGTGACCATTTTGTCTTCATACTTAACCCTAACCATTCCAAATAACTATGGTCTAATCTCTACACATAACCATAGTTAGAAGATGATAAGTATTCTTTTTTATTTCTATTAAAATAATACTCATCATATTCTATCTTCTTCTTCTTCTTCATCTTCAAGAAAGAAAACTAGCCACCATCAATGGCATCTTGAGCTGAAGTGTGAGAAATCCAATTCTAAAGTGAACCCACCTCCTATTTCTTCACCCTCTACCTCTTGCCAAGTAGTATAGGGTGTTTTCTTCACAAGTTTCACAACTTGGTGAAGTTGGAGCTTGATCTTGTGTAACCTCGACGTAGATCATCTTCGGCATCGTAGCCGACGACTAGTCCGCTCATTTTCTCCGATGAAGCCGATGCAAGAGTCCGGGAATCAAGATGGACAGCGAGGGGAGGACTACGTGGAGCTAAGGAAGTGGATAACCGGATCTACAAAGGTTGTAGCTTCTTATCTTTAGTTAAGTTGTTAACTAGTTTAATCTTTTCGCCTAAAATTCTAGTTAACGATCCATATTAGAGTTTCTCGGCACCCACAAAATTTGAAATTGGTATGGTTGATGCCTTGTGAGACCTCTTCAGAGTGCCTAGGAACCCTACAGTGGTATCAGAGCCTAGCTAGAGCCTTAGGCGATGCTTAGACGATGTTTGAAACCCGATCGAAACCGAAACCCTAAAACCAAATCGCTCTCTGGACTTTTTCTAAAAACTGGGTTTTTTCCATATTAAAAATGCTTTAAAAATTCAGCAGGAAGTTGTAAGAATTACGGTGCAAAATTGGACAAGTGATGCCTCCAACCTGCGGCGGAATCGCGGCAGAAGCCTAGCTTCTACGGCGGTTCCGCGGCGACCTGATGACGTCAGCCCTCCAAATTTGCACAGTAATTCCTAATTTACAGTGCTGAGTTTTATGGGAATTTTTAATATTTATTCAAGAGTTGTATTTTCTGGGGTGTTTTGGGAGTTCGCTGATTCGATTTGATTATCAGACTTTGTCTATGTGGCTTTCCGGATATTTTGAAATATGTTAAAAGGTTCGACCGGATGTAAATACCCAATCTTTCCCCTGCCGGAAAATATCCAAGTGTTGGATTTTTCTGTGGTTTAAGGACGTTCTGAGTAGTGCAAGTAACGCGATGGTCCCTCTAGAAGACAACAAACCTTAACTCGATTATGTGACCGTCTTGAACTGCCCTTTGAACCTTCGGGTTTGGGGCAGTACGGCGTGCCACATGTGAGGCGTTGGCTTGACCCTTCTATGGCTGGACCGTTGGTACTGAGGCATGAAGTGAATGTCTTTGAACCTATTTCATGTGTTGAACGGTTTCGGGAAAACTTAGGTGTTCGAATGTTCGATCGGAAAGTTTAATATTTTCTATTTATCCGGAATGGGATACAATAATTGGAATTCACAAACAGTTATGAGATAACTGGATGAATGTTATAAATCTAGCGGTTTAGTCTCACTTGATATTGAAAAGAGTTTTCGATAATGGGACTAAAATGCGGGGTTTATAATTGTTAGGCATGTGATGTCTAAGTATTTCATTTGAATAGGCATGCGATGTCTAAAGTGGTTGCGGATTCCAACTGTTGTAGTTTTACACTTTCTTTTCTGTGACCGTAAGTGTAATATGTGATATCGCCGGTTTCGTTGCTATATGTCAACGACAATTGGGATGCGCATATTTACTTACGTTGATGACATGTGATGTTATGTGTTGCTGGATATGTTATATTGTATTGTCGTGTTTGAATAGCCGGGGTTTTTTTATGTGAGATGAGTGTTTTTCATTTTCATTCATGTAAAAACTTGTATGTAATATTCTTTTATTTGGGGCACTTCCAGGTTGCGGAAGTTGTCACCTTTTGTATATTATTTACTTTTCCGCATTAGGATAGACCCAAGGAGGGGAGCACAAGTAACCGGGTTCTAGGGTCCAGTGGGAGACCATCTCGAGGAGTCGAGTTCGGGTCTCCTAACCCTAGAATTGGTAGGGTTGCTTGCCGCTCTCGTATGGGTCTAGGGGTGTGGGATTGGCTATTCATCACGACCGTGGAATCCGTGTTTTATACTGGCTCATATTGAAAACACGGACGTCCTAGTATATCCAATGTTTCATATGTTTCTTCTGCTGCGATATCTGTGATGTGATCATGTGATGTTCTGTGATAGATACAGTATATAGTATATATGATATATTATATAGACGTTACTTATGTTTTACACCCGCGCTAGCCCTGCCCCGCTCTGCCGTTAGTTATCTAACCTAACGGTGTACGAGGGGACATCCAGGCGAATGCGGATGGCATAAGTGTACGTCGTATTTATCTGTGATGTTTAGGTGACTTAAATGATGGGACTTCATTAATGTGATTAATGAAAGAAAAGAAACCTAAGATGTTGTAGAATCAAATTTTAAATAAAAACAGGTAGCTACAATTCTTGCTTTGCATAGCGGAATATATGATATACCCTGCACCTTATTCGATGAGGAAAGGACCGAGATCCCTTCACCGGGAGTGACTCCTTTAGCAATAACTGGCAGATGCTACACACTCGGTTTTACTTTTGATTGCTTCTATAGTTTATGCTTTGCACAGCGATATATATGATATATCCCGCACCTCATTCGACGAGGAAAGGGCCGACGATCCCTTCACCGGGAGTGACCCCTTTAGCAAAACTATAAAAGCCTCAAAATCACTCCATTTCAAAACTTCATTTGATTCTACAACGATATCAAGTTCATTACGCTCATGGTTTTCAGAAAAACCTGGGTAGCCCTCCGTCAATTCAGATATGTAATATTCAGTATTCGTGCTACGGTTGTTTGGCATGCGTCAAGGCGTAGTGTACGGTAGCTGATTATTACTTATCTGTAGCATGAGATGCGATTGGATTAAGGTATTCATACGGCGTTGTTTGGCATGCGTCAAGGGTCGTACGGGTGGGTTTAATTCGATCACGAATTGTACGGGTTGAACTTGACTAGTGGACTATGGGTTGTTTGGCATGCGTCAAGGTCATAGCACGCTAGGGGCAAAATATTATCGGGAATTTCAAGTGTTGAAATTTGCAATGAGATTGCATACCTTCTATGAGATAGTTGGATCCCGATACCCACTGCGAGTAAGAGTTACTCCTGGGAGAGTTTTACACATTGCAATTAGCTGATCAAGTAGGTGTCTAGAAAGGTGTCAACGGGGTTACGCCTCTGGGAAAACGAGGTTTACATTAATTAGGTTCGTGCGAAAGCACGGGGGACCTCCCTCAAAGTACCGACACTGGCCTGGCTGAAAGATTGGCGAACTTGTAGTGTGTAATTAATCCCGGCTAGTCTTTCCTTTTAGGGTTTGAAGGAAGATTTGATAAAAACCAGTGGGAGCCATCCTGATTAGATAAGATAATAACCAATCTGATCTTGCAAGAGCATACGCTAAAGTGTTTTCTTCTCTCTCTCTCCAGGTAGTGACCATGTCATGCCCTAATAAAGATAATAATATGGATGTATTGACTGAACCCGCATGTTATACTGTGCTGGGGAACGTTGGTTCCGTTCTTTCTTATAAGAGTTATAGGAATGAACAGGATATAGGGGAATACCAGGATTCCCATGCCACCCGATTGAAGAAAGTACATGATGATGCATTTTCTTCGGGTGTGTTCGTTACAGAGAACTGTTTCTCCATTTGCCCTACGTCCTGGGTATTAGATACCGGGTCAGGATCCCATATATGTAATCAGTTATATGGGCTTAGAAAAGTAGAGAACTTGGAGAAGGTGATAAAGACATTAGAGTTGGAAATGGTGCAATTGTTGCAGCTAAGACTGTCGGGGAATATCACCTTGTATTACCAACTGGTAATACATTGGTTCTGAACGAATGCTATTACATGCCGAACCTGATATGCAACATTATATCGGTTTCTTTGTTGAGCAAAGAGGGATATAATTTTGTATTACAGGACAATGTTATGAACATTTTCCGTATCCAAAAGTTGGTTGGATCAGGCACGTTGTGCAATGGCATTTATGTTCTAAATCAATCAACAGTTCTGAGCATAACAAACACACACAAGAGGAAGAGTTCTGAACTGAATGAATCCTTCTTGTGGCATTGTAGACTGGGTCACATCAATGCGACACGACTAGCAAAGTTGCATAAGGATGGATATTTAAATCCGTTTGAATTTTCATCTTATGACACTTGCCAGTCATGTCTCAAAAGCAAGATGACCAAAACTCCGTTTACGGGACACGGAGAAAGAGTTACTGAACTCTTGGGACTGATACATAGTGATGTATGCGGTCCCATGTCTACACATGCCAGGGATGGTTCATCGTACTTCATTACATTCACTGACGATCTCTCTAGATTCGGATATGTGTTCCTGATGAAACACAAATCAGAAGCTTTTGAGAAATTTAGAGAATATAAACATGAAGTCGAGAACCAAACCGGAAAAAGTATTAAAATCCTTCGATCTGATCGAGGAGGTGAATACTTGAGCAGTGAATTCCTGGACTTCCTAAAAGAGAATGGGATTCTCTCTCAGCTGACTCCTCCATATACACCACAGCACAACGGTGTATCTGAACGGAGAAACCGCACCCTATTAGATATGGTGCGCTCAATGATGAGTACAGCTGAGTTACCTATTTCCTTCTGGGGATATGCGCTTGAGACAACCATGGACCTATTGAATAGAGTTCCTACCAAATCAGTGCCTACCACTCCATATGAGATATGGAAAGGGAAGAGACCACATCTTAATTATATTAAGATATGGGGTTGTCCAGCCTATGTCAAAAGACAAAATCCGGACAAACTCGAGGCAAGATCTGTCTTATGTAAGTTTATAGGATATCCCAAAAATTCACAAGGGTATATCTTCTACCATCCCGAGGAACAAAAGGTGTTTGTTTCTCGACATGCCACTTTCTTAGAAAAAAGTTTTCTTATGAAACAGATAAGTGGCATTGAGGTAGAACTGGAAGAGGTTCCAGCGACACAAACTATAACAGAAGACTTGGTAGAACCAGAGGATTCAGTAGTACCCGACGAACCCCACCCTCTCCGCCGATCTAGTAGGGTTCCTCGCCAACCTGAGAGATACTACGGTTTTCTCATGGATGGTGGGAGCGAGGATTGCATCATGGAGGATGATGACCCAACTAACTTCGAGCAGGCCATCACGAGTAGGGACTCAGTGAAATGGCTGGATGCTATGCGGTCCGAGATGGAATCCATGTACACCAACAAAGTATGGACTTTGGATGTTGCTCCTGAAGGGGTAAAACCCATTGGGAGCAAATGGATCTTCAAGAAGAAACTTGGTGTAGATGGGAAAGTGGAGACTTTCAAAGCTAGACTTGTTGCAAAAAGTTTTCGTCAAAGACCAGGTATGGACTATGACGAAACCTTTTCTCCAGTGGCTATGCTTAAATCCATCCGGATCATGCTTGCCATTGCTGCTTATCATGACTACGAAATCTGGCAAATGGATGTTAAGACCGCCTTTCTAAATGGTGATTTAGAAGAGTGCGTGTACATGACTCAGCCAGAGGGCTTCGTAGACAGTGGGAGCAGCGGGAAGGTGTGCAAGCTGCTTAAATCCATTTATGGATTAAAGCAAGCATCGCGGAGTTGGAACATCTGCTTTGACGTCGTTATCAAAGAGTTTGATTTCGTCAAAAACCCAGATGAACCTTGTATTTACAAGAAGGTGGCAGAGAGTAAGGTTGTCTTCCTCGTATTGTACGTGGACGACATACTCTTGATAGGAAATGATATTCCTATGCTGCAATCAGTCAAGCTCTTCTTATCACAAAGATTCTCAATGAAAGATCTTGGTGATGCCTCCTGCATATTGGGAATTAGGATCTATAGAGATAGATCCAAACGGATATTGGGATTGTCCCAATCCAGGTACATTGACACCATACTAAAGAGGTTTAGTATGGAAGAATCCAAGCGTGGGAACTTGCCCACGATCTCTGGAGTCACTCTCTCCAAAGAGATGTCTCCCAAGACTGATTTGGAGAGAGCTCGCATGCAAGGGATACCTTATGCTTCGGCTGTAGGCTCTATCATGTACGCGATGCTATGTACCAGACCCGATGTAGCATACTCACTAAGTGTAGTGAGCAGGTATCAAGCTGATCCTGGAGAGAGTCACTGGACAGCTGTGAAGAGCATTCTTAAGTACTTGCGAAGCACTAAAGAGATGCTCTTGGTGTATGGTAACGGAGAACTCCAAGTGGAGTCCTTTACCGATTCAAGCTTCCAGAGTGATAAGGACGACTCTAAGTCGCAGTCGGGATTTGTCTTTACCCTTTACGGAGGGGCGGTTAGCTGGAAGAGTTCCAAGCAGGAAACCGTGGCAGACTCGACGATGGAGGCTGAATACATCGCTGCCAACGATGCTGCCAAAGAGGCTGTCTGGATCAAGAAGTTCATTACTGAACTTGGAATAGTTCCATCCATTGAGCATCCAATACCTTTGTATTGCGATAACAATGGAGCGGTGGCTTTGGCCAAGGAACCTAGGTCCCATCAGCGATCCAGGTATATTCTGAGGCGGTATCACCTGATCCGGGAGATAGTTGATCGCCGGGAGATCGAGGTCAGGAGGTTTGACACGAAGAACAACACGGAGGATCCACTCACGAAGGCCATTCCCCAGATACAGTTTGAGAGACTCTTCGGGATGCTCGGTATGCGATACTACAGCAGCTGGCCCTAG
Organism: Agapanthus africanus; assembly: GCA_030015575.1. Taxonomy (NCBI): domain Eukaryota; kingdom Viridiplantae; phylum Streptophyta; class Magnoliopsida; order Asparagales; family Amaryllidaceae; genus Agapanthus; species Agapanthus africanus. The sequence goes on along the minus strand of JASDDO010000016.1, from coordinate 521,181,529 downwards.
TGCAAGTGGGAGATTGTTAGTTGTATGTATGCCCTAGAGGCCAGTATTGTACAGATGATGTATATTATATTGGATGCTTGGACATATATAGAGATGACTTTCTTGCTCGATATGATAGTATGCTATCTGGTTGCTCTTTATCTTAACATGTACACTTGTCTCTTTAAACTGTCTTATAGTTACATGTTGGTAAAGCCCTTAGGATGTGTACTTGACTACCTGGACTATGATGCAGATCATACTAGTGGGGACATGGTAGTCCATAGGTACATCCTTCAAGGTCCCTAGTCGTGGGTGTATCGAGACGGGGCATCGATATACCAGTGTAGACTAGCGTATACGCTTCTCGACCCATGAGATGGGCGATGGATGATCCCATATCCATTGGTGTTTGACATCAGAGATGGTATACGGGTGCTCAGTGGAGACTGGGTACACTGGACGGACTCGCCGAGAACTCCCAGATGGTATTATACCTCACGTCAGATGGCAGTTCTTAGGTGACACTTGTACAGGTTAGTCTGTAGACCCGAGATCGTCATAGAGTCTTGTGTGATTCCCACTGTGCTTTGATCTCCACCTTACCACGTCCATGAGGGCGTGCAAAATGGTGGTCTTTGGGTACAGTCCCGAGTCACATGGAGGCAATGAGCGATAGGAGGGGTTTCGTCTTTCCCGGTATTGGGGGTTGATGTTGCGCTGTGCTCGATTGGCCGTAACAGGGAAGTCCCTGGCCAGGGCTGATCAGAGATTTGCTGGTAAGTGTTACCAGTAGTTTCTCGACCCGTTATGAGCCTCACATCGGCACGACTTATCGGTTACTGGGGTCTGACGTTTACCACCCCTAGACTTGATATGCGACATATCAGACGAACAGACCGGACTGTACGGTAAGTGTTACTGGTTGGATTCACAGGAGTGTGAGCGGGCTAGCTCGTCGATCTTCTGATCGCTCAGTATCCGGGTGGCCGTTACGTTTAGCAGACCGCTTGCGGCTTGTGGGTGCTTGATATGATCATCATCTGCTACCGGCGTATTGACGAGTCTTTAGAGTCCTACACAGAGGTTTCCTGGCTCAAGCGAAACGAAATAGGGGCGCGTATGAGATATGTGCGGGACCGAGAATGATGCGTGTATGTGATACCGCATTTCATTCTCGCGATGAATGTTTCGATTGGTTGTATGTGATGTAACCTAGTTATCGAATCGAAGATCGATTCGATAAGTCGATACATTGGATACTAGTCGGTTATGTGCGACATGACCGGATCATTGAATCAAGTGTTGATTTAATGATTTAATGTATAATTATATATTTGATATATTACTTTGCATTAACTAGTATTGGTTCACTTTAAAAGGATTTTCTCACTTGTAGTTCACAAGTTGTATATGTGATATACTTTTGTGCACTAGATTGTCTCATGTTTGATTATGCATGTTATTTGGCTATGTGTTAAGACTTATACCATGGTTATAATAATGGTTAGGGTTTTGATTTATTCACTTATTTATTTATCCATTTCTTTTGACAAATAAATAAAAAGGAAAACAAAATGGTTTCATTCTATCATGAAGCTTGTTGAAGCTTCATGAAGGTTTGACCAATGTGACCATTTTGTCTTCATACTTAACCCTAACCATTCCAAATAACTATGGTCTAATCTCTACACATAACCATAGTTAGAAGATGATAAGTATTCTTTTTTATTTCTATTAAAATAATACTCATCATATTCTATCTTCTTCTTCTTCATCATCTTCAAGAAAGAAAACTAGCCACCATCAATGGCATCTTGAGCTGAAGTGTGAGAAATCCAATTCTAAAGTGAACCCACCTCCTATTTCTTCACTCTCTACCTTTTGCCAAGTAGTATAGGGTGTTTTCTTCACAAGTTTCACAACTTGGTGAAGTTGGAGCTTGATCTTGTGTAACCTCGACGTAGATCATCTTCGGCATCGTAGCCGACGACTAGTCCGCTCATTTTCTCCGATGACGCCGATGCAAGAGTCCGGGAATCAAGATGGACAGCGAGGGGACGACTACGTGGAGCTAAGGAAGTGGATAACCGGATCTACAAAGGTTGTAGCTTCTTATCTTTAGTTAAGTTGTTAACTAGTTTAATCTTTTCGCCTAAAATTCTAGTTAACGATCCGTATTAGAGTTTCTCGGCACCCACAAAATTTGAAATTGGCATGGTTGATGCCTTGTGAGACCTCTTCAGAGTGCCTAGGAACCCTACAGAAGCTTATCAGGAAAAGCTCGTGGGACTGCAGCCGTAGCGATCTCTCTTAAGGAAGGACGAATGATTGTCCTCCGCTTCAGCGTGACCGCCAGATTACTAGCAAGAACGGTATCCTTATAGTCGAGCAGCAGCCGCCTTTCCTCCCTAATGATATCACCCATTGCATGTTGATACCAAGCAACGTAAGCATTCGATACCCTTGGAGTATAACTCGGCTCACTGATAAGGAAGTGGGACCCCGTATTTAGACGCATGAAGTGATGCGTCACATTACGAATACCTTCTTCAGTAGTGATGGGGTCCACGATGAATGCCTCGAGAGGAATGCTTCGGTTATAACCCAATTGCTGAACGAAATGATGCAGGTTATACCTCATAAACAGCACCGAAGCATTCTGTCTAAATACTAGAAAACCCGACCTGATAGAATACAGGTGCATAACCTCTCGAGCCCTCAACACAGAAGCCCCGTCCTTTAAAACATCGTGTAATGGCTGAACCGCTGTTAAAGGTTCTTTGCCAATAGTCAGGACTTTGTCGACGAAGGTCATGCTATCCCCGACCATGCGTGGGCGAAGAAGCATTCGCCGAGCCTCCCGTTGTGTCGGGTCGGGTGAAGAAGCATCGACTAAGTGCATGACCCGAGGAAAATTGTATCCTTCATAAAATTTGGGTTGTTTATGCACACCAAAGACACCTAGTACATGCATCTCAATCCATGAGGTGAAGTAATGCAATGGGAGATTGACGGGCTTCAGACTCGGCTGAGTGGTGTCGGCTGCTAAGCTCAGCCCATGATATAAATGAGCTAACCCCGCGACCTCAACAGCCACGTGTGTCCCCACAGCGATATGATGAGCCGGATAAAAAATAGATGGTCTCATGTAGTGGGGGTGCATCGAAAGCGCAAACCAGCTCAACACAAGCCAATAAACCCTATAAAGAACATCTCTTCGTCAACGTCCGGGACGGCGATCACTGCGAAGGGGCTGACTGAAGTATTTGGAATAAAGAATTTCTTTAAATCCACCTCCGCATTCGGCAAGTTGTTTGAACCAAATCCGAACGGATCGTCGAGTTTGGTAAACTTTGCAGCTTGTTTAGACAGATCCTATGGACGAAGAAAGCAGGTGATGAAATCTGCGAAGCTAACTTCATGCCCACCAGACTCCAGGAATAAAATCTCATACATGTTCAACACCTTGATCAAACTCAGGAACTGATGTTGAACGGCATTCTCCGGAGTAAGTCCCATTACCACTGACTTGGTGGTGAAGATATACTCGTCGAGGGGAAGTAGCTCCTCATATGCTCCCCTCTGACAGGTATGTTAGTTATATATGCCCTAGAGGCCATTATTGTATCATACCGGTTTGTATATTACTTAATGGAAGCTTGGGATATACACGGATATAGTAACAGTCTTGCTTGAAATGGTAGTATGCTACCTGGTTTGTTTCTACCTCAATATGTGCATGTGTTTCTTTTAGCATATCGCTTATACATATTGGTGGAGCCCTTAGGATCTTTGCTTGATTACCAGCGTTGTGATGGCAGTCACATTAGTGGGGGCTGGGTAGTCTGTAAGCACATCCTTAAACAGGTCTCTAGTCGTAGGATTATCGAGACAAGGCATCGATACTCCAGAGTAGACTGGTGTATACGCTTCTCATCCCAGCAGGGGAGATGGTCTGTCCCACAGCTATTAGTACGTCGTACTGGAGATAGTATGCAGTTGCTTATTGGGTTATAAATACACTGGACAGGACTCGTTGAGGACTGCTGGTGGGTATTATACCTATTGTCGGGTAGCAGTTCTCAGGTGACATGAGTATAACTTAGTCCGTTGACTTGACACTGCTACTTCTCCTCGAGTGTGTTCCCACTGTTCTTTGATTACTACCCTACCACGGCTCAAAGGAGTCGTGCAAACAGGTAGTAGTTGGGTGCAGTCCCGAAGCACTTGGAGGAAGTGGCGATTAGATATGATTCGTCTTTCCTGGTATTGGGGGTTGATATCGCGCTGTGTTCGGAAGGCCATTACACAAAGTCCTTGTCCAAGGCAAGCGACATTTACTGGTAAGTACTCCAGTAGTTTCTCAGGGTGTTTTGGGCTACACTCCGACACGACTTATTGCACTATTAGGGTCTGAAGATTACCACCCACCTAGGCCCGATATACGATACTCTTAGACGAACATACCGGACTGTACGAAGATTGTCACAGATAGGCTCAGTAGGAGTTTGGATGGGTTTTCTCATCGGCCTTCTTATCAACATATACCTGGGGGCCGTTACGTGCAGCTACTACCGCTTGCGGCTTATGGTTAAACCTACTGCCAGCGTAGTGTCGAGTGTTTAGAGTCCCACACAGAGGGTTTCCTTGCATCAGGCAAACGATGTAGAGGTCATATTATTTTACGACAGGGTGCGATCACGTACGTATACTTCTGCACGGATGATGACTCGGACAGATAATACTAGTGGGCTTTGGTTTAAGCCGGATCCTAGTATTATAATGATGGATTATTTTCGTCTCTTTTGTATACGTATTTTTCGGAATATGTATACCGGTATGTATATACGGATGATGGGCATTTTTGTAATTTGTTAAAATATGCTTCTAGAAGAAGTAGCCTAATATTTTGTATTAAACAATTTAGATTAAATGTTTATTGCATTATTAGGTGGAGGAAATGAGGTAGATTTTTGCATATTTTTTAGCATGGCTCTTAGTGACACATGGGGTTTTTTCAAGCCATGGATCACTAAGTTGAATATGAACCATATTTGATTTTATAATATGAGTTATTCTACTGAGAAAGGGGTATGGTTCAGTTTGAGACATGAGAGCTCATTCTCTTTTCTATACAAAACCGTCACTGGCTTTTTCCTCAAGAGTTCTTCTACCTCTAGCCATTCATGTCTCATGAGTTGAGAAACCTATAGCTATGAGAGATAAATCATTTCATCTATATTCTCTACATCATCTACGTCATCTAGTGCAGCGAACTAGGTGCCCTAGTTACTTCAGTTTTGAGGTAGGAGCTCGATCTACAGACTCTTGGGTAGATCATCTTTGACATGAGAGGACCAACGAAGAGGCCCGATCTAAACGATCCATGGAGCCTATAACGAGGAGAAGGCCAGCGACAAGAAGACCCGAAGGATATGTAACATGGGGTATAAACTTCTTTCCGAGTAGTTAACCTCATACATGCTTCCTAGTTAGGGTTTAGTATCGATCCTGGAGTTCAAGTCGATGCTGCGACCTTTGTAAAAATCGTTTTTAAAATATTCCGCCTCCCCATGAACTCACGGGGTGCGCGACATCGACTTACAAGGTAAGCCGAAGATCTCCGCAAGCACCTCCAATGAAATCGAAACCTCCCGATCTGATAAGAGAAATGTGTGGGTCGGGACATTCCATTGTTCCAAAAAAGATTGATCCACCACACATGAGGAGCGTAGTAGTGAAAGAAGGACGCGTAGATCACGGGATACAACCCGGTCTTTAATAACAACGATTTCTGGGCCGGCAGTATATATCGGGCCCACTGTAGATAGCCAGCCGAATGATGGGGAGTCATTCCTATCATGTAAACTTTCCCCCAAGGACGCGGATCTCCTTGGCATATGCGTCGACCTAAAATTTCCAAGGCCATCGGCAGCTGTACTGGTATTGAGGCCATGGAAGGCTGAAGACGACCTTCCGAGGTCCAGTTGACCTTTTCTACTACATAGGTCATCGGCGGAGGATCGGCGTAATGGATCGCCAGGATTTGTTTCGAAGACGGTGCGCAAGTAAAACTACGCCAACCCCGAATAATTTGATTGTACCATGACCCCCATAAATGAAGAGACTTTTGCTCTGGGTCATGGTCCCGAATAAGTGCGAAGACCTCTCGATCCGTAGGTGCGTCGGCAAAAGCACTCTCCAAGCGAACGAAGGGAAAGGAGGAATCGAAAGCCATAGTACCTGCATAAAAAGGGAGGGGTTAAGTATCGACACGAAATTCAAGACTTTAATATTCTTTTACACCTAAAAATTGTACCGCACCGCAGTTCTAAGAGAAAGGGACAGGGGACCCCACAAAATCAAGGTAACACCCCATCAATGATGGGACTGTTTACCGCCGAAAATAGAGACGAACCGCGTAGGTCGTGTTGCCTGAATTTGGGGTCTGATTCTATTTGGTTTTATCCGTCCACCTCTCCGAAGATACCAAGTTGATTTAATGGCACCGTGTATCGAAGGTTTGGATGGATGCAGCCGTTGTAGCAGACTTCGTCAGATTCCCCCTTGTTTGCGAGGGGTTTTTTGATTGTGGGGACGCTCTTCCCTGCAGGCGCAAGCCCCTGCATTTAATTACGTTACCGCATCGCGGTAACTACTTTCTCCTGCTCCAGAAGTTCACTTCGTATCGTGTGTGTTTGTTTTATTTTTGGTTGTCCGTGGATTGTATACGGAGACTAATTTATGTTGTCGCCCGTAGGGCATGGATTAGTCCAAATCCGTATTTTCTTAGATTTGGGTTTAGTTTGATTTAAGGATCGTTAACCTCATTTGAGATTAAGATCAACTTAAATATTTGTTAAGGATACGTTAATCCGATATTAGACTTAGATCTACTTAACGGGGGTTCAGGATCATTTTTTATCCAACGAAAGAGCATTTAGACTCTGTCATTTTAGTTTAGGGACGTTACGTTCCATAGTTGGTTTAATGAAATCATAGTCCATAAAGTTTAGTGTAGGGACGTTGCGGTCCATAGTTGGTTTAAGGACATCATAGTCCATAGTGTTTAGTTTAGGAACGTTGCGGTCTATTATTAATTTAAGAACGTTGCAGTCAATTATTAGTTTAAGGACGTTGCGGTCCATTATTAGTTTAAGGACGTTGCGGTCCATAGTTGGTTGTTGGAACCCGTCACCTCTCTGAAGACGTTGAAGAATTACAACGACATATATTAGAGGTGTGGGGAGATGTACCATTAAACCAATATCAGTTGGGAGATCTGTAGTTGGCTTTGGGAATAAGACCAATTTAGAAAGAATGTGAGCACATAGGCTCGGTTGATCTGAATTAGGGACATTTGGTCAACTTGGACTCGGTCCATTTAGTATAAAGTGTTAAACACTTGTTTGGGCCCGGTCCCTTTTATGTGCAACAATGTTGAGCATTGATATGGGCTCTGAATCTCATCCGATTCCTTTGTTTTTTTTTTATGGAGTGTTAAACACTTTTTATGGTGCCGAGCTCTATTACAGAGAGCTTTATGTTAAACAGCGCCCACGTGAGGGCGCTTGGCGCTGGACGCCAACCACTGAGTGCAGAGCACTCTTTATCTTATTAGCGCCCATATGAGGGGCACGTGGGGCGCTCGGCACTGTGCGCCAACCACTGAGTGCAGAGCACTCTTCATTTTATTAGCGCCCACGTGAGGGGCATGTGGGGGCGCTTGGCACTGGGCGCCAACCACTGAGTGCAGAGCACTCTTCATTTTATTAGCAGCGCCCACGTGAGGGGCACGTGAGGCGCTCAGTGCTGTTTTCTTCTTTGTGCATTTTTCTAAAGAATTCAATTCTTTGTTCTTCCCAGGATCTTCAATCCCTAAGATCAAATTCATCTCTGCAAGAATTAAATTCTCATTTGTGGGAGACTTGTCTCATGGATCTCAGATCCTGGGAAAGAACTATGTTCTTCTTTTATAAGGGTTAACCCCTTGAGTATGCAGATGAGATACTATGATCTCTCTTTACCTTGAAGAAAGTTTCTTCTTCTTTCTTTTCTCTTAAAGCTCTTTTTGCTTGCTCTTCTTTTTGAACTTGAAGCTTATGGGGGTTCTTCTCTACAAGACTTGAAGTCTTGAGTCCTTTATATAGTAGAGGCAGATTTGTTGATTCAGTTAAGGAAATCTCTCATTGAGAGATTTCGAATTGATTTGGGGATTTTATCTATCATTGGATTTTTGATCTTAGGCCTTCTGTTTTATAGAAGATATTTTTCTTGTTCTCAACAAGATTGAGGAAATATTTTCCATACAGAGCTTATTCTGTATCTTGGCGATTTTTAATCACCATTGGATCTTTGATCCAACGGTGCTCTGTTTACAGAGATAAACCTTTCTTGTTCTAGTAAGATTCGAGGTATATTTCCTCAACAGAATTTAATTATGTAATTTGATGATTTATCATCTTCGTTGGATATTTGATACAAGGGTTGATAACTTTTTAGTTCTCGCGCCGGCGCTCTCGTGCTTTGCACGTGAGGCGCTCCTCAGTTCAAATTTTGAACAGAGCCTTGCTCTCTTATTGGGGAAAAACAAATGTCCCCCACCGTTGCGCTCATGTGGTTTACACGTGAGTGCAGCGGTGGCAGCTTTTCCACCGTTGGATCTTCTTGGATGTTGGATCGTCTTCCCATGCCTATAAGTATGGCCTTTGGCCCTTGAGATGATTGCTGTTCATCTTCTTCCTTTCTTGTTTTCTGAGAATTTAATTCTTCCTTCAGAGCTTAGATCTCTGCCAAAGGAAATTCCTTTCAGGGTTAGAACTCTGCCCAAATTTGGTAAGGATCGAACCCATTAACAGAGCTTTGCTCTTTTCAGAACCTAGATTTTAAACTGGATTTTTGGGGTTACTTAACCCATTAATTAAAACATTGTTCATCTCTATGAAGAACTCTTAGAGTTCTTTTTGTAGATTTTAAAGATCTTGGAGTTTTTACTCTGCAAAAGGCTTTTCTTTTTTAGAGTTCTGATGGATTACTCCATCGTTTTCACAGAACATGGCTCTTAGAAATTTTGGGGAATTTTTATTCCCCTCATAATTAAAGTTGACAGAGATAATTTATGTTTGCAGAGCACTGCTCTCGAGGGAGTTTAACTCCTTAGCCCAATGAGTTTCTCGTTAAATGAGAATCTTTTTAGAATTTCCTCCTTAATGACTGACTGTCTTATCAATGATGAGCAGTCACTTTGATTTTGTGGGTCCCCCTAGGTTCCTTTTTCCTGCATTGTAGTGTGGTACAAATTTAAAGTCCCAAATGTCAGAATTTGTAGTATTGACATCTAACCCTCGTTTATTTTTGCGCAGGTACTATGTGTTTTGACTCTTCTTTCCCCTTTGTTCTGGCAGAGAGTGCCTATGCCGACGCACCCGTGGATCGGGAAGTTTTTGCACTGATTAAAAATCACGACCCAGAGCAGAAGTCTCTTCACTTATGGGGGTTGTGGTACAACCAAATTATTCGGGATCGACGCAGTTTCTCTTGTGCGGCGCCTTCAGATCCAATTTCCGCCATTCATTATGCCGACTCGCCCCATGTGAATTGCGCTATGGAGGAGATTAACTGGACTATGGAGGGACGCCTCCAACCCTCTATTGGCTCGATACCTGTACAGCCGCCGATTGCTTTAGATATTCTGGGGCGGCGCATATGTCAAGGCGAGTCGCGTCCTTGGGTATAGGTATACATGATAGGCTTGACTCCTCGCTATTCAGCCGGATATTTATAGTGGGCTCGATATATCTTGTCGGCCAAAAAGTCGCTGCTGCTGAAGCTCAGGTTGTACCTTGCTATCTACGCATTTCTCTTCCAGTATCCCGGGCTCACGTATGGTGGGTCAAGGCTTTCTTGGAACAGTGGAATATCCCGACTCACACCTTTCTTTTATCGGACCGGGAGGTTTCGATTTCCTTGGATGAATTTGTAGAAATTTCGGGCCTTCCCGTTAGAGGGGAACATTACAAAGAAATACTTCCCCCTAACGAGTACATCTATGCCGCCAAATCAGTGGTGATGGGTCTCACTCTGGAGAATGCTATTCAACATCGGTTCTCGAGTCTAATCTAGGTGTTGAACATTTACGAGAGTCTATTTCTCGAGTCCGGAGGGCACGGAGTCAGCTTCACGGATTTCATCGTCCGTTTTCTTCGCCCAGGGGTCGTGTCAAAACAAGCCATGAAATTCGCCAAGCTTGACGATCCTTTTGGTTTTGGCTTGGACAACCAGCCGATAGCGGAAGCGGATCAAAGGAATTTCTTCACACCAGACACCCCGGTCGTCCCCTTTGCAGAGCTCGAAGCTTCAGACGTCGACGAAGAGACGTTCTTTTTGGGGTTCCTCGGCCTTTGGTTAAGATAGTTTGTTCTCCCAATGCACCATCGCTATATGAGGCCATCCGTCTTCTATCCGGCTCACCAAATGGTTGCCGGGACGCGAGTGGCCGTCGGGATCGCTGGGGTGGCTCACCTGTATCATGGCCTAAGCTTAGTGGCGACACCACTCAGCCGGGGGTACAGCCCGTACATCTCCCGCTGCACTATTTCACGTCGTGGATCGAGCTGCATGTGCTTGGCGCTTTTGGAGTCCACAAATGGCCCCGTTTCTATGACAATTATAATTTCCCCCGGGTTATGTTTCTAGTTGACGCTTCTGCTTTAGATCCGTCACACCGAGAGGCTCGGCGTCTGGTCCTTCGCCCGCGTATGGTCGGGGATAGCATGACTTACGTCGATAGGGTCTTAACTATCGGCAAGGAATCCACTTAGACAGTGTAGCTGCTGTGCGATACCTTCAAAGACGGGGCTCCTACATTGAAGGCTCGGGAGATTCTGCATTTGTATTCAATCAGGCCAGGCATTCTAGTATTCAGGAAGGGTGCCTCGGCATTGTTCATGAGGTATAACCCGCACTGTTTTGCTTAACAGTCGGGTTACGATCAGGGTGTCCCGCTTAAGGCCTTTTTAGCTGAGCTGGTTGCTACAGAAGAGGGTATCCGTAGCGCACTGCACCACTTCATGCGGCTAAATACCGGGTCCAACTTTGCCATCAGTAAGCCGAGCTACATTCTGAAATCCTTGAACGCATACGTGGCGTGGTACCAGTATGCGACGAGTGCTGTTATTAGGGAAGAAAGGCGGTTACTGCTAGATCGCAAGGGTGCAGCCCCTGCTGGTAATCCAGTTGTCCCCTTAAAGCGACGGACCATTGTTCGTCCTACCTTAAGAGAAGCTACTGCGGTTGTTGTCCCGCGCGACTTTCCTGAGGATCCTCTACCTTATGTTCCTATAGAAACGGCAGCAGCAACGTCCCCGGAGTCTGGCGTTGGTGTAGAAATTGGGACCCGCCGCCCAAAAATGCCCGTTAAGCGCAAGCTTCTATCATCGGCTGCTGGCACTCGCTCGCAAAAGAAGAAGAAGTCGTTGTTTTCTGCCGACGTCATATTTGGCCAGGAACCACATGCTCCTTACAGTGAGGGTTTGTGCGAGTATGGGACCAATGAGGGTTTATTCATCGCGCTTGCAGATGATACTGATCTCCAGGCTGCCCTTGTGGCTTCTGAGCGACTGGCTCGCGATGAAGCGGCATTGATCACCGCAAAGTCAGGTATACTTCAATTACATTCTTCTGCGGCTATCTTCTTTTATTATGCTTCTACTGACGCTTTCTTCTTCAACGGGTATTTCTGCCGAGGAGGCTCTCGCGGCTTCTTTCAAGACATTCGAAGAGGAAGAGAGGCTCCGCGCTTCTTTGGACCTTGGTAAAATTTCGTTCATTATGCCTTTATTCTTTATATTTGTGCTCTGATGCTTTCTTTCACCTTACTGCAGGGATTACTTCAACTCAAGTTATTCCAGGTGTAGCGCCGATCCCGAGTGGTGATGCAGCAGCATTGTTAGAGCCGGACACCACGGCCACAGCTATCCCCAATCCACCGTAGGGGGGCTTGCTAAAGCAGCCCATGATGGACGCCGTAACGGCGCCGAAGGCAGAGCTCGGTTCAGACGACGATGTCCCCTTGTCGGAAGTCCTGAGTAGGTCAGTTCTCATGGCCCTTACCGAAAGGAAGCGCAGGAGGCGTGCAGCGAAGGAACGTGATGCCGCCTTGGCTATAGGTGCAGGCTCAAGCACCACTCCACCTGTCGCTATTCCTTCAGAGGGTGCTCTAGCTGCCATGTCTATCACCCATAGACTGGTTGTGCGCGCGGCTCGGGAGGAAACAGAGAATCCATCGCAAGGTAATGTAATGCCCGGTCTTTTTTATTAGAACTCGATCCGCAAATTCTGATATACCATATCCTGCAGGGACATGTCCTGATGATAGGATGGCGGGCGAGACGATGGAGACCACAGATCTCGAAGTGCCTACTCACTCTCGGGAGTCTGGGACTGCCCAAATCGCCGCTCTTTCCTCTTGTGGCTCCTTGGTTTCGGCGGGCGTCGCAAGCGTCACGACGGCCCTTGTCGAATCAGGGGATAAAGCCACGGGCGCAGAAACTATTCCACTGAAGGAAAGCGAAGAAGCCACTACGCTTGGTGATGCTTCCGTCGCGGTTTTGGTTGATGACCCATCAGGTAAGTCTTTGGTCATTGTTCTCTTTTTATTTCTCAATCCCGTTCAGCCCCCTCTGATGATATTTTGTTTGTTTTGAGTGCAGGTGCAGTGAATGCTGAGATTGTGCCATCTGAAGCACCTCCGGTCGCCGTCATGACGGCTGTTGTTCCCTCGCCTTCTGCTATGTCCTCTGAAATGCTGGAATGTATAGGTTTATGATTTATCGGTTTCACTGTGGGTAATATCCTCCTTGTACTGACAGTGTATTGTCACAACTTTGCAGGAGTCCTTTTTGACCATCTATATCAGGTGCTGAACCAGCATTTCTCCTTCCAGTCGGAGATCGTCCTACCTACTGGTGTCGGTGAGTATAGTCTTTAGCCAGCGCTCTTCCTTTTCTTTTACGCGTAAACGTATTGTTTTTAAGTTTTCTTCATGTTGATCATAGTGTCATGGGTCGAAGGAGGAGGCGAAAGAATATCCGTGGCTCTGACACTTCCCCTCCTGCCGCCTGTCACAGTTGGTATAATAGACATTATCGACCATGTGATTTCTTTATTTCGTGAGTCAGCATTTAACCGTAGTTAATTTTGCAGCAATCGCACCGGCTCTAGCTCCGTTTGAGTCTCGCATTCCCATGCCCGCAGGGCCTTTTGGTAAACGCACATCTTCGCGGGGTGCTGCAAACAGCCGACGAATGTTGAGCGAATTCGTCGAGGATATTGATGTCGAGGCTCTCACATCCGCTGCAGATTTTGCTATTGAGGTCAATCCAATGCTGGCGATGCTCATGAACTTCCATGATGAAGATATCGTCGGGTCTTGGGTTAATTACCACAGACAGATCGAGGCTTGCCTGCACAAAATTGAGCTCAAGCATCTCGCTTCTGAGGTTCTGGCTTTGAACTCCCAACGGGTTGCATGGGTTGAGCAGAGTGTTCCTTTCTTTTACCATTTTGAACAAGACGCGACCCTGAGACGGAAGGAGCATGAGACGACTTCCAGCGAGTCTGTCTAATTGCGTGCCCAGGTCGAAGAGAATGCTGCGCGGCTGAAAGCTATTTTTGAAGACCTCTAACGATATATTTCTGACGGGCTGGTGCTGAGGCAGAAGCTTGACTTCACTGAGCGGGTTACGTAGAGTTGCGAAGCTGTTCAGCAGGAAATCGATGAGAAGCTTTCATCCTGTTTGCAGCAACAGGCTCGAATTGAAACGGAGTTGGCCGCGGTGACTGACCATGAAAAGGAGTTGAGAGGAGTGCACGAGCGGCTTGCTGACTTACTGAAGATGCCTCCTTCTCAGTAGCCTTCTTTGTATCGACTGAAAATTTGTAATCTATGAATAACATGCATTCATTTTTTTATTCTTTTATATGATGTATCTTGTACTCAATTGAATTCATGAATAAAAGACACACATTTTTTTTATCTCATACTATCGCTTTATTTTCTTTGCTGTGTCATTAGCATGTTACTTTAGTAAGTATGGCCCGTAGATGGTATATAATAGTCCATCTTGATTTCTTTGTAGGGTAGCGATGGCCTAGGAAACAGGTTCAGGTTTGCTGCCTAAGACTTTTCAACATTCTGAACCGTGAGGGTCTCATAAAGAATTTTCTCCCTACGAGTCGAGAGGATCTCGTAGGTGTAATTTCTCCTCAGGGGACATGAGGACTCCTAAGTGTGTTTTCTATTGAGAGTCGTAAGGATCTCACAAGAGAATTTTCTAGGTTGCCATGTTTCTGAGTCGAAGCATTGCTCCAACGGGGAGGTCATTGGTTGAATTGTATCCGATTCGTAGCAATGCTCCGACGGGGAGGTCATTGGTTGACTTGTTTCCGAGTTGAGGCATTGCTCCGACGGGGAGGTCATTGGTTGACTTGTTTCCGAGTCGATGCATTGCTCCGACGGGGAGGCCATTGGTTGACTTGTTTCCGAGTCGATGCAGTGCTCCGACGGGGAGGCCATTGGTTGACTTGTTTCCGAGTCGAAGCATTGCTCCGACGGCGAGGTCATTGCTTGACTTGTTTCCGAGTCGAAGAATTGCTCCGATGGGGAGGTCATTGGTTGACTTGTTTCCGAGTCGAAGCATTGCTCCAACATGGAGGTCATTGGTTAAATTGTTTCCGAGTCGAAGCATTGCTCTGACGGGGAGGTCATTGGTTGACTTGTTTCCGATTCGAAGCATTGCCCAGGCGGGGAGGTCATTGGATGACTCTAGGTTGTCTGTGAACCATGGAGTTTTAGAACTAGGGACTTTGCCATGGCTCCGATTGGTGGTGTCGCGTCTGTATCCTACTGGAATGAGGAGGAATGCCGTTGCTGATCTCTAGGCTGTAGATGTTGCCGTTGAGATCTGGAACTAAGGACATTTCCATGGCTCCGTTTTGTTGTGATCCCGAGGTCAGTTGTTGACGTTACGTCTGCATTCGATTGGGGTGAGAAGAAACATCATGGTGATCTTTAGGCTGTAGATGTTGCCGTTGAGATCTGGCTTCTCTTTGACAGGGTCTGGTGGGGAAATGCGGTTCCCTTTTCTTTTATGCCAATGGATTGTATACAGGGGTCAGTATGAACTCACCTGTAGGGCACAAGTTTCATTCTTTCATTTTTTTTATTTCCTTCCGCGATGCTCTATCATTTCAGCTTTTTATATCGCGAAAGTCGCGATTTTCTAATCATTTCGGCTATTTTTCACGGTGCCCAATCATTTCGGCTTATTTTCTTTTTACTCGCTGCTTTTTATTGCGAGTTGCCCAATCATTTCGGCTATTTTTATATGTATTTTCGGCTCGCTGATTTTTTTTGCGAGTATAGACTTAAGATCCGATACCAATCTTAGCATCAGCATCGTTGCGACTGAAATATTGTCAGGAGCGAATCATCACTTGCCGTGAAAGGACTTGAAATTTGTTACCGATTTAGGCATCAGTATCGCTACTACTGGAACGTTGCCAGGAGTGAATCATCATTTGCCTTCGCTGCTATCAACCAAAGGTGGCTTAGTAGACAGGGTTAGGAACCTGACGACTGAAGCTTTTGACTTCGTGAGCCGTAAGGATCTCATGAAGGTATTTCTCCCTACGAGTCGTGAGGATCTCGTAGGTGTAATTTCTCCGTAGGGGTCATGAGGACTCCTAAGTGCGTTTTTTCTTAAGAGTCGTAAGGGTCTCACAAGAGCGTTTTCTCCATGAAAGTCGAGAGGACCTACAGGTTATGCTCACCAAATAGGGGAATTTCATACCATTGGTGGAACTGGGCGAGGGAACGCTTATTTATGCCCGTGGATTGTATACAAGGGTCGGTATTGAACCTCTTGTAGGGCAAACTGGGGGATGTGATGGCTTAAGAACATGTTCAGGTCTCTGTATCTTAAGACTTTTGAATCCTGTAAGCCGTGAGGGTCTCATAGGGGGGAAATTTCTCCTTACATGTCGTGAGGATCTCGTAAGTGTAATTTCTCCTTAGGGATCGTGAGGATTCCTAAGTGTTTTGCTCCCTTGTAAGTCGTAAGGATCTCACACGGGTATTTTCTCCTTACAAGGTTGAGAGGACCCTGCAAGTGCACAGGAATTTTTTTTTACGAGTATGCGCCTTTTCGGGTTTTCACAAACTTGCTGGTAGCCCTGCTGTTTTTACTCACGGAGCCCTTTTGGGTTTTCGTCCGTGCCCATTTCTCTTATAGACGTACCATTTTTTTGCTGCCGTGTTAGCCTAAGGATGATGTGGTTCATAGTAGTTTAAAGTCGTTACGGTCCGTAGCTAGTTTAGGGACATTCCGGTCGGTTGTTAGTTTAGGGACATTTCGGTCTGTTGTTAGTTTACGGATGTTTCGGTCCGTTGTTAGTTTTCTGTGGCGGAGTCTTGCCGAATACTACTTACAGAGCTTGGTACTCAGGAAGACAGTGAGCGGACATGAGCGTCGTCATCCATCATTAATCTAAGCCGTGACTTGTCAAGCGTAGTATTTGTTGAGGAATCGGCCATTTATTGGCCGGAAAGGTCTTTCGCCATGCATATCAATGCACAGGTAGGCCCCGCCTTGATAGACCTTGTTTATGATGTACGGGCTCTCATACTTTGGCTCAAATTTCCCCCGTTTGGCACGATTGGGGATCATAGGTCTTTTGACAACTAGCACGTGTTCGCCTCGGAAGAATGTTCTCGACCTAGTTAATCTTTCATATGAGCGTGTCATCTTTGCTTTGTAAGCCTCTAAGTTTTGCTGCGCCATGAGACGAGTTTCCTCGAGGGCGTCGAGCTCCTCAAGCCGAAGACGAGCATTATCTTCATCTGTTAATTCGTAATGAACCGCCACTCGTAGAGAGGGTAGTTCTATTTCTAAGGGGGTACCGCTTTCGCGCCGAATACCAATGCATACGGCGTTGTATTCGTAGCCGTTTTGAACGTAGTCCGATACGCCCAGAGAGCTTCATGCAGTCTTTCGTGCCAGTCTTTTTTATTTTTAGACACCGTCTTCTTTATGATCTTTGTCAAGGTTTTATTGAAAGTCTCAGCTAAACCGTTAGCTCGGGGGTTATAGACCGAAGAGCATCTCCAGTCTATATTATGTTGCAGTGTAAAGCGGCTGATTCTGTGACTTTTGTAGGCCGGCCCGTTATCGGAGATAATCTGTCGTGGAGTGCCGAACCGATAGATGACGTGTGTCTTGAAGAAGTGGAGGATTTTCTCCGTCTTCGCTACTCTTACTGGTATGGTTTCTGCCCACTAAGAGAAGTAATCAGTTGTCGCCAATATGAACCGATGTCCTTTGGATGACGCTGATTCGATGGGCCCAATTATGTCGGTGTTCTCTGCCGAAAAGACACGACCGGCACGTTGGGACGTCCGGCCTGAATTTTGGGGGCAGATGCTATTTGGTTTTATCCGTCCACCTCTCCAAAGATGCCAAATTGATTTATGGCTCCGTGTATCGGAGGTTTAGACAGATGCGGCCGTTGTAGCAGATTTCGTCAGATTTCCCCTCATTTGAGGGGTTTTTGATTGTGGGAACGCTCTTCCGTGTAGGCGCAAGCCCCTGCAGTCAATTACGCTACCGCATCGCGGTAACAACTTTCTCCTTCTCCAGATAGTCACTTCATGTCGTGTGTGTTTATTTTATTTTTTGTTGCCCATGGATTGTATACAAAGACTAATTTATGTTGTCGCCCGTAGGGCATAAATTGGTCCAAATCCGTATTTTCTTAGATTTGGGTTTAGGTTGAGTTTAAGGATCGTTAATCTCATTTGAGACTAAGATCAACTTAAACGTTTGTTAAGGATATATTAGTCTAATTTTAGATTAAGATCTACTCAACAGGATCATTTAGATCCAACAAAAAAGCATTTGGGCTCTATCGTTTTAGTTTAGGGATATTGCGGTCCATAGTTAGTTTAAGAACATTACGGACCATTGTTAGTTTTAGGACATTGTGGTCCATAGGGTTTAAGGACATCATAGTCCGTGACAGTTTAAAGACGTCATAGTCTGTAAAGTTTAAAGATATCATAGTCTATGAGTTTAAGGACCTCACAGTCCATAAAATTTAAGGACATCATAGTCCATGTGGTTTTGATTCAACCGTTTGGGGATGCACTAAAAATTATTGGTTATTAGGACCTTCCATCTCTCTGAAGACGTTGAAGAATTACAACGACATATATCAGAGGTATGAAGAGATGTACCCTTGAACCAATGTTGGTTGGGAGATCTGTAGTCAAGTTTGGGACTAAGATCAGTTAAAAAGATTTATGAGTATATGGGCTCAATTAATCTAAATTAGGGATCTGTAGCCAACTTGGGCTTGGCCCACTCAGTCAAAATGTTGTACATTTAATTAGGCTCAGTCTTTTTTCAATGTTGAGCATTGGTTTGGGTTTTGACAATCTTTTGTCTTTTATTGAGTGTTGAGCCCTCATTATGGCTCTAGGGCTTTATTGAAAGAACAGTTTATGTCCCCTCAGCACGCATATGAGGAGCACGTGGCGTGCTTGGCGCTGAGCGCCAGACCTAGAGGGCTAAGGCACTTCCTGTGAGATAGCGCACATGTGAGGAGCACGTGGTGCGCTTGGCGCTGAGCGCCAGTCAATGAGTGTGGAGCACTCTTTATAAAATAGCACCCACGTGAGGAGCACGTGGTGCGCTTGGCGCTGAGTGCCAACCATGAAGAACTGAGCGCTTCTTTTAAAATAGCGCTTAGAGCGCTAGGCGCTGAGCGCCAGGCTTGGAGCGCTAAGGAGCTTTTTTAAATTGGAGCGCTAAGGCTCTGCGGCACTGTGCGTCAGACTTAGAGCGCTGAGGCACTTCTTTATATTGGAACGCTAAGAGCGTTGCGGCGCTGTGCGCCAGTCTTAGAGCACTAAGGCACTTCTTTTCAATTAGAGCGCTAAGGCTCTTTTTAGGCAGCTTTGATCAGTTCCGCGATTTAACAATTAAACTTTTGTTTATAAGAGACTTTGTCTCATGACTTTAAGAACAAGGTTCTTATTTTTATAGGAGATGTTACAATCTCTTATTATTATTTTTTTTATGAAAGACTTTGTCTTTTTGGATCTGTGATCTGAAGAGAATTAAGTTCTTCTCCCCCCTTTTTATGATGAGATGCTATGATCTCTTTTTATGAAAGACATCTGTCTTATAGATCTATATTCTAGAAAAAGAACTAGATTCTTCTTCCTCTTTTGATGAGATGCTTTGATTTCTTTATTTTATTTACCTTGAAGAAATTCTTCTTCCGATAGCTTGCTCTTCTCTTCGAAATTTCTCAAAGTTTTTTTTTTGGGGGGGTCCTCCTTCTAGACTTGAAGTCTTGGATCCTTTATATAAGGGAGGCTCATTTGTTGAATCGGTTAGGGAAATCTCTCATTGAGAGATCTCTGATTGATTTGGGGAATGTTTCCCACCGTTAGATTTTTGATCCAAGGGTTCTGTTTTACAGATGACAATCTTCTTATTTTTAACAAGATTGGAGAAATTTTGATTTTATACCGTTTTTCATGGGTGCACTCACAAAACCCTGAGACGATTTTACAAGTATAAAGTTTTTCATTTTGAGCCAAAAAAATTTCAACAGAAACTCAGTTTTTGTGATTATCCGGTTTTGTGATTTTTTTTTCGGTTCCGAACTTCGTTACACTTTACTACCAAGCTAGTTTAAGTTTAGTTAGGCTCTGATACCACTGTAAGTCCACGTTGCGACCCCCGGTTCTTACGGGGAGGCGGAAACGGTATAAAATCAAAATTTTAACGCAAGGGGCAACATGGACTAAACTATGGTCGGGATCGTTACCTAAACTAAAACTAGCAAACTTAGCTAAAGAGAGTTAGCTACTCGAATGGAGATGGTTATACCTAGACTTGAACTCCTTCGTCTTCAAACTTTGTAGAGGTTGATGGTTCTCCTTTGTCGCCTTCTTCCGTCGAAGATGGATCCACCTCGAAGGCTCAACCTTTGGGCTCTTTCTCGTACTTGGAGTGAACTAGAATCGCCGGCTTGCTAAACCCTTGATCCTAGAGTGAGTAGAGAGTGTCTAAGGGTTGCTTTTGTTTTTCAAGAGAAGGATTCTCAACACATGAGAAGGTTTCTCTTGGCTAGAGGAAGAAGAAGATGAAGTGAAGAGAGAGAGTGAATATGATAGAATGAGCTCTCATTTCCTTTCTTGCAACCATAATGCAAAAAGAAAATGAATTATCAAATAATAATAATCAAAATGAAAAGGTTGATGGAAAGTTTTAGAATGACTAATATCATTACAAGCATTAAATGAAAATGCAAGAATCAAGAGCATCTTTCTCTTGTAATGATAATGGTCAAATGTTCAACCATGGTCAACAAGTCAACCATGGTCAACAAGTCAACAAAAACTAACCATGACACAATTTCATTTTATTATATATTATTAAATGATATAATACAAATCCATTAGGGTTTGGAAAAATACAACTATCAACTGTGCATACGCACCCGTTCCGAAACCCTAATGAAAAATCATCTTCCTCCTCCTCAAAAAGAACTGTGCATACACACCTGCATTCTTGTTCCGAGGAACATGAATACTGAGAGATAAAAGCAACCCCAAATACTATACCAGTATCCGGCTCAAACCAGAGCCCGCTGGTAAAATCCGTCCGGACTCCAAACGTGCACAAGTGCGCGGATGAGAACGAACCCTGTCGCAAAACCATGCAACCTCTACTCTGTTTTGCCCAGAGGCGAATACCCTCTGTGTGGGACTCTAAAGACTCGACATTACGCTGGCAGTGGGTTTAACCACAGACCGCAAGCGGCACTAGCTGTGCGTAACGGTCCCCAGGTAGATGTCGACAAGAAGGCTGACGAGGTGAAACCCCATCTGTACTCCTACTGAGTCTGAATGTGACAGTCTCCGTACAGTCCGGTCTGTTCGTCTGATACATCGCATGGCGGGCCTAGGGGGCGGTAAACGTCAGTCCCCCAATAGCGGTACAAGTCGTGTCGGAGTGAAGCCCAAAACACCCTGAGATGACACTGGAAACCTACCAGTATATCTCGATTGCCCTGGCCAGGGACTACTCGTGTAATGGCTCTCCTAGACACAGCGCGATGTCAACCCCCAATACCGGGAGAGACGAATCCTGTCTAACCGTCACTGCCTCCAAGTGCTTCGGGACTGCACCCAACCACCACCTGTTTGCACGACTCCTTTGAGCCGTGGTAGGGTAGTGATCAAAGTGCAGTGGGAACACACTTGAGGCGAAGTGCCAGTGTCAAGTCAGCGGACTAAGCTGTACTCATGTCACCTGGGAACTGATAACTGACGATAGGTATAATACCAACTAGTCAGTTCCCGACGAGTCCTGTCCAGTGTACTCGTAACCCAACGAGCACCCGTATACTATCTCCAGTACTACGTACTGATGGCTGTGGGACAGACCATCTCCCACACTGGGATGAGAAGCGCATACGCTAGTCTACTCCGGAGTATCGATGCCCTGTCTCGATAGTCCTGCGACTAGGGACCTGTATAAGGATGTGCTTATAGATTACCCAGCCCCCACTAGTGTGACTGCCATCACAACGCTGGTAATCAAGCAAAGATCCTAAGGGCTCTACTAATGCGTATAAGTGATATACTGAAATAAACACAAGTACACATTGAAGTAGAAACAAACCAAGTAGCATACTACTATTTTGAGCAAGATTGTATATACAAGGTGAATATCCCAAGCATCCATTAAGTAATATACAAACTAGTATGATACAGTAATGGCCTCTAGGGCATATACACTAACATTTACATTTGTGTGTAGTTATTGCACTTGATATACGTTTTACACACCGTTGTGTTGATTTATGATTTGTGCATATTTGTTGCACTTGATATTGGTTTTGTGCCTTGGCTGCACGTGTTTATGATTTCGTGGATTTCAGACGGTTGATTTGATTTTGTGCATGTGGTACGCACTCGATTTGATTTTTGCACTCGGTATAGCTTACATATGCTTGCAGTGCATTGATACGTGTTTTGTGCACGCAGTTGTACACGTTTATGATTTTTATACACCTTGGCACACTCAGTGTAGTTTTCATACGCATTTGAGTTAGTGATGAGTTTCCGTGCATTTGTTGCACTAGATTGGTATTTCGTGCACTGGTTGCACCCGATTTGTATTTTGTGCATTTGTTGAACCAGATTCGTATTTCATGCATTTGTTGCACTAGATTTGCATTTCATGCGTTTGCTACACCAGGTGGGTATTTCGTGCATTGGTTGCACTAGATTTATACTCCGTACATTGGTCGCATCCGATTTATGTTTTTGAGCATTCGTTTTACCAGATTTGTGTTTTCGTGTGTGTGTATATTTGATGTTCGTTTTCGTGCCTGCTACTGCACTAGATGTTTTAAACGAACCTGACGCACTTGGGTTGGATTTTGTGCATATTAGGCGTTTGGTATTGGATTCCGTGCGCATCGGATACGCTTGATTGAGATTTTATTCGTGCATGTTGGATGCACTTGACTTAGATTTTATTCGTGCATATCGGATGCACTTGATTTGGATTTTCGCGCACGTTGTGCGTATGATATGAGATATGATTTTGTGCACACCTGATGCACTCGATTTGGGATTTTCGTTCGTGCATATTAGTTGCAATGGATCGAGATTTTCATGCACTATAGATGCACTAGTTGTTGTTGTTGTGCACACCAGTTGAATTGGACAGATGCTTTCATGCACACCCATTGCACTTAGTTTTACATTTGTGCATATTGTGGCGCTTGTATTTGGATTTGATTTCCGTGCACACTAGACGCACGTGATTGTTGGATACGCCTTTTGAGGCTGATTTCGCTTTTGAGCGCTCTGTTTTCAAGATGGGCATTATATTATGTAGTAGTCAAATGGGACTGATCAGAGAACAGTACTTGAGTACTTTGCATGCATAAAAAGTTTACAAGAGGTTTTCAAAAAAGGAGCTATAGTCTCGCTATTTCTTACGTGTCCGCGGGTGACACGAACATTTACAAAGGAAAACCTTTTGGGATATTTTAAAAAGAAGGGCGGAATGTATATTTTGGCAAAACATATATGAACATACATTTATTACTTCATAAATGAGCGGCCGTCACTTGTGCCGTGAGTTACGCATCACACGGCGATTCAGGAAAGATTTTGCATATGTTTTATTCTGTGTTAAGAGCTTTTTCAAGGATGCATACTATATATGTATTATAGTATTTGATAAGTGTATATTGGATTTTGGTAGTGGATTTCGAGATCTGTATCTCCTTTGTGACTCCGATGATATGTGTGCAAGTCCGATGATTTGCGTGACGCTTGACGGAGTTCGGTTTTGAATTTTCATACTCATTTTCTGGCACACAGGATGCGCTGTGGTATTTCTGTATCTTCCGTGATTTCAGAATCCCGCTGATTTGAGCTGATTATTGAAATCTTTTAGCATTTGGGGGTTTAAATTTAAATTCGTGGACCGAATTTCTTTAAGGGGGAAGATTGTAATGTTTCAAAAATCGTTTAGGCGAATTTTTCCATTAATCGGTAAATAATTTGGGTTTTCCGTAAAAACCAAGTTGTGATCATTTTTTTCAAGTATAGACTTACTGCACCTAGTTTAACTAAGAAATTGCTGGTTTGCGGTATTTAGTGGTCACTTGAAAATTTTAGTTCACTTAAATATTTTTCTTAATTAAAATATTATTATAAGCTTTTAATTATGCACTTAATTAGTGGTAATTACAATTTGTATTGGGTTAATTATGCTAATGTGTATCCATGATAACCTAATCATAAGATTAAGAACGATGTCTTGTTTCTAAAATATCTTGGAAATATCTAGATATTTTGAAGGATTAATGTAAATTTTAAATAAGGAATTAATATGTGGGATAAAGTAAAGTGTATTAATTAAGCCTTAATGTGTTTTAACCTAGATTTTTCCACAACATTCCACACTCTTCCTTAGGTTTGGCCGACCCCCCTTGGCTGCCCATTCTTTTTCTTTACCCCATTTCCACTTCTTCAAACTTCAAAAATTCATCAAAAATCATCAAATAATCCCACAAAATCCAAATTAAATCCCTACACATTATTCTTTAGCCTAAATATAGCTTGGATCAAGATGAAAGTTAGTGTTTTGGAGGATATTTTGGAAGTCAATTTGCAAGTTTGATAGCTAGTTTGTGAGGTATAAATCCTAACCCTATGTTTTAGTTGTTGTTTAAATACTTTAATTTAGATTATGGGGTGTTTAAATATGGTGTTAATTAGCAAGTTTTAAAATTCAAGAGAGGGTTGTGATTAATTAGTTATGGTTTATGTGTAGGTTAACATGTTTATACATGGAAAATCTAACCTAGTTGTGAAATTGTAACTTGTTATTTTCTAATTGTCCAAACTAAGCTTGATTTGGAAACCAACTTTTACTAAATCTAATATGGATGAGATTAAAAAGTTAGTAAGGGTTTGTGTGGCATGATTAAGCTATTATGTGATGATTGTGGCCACTAGATTTGTTCAAACATCTAGATTTGTGCTAAAATGTTTAAAAGATGCTTACTAGGTTTTCGGTAAAATTTGACGTGAGTTTTAAATTGACGTGGTGATGATATATATATTATTTCTACGATATATATTGTGTTGTGAATGTGCGATTGGTACGATTGGCAGTTTTCATGAATAGCGACCCTAGTTAGGGTTTTGGCTATATTTTCCGGTTTTAGGATTTCTTGGTTTTGAGATTTGATATTGTATTTGGTCATTGGATGTCTGTACGTCAACGACAAGGTTGGTTTGATTGTTTTGCATATGTAGGCTATAGGTTCTAACCTATGAGTGCACCGCGTGCCGTATTGGATTTCAGAACTTGATTTTAATGGTATTGCGATACGTGTTGATATTGTAAGTACCTTCGCGTGAATTCTGAGACGACGAAACACATCGACTATGGCTAAGCGAGGAGTTTAGTAGGTTAGTAGATTTATATCTACGGGGGAATTCAGGTGGATGGCGTATAGCACCCCCGCAAATATTGATATGGAAGATCGTTTGATTATTATATCCTGATAAATGATATGCGACGGATGTGATTAAAGGATTTAATAATGATAATATTGTAAATGTTGACACTAATGAACATAATGACATACGAGAATATAAAATGAGAAGTGAATCATGACAGGTATGAATTGAAAGAGAACGGGTATACGATATGATATGATGACTTAGTGTGATATGTCGTTATATGGATACGAGTCGATATGAGATGGTTGATACCTTTGTTGGTCCACGATATGAGATTGATACAGATGTGACCTGGGATATAGGTATATAGACTTATATAATATTGTGAATCTTGAGTGATATGCCGTATGATGGATTATACCGTACGTGGTATTGTGAGGCTGGATGCCGATTGATAGATTCACCGACTCGGACATATTGTAGACACATGTACCTTATAGCATTTAGCTGACTATGTACCTTATGCTACGTTTATAATATTCTCATTGCATTATATATGTATTTGTGCTAGTACACCTACACCATTATCGATGATGCATATGTTACACTTATACAGATTGCCGGCCCACACACTTTCATCATCGATAATTGCTATGTCACTACACAGTAGAATTGCTACATCATGTTATGATATACTTGCTATGCTCACATCACTATGCTATGTTGCATGATATACTTGCTATGTTCATCTCACTGTTCCACGTTGCATGAGATATACGGATATGCTTACATTCTGTTATATGTTGCATACCTACATGCTTACACATATGCCTTGCTATAGCTACATGTTCACTTTATATGATGTTGCATTTGATTTTGGATAATTGGGAACCGCGTGATATATTTAATGACTTGATGCATTTAAATAGTGGTTGTTCCCTTGTTATGCTCATATTACGGTTTTATATTGTATATATTATATTTCATGGATTTACGCATTGAGTTATGGATTCCATATAATGTTTTATGGATGTTTTACCCCTGATGATATATATCAGTGGAATGGGACGCTGTTATGTATATATATATATGTATATATATATATATATATATATATATATATCAGTAGTATGGGACGCTGTTATATATATATATATATAATATCATCATAATGATCTATGCAGGTATTCTTATTCTTTACTTGATATTTCGATGCATCCACCCTGAGATTTCTCGGTTCTGAGACTTGTGTTAGAAACACGATATGATACGTGGATTGCGAGTGTCGTAGTTGGACACTCAGGTTCCGTGAGACGTATGGATATATGGATTGCGAGTGTCGATGTTGGACACTCAGGTTCCGTGAGACGTATGGATATGTGGATTGCGAGTGTTGAGGTTGGACACTCGGGTTCCATGGATTGCGAGTGTCGATGTTGGACACTCAGGTTCCGTGAGATGTATGGATATGAGGGCCAATCCTGGTGACGGCGCCTGAGAGATGAGTATTTACGTGTCGATACTGGACACGGGTTTTCATGATGTTTCGAGTGTCGATGTTGGATACTCAGGTTCCATGATTTTGTTGTATCATTTATGGACACACGTTGATTTATATCCTCATATTTTCATCCATATGCTTTCATGCATACAGGCATTGATTATATGGTTGGATGATATCCATTTGCTGATAGGCATTGATTATGCTGTTGACACATATGCAGATACAGCCACCCTAGATATCATAGTATTACCTTTATGATATAGTTGACCTAGGAATCGTTGTATTTCGATTTCTACCTGATGATGTTTTCTACTCACGAGTTGGCAACTCACCCCTTTGTGCCACAGTTCATGCAGGTTGACCGCATGGATCAGTAGCGGCATCGCTGGCATACAGCTTGCTTTCGGGTGATTTGCTTTGGTAGATGGTATATGTTGGATCGTTCCCCTCTTGTATTATTATTCCTATTGTATCTAGTCAACTCCATCAAATCAGAAACTAGTGTTTGTATATGTTGTAAGACATAGCAAGACTTGTAGTTGCGAGACTTAGAGCGATGGGTTATATGTTCGCTTGGTGGGTTTGATGTCTCGCTTTTCATTTTCCTTTGTGTTGATTTTCGCTATTAGGCATCGTATATATATATGCTTGTCATGGTTGTTTCCGCCGATGGGCGTGATTTGCTCCCGTTTGGGGATGCTTTCTTTTTATTCTATGTTTTACCCATTTTAGGGCTAGTTTTTACAAAGGTGGTGCTGCCGAAATTTCAAAAAAATAAAAAGGGGGAGATTTAAGGATTTTTACATAAGGTTTCCAAATGATTGTATCAATGTTTTCATTACTTATTTCTTTTGAAATATTTAGATTTCAGGGTTTCGGCTTACTTAAGTTACGTTACGCCTGTAGACGTTGCGTGATCTAAGTGCCGGTCATGAGCTAATATTTCGGGTCGTGACACCTAGTCTTGGCAGTGAGATGGTAGGCGAGGCGACGGCGACCATAGAGCCCGAAGTAGCTACTCTCTCTAGGGAGTCTGGGACTGCTCAAACCGCTGCTCCCTCCCCTTGTAGCACTCTGGCGTCGGCAGGCATCGCGAGTGTCACGACGGCCCTTATCGAATCAGAGGACGAAGCCATGGGCGCCGAGACCGTCCCACTGAAGGAGAGCGAAGAAGTCACTAGGCCTAGTGATGCTTCTGTTGCTGAAATTGTGCTTTCTGAAGCACCTCGGGTCGCCGCAATGACGGCAGTTGTTCCCTCGTCTTCTCCCATGTCTTCTGAAATGCTGGAAGGTATAGGTTTGTGATTCATCGACTTCATTGTGGGTATCACTCTCTTTGTACTGACAGTATGTCGTCAAAACTTTGCCGGAGTCTTTTTTGATTACCTGTATCAGGTGCTGAACCCGCATTTCTCATTCCAGCCAGAGATTGCCCTACCTGCTGATGTCGGTGAGTATAGTCTATAACCGACGTCTTTTCCATTCTCTTACGGATAGCCATGTTGCTAACTCTTCTTATATTGGATATAGCGTCGCGGGTCGAGAGAATAACCGAGCTCCCTGCACTCCCCGTCCTACCACCTGTTATAGCCGGTATGATAGGCTTTACCCCTTAAGCGTTTTCTTTATTTCCTGAGTTGGCATTTAACCGTAACTCATTCTGCAGCAATCGCACCGGCTCCAGCTCCCTTCGAGGCTCGCATTACGATGCCGGCAGGGCCTCTTGTTAAACTCACATCTTCTTAAGGCGCCGTGAACAGCCGACGAATGTTAAGCGAGTTCGTCGAGGATCTTGATGTTGAAGCCCTCACCTCCGCTGCAAAATTTGGTATGAAGGTTAATCCAATGCTGGTGACACTCGTGAACTTCCATAACGAGGACGTCGTCGGGTCGTGGGTTGACTACTGCAGACAGATCGAGGCTTGCTTGCACGAGATCGAGCTCAAGCATATTGCTCCTGAGGTGTTAGCTTCAACTTCCCAGCGGGTTGCGTGGATGGAGCAGAGTGTTCCTTTCCTTTGCAATTTTGAACAAGAGGCGACCCTGCAATAGAAAGAACATGAGGCGGCTTCTAACGAGTCTTCTCGGTTGCGTGTTGAGGTCGACGCAAATGCTGCACAGCTAACAGCTGAAGGCTATTTTCGATAGTCTCCAATGGTGTATCTCAGACGGGTTGGCGCTAAGGCAGAAGCTTGACTCCACCGAGCGGGTTGCGCAAAGTTGCGAAGCTGCTAAGCATGAAATCGATACGAAGCTTTCATCCTGCTTGCAGCAACGGGCTCGAATTGAAGCGGAGCTGGCAGCGATGGCTGACTATGGAAGGAGCTGAAAGGAGTGTACGAGCGGCTTGCCGACTTGTTGAAGAGGCCTCCTCCTTAATACCTGTCTTTGTAATTTTTTTGTATTGATGGAAATTTGTAATTCATGAATAACATGTATTCATTCATTTTTTTTATTCTTTTATATGATGTATCTTGTATTCAATTGAACTCATGAATAAAGGACATGTTTTATCTTATATCGCTTTCTTTTCTTTTCTGTGTTGTTGTCATGTTACTCTATGTAGTGATGGCTTAGGAAACAGGTTCGGGTCTGATGCCTAAGACTTTTCAACTTTATGAACCGTGAGGGTCTGATAACGATTTTTCTCCCTACGAGTCGAGAGGATCTTGTAGGTGTATTTTCTCCTTAGGAATCGTAAGGATTCCTAAGTGTGCTTTCTCTTGAGAGTCGTAAGGATCTCACAAGAGAATTTTCCTCCTTACAAGTCGAGAGGAATCGTAAGTGGTTGGTGAGTTGACTTGTTTCCGAGTCGAAGCATTGGTCTGACGGGGAGGTCATTGGCTGACTTGTTTCCGCGATGGGTTCATTGGATGACGTATTTCCGAGATAGGGTCATTGGATGCCGTATTTCCGCGACGGGGTCATTTGCTGACGTATTTCCGAGATAGGGTCATTGGATGCCGTATTTCCGCGACGGGGTCATTTGCTGACGTATTTCCGTGACGGGGTCACTGGATGCCGTATTTCCACGACGGGGTCATGTGCTGACGTATTTCCATGACGGGGTCATTGGATGACGTATTTCCGCGACGGGGTCATTGGATGACGTTTTTCCGCGACGGGATCACTGGATGACGTATTTCCGCGATAGGGTCATGTGCTGACGTATTTCCGTGACGGGGTCATTGGATGACGTATTTCCAAGACGGGGTCATTGGATGACGTATTTCCACGACGGGGTCATTTGCTGACGTATTTCCGAGATGGGGTCACTGGATGACATATTTCCGCGATGGGGTCATTGGATGATGTATTTCCGAGACGGGGTCACTGGATGACGTATTTCCGCGACGGGGTCATGTGCTGACGTATTTCCGCGACGGGGTTATTGGATGACATATTTCCGCGACAGGGTCATTTGCTGACGTATTTCCGCGATGGGGTCACTGGATGACGTATTTCCGCGACGGGGTCATGTGCTGACGTATTTCCGCAACGAGGTCATTGGATGACGTATTTCCGAGACGGGGTCATTGGATGATGTATTTCCGCGAAGGGGTCATGTGCTGACGTATTTCCGTGACGGGGTCACTGGATGACGTATTTCCGCGACGGGGTCATTTGCTGACGTATTTCCGCGACGGGGTCATGTGCTGACGTATTTCGGCGACGGGGTCATTGGATGACGTATTTCCGCGACGGGGTCATTGGATGACGTTTTTTCCGCGACGAGGTCATGTGCTGACGTATTTCCGCGACGGGGTCATTGGATGACATTTTTTCCGCGACGGCATCATGTGCTGACGTATTTCCGCGACGGGGTCATTGGATGACGTTTTTTCCGCGACGGGGTCATGTGCTGACGTATTTCCGCGACGGGGTCATTGGATGACGTTTTTTCCGCGACGGGGTCATGTGCTGATGTATTTCTGCGACGGGATCATTGGATGACTTTTTTTCCGCGACGGGGTCATGTGCTGACGTATTTCCGCGACAGAGTCATTGAATGACGTATTTCCGAGACGGGGTCTTTGGACGACGTATTTTCGCGACGGGGTCATGTGCTGATGTATTTCCGCGACGGGGTCATGTGCTGACGTATTTCCACGACGGGGTCATTGGATGATGTATTTCCGCGACGGGGTCATGTGTTGACGTATTTCCTCTACGGGGTCATTTGCTGACGTATTTCCGTGACGGGGTCATTGGATGACGTAATTCCACGACGGGGTCATGTGCTGACGTATTTCCGCGACGGGCTCATTTGCTAACGTATTTCCTCGACAGGGTCATTGGATGACATATTTCCGCGACGGGGTCATTCGCTGACGTATTTCCGCGACGGGGTCATTGGATGACGTATTTCCGCGATGGGGTCATGTGCTAATGTATTTCCGCGATGAGGTCATTTGCTGACGTATTTCCACGACGGGGTCATTAGATGACGTATTTCCGAGATGGGGTCATGTTGACTTGCTTTGTTTTCTGGGGTGTCGGGGCTGACTCTAGGTTGTCTGTAAACCGTAGAGTCCCAGAACTGGGGACTTTGCCGTGGCTCCGATTGGTGGTGTCGCGTCCGTATCCTGCTGGAATGAGGAGGAACGCCGTTGTTGATCTTTAGGCTGTAGATATTGCTGGTGAGATCTGGCTTCCCTTTGATAAGGCCTGGTGGGGAAATGTGGTCCCCCATTTGTTTACGCCCATGGATTGTATATAGGGGTCAGTATGGACTTACCTGCAGGGCAAAAGTTTCATTCTTTCATTATTTTTTTTATTTCTTTCCACGATGCTCTATCATTTCAACTTTTTATATCGTGAAAGTCGCGATTGCCCAATCATTTCGGTGATTTTTCGCGGTGCCCAATTATTTCGGCTATTTTCCTTTTTTACTCGTTGCTTTCTATTGCAAGTTGCTCAATCATTTCGGCAATTTTTACATGCATTTTTTTAGTATGTAACTCAAGATCTGATACCAATATTAGCATCATCATCGCTGCAACCGGAATATTTCCAAGAGCGAATCATCATTTGCCGTGAAAGGACTTAGAATTTGATACCGATGTAGGCATCAGTATCACTACAACTGGGATATTGTCAGGAGCGAATCATCATTTGCCTTTATCGATTTAAACAAGGATGGCTTAACAAACAGGGTTAGAATCCTGTCGACTAAGGCTTTTGAATTCATGAGCCATAAGGGTCTCATAAAGGTGTTTCTCCCTACGACTCGTGAGAATCTCGTAGGTGTATTTTCTCCTTAGGAATCGTGAGGATTCCTAAGTGTGTGTTCTCTTATAAGTCGTAAGGATCTTACAAGAGTGTTTTCTCCTTATATGTCAAGAGGACTTACAAGTGTGTGTTCATCAAATGATGGCATTCCTTGTCGTTGGTGGGACTCGGAAAGGAAATGATTATTTGCGCCCGTGGATTGTATACAAGGGTCAGTATTAAACCGCTTGTAGGGCATTCTGGGAAAGGTGATGGCTTAAGAACAGGTTCAGATCCCTGTAGCTTATGTTTTTTGAAGCGACTGATTTTGTGACTTCTATAGGCCGGCCCGTTATCGGAGATAATCCGTCGCGGAGTGCCGAACCGATAGATGACGTGTGTCTTGAAGAAATGGAGGATATTCTCTGTCTTCGCTTCTCTTAGCGGTACTGTTTTGCACACTTAGAGAAGTAATCGGTTGTCACCAATATGAACCGATGTCCTCTGGACGATGCTGGTTCTATGGGCCCAATAATGTCGGTTCCCCACATTTCGAACGGCCAGCTAGCCACTGTTGGGTGTAGCGGGTTTGGATGCTGGTGGATGAAGTCTTCGTAAGTTGGCACGAATGGCATTGCTTCGCGTATTCAAGGCAGTCCTGAATCATCGTGGGCCAATAGTAGCCCATTCTTTTGATCTTCAGCTTCATCTTTGGCCCGGCTTGATGAGAACCGCAGAGTTCGTCATGAGTTTCTTGGACGACTCTCCTTACTTCTTCCAGTCCCGGGCATCTTAGCCGCAGGGAGTCGAACAATCTCTTATACCGAGTATCATTGACGAAGGCGAAAGACAGAGCTCGTTTCATGAGCTGATGCCTTGAGGATGCATCTTCAGTTGTTTGACAGAATTTGAAGTAATATATAAAGACTTCTCTCCAATCCTTGGCCTTTTCCTGGTCCTCCATTTGTAGGGCCGCTTGCTTGGTCGCTTCCTTTTCTTCAGACGACCCCGGAGATATTTCTGCCAGTGCAAGAACCCGACGGCTTTGCACAACGATCCTTACGTCATCGAGATTTTCATCAGCCAATTCTTTAGCGAGCTTGGCTAGTGCATCAGCTTTGCTATTTTCAATGCGCGGTATGCTCTCCAGCATGTAGGAGGGGATTTGGGTCAGCAGTTGCTGCACTCTCTCACCGTACTTTACCAACTCCGGTTTGCATGTTTGATAGTCACCGTTTACTTGACTAACGACCAACTGGGAGTCTCCGTATACAAGGAGGTTTTCGATTCCCATATCAACAGCGATCTCAAGACCTTCTATCAAAGCTTCATATTCTGCTTCATTATTTGTCCTCGGCTTTGTTATGGAAAAGGCAAAGCGCATTATCCCTCCTTGCGGAGTCACGAAGATAAGGCCTATCCCAGATTTGATTATAGGGGAGCTGTGCTTTCGTTTCTTCATGGAAGATGCCCCATCAAAGTAGAGTTCTCATCAGGTATCACTTTCTCCTCTCTCCCTGTCGATCGTGTCAAACGCGTGCTCATCTGGCAATTCGCAATTTAGGGGTGAATCGGCAGGTATTGGATGCTCGGCGAGGAAGTCGGCGATGGCCTCGCCTTTCACCGCTTTGAGGGGTCGATAGATTATCGAAAACTCCATCAATAGGAGGGCCCATTTAGCGAGTCGCCCTGTTAATATAGCTCTTGACATCAAATATTTGAGAGGGTCCACTTTTGATATGAGGTGAACCTCATGCGCCAACGCATAGTGTCTGAGCTTCGTTATCGCGAAGATTAATGCCAGACAGTGTTTTTCGATGGGGGAGTAGTTGTTCTCTGCCCCCAGAAGAACTCGACACAAATAGTAGAGGGATCTCTCTTTCCCTTGATCATTCTCCTATGCCCATAGCGCTCCTAAGGAACCTTCAAGGGCAGTTGTGTACAGTATGAGGGGCTTTTCCTTGACCGGGGCGGTCATCACCGGCAGATTCTGCAGGTATTGCTTGATTTCGTCCAGTGCACTTTGGCATTTACGATCCCATAAAAACGGGGTTTCCTTCTTCATTAGATGACTGTAGGGGCGACATTTGCCGGAGAGATTAGCTTTGAATCGTCGGATGTACGCAAGCTTCCCTTGGAGAGACTGCAGTTTCTTCAAAGTTCTTGGAAAAGAAATTTCCATGATCACCTTATTCTTCGACGGGTCTATTTCGATGCCTCGGTGTCGTACGATGAATCCTAAGAATTTACCTGAGGAGACTCCGAACGCGTATTTGAGAGGTTTCATCTTCAGATTGTATTTCCAAAGACGCTGGAACACTATTTTCAAATGCTCCCAGTGTTTCTCATATGATTTGCTTTTCACCACGAGGTCATCGATATAGCATTCGACGATTTCATGTATGAGGTCATCGAAAATCTTCGTCATGGCCCTATGATAAGTAGCGCCAGCGTTCTTCAAACCGGAAGGCATCGCTTTGTAGCAGAATATGCCCAGTGGAGTCCGGAAAGCGGTATGCTTCTGGTCTTCAGGATGCATCTTTATTTGATTGTACCCTGATGATCCGTCTATGAAGGAGAAGACTTCGTGAGTGGACGTGTTGTCTATCATCAGCTCAGTAACCGGTACGGGAAAGTCATCCTTCGGACATGCTTTGTTGAGGTCCCAAAAGTCCACGCAGATATGCACCGTCCCATTTTTCTTCATCACTGGGACGATGTTGGCGATCCAGTCAGGGTATTGAACTTCTTGGATGAAGCCGGAGTCAATTAGCTTCTTGACTTCGGCGTTGATGCTCATTTCAAGTTCGAGCTGCATTCTTCTTGGTGCTTTCTTGACTGGCTTGACGTCCGGGGATATCGCTAATTATGCACAGCTATCTCTGGATCTAGCCCTAGCATCTCAAAGTAGTTCCATACGAAGCAGGTTTTATACTGCATAAGCACGTCTCTTAGCGTAGCTACCTGTTCTTCGAACAGCAGCTCACTGACGAACGTAGGCCTTGGGTCGTTTGCCGTCCCCAAGTCGATTTTCCTTAAGTTGTCCGCAGTAGTATGTATCCTATCTTCCAGCTCTTTTGGCGCCGGTGGAAGTTTTGAGATCAGCTCATCTTCATCCTCATTTTCGAAGCACCGGGAGAGGTCATCCATATCCTCGCGTATTCTTTCTTCTGACAGCTTTATCACGTGACAGGTACGAGATCGTTTCCAAGACCGATGTTGATCTGGTTCTACTCTCGCTATGTACGTTGCTTTTAGAACATGCTTTTGTGGTGGGGTTACCCTCCAACTGCTGGATAGAGAGAACCTACCTTGCTAATACTGGTCTTCGACCCAGTTTTTGAATGTGAAGCAGTCTTCGAGAGGATGTCCTATCGCTCGGTGATAGGAGCAATAATCTGGGTGATGAACTTCATTTGTTTGTTCGGGGTATTTGGACTCTGGGAACGTAATCATTTGATATTTCATGACAAGATCGAATATCTTCCTTGTCTTGTCCTGGGGAAAAGAATATGCTCGATCCATCTTCTTTATAAGAGACGAATCCCGGCTGCTCAATTCTCTATCGCGTGGCTTCTTGTGTTAGTTATATGTATGCCCTAGAGGCCATTACTATACATAGGATGTATATTGTAGTGGATGCTTGGACATATATAGGGAAGACTTTCTTGCTCGACATGATAGTATGCTATCTGGTTGCTCTTTACCTTAACGTGTACACTGATTGTCTCTCTGTTACATGTTGGTAAAGCCCTTAGGATGTGTACTTGACTACCTAGACTATGATGCGGATCATACTAGTGGGGACATGGTAGTCCATAAGTACATCCTTCAAAGTCCCTAGTCGTGGGTATATCGAGACGGGGCATCGATATACCAGAGTAGACTAGCGTATACCTTCTCGACCCATACAGATGGGCGATGGATGATCCCATATCCATTGGTGTTTGACATCAGAGATGATATACGGGTGCTCAGTAGAGACTGGGTACACTGGACGGACTCGCCGAGAACTCCCAGATGGTATTATACCTTACGTCAGATGGCAGTTCTCTGGTGACACTGGTACAGAGTAGTCTGTTGACCCGAGATCGTCATAGAGACTTGTGTGGTTCCCACTGTGCTTTGATTTCCACCTTACCACGTCCAAGAGGGCGTGCAAAACGGTGGTTTTTGGGTACAGTCCCGAATCACATGGAGGCAATGAGCGATAGGAGGGGATTCGTCTCTCCCGGTATAGGGGGTTGATGTTGCGCAGTGTTCGATTGGCTATAACCGGAAATCCCTGGCCAGGGTTGCTGAGATTTACTGGTAAGTGTTACCAGTAGTTTCTCGAACTGTTATAGGCCTCATATCGACACGACTTATCAAGCTATTGGGGTCTGACGTTTACCACCCCTAGGCGAGATATGCGACATATCAGACGATCAGACCGGACTGTACGGTAAGTGTTACTGGTTGGATTCATAGGAGTGTGAGCGGGCTTGCTCGTCGATATTCTGATCGCTCAATACCCGGGTGGCCGTTACGTTTAGCAGACCGCTTGCGGCTTGTGAGTGTTTGATATGATCATCATCTGCTGCCGGCGTATTGACGAGTCTTTAGAGTCCTACACAGAGGTTTCCTGGCTCAAGCAAAACGAAATAGGAGCGCATATGAGATATGTGCGGGACCGAGAATAATGCGTGTATGTGATACCGTATTTCATTCTCGTGATGAATGTGTCGAATGGTTGTATGCGATATAACCTAGTTATCGAATCGAAGATTGATTCGATAAGTCGATACATTGGATACTAGTCGGTTATGTGTGACATGACCGGATCATTGAATCAATTGTTGATTTAATGATTTAATGTATAATTATATATTTGATATATTACTTTGCATTAACTAGTATTGGTTCACTTTAAATGGATTTTCTCACTTGCTTTGCACAAGTTGTATATGTGATATACTTTTGTGCACTTGATTGTATCATGTTTGATGATACATGTTAACTTGGTTAAGTGTAAAGATTAAACCATGGTTAAGTTAATGATTAGGGTTTTGCTTATCTTACTTATTTATTTATTTATTTGTTTTGGAAAAGATAAAGAGAAAATGGTGGCTTTATTTGTTTGTAGTTGAATCTTCATGAAGGTTTGACTTTGTAACCATTTTGTCTTCATGCTTAACCCTAACCATTTAAACTAACCATGGTATATTCTCTACACTTAACTATGGTTAGGATATGATAAGTATTCATTTGATATTCTTTTTAAAAAAGAACTTATCATATTTTATCATCTTCTTCCTCTTCTTCTTCTTCATGAAGAAAGCTTGCCCCATCAATGGCATCTTGAGCAAATAAGTGAGAAATCCAATTCTAAAGTGAACCCACATCCTATTTCTTCATCCTCTACCTCTTGCCAAGTAGTATAGGGTGTTTTCTTCACAAGTTTCATGACTTGGTGAAGTGGGAGCTTGATCTTGTGATGCCTCGATGTAGATCATCTTCGGCACGAAGCCGACGACCTTGCCCGCCCATTTCTCCGATAAAGCCGACGCTAGAGCCCGGGTTTCCATTTGGACAGCGAGGAGACTTCATTGCGGAGCTATGGAGGTGGAGGACCGGATCTACAAAGGTTGTATTTCCGTTCTTATAGTTAAGTTGTTAGCTAGTTTCATTTGTCGCCTAAAATCTAGTTAACGATCCGTATTAGGGTTTCTCGGCACCCGTAAAATTTGAAATTGGCATGGTTGATGCCTTGTGTGACCTCATTAGAGTGCCTAGGAACCCTACATCTTGGACCCGCTTTGCCGCTGTCGGACATTTTTTCCATTCTTTAGTTTGTTGTTGCCTCCGCTTCGGGTCTTCTGTACGACGGGTTCGCGACGAAGAGCATCGTCATTCTCCGTAGCCTACTGAAGGAGGCGTTGCGTCCTGGTTTTCTCGTAGATGGCCATTTCATGGCTATGGTCATCCCGAGCCTTTTGACCCGCTTCTCTTATTAGCTTTTCCATCTGTTCTTCGAACGACGGACTTGGCACTTTCATGGCGGGACCTCGTTTTGGTTCAGGGTTAGCGTCTTCTAACAGAGCATCTCCTTCTTCATCAAAGTCATGTATAACGTAGCAGCCATTGAATCGCTCTCGTTTCTTGGGTTGAACATATCCAAACCCGATCGTTTCCATTCTCCCGTTGGGCAATTTTCGCTGAGTTCCGGGGATATTCCAGATCCTGTTGTAGAACTGAGCTTGTCGAGTAGTCTGTTTGAAGGGTACGCCTTAGCGCCTCAACAACCTTTTTAATCATTTGGTGTAACACCTGGGCAGATGAATGGGTTTGAGCCTTTCAAGCACAGGATCGGCACCATGCCAGACTTCTCTTTCGACTTTAGTCTCCGTGGATCGATAAAATAGGATAGCCTTTTCACCTCTTCGCCTGGGAGGGATGTAGAATGTCCGTAGTTCTTGCACACTATATGTCTCAAGCGCATCAAGCTCTCTGTAGTGCTGCCGTGGAACCATGGCGATCTTTAAACTCTGATTATTTCCAGTGAAGGCTTGCACTGATGGACAGACCGAGAACACTGCGTTGACTTCGTCTTCAGAGTCACTGCCTAAAACCAGAATAGAGGTAGATGGTCCCGGCTTGTTGCATTGGGGCAGTCCTGAATAGACTATCTCTTCCTCCTCCTCGGTATCGCTTCCAAAGACCGGAATAGTGGTGATAGCTTTCTGCTTATTCTCTGGCTTATGGCATCTT
This sequence comes from Agapanthus africanus, assembly GCA_030015575.1. Taxonomy (NCBI): domain Eukaryota; kingdom Viridiplantae; phylum Streptophyta; class Magnoliopsida; order Asparagales; family Amaryllidaceae; genus Agapanthus; species Agapanthus africanus. The sequence continues at coordinate 521,143,010 of JASDDO010000016.1, read as the reverse complement.
TCCGTAGCTTCAAAGTATGGTAAGAAATACTTTGCATCTTCGTACTTTCAGACTTCATTCACGGAGAATGGGTTCAGCTCCCCTGTTACTGTATACTCGAGACCATCTTTGAAGTACTTCATACACTGATATTGTGTAGAGGGGATGCTGTTGTATTCGTGTAACCAAGGCCTACCGAGCAAAGCGTTGTAGCAAGTCTTGGCGTCAATGACATGAAACTTAATGTCAGTGACGAGCAGCCTAAAGCGTCCGTGATGACTGGGAGTTGAACCCGGAGATGGTGATTTTATCCCGAGCGAGATGATGGACGCTCATGCAGATTTCTTTGAGCACCCTCACATTTAGGAGATTGACAGAGGACCCATTGTCTACAAGGATCTTCCCTATCTTAATGTCATGGGAATATCCGGAGACATATAGGGGACGGTTGTGCTCACACGTTTCGAGGAGAATATCTTCATCACCGAAAGTGATGTCAGCTGTGTGCACTTCTTCTAGCTCGTCCTTCATCTTTTCTTTGGCAAGGAAGGCTTGAAACTGCTCGGGCTCTTGTAGTTCCTTGATCAACGAATCTCTCGCCTCTTTAGATAGCAGAAGGGAATCGAGAATGCTTAGCTGCGAGGGTATCTTCCTCAGGTGTGCCAGAACGTTGTAATCCACCTTATTTTTCTTTGGCGGGTTCTTGGCTGCCAGCTCTTCGACAACTCGGTCATTGAGGGCGATATCTTCAGGGAATTTTTCTTTCCCCTTATCTTTTTTGTTCGCTCCCTTGTTTGTAGGTCCGAGATTCTTTTCGGGTAACGTGCAATTGCGCAACTGAATGTTCTCGCAGGTTTTCATCTCTTCTGTTTCGGAGATGGGTTCCTTGAAGAGAGGGCCGAGGGCTATTGCTTCATCCAAATCGCTCCCAAAGGTGAGAACTTATGATCCTCCGGAATTAACCATGTGGCAGTCGCCGGCAGTTCTTCTGCGCTCATCTGTCATGCTTCTCTGCTCTCGACAAGTTTTGCGCTTCATCCGCTTAAAATGCTGTCGATAAGCAATGTATCCCTGCCACCAATTTTTAAAGGCCATGCATTCCTCGGTAGGGTGTATGATCCTCTGATGGTATAAGCAGTAGTTTGGATGTGCATCTAGTTCATCAGGGAATGTATTTTCTGAAGTGTCTTCTTTGAAAGGTGGCAATGTCATTCCCATCGACAGGGCTTTGGCGAACTGCTTCCTTGACTTAAATTTGCTTTTGCTGGCGGAAGAAGTTGTTCTATCCGGTTGGGGTACTCTATGACTTCTCAATACCGGAACTTCTTCAATGCGACGCCAACGTTTAGCCCTTTCATATATGGCTGTTTCACGTTCTCGGTCAGATTTGCTTTTCTGAAGAGCTTCGCTCAGCAGTCTGTCAATCAATTCATCCAATGGCTCCAGGGATTTTGGTTCCGGTTCTGGATCTGCCCCCAGTTTCTCTGCATCGGGAGCTTCTTTGCCATTTATTGATGAGTGAGAGATCATATGGCAGCTTGCCACGTAATCCTCGGGCTCTTCTGAAGAATTTCGGCTTTCATCAGCATCATCGGCTTTATTCTCAAGAACATGCTTAAAGAATTCATCCAACTTGATTGGGGTCCGAGCCTTCTGGTTATATTCTTCCACTGCATCGATGTATTTCTGCAGACCTGTACGGCTGTCTTTGGGTTGGACGGGCTTCTTGGCCTCCTTCTATTTCTTTAAAGACTTTGGAGGCTTGGCTTGAACGTTTTGTCCACCTTCACCAACTTTCAGCGTTGGGCGCGGCTTCAGCATCCTCTCAATAATCTCGGGCTCCAACGGGCTCTTCCACTTAATCGCCGGACATGTTTGGAGATCTTTCAGCATTCTTTTCGTTATGGCTGAAAGAGCAACCTCCTATGGAGCTTCTTCTATAAAAAAGCATGATGCTCCCGGCATGTCCACCTTTTTAGGAGTGTGTGGCTGGGGCGGGCTTACTTTCCAATTCTCAGACAGTGCGAATTTGCCCTGTTGGTATTGGTCCTCAATCCAGCCTTTAAAGACGAAGCAATCTTCGATTGGATGGCCTACTACTCGGTGGTAGGAGCAGTAATTGGGATTGTTGACATCACCTGGCTGCAGTGGGTGTCTCAGATCTGGTAGAGTGATGAGCATGTTGCGCACCGGCAGTTCGAACAGTCTCCTTGTTTTATCCCGAGGGAATGAGTAAGGACGCTTTAACTTTTCGTTGATAAATCGCTGTTTGTTGTTTTGGTGATCAGCTGGTTTTGGACCACTCGGATGTTACTGAGCATTGGCGACAAAGGTCGCTTTCCCTTTCCCCTTTTCGTTCCGAGGCTCCGTCTTTGAAGAGGAAGGCCTATGGCCCATTTGGTCCATTTGGGCCAGCTTGTCGATCAAGGCCTGGAAAGTGGTCGGCTTGAAGAACATCATAAACTGGGAGATGGTCACCTGCGGATCGAGGGTTCCCACAAACATGCCTACTGCAGGAGCCTCTTCTATGAGCTGTTCGCACTTCGACCATAGGTTCCGCCACCGTATCGCGTACTGAACCTATGTTTCTCCATGCTTCACCCTGGCATTGATCAATGCCGTGATTGGGGTGCGTTCGCTAGCGCTTACGAAACGCTGGGTTAATAGAAACTCCAGCTCCGTAAAAGTTTTGGCGAAATCGTTGGGAAGCTCTGAATACCATTCGAACGCCGTCTCCGCCAAGCTGCAGACGATTGGCGAAGCAGTAGCTTATCGTCACCTCCAGTGTTGCCACATAGAGCCCTGAACTGAGCGACATGCTGGTGGGGGTTGCCTGTCCCTTTATATACATGAAATTTAGGGATTGTGTATCCAGGCGGGTACTTAATCTGATCATACCAGCTGGGATAGGGTCGCCCATTTCTGACAACTTGGCCAGCGGCTTCGTTCGCTTGATGGGCTCGTATCTATTGAGCTATATAATCATCGAGCGCAGCTTTCGAGATTGTTTCCTCCTTTGCTGCTGAAAAGGCCGGAAGTGGGTTTGATGTCTCCCCTCTGTCGTCTTCAATTATTATTGGACGATCTTCGGCTGGAGGGTCTGACTGGAGCATCATGCCCACCATATCCTGGAACAATAGCGCCATTTGTTTTATATTGTCCGCTTGTTCCGCTGCCTCTTGATCTTTCTTTTCTAGCATCCTCCGGAGGAACTCGGCATTGGTTTTCTGTTCCTGGCGCTGATCCGACGATGCTTCGGGGCTTTCCTTATATCTCATGAGTGCAGCCATCTTCGTTAACATCTCCTGGAGCTTCTGTTGTTGCTCCTAAAATTTTGGTACCGATCGGGTAAGTGGTCGATGACCTCCAGAGGCACGGCTCTCCTCCTTCCCGGAAGCCATATAAACATTATGTACCACCATGCCCCCAGACTTGGAGCGTCTGGGTTTAGTTCCCTTAAGATTCGCCGCAGGCATAGAGATCTTCCCCACCTTCCTCTTTTTATAGATAGTTAAAGTTGAGGGGGCAGTTGCAGTAGGCACCTGAGCAGACGATACTGTGTGGCATGGCAGAGGGATAGTCCTCTTCCTGTTGAGTCTTCATCTTCTTCTGTTGGCAAATAGTCCTTGTCGATCACAGAATGTTGGACTCTCCGCCAGACCTTGTGGATTTTGGAAGACAGCCGCTGAGGGGGCTGCTCCGGCTTCGACTTTGTAATATTCTCCACAGGTAGAAGAGATCTTTTCAATACAGTGATCGGAGAATTCTTGTGGACCCTCTTGAGTGGTTCAAAGCTGTTCCCAGTTGGAACAACAGTATCGACTTCAACCATCGGAGCTGGTGGAGTCAATCCCGAAGGGGAACTGCCCCCAGCTTTTCTCACTCGGTGCCAGTGGTGACGTCGAGCATGTCTTGCAGACAGCAATAGCACAGCTACAGGGGTGGCTTCATCATGCCCCCTGTTTTGGTAAAGGGTTGCTGTTGGTGCCAGCCTGTCAAAGACTGACGTCCGCTGAGAAGGGATGGTCAACCTGTCGAAGGAAGACTTTCGAGCAGGGGTAGCGGCTTTGGTAAATTCGTCTGAAGCGGGGTTGGCACGGCCAGTCTTGTGAAGACCGACCCCTTAGCAGGAGAAGCCTCTCTGATGATTTCATTTACTGGAGCAGGGATGGCTATCCGTTTCGGGATAGCCCTTTCAGGTAATGCAGGCTTCTTCACTGGCCCATTGGAGCTTTGGCCCAATCTGTTAAAGACTGAGGCGTTGGATTTGGGCAACCCATTAAGAGGGGCCGCGATAGTTGCAAGCCGATCAAAGACCGACTTCTTTTGAGCTTCTTGCGATGGCACTGGGGCGTTATAGCTCATTGGTGGGAGCATGGTCCCGAAGAACAGTCCAGTAGTGGCCTGAGTTACCTGTTCCACTGGCAACGCGAAAATGGAGGCCGCTTGAGGCATGTATTTTACTCCTCCTGCGAGGACGGAGCGGGAGTTGTTCCAATTGTTGCAGCTGGAGCAGTTAGAAGCCATTGATCTTCTTTTTCTGCATGGAGCAGAACACCAAATCTTAGTACCTCGACTCCATGGGCAACCACATTAAACCGCGATTCGTTCATGAACACGAAACACGAAGTGTGGAGTGGAAATAGGAAAAGGTCCCACCGGGCGTGCCAGAATCTGTACTCCTCCGAAAAGACACGACCGGGACGTTGGGACGTCCGACCTAAATTTTAGGGGAAGATACTATTTGGTTTTATCCATCCACCTCTCCGAAGATGCCAAGTTGATTTATGGCACTGTGTATGGGAGGTTTAGACAAATGCGGCCATTGTAGCAAACTTTGTCAGATTCCCCCACATTTGAGAGGTTTTTAATTGTGGGGACGCTTTTCCCTGCAGGCGCAAGCCCCTGTAGTTAATTACGCTACCGCATCGCGGTAAAAAGTTTCTCCTTCTCCAGATGGTCACTGCATGTCGTGTGTGTTTATTTTATTTTTGGTTGCCCGTGGATTGTATACGGAGACTAATTTATGTTGTCGCCCGTAGGGTGTGGATTAGTCTAAATCCGTATTTTCTTAGATTGGGGTTTGGGTTGGGTTTAAGGATCGTTAATCTTATTTGAGACTAAGATCAACTTAAGCGTTTGTTGAGGATACATTAGTGTAATTTTAGACTGAGATCTATTCAACAGGATCATTTAGATCCAACAAAAGAGCATTTGGGCTCTATCGTTTTAGTTTAGGGACATTACAGTCCATAGTTAGTTTAAGGACATTACGGTCCATTGATAGTTTTAGTACATTGCGGTCCATAGGGTTTAAGGACATCAAAGTCCGTGACAGTTTAAAGACGTCATAGTCTGTAAAGTTTAAAGACATCATAGTCTATGAATTTAAAGACCTCAGAGTCCATAAAGTTTAAGGACATCATAGTCCATGTGGTTTTGGTTCAACCGTTTGGGGATGCACCAAAACTTATTGGTTATTGGGACCCTCCATCTCTCTGAAGACGTTGAAGAATTACAACGTCATATATCAGAGGTATGAAGAGATGTACCCTTGAACCAATGTTGGTTAGGAGATCTGTAGTCAAGTTTAGGACTAAGATCAGTTAAATAGATTTATGAGCATATGGGCTCAATTAATCTAAATTAAGGATCTGTAGCCAACTTGGGCTTGGCCTACTCAGTTAAAATGTTGGACATTTAATTAGGCTCAGTCTTTTTTCAATGTTGAGCATTGGTTTAGGTTCTGACAACCTTTTATCTTTTATTGAGTATTGAACCCTCATTATGGCCATGGGGCTTTATTTAAAGAACAGTTTATGTTCCCTCAGCGCGCACATGAGGAGCACGTGGCGCTCTTGGCGCTGAGCACCAGACCTAGAGTGCTAAGGCACTTTCTGTGAGATAGCGCACACGTGAGGAGCACGTGGTGCGGTTGGTGCTGAGCGCCAGTCAATGAGTGCGGAGCGCTCTTTATAAAATAGCGCCCATGTGAGGAGCATGTTGTGCGCTTGGCGCTGAGCGCCAACCTTGAAGCGCTGGACGCTTCTTTTAAAATAGCGCTTGAAGCGCTGGGCGCTGAGCGCTAGGTTTGGAGCGCTAAGGCGCTTTATTAAATTAGAGTGCTAAGGCTCTGCGGCGCTGTGCGTCAGACTTAGAGCGCTGAGGCACTTTTTTTTATATTGGAACGCTGAGAGCGTTGCGGCGCTGTGCGCCAGTCTTGGAGCACTAAGGCGCTTCTTTTCAATTGGAGCGCTAAGGCTCTTTTTAGGCAGCTTTGATCAGTTTTGCGATCTGAGAATTAAACTTTTGTTTATAAGAGACTTTTTATCATTGTTTTAAGAACAGGGTTCTTATTTTTATAGGAGATATTACAATCTCTTATTATTATTTTTTTTGTGAAAGATTTTGTCTTTATGGATCTGTGATCTGAAGAGAATTAAGTTCTTCTCCTCCCTTTTTATGATGAGATGCTATGATCTCTTTTTGTGAAAGATCTCTGTCTTATAGATCTATGATCTAGAAAAAGAACTAGATTCTTCTTCCTCTTTTGATGAGATGTTTTGATCTCTCTGTTTTATTTACCTTGAAGAAATTCTTCTTCCGAGAGCACGCTCTTCTCTTTGAAATTTCTCAAAGTTTGTGTGTGTGGGGGGGTCCCTCCTTCTAGACTTGAAGTCTTGGGTCCTTTGTATAGGGGAGGCTGATTTGTTGAATCAGTTAAGGAAATCTCTCATTGAGAGATTTTTGATTGATTTGGGGAATGTTTCCCACCGTTGGATCTTTGATCCAAGGGCTTCTATTTTACAGAAGACAATTTTTTTCTTTTAACAAGATTGGAGAAATATTTTCCCATACAGAACTCATTTGTATCTTAGTGATTTTTAATCACCATTGGATCTTTGATCCAATGGTGCTCTGATTTACAGAGCACAATATTTCCTGTTTGGAAAGATTTGAGGAGTATTTCCTCAACAGAATATTATTTTGTAATTTGATGATTTATTCATCTTAGTTGGATCTTCTATCTATGGTAGAGAACATTTAGTTCTAGCGCTTGGCACTCTCGTGCTTTGCTCGTGAGGTGCTGCCTCAGAGTCTTTGACTCTTAGCGCTGGCGATCCTGGCGCGAGCGCTCTCATGGTTTGCACATGAGGCGCTACCTCAGAGTCTTTGACTCTTAGCGCTGGCACTCCTGGCGCCAGCGCTCTCATGCTTTGCACGTGAGGCGCTGCCTCAGAGTCTTTGACTCTTAGCGCTGGCGCTCCTGGCGCTGGCGCTCTCGTGCTTTGTGTAAGTCTACAGTAGAGCCCCGGCCAATAATCTGAGGCCAAACACGGAATAAATACTTTTAAATAAAATGGCGCTAACATAGACTGTAACCCGGATCGTGCCATTAACACTAAACTAGCAAACTGTAAAATGATAGAATGGCTATACCGATCGATCCGTGTCCTTCGGTCTTTAGCCATCATCACACGCTCCTCGCGGCAGCTCCGATCTCCTGTCTCCTCGTCGAGGTGGCACCACGTCAACGGATCTTTATACGGGCTCCCGCCTCTAAACCGAGGCAACTCGGACATGAAGTTTGCTAACCGACATGTCCAAGATTGAAGTAGAGATAGTGTAGAATACTTTGTCTCAAGGCACCCAAGCCATTGGGTGAAGGTAAATGAAGTTGCCTTTTGGAGTGATTGATGAAATGAGAAATGGAAACTCAAATGAATCATTTTCCTCTTTAAAATCATGCTCGGCCAGTTAAAAAGGGGGGGGCCTGAATTGGCTCTCGACCATTTGGAGATGGGGGTGAGCACAAGAATGAATGGTGACCATAAGAATAAATATCTCCACAAATATCACACAAAATATCCTAAGCAATCCAAAAGGAATTAAAGAATAAGTGAGTCACTAAAACACCTCATCAAACTTATCCAAATGAAACACAAGGTTGCTGCTGCTGGAGCCCCAGCACACCACAAAAAAAACCCTCCAAAAATAAAAGCAACATTTGCAAAAAGAACCCCAAAGGAAGAAGCTTAAAGCCCATCAAGAAGCCCATTGAAAAATTCAACCATGGATGAAAGGAAATGGGCCAGCCAAGGATTTCAAACAAATACCGCAACATAAACATTAAACCAAATGTTTATGTCGGGCGAAAGAAAATCGGCAACTTCAAAGGTAATCCCGTAGGATTACCCCTAAACTGTATATACATACCCGCATTTGTATTCCGACCGAATACGAAATGCAATGAGACAAAAAAAAAACCTACACAGTATAATACTTGGATCCGGCTTAAACTAAAGCCCACCAGTATTATCTGTCTGAACCATGACACGTGCACAAGTGCACGTGCATGTTCGAACCCTGCCATAAAACCATACGACCTCTACAACGTTTCGCCCAAACTTAGGAAACTATCTGTGGGGGACTCTAAAGTATCGTCAATACGTTGACAGTGGGTTTAACCACAAGCCGTCAGTGGTACTAGCTGTACGTAACGGCTGCCCATGTACTGACCGAAAGGGAAGCCGATGAGCGAACTCATCCTGGAACCCTACTAAGCCTATCAGTGACATATCCGGACAGTCCGGTCCGTTCGTCTATGAGCATCGTATATTGGGCCTAGAGGGCTGGTAACGTCAGACCCCCAATAGCGGTATAAGTCGTATCAGAGTGTAGCCCAGAACACCCTGAGATACTACTGGAGTACCTACCAGTAAATTTCCTGCCTCGGCCGAGGGCTTTATGTAATGGCTCTCCTAGACACAGCGCGATCTCACCCCCAATACCGGGAGAGACGAAGCCCAGCCGATCCGCTCACTGCCTCCATGTGGCTCGAGACTGTACCTAAATAAAACCTGTTTGCATGACTCCTTTGAGCCGTGGTAGGGTAATAATCAAAGCACAGTGGGAACGCACACGAGACAAATGACGACCTCAGGTCGATGAACTAACCTGTACGCATGTCACCAGGGAACTGCTATCTGACGCTAGGTATAAACCAACTAGCAAGTTACCGGTGAGTCCTGTCTGGTGCACTCATAACCCAATGAGCACCTGTATACATCTTAGGTGAACCAACTGACACCAGTGGCTTGTGAGACCGGCCACCGCCCCTCGTCGGGGTCTCGACTGTATACACTAGTCTACTCCGGAGTATCGACGCCCTGTCTCGAAACTCCCATGACGAGGGACCACTTTTAAGGATGTGCTTATAGACTACCCAACTCTCACGTATATGATCGCCATCATACTATTGGTAGTCAAGAAAGAATCCTAGGGGCTCTATCAACGTATAATAGTGATCTGTACTGTCACCTAAAGCAGTACACGATGATAAAGATAAACCAGATAGCATACAATCATCTTGAGTAAGACTGTCCTACCGGTATAGGTCATCCCTCAATCATGGCAATCACGTACCTGTGATCCAATAATTGACTTTGAGGGCACTATATCCAACAATCTCCTACTTGCACTTAAGTTTAATTATTGCGATGTCGTATACTCACAGCCCGTGTGATACCGAACACCCAACTCCTCTACTAATCAGTTTCACAAAGCTCGTTTGTAAAACTATTGTGTTCGAGAAATAGCTTCAGTGAGTGGATCCGCCCTGATGTTTCTTTCTATGTCTCTCTTAATCTCAAGTTCGCGGAGAAAGCCATCTCCCGAATTGAGTAATACTTGTCATAGAATATGTCTGGATGTCTGATAGGACCTAGTTCATAAATGAACTCCAAATGAAAACTTCTTAGACTGTATCGTCAACTGAACCTAATCAGTATCCTGTACCATGCCTCCCTCAGTATCCGCTTAGACCACCTGTCCAAACTACTGCCCCTCGTCAGAAGGAAAAACTATAACTCTGACAATCACTCTGTCATCCATGTCACCTTGGAAGCCTGGAATGATAAATGTCACCCGAAGGAGGCTGCCGTCATCAAATCCCTAGAACATCCACTTATGTTCTAAATCTGCTTCCGAATGTTTCTCCAGGATTGGATTAATATAAACCTATTGCATCTAGTGCAAAAACAATATCTGGTGTGGTACTTTACATCTGATGATCAACTCAGTTGCCTAAGTAAGTGATATGTTAATCATTCACATCCCTCTCCCCTTTAGTCTGTAAGACACCTTTAGAGAAGGTGACTCCATCATCTGCAGGTACACCACCATGCCAGGAGTCATCTATTCTAAATACTTTTAGAATACTGTTTAAGTACCCAGATTGGGAAACTACCCAAATCTAGATCTAAACCCATAAATCTATTAACCAGAATATCTGATATTATATCCATATCCTGTGTGGAGAAACAACTGTGTGACAACCACAGTATAACCGATCATAGGATAGGAATCTCACTTCCTACAAAGTGCATGTCATCACACCCTACTACCTTCTTAACAGATCCATCCCTTTTTCTGATAAAATCAAAGCCATGACTGTCACATCAAAAATAGATGATATATCTCCGCTATATCTGCTTTAGTCTACAAATAGACATAAGCTACTTGTCCACTATGCTTTCGCTGCTCCCACTGACCACAACAACCCTTTGCCAGAGTCATATACATGTGCACTTCTAAAGCTAGCTTAGAACGACGCTATACTCATCTTCCTGTCGGGTATAGTGTCAAGTCTGGGTAAACAAGAACCTCCCTGTCACCGTCCTTGAGACTACCGGAGTACCTCTCGGGTGTCTGAGGTTACCCACCATATCTGCGGAGTGGCTAATGGAATGTCAAACCTGATTGAATCTTTAGGTTCTTATTAAATTTTCTGTAATCGTTTGCGGTTCTGGAATCTCTTCCAGTTCTACCATACTCCCACTACTATTTTCTGAAAAATACATTTTACTAAAACTGTGGCGAGTCAAGAACAATATCACCATTGATCTTCCAGATGGTAGAAAGTCAGCCCTCGTCATAGCCTGGGCCAACCCACAAACTGCCATTACAGAAACGTGCCTTGAGTTATCCAAAGTCTGGTTTTAAGCATAAGCCGGACAACTCCCCGTACCTTAACATCGTTAAGATATGAACCATTCTATATCCAATATAGAAACTCAGGCATTGATTTAATGGAACCAGATTCAAACCATACAGCTGTCTTCAGTGCATGTCAATAAAATGGAGAGAGGCCGATCATCATTACTCAACTTAGGAGTTCATCCAATTATGAGTAACCTGAAAGAGAAACAAGTTTCTCAAAACCATTACTATAACCAATCACAAGTATCTACATCTTCGATCTCTTTGAAGAATCCCGATACTTGTGACACCTGGTTCTCTACTTTATTCTTGTACCTATAACTTCTCAAAATTAGACCTTGTATTTCTATGAAACACTTGTCTAAAAACTAGAGAAGTCACAAGTAAACAGAATACAGTACGAGGACCAACCCCTTTGTCCTGATGGATACTGGACAATATACAATACTCTGTATAAGTCCGCTGAGTTGAACAACTCAAAACCTGTGCATCATAGGTTGAAAACTGTACCCAGGCGATTTCCTCAAATATCACTAATTACAACGAATTCCGATATAATGAGGATAATCACCTAGTTCCCAATAACTTACTCCCACTCATCATCTGTAAAACCATACGGATGTGAGAATTATACCTGGTAAATACATACCCTGGAGTAAGTATCTAATCGGGAAAACAGTTTTCCTTTAACAACGCATAGTGAAACTGAAACATGAAAATGTTTCGAAGGGGTATCCGGGTATTCCTAGTAATGCCTCTTCCATAATCCAATTCATGACTGTAACCGTATATTTCGTTGCCATCTCTCCAAATCCCTTTATTTGTCTTTAGTCGTTACCTTCTGTACACCATCGTTAGGCTAAATGGTTTTCTTCCTTCCCTACCGTTTGGCACCAGCCTATGGTTTGGAAGAAGACTATCCAATAAGCGTAATAGGTGTACCTTCCTAAACTAAAGAGTACTCGCAACCTGAGAGAAAGTGATGATAAAAGACAACTGAATAATACCTTATTCTATTCCTCCTGAACCGGAGAAAAGAAAAGGTGAAATAGGAGTGGCGATGATGTACGTGGTTTGGTCGTGAATGATAGCAGTCACAATTTTCATTGCCTCTTTCTAATCCCTTCATATGTCTTTACTTATTACCTTCTGTCCACCCTACTTAGGCTAATTGGTTTTCTCCTTTCCCTACCTTTCGGCACCTGCCTATGGTTTGGAAGAAGACTATCCAATAAGCGTAATAGGTGTACTCTCCTAAACCAAGGAGCCCTCGCAACCTGAGAGAAGGTAATGATAAAAGACAACTGAATAAACCAATTCAATCTCTCCAGAATCTGAATCCATCCTCGAAGAAGTCCCTTCGAGTTCGTATATAACCATACGATGGATTTATCCAATAGAAGTGGATGTTCGTAGTAATACAAGGTGTTCTGGAGAAATGCAAAGGGTAAAAGAAAGAGTGGCAATGATGTATGCAAATCAGACAATTCAAAAGCCAGTGTTTTAAGAAGGTTCGGTCAACTTGGTCACTGAGTCATAGTCTAGGGTCGGGCCATGGTCGTTGCTAAAGAGAGAGAGAAAAGAAACACTCTGCGTGCACTCTAATCTAGATTAGAATGGTTATCACTTTATCTAATCAGGAAACCTCCCACTGTATCGTCAAATTCTCCCCCAAACCTGAAAGAAGAATTAGTTGGGATCACCCGAAGTATAAACAAACTCATCAGTGGGAATCGGGATCCAACTCTCATCGCATGATAACATAATGGAATCCACTCATGTTATCACACTCCATAAGGTATGCACATGCCGGGCAAGTTTCAGTTTCTTTAGAAACTCCCGATATGGGTTTTTACCCCATTCTCTTATGACCTTGACGAAGGCCAACAAATCATAAGTCACATGTCAAGTTCTACCCATCATTATCTTATTAATTTGAACCCACCCGTACATACCCCTGACGTTGGCCAAATAGCAGTACGACTGTCCCAAACCAACGCATCTATCTATGCAACAGAAAAGTAACAAGCAGCTACCATCCACTATGCCTTGACGAAGGCCAACAAACATAGCATGAATACTACGTGCTACCCGTCTGAAACGACGGAGGGCTACGGCTGGTTTTTGGCGAAAAACCTTTAACGTAATGAATTTGATCTCGTTGAAGGAACCTGATAGATTTTTACAAAAATATAGTGGAGAAAACCTTTGCTAAAGAGGTCACTCCCGGTGAAGGGATCTCGGCACTTTCCTCATGGAATGAGGTGCAGGATATTCTAACTGAATACCACTGCGCAAAGCAACAAGTAATCGACTATAGTGAAGTTATTACCCTGACGCAAAATTCTGCCCAAGGGGTCTGTTGGGTTATATTCACGCCCGAGCCTCCAAACGAGACGGTTTGCGGAACAAAATTTTTTCTAGATCTTTGAAAGGGGCGCAAAGATAACTCAAAATCCGGATCTTTACCATAAAACCAACTAGCAAACAAAGAGATGCTAACTACTATGAAAAATGATATACTAAAAGAATCGAGTCCTTCGGTCTTCGTTCTTCATCCTTAGCTCCTTGCATCCACCTTGAACATGTTTGAACTCCAACTCCGGCTCCATCGGTCCTCCGGGATCGAGCTTGTTCTTCGGCCTTCTTTTGTCGTAGACGATCCACCCGGGGAGTATGATCCATGGCTCTAGCTCCTAACTATGTAACTAAAAGGAGCAACTAGAGAACTTAGTTTGCTAAACCAAGTAGTCTAGGATGTATTTTGGATTTCTAAGTGTAAAGCTATCTCTTTCTTACCTCTTCACTTGATTCTCAACACATGAGAAGGTAGTGAAGAGGAAGAAGATGAAGGTGGAGGAAGCTAGTGAGGAAGGAGAGGAATAAGAGCTCAAGAGAAAAATGAATGAAGCATGAAAGAGAAAATCACACACCTTGGTTTTGTGTATGAATTCTTTCAATAAACAAATGACAACCATACTTCAATAGTAACCACAAATGAATTGAAAATTCATTTGTTGATTATTAAAGCGTGGTCATGCCCATTCCTCCCATTCCATACACTTTACACCTCATTTCCATTTATTGAATAAATGGAAAATGCATAATGAGGTGGCCACCTTCTAGAAGGAAATCTGTAGTGAATACGGATTTCAGTCTACTTTACAAATATACCGGCAATCAGATAAAAATCCGAACGCCCAAAAGAGATAGAATAACACGAAGAACGTAATACTAGAATATATATATCGAAATACATATAAGTAAATTATTAAATCAATACCTGATTTAATAATCCGGCTCAAACCCGAGCCGGCTAGTATTACAAACTGTCTGATCGAAAATCCGAGTACCAAGTACATCAATCGATCGAACCCTGCACGTATCCAATACGGCTACTACATCATTTCGCCTGAATCAGGGAAACCCTCTGTGTGGGACTCTAAAGACTCGACAGTACTCTGGCAGTGGGTTTAACCACAAGCACGTCAGCGGCACTAGCTGTACGTAACGGCTACCCAGGTACCTGTCGAAAAGAAGGCCGATTATCAAACTCATCCGGATCTCCTACTGAGCCTATCCGTGACAATATCCGCACAATCCGGTCTCCTCATCAAAGAGTATCGCATACCGGGTCTAGGGGATGGTGAACGTCAGACCCTAACAACCTGATAAGTCGTGCCGATGTGGCTCAGGACCAATCCGGGAAAACTACTGATCAGCCTATCAGTAAATCCCAAGTGCCTTGGCCAAGGTCTTATGGTCCTGACCAATCGAATCATAGTGCGATATCGACTCCCTATACCGGGAGAGACGAATCCCCGAAAATCGCTCACTGCCTCCATGTGCCTCGGGACTGAACCCAACCAAAACCTGTTTGCACGACTCAGTAGAGCCGTAGTAGGGTAGTGATCAAAGTTCAGTAGGAACTCACACGAGACAAATGTTGATCTCGGGTCCAAAGACTAACTTGTACACATGTCACCTGAGAACTTCCATCTGACGATAGGTATAGTACCACATGGAAGTTCTCGGCGAGTCCGTCCAGTGTACTCACACCCAGTGAGCACCTGTGTACGATCTTAGGTGCATCAGAGCAATGGTTGCGGGACCAACCATCCCCCTACGGGGCTAGAAACGTACACACTAGTCTACTCTGGAGTATCAGTGCCCAGTCTCGATACTAACGCGACTAGGGACCATTTAAGGATGTGCTTATGGACTATCCAGCTCCCACAAGTATGATCGCCATCACAACGCAGATAGTCAAGCAAGATCCTAGGGGCTTTATCAACATGTAACCCCAATATGTAATAACGAGTATGACATATGCCATGTTAAGATAAAAACAAACCACAATAGTATACTACCGTATCGAGTCTTTATCAATATGTGCAAATCAGATATAACAACAATACAAATAAATACACATATCCCGACAAAGACAAGTCAAATAATATATTATAAAACTGAGCAAGATTGTTCTGTACATACATATCCCTAGTATCATATATATACATATACAATACTGGCCTCTAGGGCATATACATCCAACAATCTCCCACTTGCACTAAAGGCCAGTGATTGGCGTACCGAATACCCAACATCTGCTCTAAGGCCAGCTGCTGGCGTACCGCATACCCAACATCCCAAAAAGTTGCTCGAACTGTGCTTAATAGAGGGCCTTCGTAAATGGATCCGCCGTGTTGTCTTTCGTATCCACTCTCCGGACCTCGATCTCCTGGCGATCTACGATCTCCCTGATCAGGTGATACCGCCTTAAGATGTGCCTGGATTTCTGATGGGACCGTGGTTCCTTCGCTAAAGCTATATCCCCATTGTTATCGCAATACACATGTATTGGGTCAACAATGGACGGAACTACCTGAAGTTCAGCTATGAACTTCTTCATCCAGACCGCTTCTTTTGCGGCATCACTTGCAGCAATGTATTCAGCCTCCATCGTTGAGTCTGCAACGGTATCCTGTTTGGAGCTCTTCCAACACACCACCCCTCCGTAGAGGGTAAATACAAAACCCGAGACAGACTTGCTGTCATCCTTGTCACTCTGGAAGCTTGAGTCGGTAAAGGACTCGACCCTGAGGTCTCCATTACCGTAAATCAGGAACATCTCCTTAGTCCTTCTCAGGTACTTAAGAATGTTCTTTACTACTTTCCAGTAGTCCTCACCTGGGTTCGACTGATACTGGCTCACCACGCTTAGTGCGTAAGCTACATCTGGTCTTGTACATAGCATCGCATACATTATAGATCCTACCGCCGAAATATAGGGTATAGTGCTCATGCGAACCCTCTCCTCGTCAGTCTTGGGAGACATCTCCTTGGAGAGGGTGATTCCGTGCAATACGGGTATGTTACCGCGTTTGGAATCTTCCATACTAAATCTCTTTAGTACGGTCTCTATGTACCTGGACTGTGAAAGTCCCAGTAGTCTCTTGGATCTATCTCTGTAGATCTTGATCCCCGGAATGTACGAGACATCACCTAGGTCTTTCATAGAGAACCTTTGTGATAAGAATAGCTTGACCGATTGTAGCATAGGAATGTCATTTCCTATCAAAAGAATGACGTCCACGTACAAGACTAGGAATACGACAGTTCGTCTTACAATCTTCTTATAACTACATGGCTCATCTTCGTTCTTGATGAAGTCAAAGTCCTTGACTGTCTCATCAAAACAGATGTTCCAGCTCCGCGATGCTTGCTTCAATCCATAAATGGATTTGAGCAGCTTGCACACCTTTCCGCTGCTCCCACTGTCTACAAAACCTTCTGGCTGTTCCATGTAAACGCACTCTTCTAAACTTCCGTTTAGAAAAGCCGTTTTTATGTCCATCTGCCAGATCTCATAGTCATGGAAGGCAGCAATGGCAAGCAAGATCCTAATGGATTTGAGCATAGCCACTGGAGAAAAGGTTTCGTCATAGTCCACTACTAGTCTTTGACGAAAACCTTTTGCAACGAGTCTAGCCTTATAGGTTTCCACCTTCCCATCTACACCAAGTTTCTTCTTGTAGATCCATTTGCATCCAACGGGTTTTACTCCAGGTGGAGCAACTTCCAGGGTCCACACTTTATTGGTGTACATGGACTCCATTTCAGATTGCATAGCATCCAGCCACTTATCAGAGTCCCTATTGATAATGGCCTGCCTGAAACTAGTAGGATCATCTTCTTCCAAGATGCAATCTTCTCGATCCCCATCTATGAGAAAACCGTAGTATCTCTCGGGCGGATGAGAAATCCTATTAGATCTGCTGAGTGGCTGAGGTTCGTCTGGGATTACTGAATCTAGTGGTTCTTCCAAATCTTCAGTTATAGTTTGTGTTTCTGGAACTTCATCCAGTTCTACTACACTCCTACTGGTTTCTTTTGCAAGAAACTACCATTCTAAAAATTTGGTATTCCGAGAAACAATAATCTTTTGTTCCTCTGCGTGGTAGAATAGATACCCATTAGAATCCTTTGGGTCTCCCACAAACTTACACAAAACTGACCGTGCCTCAAGTTTGTCCGGGTTCTGCTTTTTGATATAAGCAGGGCAACCCCAAATCTTAACACGTTTAAGATACAAAC
Organism: Agapanthus africanus; assembly: GCA_030015575.1. Taxonomy (NCBI): domain Eukaryota; kingdom Viridiplantae; phylum Streptophyta; class Magnoliopsida; order Asparagales; family Amaryllidaceae; genus Agapanthus; species Agapanthus africanus. The sequence continues at coordinate 521,125,433 of JASDDO010000016.1, read as the reverse complement.
TCTTACCACTCCATATTTCGTACGGAGTTTTAGGCACGGATTTGGATGGAACTTGATTCAAAAGATGTGCTGCTGTTTGAAGTGCATATCCCCAGAATGAAAGTGGCAACTCAGCATTGCTCATCATGGAGCGAACCATATCCAATAGGGTCCGATTCCTCCGCTCTGATATACCGTTGTACTGTGGTGTGTAAGGAGGAGTAAGCTGAAAGAGAATTCCATTCTCTTTTAAGTAATCTAAGAATTCGGTGCTCAAGTACTCCCCTCCCCTGTCAGACCGGAGGATCTTGATACTTTTGCCAGTCTGGTTCTCTACTTCGTTTCTGAATTCTCTGAATTTCTCAAAAGTTTCAGATTTGTGTTTCATAAGATACACATATCCGAATCTTGACAGATCGTCAGTGAATGCGATGAAGTACGAGAACCCACCCCTTGCATGTATAGACATCGGACCACACACATCACTGTGTATGAGTCCCAAGAGCTCTGTTGCTCTTTCCCCGTGTCCGGTGAATGGAGATTTGGTCATCTTTCCTTTGAGACAAGATTGAAAAGTTTTATAAGATGAAAATTCGAACGTATCTCAAAGTCCATCTTTATGCAACTTACTCAGCCTTTTCTCTCCGATATGACCAAGTCTACAATGCCACAAGTAGGATTCGTTCGTATCTGAACTCTTCCTCTTGCGTGTGTTTTGTACATTGAGAACTGTATTCTGATTTAGAACATAGATACCATTACACAGTGTACCTTCTGCAACCAGTACCTTATCAAGGTAAATGTTCATGATATTTTTATCAAGAACAAAGTTATATCAATCTTTATCAAGTAAAGAAACTGATATGATGTTGCAAAGCATGGAAGGTACATAGTAGCAATTGTTCAAAATCATAGTATTACCATTTGGCAACACTAGGTGATATTCACCGACGGTCGCAGAATTAACTTGTGCTCCGTTCCCTACTCTGAGGGACATATCACCATGTCCAACTATCCTACTTTTTCTCAGTCTCTGCAATAAATTACAGATATGAGATCCTGATCCTGTATCTAGTACCCAGGAGGTAGGACTGACCGAAAAGCAGTTCTCAACTACAAGAACACCTGAAGAAGATGCAACGGTAAGTTTCTTCTTCGATGGGGTTATCAAAGAATTCAAATTTTCCTCATTCCCTTGCTCATACTTATGACAGTTGTTGTAAGTTAGAGTCGAACCGACGTTCCCCAGCCCCGAATAAGAATTCGGATCGGTCAAGCGATACATTTTATTATCTTGATTAGGGCGTGAAACGGTTGCTACCTGGAGAGAGAGAGGGAAAACACTCAACGTGCGCTCTTGCAAGATTAGATTGGTTATTAATTTATCTAACCAGGATGGCTCCCACTGTTTCCTCAAATTCTTCTTCAAACCCTAAAAGAAGAACTAGTCAGGATTAATCGCACGTCACAATACTTGCTAAACCTTTCAGCCAGGCTGGTGTCGGTACTTCGAAGGAGGTTTTCCAACGCTTTCGTGAAGTTTCTTAATTACATAACCTCTTTTCCCTGGAGGCGTAGCCCCGCTGACACCGTTCTAGACACCTACTTAGTTTATAGCATTGATTGTTAAGTGTGATAATCTCCCGAGAGTAATCCTACTCATCAGTGGGATCGGGATCCAACTATTATTGTGTGATGCACTAGATGGAATCCACTCTAGTCACCACACTCCAGAAGGTATGCTAAAATCTGCAAGTTTCCTGTATGTTTGAAACTCCCGATGTGGTTTTTTTTCCCCTAACGACTTATGACCTTGACACAGTCAACATATCATAAGTAGCTAGCCAAGTTCAACCCGTCATTGTCCAAGATTGCATTAGACCCACCCGCATGACCCTTGACACAGTCAAAATGGTCATACGACTGTCCTAACCAATCGCATCATGTGCCACAAACAAGTATTTCTCAACTACCATACACTACGCCTTGACACAGACAACATACGCAGCATGAATACTAAGTAACACTTGTAAGAAATGACGGAGGGCTACGGCTGGGTTTTTGGCAAAAAACCCATTGACGTAATGAACTTGATATCGTTGAAGGAACCTAAGTAGTTTTTGCAAATATATAGTGGCGAAAACCTTTGCTAAAGAGGTCACTCCCTGTGAAGGGATCTCGGCTCTTTCCTCGTCGAATGAGGTGCATGATATTCCAAACTGAATACCATGATGCAAAGAAAAAATATTCGACTATATTAAAGTTATTACCCTGATGCAAACTTTTACTCAAGGGGTCACTCCCGGTGAAAGGATCTCGGCCCTTGCCTCATCGAATGAGGTGCAGCATATTCCAAACTGAATACCACTATGCAAAGAAAAAGAGAACGTCTGTAATGTCAGTTTTTAAAGCTTGGTTCCAACAACATCTTTTAGGTTTATTATCTTGCATTAATTAAAATTAATACGGTCCCATCAATTTGTAACCTATCACACCAGAAAAGAACGAAAAAAAATGTACGTATATGCCATCCGCATTCGCCACGGGGCCCCGTCATCACCCGTTAGGTTACTTAACTAACGACAGAGCGGGGGCTAGACTAGCGCGGGAGCAAAACATATACAAAATCTACTAGTATATATATAAGTATATATAACATTCGTCCCAGGCATGATATTAAACAACATCACAGATAACATTACAGAATGGCGGATAATCTTGGAGCCCCGGGTTTCATTTGAGCCGCAAATAAAACCCGACGTTCCCTGTCGTGTGGATAGCCTGTGCAATGAAAACCTGTACCCCCTACGAGTGAGGCGAATAGCCTGCCAGTTCTAGAATGAAGCCCCCTCCGTCTCAGCGCCTTGAGATGCGGGCTTGTTGCCTACTAAAACCCGGCTATTCGTGCTCCCTATCGCGGGGTAATCCTAGTACAGAATATTAAAATATATATATACAACCGGTGAAATCGAGCTCAGCCCGGCCGTGCCCCAAAATAATATACAAACGGCAAAGACGGCAGTCCACATGTCGGACGCTCGCCCCGCAATAACAAATGTACAAATGAATTATAAACTGTATTTCTAACATTGCACCACATGCTATCCACCACGACAATCCAACCACAATCACAGCACAAGCACACAACATCAACGCGAATGTCACGTTCGCAAAACCCGTCTAAAGGAACATATAGCAGTTAGACGAGTTTTACCGATCGAGTGACATTCCCGGTCGCAGATAAAAGTGAATGTACTGGGGAAAAATACGTATTTTAAAATTACGATCGACTAAACTTTCCAAGTGGGCCCCAAGTATTAAACCAACACTGTAACAAATCTGGGCCCAAAAAGTAATTATTTCAGAAACCACAATTTGAAAAAATAAGAGGCCCGGAAGAAATTTTGTTCACGTGGACCCCAAAACGGCCGCGGAACCGTCGCCAATAGGGGGTTTGCGAGGCGGATCCGCGGCGGTTTGGAGGGAACACGTGACCAAATTTCTTCAGGGTTCTTAAAAAAGCCTGCATGATTTTCTAGGACCATAAAATTGATTTTTCGAGCACTTTAAAAAATCGACAGAAACTACATGAATTGAAATGCGGTTTTTGAAATTTTCAGTCGATCGTTACTCTAAACACGTTTAAACAAGCTAGTGTATGTTTTATGGGATGGCTTTGATACCATGTTGGGTTATATTCATGCCCGAGCCTCCAAACGAGGCGGTTTGCGGAACAAAAAATTTTCTAGAGCTTTAAAAGGGGCGTAAAGATAACTCAAAATCCGGATCTTTACCATAAAACCAACTAGCAAACAAAGAGATGCTAACTACTATGAAAAATGATATACTAAAAGAATCGAGTCCTTCGGTCTTCGTTCTTCATCCTTAGCTCCTTGCATCCACCTTGAACATGTTTGAACTCCAACTCCGGCTCCATCGGTCCTCCGGGATCGAGCTTGTTCTTCGGCCTCCTTTTATCGTAGACGATCCGCCCGGGGAGTATGATCCATGGCTCTAACTCCTAACTATGTAACTAAAAGGAGCAACTAGAGAACTTGGTTTGCTAAACCAAGTAGTCTATGATGTAGTTTGGATTTCTAAGTGTAAAGCTATCTCTTTCTTGCCTCTTCACTTGATTCTCAACACATGAGAAGGTAGTGAAGAGGAAGAAGATGAAGGTGGAGGAAGCTAATGAGGAAGGAGAGGAATGAGAGCTCAAGAGAAAAATGAATGAAGCATGAAAGAGAAAATCACACCCCTTGGTTTTGTGTATGAATTCTTTCAATAAACAAATGACAACCATGATTCAATAGTAACCACAAATGAATTGAAAATTCATTTGTTGATTATTAAAGCATGGTCATGCCCATTCCTCCCATTCCATACACTTTACACCTCATTTCTATTTATTGAATAAATGGAAAATGCATAATGAGGTGGCCACCTTCTAGAAGGAAATCTGTAGGGAATACGGATTTCAGTCTACTGTACAAATATACCGGCAATCAGATAAAAATCCGAACGCCTAAAAGAGATAGAATAACACGAAGAACGTAATAATAGAATATATATCGAAATACATATACGTAAGTTATTAAATCAATACCTGATTTAATAATCCGGCTCAAACCCGAGCCGGCCAGTATTACAAACTGTCCGATCGAAAATCCGAGTACCAAGTACATCAATCGATCGAACCCTGCACGTATCCAATACGGCTACTACATCATTTCTCCTGAATCAGGGAAACCCTCTGTGTGGGACTTTAAAGACTCGACAGTACTCTGGCAGTGGGTTTAACCACAAGCACGTCAGCGACACTAGCTGTACGTAACGGCTAACCAGGTACCTGTCGAAAAGAAGGCCGATGAGCAAACTCATCCGGATCTCCTACTGAGCCTATCCGTGACAATATCCGTACAGTCCGGTCTCTTCGTCAAAGAGTATCGCATACTGGGTCTAGGGGATGGTGAACGTCAGACCCTAACAACCTGATAAGTCGTGTTGATGTGGCTCAGGACCAATCCGGGAAAACTACTGATCAACCTATCAGTAAATCCCAAGTGCCTTGGCCAAGGTCTTATGGTCATGACCAATCGAATCACAGTGCGATATCGACTTCCTATACCGGGAGAGACGAATCCCCGACAATCGCTCACTGCCTCCATGTGGCTCGGGACTGAACCCAACCAAAACCTGTTTGCACGACTCAGTAGAGCCGTGGTAGGGTAGTGATCAAAGTTCAGTAGGAACTCACACGAGACAAATGCCGATCTCGGGTCCAAAGACTAACCTCTACAGATGTCACCTGAGAACTTCCATCTGACGATAGGAATAGTACCACATGGAAGTTCTCGGCGAGTCCGTCCAGTGTACTCACAGCCAGTGAGCACCTGTGTACGATCTTAGGTGCATCAGACCAATGGCTGCGGGACCAGCCATCCCCCGACGGGACTAGAAACGTACACACTAGTCTACTCTGGAGTATCAGTGCCCAGTCTCGATACTCACGCGACTAGGGACCATTTAAGGATGTGCTTATGGACTACCCTTCTCCTACAAGTATGATCGCCATCACAACGCAGGTAGTCAAGCAAGATCCTGGGGGCTTTATCAACATGTAACCGCAATATATAATAACGAGTATGACCTATGCCATGTTAAGATAAAGACAAACCACAATAGTATACTACCGTATCGAGTCTTTATCAATATGTGCAAATCAGATATATCAACAATACAAATAAATACACATATCCCGACAAAGACAAGTCAAATAATATACTATAAAACTGAGCAAGATTGTTCTGTACATACATATCCCTAGTATCCATATGTATACATATACAATACTGGCCTTTAGGGAATATACATCCAACAGGGTCACTCCCGATGAAGGGATCTCGGCCCTTGCCTTGTCGAATGAGGTGCAGGATATTCCAACTGAATACCACTGTGCAAAAAAAAAGAAAACGCCTTTGTAATTACACTTTTTGAAAACTGTTCCAACAACGTCCAACAGGTTTGTTTTCCTTTGCATTGATCAGAATCAACGCAGACCCATCAATTAATCACACCAGAAAAGAACGAAGATAAAATGTACGTATATGCCATCCGCATTTGCCACTGGATCCCGTTATCATCCGTTAGGTTACTAAACTAATGACAGAGCGGGGACTGGACTAGCGCGGGTGTAAAACATATACAACATCTACTAGTATATATACCAATATATAATAATTGCTCCAGAATTGATAAATGCAACATTACAGAAAAGTAATAAGCATCACAGAACAATATAGATAATCTGGGAGCCCCGGGTTTCACAGAGCCGCAACTGAAACCCGACGTTCCCCTGGTCGTATGGATAGCCTGTGCAATGAAACCTAGACCCCTACGGGTGCGGCAAGTTACCTGTCAAAACCTGAACCGAGGCAGCCCCTTTCAGCAAAGTGAATGGACCACCCAACACTTCACGGAATCTGTTAACTTGAGCACCCCTCCTTGGGTCAGCCTGTACCCCCTACGAGTGCGGCGAATAGCCTGCCAATCCTAGAGTGAGTCCCCCTGCCTCTCAAATCCATGAGATGCGGATCCGTTTCCCTCCAGAACCCGGCTATCCGTGCACTCCATCACGGGGTAAACCTAGTACAGAAATGAAAATATAAACAACGGATACATCGACCTCAACCCGGTCGTGTCCCAAAAGAATAATATACAAACAGGCAGCGACGGCAGTCCACATGTCGGACGCTTGCCCCACGATATCAAATGTACAAATAGATCCAAACTGCACTACCATTGCACACAGCTATCCACCATGACAAATCCGCAACATCACAGCACAACACAGAACATCAACGTGAATGTCACGTTCGCAAACCCGTCTAAAAGGACTATAGCAATTAGACAAGATTTACCGCTCTAATGACATTCACGGTCGCAGATATAATGTAAGTACTGTAAACTAACACATTTAAAATTCCGATCAACAAAACTTCCCGAAGTGGGCCCCAAGTACAAATCCAGTACTCAAATAAATCTGGGCCCAAACAAAATATTCCAGAAACCACAATTCTACATGAAAGACACCCAGAAGAAAAATAGTGCACTGAAGCCCCAAAACGGCGGCGGAACCGCGGCAAACCCATAGGTTCTGCGGCGGTTACACGGCGGTTTTGTTGGATCAGTCTACCAAATTTCTTCTGCAGTCTTAGAAAAGTCTGCTCGATTTTCTGACATACCCAAAATAAATTTTAGACCAGTTTAAAAATTCGGCAGATACTTAAAATACAGAATTGCAGTTTTGGAAATTTCGTTCGATCAATTTTTTAAACATGTTAGAACGAGCTAGTAAAGGTTAATGGCGTGGCTCTGATACCATGTAAGTCTACGGTAGCGCCCTGACCAATAATCTGAGGCCAAACGCGGAATAAAAACTTTTTCATAAACTGGCGCTAATATAGACTGTAACCCGGATCGTGCCATTAATACTAAACTACCAAACTGTAAAATGATAGAATGGCTATACCGATCGATCCGTGTCCTTCAGTTTTTAGCCATCATCCCACGCTCCTCGCGGCAGCTCCAATCTCCTGTCTCCTCGTCGAGGTGGCACCACGTCAACGGATCTTTATACGGGCTCCCGTCTCTAAACCGAGGCAACTCGGACATGAAGTTTGCTAACCGACATGTCCAAGATTGAAGTAGAGATAGTGTAGAATACTTTGTTTCAAGACACCCAAGCCATTGGGTGAAGGTAAATGAAGTTTCCTTTTGGAGTGATCGATGAAATGAGCAATGGAAAATCAAATGAATCATTTTCCTCTTTAAAATCATGCTCGGCCAGTTAAAAGGGGGGGCTGAAATTGGCTCTCGGCCATTTGGAGATGGGGGGTGAGCACAAGAATGAATGGTGACCATTGTTCATATCATAATATTACATTATTATATTCCCCATTCTTATGCATTTTACAAATAAACAGGTGCTTTTGACCCATGTCTGCTACATAGTACAGGTTACAGGTTCTTGGAGCAAAAACAGTGAAAAAGATAAAAGACGATGCAAAAGTGGGACTACGACCAACAAATAGAAGGATCTTGATCAAGCCTACACAAAAAATCAGTTCACAAAGTACAAGGCAGCGCAAGGTTCAAGAATTCGTCTCGAAGCAACGGTTAAAGTCCACTACAATTATTCACTGGGAGATCTGGAAGAAACCTAGAAGCCAATTTGAGAAAAGAACTAAAGAAACAGGAAGTACAAGTCAACCAAAGCCAGCAGAAGAAATTGCACAGCACAAGCTTCTCATTGGGCCGCGGAACCGCGGCCAAACCCTGGCTGCGGCCGCGGTTCCACGGCCGTGCGGAGCACGTAGGGCGAAAAATTTTACCAAAATGCTGAGGCGGCGCTGACTAGTCTTCCTAGGGGTATTGTTGTAAATGCAGAAATGCGGCAATTGTAAACCTAGGGTTTTCTATGTCGTATAAATAGAGACCCAAATTCTTGTATTAGGTCATGCCTCTTTTCATCAATAAAATTCAGAATTCTCTTGAAGTTTTGGAGAGCATCATTTGTAAGTAGATTTATTTTCTTGCCCTACTTCTTAATATTTTATTTCTGCCCTAGATAGATAATTCTTATTTGCTTTAGTTTAATCTAGTTTAGAATTTTTATTAATCTGCAGTAGATCATTAATCTCTTAACCCTAAAACAAAATAAAAATAATGTCTTTTGTAGATCCCTTAATGAGCGAGTAGTTTCCTCGCTTGTTAGGGTTAGGAATAGGGAAGGGTTTGAGAGATGAAGATCTCTCACCCCTTTCTTTGCCTAATCACTTATAAATAATTCGTACTCCATGCATACTTTCATATTCCGCTCCCTACGGCACCCTACCCACGAGGTAACGGTGATACCGTAGTATAAAAGACCGGATATGAAAGTCTTCAATGGAGGTTAGGGTAAGGATTAAGAAAAGACGGACAAGGATCTAGAGGAAGAAACATAGTTTCTTCCCGATCATCCTAATCCCCTTTATTAAAAATTACCATAACTCCTAAAAAGATATCTAATTTAGGGCATTGAAAGAGTTGGCATCTTTATTTTACCAAACTCAACCTAAACTTAATCCTAGCAAGTTTCTTAATCCTAGTATAACTCAAATTAGTTTTTTGTGATAAAAGATCCAACACCCTTCGGAATTAGCTCGTAAGAACATTTAGAAAATTAACACCATCCCTGTGGACCGACCTGTATTCACCGGCTAGCTACCAAGCGACGCCGTTCTTGATTGCGGTAACATATATTTTTGATTGTAAAATCTCTCTAAATCAAATGGCGTTGTTGCTGGGATGGCGTAAAAATTTTCTTTTTGTAATTTCGGGTTAATATAAAATAAAAAAATCATAAAAATCTAAAAAAATAAAAAATAAAAAAATTCTATCATCTTTTATTGTTTGAAGGGTTCTTGTGTGAATCTTTGCAGGATCGACGGATCTGGAAAAATCCAGAGTGAGAAACAGAAAAAGATAGATCGGAATAGAAGGGGATTGGAACAACAGAACACCAGAATTTTTTCAGAGACCTGAAGCCGCCGTAGTGCCGCCGTTCCACCGCCGCAAGCTGCCTCCTACCGTGGATCCACGGTTCCTCTAGGTCTTCCTTGCGCGAAATTTGCTCAGTTTGTTTGCCTTTCTCCCCTCTGCAAATCCCCATATATCTTTTGCCAAATCTTCTGCAGGATTCTTTGCGCTAAAAAAATCTTCCCCCTTCCAATAATTGATTTTCTGCAGGATTCTTTGCGCCGCGCTTAAAAGAAAATTGATTGCAAGTGATTTACTGTTTTGCATATCTTTAATCGGACTTTAAGGGGCTTGAGACCAATTCAGATTGGGTGGGGATTTCATCACCCTTTCCAGGACCCCAGAAATCACATAAGGCATTTGCATTGACCAATCTTTAATTAAAAAGTACTAGACTCAGCCCTAAGGACGTTGCGCTCAATAGGACAGAGGACTAGTTATAGGCATCGGCCGTTAATCCTAACCTGACTTTGCGGTTTCTAGGCAAGTGGTTACTTAATTAGGGCCACTACTTGTAGTGGAGAGCCTCCTACTCACCTGGCACTTACCTGGCCGCAATTGGCAGTGAAGAGGCGGTTTGAGGTCCTATTTCTAGCCCTTTGGAACAGTTAGAAGCTGTCTAGCTGACCTAGGTGACCCTAGATCTAGGCTTGATTATGCATTTGTGGTTGATTGCATTTGTGTCAAAGTCTCTTATCAAAATTCTTTCTGCAAAAAGCTCCACATAAAAAAAAGGACAAAATCTTTTCCAAAACATGCAACTTGTCGCTAAAGAAATCTTTGCACTCCACTTACACCACTTCTTCTCATTGACGTTTTCTTACCTCCACATTCTGTCTTTCACCTTTTTGACTACACTACCCCTTTAGTGTATGTCCGGTTGGACCAGGGACACTAGCGCCCGATTAATCCGTGTTTCGTTGGTACCGACTGATGAACCTTTCGACTCCGAAGTCGAAATCCTTTCCACTTCTTCACTTTCACCTTCAAATTCTTCTTCCGAAGGTATGTCGGGATATAATCCTAACAACACCTTACCGACGGGATTGATTCTACCTCCGTTAGGTGCGAATAACCCGAATCACCCGCCTGTTGAAGCGCTCCAACGAGTAGCGCTCCAGGATCTTTTCTACCCAATCCGCACCGCCCTTCCTACTTGTCTTTCCCTCCCACCGGCAAATGGGGACAATTTTGATATCAAACCCTACTTCATCAATATGCTACCAAAATTTCACGGATTGGAATCCGAATATGCTTATATCTTTATCAACAAATTTCAAAACGTTTGCGCTATGATGAAAACAACCCAATTATCCGACGATGCTATAAGGCTAAGGGTCATTCCTTTCACCTTATGTGACTTAGCCGAGAAGTGGCTATATAGAACAGCGTCGCATTCAATTAAGAATTGGGAAGAATTTGTTCTTAAAAAGTTCTATCCTCATCACAAGACTGCTAGAATCCGTAATGAGATTATACAATTTTCCCAGCTTTCTTCCGAACCATTTTGGAAGTGTTTTGAAAGATTCAAAGACCTACTTGTTCAATACCCTCACCATGGGATCGAAAATTGGCAACTTTGCCAAACATTATACGAGGGATTGAACCCGGCAACGAAGCAGTTGCTAGAAACCATTTGTCAAGGTCACTTTCTAACCAAATCTAGTGAGGAAGCGTGGCAATTTCTTGAGGATCTTAGTGAACAAACAATTCGGTGGGAGAGCACCAAGACCACATCATCTTCTTCTATTGGTCAATCTAGGGCAGGCATACATCACTTAGATATATCGATTGCTATGAAGGCCGAGATGGCCGCACTTACGAAAAAGCTAAAAGCGATTGAGACCAAAATCTGATCGCCTTCTCCTGCCCCTGTTGTGCCTCCACGAACTGTTTGTGCTTGTTGTTCGGATCCATCACATCTCACCGAAGAGTGTCCTTACAATCCATCTACTCAAGGACATGATCAAGTCAATGCTGCCTTTCAGCAACGACAAAGAAATGATCCATACTCTGTAGGGTTCCTAGGCACGCTAATGAGGTCTCACAAGGCATCAACCATGCCAATTTCAAATTTTACGGGTGCCGAGAAACCCTAATACGGATCGTTAACTAGAAGTCTAGGCGATACAATGAAACTAGTTTACAACTAAACTAAAAGAACGGAAATACAACCTTTGTAGATCCGTTTCTCCACCTCCATAGCTCCATGATGAAGTCCTCTCTGCTGTCCAAATCGAACCATGACTCTAGCATCAGCTTCATCGGAGAAAAAGCGGGCTAGGTCATCGACGAGGATGCCGAAGATGATCTACGTCGAGGCATCACTAGATCAAGCTCCACCTTCACCAAGCCATGAAAACTTGTGAAGGAAACACCCTATACTACTTGGCAAGAGGTAGAGGATGAAGAAATAGGAAGTGGGTTCACTTTAGAATTGGATTTCTCACTCATTTTCTCAACTTGCCATTGATGAGGCAAGCTTTTCTTCATGGAAAGAAGAAGAAGAAGATGAAGATAATATGATAAGTCTTTTTCTAAATAGAAAATAAATCAATTCTTATCATATCATGAACCATGGTCAAGTGTAGAGAACTAATCATGGTTGAGTGGAATGGTTAGGGTTAAGCATGAGACAAAATGGTCACTTGGTCAAAGCTTCATGAAGCTTCAACAAGCTTCATGAAAGAAAACAAAGAAAGAAACCATTTTGCTTATCTTTTATCCATTTCTCAAAAAAGAATAGATAAATAAATAAATGAATAAGTAAAAACAAAACCCTAACCATTACACAACCATAGTTTAATCTTTACACTTAGCCAAGTAAACATGTATCATCAAACATGATACAATCAAGTGCACAAAAGTATATCACATATACAACTTGTGCAAAGCAAGTGAGAAAATCCATTTAAAGTGAACCAATACTAGTTAATGCAAAGTAATATATCAAATATATAATTATGCATTAAATCATTAAATCAACACTTGATTTAACGATCCGATCATATCGCATATAACCGATTAAAATGCAATGTATCGACTTATCGAATCAATCCTTGATTCGATAACTAGGTTATATCGCATACAACCATTCGATACATTCATCACGAGAATAGAATACGGTATCACATACACGCATTATTCTCGGTCCCGCACATATCTCATATGCGCTCCTATTTCGTTTCGCTTAAGCCAGGAAACCTCTGTGTAGGACTCTAAAGACTCGTCAATACGCCGGCAGCAGATGATGATCATATCAAGCACCCACAAGCCGCAAGCGGTCTGCTAAACGTAACGGCCACCCGGGTATTGAGCGATCAGAAGATTGACGAGCAAGCCCGCTCACACTCCTGTGAATCCAACCAGTAACACTTACCGTACAGTCCGGTCTGATCGTCTGATATGTCGCTTATCTCGCCTAGGGGTGGTAAACGTCAGACCCCAATAGCTCGATAAGTCGTGTCGATATGAGGCCTATAACAGTTTGAGAAACTACTGGTAACACTTACAAGTAAATCTCAGCAACCCTGGCCAGGGATTTCCGGTTATAGCCAATCGAACACAGCGCAACATCAACTCCCTATACCGGGAGAGACAAATCCCCTCCTATCGCTCATTGCCTCCATGTGACTCGGGACTGTACCCAAAAACCACCGTTTTGCACGCCCTCTTGGACGTGGTAAGGTGGAAATCAAAGCACAGTGGGAACCACACAAGACTCTATGACGATCTCGGGTCAACAGACTACTCTGTACCAGTGTCACCAGAGAACTGCCATCTGACGTAAGGTATAATACCATCTGGGAGTTCTCGGCGAGTCCGTCCAGTGTACCCAGTCTCCACTGAGCACTCGTATATCATCTCTGATGTCAAAAAATCAATGGATATGGGATCATCCATCGCCCATCTGTATGGGTCGAGAAGGTTTACGCTAGTCTACTCTGGTATATCGATGCCCCGTCTCGATATACCTACGACTAGGGACTTTGAAGGATGTACTTATGGACTACCATGTCCCCACTAGTATGATCCTCATCATAGTCCAGGTAGTCAAGTACTCATCCTAAGGGCTTTACCAACATGTAACAGAGAGACAATCAGTGTACACGTTAAGGTAAAGATCAACCAGATAGCATACTATCATGTCGAGCAAGAAAGTCCTCCCTATATATGTCCAAGCATCCACTACAATATACATCCAATGTACAGTAATGGCCTCTAGGGCATACATATAACTAACAATCTCCCACTTGCACTAGGGCCATCTGATAGCAGTGGTTGTAGTATCTCATACTCAACCATCCCATAGAAGTCTCTCTCTGGGAAAAGGCCTTTGTGAGTGGATCCGCCGTGCTGTCCTCTGAGTCTACTCTCCTAACCTGGATCACCCTGGAGATCAACTATCTCCATGATCAGGTGAAACTGCCTTAGAATATGTCTGGATCACTGATGGGACCGGGGTTCTTGGCATGAGCCACAACTCCATTGTCACACAATGGGAGGAACAAAGTTCATCTCATGAACCAATATACATCCAGACTACCTCTTTGGTAGCATCTTAAGTAGCGATGCATCCAGCCTTTATCGTCTAGTATGTCACGGTATCTAGCTTGGAACTCTTCCAACATACCGTCCCTTTACTGAGGGTAAAGACAATGCCTGTGACTGACATTCAGTCGTCCTTATTACCCTGGAACCCTTCCAGTGATTCTCCCCAGGATCGGTTGATACCATCTCACTACAACTAGTGAGAATCCTAACATCCAATTAGATCTATCTCATAGATCCAAAACCCAGGATTTAGGAGGTATCACTTTGATCCTATATGGAGAATCATTGTGATAAGCGGAGATTGACCGAGCGTAGCATAGGAAACTCCTTCCCTATCAAGAGCATGTCATCCACGTACTCTACGAGGATCGTCACTATACTCCCTACTACCTTTTTGTTTATACAAGGTTCATCTACCATTTTGATGATGTCAAACTCTTTGACTAACACATCAAAACAGATGTTCCAACTCCGCGATTCCTGCTTTATCCTATAAAGCATCTTGTACACGTTTCCGCTGCTCCCACTGTCTACGAAGCCCTCTGGCTGTGTACTTATAGACGTTCTCTTCTAAAACTTCATTTAGAAAAGCAGTCATGGCATCCAACCGCCAGATATCATAGTCATGGTATGTAGCCGTGGCAAGTAGGATCTGGATGGACTTAAGCATAGCCACTTGAAAAGGTTTCATCATTATCCACGCCTGGTCGATGACGAAAAGCTTTAACAAGTCTAGCTTTGAAAGTCTCAACTTTTCCATCTACACCAAGTAATCTTCTCAAGTTATACTTGCTCCTGATGGGGATTTAACCTTTTAGATATAGCAACCAAAGTCCATACTTTGTTGGTGTACATGGATTCCATCTCAGATCACTAAGCATCCAGCCATTCTTACAGAGTCCCACTCCTGATGGCCAGCTCGAAACTAGTTGGGTCATCATCTCATGATGCAATCCTCGCTCCCACTGTCATAGAGAAACCGAAGTATCTCTCAGGCGGGTGAGGAACCTTACTAGATCGGCGGAGAGGCTGAGGTTCGTTGGTAACTATTGAATCCTTTGGTTCTGTCAAATCATCAGCTGCAGTTTGTATAGCTGGAACATTTCCAGTTCTACATAACTGACCTTGCCTCGAGCTTGTCCGGATTTTGCTTTTCAGACATAGGCCGGACAACCCCAAATTTTAACTAGCTTAAGACATGGGCTCTTCCCATACCATATCTCATATGGAGTGGTAGGCTGTGATCTGATTCGAACCCTATTCAATTGGTATGCAGCTTCTCAAGTGCACAACTCCCAAAAAGGAAATAGGTAACTCAGTAGTACTCATCATAGAGCACACCTTATCATATAGGGTGTGATTGCTCCGTCCCGATATACCATCGTGCTATGGTGTATCGGAGGAGTAATGCTGAGAGAGAATCTCATTCTCCTTTAGAAAAGTCCAGAAATTCCGTGCTCAAGTATTCTCCTCCTTGATCACATCAAAGGGCATAATACTTGTACCCGTAATTTGGTTCTCTACTTCTAAATCATATTCTGTGAATATCTCAAAAGGTTCGGACTTGTGTTTCAACAGGAACATAGGTCTGAATCTCGAAAGATCATCAGAGAATGTAATGAAGTACAGGGAACCGGTCTTGGCATATGTAGATAGGGGACCTTACATACATCAACATGTATCATCCCAAGAGTTCACTAACTCTTTCTCTGTTTCCAGTAAACGGAGCTATGGTCATCTTATCTCTGTGACATGACTGGCAAGTTTCACAAGATGTAAATTCAAACTGATTTAAATATGCATCTACATGTAACTTCATCTAGTCGGGTCACATTGATATGACCTAGTCTACAATGCCTCAAGTAGGATTCGTTCATTTCTGAACTCTTCCTCTTGTGTGTGTTCCGTATACTAAAGAACTGTAGTTTGATTTAGAACTACAATGCTTTTAGATAACGTGCCTGAACCGATCAACTTTTGATATAGGAAATGTTCAAAACATTATCCATCTATACAAAATTTTATCATTTCTTTACTAATAAAGAGATAGATATGAATTTGTATATCAGGTTCGGTATCTAATAACATTCGTTCAGAATCAATGTATTGGTAATACAGGGTGACAGTGACCAACAGACTAGGCTGCAACTCTTGCCCCGTTTTCTGCCTCATGAAACTTATCACCCGTTCTCAGTTCTCTACCTAGCTGTAGCCCTATGTAACAGATTACATATCTGGGATCCTGATCTGGTATCACATACCCAGGACGTAGAGGATACAGAGAAACAGTTCTTTGTAATGAACACACCCGAAGAAGATGCATCATATGCACTTCCTTTGTTTGGGCGGCACGGGAAATCTGGTATTCCCCAATTTCCTGCTCTGTCTTATAACAATTATAAGTTGGAGCGGGACCAACGTTCCCCAGCTCAGTATAACAAGCGGGTTCGGTCAATATTCTGTATTATTATCTTGATTAAGGCGTGATATGGTCGCTACCTGGAGAGAGAGAGAAGAAAACACTCAGCGTGCGCTCTTGCAAGAATAGATTGGTTATTATTTTATCTAATCAGGATGGCTCCCACTGCTTTTTATCAAATCTTCCTTCAAACCCTAAAAGGAAAGACTAGCCGGGATTAATTACACACTACAAGTTCGCCAATCTTTCAGCCAGGCCAGTGTCGGTACATTGAGGGAGGTCCCCCGTGCTTTCGCACGAACCTAATTAATGTAAACCTCGTTTTCCCAGAGGCGTAACCTCGTTAACACCTTTCTAGACACCTACTTGATCGGCTAATTGTAATGTGTAAAACTCTCCCAGGAGTAACTCTTACTCGCAGCGGGTATCGGGATCCAACTATCTCATAGAAGGTACGCAATCTCATTGCAAATTTCAACACTTGAAATTCCCGATAATATTTTTCCCCTAGCACCCTATGACCTTGACGGAGGTCAACAAACCATAGGCTACTAGTCAAGTTCAACCCGTCATTTCTTGATCGAATTAAACCCACCCGCACGACCCTTGACGGAGGTCAACAAGGCCGCACGACTACCCTAATCCAATCTGCATCATATGCATAAGCAGATAAATACTAGTTAGCTACCGCACACTACGCCTTGACGGAGGTCAACAAACGTAGCACGAATACTAAATAGGACTTATCTGAAATGACGGAGGGCTACGATAGGTTTTTCTGAAAACCTATTGCGTAATGAACTTGATATCGTTGTAGGATTGAATGAATTTTAAAATGGAGTGTCTTTGAGGCTTTTCTAGTTTTGCTAAAGGAGTCACTCCCGGTGAAGGGATCGTCGGTCCTTTCCTCGTCGAATGAGGTGCGGGATATATCATATATATCACTGTGCAAAGCAAAAACTCTTAAAAGCAATCAAAAGACAAACCGAGAGTTGTAGCATCTGCCAGTTATTGCTAAAGGAGTCACTCCCGGTGAAGAGATCTCGGTCCTTTCCTCATCGAATAAGGTGCAGGATATATCACATATACCGCTGTGCAAAGCAAGAACTGTAGCTACCTGTTTTATTTTGAAATTCGATTCTACAACATCTTAGGTTTCTTTTATTTCATTAATCACATTAATGAAGTCCCATCAATTAAGTTACCTAAACATCACAGATAAATACGACGTACACTTATGCCATCCGCATTCGCCTCGATGTCCCCTCGTGCACCGTTAGGTTAGGTAACTAACGGCAGAGCGGGGCAGGGCTAGCGCGGGTGTAAAACATAAGTAACATCTATATAATATATCATATATACTATATACAGTATCCATCACAGAACATCACATGATCACATCACAGATATCGCAGCAGAAGAATCATATGAAATATTGGATAAACTAGGACGTCCGTGTTTTCAATACGAGCCAGTATAAAACACGGATTCCACGGTCGCGATGAATAGCCAAACCCACACCCCTAGACCCCTACGAGAGCGACAAGCAACCCTACCAATTCTAGAGTTAGGAGACCCGGACTCGACTCCTCGAGTTGGTCTCCCACTGGACTCCAGAACCCGGTTATTTGTGCTCCCCTCCTTGGGTCTATCCTAGTGCGGAAAAGTAAATAATATACAAAAGGTGACATCTTCCGCAACCTGGAAGTGCCCCAATAAAAGAATATTACATACAAGTTTTTACATGAATGAAAATGAAAAACACTCATCTCACATAAAAAAAAAACCCGGCTATTCAAACACGACGATCCAATATAACATATCCAGCAACACATAACATCACATGTCATCAACGTAAGTAAATATGCGCATCCCAATAGTCGTTGACATATAGCAACGAAACCGGCGATATCCCATATTACACTTACGGTCACAGAAAAGAAAGTGTAAAACTACAACAGTTGGAATCCGCAATCCGCACAGACATTGCATGCCTAATCAAATGAATACCTTAGACATCACATGCCTAACAATTATAAACCCCGCATTTTAGTCTCAAAATCGAAAACACTTTTCAATATCAAGTCGGGCAATTCAACAAGATTCCCGACATCCTGATCGAATGCTCGTCGCAAACTTCAGTAGACGGCAGCACCCCCGATACCGTCGACGAAGTGCACCAAGGCGGAACACCGCTACCAAGAGCACCCAAACGGATGCTTTTAGCGACGGGGTTCTCCTACAGTCACTTGGTCGGGGCTATGGAGTGAGGCTGTCTATTAAGTTTACCCGGCGAGTATCCGCGTACGCTACGTGATTGCGACGGACTTTTGATCACATCAAAATTCCGTGGCAACCGATCAAGTGAGACTAAACCGCTAGATTTATAACATTCATTCAGTTATCTCATACCTACTTGTGGATTCCAAGTATTGTATCACATTCCGGATAAATAGAAAATGTTAAAATTTTCGATCGAACATTCAAACACCCAAGTTTTCCCGATACAGATCAACACATGAAACAAGTCTAAAAACATTCAGTTCGTGCCTCAGTACCAACGGTCCAGCCGTAGAAGAGTCAAGCCAACGCCTCACATGTGGCACGCCGTACTGCCCCAAACCCAAAGGTTCAAAGGGCAGTTCAAGACGGTCACATAATCGAGTTAAGGTTTGTTGTCTTCTAGAGGGACCATCGCGTTACTTGCACTACTTAGAACGTCTTTAAACCACGGAAAGATCCAACACTTGGAAATTTCCCGACAGGGAAAAAGTTGGGTATTTATATCCGGTCGAACTTTTTAACATATTCTAAAATTTCCGGAAAGCCACATAGACAAAGTTAGACAATCCGATCGAAACACCGAGTCCCTAATACAACCCAGAAAACTCAACTCTTGAGTTCAGAAAAAAAATATATCCCAAGAAAACCAGCACTGCAAAATAGGAATTACTGTGCAAAATTCAATGGGAGAAGAGACAAAATGGCCGCGGAACAGCCGCATTAGCACGCTAATGCCGCGGTTCCGCCGCACTTTAGACAGATCATTAGGTAATTTTTGCACCGTAATTCTTAGAATTTCCTGCTGAATTTTCTGCATATTTTTAATCTGGAAAAAACCCAATTTTTGGAAAAAGTCCAGAGAGCAAATTTGTGTTAGGGTTTCGGTTTAATCGGACTTCTAACTCCGTCTACGCATCGCCTAAGGCTCTAGCTAGGCTCTGATACCACTGTAGGGTTCCTAGGCACGCTAATGAGGTCTCACAAGGCATCAACCATGCCAATTTCAAATTTTACGGGTGCCGAGAAACCCTAATACGGATCGTTAACTAGAAGTCTAGGCGATACAATGAAACTAGTTTACAACTAAACTAAAAGAACGGAAATACAACCTTTGTAGATCCGTTTCTCCACCTCCATAGCTCCATGATGAAGTCCTCTCCGCTGTCCAAATCGAACCATGACTCTAGCATCGGCTTCATCGGAGAAAAAGCGGGCTAGGTCATCGACGACGATGCCGAAGATGATCTACGTCGAGGCATCACTAGATCAAGCTCCACCTTCACCAAGCCATGAAAACTTGTGAAGGAAACACCCTATACTACTTGGCAAGAGGTAGAGGATGAAGAAATAGGAAGTGGGTTCACTTTAGAATTGGATTTCTCACTCATTTTCTCAACTTGCCATTGATGAGGCAAGCTTTTCTTCATGGAAAGAAGAAGAAGAAGATGAAGATCATATGATAAGTCTTTTTCTAAATAGAAAATAAATCAATTCTTATCATATCATGAACCATGGTCAAGTATAGAGAACTAATCATGGTTGAGTGGAATGGTTAGGGTTAAGCATGAGACAAAATGGTCACTTGGTCAAAGCTTCATGAAGCTTCAACAAGCTTCATGAAAGAAAACAAAGAAAGAAACCATTTTGCTTATCTTTTATCCATTTCTCAAAAAAGAATAGATAAATAAATAAATGAATAAGTAAAAACAAAACCCTAACCATTACACAACCATGATTTAATCTTTACACTTAGCCAAGTAAACATGTATCATCAAACATGATACAATCAAGTGCACAAAAGTATATCACATATACAACTTGTGCAAAGCAAGTGAGAAAATCCATTTAAAGTGAA
This sequence comes from Agapanthus africanus, assembly GCA_030015575.1. NCBI lineage: Eukaryota > Viridiplantae > Streptophyta > Magnoliopsida > Asparagales > Amaryllidaceae > Agapanthus > Agapanthus africanus. The sequence continues at coordinate 521,104,761 of JASDDO010000016.1, read as the reverse complement.
CCAATACTAGTTAATGCAAAGTAATATATCAAATATATAATTATGCATTAAATCATTAAATCAACACTTGATTTAACGATCCGATCATATCGCATATAACCGATTAATATGCAATGTATCGACTTATCGAATCAATCCTTGATTCGATAACTAGGTTATATCGCATACAACCATTCGATACATTCATCACGAGAATAGAATACGGTATCACATACACGCATTATTCTCGGTCCCGCACATATCTCATATGCGCTCCTATTTGGTTTCGCTTAAGCCAGGAAACCTCTGTGTAGGACTCTAAAGACTCGTCAATACCCCGGCAGCAGATGATGATCATATCAAGCACCCACAAGCCGCAAGCGGTCTGCTAAACGTAACGGCCACCCGGGTATTGAGCGATCAGAAGATCGACGAGCAAGCCCGCTCTGTTAGTTATATGTATGCCCTAGAGGCCATTACTGTACATACGATGTATATTGTAGTGGATGCTAGGACATATATAGGGAGGACTTTATTGCTCGACATGATAGTGTGCTATCTGGTTGTACTTTATCTTAACATGTACTCTGATTGTCTCTATGTTACATGTTGATAAAGACCTTAGGATATGTACTCGACTACTGGGACTATGATGAGATCATACTAGTGGGGCCACGGTAGTCGGCGAGTACATCCTATAACTGTTCCTAGTCGAGGGTGTATCGAGACAGGGCATCGATGCACCAGAGTAGACTAGCGTATACGCATCTTGACCCATATGATGGGCGATGGATGATCCCATATCCATCGGTGTTTGACATCAAGGATGGTGTACGGGTGCTCAGTGGAGACTGGGTACACTGGACGGACTCGCCGAGAACTCCCAGATGGTATTATACCATACGTCAGATGGCAGTTCTCCGGTGACACTGGTACAGAGTAGTCTGTCGACCCGAGATCGTCATAGAGTCTTGTGTGATTCCCACTGTGCTTTGATTTCCATCATACCACGTCCAAGAGGGCGTGCAAAAAGGTGGCTTTTGGGTACATTCCCGAATCATATGGAGGCAGTGAGCGATAGGAGGGGATTCGTCTCTCCCGGTATAGGGAGTTGATGTTGTGCTGTGATCGATTGGCTATAACCGGAAATCCCTGGCCAGGGTTGCTGAGATTTACTGGTAAGTGTTATCAGTAGTTTCTCGAACTGTTATAGACCTCAAATCGACACGACTTATCAAGCTACTGGGGTCTGACGTTTACCACCCCTAGGCGAGATATGCAACATATCAGACGACGAGACCGGACTGTACGGGAGTGTTACTGTTTGGATTCGCAGGAGCATGTACAGGCTTGCTTGTTGATCTTCTGAGCGCTCAATACCTGGGTAGCTGTTACGTTTAGCTGACCGCTTGCAGCTTGTGGGTGTTTGATATGATCATCACCTACTGCCGGCGTATTGACGATTCTTTAGAGTCCTACACAGAGGTTTCTTGACTCAGGCAAAACGGAGTAGGAGCACATATGTGATATGTGCGGGACCGAGGATAATGCGATATGTGATACCGTATTGTATTCTCGCGATATTTGATATCAGCCGGGTCATCGGATCAAGTGTTGATTCGATGAATCGGTACGGATAAATATTAGTCGGTTATATGCGATATAGCCGGATTGTCGGATCAAGTATTGATTCGATAATTTAATGTATAATAATATATATGATATATTAAATTGCATTAACTAATATTTGCTCACTAAAAGATTCTTTTTCTCACTCGGATAATACATTGATATATATGCGATATATGTTAATTGTATTATTTTATTTTGTTACGATAAATATTATATATGTGATATATAATATTGTAACATGATATGATAACTAATGCAACTTGTTTAGTAGAGATTAAACATGGTTAGGGTTTGATTAGGGTTAAGGTTTTCTAGAAGTTTCTAGAAGCTTTCTTTCTTTGTCTTTGTTAAGATATTATGCTAGATATTTCCTTAACCTAACCAAACCTTTAACCTTAGTCAAATCTCTACAAGGGTTAGTTTGACCATGGTTACATTATTCATCATATCATTTCTTTTCCTATTCATCACAAAAGGATTCTAATATTGTTCATTATCTTCTTCCTTCTTCTTCTTTTCTTGAAATGGTTTCTTGCTTTGATTTTTGTGATGGATAAATATGAGAAAAAGATAAATAAAGAGAGCAAAAATCCTACTTCATCATCCTCATATTCCCTTGCCATTTAGATGAGGGTGTTCACATCATTTCATGAGTGTTAGCTTGTGTTAAAGAAACTTCAAGGTAGATCATCTTAGTATCGAAGATCGGAAGCAAAGGTTGCGTCTTTCTCTTCGTGGAACCTCTCGAGAGTCCGGATCCCGATGATCACAGCGAAGGGACCACAACACGGAGCATATGAAGTGAAGGACCAGATCTACAAAGGTTGTAATCCCTCTCACTTAGTGTTAAAGTGTTTAGCATGCTTGTTTTCGCCTAATCTCTAGTTTAAAGTTCCGTATTCGGGTTGTTCGGCACGGCTAAATTTTTAATCGGGCATGGTTGATGCCTCGTAGACCCTTGTGCGCGTGCCTAGAAACCCTACAGTGGTATCAGAGCCAAGCTAGAGCTTTAGGCGAAGTTTAGACGAAGTTTAAAGTCCGATCGAACCCGGAAAACCCGATATAACCCCTTCTCTGGAAATTTTCTGAAACTTTGGATTTTTGTGAATTAAAAATTGCCAAAAAATTCAGCAGCGAATTCTATGAGTTACTATGAAGCACGTGATGCTAACTCGACAAAGGAGGCGCGGAACCGCGGCCCAACCCTGGGTTTCGCGGCGGTTCCGCGGCCACTTTGGTGAGTTACACCACGTGGCTTGCACAGTAATTCTTGTCTTCAAGTGCTGAGTCTTCTGGAAATTTTTATTTTTTTTTATTCAACTGTTGAATTATCTGGGTTGTATTGGGGACATAAAGATTCGATCGGATATTTTAACTTTGTTTAGTTTTGTCCGGATAATTTTTAGAAACTGTTAAAAAGTTCGAACGGATATCAATAACTCACTTTTTCCCCTGTCGGAAATTTTTTCAAAAGTTGGATTTTTCCTCGTGTTTAAGAACGTTCTAAGTCGTGCAAGTAACGCGGTGGACCCTCTAGAAGACAACAAACCTTAACTCGATTATGTGACCGTCTTGAACTGCCTTTTGAACCTTAGGGTTTGGGGCAGTATGGCGTGCCACATGTGAGGCGTTGGCTTGACCCTTCTACGGCTGGACCATTGCTACTGTGGCATGTAATGGATGTTTTTAAACTGATTTCAAGTGTTGAGATATATTGGGGAAATCTTGGGTGTTTGATGATTCGATCGGAAAGTTTAACTTTTTCTATTTATCTGGAATGTGATACAATATTTGGAATCCACAGGTAGTTATGAGATAACTAATTTGAATATTATAAACATAGCAGTTTAGTCTCAGATGATCGGTTGCCACGGAATTTTGATGTGATCAAAAGTCCGTCGCAATCACGTAGCGTACGCGGATACTCGCCGGGTAAACTTAATAGACAGCTACGCCCCATAGCCCCGACCAAGTGACTGTAGGAGAACCCCGTCGCCGAAAGCATCCGTTCGGGTGCTCGCGGCAGCGGTGTTCCGCCTTAGTGCACTTCGTCGACGGCATCTGGGGGTGCGGCCGTCTACTAAAGTTTGCGACGAGCATTCGATCAGGACGTCGGGAATCTTGTTGAATTGCCCGACTTGATATTGAAAAGAGTTTTCGATAATGAGACTAAAATGCGGGGTTTATAATTATTAGGCATGCGATGTCTAAGGAATTCATTTGGTTAGGCATGCGATGTCTAAGGAGGTTGCGGATTCCAACTGTTATAGTTTTACACTTTCTTTTCTGTGACCGTAAGCGTAGTATGTGGTGTATCGCCGGCTTCGTTGCTATACATCAACGACAATCGGGATACGCATACTTGCTTACGTTGATGATATAAGATATTATGTGTTGCTGTGATATGTTGTATTGGATCGTCGCGTTTGAATAGCCGGGGGTTTTATGTGAGATGAGAGTTTTTCTTTTTCATTCATGTAAAATTCATTTGTATGTAATATTCTTTTATTGGGGCACTTCCAGGTAGCGGAAGCTGTCACCGTTGTATATTATTTACTTTTCCGCATTAGGTAGACCCAAGGCGGGGAGCATAAGTAACCGGGTTCTAGGGTCCAGTGGGAGACCATCTCGAGGAGACGAGACCGGGTCTCCAAACCCTAGAATTGGCAGTGTTACTTGCCGCTCTCGTAGGGGTCTAGGGATGTGGGTTTGGCTATTCATCGCGACCGTGGAATCCGTGTTTTATACAGGCTCGTATTGAAAACACGGACGTCCTAGTATATCCAATATTTCATATATGTTCTTCTGCTGCAATGTTCTGTGATGAGATCATATTACTGCCTGAGACGAATGTTTATATTATATATATGAGATATATGTTATATTGCAGATTTCGTTTCAAATGAGATGCTTATGAAGCATATTAAAATTGGACTTCATTAATGAGATTAATGAAATAAAAGAAACCTAAGATGTTGTAGAAACTTGTTTATAAAAAAACTGGTAGCTCTAGTTCTTGCATTGCATAGCGGTGTTCCTTGTAGAACATCCAGCACCTTATTCGATAAGGAAAGGACCGAGATCCCTTCACCGGGAGTGACTCCTTTAGCAATAACTGGCAGATGCTACAAACTCGGTTTGTCTTTTGATTGCTTATATAGTTCTTGCTTTGCATAGTGATATTTATGAAATATCCTGCACCTTATTCGATGAGGAAAGGGCCGACGATCCCTTCACCTGGAGTGACCCCTTTAGCAAAACTAGAAAAGGCCTCAAAAACACTCCATTTGAAAATCACTCGATTCTACAACGATATAAAGTTCATTACGCAAAAGGTTTTCTTAAAAACCTGTCGTAGCCCTCCGTCATTTCAGATAAGTAATAGTTAGTATTCGTGCTGCGTTTGTTGACTCAGTCAAGGCGTAGTGTACGGTAGCTGATTAGTGCTTATCTGCAAAGCATATGATGCGATTGGATTAGGGTAGTCGTGCGACCTTGTTGACCCAGTCAAGGGTCGTGCGGGTGGGTTTGATTCAATCGGGAAATAACGGGTTGAACTTTACTTGCGGTCTATGGTTTGTTGACTCAGTCAAGGTCATAGATTGCTTGGGGCAAAATATTATTGGGAATTTCAAGTGTTGAAATTTGCAATGAGATTGCATACCTTCTATGAGATAGTTGGATCCCGATACCCGCTGCGAGTAAAAGTTACTCCTGGGAGAGTTTTACACATTACAATTAGCCGATCAAGTAGGTGTCTAGAAAGGTGTTAACGGGGTTACGCCCCTGGGAAAACGAGGTTTACTTTAATTAGGTTCGTGCGAAAGCACGGGGGACCTCCCTCAAAGTACCGACACTGGCCTGGCTGAAAGATTGACGAACTTGTAGCGTGTAATTAATCCCGGCTAATCTTTCCTTTTAGGGTTTGAAGGAAGATTTGATTAAAACAGTGGGAGACATCCTGATTAGATATATTAGATAACCAATCTAATCTTGCAAGAGCATACGCTGAGTGTTTTCTTCTCTCTCTCTCCAGGTAGCGACCATATCACGCCTTAATCAAGATAATAATACGGATATACTGACCAAACCTGCTTGTTATACTGAGCTGGGGAACGTTGGTCCCGCTCTAACTTATAATTGTTATAAGACAGAGCAGGAAATTGAGGAATACCAGATTTCCCGTGCCGCCCAAACGAAGAAAGTGCATGTTGATGCATCATCTTCGGGTGTGTTCATTACATAGAACTGTTTCTCAGTATCCTTTACGTCCTGGGTATGTGATACCGGATCAGGATCCTGTATATGTAATCTGTTACATGGGCTACAGATAGGTAAAGAACTGAGAACGGGTGATAAGTTTGATGAGACAGAAAACGGTGCAAGTGTTGCAGCCAAGTCTGTTGGTCACTATCACCCTGTATTACCAGAATACATTGATTCTGAACAAATGTTATTAGATACCGAACCTGATATACAAAATCATATCAGTCTCTTTATTAGTAAAGAAAGGATATAATTTTGTATTGTTGGATAATGTTTTGAACATTTCCTATATCAAGAGTTGATCGGTTCAGGCACGTCATCTAAAAGCATTGTCGTTCTAAATCAAACTACAGTTCTTAGTATACGGAACACACACAAGAGGAAGAGTTCAGATATGAACGAATCCTTCTTAAGGTATTGTAGACTAGGTCATATCAATGCGACCCGACTAGCTAAGTTACATATAGATGCATATTTAAATTAGTTTGAATTTACATCTTGTGAAACTTACCGGTCATGTCACAATGATAAGATGACCACAGCTCTGTTTATTGGAAACAGAGAAAGAGTTAGTGAACTCTTGGGATTGATACATGTTGATGTATGTAAGGTCCCCTGTCTACACATGCCAAGATCGGTTCTTTCTACTTCATTACATTCTCTGATAATCTCTCAAGATTCAGACATATGTTTCTGTTGAAACACAGGTCCGAAGCTTTTGAGATATTCACAGAATATAAGTTAGAAGTAGAGAACCAACAAATACGGGTAAAAGTATTATGTCCTTTGATGTGATCAAGGAGGAGAATACTTGAGCACGGAATTCCTGGACTATTCTAAAGGAGAATGAGATTCTCTCTCAGCATTACTCCTCCGTATACACCACAGCACGTCGGTGTATCGGCGTGGAGCCATAGCACCCTATGTGATATGGTGTGCTCTATGATGAGTACTACTGAGTTTCCTATTTCCTTTAGGGAGTTATGCACTTGAGAAGCTGCATACCTATTGAATAAGGGTTCAAATCAAATCAGTTGCCTACCACTTCATATGTGATATGGAAAGGGAAGAGCCTGTATCTTAAGCTTGTTAAGATTTGGGGTTGTCTGGCCTATGTCTGAAAGCAAAATCCGGACAAGCTCGAGGCAAGATCTATTATGTAGAACTGGAAAGGTTCCAGCTATACAAAATGCAGCTGATGATTTGGTAGAACCAAAGGATTCAATAGTTTCCAACGAACCTCAGCCTCTCCGCCGATCTAGCAGGGTTCCTCACCCACCTGAGAGATACTTTGGTTTCTCTATGACAGTGGGAGCGAGGATTGCATCATGAGATGATGACCCAACTAGTTTCGAGCTGGCCATCAGGAGTGGGACTCTGTAAGAATGGCTGGATGCTTATCGATCTGAGATGGAATCCTTATACACCAACAAAGTATGGACTTTGGTTGCTTTATCTGAAGGGTTAAATCCCCATCAGGAGCGAGTATATCTTGAGAAGATTACTTGGTGTGCATGGAAATGTTGAGACTTTCAAATTTAGACTTGTTAAAGGTTTGCATCATAGACCAGGTATGGATTATGTTGAAACCTTTTCTATGGATCTATGCTTAAGTCCATCCAGATCCTACTTGCCACGGCTACATACCATGACTACGATATCTGGTGGTTGGGTGTCATGACTGCTTTTCTACATGATGTTTTAGAAAAGAGCGTCTATAAGTACACAGCCAGAGGGCTTCGTAGACAGTGGGAGCAGCGGAAACGTGTGCAAGATGTTTTATATGATAAAACAGGCATCGCGGAGTTGGAACATCTGTTTTGATGTGGTAGTCAAAGAGTTTGACTTCATCAAAATGGTATATGAACCTTGTATATATAAAAAGGTAGTAGGGAGTATGGTGGTGATCCTCGTAGAGTACGTGGATGATATACTCTTGATAGGGAAAGAGTTTCCTATGCTACGCTCGGTCAATCTCCGCTTATCACAAGGATTCTCCATATAGGATCAAAGTGATACCTCCTAAATCCTGGGTTTTGGATCTATGAGATAGATCTAATTGGATGTTAGGATACTCACTAGTTGTAGTGAGATGGTATCAATCAATCCTGAGGAGAATCACTGGAAAGGTTCCAGACTGATAAGGACGACTGAATGTCAGTCGAAGGCATTGTCTTCACCCTCAGTGGAGGGACGGTATGCTGGAAGAGTTCCAAGCTAGATACCGTGACATACTAGACGATTAAAGGCAAGATACATCGTTACCAAGGATGCTACCAAAGAGGCAGTCTGGATATATATATAAGTTCATAAGATGAACTTCGTTCCTACCATTGTGTAACAATGGAGTTGTGGCTTCAGCCAAGGAACTACCGTCCCATCAGAAATCCAGATATAATTCTTAGGCAGTATCACCTGATCATAGAGATGGTTGATCTCCAGGGAGATCGAGATTAGGAGAGTAGACACAGAGGACAACAGCGCGGATCCACTCACGAAGGCCTTTTTCCCAGTAGAGACTTTTATGGGATGGTTGAGTATGAGATACATCAACCGCAGCTAATTGTTGGGTATGTGATACCACAACAGATGGCCCTAGTGCAAGTGGGAGATTGTTAGTTATATGTATGCCCTAGAGGCCATTACTGTACATACGATGTATATTGTAGTGGATGCTAGGACATATATAGGGAGGACTTTCTTGCTCGACATGATAGTGTGCTATCTGGTTGTACTTTATCTTAACATGTACTCTGATTGTCTCTATGTTACATGTTGATAAAGCCCTTAGGATATGTACTCGACTACTGGGACTATGATGAGATCATACTAGTGGGGCACATCCTATAACTGTTCCTAGTCGAGGGTGTATCGAGACAGGGCATTGATGCACCAGAGTAGACCAGCGTATACGCATCTTGACCCATATGATGGGCGATGGATGATCCCATATCCATCGGTGTTTGACATCAAGGATGGTGTACGGGTGCTCAGTGGAGACTGGGTACACTGGACGGACTCGCCGAGAACTCCCAGATGGTATTATACCATACGTCAGATGGCAGTTCTCCGGTGACACTGGTACAAAGTAGTCTGTCGACCCGAGATCGTCATAGAGTCTTGTGTGATTCCCACTGTGCTTTGATTTCCATCATACCACGTCCAAGAGGGCGTGCAAAAAGGTGGCTTTTGGGTACAGTCCCGAATCATATGGAGGCAGTGAGCGATAGGAGGGGATTCGTCTCTCCCGGTATAGGGAGTTGATGTTGTGCTGTGATCGATTGGCTATAACCGGAAATCCCTGGCCAGGGTTGCTGAGATTTACTGGTAAGTGTTATCAGTAGTTTCTCGAACTGTTATAGACCTCAAATCGACACGACTTATCAAGCTACTGGGGTCTGACGTTTACCACCCCTAGGCGAGATATGCAACATATCAGACGACGAGACCGGACTGTACGGGAGTGTTACTGTTTGGATTCACAGGAGAATGTACAGGCTTGCTTGTTGATCTTCTGAGCGCTCAATACCTGGGTAGCTGTTACGTTTAGCTGACCGCTTGCAGCTTGTGGGTGTTTGATATGATCATCACCTACTGCCGGCGTATTGACGATTCTTTAGAGTCCTACACAGAGGTTTCTTGACTCAGGCAAAACGGAGTAGGAGCACATATGTGATATGTGCGGGACCGAGAATAATGCGATATGTGATACCGTATTGTATTCTCGCGATATTTGATATCAGCCGGGTCATCGGATCAAGTGTTGATTCAATGAATCGGTACGGATAAATATTAGTCGGTTATATGCGATATAGCCGGATTGTCGGATCAAGTATTGATTCGATAATTTAATGTATAATAATATATATGATATATTAAATTGCATTAACTAATATTTGCTCACTAAAAGATTCTTTTTCTCACTCGGATAATACATTGATATATATGCGATATATGTTAATTGTATTATTTTATTTTGTTACGATAAATATTATATATGTGATATATAATATTGTAACATGATATGATAACTAATGCAACTTGTTTAGTAGAGATTAAACATGGTTAGGGTTTGATTAGGGTTAAGGTTTTCTAGAAGTTTCTAGAAGCTTTCTTTCTTTGTCTTTGTTAAGATATTATGCTAGATATTTCCTAAACCTAACCAAACCTTTAACCTTAGTCAAATCTCTACAAGGGTTAGTTTGACCATGGTTACATTATTCATCATATCATTTCTTTTCCTATTCATCACAAAAGGATTCTAATATTGTTCATCATCTTCTTCCTTCTTCTTCTTTGCTTGAAATGGTTTCTTGCTTTGATTTTTGTGATGGATAAATATGAGAAAAAGATAAATAAAGAGAGAAAAAATCCTACTTCATCATCCTCATCTTCCCTTGCCATTTAGATGAGGGTGTTCACATCATTTCATGAGTGTTAGCTTGTGTTAAAGAAACTTCAAGGTAGATCATCTTAGTATCGAAGATCGGAAGCAAAGGTTGCGTCTTTCTCTTCGTGGAACCTCTCGAGAGTCCGGATCCCGATGATCGCAGCGAAGGGACCACAACACGGAGCATATGAAGTGAAGGACCGGATCTACAAAGGTTGTAATCCCTCTCACTTAGTGTTAAAGTGTTTAGCATGCTTGTTTTCGCCTAATCTCTAGTTTAAAGTTCCGTATTCGGGTTGTTCGGCACGGCTAAATTTTTAATCGGGCATGGTTGATGCCTCGTAGACCTTTGTGCGCGTGCCTAGCAACCCTACACGCTCACACTCCTGTGAATCCAACCAGTAACACTTACCGTACAGTCCGGTCTGATCGTCTGATATGTCGCATATCTCGCCTAGGGGTGGTAAACGTCAGACCCCAATAGCTCGATAAGTCGTGTCGATATGAGGCCTATAACAGTTCGAGAAACTACTGGTAACACTTACCAGTAAATCTCAGCAACCCTGGCCAGGGATTTCCGGTTGTAGCCAATCGAACACAGCGCAACATCAACTCCCTATACCGGGAGAGACAAATCCCCTCCTATCGCTCATTGCCTCCATGTGACTCGGGACTGTACCCAAAAACCACCGTTTTGCACGCCCTCTTGGACGTGGTAAGGTGGAAATCAAAGCACAGTGGGAACCACACAAGACTCTATGACGATCTCGGGTCAACAGACTACTCTGTACCAGTGTCACCAGAGAACTGCCATCTGACGTAAGGTATAATACCATCTGGGAGTTCTCGGCGAGTCCGTCCAGTGTACCCAGTCTCCACTGAGCACCCGTATATCATCTCTGATGTCAAACATCAATGGATATGGGATCATCCATCGCCAATCTGTATGGGTCGAGAAGGTATACGCTAGTCTACTCTGGTATATCGATGCCCCGTCTCGATATACCTACGACTAGGGACTTTGAAGGATGTACTTATGGACTACCATGACCCCACTAGTATGATCCTCATCATAGTCCAGGTAGTCAAGTACTCATCCTAAGGGCTTTACCAACATGTAACAGAGAGACAATCAGTGTACACGTTAAGGTAAAGATCAACCAGATAGCATACTATCATGTCGAGCAAGAAAGTCCTCCCTATATATGTCCAAGCATCCACTACAATATACATCCAATGTACAGTAATGGCCTCTAGGGCATACATATAACTAACATACTCTTCGACATACAATCCGGGTTGGAAGAGTCACCCAAATTTCGCTTGGAACCAAAATCAACAATTCCAAGGAAACAACAATTTTCAAAGGCCTCCTCCTCCACAACAACAAGCACCTCCACAAACTCAATTCCAGCAACCTTTCCAACAGCAACCTTACCCTAATCAAATGAACAATTTTGTGCCCAACAATTCTTACCCGCAAAACAATTTTGTTCAACCTCAAATTGATAAGGTTAACTCGCTAGAAAGAAGTCAAGATGCGTTCCTAAAACAATCTACACAATCTGCAGCAAGGTTGGAGACTTCTATTCAATCTTTGGTGCAAAACAGTGCCTCCCACGATCAAAGCATCAAATCTATTGAGGCACAAATTGCACAACTCAATGCTGCGTTGAGCGAGCGAGAAAAAAGAAAGCTTCCATCTCAACCACTGCCAAATCCCGGTCATGCACATATTGCATATGAACAGCAGAATCATAACGTAAATGCTGTGACCACGTTGAGATCCGGAAGAGTGTTGCAAAATAATGTAGGTATTAACAATGACACCCCTGCCGGTGGTCCTTTTTCATCTTCTTCACCTTCTTCTTCTTCTTCTTCGTTAGAGCCTATTCTTAATCCTTCACACGGCTCTACTTCTTCTAGCACGAACGGACCCACTTCTCACAACACGAACACATCTACACGGGGATCCGTTCCAACTCCACAATCTGATCCACAAAAATTGGACTCAACAACTTTTCAAAATGTTACTTTTCCAAACAGGTTGAGATCCAATAAACCAACTCCACAAATGAAGAAGATTGTAGAGTTGTTCAAACAGGTTAGCATAAATATCCCTCTCTTGGATGCAATCCAACAAGTTCCTTCATATGCAAAAATTTTAAAGGACTTATGCACCAAAAAGAGGAAGTCACAAGTACCAAAGAAAGTTTTCGTGGCTAGTGCTGTTAGCGATGCTCTTGTCCAATTTTTACCCCAAAAGCACAAGGACCCCGGTTGTCCTACTATTTCGATAACAATTGGGGACAAGAACATCAATAGAGAACTATTAGATCTTGGTGCTAGTGTCAATTTGCTACCTTATTCTGTGTACGAGCAATTAGGCGTTGGAGAGCTTAAGCCCACTCATTGTACTCTCCAAATGACCGACCGATCAATCACACATCCTAGGGGAGAGTTGGAGGATGTGTTAATTAGAGTAGGGGATTTTATTTTCCCCGTGGACTTTATTGTTATGGATACACAACCTGTAGCTAACCCCCGGAGTCAAATTCCGGTGATACTTGGTCGACCATTCCTTCCGACTTCTAATGCGGTGATCAATTGTCGTAACGGTTCAATGAATCTATCTTTTGGCAATATGACAATTGAACTCAACAATTTTAAGTTAGGAAATTAGAACTCATATAAGTGCTCAGCACTTTTGGCATAAAAAAAGGAGGGCAGATTAAACAGAGCACAAACCAGTTCTCAGCACTTTTTCAAAAAAGAGGGGAGACTAAGCAAACTAAAGCCCAAATTTGCTAAGTTGCTAAAGTCTTGCAACTCAGTTCAAATGTTCTGTTGCTGGGTCTTAAATAAGGAAGATCATAAAATGTTGTTAAGTGGATGTTAGTCTCAAATTGGACTAACGTATCCTTAACAAAAATTCTTAAGGCCCCCATAACCTTTCTCCTTCGAATACGGGATTCGGTTCAAAGGTATATCTCTTCACACCTCTGATATATGTCGTTGTAATTCTTCAACGTCTTCAGAGAGGTGGCGGGTCCCAGCGACCGAAAACTCCTTTCATCCCATATTGATGCATTTCCAAATTGACTTGCACACCTCAAATCGGATCGTACCCCAAATTGGGTACATTCCATATCACCATTGTTCATTTCGTCATATAACAAATACGCGTGCGCGCAAGTTGAATAATGGACCGAAATGTCCCTAAACTAATATTCGCCTCCAAAATGGCGATAACAGACCGAAACGTCCCTAAACTAATATTCGCCTCTAAAAGGTGACAATGGACCGAAATGTCTTTAAACTAAAATAATAGAGCCTAAATGCTCTTTCGTTGGATCTGAAATAAAAATGATCCTAAAATTTGTTAAGTGGATCTTAATCTCAAACTGGACTAATGTATCCTTAACAACAACAAATCGAGCCCTAAATGCTCGCATACATTGAAGTCGAGATTATATGTCTCTGCGGATTCCAGGTCACACACTCATATTCCGGAAATACCGAAAAAAGAAATCCCACAGTCGAACTACCAGAATGGTCTATAAATCCAAATCTTAAGTAATTTTTTTCTTGAAAAACTAGGGCTTCATAGTTCTTATGAACCTAACACATTGAAATTCCATCCAATAAACCGGAAGAATTATAAATTTCCAAAATAATAGATAGGAATATCGCAAATAGAGTCTTTGCGACTCCCATAAGTGGTGTAGTCCCCCAGCCCGGAGCTACTTTACCATATTCCGAATTCAATGGTTTCAATAAACTCCCTACGGTAGTTTGTCTTGGCCTAGATCTAGAACCACCCTCAACGGTTTGTATAGCCATAAATCCTATTTAATCATTGGTTTAGATCTGTTGACTTTGTATACCATTCCGTTGTAGTTATAAATAAACGATCTTATCGTAGATCCATTGTGACCTTGCAATTATTTAAAAATGGAAACAGCAACCCTAGTCGCCATCTTCATATCTGGTTTACTCGTAAGCTTTACAGGGTACGCCTTATATACCGCTTTTGGGCAACCCTCTCAACAGTTAAGAGATCCATTCGAGGAACACGGGGACTAGACTAGTTGAAGTAATGGGCCTCCCTTCTTTTGTTTTCATATATCTGATACAAGATCTCCTTGGCCTTGTTGTTCTTTTTTTTTGTTGGAATTTTCTAATTCAAGATATTCTTTTTGATTAGCTAATATAGGAAGATTTTTTTTTTACGTCGATCTTTTCACTCTGACTAATATTTTCAAAAGAGCGATCATGTTGCAAAAATAAAAGATTTTTTACCCTCTGGTATTTCCGGAAAGAGATGTTGTGTATGAATCACTCACATATTCTTCGGAATTATATGTCTCTGCGGGATTAATTTGGAAAACCAGTAGAGATATGCAACAATCTTAATCTCAAACCAGATTAATGATCCTTAAATAAAAAACCCAAATCTAAAATATATAGATTTGGACTAATCCATGCCCTACGGGCGACGACATAAATTAGTCTCTGTATACAATCCATGGGCAACCCAAACAAACAAAAACATACATGACACGAAGTGAACTTCCGGAGCAGGAGAAATTGGTTATCGCGATGCGATAACGTAATTAACTGCAGGGGCTTGCGTCTGCAGAGAAGAGCGTCCTCACAGTCAAAAACCCCTCGCAAGCGAGGGGGAATCTGATGAAGTCTGCTACAACGGCCGCATCCGTCCAAACCTCCAATATACGGTGCCATAAATCAACTTGGCATCTTCGGAGAGGTGGACGGATAAATCCAAATAACATCTGCCCCCAGAATTCAGTTAAGATCATCCATCCCAGTTCATCTCCATTTTCGGCGGTGAACACCGGCGATCAATGATCTCCCTAATCAGATGATACCGCCTCAAGATGTGTCTGTACATCTTATGGGACCGTGGTTCCTTCGCTAACGCTATAACCCCATTGTTGTCACAATACAAAAGTATTGGATCAACAATAGACGGAACCACTTCAAGTTCATGAATGAACTTTCTCATCCTGACAGCCACTTTTGCGGCATTGCTGGCAGTAATGTATTCAGCCTCCATCGTTGAATCTGCTATGGCGCCCTGTTTGGAACTCTTCCACAGACCACACCTCCATTGAGGGTAAACATATAATCTGAGACAGACTTGCTGTCAACATTTTCTCTTTGGAAGATTGAATCGGTAAGGACTCCATCTGGAGGTCTCCATTAACGTACACTAAGAACATATCCTTATTCCTTCTAAGATACTTCAGAATGTTCTTTACAGTTGTCCAATACATTTACCCTGGGTTTGACTTATACCGGCTTACTACGCTAAGTGTGTATGCTGCATCTGGTCTGGTACATAATATCGCATACATTATATATCCTACCACCGAAACGTAGAATATAATGCTCATGCGAATCCTCTTTTCATCAGTCTTGGTAGACATCTTTTTAGAGTCGGTGATTCCTTGACAAGCCAGTAAATTACCGTGTTTGGAATCTTCCATACTATACCTCTATAGTATAGTTTTTCACGACCCGGAATTAGCACGTGATCGGGAGTTGAATCACGTAAAAGTCTATAGGACCCCACCGTAACCCAAGTAAGCCAAAAGCCCAGAAATCTAAACCATTTTAGGAAAATAATGGAGATGAAGTTTTGAAATAAAGGTATAATATAATCAAGTTCTTTCTTAGAAAGTATAAGTAATGTTATATGAAAATACAAGTGGGATGTATACTATAGTTGTAAATATTTTCGTCATTTGAAATTTGGGCAGCACTTCCTTTGTAAATTTTGATCCAAAAACCAATACATATACAATAATAATACGGCATCTCCAAGCGGGAGCTAGCTCTTCGCCAATTGGCAGAATCACAACAATGCAAATAAGAATATATGACACCCAAGTCAAAAATCAATCACAGAAAAAATATAGAAAACCAAAACACTATCAAATCAAATGTAGGAATATATACAAGTCTCGACTCAAAATACAAAGAATATACAAACCGGTCTCTAGGTCTACTAAGTATACATAGTCTGGTTGATAGAGCTTTTAACTAGATACAAATGAAAAAAAATAATATACAATGGGGGTTACGCTCTTTAATGTAACCCACCTACCAATGTAAATCACTCAGAAAGGAGCAATGTGGCAGCAAGCTGCTACAGAATCCGAGAGGACGATCCTGCAAGAAAACTGTGGCACAATAGGGGTGAGTTGACAACTCGTGGGTAGAAGACATCAGCAGATAGAAATCGAATGTATGACGATCTTCTAGGTCATACCTTAACATAATAATATAATAATACCGTGTGGTAACGAAGGTGATCGTATATACATAAGTATGATAAATATATAAGGTCGAGTGGTAACGAGGGTAATAAGGTAAACATAAGTATAATAATAATATTATCGTGCCTGTGTCATAATATGGTACCATGTCATATGTATCATATATATGTGTATCATCCAACCTGTGTCTATCAACGACACATCAAATCATCATAAAAACCTGAGTGCCCAGTATCGACACTCGAAAACATCATAAACCCGTGTCCAATATCGACACGTAAATCCTCATATTTCAGAAGCCGTCTCATCGGATCAGCCCTCATATCCATCTGTCTTAAATCTCTCCGGTCGGTATCCTCAGGATATCCGCCGAGTCCAGTAGTTTCACCGGTAGGTAGTGTTCACCTATCAGGCTCAACGTCTCTCTATACGATCTTCTTGTCCTGGGGTACCATACCGAGTCCACCATGTACCTGTAGATGGTGCATCCTCTCTCCTCGAATCGGGTATACACATAACTCGGAACCGAGAAAACTCATGATGGATGCCAAACATCATATCAAGAGAAACCGTGTTTTGAAAACAATCATAAGTTTTCAAAATATATCTGCGATTTAACAAATCCAGAAATCTCATGAAAACTGAATCTCATGAGCATGTAGCAATAATGAAACAATATGTACAGGCACATAACAAATCTGTAATGCACAACTAGTGTGTTTATATGAATGTGGCATTTAACTAGGTAAAGAAATGCAATTACTGAACTAATAAGTGTGGTCCAGGGTACAAAACAATAACTAAAATGCTACCAGTTATAAGGTGATACGGTGACGTAGCGATTTCTAATGTGTACGTGGCATGGCAATTACCGATGATTAGTGTGTGAGCCGGTGAGTATGTGTACGTGCAACATGCGCATAATCGGTAATGGTGCATGTGTCCTAGCAGACGAAATCATACAAAGATAAAGACAACGAACACAGTATGTATATTGCAAATGAAAATAATACGAGCGTATGAAGAAATAAGAAATCATAGCGCGAGCATAAAAAGAATAAGGAAAGCGTAAATGCAAACAGTATAAAATACGTAACTACATATGGGCCATACAGTTATACTTTAAAATAGTACGAATCGTTGTTTTTGAAAATGGGGGTTATGGTGTTTTTGGGAAAAAGATACCATTTAAAAATCCATAGCGTCCCTTGAGATTATCATTTAAAAGTGCATAGCGATTCATTAGTTTTGAAAATAGGTATAGCTCTAAATATATCCTAATATCTACTTAAGTGATTTAAAAACAATATTTTCAGAGTCAATACATACATAAGTCGACGATCCATCCTCATCATATCACAGACGGTATAATCTATCGTACGATATCATCAAATCAAGAGTACGGATCTATCGTCATGTAAATCATATCACGTATGGTATAATCCATCGTACGATATCATCAATCAAGAGTATGGATCTATCGTCACGTATATCATATCATCTCTTCTCGTCATATATTGTCACATATCATATCATCTCGTATCCAATCATGAATATATATCACCTCATATCATCATATAATATCAAATCAACTCGTGTCATCATAGCATATCATATTCTCATCTCATGATATTGTATTGAAATTATCCTCAAATTTATATGTCTGTGTGCGTGTGTGTGTAAAAGCACATATCCATATGGCTCAAGGGTAAGAAAAATTAGAACTAAGAATATTCCTCCTTACGAGTATACTTACTATTGCTTATAGTATCCAAGAACCCTATTAGCTAGGTATACATATCTAATAATTATATATATAACTATATATCTAGTATTCTAGTACTACAGTTGCGGGGGTGCTATACGCCATCCACCCGACTTCCTCCGTAGATATACATTTACTCACCTACTACGCCTTTCTCCTGTCTATCCCGACGGATGTCTTACCTTCCTTCGTCATCCCGAAAGTCCACGCGCTTGTACCTACAAATCAAGTCCATAACCAAAATCTAATGAAAACCCGAATCGAATTCCATAGAAATCCATATCCAAAACCGATACGACAAGCGAAAGTCACGCAGGTTAGAACCTATGGTCAATGCGTGTTAAAACAACAAAACAACCTCCGACATTGACGTACGAACATCAAACGACCGAGTCAAAATTCTAATATCAAAATCCAAGTTTCAAAAGTCGGAAAATATCGACAGAAAACAAGTAAAATGACTCCAGATTCTAACTAAGGTGAAATTAAACTTTTTTGCATATAAGGTAAGTCTAATTATCTAATGAGTAAGTTACAGACCAAATTTCAGACCCTAACTCCAAAATTGGGCGAAAAATTGCGGCCAAATTAAATAAAACGATGGCCTCAACATGGGGGTCTAGGCTCGGGTTTCTAGGGTGGCTTCCTATGTGTTTGCACATCTTACTGTATCTGCTAATAAATTTTCAGAGTTCTAGAGACATCCCAGATTCCATTTGAACATCAAATGTCAATGAAAAACCAATGTCTAAAAATTCTAAGTTCGAGTTTGAACAGTCTAATCTCATTTTAATCAAGACTATTATCACTATTAGGCCACTAGTCACTCTCTATACCCTCTACTACACCTCCACTACAAGCTTTATCCACTAATACTCACTATAGAATTTTCCTAGTTCACTTAACACAACTTATTTAACTCTAAACTATAAAATGAGATTAGGAAACTAAATACTTGAAGAAAGGTGAGTGTTTTACCTCAAAGGAGTAACTCAAGAAAATTCATAAATGATCCAATGTGCTAAAAATAAGAACTTGATCAAACCATAGGGTGAAGGATGAGGTGAGAAACAATTATTATGAAGGTGGTGTGAGGTTTTGATAAAGTTTTAGGGGTGGTGCATGGTGGTAGAGTGCTGAAGAAGAAAAGAAAGAAGGAGGAGATGGATAAGAATGAGAAGGTGAAGAAAATTTAGGAAATGGATGGTTGTAGAACCATAACCCCCTCTCCCCCCTCCCCCTCCCCCCAACCATACCTCCTTGTCCTCTCTCAAAAATTCTATTTTATTTTTCTTTTCTTTTATTTTTCTTAGCTTTTCTTTTCTTTTCACATTTCTATTTTCTTTTCTTTTAAAAAAAATTTGATGTAAGAAAAAGATGAAGCCATAGTATAAGATATGAAAAAATGTTACAAAATGGAATGTTGCATGTCATGATATATAAATATGGTTTAATACATAATTAGTGAAATACTAGTCAAGTTTAATATCAATTTATATGAAAATAATTATATATTAATCCAAAAAAAAAAACCAAATCAATCAAATGTTTCCATAAATGATAATTCATTTTAAAATTCCAATTATTTTCCAAATTATATGTATAGAATTATACCATTCCATTAAAACTAAATTCCATACTTTTTTAATATTCATAAAATTTATTATTTTATTATTTAAATTTCAAAAATAATATTTTATATTTTCTGAAATGTTACAATATTCAACCCTTAAATAATTCGGCCCCCGAATATAAATTTAAACCCCCTCAAATATTAAAACATTTCAGTAAATCAATCAAATCAACGAGGCTCCAAAATCACGAATACACAAGAATAACACAGCGCAACGTGTGCGCGTGAAAATGGTGCAAAACTCAATAATTAAAACTCCGTCAAGTCATTTATATATATGATGATATGCAAGTTTTGAAATTTACTGTTAAAATCAAATATAATATAATCAAGACTCAAATATATATAGTACGCATTTTTGTGAAATCGTCTAAATAACTGAATAAAAATGCATGCAAAAATCTTTTCAAATCGTCTTGTGATGCGTATATCACGGCACAAGTAGCGGACGTTCATTTGTGAAGAAATAGAAATATATCTATATACGTTTTGCTTAAGATATACATCTCTCCCCTTTTGAAAATGATTTAGAAGGGTTTTCTTTGTAAAAGTTCGTGTCACTCATGGACACATTGGAAAATAATGAGACTATAGCTCCTTTTTGAAAATTTCTTCAGTAAGTGTCGATGCATGCAAAAATACTCAGGTACTGTTCTCAGACCTGTTCTGCTCGGCTACTATATAATATAGTATATATTATAAAATCATGATACTCGAAAGAAGAAACCAATCTCAATAGGTGCATATAGAAATACCACGTGCATCTGGTACGCACGGAAATCAAAGTCAAATTCAAGTGCCATGAATGTGTACGAATGCAAAAACTAAGTGCAACGGATGTGTATGAAAGCATTTGTCAAGTGCAATGAATGTGCACGACAACGATACCAAATGCATCTAGAGTGCACAAAAATCTCAACCAAGTGCAAATAATATGCACGAAAAATCTCGATTAAGCGCATCTGGTGTGCACAAAATCATATCAAGTAAGCCAAGTGTGTGCAAAAATCTAAATCAAGTGTGTCAGGTCCGCACAAAAATATCTAGTGCTATAGGGTGCACGAGAACGAATATCAAGTGCATAAGGTGCACGAAAACATAAATCTAGTGCACTAGGGTGCACAAAAACAAATATCAAGTGCACAGGGTGCACGAAAATATAAATCTAGTGTATTAGGATGCACGAAAAGGAATATCAATTGCATAAGGTGCACGAAAACATAAATCTAGTACACCAGGGTGCACGAAAACATAAATCTAGTACACCAGGGTGCACGAAAACGAATATCAAGTGCACAAGGTGCGCGAAAATATAAAACTAGTGCACTAAGGTGCATGAAAATAAATATCAAGTGCGCTAGGTGCACGGAAACTCATCAATGTATCGAAAACGCATAGGAAAAATATCGAGTGTGTGGGATACAACATGCATGAGATCAAAATCGAGTATACCGAAGTGTACAAAATCATAAGTATGTGCAACCGTTGTGCACAAGGAAAAATATCCTTCTGGTGCAGCTATGGTGCATGAGAATATCAATCACTGTTCATATCAGAATTTTGCATTATCATATTCCCCATTCTTAATCATATTACAAATAAATAGGTGCTTTTGATCCATGTATGTTAAATAGTTGCAGGTTACAGGTTCTCGGAACAATACAATGAAAATGATGAAAAAACGCTAAAAAAGTGAGACTACGACCAACAAATAGAAGAATCTATATGATGCCGCCTACAGTTTAAGGAACAAATGAAGATCAATGAACAGTTCGATTGCACAAAGTACGACGGCAGCACAAGATTCAAGACTTCAACACGAAGCAAACGGTAAAAGTCCACAACATTCTGCACTGTGGAAATCTGGAAGAAACTAGAAGGCATTCTGAAGAACCAAGAGAAGAAAAGAGAAGTACAAAGCAAATTGAAGCATCACAGAAAGACAGAGTTCAAGACCTCACCATATGGCCGTGGATCCGCGGCCAAACATGGCTTATGGCCGCGGTTCCGCGGCCGTGATGAGCACGTGTCGGTGCATCTTGTCGGTGGGTGTCGGTGCATCTTGTCGGTGGGTGTCGGTGCGTTGACCAGGCTTCTCAGGGTAGTCTTGTAATTTTAGATGTGGATCAGATGTAAACCCTAGGGTTTCTATTATCTATAAATAGGAAGCCTACAGCTCTTTTTGGAGCATGCCTCTTTTTATTTTCTATGTTTAAAATTTTCATTCCCTTTAATTGTCAAAGAGTGCATCAATAAAAAAGTGAGTTTCTTTTCTGCCCTAGTTATTTCTCTAGCAATTTTATTTCTCTACCGTAGTTATTTTCCGCAATTTTTTATCTGCCGTAGTTATTAAATAAAAACCATAAAAAATGAACTCGTTTATCAATTCCCTAATGAGTGAGTAGTTCCTCACATGTTAGGGTTAGGTTTGGAGAAGTTTTGAGAGATAAAAATCTCTCACCCTTTTCTTGCCCGTTTAATATTTTAAAGTAGGACTCTACGCAAATATACATACACCGCTCACTATGGCACCCTATCCCACGAGGTAGTGGTGATTCCATAGTCAAAGACCGGTTGTGTTTGATTTCCATGGAGGTTAGGGCTAAGAGTTAAGAAAGGACGGAAAAGGACCAAAGGGAAGAAACATAGTTTCTTCCCGATCGTGCTAATCCCTTTTGTTAACAATTACCTTAACACCTAAAAGTTCTTAATTAGGGCAAAGAAAGCGGTGAGAATAATTGACTTTCCAAACTAACCTAATCCTAACCCTAACAAGGTTTTAATCCTAATCAAACTCAACTTCAGTTTTTATTGAAAATCAAACCTACCACAATAGGAATTGACTCGTTAGGACAACTAGAAAATACACGTAATCCCTGTGGACCGAACCGTATTCAACCGGCTAGCTACCAATCGACACCGTTCTTGATTGCGGTTAATTCTTTGATTCCAAAAACGCATACGCAAAATCTCTACCAATCAAATGACGCCGTTGCCGGGGATGGCGTAGTTATTTTCTTTTTTGTAATTTCGGGTTAATTAAAAAATTGAAAAATCATAAAAACTGAAAAATATAAAAACAAAAAAAAATTATCATCTTGTTATTTTTTTGAAGGGTTTTCGTGTGAATTGTGCAGGATCGGAAAGACGAACAGATTCAGATCTGGAAAAATCCAGTGAGCAAAACAGCAAACAACAGATCTGAACAAACAGAGGAGTACCACAACAGACAACAGAAGATTTTTGAAGGCTTGAACCAATAATTCCACCGTGGAACCGCCGCGATTTCCTACATTTAGCCGCAAATCCGCCGCGGCTTACTAACGTCAGCAAGCCAAAACTTCTCTGTAAGCATTCTTTTCCTCTCTTCTGCCCTCTGTAGTCCTCTGAAAATTTTTCCTGCAGGGTTCTTTGCATAAAATCTTCTTCCCCTTCTCCAATAACTTGATCTTGTGCAGGATTCTTTGCGCCGCAATAAAAGAAAAAAAATTTGGCAAGTGTTTTGGATTTTTGTGTGCTTATTGCTTTGCATTTTTAAAACGAACTTTTAAGGGGCTATAACACCAATCCAGATTGGGTGGGGATTTCATTATCCTTCCTAAGACCCCAAAAATCACAAAAAGCATTTTGTATCAACTTTCGAGTTAATTAAAAAATATTAGACTTAGCCAATAAGGACTGTCGTGCTCATTAGGACAAAGGAAAAGTTGTAGGCATCGGTCGTTTATCTAAACCAGACTTTGTGGTGCCTAGGCTAGACAAGTGGGAATGGTAATTTTAAAAGGCCCATCTCACGGTGATTCGTGAGCGGATCCCTCCTTTCTTTACTTGTGCTTACCTGGCCACAATTGGCGATGAAGAGGCGATTTGAGGATCTCACAACTTGCCCTTTTGAACAGTTAGGAGCAGTCTAGTTGACTTAGGAGACCCTAGCTCTAGGCTTGATTGTGCATATTTTGATTGCTTGAAAGTGTGTCTAAGCTCCTTAGAAAAATCTTTTGCAAAAACTCCATAAAAAAAAACCACAAAACAAAATTTTTTTTTTACAAAAACTTGCCATTTTGTCGCTAGAAATCCATTACACCCCACTTTCTTCCATTGACGATTTCTTACCCCCACCTTCTGTTTTTACTTTTTGACTACACTACCCCTCTTTAGTGTATGTCCAGTTGGACTAGGGACACCAGCGCCCGTTTAGTCCGTGTCTCGTTAGTGCCGACTGACGACGCTTTCGACTCTGAAGTCGAAATTCCATCCACTTCTTTACCTTCATCTTCTAAGAAGATGTCGGGATTCAATCCTAACAACCCCTTAACTACGGGGCTGATTCCACCTCCACTGGGTGCGAATAACCCACCACACTCTCCTGTCGAAGCGCCCCAACGAATTGCGCTCCAGGATCTTTTATATCCCATCCGCACCGCACTTCCCACTTGTCTTTCACTTCCACCGGCTAATGGGGACAACTTTGAAATTAAACCCTACTTCATCAATATGTTGCCCAAATTTCATGGGCTGGAATCCGAAGATGTCTACATCTTTATTAACAAATTCCAGAATGTTTGCGTAATGATGAAGACCACACAACTTTCTGATGATGCTATAAGGCTACGTGCCATTCCATTCACTTTATGTGACCTAGCTGAAAAATGGTTATATAGCACAGCATCACACTCCATAAAAAATTGGGAAGAGTTTTTAAGGCTTTTCTAAAAAAGTTTTACCCACACCACAAGACCATGAGAATTCGTAATGAAATTATTCAATTTTCCCAGCTGAAATTATTCAATTTTCCCAGCTTCCTTCCGAACCTTTTTGGAAGTGTTTCGAAGGATTTAAGGACCTTCTTATTCAGTGCCATCACCACGGTATCGAGAATTGGCAACTTTGCCAAACTTTATACGAAGGACTGAACCCAGCAACTAAGCAGTTGTTGGAAACCATTTGTCAATGTCACTTTCTTACAAAATCGAGCGAGGAAGCTTAGCAATTTCTCGACGATCTTGCTGAACAAACACTTCAGTGGTAAAGTGCTAAGACCACTTCATCTACTTCATCAGGTCAGTCTAGGGCAGGCATACATCAACTTGATATGTCGATTGCAATGAAGGCCGAAATGGCTGCACTCGCGAAAAAACTTGAAGCAATTGAGAGAAAATTCTCATCGCCTTCTCCTGCCCCAGCTTTACCCCCACGCACTATTTGTGCTTGTTCTTCAGATCCGTCTCATCTAACCGAAGAGTGTCCTTACAACCCACCAGTTCAAGGACAAGATCAAGTCAATGCGGCCTTTCAACAAAGACAAAGAAATGATCCATACTCTTCAACTTACAATCCTGGTTGCAGGAGCCACCCAAATTTCGCTTGGAATCAAAATCAAAAATAATTCTAAGGCAATAACAATTTTCAGAGGCCTCCTCCACAACAACAAGCCCCTCAACAAACTCAATATCAACAACCTTTCCAACCCCAACCTTACCCAAACCAAATGAACAATTCTGTACCAAACAACTCTTATCCTCAAAACAATTTTGTTCAGCCGAATAACGATAAGGTTTCCTCGCTAGAACGAATTCTGGATGCGTTTTTAAAATAATCTACATAATCCTCAGCAAGCATCCATTCTTCCATCCAGTCTTTGGTGCAACACACTGCTTCACATGATCAGAGCATCAAAACAATTGAAGCCTAAATTGCACAACTAAATGTCGCGTTAAGAGAGCGAGAAAAGGGAAAGCTTCCATCTCAACCATTGCAGAATCCCGGTCACACACACAACGCACATGTTGCTTATGAACAACAAAATCATAATGTGAATACTGTGGTTACGTTGAGATCTGGAAGAGTGTTGCACAATAATGTGGGTATTAGTGATGACACCCCGGCCGCTGCATCTTCATCTTCTTCATCTTCTTCTTCTTCTTCTTCTTCTTTTTCATCATCTTCTTTATCTTCTTCCGAGCATGTTCTTCATTCTTCACAAGGCTCTACTTCTTTTACTAATTCGAACGGACCCACATCTCACTCCATGAAAACACCAACACTGGGATCCGCTCCAACTCCGCAATCTACTCCACACACATTGGACTCAACAAATTTTCAAAATATTCCATTTCCAAACAGATTGAGATCCAATAAACCTACTCCACAAATGGAGAAGATTGTGGAGTTATTTAAGCAAGATAACTTTAATATTCCTCTCTTGGATGCAATCCAATAAGTCCCTTCTTACGCTAAAATCTTGAAAGACTTATGCACCAAGAAGAGGAAATCACAGGTACCTAAGAAAGTTTTCTTAGCTAGTGCCGTAAGCAATGCTCTTACCCAACCTTTGCCCCAAAAACGAAAGGACCCTGGCTGTCCTACAATTTCAATAACTATTGGGGATAAGAACATCAACCGCGCACTTTTAGATCTTGGTGCCAGTGTTAACTTGCTTCCCTATTCCGTATATGAGCAATTAGGCGTTGGAAAGTTGAAACCCACACACTGTACTCTACAAATGGCCGACCGATCCATCACCCATCCTAAGGGTAAGTTAGAGGATGTGTTGATTAAGGTAGGGGACTTCATATTCCGTGTTGATTTCATTATTATGGACACACCGCCTGTGGCTAACCCACAGAACCAAATTCCGGTGATCCTTGGTCGACCATTTTTGGCCACTTCCAATGCTGTTATCAACTGTCATAACGGCTCTATGACTCTATCCTTTGGGAAGATGTCAAGTGAGTTTAACATTTAAAAAATGGGAAGTCTACCCGCCGAACCTTCTGCTCTTACATGTTATGTCGAATTAATGGGTGTCGACAGCAGCGAATTTGATCAGCTTCAGGATACTGATCTAGACTCTTTTCATACGTTGTTTGACCCAACTATGTATTATACACATACGGACTCTTCCATTAAGTTGTCCGGGTCAACATCTACCGCTATTTATGAATCTTTCATGGAGTTTAGAGATCGCCCCACTCTTTCGAATGACATTATTCTTCGGGGTATCGATGAAAGCTTTGAGGAAATTTTCGCTGATGAACTCGCATTTTTAGCAAATACGGGTGTTGAGATGAATCAACTCCAAAAAGAATTTGAACCTCCACCCCTTCTTCTTGACAATCACAAAAATGCGAGTAATCCATCGTCACAATCACTTTGTCGTCTCTTCAAATTGAGATGCAATCCATTTCTATTACACCACTTATCTCTTCCCCTCTTTTTCGTGATTCTAGACAACATACTTCCACCAACCGCTGTGTTTCACTGATAAATTTTTCAAATGGTTGGTATTGAATTTTGGCCTTTGTAAAGCTTGGTATTAACTTGTAACTTTGTTTAATTCAAGTTTAGGGGAGATTATGTTGGCTCTAGAAAGAAAATGATTTTTAGCCAACCGTATGATTGGAGGTACGTTTACCACTTGTAAATATATAAAAAAAAATTATTTTGGAGTATTTTTGTAAATTTCCAGTTTTAAAAAAAATTAAAAAAAAAATAAACAGGGGAGTGCCGACTATTTTGACCCTCTTGGTGTAGCTTGACAGTGAGGACACTGTCAAATTTAAGTTTGGGGGTGTGCTCGGTAAGCCTTCTTCCTTCGCATTCATATGTATAATTTTGCATTTGCATACTTACTTTAAAACCCATAAAAATTGAAAAAAATTTAAAAATTATTAAAATTGAAAAGTTCAACTTTGGCCATATTTGACTTAAGTTTGACAAGACGGTTAACTAGTCAGGAAAAACTAGATCCTAAATTTAGTGAATTAAAAACCCTAAAAATAACTTTTCTTAAAGTTTAACGGTAGAAAATATATGTTCTTATAGTTTATTTAGAAATAGGAAAATTTTGAGTTCGGTTCTTAGGCTAAGTCAAAATAAAGGAAGAGTATTGAAATTTTTATTTGAAGTGTAAGTTTGAAAATTATTTCTGATTCTTAAGTCTAAATTCTGAAAATATATACCCTACAACGAGCACATACACACACCTTGAAACTTGGAATAGTAGGGGACACCTAGAAATGCTCTTGTCTAAAATCCTTAGTATGAAGGAAAATAAAATAAAAGTACAAGTGTGAATAAAGAGATAAAAAATGAACACTAGTTTTGTAATTACTTAAGGCTGCATAATATATATATATATATAGCGAGGGTGCTTTATCACCTAGTGCCTTAGACCAACTGGTTTGGGAGTCACTGCTAAAGCCTTAGGTATTACAAGACGAGGAATTACGTCTTAATGCGCAAACATATTTTGTAATCGGTCGTTAGTACCTCAAGAAGTATTAACGGTCGTATGAAAGATGTGTGGGCAATTTCATCTAAATTCACCAACTAAAAGTACTTTGGACAATGGACAAGAGCATGTTAGCTTGAATTGAATTTCCAAGTGTAAGGGTGACACATACACACACGTAGGGGTATATGATTGGGTTTGGATGAGAGATAGGAATGAAAAATCGGACTTATATTTTTAGTAGAGATGATAGAAATTCCTAAGTGGAGATGGAACCTTAGAAGGAAAATTCAAAAGATGCTGAAAGCTAAATAAATTACGAACATATACAATCTTAAGTTAAATTAAAAGTGGGTGTGAAAAATATGGGTTGATGATTTCTAAGTTGAAGATAATAGAATTTCCTGCTAGAACACCGAATTGAAGAATGAAAGTCAATAGGCCAAATTGATCGGATTTTGTGGGTAGTATCTGCTGAAAACCCTCACGAGACAACACTCCTCCTACTAGGGACACCTAGAGGTTTAACGGCTTGTTGCACAAGCTCAGTGCAATCGCGTTTCCCTGCGAAAGTGAGGTTAGGCTTTTTCGAGAATAAACTAGTTTTGCTCGGGACGAGCAAAAGATAAGTTTGGGGGTATTTGTTCATATCAGAATTTTACATTATCATATTCCCCATTCTTAATCATATTGAAAATAAATAGATGCTTTTGATCCATGTCTGTTAAATAGTTGCAGGTTACAGGTTCTCGGAACAATACAGTGAAAATGATGAAAAAACGCTACAAAAGTGAGGCTACGACCAACAAATAAAAGAATCTATATGATGCCGCCTACAGTTTAAGGAACAAATGAAGATCAATGAACAGTTCGATTGCACAAAGTACGACGGCAGCATAAGATTCAAGACTTCAACACGAAGCAAACGGTAAAGGTCAACAACATTCTGCACTATGGAAATCTGGAAGAAACTAGAAGGGATTCTGAAGAACCAAGAGAAGAAAAGAGAAGTACAAAGCAACTTAAAGTATCACAGAAAGACAGAGTTTAAGGCCTCACCATATGGCCGCGGATCCGCGGCCAAACATAGCTTATGGCCGCGGTTTCGCGGCCGTAATGAGCACGTGTCGGTGCATCTTGTCGGTGGGTGTCGGTGCGTTGACCAAGCTTCTCAGGGTAGTCTTGTAATTTTAGATATGGATCAGATGTAAACCCTAGGGTTTCTATTATCTATAAATATGAAGCCTACAGCTTTTTTTTGGAGCATGCCTCTTTTTATTTTCTAAGTTTAAAATTTTCATTCCCTGTAATTGTTGTCGGGACCCGGTTCTTGTTCATGGAGCAAAGTGCCACACAGAACAAAATGCCACGCCAATTGTCATACAAAGAGGGCGAGGGCAACCTCTTGAATCTGTGGGGGCCACCTCTAGAGTCCGTGGGACCCACTGTAGAACAATGGGGAATCTTCCGAACACATTCCGAAAGAGGACCGGACGGCATCATAAATATAATGATACCACCCTCAGTTACAGAGGCGCCTTTTAAGTGAACCGGAACTACAGGAGCTTGAGAACTCCGTAGTTAAGCGTGCTCGGGCCAGGGAAGTCTTGGGATGGGTGACCTCCTGGGAAGTGGCCCCTGGTCGGGTCCGGTTCGCTCTAAAGGAAAAAACCGTGCAGTTTCGGCCAGAGCGGACAATACCATTTGTACTGGGACGTGGGGCGTTACATTTATGGTAGCCCGTGCAGGTCCCTCAGTAGTAGGTCTGTGGTTCGAGGACGAACCATTGTTCAAAGATGGGGAGAATGTCGGGACCCGGTTCTTGTTCACGGAGAAAAGTGCCACACAGAACAAAGTGCCATGCCAATTGTCATACAAAGAGGGCGAGGGCCACCTCTTGAATCTGTGGGGGCCACCTCTAGAGTCCGTGGGACCCACTGTAGAACAATGGGGAATCTTCGGAACACATTCTGAAAGAGGAACGGACTGCACCATAAATATAATGATACCACCCTCAATTACAGAGGCGTCTTTTAAGTGAACCGGAACTACAGGAGCTTGAGAACTCCGTATTTAAGCGTGCTCGGGCCAGGGAAGTCTTGGGATGGGTGACCTCCTGGGAAGTGGCCCCTGGTCGGGTCCGGTTCGCTCTAAAGGGAAAAACCGTGGGGTTTCGACCAGAGCGGACAATACCATTTGTACTGGGGCGTGGGGCGTTACAATTGTCAAAGAGTGCATCAATAAAAAAGTAAGTTTCTTTTCTGCCCTAGTTATTTCTCTAGCAATTTTATTTCTCTGCCGTAGTTATTTTCCGCAATTTTTTATCTGCCGTAGTTATTAAATATAAACCATAATAAATGAACTCGTTTATCAATTCCCTAATGAGTGAGTAGTTCCTCACTTGTTAGGGTTAGGTTTGGGGCAGGTTTGAGAGATAAAAATCTCTCACCCCTTTCTTTCCCGTTTAATATTTTAAAGTAGGACTCTATGCAAATATACACACACCGCTCATTACGGCACCCTATCCCACGATGTAGCGGTGATTCCATAGTTAAAGACCGGTTGTGTTTGATTTCCATGAAGGTTAGGGCTAAGAGTTAAGAAAGGACGGACAAGGACCAAAGGGAAGAAACCTAGTTTCTTCCCGATCGTGTTAATCCCCTTTGTTAACTATTAACTTAACACCTAAAATTTCTTAATTAGGGCAAAGAAAGCGGTGAGAATAATTGACTTTCCAAACTAACCTAATCCTAACCCTAGCAAGGTTTTAATCCTAATCAAACTCAACTTCAGTTTTTATTAAAAATCAAACCTACCACAATAGGAATTGAATCGTTAGGACAACTAAAAAATACACGTAATCCCTGTGGACCGACCCATATTCAACCGGCTAGCTACCAAGCGACACCATTCTTGATTGCGGTTAATTCTTTAATTCCAAAAACGCATACGCAAAATCTCTACCAATCAATCACGAAACTAAATCATCAAAATAACAAACTCAAAACGATGAAAACGTGATAACTGAATTACCAAAACGCAAATTGCAAACAAATGATATTGAGGTACACCTCCTTCAATGTCGAAAGCTGCTGGTGCGCCCAAAACCAGCAGAGCAAGAATATCTACTTGCCTCCTGCTCATGGTAGGGCATCCTCTGTCCCTGGGTTATTGTTTTCTCTGTGGATCACCAATTTTACAAATCTCTCGGCTCGACGGCCCGGTTAAGAATAATGACGGAAACAGTCACGCTCTGACACTTTTTTGAACATCTCCTGGCCATTTAACAAAGCCACTCGTAATGTAGCACGTCAATGATGGCGACCTCTGGCCCTCTGAGTGCATGCCATACAACGGATCCTGGGTCTAAATCTTTACCGCTGAAGTACTCCGAAAAGTACCTGTTATGGTCTCTTCCAATATCATCTCTGTCGGACTGCCCGAAAGTTGGCACTCTTTACTTAATCTGTTTCTCGTTCCGGGACAACTGCATTCTTATCACGACTTTCCTCTGGAAATGTGGCTTCATCCAACGCCTCTACATACGTAGCAAATCTCTGACATCAACGAAGAGGAACAACAACTCGTTAAGATCTTGCAGGATCCTCTTACTCCACTCTTCTTCATTATCATCCTAATCAGAATCATATCTTGATGGCTGTGTACTGCAATTCATCCCTGACTATAGTCAATCTGGAGTCTCTCGCAAGGACTCGAAGCAACGAATTCGGTATCTACAAAACTCTGTGGAAGACAGCTGGACAATCACGTCCTCTGGAACCCGTTCAAGCTATCGGAGGAATACGCTTTGCTCGTCCTTTCTTGATCGACTTACACTAGGTCTAGGCAAGAAACTCTGGAGGCGACATCCCGTCAATCTCAGCAACTGGAATTATTCAACTTAACTGATCTTGCGTCGGGGTACCTGAACAAACGAATTATCTTAGTCACTTTATCCAAGAATGATTAGCGATATTCTATCACATCCCTGCCTGTAAACTCATGTGGCTTCAGCTTCATAAACTCTAGAGGCGACATCCCATCAATCTTAGCAACAGCTGGTTCATCTGTCTGTATGGTAGACAACACATTGATTTCTGAAGTAGGTTGTATGTCAATAGTCCTCTCAATCTGGCTGGCCTCAAGCGATGTGTCACGACCCAAATATGGCACGTGACCGGCACTTAAATCACGTGACATCTAAAGATGTCGACGAAGTCCAAGTAAGCCGAAACCCGGAATCTAAACCCTTTTGAAAAATATTGGAGGTGAAGTTTGAAATAGTCGTCAGATGGAATCAGTTTAAAATAACATTTAAGTTTAACTAAATATGTTTGAAAAACATCTATGACGTTTTTAAATTCGACCGCACCTACTATATAAACTGTGCATATAAACCCGATACAAATACAATAATAAAATAGCATCCCAACGGGAGCTAACCTCCACACCCAAACAGAGGAGCAACCAAGCAAACAATATACGACGCACAATGGCGAAGAAAAGAAAAGCAAAACAAAATCAACAATTTAAAATGGTCGACTCCAATGAGTGCGACATCATAACACATAACTCTAAGTCTCGCTTCTAAAGTCCACAATATATCCTTTCTAAGTTGATGGAGTTTTCACTAGATACAAGAATATATGAATAATCAAGTGTGAGTACAATACAATAGTAACCCGCTTACCCATCAATCACCGAAAAGAATGTGTGCCAGGCCGCTGATAATCCAAGCGGAATAACTTGCAAGAAATTATGGCACAACGGAGATGAGTTACCAACTCAGTGAATAAAAGTACATCTAAAGGTAGAAATCGAAATGCACGACGATACCTAGGTCATAAATATAGTACTATCATAATCTGTACTAATGTAATATGATATGCATATGTATTATAATGCAATCCTATCTGTCATGCAATCCCAAGTAGAATATATCAAATGCAAATGACCTGTATCTAGGTATAAGCCCAATGTAACCGAATATCTATCTATCTATCTATCTATCTATCTATATATATATATATATATATATATATATATAAACCTCTTCTTTAAAATAGCCGCGGAATGGCTATATCACGGCATACAGCAGACATGATAGTATGAAATATAATAAGTATCTTTACTTGGAATATACGTCCTGCTGTTTTGATGGAAATGTTAAGAGGTTTACAATTTAAAGATCTCAGTGTCATATCAGACATTCCAAAATAATGAGTCTATAGCTTGTGTTTGAATTCCTTTTTATGTATATGAATGCACGTACAAATATATACAGGTACTATCCCCCGGATCAGTCCTGGTCGGCTATAATAACTGTAATCTAACTGTGTACCTCATGATAGCAGTCATATCAATATATATGGTTGTCTAGCATCGACATACGACATCAGAAATCTCTCGTGTCCATCACCGACACATAATGCAGATATAGTCGACACCATCTCAATAGATGATCGCCACCCGATATCCATGGCCCCGGTCGGTATCCCCTGGATATCCGCCGTGCCCAATCGAACCCCGGTTAGTATCCCCTGGATATCTATCGTGCTCATCTCTATCTCCGGTATCGAGTATCCTCGTTAGGCTTCCTGCCTATAATGCGGCTTTCCTGCCCTTCGGTCTCGAACCGGGTCCACTATGTATCCGACTCTATATCTCCCCCACTCAGTCCGGATAAGAAAAAGTCTCAAACCGTATATCTCCCCCACTCGGTTCGGAACAAATACTCAGAAAACATAAAGCTCATGGTGGACGCCAACTCATCATATACAAAAATATCATGTAAAGAATGAGAATAGTTGCATAGATCATTCTGATGATATATTATATATATACATATATAACAGTGTCTCATACCACCGATATATATCATCAGGAGTAAAATATCCAGAAAATCCATAAGAATCAAATATAACATCTATAGTACTGATATTCATAATTTACAACAGGAAATAGGGAAAGACTGCTTAATTAAATCATATAGGCATAATGATATCAATCCTACTGTGTCATGGCACTACTAATGATGTGCAGTGTAGTATACACGTCTGTGCTAGTGCTGCATGACAATCATTAGTATTTGTGCAAGTGTTCTAAAAGTGTAATAGCCTACTCATTTCGACATCTACATAGACAATATATCATAACGGTCCTACAGTGACATGTCAGTACCAATGAGATGTAGTGTAACATAGGTATACGTATTTGTGCAACATAGTACTCATTAGTAGTTGTGCAGTGTTCTATCAGAGTGTTCGTATCGCGGAAACGTATAACATTAATAATTATAACATAAGCAAGTAAAGTAATTATAATCTTTTTATACGAGCCTAAAGGTAACCTGGCCGTTATTCGGCACACGGATCTCATCATTACTAATACGTATAGTTTCTTGTATAATACCTCACCGTATCGCTATATCTAAATCATCTCTAGAACGTCATAATCCTTCGCACTAACTTACCAAACCATAATTTAACTACATGCAATTGAATATCATTCTAGATGCAAACTATCTCCAATATCAATATCTTGAATAAATAATAAACTATCTAGATACCATAATACTATTTATAAGGTTGCGGGGGTGCTATACGACATCCACCCGACTTCCCCCGTAGATATAAATCTACTCACCAACTTGATAAGCTTGCTGAAATCCATGCTACTATGTCCGCCAACTCTGTCTCGGAAATCTTCGCGATCGCACCTATAATCGTATTTAAAATCACATCGATATAAATAACATATTGAAAACTAAAACAACGAGCTAAGCACCCGTAGTTAGAACCTACAGCTCACTTACCCCAAAGATGATCAAATGCCCCTGAATATAACGTACGAACGTCAACGTTTCAGTTGCTGTACAGAAATACGGAAAATCAAATCGAAGTGTCGGAAACTTTAATAAAACCCAAACTAAACATTCCCAGATTTCTCCGTATGAATATTGGGGCAAATCAAACAATACTATAATTCATAAAATACCCATACAAAGCCACAGAAGAAAAACCAACACCAAAGACCCAAGGGGGGCCGGCGAGCTCGGAAAATTGTTAACTGTCGCCGGGTCAAACAATGAATTAGGGGCTCGGGCTTTATGTGATGTCTTTTAGTGGTCTCATGCTGCTTATGGTGTTACTAGTTGTTCTAGTGGTTATACCTATTGGTTCCAGATTCAATATCAGTCTGCTAAATATCACAATTATCCTAATTTATGATACTTCACATACCAAACACGCTATGTGAGGATATTGTGACTATCTAACACTTATACTAACCTAAGTTAACCCTTCACTTTCCGTAACAGTAAAAATAGAAACGTGTTACGAAACACCCGTGTCGTATTTTAGAATTTTAACCCCGTTTGGGATATTAGCTTCCAGATTTCATATACTGATAAACTAACTTAAACTAGCAATAACAAACATCCTAATACATATACATAGAGCTACCCTAAAAATTCCAACACCTAACACCCAAAAAAATCCGGCGAGCTCGGATTTTCCCTATATGTCGCCGGCCAATCTCCGAGCAAATGGGTTCGTCCTTCTAGGGTTTATTCTAGGTCTAATCTATAAGATGAAGATACTGTTTGGTTAGGTTAATTTTCATCTAAACTATAGCAGATTCAGGACAGAGCCTAAACTTGTAAAAATATGATATTATCGATATCCGATTTCTAAAATAAAACAGTACTTAACTTAAGTTTCAGGGTTTAAATTATACCTACAAATGATCATTGAAAAGGTTTCCTCCAAGATGCACAAGATCAAAGATCTTAGCTAAATGGTGGTGGTGAAAATCTTTAGCACATAACTCTTTTCTTCTCTTCTCTTTTCTTTTCTTTTCTTTGTTCTAGGATTTATTTTCTTTTCTTTTCAGCTAATTTCTTATTTCCAAATGATATATGAACTGAACAAGGATAAGGAGAATGAGTGAGGTTTGTAGGAGGAGGTGACACTTAGCAAGGATGTGGTAGTCTTATGCAAGTAGGAGGTGTAGAATGAAGTGTCATCTAGGATATGTTATGCTATGAGTGTAACTTAAGCTTAACATTGACCTTTACCAATTTACATTTAAACCCTCACAAATTTCAAATTTCCACAATTAACTAAACTCTTCACAAAACCCCTCATAATACTTATTATTATAAAAACAAACTATTTTATTACTAAATTAACCCACTACATATTAAAAGGTCTTTTATTATAATAAAATTTAATTTAAAATTTTTACTTAAATAAATAAATTAATTAATTATCTAAAATATTTCAAATTGTTACACGATGGCCCGATCATTCAATGTAGATCCCAAACGCTCGTTTCAAATGAGAAATCCTACCACACACAATAAATCAATATGTTCCCACATCACCGGAATACATCCTGGTCAGTCTTCATCCCTGACGAGCTCGCTTTTACTGCATCTCTAACCGCAGCTTTCTCAGCTCTCATAGCCATGGTGACAGGAACCGCAAACAAATATCGATAATGATAGATCATAAGAACAAATAGAATAACAGATCTTAAGAAATATACATCCTAAGATTACTTAAGCGGAGCAGCGCATCGTAAGTATGCCGCGAAACATACACACGGTACGTCAATCTACTTGAGTTACCTACTCCATCAACTAAGGTCAACCTACATAATGAAAGTTCAGGCCTAATACCCCCTCAGTCAAGTCTAAGTTTCGTAAGGTCAAGCCTAGGTTCCGGAATATGTACACCCTAGACTCCACATAGTCAAACCTAGATTCGAACCAAGGTTAAACCTAATGCTCTGATACCAAATTTGTCATGACCTGGAATTCGTACGTGACGGACACTTGAATCATATGAAAGTCTATATGACCTCACCGTAACCCAAGTAAGCCGAAAGCCCAGAAATCTAAATCTTTTTAGGAAAATAATGGAGGTGAAGTTTTGAAATAAAAGTATAATACAATCAAGTTCTTTCTTAGAAAGTATAAATAATTTTATATGAAAATACAAGAGGGATGTATACTATAGTTGAAAACATTTTCTTCATTTGAAATTTGGGCAGTGCCTTCTTTATTAATTTTGATCCAAAAACCAATACATATACAATAATAATAGGGCATCCCCAAGCGGGAGGTACCACTTCGCCAATTGGCGGAATCACAACAACGCAAATAAGAATATACGACGCACAAGGCGAAGATCAATCACATAAAAGAATAGAGAAAACCAAAACACTATCAAATCAAATGTAGGAATATATACAAGTCTTGACTCGAAATAGAAAAATATACAAATCGGTCTCTAGGTCTACCAAATATACATAGCCTGGCTGATGGATCTTTTAACGAGATACAAATAAAAAAAGAATATACAATGGGGGTTACACTCTATACTGTAACCCACCTACCAATGTAAATCACCCAGAAAGGAGCAATGTGGCAACAAACCGCTACTGAATCCGAGCGATCAATTCTGCAAGAAACCTGTGGCACAACAGGGGTGAGTTGCCAACTCGTGAGCAGAAAATATCAGCAGGTAGAAATCGAATGCATTACGATCTCCTAGGTCATACCGTAAAATAATAATATAATAATACCGTATGGTAACAAGAGTGATCGTATATACATAAGTACGATAAATACATAAGGTCGAGTAGTAACGAGGGTGATAGTGCAAATATAAGTATAATAATAATAATATCATGCGTATGTTATAATATGGTACCATGTCATCTGTATCATATATATGTGTATATGTGTATCATCGAACGTGTGTCCATCAACGACACATCAAATCGTCATAAAAATCTAAGTACCCAGTATCGACACTCGAAACATCATAAACCCGTGTCCAACATTGATACGTAAATCCTCATATTTCAGGAGCTGTCTCATCGAATCGTCCATCATATCCATCTGTCTCAAATCTCTATGGTCAGTATCCTCCGGAAATCCGCCGAGTCCAGTACAGTCACCGGTAGGTAGTGTTTCCCTGTCGGGCTCAACGTCTCTCTATACGATCTTCTTGTCCCGGGATACCGTACCGGATCTACCATATACCCGCAAACGAAGCCTCTTCTCTCCTCGAATCGGGTATACACATAACTCAGAACCGAGAAAACTCATGGTGGATGCCAAACATCATATCAAGAGAAACCACGTTTTTAAAACAATCATAAGTTTTCAAAATGTATTTGCGGTTTCTCAAATCCAGAAATCTCATGAAAACCGAATCTTATAAGCATGTAGCAATAATGAAACAATATGTACAGACACATAACAAATCTGTAATGTATAACTAGTGTGTTTTTATGAGTGCGAAGTTTAACTAGGTAAAGATATGCAATAATTGAACTAGTAAGTGTGGTCGGGGTACTAAAAAATAACTAAAATACTACCGGTTATAAAGTGATACGGTGACGTAGCGATTTCTAATGTGTACGTGGAATGACAATTACCGATGATGAGTGTGTGAGCCGACGAGTATGTGTACGTGCAACATGCACATCATCAGTAATGGTGCGTGTGTCCTAGCGGACGGAGTCATATAAAGATAAAGGCAAGGAACGTAGTATGTATGTCGCATATGAAAATAATACGAGCGTATGCAGAAATAAGAAATTATAGCGCGGGCGTAAACAGAATAAGGAAAGCGTAAACACGGACTGTATAAAATACGTAACTACATATGAGCCATACAGTTATAGTTTAAAATAGTACGAATCGTTGTTTTTGAAAATGGGGGCTACGGTGTTTTTGAGAAAAATATACCATTTGAAAATTCATAGCGTCTCTTGAGGTTGTCATTTAAAAGTGCATAACGATTCGTTCGTTTTGAAAATACGTATGGATCTAAATATATCCTAATATCTACTTAAGTGATTTAAAAACAATATTTTCCGAGTCAATACATACATAAGTCAGCGATCCATCCTCATCGTATCACGTACGGTATAATCCAACGTATGATACATCAAATCAATTGTACGGATCTATCGTCACGTACATCATATTACGTACGGTATAATCCATCGTACGATATTATCAATCAAGAGTATGGATCTATCGTCATGTACACCATATCATCTCATCTTGTCATATATCGTCACATGTCATATCATCTCGTATCGCATCAAGAATATATATCGCCTCATATCATCATATAATATCATATCGACCCATGTAATCATAGCATATCATATCCTCATCACATGATGTTATATCGAAATTATCCTCAAATTTATATATATATATATATATACACACACATTTGTGTGTGTAAAAGCACATATACATATGGCTCAAGGTTAAGAAAAATTAGAACTAAGGATATTCCTCTCTACGAGTATACTTACTATTGCTTATAGTATCCTAGAACCCTATTGGTTAGGTATACATATCTAATATTTATATATATAACTATATACCTAATATTCTAGTATTATGGTTGCGGGGGTGTTATATGCCATCCACCTGACTTTCCCCGTAAATATACATCTACTTACCCGCTATGCCTTGCTCTAGTCGATCCTGACGGATGTCTTTCCCTCCTTCGTCGTCCCAGAAGTCCACGCGCTTGTACCTACAAATCAAATTCATAACCAAAATCTAATGAAAACCCAAATCGAATTCCATAGAAATCCATATTTAAAACTGATATGACAAGTGAAAGGAACTTAGGTTAGAAGCTATGGTCAATGCGTGCTAAAACAACAAAACAACCTCCGACGTTGACGTACGAACATCAAACGACCGAGTCAAAACTCAAATATCAAAAACCAATTTTCAAAAGTCGGAAAACATCGACAGAAAATAAGTAAAATGACTCCAGATTCTAGTTAAGGTGAAATTAAACTTTTTTGCATATAGGGTAGGTCTAGTTATCTAATGAGTTATAGACCAAGTTTCAGACCCTAACTCCAAAATTGAACGGAAAATTGTGGCCAAATTGAATAAAACAGAGGCCTCAACATGGGGGTTTGGGCTCAGGTTTCTAGGGTGGCTTCCTATGTGTATGCACATCTCAATGTATCTACTAATAAATTTTCATAGTTCTAGAGTCATCCCAGATTCCATTTTAATATCAAAATTCAATGAAAAACCAAGGTCGGAAAATTCTAAGTTCGACTTTGAATATTCTAAATTCATTTTAATAAAGGTTACCATCACTACTAGGCCACTAGTCACTCTTTATATCCTCTACTACACCTCCACTACAAGTTTTATCCACTAATTCTCATCCTAAAATTTTCCAAGTTCACTTAACATAACTTATTTAACTCTAAACTATAAAATGAGGTTAGGAAACTAAATACTTGAAGAAAGGTGAGTGTTTTAGCTCAATGGAGCAAATCAAGAAAATTCCTAGATAGTCCAAAGTACTCAAAATAAGAACTTGATCCCATCATGGGGTGAAGGATGAGGTGAGAAATAATTTTTGTAACAGTGATGTGAGGTTTTGATGAAGTTTTTGGAGGTAGTGCATGATGGTAGAGAGGTGAATAAGAAGAGGAAGAAGGAGGAGATGGAGAAGAGGGAGAAATTAAAGAAAATCTAGGAAATGGATAGTTG
This sequence comes from Agapanthus africanus, assembly GCA_030015575.1. NCBI lineage: Eukaryota > Viridiplantae > Streptophyta > Magnoliopsida > Asparagales > Amaryllidaceae > Agapanthus > Agapanthus africanus. Next base: position 521,063,993 of record JASDDO010000016.1, on the reverse strand, counting down.
TAGAACCATAACTCTCTCTCTCTCTCTCTCTCTCTCAAACTATACCTCCTTGTCCCCTCTCACAAATTATATTCTATTTTTCTTTTCTTTTTCTTATCTTTTCTTTTCTTTTCTCATTTCTATTTTATTTTCTTTTAAAACAAATTCAAAAGAAGAAAAAGATGAAACCATGGTATAAGATATAAACAAATGTTACAAAATGGAATGTTGCATGTCATGATACATAAACATGGTTTAATATATAATTAGTGAAATACCAGTCAAGTTTAATATCAATTTATATGAAAATAATTATATATTAATTCATAAAAACGCAAATCAATCAAATGCTTCCGTAAATGATAATTCATTTTAAAATTCCAATTATTTTCCAAATTATATGTATATAATTATACCATTCCATTAAAACTAAATTCCATACTTTTATAATATTCATAAAATTTATTATTTTATTATTTAAATTCTAAAAATAATATTTTATATTTTCTGAAATGTTACATGTCAATTTACTTAGATTGTGAAAGTCCCAACATTCTCTTTGATCTATCACAATAGATCTTGATCCCAAGAATATAGGAGGCATCACCCAGGTCTTTCATGGAGAACTTTTAAGACAAGAACAGCTTGACCGACTGCAACATAAGAATGTAATTTTCTATCAGGAGAATGTCATCAACGTATAAAATGAGAAACACAACGGTTCTCCCTATAATTTTCTTATATATACAAGGCTCATCAATATTTTTAATGAAGTCAAATTCCTTGATGGTTTTATCAAAATAGATGTTCCAGCTCTGCGATACATGTTTTAATCCATAAATGAATTTAAGCAATTTGCATCCCTTCCCGCTGCTCCCACTGTCTATGAAACCCTCTAGCTAATCTATATAGACACACTCTTCTAAAGCGCCGTTTAGAAAAGCGATCTTTATGTCCATCTGCCAGACCTCATAGTCAGGAAGGCAGCAATGGCAAGTAGGATCCGAATGGATTTGAGCATAACCACTGGAGAAAAGGTTTCATCATAGTCTACACCTGGTCTTTAACGAAAACTTTTTGCAACAAGTCTGGCCTTATAGGTTTCAACATGTCCATCAGCACCAATCTTCCTCTTGAAAATCCATTTACAGTTGACGGGTTTTACCCCTAGCGGTGCAATGTCCAAAGTCCAAACTTTGTTAGCGTACATGTCCAGCTTAAAACTAGTAGGATCATCTTCATTCAAGATGCAATCATCTCGATCCCCGTCTACGAGAAAACCGTGGTATCTCTCAAGCGGATGAGAAATCCTACTAGATCTACAGAGTGGCTGAGGCTCGTCTGGGACTATTGAATCCTATTGCTCCACTAAATTCTCAGTTACAATTTGTGGCTCTGATATCTTATCAAGTTCTATCATGCTCTCACTAATTTCATTTGCAAGAAATTCCTTTTCTAAAAATGTGGCGTGCTGAGCAACAAACACCTTCTGTTCCTCGGTATTGTTGAACAGATATCCATAACCATTCTTTGGATATCTCACAAACTTACTCAGAACTAAACGTGCCTCTATTTTTTCCGGATTATGTTTTTTAATATAAGCCGGACAACCCCATATTTTAAATCTTTTAAGATATGGTTTCTTTTCGTTCCATATTTCAAATAGTGTTTTAGGCACAGATTTGGATGGAACATCATTCAATAGAAATGCTGTTGTTTGAATAACATGTCCCCAAAACGAAAGAGCTAACTCGGTATTACTCATCATTGAGCGAACCATATCCAATAGGGTATAATTCCTCCATTCCGATATACCGGTGTGCTGTGGTGTATACGGAAGAGTAAGCTAAGATAGAATATCATTCTCTTTTAGGTTGTCAAGGAATTATGTGCTTAAGTACTTCCCTTCTCTATCAGATCGGAGGATCTTGATACTTTTGCCATTCTGGTTCTTTACTTTGTTCTTATATTCTTTGAATTTCTCAAAAACTTCATATTTGTGTTTCATTAGAAATACATCCGAACCTAGAGAGATCGTCAGTGAATGTTATGAAGTATGAGAACCCACCCCTTACATGTATAGACATTAGACCACACACATCACTATGTATGAGTCCCACGAGCTCTGTAACTCTTTCTCCGTGTCCGGTGAACGGAGATTTGATCATCTTACCATTAAGACAAGACTGACAAGTTTCATAAGATGAAAATTCGAATGAATCTAAATATCCATCTTTATGTAATTTTGCTAGTTTGGTCTCATTGATATAACCAAGTCTACAATACCACAGGTAGATCACGTTCGTTTCTAAAAATTTTCTCTTGCGTGTGTTTTGTATATTAAAAACCGTGTTTTGATTTAGAACATAGATATTATTACACAGTGTACCTTCTGCAACCAATAACTGTTTGAGGTAAATGTTAATGATATTTCTATCTAGAACAAAATTATATCCTTCTTTATTAAGTAAAAAAACTGATATGGTGTTGCAAAGTATGGAAGGTACATAGTAGTTGCAAGGTTCCCTAGCACAACAGCAAGGTTTTGGGAGGTATATCGTCCATGCCATTTTCAAAAAATTGTCATGCTAAACAACCCTGATCCTAGAATCTTTAACAAGAGATTTAGACAATACCAAATGTAAACTACTTTACATCAAGAGAACAAGAATACAACCTTTGTAGACGGTCTTTCTCTTCACTTGCTCCGTATAGTAGTCCCGCGACTTCACTAGGCTTCTCTTGAGACTTTGAACGAGCTTCCTCCGATGACCTTCGTGCCGAAGATGATCCACGCGAAGTCCCTCCAACTCAAGCTACCTTTACACTAAACTCTTTAGCGTATGAAACATGAACACTTGATCGCTAGTCAAGTGTAGGATGATGAAGTAGGGGATGTTATGAGCTCACTAGTTGGTGTTCAAGTTTCATGATTTACATCACATATGAGAGTTGAAGCTTGAGCCATGACAGGAGGAGGAGGAAGAAGGTAGAGAGCAACCTTGGGAGCAACTCAAAAATATTGGCTAAGTGTTGAGAATGAGCTAGAATGAATGCCAAGTCTTGACCCATCACTCATTCAAGCATGGAATTATGCAATATAAAATTGCAACCATGCTTGAATAGTGAGTCAAGATGAATAAACTAAAGTTAATCCCATGCTTGCAACCATGCTTCCACTTTCCACCTCATTTCTATTTTCAAAAAATAGAAATATAAATGCCATGCTTCATTATTATAAATATAAATATATATATATATATATATATATATATATATATATATATATATATTAATATATGCATAATGAAGAATAATTATTGAGTTAATGATATTAGTTAAGATATAATTATATCACATATAATATATATCATATTATTAAATAAACACTTGAACTAATAATCCGGTTATATCATATATGACCGACTAATATCATTTATCTGTATATCACATTATCGAATCAACACTTGATTCGACAATCTGATTATATCACATATAACCGAACCGATAAAAGATGACTGTCAGATTACAATACGGTATCACATACTCGTATTTAATCAGGCCCACACACATATCACATATGTGTCTTACTTCGTTTTGCTTAAACCAGGGAACTTCTGTGTGGGACTCTAAAGACTCGTCAATATGCAAGCAGTAGGTGATGATCACATCAGTCACCTACAAGCCGTCAGCGGTACTAGCTGGACGTAACGGCTACCCGGGTATTGAGCGATATGAAGATCAACAAGCAAGCCTGTCCATAGTCTCCATGATGTTGGATATATATTCAGGGGACATTCTTGCTCGACATGATAGTATGCTATCTGGTTGCACCTTTTATCTTGACATGTTCATTTGATCATGCTTTCATTCATTTGGTACATGTTGATATAGCCCTTAGGATGATGCAGGACTACTGAGATTATGATGCGGATCATACTAGTAGGACAAGTGTAGTCTATGAGCATATCCTTGAATTATTCCTAGTCGTGGGTGTATCGAGACGGGGTATCGATATCACCAGAGTAGACTAGCGGATACGTTACTTGTCCCATATGATGGGCGATGGATGATCCCATATCCATTGGTGTGGTGACACCGAAGATCGTATACGGGTGCTCAGTGGAGACTGGGTACACTGAACGGACTCGCCGAGAACTCCTATGTGGTATTATATCTATCGTCGGATAGCAGTTCTCAGGTGACACTGGTACAGGTTAGTCTGTAGACCCGAGATCGTCATAGAGTCTTGTGTATTTCCCACTGTACTATGATCTCTACCCTACCACGGCTCTACTGAGTCGTGGAAACAGGTGAATTTTAGGTACAGTCCTGAGGAACATGGAGGAAATGAGTGATAGGAGGGGTTTCGTCTCTCCCGGTATTAGGGTTTGGTGTTGCACCATGTACGATTGTCTATAACAGGAAGTCTCTGGCCAGGGCTGCTGAGATTTACTGATAAGTGTTATCAGTAGTTTCTCGATCTGTTATGAGCCATATACCGGCATGACTTATTGGGTTATTGGGGTCGACGATACCATCCCTAAACTCACATATGCAGCATATTTGACGAAGAGACCGGATTGTATAGTAAGTGTTGCCAGTTGTCTCAACGGGAGTTTTAGCAGGTTTGCTTGTGTTTCTTCTGATCGCTCAATACCTAGGAGCCGTTACGTACTGCTTGTGCCACTGACGGTTTGTGCGCATGTGATGTGATCACTGCCTGCTGCTAGCGTATTGACGAGTCTTAGAGTCCCACAGAGGAGTCTCCTAGCTCAGGCGAAATGATTTGGGGGTGCATATGTGATATGCGCGGGAGCTCGATTAAATGCGTGTATTGGATGCCGTATTTTATTCGGGCGTTTACTATTGGACGGGTCGTATGTGATATGACCGGGTTATTAAATCATGTGTTGATTTAATATTAAGTCCATTAGCTCATTTATTAAAAGCTATTTCTTTTGATGCATGCATGAGTGTATGTATATGTTGATATGCATGCACACATGCAAGCATACATGTGTCATGGTTGATGATACATTGGTGGTGGCAATACAAGACTCACATGGTTACATATTTATATATATATTTTGTTAATTTGAGATTAAGCTAAATGACAAATGAAATCATGGTTGACTATTCAACTCTCATTTTCTTGTGTTGACAAGTCAAAACCATGGTTTCATTTGCCCATGGTTTTGGCCCATAATTTTGCTTAAACTCAAGTTACAAAATATCTAGATATTTTGTAACCATAGTTTGGCATGATAACTCTCACTTACTCCCTTGAGTTGAGCAAGGGTTATTTTCATCATTCTCATTATTCTCTTGAGTTTAGCTTGTGCCATCTCCTTCTTCCTCTCCCTCTCCAAAAAGCTCACTAGGGTTTCAAAAGAAAGATAAAGGATTAAAAAGAAAAGGTTTTTAATTGAGATCCAAACCTAAATCACTATTCTAATTTAGTCTTGCCCACTTGAGTGGAGTGTTTGCTTCTTCTTCATCCTTGATCAAGAGAAGCTTGGAACTTGGTGCAAAGAGAGTTCGTGGTGGATCATCGTGGACTCGGAAGGACACAAGCCAACTGGTTCAAATCTCAATCGATCAAAGGAGTCTAGGAGGTCTACAAAGGTTGTATTCTCTCCCACTTAGTGTTAGACACTTGTAGTATATGATACTAGTATGTTGTTACCCTATCTTTCTAGTTCGATTCATGGTTGGAATTATAAAGCACCCTCTAAAATTTTTGTTATAGAATGTGTGGTGCTACCCTTAACCTAGTGCGGTGCTATAGAATCCCTACAGTAGTATCAGAGCCAAGCTAGAAACATAGACAATGTTAGATAGAATACGGAAACGAAACAATTCCGAATAACAAAAACTGCAATCTTAAAATAAGCTTCTCTGTCGAATTTTTAAAGTGCTCAGAAAAATTTTCAAACAACTGCAGAAGCTTACTGACACTACACAGGGAGCACAAACCAAGTTTCAGGCAAACCCCTCGGTTTTTGGCCAAGCACTCCTTGCTCAAATCCGAGCAGGCCGGCCCCCCTCCCCTGTTTTGCCTAGAATTTTGCCTGTGCTCTGGTGTCTGGGTTTTGGGGTTTCAGGTATTGTTTGTTTAGGCCAAATTTTCATGTGATGCAAATTGTGCTTAGGGCCTTATTCGGAGTATTTCATAGTCGTATTTTTTATCATTGTAATGGTAAGTTGGACGATGTTTGACAGTTCAAGCGAACATCAATAACCCCTCATTACCCTCGCTGAAAATTTCCAAGTGTTGGGATTTTCTTTAGTTAATTATATTCGATAGTCATGCAAGTAACTCTATGGACCCTCTAGAAGAACAAAAACCTTAACTCGATTTTATGCCCTCGGAACCGCGACTGAACCTTAGGGTTTGCCGTAGTTCCGCGGTGTCATAGGTGAGGCATTGCTTTGGCCCTTCTACGGTTGGATCATAGGTACTGTGGCTCGTTTTTAGGTACTTTAATTTTGCTCAAGTGTTCAGCTCATCGGGGTAATTTGAGAGTGCTTGTTGATTCGATTGAAACGTTTAACATTGTCTAGATATCTGTGATGTGATACAATAATTGGAATCTACACTAGTTAGTTTTGTGAAAAGTAATTAGTTGCGTGCAAGTCTAATATTTCGGTCTCGGTAGAATCGGGAATCTTGTTGAATTACCCGGTTTCTTTTGAAAAGTTGTTTTCATGGTTGAGACCTAAATATAAGATTTGCATTGTTAGGCATGAAATCCTGAATATGTGATATTCCGGGTTTATGATGTCTAAAGGCGGTGTCGATTCCAATTTTTGTAGTTTTTCATTTTCTTTTCTGCGACCGTAAGTGTAGTATGTGGTGTATCGCCGGTTTCGTTGCTATACATCAACGACAATTAGGGTACGCATACTTACGTTGATGATATGTGATATTATGTGTTGCTAAGATATGATGTGCAGGATCGTCGCGAATGAATAGCCGGGGTTTTATGTGAGATGAGATTTTTTCTTTTCATTCATGTAAAATTAAATGTATGTAATATTCTTTTATTGGGGCACTTCTGGGTTGAGGATGATGTCTCCATTGTTGTATATTATTTACTTTTCCGCATTAGGATAGACCCAAGGAGGGGAACATAAGTGACCGGGTTCTAGGGTTCAGTGGGAGACCATCTCGAGGAGTCGAGACCAGGTCTCCTAAACTCTAGAATTGGTAGGGCCACTTGCCTCTCTCGTAGGGGTCTAGGGGTGTGGGCTTGGCTATTCATAGCGACCGTGGAATCCGTATTTTCTATTATTGGCTAACTACAAAATACGGACCTCCTAGTATATCCTATATTTTCATATATGTGCTTCTGCTGTGGATATTCTGTAATGTGATTACTTTATATGCTGAGACGAATAAAATATTATATATATGATATATAATAAACGTTGCTTATTTTTTGCATGCGCGCTAGTCCCGTCCCGCTATGCCGTTAGTTAAGTAACCTAACGGTCCATAACGGGATATTGTGGCGAATGGAGGTGGCATAAGCGTACGTTCTATTTTCGTTTCTTTTCTGCAATGGTTTAGGACTTAAATGATGGGACTATATTAATATGATTAATGTAAACAAAAGAAACCTAAAAAGATGTTGTAGAATCAGATTTGAAACATATTCGGCTTTTTATGAAATAGAAAGATTTCAAAAGGCGGAGCTTAAGCCACTCCTTTTAAAACCATTAGATTCTACAACGATATCATGTTCGAAGCGTTAAAGATTTTCTTAAAAACTATATGCAGCCCTCCATCATTTTAGGAAGTAAAGTACTTAGTATTAGTGCTACGTATGTTGATTATAGTCAAGACGTAGTGTACGGTTTCTAAGTGATGTCTTCCTACACACCATATGATGGGATTAATTAGGATATTCTTATGATTATGTTGATTATAGTTAAGGTCATATGAGTGGGTCTAATTGATCATGAAATGACGGGTAGAACTTGACTAGTACTTATGATATGTTGATTATAGTTAAGGTCATAAGTGCTAGGGGTAAAAACCATATCGGGAGTTTCAAGTGTTGAAATTTGCAATGAGATTGCATACCTTCTATGTGATAGTAGGATCCCGATCCCACTGTGAGCAATAGTTGCTCCCGGGAGAATTTTGCACTTTACAATTAGCTAACTCATTAGGTGTCTAGAAAGGTGTCAACGGGGCTACGCCTCTGGGAAAATGAGGTTTATTTTAATTAGGTCCGTGCGAAAGCACGAGGAACCTCCCTCAAAAGTATCGGCACTGGCCTGACTGAACGGTTAGCGAAGTTGTAGAATATAATTAATCCTGGTTAATTTTTTCCTTTTAAGGTTTGAAGGAGAATTTGATAAAAGCAGTGGGAGACATATATTAGATAAGATAATAAATCAATCTAATCTTTGCAAGAGCTTACGCTGAATGTATTCTTTTCTCTCTCCTAATGGAAGATAACCATGACTGGACTTAAGCTACTATTAAAGAAAAATAAGCTTACCGGACCAAACTATAAAGACTAGTTGAGGAACATTAACATTGCTCTCATATATGATAAGGTATCATATGTCCTCACTGCCACAGCCCCGCCCAAACCAGGCCCTGAATCTTCTGTTGCGGATAGGGACTGTGCTACCGCTAAATGCCTCGCGCTTGTATCGATGGACAATACACATCAAAAGCAGCACGAGGAGATGGACGTTCAATCCATCTTTCTCCATACAAAGGAGTTATATGGGGAGCAGTCTCGTATCTTACGATACGAAGTATCTCGAAAGCTGTTTCAGATGCAGATGGCTCCTGGCACGTCAGTAGGTGACCACGTTTTGAAGATTATAGATCTTATTGAAGAGCTTGAGGGCCTCGGATGAACAATGGATAACGAGCAATATACGGATATTGTTATACAGTCCCTTCCCTCTGCCTTTGCTCCTTTCATAGTGAACTTCAATATGCACAACATGGAGAAGTCACTACCCGAACTTCTCAATATGTTGAGAAATGCGTAGAGCACGCTTAAGGCGAAGTCTCCCTCCCTGCTTGTTGGACAATCTTCTTCTTCCGTACCAAAAGCCAAGGCTAAGGGAAAGAGCAAGAAGAAATCCATCAAGCCGAGAGGTGGAATAAAAAAGGTAAAGGGGAAGGACAAATCCAAAGCTGCGAAGTCGGAAAAAGGAGAATGTTTCTACTGCAAGAAGATGGGACACTGGAAGCGGAACTGTACCGAGTACCTTGGTCTCAAGAAAAAGAAGCAAGGTGATGCTTCAACTTCAGGTGTGTTCATAACTGAAAACTGTTTTTCTATAAACTCTGCTTCCTGGGTATTGGATACCGATTCAGGTTCTCATATCTGCAATTCTGTGCAAGGGCTGAGAAATAGCAGAGTTTTGAAGACAGGTGATCATACTCTCCGGGTTGGAAATGGTTCCAATGTACATGCAGTTTCAATGGGAGAGTATCATCTAGGGTTGCCATCGGATTGTTTATTGGTTTTGAACCCATGTTATTTTGTACCAAGCCATGCTTTGTAATATAATATCTGTTTTTTTGTTAGACAATGAAGAATATCATTTTGTATTGCATCACAATGTTATGAACATTAATCTTAATATAGAGTTGATTGATTGTGGTACACTTAATAACGGGATATATGTCCTTAATCAACACACAGTTTTCAACATACAGCACACAAACAAAAGAAAATTTTCAGATATAAATGAAGCTTTTCTTTAGCATTGTAGGTCATATTAATGAAACAAGACTAAACAAGCTTCATAAAGATGGATATTTAAATTCTTGTGAGTATAAATCTTATACGACTTGCCAGACTTATATCAAAGGGAAAATGACCAAAACTCCGTTTACTGGACACGGAGAAAGAGCTACTGAGCTCTTGGGCCTTATACATAGTGATGTATGTGGGCCAATGTCTACACTTGCAAGAGACGGTTTTTCTTACTTCATAACTTTTACTGATGATTTCTCAAGATTCGGTCATGTGTTATTATTAAAGCATAAGTCTGAAGCTTTCAAGAAATTCAAGGAGTACAAACTTGAAGTAGAAAACAAACTGGAATGAGTATCAAGATACTTCGATCAGATCAAGGTGGAGAGTATCTTAGTACAGAGTTTTTGAACTTCCTAAAAGAGAACAGGATTCTCTCTCAGCTCACTCCCCCTTACACACCACAGCACAACGGTGTGTCACAGTGGTGGAATCGAACCTTATTAGATATGGTACGATCCATGATGAGTGATGCTGAGTTGCCCCTCCTTTTGGGGGCATGCATTGGAGACTGCAGCTTTTCTGTTGAACAGGGTTCCGACCAAGACCGTGTCTACCACTCCATATGAGATATGGTATGGGAAGAGACCATCTCTTAAGCTAGTTAAGATTTGGGGTTGTCCGGCTTTTGTCAAAAAGCAGAATACAGAAAAACTCGAGACACGATCGTTCAAATGTTTATTTATGGGATATCCAAAAGATTCATATGAATATCTTTTCTACCACAAAGAGGAACAAAGGGTGTTTGTTTCTCGGAATGCCACATTTTTAGAAAATGAGATTTTTCCAAATGATTCTGATGGCAATGTGGTAGATCTAGAAGAGGTTCTAGAGACACAAGTTACAATGGACGACTTGGTTGAACCTAACGTTGCAACAGAACCTAATGAACCTCAGCCGCTCCGTAGATCTGGTAGGACTTCTCGCCCACCGGAGAGATACTACGGTTTTCTCGTTGATGGTGATGGAGAAGACTGCATCATGGATGATGATGACCCTACCAGTTTTCAGCAAGCTATCACAAGTGGTAATACTGTGAAGTGGCCGGATGCCATGAGATCCGAAATGGAGTCTATGTACACCAACAAAGTATGGACTTTGGATGTTGTACCCTCTGGGGTAAAACCCATAGGGTGCAAATGGATCTTTAAGAGAATGATTGGTGTAGATGGGCAGGTGGAGACCTAAAAGGCAAGGCTTGTGGCGAAAGGATTTCGACAAACATCAGGACTGGACTATGACGAAACCTTTTCTCCTATAGCCATGCTTAAATCCATTCGGATCCTACTTGCTATTGCTGCTCACTACGACTATGAAATCTGGCAGATGGACGTTAAAACTGATTTTTCTAAATGGTGATTTAGAAGAGTGCGTTTATATGGATCAGCCAGAGGGCTTCATTGATAGTAGGAGCAGCGGGAAAGCATGTAGGTTGCTTAAATCCATTTATGGATTAAAGCAGGCATCACGGAGTTGGAACATCTGTTTTGATGATGTTATCAAAGAGTTTGATTTTGTCAAAAATCCAGATGAACCTTGTGTTTATGAGAAGATTGTAGGAAGTACTGTCACATTCCTCGTATTGTACGTAGATGACATTTTTCTGATAGGAAACGACGTTCCTATGCTACAATCGGTCAAAATATTCTTATCACAAAGGTTCTCCATGAAGGACCTGGGTGATGCCTCATACATATTAGGCATAAAGATCTATAGAGATAGATCTAAATGGTTATTGGGATTTTCCCAAACCAGGTACATTAACACCATCCTAAAGAGGTTTAGTATGGAAGACTCCAAGCGCGGTTCCTTACCCGCTAGTCATGGAGTCACTCTCCCTAAGGACTTTTGCCCAAAGACTGATGAAGAGAGAGCTCGCATGAGCATTATAGCCTATGCTTATGCTGTAAGATCTATAATGTATGCGATGTTATGTACACGCCCTGATGTAGCTTATGCGCTGGGTGTAGTAAGCATATATCAATCCAACCCAAGGGAGAATCACTGGACAGCAGTGAAGAACATTCTTAAGTACTTGCGAAGGACTAAAGAAATGTTCTTGGTGTATGGTAACGGAGATCTCCAAATGGTGGCCTTTACCGATTCAAGCTTCCAGAGTGATAAGGATGACAGTAAATCTATTTCTGGGTTTGTCTTTACCCTCAATGGAGGGGCGGTATGTTGGAAGAGTTCCAAACAGGATACCGTTGCAGACTCCACGATGGAAGCTGGGTATATTGCTGCAAATAATGCTGCCAAGGAAGCCGTCTAGATGAGGAAGTTTGTCTCGGAGTTAGGAGTAGTTCCGACCATTATTGATCCAATACAGTTGTATTGTGATAATAATGGGTCTATGGCGTTAGCCAAAGAGCCCAGGAACCATCAGCGATCCAGGCAAATTCTCAGCCGATATCATCTGATCCGGGAGATAGTTGATCGCCACGAGAACGAGATTCAGTGAGTAGATACAAAAGATAACACCGCGGATCCACTCACCAAGGCCCTCCTTTTGCCGCAGCATGAGCGACTTTTTGAGAGGTTGGGTATGAGATACTCCAATAATTGCCTTAGTAAAAGTGGGAGATTGTTGGATATATGTATGCCCCAGAGGCCATTATATGATAGTGTATGTACCGATATGTATGTGTTTGTGTGTGTTCAGGGGACATTCTTGCTCGACATGATAGTATGCTATATGGTTGCACCTTTTATCTTGACATGTTCATTTGATCATGCTTTCATTCATTTGGTACATGTTGATATAGTCCTTAGGATGATGCAGGACTACTGAGATTATGATGCGGATCATACTAGTGGGACAAGTGTAGTCTATAAGCATATCCTTGAATTGTTCCTAGTCATGGGTGTATCGAGACGGGTATCGATATCACTAGAGTAGACTAGCGTATACGTTACTTGTCCCATATGATGGGTGATGGATGATCCCATATCTACTGGTGTGGTGACACCGAAGATCGTATATGGGTGCTCAGGGGAGACCGGGTACACTCAATGGACTCACCGAGAACTCCTATGTGGTATTATATCTATCGTCGGATAGCAGTTCTCAGGTGACACTGGTACAGGTTATTCTGTAGACCCGAGATCGTCATAGAGCCTTGTGTGACTCCCACTGTACTCTGATCTCCACCCTACCATGGCTCTACTGAGTCGTGCAAACAGGTGGATTTTGGGTACAGTCCCGAGGCAAATGGGGGCAATGAGCGATAGGAGGGGTTTCGTCTCTCCCGGTATTGGGGTTGGTGTTGCACCATGTACGATTGGCTATAACAGGAAGTCCTTGGCCAGGGCTGCTGAGATTTACTGATAAATGTTATCAGCAGTTTCTCGATCTGTTATGAGCCATATACCGGCATGACTTATTGGGCTATTTGGGTCAACGATACCATCCCTAGACTCACATATGCAACATATTTTACGAAGAGACTGGACTGTACGGTAAGTGTTGCCAGTTGGCTCGACGGGAGTTTTAGCAGGTTTGCTTGTGTTTCTTCTGATCGCTCAATACCTAGGAGCCGTTACATACTGCTTGTGCTACTGACGGTTTGTGGGTATGTGATGTGATCACTGCCTGCTGCTAGCGTATTGACGAGTCTTAGAGTCCCACAAAGGTGTCTCCCAGCTCAGGCGAAATGATTTGGGGGTGCATATATGATATGCGCGGGAGCTCGATTAAATGTGTGTATTGGATACCGTATTTTATTCGGGTGTTTACTATTGGACGGGTCGTATGTGATATGACCGGGTTATTAAATCAAGTGTTGATTTAATATTAAATCCATTAGCTCATTTATTAAAACCTATTTCTTTTGATGCATGCATGAGTGTATGTATATGTTGATATGCATTCACACATGCAAGCATACATGTGTCATGGTTGATGATACATTGGTGGTGGCAATGCAAGACTCACATGGTTACAAATTTATACATATATTTTGTTAATTTAAGATTAAGCAAAATGACAAATGAAATCATGGTTGACTATTCAACTCTCATTTTCTTGTGTTGACAAGTCAAAACCATGGATTCATTTGCCCGTGGTTTTGGCCCATGGTTTTGCTTAAACTCAAGTTACAAAATATCTAGATATTTTGTAACCATTGTTTGGCATGATAACTCTCACTTACTCTCTTGAGTTGAGCAAGGGTTATTTTCATCATTCTCATTATTCTTTTGAGTTTAGCTTGTGCCATCTTCTTCTTCCTCTCTCTCTCCAAAAAGCTCACTAGGGTTTCAAAAGAAAGATAAAGGATTAAAAAGAAAAGGTTTTTAATTGAGATCCAAACCCAAATCACCATTCTACTTTAGTCTTGCCCACTTGAGTGGAGTGTTTGCTTCTTCTTCATCCTTGATCAAGAGAAGCTTGGAGCTTGGTGCAGAGAGACTTCGTGGTGGATCATCGTGGACTCGGAAGGACACAAGCCAACCGGTTCAAATCTCAATCGATCAAAGGAGTCTAGGAGGAGGTCTACAAAGGTTGTATTCTCTCCCACTTAGTGTTAGACACTTGTAGTAAATGATACTAGCATGTTGTTACTCTATCTTTCTAGTTCGATTCATGGTTGGAATTGTAAAGCACCCTCTAAATTTTTGTTATAGCATGTGTGATACTACCCTTAACCTAGTGTCATGCTATAGAATTCCTATACATGAAGCCTATTAGTAACACTACCGTACAGTCTGGTATCTTCGTCTGATATGTCGCATATCATGTCTAGCGGTGGAAATCGTCAGACCCCGGTAACGTGATAAGTCATGCCAATTTTTTTTCCCCAATTGAGAGCAAAGCTCTATTCAAAATTCAAAATTTGAACTGAGGCAGCGCCTCATGTGCAAAGCACAAGAGCACCAGCGCTAAAGAGTCAAAGGCTCTGAGGCAGCACATCGTGTGTAAAGCACGAGAGCGCTAAGCGTCAGCGCTAAAGAGTCAAAGACTCTGAGGAAGCACCTTACGTGCAAAGCACGAGAGCGCTGAGAGCGTCAGCGCTAAAGAGTCAAAGACTCTGAAGCAGCGCATCACATGCAAAGTACGAGAGCGCTGAGTGCCAAGCACTAAAAGTCAAAGACTCTGTGACAGTGCATCACGTGCAAAGTACGAGAGCGCTAGCGCTAGAACTAAATGTTCTCCACCGTTGGATCAAAGATCCAACGAAGATGATAAATCATCAAAATTCAGAATCAAATTCTGCTGAGGGGATATTCCTCGGATCATTCTAAACAGGAAAGATTGCCCTCTGTAAAACAGCGCACCATTGGATCAAAGATCCAATGGTGATTAATAAAATCACAAAGATTACAGAATAATCTCTGTTTGGGAAAATATTTTCCAATCTTGTTAATAACATGAGAAAAATCTTCTGTAAAACATAAGTCATAGGATCAAAAATCCAACGGGGGATAAAATCCCCAAATCAATCAGAGATCTTTCATTGAAAGATCTCTTTAACCAAATTAACAAACTTACCTCTACTATATAAAGGACCCAAGACTTTAAGTGTGGGGCATGAAAGGAGATCATCAAGGTCATTAGCAGAGAAGAACCCCCCCCCCCATAAACTTCAAGGTTCTCAGAAAAGAAAAAGAGAAGAGCAAGCTCTAAGAAGAAGAAATTTTCTTCAAGGTAAATGATAAAAAGTGAGATCATAATATCTCCTTGATTTTTAAGAGTTTAACTCTCACATCATAAGAACTCGGTTCCTTTTCTAGATCATAGATCCATAAGATAAGGTCTTTCATAAAAAAACAAAGAGATCATAGCATCTCATTAAAAGAGAAGAACTTAATTCTTAGATCCATGAGACAAAGTCTCTTCTAAACCGAGAATTTATTTCTCAAAGTACAGAACTGATCAGAGCTACCAAAGGGGAGCCTTAGCGCTCTAAGCGCTATGTAAAAAGAAGCGCCTTAGCGCTCCAAATCTGGCGCTCAGCGCCAAGCGCGCCACGTGCTCCTCACGTGGGCGCAATTATAAAAGAAACACTTTAGCACTCCAGCGCTTCAAGTCTGGCACTCAGGTCCAAGCGCGCCACGTGCTCCTCACGTGGGCGCTATTCGAAAAGAAGCACTTTAGCGCTCCAAATCTGGCACTCAGCGCCAAGCGCTCCACGTGCACCCCAGGTGGGCGCTATTTCAGAAGAAGCGCCTTAGCGCTCCAAGTCGGGCGCTCGGCGGCAAGCGCTCTGTACATAAAGCGCACTGCGCCATAAAGAGTGTTCAACACTCAATAAAAAAAACAAAAAGAAAGTGGGTGTCAGTATCGCAATAAATGTTAGCAGTATGTGCACAGAGAAAGGACTATATCCTAACAAGTGTCTGACACTTTATAAAGAAAAGAAGAGAGATGACAGAGACTCAGTGGGCTCAGCCCAAGTTAGCCAAACTCATAATCAACTGAGCCCATGCGCTCTTTATTGGACTCAGTCCCAAATAAAATTATCAAATCTTTGATGAACATTCACCGATTCAAGGGTACATCTCTCCATACCTCTGATACGTGTCGTTGTAATTCTTCAACGTGTTCAGAGAGGTGGAGGGTCCCAATAACCAATAGGTTTTGGTGCATCCCCAAATTGGCTAAATCAGAACCCCGCAGATTATGACGTCTTTAAACCCTACAGACTATGACGTCTTTAAACACAGACTATGATGTCCTTAAACTCCACAGACTACGATGTCCTTAAAACCAATGGACCGCAACGTCCTTAAACTAAAACGATAGAGTCTAAATGCTCTTTCGTTGGATCTAAATGATCACAAAATCTTGTTAAGTAGATCTTAGTCTAAAATTAGACTAACGTATCCTTAACAAGCATTTAAGTTGATCTGAATCTCAAATGAGGCTAACGATCCTTAAAACAAACCCAAATCCAAATCTAAGAAAATACTGATTCGGACTAATCCACGCCCTACGGGCGACAATATAAATTAGTCTCCGTATACAATCCACGGGCAACCAAAAATAAAACAAACACACAGGACAGGAAGTGACCATCTGGAGAAGGAGAAAGTGGTTACCGCTATGCGATAGCGTAATTAACTGCAGGGGCTTGCGCCTGCAGGGAAGAGCGTCCCCACAATCAAAAACCCCTCGTATATGAGGGGGAATCTGAAGAAGTCTGCTGCAACGGCCACATCTGTCTAAACCTCCGATATACGGTGCCACAAATCAACTTGGCATCTTTGGAGAGGTGGACAGATAAAACCAAATAGCATCTGCCCCCAAATTCAGGCCGGACGTCTCGACGTCCCGGTTGCGTCTTTCGGCGGAGAACAGATTCTGGCTCGCCCAGTGGGACCTTTTCCTCTTTCCACTCCAAACTTCGTGTGTCGTGTTCATGAATGAATTGCGGTTTAATATGGTTGCCCCTGGATTCGAGATACTAAGATTTGGTGTCTTTCACCATGCAGAAGAGAAAATGGCTTCCAACTGCACCAACTCCAACAGCAACTCTCACTCCGTCCTCGCTGGAGGAGTGACCTATGGGCCCCAAGCGGCCTCCATTTTCTCCATGCCAGTGGAACAGGTGACTCAGGCTACTACTGGACTGTTTTTTAGGACTATGATCCCACCGGAAAGCTTCAGCGTCCCAATGCCATCACAGGAAGCTCCGAAGAGGTCGTTCTTCGATCGGCTTACAACTACCATGACCCCTCTCAACAAGCCATCCAATTCCAAGTCTATTGCCTCAGTCTTCGACAGGCTGAGCATGAGCTCCACTGGGCCCATGAAGAAGCCTGCAATACCTGAACGAGTCATCCCGAAGCGGATAGCCGTTCCGACTCCCGCTTCGGGCGAAGTCACCAAGGCTGCTTTCCCTGCTCAAAAGTCAGTCTTCGATAGGTTGGACATTTCTTCTCAGTGGACGTCGGTCTTCGATAGGCTGGCACTGGCAACAATCCTTCACCAGAACAGGGGGCATGATAAAGATGCCCCGACAACGGAGATGATCCCATCTGCAAGACACGCTCGACATCGCCACTGACGCCGAGTGAGGAAAGCTGAGGGCAGTTCCCCTTCTGGACTGACTCCATCAGCTCCAATGGTGAAAATTGATGCTGCTGTTCTAACTCGGAACAACTTTGAATCACTTAGGAAGGTGCGCAAAAACTCTCCAACTGCTGTGTTAAAAAGGCCTCCTCCACCTGCTGAAAATATTACAAAAGCGGAGCCAGAGCAGCATCCTCAGCGGCTATCCTCCAAAATCCACAAGGTCTAGCGAAGGGTCCAAGACTCTGTAATTAATAAAGACTACTCCCGCCGACCGAAGAAAATGAAGGTTCGGCAAGAGAAGGATCATCCCGTCGCACCACAGAAGGTATTGTCTACATGGGTTCCCGCTGCAACGGCCCCCTCAACTTCGACCGCCCATAAAAAGAGAAGGCCAGAGAAGATCCCTGTGTCTGCGATGAATCTCAAGGGCACTGAATCTAAACGCCCCAAGTCTGGGGGCATAGTAGTGCACACCGTCTATATGGCTTCCGGAAAGGAGGAGAGCCGCGCTTCTGGAGGTCACCGACCACTCACCCGATCCGTAACAAAGGCCCAGAAGCAACAACTGAAGCTCCAAGAAATGTTGACAAAGATGGCCATGCTCACTGGGCCAAAAAAAAGCCCGGAGACATCGTCGAAGCAACGCAAGAAGCAAGAAACCGATGTCGGGTTCCTCCGCAGAATGCTCGAGAAGAAAGATAAAGAAGCCGCGGAATAAGCGGCCAACATAAAACAAATGGCGCTATTATTCCAGGACATGGTAGGCATGATGATATAGCCAGATCCTCCAGCAGAAGACCCTCCGATAATCCTTGAAGACAATAGAGGGGAGACATCAAACCCTCTTCCGAAAGTCGCGATTATAGCCAGGTGTCCTCCTTTATCAGCAGCCAAGGAAGAGAACATCTCTAAAGCCACCCTTGACGATTATATAGCTCAAAGAATACGAGCTCATCAAGCGAACGAAGTTGCTGGCCAAGTCGTCGGAACGTGGCGACCATATCCCAGCTGGTACGATCAAATCAAGTACCCGCCAGGATACACAATTCCTAAGTTCCACGTGTATAAGGGGACAAGCAATCCCCACCAGCATGTCGCCCAGTTCAGGGCTCTCTGCGGCAATACTGGAGCTGACGATAAGCTGCTTCTTCGCCAATTCGTCGGCAGCTTGGCGGAGACGGCCTTCGAATGGTATTCGGAGCTTCCCAACAACTCCGTCAAAACATTCATGGAGATGGACTTGCTATTCACTCAGCGTTTCGCAAGCGCTAGAGAACGTACCCCAATCACGGCGTTGATCAATGCCCGAGTGAAGCCAAGGGAAGACATAGGTTCAGTAAGCAATTTGGTGGCGCAACCTATTGTCGAAGTGCGAACAGCGCACAGAAGAGGCTCCTGCAGTAAGCATGTTTGTAGGAACCCTCGATCCACAGGCGACCATATCCCAATTCATGATGTTTTTCAAGACAACCACCTTTCAGGCCTTGATTGACAAGCTGGCCCAAATGGACTAGATAGTCCATAGGCCTTTTTCTTTAAAGACAGAGCTTCGGAATGAAAAGGGGGAAAGGAAAGCGACCTTTGTCGCCAATTCTTAGCAACAGCCGAGTGGTCCAAAACCAGCTGATCGCCAAAACGATAGACAGCGATTCCTCAACGAAAAGTTAATACGTCCTTACTCGTTTCCGCGAGATAAAAAAAAGGAGACTATTCGAACAGGCGGTGCGCAATAGGCTCATCACTCTTCCAGATCCCAAACGGCCACTGCAGCCAGGTGACGTCAACAATCCCAATTACTGCCCCTACCACCGAGTAGCAGGCCACCCAATTGAAGATTGCTTCGTCTTCAAAAGATGGATCGAGGACCAATACCAACAGGGCAAATTTGCACTGTCCGAGAACTGGAAGGTAAGCCCGCTGCAGTCGCACGCTCCTAAAAGGATAAACACGCCGGGGGCATCATGCTCATTTATAAAAAAAAAGCTCCATGGGAGGTCGCTCTTTCAGCCAAAACAAAAAGAATGCTGAAGGATCTTGAAAAATGTCCGGCGATTAGGTAGAAAAGCCCGCTGGAACCTGAGATCATTAAGGGAATGCTGAAACCGTGCCCGACGCCAAGAATCGGTAGCAATGGGCAAAACGCCCAGGCCCAGCCGTCAAAATCTTCGAAAAGGAAGAAGAAGACCAAAACGCCCGTGAAGCCTGATGACAAGCGCACGGACCTGCAAAAGCAGATTGACGCACTGGAAGAATATAATCACAATGCATGAACCCCAGTCACGCTCCAAGAATTTCTCAACAACATCCTTGAGAGCGGAGAAAACGACAATGATGACGGAGACGACTCGTCAGAAGAATTTGGGGATTGTGTGGCAAGTTGTCACATGATCTCTCATTCGCCAGTAAATGATGAAGAAGCTCACATAGAGGAGCTGGGGGCAGGAGCGGTACCAAAATCTTTCGAACCGTCTGACGAGATGATCGATATGCTGCTGAACAAAACCCATCAGAAGAGCAAAGCTGATCGAGAGCGTGAAATGGCCATATTCGAAAGAGCCAGGCGTAGGCGTCAATTTGAAGAAGTCGCGGTAAGGATAAGTCACAAAGCGCTCCAACCAGATCGAAGCACGCCCGCGGCAGATAAAAGCAAGCTTAAGGTAAGGAAACGGTTCGCTAAAGCCCTGTCGATAGGAATGAAGCTACTACCCTTTAAAGGAAATACTCCTAGCAGCATACACCTTGATGAAGCAGATGCACATCCAAACTACTGCTTATACCATCGGAGGATCACACACCCTACCGAAGAGCACAACGCCTTAAAAAACTGGTTGCAGGGATATGTTGTCCACCGACAACAGTTCAAGCGGATGAAGCGCAAAACTCGTCAGGAGCAGGGAAGCACGACAGATGAGCGTAAAAGAACTGCCGGCAACTATCACATGGTTGATGCTAGGGGATCGCAACTTCTCACTTTCGGGAGCGATTCTGATGAAGAAATAGCCATCGGCCCTCTCTTCAAAGAATCCACCTCAGGAAAGAGGAAGAGATGAAGAACTGTGAGAATATTCAGCTGCGCAACCATACGTTGCCTGAAAAGAATCTCGGACACACAAACAAGGGGTTAAACGAAAAAGACAAAGTGAAGGAAAAGGTCCCTGAGGATATCGCCCTTGATGACCGGGAAGAACTCGCAGCCAAGGACCCGCCCAAGAAAAACAAGGTAGATTACAATGTTCTGGCACACCTGAGAAAGATACCTTCACAGCTAAGCATTCTCGATGCCCTCCTGTTGTCTAAAGAGGTGCGAGATTCCCTGATCAGGGCACTACAAGAGCCCGAACAGTTTCAAGCTTTCCTCGCCGAAGAAAAGATGAAGGACGAGCTTGAAGAAGTTCACACAGCTGACATCACTTTCGGCGATGAAGATCTCCTCTTCGGAACGTGCAAGCATAACCGTCCCCTCTATGTCTCCGGGTATTGCCATGATATCAAGATAGGAAAGATCCTAATTGACAACGGGTCCTCTATCAACCTTCTCAATATGAGGGTGCTAAAGGAATTTTGCATGACCGTGCAGCACCTAGCTCGAGATAAAATCACCATCTCCGGGTTCGACTCCCAGTCATCATGGACGCTCAGGTCTGTGATACTGACATTACGCTTCGGGTCGCTCATCACTGACATCAAGTTCCACGTCATTGACGCCTAGAATTGCTACAACGCCTTGCTCGGTAGGCCTTGGTTGCACGAGTACAACATCATCCCTTCTACACAATATCAGTGTATGAAGTATTTCAAGGATGGTCTCAGTACACTGTAACGGGAGAGCTAAACCCATCCTCCGTGAATGAAGTCTGCAAATATGAGAATGCAAAGTATTTCCTGCCAGACTTTGAAGACACGAAAAGATGACATAAATCAGATAATAAGCAAAAAGCTATCACCACTATTCCGGTTTTCGAGAGCGATACCGACGAGGAAGAAGAGATAGTCTATTCGGGGCCGCCCCAATGCAACAAGCCGAAACTATCTACCCCTATTCTGGTTTTTGGCAGTGACTCTGAAGATGAAGTCAACGCAGTGTTCTCGGTCAGTCCATCGGTGCAGGCCCTCAGTGGAGATGATCAGAGTTTGCAAATCACCATGGTTCCGCAAAAGCATTACAAAGAGCTCGACGCACTTAATACCTATAGTGTGCAAGAACTGCAGATGTTCTACGTCCCTCCAAGATGAAAAGAAGAAAAGGCGATCTTCTATTATCGATCCGCGGAAACCAAAGTGGAGAAAGAAATCCGGCATGGTGCCGATTCTACGCTTGACAGGCTCCGACCCATCCATCTTCCCAGATACTACACAGAAGGATTAAAAAGGCTGTTGAGGCGCCAAGGCATACCCTTCAAAAAGACTGCTCGACAAGCTCAGTTCTACAACAGGATCTGAAACGTCCCCGGAACTCAGCAAAAATTTCCCAACGGGAGAATGGAAACGATCGTGCTTGGATATGTTCGATTCAAGAAACGGGAGCGATTCCATGGCTGCTACGTTATACATGACTTCGATGAAGAAGGAGATGCTCTGTTAGAAGACACTGCGATTGAACCAAAACGAGATCCTTCCGTAAAAATACCAAGTCCGTCGTTCGAAGAACAGATGGACAAGCTAATAAGGGAAGCGGGTCAAAAGGTCCGGGATGACCACAACCGTGAAATGGCTATTTACGAGAAAGCCAGGACGCAGCGTCTCCTTCAGCAGGCTACGGAGAATGACGATGCCCTTGATCGCCAGCCCGTCATACTGAAGACCCAACGCGGAGGCAAAAACAAATTAAAGAACGGAAAAAACGTTCGACAGCGGCAAAGCGGGTCCAAGAAGCCACGCGATTGAGAATTGAGCAGCCGGGATCCGTCTCTTGTAAAGAAGATGGGTCGAGCATATTGTTTTCCCCAAGACAAGACAAGGAAGGTATTCGATCTTGTCATGAAACATCAAATGATTACGCTCCCGAAGTCCAAACACCCAGAACAAATAGACGAGATCTCTCACCCGGATTACCGCTCCTATCACCGAGCGATAGGACATCCTCTCGAAGACTGCTTCACATTCAAAAACTGGGTAGAAGACCAGTATCAGCAAGACAGGTTCGCTCTATCCAGCAGTTGGAGGGTAACCCCACCATAGAAGCATGTTCCAAAAGCAACGTACATAGCAAGAGTAGAACTAGATCAACATCGGTCTTGGAAACAATCTCGTACCTGTCACGCGATAACGCTGTCAGAAGAAGGAGTACGCGAGGATATGGATGACCTCTCCTGGTGCTTCGAAAATGAGGATGAAGATGAGTTGATCTCAGAACTTCCACCGGTGCCAAAAGAGCTGGAAGATAGAATATATACTACTGTGGACAACCTAAGGAAAATTGACTTGGGGATGGCAAACGACCCGAGGCCTACGTTCGTCGGTGAGCTGCTGTCCGAAGAACAGATAGCTACGCTAAGAGACGTGCTCATGCAGTATAAATACTGCTTCGCATGGAACTACTCCGAGATGCCGGGGCTAGATCCGGAAATAGCTGTGCATAAATTGGCGATATCCCCGGATGTCAAGCCAGTCAAACAAGCACCGGGGAGAATGCGGCTCGAACTTGAAATGAGCATCAACGCCGAAGTCAAGAAGCTAATCGACTCCGTCTTTATCTAAGAAGTTCAGTATCCTGACTGGATCGCCAACATTGTCCTAGTGATGAAGAAAAATAGGACAGTGCGCATCTGCGTAGACTTTCGGGACCTCAACAAAGCTTGCCCGAAGGATGATTTTCTCGTACCAGTTACCGAGATGTTAATAGAAAACACGTCCACTCACGAAGTCTTCTCCTTCATGGACGGATCATCAGGGTACAATCAAATAAAGATGCACCCCGAAGACCAGAAGCATACCGCTTTCTGGACTCCCCTGGGAATATTCTGCTACAAAGTGATGCCTTTCGGATTGAAGAACGCCGGTGCTACCAATCAGAGGGCCATGACAAAGATTTTTGATGACCTCATACATGAAATCGTCGAATGCTATATCGATGACCTCGTGGTGAAAAGCAAGTCGTACGAGGAGTATTGGGAGCATCTGAAGATCGTGTTTCAGCGCCTTCAGAAATACAACCTGAAGATGAACCCTCTGAAATGCGCGTTCGGAGTTTCCTCGTGCAAATTCCTAGGATTCATCGTACGACACCAGGGCATCGAGATAGACCTGTCGAAGATTAAGGTGATCATGGAAATACCTCTGCCAAGAACTCTCAAGCAACTGCGGTCACTCCAAGGGAAGCTCGCGTATATCCGACGGTTCAAAGCTAACCTCTCCGGCAAATACCGCCCCTACAATCATTTAATGAAGAAGGGGACCCCATTCGTCTGGGATCGCAAAAGCCAAAGCACACTGGACGAAATCAAGCAATACCTGCAGAATCCGCCGGTACTGACCGCTTTGGTCAAGGGAAAGCCCCTCATCTTGTATACAACCGCCCTTGAAGGTTCTTTAGGCGCGCTATGGGCACAGTAAAATGACCAAGGGAAAGAGAGAGCCCTCTACTATTTGAGTCGAGTTCTTCTGGGGGCAGAAAATAACTACTCCCCTATCGAAAAACACTGTCTGGCGTTAATCTTTGCGATAACGAAGCTCAAACACTATGCTTTGGCGCATGAGGTCCATCTCATATCAAAGATTGATCCTCTCAAGTATTTGATGTCAAGAGCCATACTAACAGGACGACTCGCTAAATGGGCCCTCATCTTGATGGAGTTCTCGATAATCTATCGACCCCTCAAAGCAGTGAAAGGCCAGGCTATCGCCGAGCATCCGATACCTGCCGATTCACCCCTAAATTGTGAACTGCCGGACGAGCACGCATTTGACACGATCGACAGGGAGAAAGGAGAGAGTGATACCCGATGGGAACTCTACTTTGATGGGGCATCTTCCATGAAAAAGTGAAAGCACAACTCCCCCATAATCAAATCTGGGGTAGACCTCATCTTCGTGACTCCACAAGGAGGGATAATGCGCTTTTCCTTTTCCTTGATAGAGCCAAGGACAAACAATGAAGCGGAATATGAAGGTTTGATAGCAGGTCTTGAGATCGCTGTCAACATGGGAATCGAAAACCTCCTCATATACGGGGACTCCCAGCTAGTCGTGAATAAAGTAAACAACGACTATCAAACGTGTAAACCAGAGTTGGTAAAGTACATTGAAAGAGTGCAACAAATGCTGACTCAAATCCCTTCCTGTGTTCTGGAAAGCATACCGCGTGCGGAAAATAGCAAGGTCGATGCGTTAGCCAAACTCGCTAAAGAACTGGCTGACAAAAACCTCGATGACGAAAGGATCATTGTACAAAGCCGTCGGGTTCTTGCACCAGCAGAAATATCTCCGGAGTCATCTAAAGAAAAGGAAGCGACCAAGGAAACAGCCCTGCAAATAGAGGACCAAGAAAAGGTTAAGGATTGGAGAGAAGTCTTCATAGACTACTTCAAATCCCGTCGAACACCTGAAGATGCATCCTCAAGACATCAGTTCATGAAACGGGCTGTCTTTCGCCTTCGTCAATGATACTCTGTATAAGAGATCGTTCGACTCTCTATGGCTGAGATGCCTGGGACTGGAAGAAGCAAGGAGAGTCGTCCAAGAAACTCACGATGGACTCTGCGGTTCTCATCAAGTCGGGCCAAAGATGAAGCTGAAGATTAAAAGGATGGGCTACTATTGGCCCCACAATGATTCAGGATTGCCTCGAGTATGCGAAGCAGTGCCATTCGTGCCAAATTCATGGAGACTTCATCCACCAGCATCCAAACCCGCTATACCCAACGGTGGATAGCTGGCCATTCGAAATGTGGGGAACCGACATAATTGGGCCCATCAAACCAGCGTCATCCAGAGGACATCGGTTTATATTGGCGACAACCGATTACTTCTCTAAGTGGGCAGAAGCGATACCGCTAAGAGAAGTGAAGATGGGGAACATCCTCCATTTCTTCAAGACACACGTCATCTATCGGTTCGGCACACCACGATGGATTATCTCCGATAACGGCCCAGCCTAAAGAAGCCATAAAATCGGTCTCTTCGCACAGCAGCATAGCATAGACTTGAGATACTCTTTGATCTATAATCCCCGAGCTAATGGTCTAGCTTAGGCTTTCAACAAGACCTTGACGAAGATCATAAAGAAAACGGTATCCAGAAATAAAAAGGACTAGTACGAGAGGTTGCCTGAAGCTCTCTGAGCGTATCGAACCACGTTCAAAACAGCTACGAATACAACGCCATATGTGTTAGTATTCGGCACAGAAGCAGTACTCCCCTTGGAGATAGAGCTACCCTCTCTACGAGAGGCGGTTCATCATGAGCTAACAGACGAAGAGAATGCTCGTCTTCGGCTCGAGGAGTTTGACGCCCTTGATGAAACTCGTCTTATAGAGCAGCAAAACCTAGAAGCTTACAAAGCAAGGATGACGCGCTCATACGAGAGATTGACTAGGCCGAGAATATTTCGCCAAGGCGAACTCGTGCTAGTGGTCAAGAGGCCTATGATCCCCAATCGTGCCAAACGGGGGAAATTCAAGCCGAACTATGAGGGCCCATACATCATATAATAAGTCTACCAAGGAGGGGCCTATCTACTCATGGACATGCATGGCGAAAGACCCTTCAGGCCAATAAACGGCCGGTTCCTGAAAAGATACTACGCCTGACGAGTCATGGCCTAGGTCAACGATAGATGACGATACCTATGTCCGCTCGCTATCTTCCTAAGCCCAAAATCTATAAGTAGTATCCAGCGAAACCTTGCCTCAAAATCGCTACCGGACCGAAACGTCCTTAAACTAACAATGGACCGTAACGTCCTGAAACTAACGACAGACCGAAACGTCTTTAAACTACTACAAACCGCAGTATCCTAAGGCTGACAAAAAAAATATATATATATATATATATATAAATAAACGGTACGTCCATAAGCAAGATGTGCACGGATGAAAACCCGAAAGGGATCCATGAGTAAAAACGGCAAGGCTACCGACAAGTTTGTGAAAACCCGAAAGGGTGAGGACTCGTAAAAAATTCATGCACACTTGCAAGGTCCTCTTAACCTTGTAAGGAGAAAATACATACGTGAGATCCTTACGACTCATAAGGGAGAAACACAATTAGGGATCCCCACGATTCCTGAGGAGAAATTATACTTACGAGATCCTCATGACTCGTAAGGAGAACCCTCTTATGATACCCTCACGGCTCATAAGATTCAAAACCCTTAAGCTACAGGGATCTGAATCTGTTCTTAAGCCATCACATTTCCCAGAATGCCCTACAAACGGTTCAATATTGACCCTTGTATACAATCCACGGGCACAAATAAACGTCTCCCCCATCAAGTCCCACCAACGATGAGGAATGTCCTCATTTGGTGAACAAACACTTGTAGGTCCTCTCGATTTACAAGGAGAAAACACTCTTACAAGATTCTTATGACTTACAAGAGAACATACACTTAAGAATCCTCATGATTCTTAAAGAGAAAATGCACTTACGAG
Organism: Agapanthus africanus; assembly: GCA_030015575.1. NCBI lineage: Eukaryota > Viridiplantae > Streptophyta > Magnoliopsida > Asparagales > Amaryllidaceae > Agapanthus > Agapanthus africanus. The sequence goes on along the minus strand of JASDDO010000016.1, from coordinate 521,036,610 downwards.
ATCCTCACGACTCGTAAGGAGAAACATCTTTATGAGACCCTTACGGCTCATAAAGTCAAAAGCCTTAGTCGACAGGATCCTAACCCTGATTGCTAAGCCACCTTTGTTCGATATCGACAGAGGCAAATGATGATTCGCTCCTGGCAATGTCCCAGTTGTAGCGATACTGATGCCTAAATCAGTATCAAATTCCAAGTCCTTTCACAGCAAATGATGATTAGCTCCTGGCAATATTCCAGTCACAGCGATGCCGATGCTAAGATTGGTATCAGATCTTGAGTTCCATACTCGCAAAAAAAATGCATATGAAATAGCCAAAATATTTAGGCAACTCGTAATAAAAATCAGCGAGTAAAAAAATGCATACAAAAATAGCCGAAATGATTGGGCAACTCGCAATAAAAAGCAGCGAGTAAAAAGAAAAAATAGCCGAAATGATTGGGCACCGCGAAAATAGTCGAAATGATTAGGCAATCACGACTTTCGCGATATAAAAGCTGAAATGATAGAGCATCGAAATAAAAAAATGATGATAGAATGAAACTTTTGCCCTGCAGGTAAGTCCATACTGACCCCTGTATACAATCCATGGGTGTAAACGAAAAGGGGACCACATTTCCCCACCAGACCTTTTCAAAGGGAGAGTCAGATCTCGACGGCAACATCTGCATCCCAGGAGATCAACACGGCATTCCTTCTCAACTCCAGCAGGATGTAGACGTGAGGTCAACAACCGACCTCAGGGTCGCAACGAAGCGGAGCCATGGAAAAGTCCCTAGTTCCAAATCTCGACGGCCACATCTACAGCCTATAGAACAACAATGGCGTTCCTCCTCATTCCAGCAGGATTCAGGTGCAACATCACCAATCGGAGCAATGGCAAAGTCCCTAGTTCTAAGGCTCTATGGTTTACAGGAAACTTAGAGTCATCCAATGACCCCATCGCGGAAATACGTCATCCAATGACCCCGTCTCGGAAATACATCAGAAAAATGACCCCGTCATGGAAATACGTCATCTAATGACCCCGTCTCGGAAATACGTCAGCATATGACCCCGTCGCGGAAATACGTCATCCAATGACCCCGTCTCGGAAATACATCATCCAATGACTCCGTCGCGGAAATACGTCATCCAATGACCCCGTCTCAGAAAAACGCCAGCAAAATGACCCCGTCATGGATATACGTCATCCAATGAACCCGTCTCGGAAATACATCAGCTCATGACCCCGTCGCGGAAATACGTCATCCAATGACCCCGTCTCGGAAACACGTCATCCAATGACCCCGTCGTGGAAACACGTCATCCGATGACCCCGTCACGAAAGTACGTCATCCAATGACCCCGTCACGGAAATACGTCAGCAAATGACCCCATCGCGGAAACACGTCGGCAAATGACACCATCTCGGAAATACGTCATCCAATAACCCCATCTCTGAAATTAGTCATCCAATGACCCCATCGCGGAAACACGTCAGCAAATGACCCCATCGCGGAAACACGTCAGCAAATGACCCCGTCTCGGAAACACGTCATCAAATGACCCCGTTGCGGAAATACGTTAGTCAATGACCCTGCCTCGGAAATACGTCAACCAATGACCCCCTCGTCGTAGCAGTGCTTCGACTTGGGAACAAGTCAACTCATCAACCACTTACGAGTCCTCTCGTCTTGTAAGGGGGAAAATTCTCTTGTGAGATCCTTACGACTCTCAAGAGAAAGCACACATAGGAATCCTCACGATTCCTAAGGAGAAAATACACCTACGAGATCCTCTCGACTCGTAGGGAGAAAAGTCCTTATGAGACCCTCACGGCTCATAAAGTTGAAAAGTCTTAGGCAGCAGACCCAAACCCATTTCCTAAGCCATCACTACCCTACGAAGAGTTCAAAATGAGTTGTTATCTACAGGCTACACATACTAGAGTAACATGACAACAACACAGCAAAGAAAAGAAAGCGATATAAGATAAAACATGTCCTTTATTTATGAGTTCAATTGAATACAAGATAGATCATATAAAAGAAAAAAAATTGAATGAATACATGTTATTCATGAATTACAAATTTCCATCAATACAAAAAATTACAAAGATAAGTACTAAGGAGGAGGCATCTTCAACAAGTCGGCAAGTCGCTCGTGCACTCCTTTCAGCTCCTTCTCACAGTCAGCCACCGCTGCCAGCTCTACTTCAATTCGAGCCCATTGCTGCAAGTAGGATGAAAGCTTCGTATTGATTTCATGCTTAGCAGCTTCGTAACTTTGCGCAACCCGCTTGGTGGAGTCAAGCTTCTGCCTTAGCACCAACCCGTCTGAGATACACCGTTGGAGACTGTCGAAAATCGCCTTCAGCTGTGCAGCGTTCGCGTCGACCTGGGCACGCAACTGGACAGACTCGTTAGAAGCCGCCTCATGTTCCTTCTGTCGCAGGGTCGCCTCTTGTTCAAAATGGCGAAAGAAAGGAACACTCTGCTCCATCCATGTAACCAGCTGGGAAGTTAAAGCTAACACCTCTGGAGCAATACGCTTGAGCTCGATCTCGTGCAAGCAAGCCTCGATCTGTCTGCAGTAGTCAACCCAAGACCCGACGACGTCCTCGTCATGAAAGTTCACGAGTGTCGCCAGCATTGGATTAACCTGCAAAGCAAATTTTGCAGCGGAGGTGAGGGTTTCAACATCAAGATCCTCGACGAACTCGCTCAACATTCGTCGACTGTTCAGGGTGCCTCGGGAAGATGTGAGTTTAACAAGAGGCCCTGCCGGTATCGTAATGCGAGACTCGAAGGGAGCTGGAGCTGGTGCGATTGCTGCAGAATGAGTCAGGGTTAAATGCCAACTCAGGAAATAAAGAAAACGCATAAGGGGTAAAGCCTATCATACCGGCTATAACAGGCGGTAGGACGGGGAGTGCAGGGAGCTCGGTTATTCTCTCGACCCGCGACGCTATATCCAATATGAAGAAGAGTTAGCAATATGGCTATCCGTAAGAGAAAGGAAAAGACGTCGTTTATAGACTATACTCACCGACATCAACAGGTAGGGCAATCTCTGGCTGGAATGAGAAATGCGGGTTCAGCACCTGATACAGGTGATCAAAAAGAACTCCTGCAAAGTTATGACGACATACTGTCAGTACAAGAAGAGTGATACCCACAATGAAGCTGATGAATCACAAACCTATACCTTCCAGCATTTCAGAAGACATGGGAGAAGGCGAGGGAACAACAGCCGTCATTGCGGCGACCCGAGGTGCTTCAGAGGGCACAATTTCAGCAACGGAAGCATTACTAGGCCTAGTGGCTTCTTCGCCCTCCTTCAGTAGGACGGTCTTGGCGCTCATGGCTTCTTCCCCTGATTCAACAAAGGCCGTCGTGACACTCGCGATGCCTGCCGACGCCAGAGAGACACAAGGGTAGTAAGCAGCGGTTTGGGCAGTCCCAGACTCCGTGGAGAGAGTAGCTACTTCGGGCTCCAAGGTCGCCATCGCCTCGCCTACCATCTCACCGCCAAGACCTGGCCCTGTAGGATATAATATATAAGAATTTGCAGACCATGTTCTGATTAAACAAGAATGGGCATTGTGTTACCTTGCGATGGATCCTCAGTTGCCTCCCGAGCCGCGCGCGCAACCTGTCTATGGGCGGTAGACAAGGCAGCTGGGGTACCCTCTGAAATAATAGTGACAGAAGGGATGGTGCTTGAACCTGCACCCGCAGCCAAGGTGGCATCACGCTCCCTCGCTGTGCACTTCCTGCGCTTCTTTTCACTTTGAGCAGTGGGGACCGACCTCCTCAAGACTTCGGACAAGGGGATGCCTTCGCCGTCATCTGACCCTAGCTCTGCCTCCGGCGCCGCTACGGCGTCCATCATCGGTTGTTTCAGCGAAGAATCTCACGCTGGCTTGGGGATAGTCGTAGCCATGATGGACGGCTCTGACAAGACTACTGCACCATCGCTTGGGATCGGCGCTATACCTGGAACAACTGGAGCCGAAGTAGTCCCTGTTACAAGGTGAAATAAAGCGTCAGAGTACAGGTATAAAGCATAAGGGAGTAATCAAATGAAATAAGTTATACCCAAGCCACAAGAAGCACGAAGTCTCTTTTCCTCCTCAAAAGTCTAGAGGGAAGCCGCCAGAGCCTCTTCAGCGGAAATGCCTGACAAAGAAGGATGTATTAATAAATGCATAATAAGAAAGAAGGAAAAAGATCAAAATGACATTACTAGAGCATACCCGTCTCCGCAAGCAATAGCAACGCCTCCTCTGTGTGAGCCTATCGTTTAAAACCGCAAGGGCGGCCTGCAGATCGGTGTCCGTCACAGGCGTGTCGAACAGACCGTCATTGGTGCCATACTCGCCCAGGCCTTCGCTGTAAGGAGCATGGGGCTCCTGGCCGAATTCAATATCTGCAGAAAAGAGCGACTTCTTCTTCTTCTGCGAACGAGCTCCGGCGGCCGACGATAGGAGCTTACGCTTCATAGGCATTTTTGGGCGACGGGTCCCAATCTCTGCGCCAACTCCAGAGTCTGGAGACGCTATAGCTACCATTTTAGGAACGCTGGGGTGTGGCTTTGAAGTAAAGGTGTGAGGGAACACAACTGTATTAGTCTCCTTTAATGAAGGACGAACGGCAATTCGTCGTTTTAAAGGGACGGACGGGTTACCGGCTGGGACTGCACCCTTGTGATCAAGCAGCATCCGTCGTTCTTCCCTAATCACGGCACCCGTCGCGTGCTGATACCACGCCACATATGCGTTCGAGGTGTTCGGGACATAGCTCGGCTCGCTGATAAGGAAGATGGACCCTGTATTCAGGCGCATGAAGTGGTGCAGCGTAGTGCGAATGCCCTCTTCAGTGGCAGTCGGTTCATCCAGAAAAGCTTCGAGGGGAACACCCTGGTTGTAACCCGACTGTTGGGTAAACCGATGCGGGTTGTACCTCATAAACAACGCCGACTCATTCTTCCTGAATACTAAGAAGCCCGGCCTGATCGAGTACAAATGCACGATCTCCCGAGCCTTCAACGTGGAAACCCCGTCCTTGAAGGTATCATGTAGCGGCTGCACCGCCTTAGTTGACTCCTTGCCGAAAGTCATGACCCTATCAATGAAGGTCATGCTTTCCACAACCATGCGCGGGCGGAGGATCACTCCCCGAGCTTCTCGCAACGATGGGTCTGAAGCAGAGGCGTCGATTAGAGACATCACCCGGGGGAAATTGTAGTTATCATAGAAACGGGGATGTTTGTGGATTCCAAAGGCTCCAAGCACATGCAGCTCGATCCACGAAGTAAAATAGTGCAGCGGGAGATGTACGGAATCGAAACCCGGCTGAGTAGTGTCCGCCGCTAAGCTCAAGCCATGATACAAATGAGCCAGCCCGGCAATCCCGACGGCAACCCGCATTCCTTCAACCATCCGGTGAGCCGGGTAGAAAACGGACGGCCTCATATGACGAGGGTGCATGGGAAGTACGAACCAACTTAGCCATAGGCCGATAAACCCCAAAAAGAATGTCTCTTCGTCGACATCTGAAGCTGCAAGCTCTGCGAAGGGGACGACCGGGGTGTCCGGGAGAAAGACATTCTTCTGATCCGCTTCCGCTGCTGGCTGTTTGTCCAAACCAAAGCCGAAGGGATCGGCGAGCTTGGCAAATTTCGTGGCTTGCTTTGAAAGGACTTCGGGGCGAAGAAAGCGGGCAATAAAATCTGTGAAGATGACGCCGTGCCCCCCAGATTCTATGAACAGGAACTCATAAATATTCAACACCTTGATTAAGCTTGGGAATCGGTGTTGAATGGTATTTTCCGAAGTCAGACCCATCACTACTGATCGGGTCGCAAAGACGTATTCATTAGGGGGAAGTATTTCCTCGTAGTGTTCCCCTCTGACAGGTAGGCCTGAGATCTCCGCAAACTCCTCCAGGGATATTGAAACCTCCCGATCAGATAGGAGAAAGGTGTGTATCGGGTTGTTCCATTGCTCTAAGAAAGCCTTAATCCACTACACCGGAGGCACCAGATACTGGAAAAAGCGACGCATAGATAGCAGGGTACAGCCCGAGCTCCAATAACGCCGATTTTTTTGCCGATAAGATGTACCGGGCCCACTGCAGGTATCCGGCCGAATAACGAGGAGTCAGGCCAATCATATACACCGGTCCCCATAGGCGCCACTCGCCCTAACATATACGCCGCCCCAGAATATCTAAAGCCATCGGTGGCTGCGTAGGTATCGCGGCCATAGAGGGCTGAAGGCGACCCTCTGAGGTCCAGTGGACCTCCTCTACGGCATAGTTAACCTGGGGTGAGTCGGCATAGTGAACAGCGGAGATTGGTTCTGAAGGCGTCGCACAAGAGAAGCTGCGTCGACCCTAGATAATCTGGTTGTACCATAACCCCCTTAAATGAAGCGACTTCTGCTCCGGGTCATGATCCTTGATCGGTGCAAAAACTTCTCGGTCTACGAGCGCATCGGCGAAAGCGCTCTCCGGATGAACGAATGGGAAAGAAGTGTCGTAAGACATAGTACCTGCACGGGAAGAACGAAGGTTAGCCGTCAATGCTACAGTCCAAAGCCTAGTACTTGATACTTTAAATTTTTACCACACTGCAATGCAGTGGAAAGGGATCAAAGGGGACCCACAAAATCAAGATGACGGCTCATCATTGATGAGACAGTCAATTATTAAAAAGAAAATATTTAAAAAAGATTCTCATTCAATGTGAGATTTCTCGGGCTAGGAGTTAACTCCTTTGAGATCAGCGCTCTGTTACAGAGGTCACCTCTTTCATTATGAAGGGAATAAAAAATTTCCCAAAATTTCTAAGAGCAATGCTCTGTCAACTTTAATGAAGAATAAAAATTCCCCAAAAATTCTGAGGGCCATGCTCTGTGAGAACGATGGAGTAATCCATCAAAACCCTAAAAAAGCAAAGCTTTTTACAAAGTAAAAATTCCGAGATCTTTAAAATCTACAAAATGAACTCTAAGAGTTCTTCATTAAAGGGTTAAGAAACCCTAAAAAGAATGGTTTTTCTGATCTATGATCAAAGAAGAGCAAATCTCTAGTTTTTAATTAACGGGTTAAGAAACCCTAAGAATCTTTAGGATTTGTGATCTAAGTAGAGTAAAGCTCTGTTAATGGGTTCAAATCTTACCAATTTTTGGACAGAGTTTTAACTCTTAAGGAATTTCCTTTGGGCAGAGAGCTATGCTTTGAAGGAGAATTAAATTCTCACAAAAACAAGAAGGGAAGAAGATGAATAGAAATCATCTCAAGGGCTAAAGGCCCTATTTATAAGTGTTGGAAGTCGATCCAACTTCCAAGTTGATCCGACGGTGGTAAAGCTGCCACCGCAGCACTCAGGTGTAAGCCACGTGAGCGCAACGGTGGGGGGCATTTGTTTCCCCAATTGAGAGCAAAGCTCTATTCAAATTCAAAATTTGAACTGAGGCAGCACTTCATGTACAAAGCACGAGAGCGCTGAGCGCCAAGAGCGCCAGCGCTAAAGAGCCAAAGACTCTGAGACAGCGCATCACGTACAAAGCACGAGTGCGCTGAGTGCCAGCGCTAAAGAGTCAAAAACTCTGAAGCAGTGCCTTATGTGCAAAGCACGAGAGTGCTAAGAGCGTCAGCGCTAAAGAGTCAAAGACTCTGAAGCAGCGCATCACGTGCAAAGAACGAGAGCGCCAAGTGCTAAGAGTCAAAGACTCTGTGACAGCGCATCACGTGCAAAGCATGAGAGCGCTGGCGCCAGAACTAAATGTTCTCCACCGTTGGATCAAAGATCCAATGAAGATGATAAATCATCAAAATTCAGAATCAAATTCTGCTGAGGAAATATTCCTCGGATCTTCCTAAACAGGAAAGATTGTCATCTGTAAAACAGCGCACCGTTGGATCAAAAGATCCAATGGTAATTAATAAAATCACCAAGATTACAGAATAATCTCTATTTGGGAAAATATTTTCCAATCTTGTTAATAACAAGAGAAAAATCTTCTGTAAAACAGAAGCCATAGGATCAATGATCCAACGGGGGATAAAATCCCCAAATCAATCAAAGATCTTTCAATGAAAGATCTCTTTAACCAAATTAACAAACTTGCCTTCACTATATAAAGGACCCAAGACTTCAAGTCCGGCGCATGAAAGGAGATCATCAAGATCATTAGCAGAGAAGAACCCCCCATATAAACTTCAAGTTCTCAGAAAAGAAAAAGAGAAGAGCAACCTGTAAGAAGAAGAAATTTTCTTCAAGGTAAATGATAATAAGTGAAATCATAACATCTCCTTGATTTTTGAGAGTTTAACTCTCACATCATAAGAACTCGGTTCTTTTTCTAGATCACAGATCCATAAGATAAGGTCTTTCACAAAAAACAAAGAGATCATAGCATCTCATCAAAAGAAGAAGAACTTAGTTCTTAGATCCATGAGACAAAGTCTCTTATAAACTGAGAATTTAATTCTCAGAGCACAGAACTGATCAGAGCTACCAAAGGGGAGCCTTAGCGCTCCAAGCGCTATTTAAAAAGAAGCGCCTTAGCGCTCAAAGTCTGGCGCTCAGCGCCTAGCGCGCCACGTGCTCCTCACGCGGGCGCTATTCTAAAAAAACGCTTTAGCGCTCCAGTGCTTCAAGTCTGGCGCTAAGCGCATCACGTGCTCCTCACGTAGGCGCTATTATAAAAGAAGCGCTTTAGCGCTCCAGCGTTCCAAATCTGGCACTCAGCGCCAAGCGCTCCACGTGCTCCCCACATGGGCGCTATTTCAGAAGATGCGCCTTAGCGCTCCAAGTCGGGCGCTCAGCGCCAAGCGCTCTGTATATAAAGCACACTGTGCCATAAAGAGTGTTCAACACTTAATAAAAAACAAAAAGAAAGTGTGTGTCCGTACCCCAATAAATGTTAGCAGTATGTGTACAGAGAAATGACTATGTCCTAACAAGTGTCTGACACTTTATAAAGAAAAGAAGAGAGATGACAGAGACTCAGTGGGCTCAGCCCAAGTTAGCCAAAATCATAATCAACTAAGCCAATGAGCTCTTTATTGGACTCAGTCCCAAACAAGATTATCAAATCTTTGATGAACATTCACCGGTTCAAGAGTACATCTCTCCACGCCTCTGATACGTGTTATTGTAATTCTTCAATGTCTTCAGAGCGGTGGAGGGTCCCAATAACCAATAGCTTTTGGTGCATCCCCAAATTAGCTAAATCAGAACCCCACATACTATGACGTCTTTAAACCCTACAGACTATGACATCTTTAAACACGGACTATGATGTCCTTAAACTCCACGGACTACGATGTCCTTAAAACCAATGGACCGCAACGTCCTTAAACTAAAACGATTGAGTCTAAATGCGCTTTCGTTGGATCTAAATGATACCAAAATCTTGTTAAGTAGATCTTAGTCTAAAACTAGACTAACGTATCCTTAACAAGCATTTAAGTTGATCTTAATCTCAAATGAGCTTAACGATCCTTAAAACAACCCCAAACCCAAATCTATGAAAATACGGATTTGGTCTAATCCACGTCCTACGGGAGACAACATAAATTAGTCTCCGTATACAATCCACGGGCAACCAAAAATAAAACAAACACACACGACACGAAGTGACCATCTGGAAAAAGAGAAAGTGGTTACCGCTATGCGGTAGCGTAATTAACTGCAGGGGCTTGCGCCGGTAGGGAAGAGCATCCCCACAATCAAAAACCCCTCGTACAAAGGGGGAATCTGACGAATTCTGCTGCAACGGCCGCATCTGTCTAAACATCCGATATACGGTGCCATAAATCAACTTAGTATCTTCGGAGAGGTGGACAGATAAAACCAAATAGCATCTGCCCCTAAATTCAGGCCGGATGTCCCAACGTCCCGGTCGCGTCTTTCGGCGGAGAACAAATGTGAGGCTCATAACGGGTCGGGAAACTACTGATAACACTTACCAGTAGATCTCCATATCATCCCTGGCCAGGGACTTCCAGTTATGGCCAATCGAGCACAGCACAACATCAACCCCCAATACCGGGAGAGACGAAACCCCTCTTATCGCTCATCGCCTCCATGTGATTTGGGACTGTACCCAAAAGCTACCGTTTTTCACGTTCTCATGAACGTGGTAACGTGGAAATCAAAGTATAGTGGGAAACACACAAGACTCTATGACAATCTCGGGTCAACAGACTAACATGTACCAGTGTCACCAAAGGATTGCTATCTGACGATAGGTATACTACCACATAGGAGTCCTCGGCGAGTCCTGTTCTGTGTACCCAATCTCCACTGAGCACCCATATACCATCTTTGATGTCAAACACCAATGGATGTGGGATCATCCATCGCCCATCATATGGGTCAAGAAGCGTATACGCTAGTCTACTCTGGAATATCGATGCCCTGTCTCGATATTCCCTCGACTAGGAACAATTAAAGGATGTACTTGTGAACTACCCTGGCCCCACAAGTATGATCTCCATCATAGTCCTGGTAGTCAAGTACATATCCTAAGGGCTTTATCAACATGTGAAAGCAAGATAGTATAAATACCATTCTACATGTTAAGATAAAGGTAACCAGATATCATACTATTATATCGAGCAAGAAAGTCCTATCTATATATATCCAAGCATCCACTATAATATACATCATATGTACAATAATAGGCTCTAGGGCATACATATAACTAACAATCTCCCACTTGCACTAAAGCCATGTGTTGTAGTATCTCATACCCAACATCCCAAAAAGTCTCTCAAATTGTGTCTGTAGGAAGGCCTTTGTGAGTGGGTCCACTACGTTGTCCTTCGTGTCAACTCTCCTAATCTCGATCTCCCGGCGATCAACTATCTCCCGGATCAGGTGATACCACCTCAGAATATGTCTGGATCTCTTATGGGACCTGGGTTCCTTGGCCAAAGCCACCGCTCCATTGTTATCACAATACACGGGTATTGGATGCTCAATGGATGGAACCACACCAAGCTCAGCAATGAACTTCTTCATCCAGACAGCTTCTTTGGTAGCATCGTTGGCAGCGATGTATTCAGCCTCCATCGTCGAGTCTGCAACGGTGTCTTGCTTGGAACTCATCCAATACACCGCCCCTCCGTTGAGGGTAAAGACAAAACCTGAGACCGACTTACTGTCGTCCTTATCACTCTGGAAGCTCGAGTCGGTAAAGGACTCCATTTGGAGTTCACCGTTACCATACACCAAGAACATCTCTTTAGTCCTTCTCAAGTACTTGAGAATGTTCTTCACAGCTGTCCAGTGATTCTCTCCTGGATCTTCTTGATACCTACTCACTACACTTAGTGAGTACGCTATATCGGGTCTGAAACATAACATCGCATATATGATAGAGCCTACTGCCGAAGCAAAGGGTATCCCTTGTATGCGAGCTCTCTCCAAATCAGTCTTGGGAGACATCACTTTGGAGAGAGTGAGTCCTACGATCGTAGGTATATTCCCACGCTTGGAATCTTCCATACTAAACCTTGTTAGTACGGTGTCAATGTACCTGGATTGGGACAATCCCAGTATCCTTTTAGATCTATCTCTATAGATCTTAATCCTCAAGATGTAGGAGGCATCAACTAGATCTTTAATCTTTGTGATAAGAAGAGCTTGACCGAGTGCAGCATAAGAACATCATTTCCTATCAAGAGTATGTCATTCACGTACAATACGAGGAAGAAGACCTTACTCTCTGTGACCTTCTTGTATATATAAGGTTCATCTACATTTTTGATGAAGTCAAACTCTTTGACTACCTCATCAAACAGATGTTCCAACTCCGCGATGCCTGCTTCAACCCGTAGATTGATTTAAGCAGCTTGCATACCTTTCTTCTACTCCCACTGTCTACGAAGCCCTCTGGCTGAGTCATGTACACTCTTCTAAATCAATATTTAGAAAGGCGGTCTTAACATCCATTTGCCAGATTTCGTAGTCATGGTATGCAGCGATGGCAAGTAGGATCCGGATGGACTTAAGCATAGCCACTGGAGAAAAGGTTTCATCCTAATCCACACCTGGTCATTAACGAAAACCTTTTGCAACAAGTCTAGCTTTGAAAGTCTCAACTTTTCCATCTACACCAAGTTTTTTCTTAAAGATCCATTTGCTCCCAATGGGTTTTACCCCTTCAGGAGAAACTTCTAAAGTCCATACTTTGTTGGTGTACATGGATTCAATCTCAGATCGCATTGCATCCATCCATTTCACAAAGTCCCCACTCGTGATGGCCTGCTCGAAGCTAGTTGGGTCATCATCTTCCAGGATGCAATCCTCGCTCCCACCATCAATGAGAAAACCGTAGTATCTCTCAGGTGGATGAGGAACCCTACTAGATCGGCAGAGAGGCTGAGGTTCGTTGGGAACTATCGAATCCACTGGTTCTACCAAATCTTCTGTTGTAGTTTGTGTAGCCAGAACTTCTTCCAGTTCTACCTCCTTGCCACTAATTTCTTTTTCAAGAAATTCCTTTTCTAAAAAGGTGGCATGTCGAGAAACAAACACTTTTTGTTCCTCGGTGTGGTAGAAGATATACCCTCACGAATGTTTGGGTTATCCAATAAACTTACACAGAAAAGACCTTGCCTCGAGCTTGTCCGGATTTTGTGTTTTCACATATGCCGGACAACCCCATATCTTAACATAATTAAGACATGGTCTCTTTCCTCTCCATATCTCATACGGAGTGGTTGGCACAGATTTGGTGGGAACCATATTCAATAGGTCTGCAGCTGTCTCCAGTGCATATCCCCAAAAGAAAATAGGCAACTCAGCGTTACTCATCATAGAGCGCGCCATATCCAATAGGGTGTGATTCTTTCGCTCCGATACATCGTTGTGATGTGGTGTATATGGAGGTGTAAGCTGAGAGAGAATCCCATTCTCTTTTAGATAGTCACGGAATTCCGTGCTCAAGTATTCTCTTCCCCGATCAGATCGAAGGATTTTAATACTTTTACCCGTCTAGTTCTCAACTGCATGCTTACATTCTTTGAATTTCTCAAAACCTTCAGACTTGTGTTTCAATAGGAACACATGACCGAATCTTGAGAGATCTCAGTGTATGTAATGAAGTGTCAGGAACCATTCCTGGCATGTGTAGACATGGGACCGCATACATCACTATGTATCAGTCCCAAGTGTTCTGTAACTCTTTCTCCGTGTCCTGTAAACGGAGTTTTGGTCATCTTGTCTTTGAGACATGACTGGCAAGTTTCATAAGATGAAAGTTTGAACGGATTCAAATATCCATCTTTATGTAACTTAGCTAGTCGTGTCGCATTGATATGACCTAGTTTACAATACCACAAGAAGGATTCGTTCATTTCTGAACTTTTCTTCTTTTGTGTGTTCTGTACATTAAGAACTGTGTTTTGATTCAGAACGTATAATCCGTTACATAACGCACCAAACCCAATCAATACTTGATTTAGGTAAATGTTCATAACATTATTCTCTACTAGAAAGTTATATCCTTCTTTATCTAATAAAGAAATTGATATTAAATTGCATATCATAGAAACACGTAATAACAGTCATTCAGGATCAATGCATTCCCAGTTGGCAATACAAGGTGATATCCACCAACTGCTTTGGCTGCAACAATTGCACCATTCCCTACTTTTAAAGAATGATCACCTTTTCTCAGTTCTCTACCTTTCCTTAGCCCATGCAAAAAATTGCATATGTGAGATCCCGATCCGGTATCTAATACCCAGGACGTAGAGTGTACTGAGAAACAGTTCTCGCTAACTAACACACCCGAAGAAGATGCATCAACATGCTTATTCTTCGTCTGGATGGCGTGGTAATCCGGATGTTCCCCTATTTCCTGCTTGGATTTATAACACGTATAAGTTGGAGCGGAACCAACGTTCCCCTACTCAGTATAACAAGCGGGTTCGGTCAATACATCCATATTATTATTTTGATTAAGGCGTGACATTGGTTGCTACCTGGAGAAAGAGAGAAGGAAACGCATTAGCGTGCGTTTTTTGCAAGATTAGAGTGGTTTATTATCTTATCTAATCAGGATGGCTCTCATTGTTTTTATCAAATCTTCCTTCAAACCCTAAAAGGTAAGACTAGCCGGGATTAATTACACCTTACAAGTTTGCCAATCTTTCGGCCAGGCCGGTGCCGGTACTTTGAAGGAGGTTTCCCATTCTTTCGCACGGACCTAATTAAAATAAATCTCGTTTTCCCAGAGGTGTGACCCCGTTAACTGTAACATTTTAAAAAAATAAAATATTAATTTGGGGAATTTTTGTAATTAAATAATAAAATATTGAATATTTTAATAAGGCGGTATAATTAAATACCGATAAATTGGGAAAAATTTGGAAAATTATGGAAATTACTGAAAAGAGAGTGTTTTATGTGATTTATGCAAATTATAAAATTTTATGATTTATTATACACTAATTTTGTTCTAATCGCGATTAAAAATTGATAATCGGGCTTTAAGCGTGTTTTGTGCACATGACATGCACGTCATTTTAACACTTGTTACATTTTTTCCTACATGATTTTTGGGTGTATGGTTATTTGTTTTGGGTTTATTATTACAAAGAGAAGGAAACAAAAGAAAAGAAAAAAGGAAAATGGAAATGAATATAGTATTAGGCATGGGCATGAGAGAGAAAGGTGAGGGGGTCAATTGACCACGGCCATTCTCTTTCCCCTTCATCTTTCTTCATCTTTATCTTCTCCATTTCCCCCATGGCTGCTGCCCTCATCCCCCACCTCCTCAATCACCTCACTTCACCATCCAAGACAACTCAAAAACCCTACTCCCATTTCACAAAAATTGTACACAAGCTCTTGGCAAACACTTTGGACCAAGAAAGGAAAGATTTTGGAGACTTGGGGCAACTCAAGGAAGTTCTTGAGTTGCCAAATGTGCTAATTTCTGCAATCTTGGTATTGTATTTAGATCTCCTTAGCACTCATATAAGTTTAGAGGTGTTTTATATCGGTTTAGTGAACCTTGAAGTTTTCTTGAGAGGGTTAGGGTTAAATTGAGTTGTGTTGGTGTAATTGAACTCTTGAAGTGACCTTAAACCTCCCCAGCTATCTAAAACCCAGACCAGACCAAACCTAAAAATGAAAATACGGAAAAACAGAAACATTTGATGTCGGTTTGTGAGGTATTTGAGTGTGCAAGGAAATCTGGGATAACCTGGGTTATTTTCAAGAAAAATAAACAACTCCAGGGACCAATTTGAGACCATAGGAGACACCCCTGCAAGTTCGAGGCCCCAACTCATCCCCAAAACTGAGGAGGCCAGATTTTATAGGGAAGTGGCCGGCCACTTGGTGGGTGAGGGTGTCCAAGTTGTTTCCATAGCTCTTATACACCCTATATATTACCCTAGTGTTGTTTGCTTACCTTGTTTCCACCTGAGACAAAATCTGGAGCATGTTTTCTTAGTTGCTACTTTACGTTTCGTGATGTTTATGGATTTAAGTTTTGGTATTTGTGTTTAGCATCGATCACTTGATGTTTGTACGTCTCTATCGGGTGTTATTTGGTTAAGTTGCAAGGGCAAACCATAGGTTTGGACCTATGTGAGTTCCGTGTGTCATTTTGGTTTCGATTTGGATTTTAATGCAATACGATACGTTACTATATGTAGGTACCCTCGTGAAGACTTCGAGACGAAAAGCGAGCGCGTGACGACGTCGGCATCGGCAAGCGAAGCTCAATGTGAGTAGATATATATCTACGGGGGAAGTCGGGTGGATGGCGTATAGCACCCCCGCAGTTCGTAGTATATTTATGATATATAACTAGATATATATATGGTTTATGATACGTGGATGATTATCAAGATATGATTATGTGTTCATGGTTAGTTTGGGGTTATTAGGAGTGAACTAGCATAGCTTCTTAGTTGCAAAACCTAGAATAGGTTTACACCCACACGCACACACACCTGCATTCATTTTATTACTTGTGCGTATATCGGGATATGTATATATACACACACACATGGGTATGAGACTATGTATATATATATATACATATACATATACTGGATGATGAGGACAGTACTTGGGATTGGAGATGAGTCGATGAGATTGGGCTTGAGGCCGTGAGATCGGTAATGTGACATGGTTTATATTTGAGATACGACATGATGTTTTAGCGGGTCCTTTCGACATGGTGTTTTCATACACACGCATGCATATACATATATGGTATCAGTATTATACTAGACGTAGATCAGTACCACCGATCATGATATTTGATAAAGAGGATACCAGATGAATAATGCGATAGATGTGACATTGACCCGTACCCTGATTTGGGAAGCCGTACAACGGATTTACCATACGAGCTGTGTATTGATGATAGATCCGCACTCTTGACTTGAGGATGTCATATTATAGATATTGTATCGTATGGGATACTATTGAGGCGGAATCACCGACTATTATATTATATGTATGTATATATATATATATGTATGTGTATATATATATGTATATATCTGTGTGTGTGTGTGTGTGTGTGTGTGTGTCTGTAACATTTCATAAAAATAAAATATTATTTTTGGGAATTTTCAGAATTTAATATTAATTTTTAGTGAATATTTTAATAGTCGGTATAATTAAATACCGATAAATGGTGAAAATTCCGGAGAAAATTTTGGAAATTCTAAAATAGGGTATTTTGTGGAAATATGCCATTTTGCAGTTTTTGTGATGAATTATATGCGACTTTGGTGTCAACCGCGATTAAAAATCGCTAATTGGATTTTTGGCATTTTGTGCAAAGAATGTGCACATAACATTTCCTACACTTGTCCTACTTGTTTCATGTTTTGGACTCATGATGGCCTAGGGTTGGACCATGCTTAGGTGACCATGGTGGCTTAAACCTTTTGATTAGGTTAATTGGGTTAATTAGGGTTTTGGTGTTGATTAAGGATGATTAGGGTAGGTTGACATTTGGTAGGAGAGAGAGAGGGGATTGGATGGTTGTCATGCAACATTCATGAGAGAGAGAGTGGTGGCTAGGAAGTGTCACACTCCATTTCTTTTCTCAACTTTTAAATACCTATTACATCTCTCCCTCTCACTCAAACACCACACCACCATCAATCCTACACCTTACACACAACACCCTAACACATCAGCCACCATCAGCATATTTCAGCCCAATCCCATCCTGAACATCAACCCCAATATCATAGCATCAGCACCCACATCAACTTCTCAGCCACCCAATTGACATCAGCCCCTGATACACAACATCAGCCCCCAAATTTCTGCAACACCAGCTGCAACCCCATCATAACAACACATACCAGCCTTTAACACAATAGCTTAACACCACAAACCAATACCCCAACCTGAAACAACAACAGCAGTAGCTGCTGCACACAGCCACAAGAAAAAGAGAGAGAGGGTTGCAAGCAACAGCAACACTCATTCAAGTGAAAACCAGCAGCAGCTGATGTATCATATCAGCCCCCAATTGATCAATATCAGCCCCTTTTATCAACACATCAGCCCCCTTTATCATCAACATCAGCTTCATAACCAACCACACCACCATACACCACAACCTCAGCCCAAAACAAAACACAATAGCCCCAGCAGTAGCAGCTGCTGCACCCACACACAAAAAGGAAGACAAAAGATAAAAACATCAGCAGCTACATTAACTACAGCCATTGATACACCAACATCAGCCCAATTTCAATTAGCATCAACACACTTTTAGCCACCAGAACAGCAGCTACATCAACACAACTTCAGCCACAATATTAAGCAATAGCCCAACACTTCTGCTGCAGCAATACACACAGAAACACACAGGCAAAAGGAAATTGCAGCAGCAGCAGCTGTTGCAGAATCAGCCAGCAACACCATAAACCCCTGCAGCAACATACAACACCACCACAACCTTTCCCACAACATCAACAACAACTTAAACAGCAGCTGATGTAAAAGTTCAGCCACCATCAGTACATCATCAACCCAATTTTCATCATTTCAGCCACAAATCAGCCCAACACTTTCAGCACACATTCACATCAGCATCATACACACACAACATCAGCTCATTTTCAGCCCAAACAGCCATTTCAACACTACATCATCCCCAATTCAATCAACATGAGCAGCCACATCAGCCCCCATATCAACCCATCAGCACACTTCAGCCCCCCTCCATCAACACCTTTCAGCCACCTGACATACATCAGCTGCAACAGCAGCAAGAACAGCCCCAATACCACAACATCAACCCAATTTTTATCACTTCAGCTGCAACACCATCAACCCATATCAACACTTCAGCCACTCCTACTTGTTCTGCTTCTCAAACATCAGCAACAAAAGCACCAGCTCAACACATTTCAGCCCCCCCTGCATCAGCAGTAGCTGAACCTGCAGCAGCTACATCATCATTCAGGCAACCCCATTCAAACCACACCATACCCCCATCATACTTCAACTCCATCCCACACAAAACCTAACCCCAACACTTCTGCTGCTACACTCAGCCACAACCACCACAACAACAGAAAAACAAAAGAAAGAAAAGATTGCAAGCAGCAGCAACAGCCTGAGCAGCTTCAGCAACAGCTGCAACAGCAACTACAGGAGCTCTAGAAGCAGCTCAGCAGCAGCAGCAGACCCTTCTCCTCCTTCTCCTCCTTCCCTTCTCCTTCATCTAAGATTCCTTGAGGTATAATCCCACAACCCAACTCCTATTTTGCCAAGTTCTGGTTATATAGCTGAAATTTAGTGTTTATATGGTGATTAGTGCTAGTTTAGGCAAATTTGAGTGAGACTTGACCAAGTGTTGGTTTTGATGGTTGGTATAGCCTTACTAGGTGTTGTTAAGACCGGTTTAACCAAGATTTGTCCCAGATTTCACCCATACACCAGAAGTGTTCGACTTGGCGTATTTTAACGATTTTGCCGATCTTGTGACCTTTATGGAGTCTGCTACAACCCGAGACCTCCTAAAATAATATTGACTTGGCAGTGTGCTGTGCAGGTAGATAGGAACCAACACTCAAAGACCTAGCCCCCAACTCCTATTTCTGGCCACAGTTTTATTCCCCCTAGCCGCAATTTGCGGCCAGAGCAGGGGAAAACCCCCTCGTTTTGCGTGCACAGCCCTATTTCATGTAAACTTGACCCCCTGTATGTCTAGTTTTGACTGCTTCCAGCTAGGGTAAAATCTGGGTTGATTTTCATGAGTTGGCGTATGATTTACGACCTGTTTTCCGTATGGATTTTTGGTATTCGATGTTCGTTCTGTCGGGTGGCGTTTGGACGTCAACGACAGTGGATATTGGCTGTGTTTGCACGCACGACTACAGGTTTTTACCTATGGGCATAGCGTGCACTATTTTGGTTTCCGACATGATTTTTATGAGTTTTAGCGTGTGATATCCTTGTAGGTGCCCCACGTGGCGTCGAGGCGTTGAAGATGCAAATGGCGATATCGGCACCGGCACACATAATCAAGGTGAGTAGATTTATATCTACGGGGAGAAGTCGGGTGGATGGCGTATAGCACCCCCGCAGTCCATGGTGATGTATACGGATGCGTATACACACCAACAATCTATTATTTGTTGTTGGGATTAATTATCGATGTTTAAATGGATATTGGTATATTGGATTGGTGTAAGGTTACGAAACCTTAGGGTAGTGGGTGCACTACACATACATTCACACATATACATGCTTACATACATCCTTATTTCATATGTGGTTATGGTATTCTATATAGATATGTGTTCACACGGGTTTGGGATTATGTGTCCACATACGGATTTGAGGATGATATATGGGATTGATATGAGTCGATGAGTTGATCTGAGATTATGATATCGGTGATATGATAAAATTCATGATTGAGATACGTCTTGATGCTTTAGAGGATTTTGGGAAATGATGCCATAGGAATGGTGGCATAGATAATGATCAACAAGTGATTATGATACACGATAGGATATGATATGATATGATATGACAGGATACTTATGATAGGCTGCCTTGGGCGATGTATACTCTTGGTGATGATATATGATGATAATATTGATCTATACTAGACTGTCGATCAGTAGTCAGGTCTTCATTATAGTGATAATGTTAGCATTGTACTAGACATAGGTCAGTACCCAGATTATGATAATTGATAAAGAGAATACCTGATGAGTAATATAATGATTGTGATATTGACCCGTACCCAGACTTGGGGATGCCGTACGACGGATTTACGTACGAGCTATATTTTGATGTTTGATCCGCCTACTTGACTTGGGAATAATCAATTATAGAGATATGGTATCGGATGTGATATGATCGAGGCGGGATCACCGACTATATATGTATATATTTATATGTATCGACTCAGAGATTAGGCGGTTTCCCTTACCTACTGTTGGCTTTAGCTCAGCCTTAGTGGTGTAGCTATAGGACTCTTATGACATTAGATGCAGTTTAGCTATCTTTGTGTTTAGCATTCAGCTCCCGCATATTATTATAGTTGCTCTGCATCGCATACTGTTATGATTCATATTCTATTATTGATATCCTGCTGCTAGGACACCAGCACCATTACCGATGATGCATATGTACCACGTACACTTATTTGCTGTCGCACACACATCTTCATCGGTAATTGCCATGTCACGTACACTTAGAGAATATTATTGCCTGATTTAGCTTGTTAGCTAGTAGTGACATGATATTAGTGCATTGCCTTATATGCCAGCTTGACATTGTAGCTATTGATCGTCACATCATGCATACTGTTGTTCATTATATGCCGCATTCATGGATTCTCATGCTTATATTCATGGTTTACATACTATTGATGATTCGGATTTCCATGATATTTTCTGGATTTGGAGGAAAACCGCAAAACATATATATACTGCTTTCTCTCTTTTTAAATAAATGCGGTTTTTCCATGATGTTTGAGTCGTCCACCATGAGTTTTGCTGATGGATTTCGAGACCCGATTCGAGGGGGCTGATGAACCGTTTCGGGTACATGGTGGGCCCGGTGCGGTACCCCGGGGCAAGAAGATCGCAGGAGATGGCGTTGAGCCTGGCAGGGGAGCACGACCGACCGGTGATATTGCCCGACGCGTCGGATATCCAGAGGATACCGTCGTAGTCATGAGATGGATGGTAGGGGCCGGTCTGGACTGACGGCGCCCTAGATATTGTGATTGAGGCATTGAGATTTCGAGATATTGAGGTACAGAGATTGTGATACAGAGATATCGAGATATTGAGATTTATGTTTTGTGCCGATGCTGGGCACTGTTTTATGCTGATTCATTATGATACCTCATTTTACAAAATACAGAAATCTCCCAAATTTATAAAAGCAGTTTTCTTCAGTACATGCATTCTGTTCCATGCATTCATACATCATCCATATGATACATTGTTACCTGATGCATTGACATGGACACGTGGGATTACACTTGGGTTAGATATTTACCCTAGTCTTGTTATAGATTACTGGTTATATATTTGTGGATTATATTATGATCGTATGACCTAGGATTGCGTCATACATGCGATTTTCTGTTCGTAGATCTTTTTCTACTCACGAGTTGGCAACTCACCCCCGTTGTGCCCCAGTTTCTTGCAGGTGTTGCCGTACAGATTTCCTTACGGCTTTGCGGGCACTGTACCTTTCGGGTGATTTGCTAGTAGGTGGGTTTATTGTATCGCACCCATCATTATTCATTGTATATTATATTTCAGTTGTATCTAGAAGTTCCATCAACCAAACATATATTTATTTTTGAGATAGAGACCAGTAATGTATATTCTTTCGACCTTAGAGTCGCGTATTATATTTCCATGGGTTCTTGCTGGTTAAGTTTCATTTCTGTTGAGATCCTCGCCTTTAGGCGTTGTATATTATGTTGCATACAGGTGGATTTGATATGGTTCTTCCTACTCTCTACTACTTTTCTTGGTTTGGATTTCTGGGTCTCGGCTTACTTAGAGTACGTACGCCTCGAGACGTTCGTAGTCTAGGTGTCGGTCATGTTCCGTACTTTCGAGACGTGACAGTATCGACTCAGATGTTAGGCGGTTTTCTTACCTTTCGATCAGCATGTTTAGTTTAGTCCGGTAGTTTACATGTACATGATAGATTAGATTCGAGTCATACCTATTTCAAAACAAACGAATCGTGAGTATTTTAAAGACAGGCCGGGGGATTCTACGGATATTTCAAAGGACGTATCTTTTCTTAAAAAACACCGTAGCCCTTATTTGCAAAACACCACGATTCGTGTTATTTCAATTGGCAAACCTGTATGACTCATATTTATATAAATGCATATTAGTTATCATTGTGTTTATTATTCAGCTCCCGCATATTCTTGCTGTTCACATCGCACCGCATGCTTATATTCTGTTTTCATATGCCATTATTGAGATCATGCTGTCAGGACACCAGCACCATTACCGATGATGCATATGTTCCACATACACTTACTTGACGGCTCACACATATCAGCATCGGTAATTGCCATGTCACGTACACTTTAGAAAATACTATTTATTGACATAACTTGCTAGCGGATAGTTGCAACGTGTTATAACTTCATATGCTAGTTTAACTTTTGCATTCATTGCATGATAGCAGTTGCATTCATATATACTCATTGGCCATGCAGCATTACGGAAATTTATGCCGATATTCACTGTTTACTTATTCTTGATTCTTGGATTTCTGATTCCATGAGATTTCTGGATTTGGGGGAAAACCGCAAGAATATATATAAAAACCCCTCTCCCTCTCCCCCTCTTTTTAAAAAATGCAAGTTGCGGTTTTCTCATGATGTATGAGTCGTCCACCATGAGTTTTCATGATTGCTGTTGGATTTTGAGACCCGTTGCGAGGAGTGGATGAACCGTCTCGGGTACATGGTGGGCCCGGTAAGGTACCCCGGGGCAATAACCTCGAGTTGTAGACGATGAGCCTGGCAGGGGAGCACTACCTACCGGTGATTTTACCTGGTGCGTCGGATATCTGGAGGATACCGTTCGTGGTCGTGTGATTGATGATAGGGGCCAATCTAGACTGACGGGGCCCTAGATTTTAAGATTTGAGATATTAAGGTATTGAGATTTGATGATACAGACCGGTCCGGATAGCCGGAGCCTGAGATATTGAGATATTGGGATTTATATTTTGTGTCGATGCTAGACACTGTTTATGCTGATTTCATTGATGATACCTCATTTTAAATATACAGAAATCTCACTAAGTTATGAAAGCAGTTTTCTTCATTTACATGTATTCTGTTTTAATGTATTCATACCTCATTTATATGATATGTTGCTACCTGAAGCACTGACACGAGCACATGGGATTACACTTATGTATAGATGCTTACCCTTGCCACATTTTCTTGCTTCAGACTTATCATTTGAGGTTATATATTTGTATATTGATCGTATTGAGCTTGGATTGTGCCATACATACGATTTCTGCTCGGTGATGTTTTCTACTCACGAGTTGGTAACTCACCCCCGTTGTGCCACAGTTTCTTGCAGGTTTTGCCGTACAGGTTTCGTTACGGCTTTGCTGGCACACTGCTCCCTTTCCGGGTGATTGCTTTGGTAGGTGGGTTCACTTGCATCGTGACCGCCATTGTACTTTATTACATTCGGTTGTATCTACTAAACTCCATCAACCAGACATGTATATTTTATTGACTTAGAGACCAGTGATGTTTATTCTTTCGACCTTAGAGTCGCGCGTTGTATTATTATGGATTTCATGCTGTTTTGAGTTTCATTTTGAATTTTGATCCTCGCCCTTCGACGTTGTATATTATATGCTTGCCTGGTTGTGGCCGTCGATTGACGAAGAGCTAGCTCCCGCTTGGGGATGCCTTTTTATCATTATGTATATATTTATTATGTTGTACCCCGTTCGGGGCCAGTATTTACAAAGGAAACTCTGCCGAAATTTTCAGAAAAGACTTGAGATTTTTTAAATGCATATTTCGACTTATGTTGCTAAACTACTTGATTTAAATTGGTTTTCATTTCACTCTACTACTTTACATGGTTTTGATTTCTGGGTTTTGGCTTACTTAGATTACGTACGCCTCGAGACATTTCGTAATTTAAGTGCCGGTCATGTTCCGTACTTTCCGGGTTGTGACATTAACACATTTCTAGACACCTACTTGATTAGCTAATTGTGATGTGTAAAATTCTCCCAGGAGTAACTCTTACTCGCAGTGGGTATCGAGATTCAACTATCTTATAGAAGGTATGCATTCTCATTGCAAATTTCAACACTTGAAATTCCCGATATAATATTTTGCCCTTAGCGTCCTATGACCTTGACGCAGGCCAACAAACCCTAGTCCGCTAGTCAAGTTCAACCCGTGCATTTCTTGATTGAATTAAACCTACCCGCACGACCTTTGATGCAGGCCAACAAAGTCGCATGAATACCCTAATCCAATTGCATCATATGCAGCAGATAAGCACTAAATAGCTGCCGCACACTACGCCTTTATATAGGCCAACAAACGTAGCACGAATACTAAACAGTACTTATCTGAAATGACAGAGAGCTACGTCAGGTTGTTAAGAAAACCTTTTGCGTAATGAACTTGATATCGTTGCAGAATTGAGTGATTTTGAAAAGGAGTATTTTTGAGGCATTTTCTAGTTTTGCTAAAGAGGTCACTCCCAGTGAAGGGATCTCGGCTCTTTCCTCATCGAATGAGGTGCTGGATATTCTACAAGGAACACCGCTATGCAAAGCAAGAACTAAAAAAGGAATCAAAATCAAAATCGAGTGGGTTGTAGCATCTTCTAGTTTCGCTAAAGAGGTCACTTCCGGTGAAGGGATCTCGGCTCTTTCCTTATCGAATAAGGTGCTGGATATTCTACAAGGAATACCTCTATGCAAAGCAAAAACTAGAGCTACCCTTTTTGAAAATTTGATTCTACAATATCTTTTAGATTTCTTTTCTTTCATTAATCTCACTAATGAAGTCTCATCAATTATGCTTCCTAAGCATCATAGAAGAAACGAAAATACAACGTACGCTTATGACATCCGCATTCGCCACAGTGTCTCGTTATGCACCGTTAGGTTACTTAACTAACGGCATAGCTGGGCGGGACTAGCGCAGGTGCAAAACATAAGCAACGTTTATTATATATCATATATATACAATAATAAAGCATTCGTCTCACGCATATAAAGTGATCACATCACAGAATATCAGCAGCAGAAGATAACATATGAAATATTGGATAAACTAGGAATTCTGTGTTTTAAATTAAGTCAGTATAAAACACGGATTCCACGATCGCGATGAATAGCCAAATTCACATCCCTAGACCCCTACGAGAGCGGAAAGCAACCCTACCAATTCTAGAGTTAGGAGACCCGGACTCGACTCCTCGAGATGGTCTCCCACTGGACTATAGAACCCGGTTACTTGTACTCCCCACCTTGGGTCTATCCTAATGCGGAAAAGTAAATAATATACAACAATGGTGACATCATTCTCAACCCGGAAGTACCCCAATAAAAGAATATTACATACAATGAATTTTACATGAATGAAAATAAAAACTCTCAGCTCACATAAAACCCCCGGCTATTCAAAACACGACGATCCAATATAACATATCCAAGCAACACATAACATCACATGTCATCAAAAAGCTAGACGATGTTAAAAATTTCGATCGAATCAAAAAACACCCAAATTTTCCCGAAAAGCTAAACACTTGAGCGCAGTTCAAAAATACTCAGAATATGCTACAGTACCTATGGACCAACCGTAGAAGGGCTCACCCTTGCCTCACCTATGGCGCCACAGAACTACCGCAAACCCGAGAGTTTGGTGGCGGTTCTTATAGTCATAGAATCGAGTTAGGGTTTCGTTCTTCTAGAGGGTTTATCGAATCACTTGCATGATATTTGAATGTTTCAAACTTGGAAATAATCCAACTCTTGGAAAATTTTCCGTCGAGAGTTAAAGTGGGTATTTGATATCCATTCGAGCTTTTTAACGTCTAAATAATCCGAAATATAGTTAGAATTACGACTACGAAATACTCCGAATTGCCTTTATAGAAAATTAACTTCTCATGAAATTTTAGCAAAAACAAACAACATCTGAAACACCAAAACCCAGAGACCAGAACACTGAAAAATACGAAGCCCAGAAGAAAAAATTGGACCGGCGTGCTCGATTTTTGGGGGGTTCTCACCGGGTCAAATCTGGTGGATTGGGTTCATATTTTCTCAGTGTTCATGTTACATCTCATATAACATTCTGCAGTTTTTTTTAAAAAAATTCGATGACTTTAAAAATTGATAGAAACTGGGTTATTAGGGTTTCAAGTTTCGGAGCAGTTTTGATTTCATAATCTAACAAACATTGTCTAAATCTTTAGCTTGGTTCTGATACCACTGTAAGGTTCCCTAGCACGGCAGCAAGGTTTCGGGAGGCATCTCCATGCCATTTTAAAAAAAATTGTCATGCTAAACAATCCTAATCCTAGAATCTTTAACTAGAGATTTAGACAATACCAAATGTAAACTACTTTACATCAAGAGAACAAGAATACAACCTTTGTAGACGATCCTTCTCTTCACTTGCTCCATGTAGTAGTCCCACGACTCCACTAGGCTTCTCTTGAGACTACGAACTTCCTCCGATGACCTTCGTGCCGAAGATGATCCATGCGAAGTCCCTCCAACTCAAGCTACCTTTACACTAAACTCTTTAGCGTATGAAACATGCTACACTTGATCGCTAGTCAAGTGTAGGATGATGAAGTAGAGGATGTTATGAGCTCACTAGTTTGTGTTCAAGCTTCATGATTCACATCACATGTGAGGGTTGAAGCTTGAGCCATGACAAGAGGAGGAAGAAGAAGCTAGAGAGCAACCATGGGAGCAACTCAAGAATATTGGCTATGTGTTAAGAATGAGCTAGAATGAATGCCAAGTCTTGACCCCTCACTCATTCAAGCATGGAATTATGCAATATAAAATTGCAACCATGCTTGAATAGTGAGTCAAGATGAATAAACTAAATTTAATCCCATGCTTCCACTTTCCACCTCATTTCTATTTTCACAAAATTGAAATATAAATGCCTTGCTTCATTATTATTATTATTATTATTATTATTATTATTATTATTATTATTATTATTATTATTATTATATATATATATCTCATATATATTAATATATACATAATGAAGAATAATTAGTGAGCTAATGATATTAGTTAAGATATAATTATATCACATATAATATATATCACATTATTAAATCAACAGTTGAACTAATAATCCGGTTATATCATATATGACCGACTAATATCATTTATCTGTATATCACATTATCGAAACAACACTTGATTCGATAATCTGGTTATATCATATATAACCGAACCGATAAAAGATGACTGTCAGATTACAATACGGTATCACATACTCGTATTTAATCAGGCTCACACACATATCACATATGTGTCCTATTTCGTTTCGCTTGAACCAGGGAACTTCTGTGTGGGACTCTAAAGACTCGTCAATATGCCAGCAGTAGGTGATGATCACATCAGTCACCTATAAGCCGTCAGCGGTACTAGATGGACGTAACAGCTACCCGGGTATTAAGCGATATGAAGATCAACAAGCAAGCCTGTCCATAGTCTCCATGAAGCCTATCAGTAACACTACCGTACAGTCCGGTCTTTTCGTCTGATATGTCGCATATCATGTCTAGGGGTGGAAATCGTCAGACCCCAGTAACGTGATAAGTCATGCCGATGTGAGGCTCATAACGGATCGAGAAACTACTGATAACACTTACCAGTAGATCTCCATATCAGCCCTGGCCAGGGACTTCCCATTATGGCCAATCGAGCATAGCGCAATATCAACCCCCAATACCGGGAGAGACGAACCCCCTCCTATCGCTCATCCCATCTATATGATTCGGGACTGTACCCAAAAGCCACCGTTTTGCACGTTCTCATGAATGTGGTAAGGTAGAAATCAAAGCATAGTGGGAATCACACAAGACTCTATGACGATCTTGGGTCTACAGACTAACCTGTACCAGTGTCACCAAAGGACTGCTATCTGACCATAGGTATACTACCACATAGGAGTCCTCGGCGAGTCCTGTTCAGTGTACTCAGTCTCCACTGTGCACCCGTATACCATCTTTGACGTCAAACACCAATGGATGTGGGATCATCCATCGCCCACCATATAGGTCAAGAAGCATATACGCTAGTCTACTCTGGAATATCGATGCCCTGTCTCGATATTCTCTCGACTAGGAACAATTAAAGGATGTACTAGTGAACTACCCTGGCCCCACTAATATGATCTCCACATAGTCCTGGTAGTCAAGTACATATCCTAAGGACTTTATCAACATGTGAGAGCAAGACAGTATAAATACCAGTCTACATGTTAAGATAAAGGTAACTAGATAGCATACTATTATATCGAGCAAGAAAGTCCTCTCTATATATATCCAAGCATCCACTATAATATACATCATATGTATAATAATGGCCTCTAGGGCATACATATAACTAACAGTAGTTGTTGTTCAAAATTATAGTATTGTCGTTCGGCAATATTAGGTGATATTCACCAACGGCAGTAGCATTAACTTGTGCTCCGTTCCCTACTCTGAGGGACATATCACCAGGTCCAACCATACTATATTTTCTCAGTCCTTATAATAAATTACAGATATAAGATCCTGATACGTATCTAGTACTCAGGAGATAGGACTGACCGAAAAATAATTTTTAATAACAAAAACACCTGAAGGAGACGCAATGGTATGCTTCTTCTTCAACGGGGTCATCAAGGAATTCATGCAATCCTCTTTCCCTTACTCATGCTCATGACGTTTATCACAAGTCAGAGCCGAACCGACGTTCCCCAGCCTCGAATAAAAATGCCGGTCAAGTCATACATTTTATTATCTTAATAAAGGCATGACATGGTAGCTGCAATTAGGAGAGAAAAAAGAAACACTCAGCCTATGCTCTTGTACGTTTAGATTGGTTATTATTTTATCTAAATAGGATGGCTCCCACTGTTTTCTCGAATTCTCCTTCAAACCCTTAAAGGAGAACTAGTCGGGATCATGTACACTCCATAAGTTTGCTAACCGTTCAGCCATTCAAGTGTTGGTACTCCGAGGAGGCTCCTCGTGCTTTTGCACGGACCTAATTAAATAATCCCGTTTCCGTAGAGGTATAACTCCGTTAACATCTTTCTAGATACCTAATGGGTTAGCTAATTGTGAAGTGAAAATCTCCCGGGAGTAATCCTACTCATCAGTAGGATTAAGACACAACTATCATCGTATGATAAGTTAGATAGAAGCCACTCTAGTCACCACACTTCATAAGGTATGCAACACTATCAAGTTTCCTGTATATTTGAAACTCGCGATATGATTTTTACCCCTAACGGTTTATGACTTTGACTATATCAACAAACCATAAACCGTTAGTCAAGTTCAACCTGTCATTTTCTTGATTGCATTAAACCCACCCGTACGAGCCCTTGACTAGGTCAACAAGGCCGCATGACTGTCCTAACCAATCGCATCTTTATGCACAGAAAAGAACTACTTAGGTATCGTACATTACGTCTTGACTAAGTCAACAAACGTAGCATGAATATTAAATGCTACTAATCTGAAATGATGGAGGGTTACGGCTGGTTTTTGACAAAAAACCTTTAACGTAATGAACTTGATATCGTTGAAGGAAACTAGTGGTTTCGAAATGAGTGGTTTAAGCACAATTTTGAAAACTTTTGGTTTTGTGAAAAACCGAGTAGTTTTGAAAAGAACTGAGTGGTTTTGAAATTTGATTCCAATATCTTTTTAGGTTTATTTTCTTGCATTAATAAGAATTAATGTGGTCATTTCAATTAAGCTTAAGCATCACAGAAAACAACCAAAATAAAATGTACGTATATGCCACCCGCATTCGCCAGGGATCCGGGGACTTCACCGTAAGGTTACTAAACTTACGGCAGTGCATGGGTAGGGCTAGCACGGGTGCAAAACATATACAACATTTATATATATCATCATCACAGGCAATTAATAAAGATCATAGGCATGTGATAAACAAGATGGAATTAGCGGATAAATTAGGAGCCCCGTGTTTCGTTTGAGCTCGCAAATGAAAACCAACGTTCTCCGGTTGTGTGGATAGCTCGAACATCACCTGAACCAAAGACCACTACGAGCACGGAAAGTTACCCGTCAATTCTAGAAGTGAGGCAACCATCACTCAATGAAATGAGTAGGCCACCCAGCACTTCATGGAATCCGGCAACTTGAGCACTCCATCTTAGGTCTATCCTAAACCCCTACAAATGCGGCGAATAACCTGCCAATTCTAGAGCGATGCAACTCGAACTCGCCACTGCGAAATGACCACCCAGCACACTCTAGAACCCGGCTATTCGATCACTTCTCCGTGGGTTATCCTAATATAAAAATGAATGAATATACAATGGTAACATCGATCCCGACCTGGTCGTGTTCCAATAAAACAATGTACAAGCGGTGACGACAGCCACAATCCAGCCGCTCGCCCCGAATATACAAATATACATCCAGTTCTACGATGAGGAGGCTATCCACCATGACTATCCATCTAATCCATCACAAGATATAAATAATCACAACAGAAGAAAGTATTTGCAACCCCGTGTAATCGACCTATAGCAATTAAACGGTGTATACAAATACTAACTAAAGATATCAACGATACAAAAGTTTCGAATTTTAAAACTTTCTGTGTTGCCCGAATACAAAGATAACACAAAATGAAATCTGGGTCAAAACAAACATAACCAAAAACCAAGTTTCAAAGAGTATAACATACTGGAAAAATTCAAGGACCATAGTCAAAAAGTCAACCGACCGTGTCGGGAATTTGAGGAAAATGGGCGGTTTTTGTTTGGATTTTGGTCCTCGTATTTCTTTCCAACTTTTCATATTTCATAAAGATCTCTGCACTTGTTTAAAAAAAATTCAAACACCAAAAAAAATCGAATAGAAATTTGGTTTTTAGGTTTCGTAAAACGAAATTTTTTAGTTTCGAAACATAAATATCATCTAATACTAGTTCTAGTGTTTGGGTGGTTCTAATACCATATTAGTATACGCTCGTGCTCGTGCCGCTAACTAGAGACCAAGGTGGAATACAAAACAAAAATTTCTACAATGAGAGCGTGAACTTCTACGTCCTAAAATCGAAACCAAACACTAAACTAGTAAACTAGATAAGGTTAACTACTTGGATAGACGATAGCTACCTTTGTAGTCGTGCCCTTCGTCTTCTTTCCACTTCATACGCTCCTAGGTCCACCAAGAACAAGATTGAGAGTCGGTCTTCCTCGTCGAAAATGATCCATCTGAGAGAACCCTAACCTAGGCTCTAACTTCACACTTAAAATCTAAGTGAAGAAACTAGTGATCAAGACTTACTAGAAATTGGTCACTAGAGATGTAGTGGTGGTTTTCTCTAAGTGATTCTCTCCTTTTCTTTTCCTTTTTCAACTCACAAAAATCTCAAGAGAAGAGAAAGAAGAAGATAATGGTGATGATGATCAAAATATCAAGCATGGCTACTAAAAGATAATCCTCTTACTTCTTTTCTTTTTCCTTTCTTTTTTTATGTTGAATGAGTGGACTTGTGCCTCACCATGGTGAGCCACAAGCCCACAACATTCTCACCCGACCATGAAGGAATGAGAAGAGATGAGTGCCACCTCATATGTACACATATACATATGTATATGTATATTTATATACACACACACACATACACACACACACACACAAATACACTAATACAATTATATGCTACAAATACATGCACCTATATTTGTATTAAAACGCGAATACACGTATTTTTATTAAGACACAAATACACGTATTTATAAAAATATAAATTCTGTATTCTGTCAAAATACAAATACCGAAAAAAAATATATTAAAAAGAAATATATATAATACTAGCTCACATTTTATCCAAATGTGATAATCTAACTATCTTTCAAACCGGATGCTATTAATAAAATGTCCGATTAAAAGTACGTTGTTTCTCCCAATCAGAGCAAACCTCTGTTCAAAATTCAAATTTTGAAATGAAGCAACGCTTCAGATGCAGCGCCAAGTGCGCTGCACCCTAAGCAGCGCACCTCGTGCAAAGCACGTGTGCGCTAGCGCTGGGTGCGCTGCGCTCTTAGCAGTGCACCACGTGCAAACCACGGGTGCGAAAGCGCTAAGTGCGCTGCGCTCTAAGCAGCGCACCACATGCAAAGCACGGGTGCACTAGCGCTGGAACTAAAAGTTCCCCACCGTCAGATCAAAGATCCAATAATAATGATAAATCATTAATTAATCAGAATTAAATTCTGTTAAGGAATGATTCCTCAAAATCATTCCAAACCACAAGATTGTGCTCTATAAATCAGAGCACCGTTAGATCAATGATCCAATGGTGATTAAAAATCACCAAAATACAGAATGAATTCTGTATGGAAATGATTTCCCAATCTTGTTAAAAACAAAAAGATTGCCTTCTGTAAATCAGAAGCTCTTGGATCAAAGATCCAACGGTGGAGAAATCCCCAAATCAATTGGAGAAAAGATCTCCTTAACTGATTGAACAAATCAGCTTGCCCTATATAAAGGCCTCAAGACTTCAAGTCTCAGAAGATATAGAGAAGCATAGAGAGGAACCCCTCTATAAACTTTGAGAAATCTCAGAAAGAAGAGCAAGCTCTCGGCAAAAGAAGAGTTTCTTCAAGGTAAAAAAAAATTGATGAACAGAGAGATGAAATCATCTCATAATTAAAAAGAAGAATTCACTTCTTTAAAGATCATAGATCTACAAGACCAAAGTCTTTCAAAAAGAGATCAAAAGACCTCATCCTAAAACAAGAAGAAGAACATAATTCTTCTCACAGATCATAGATCGATAAGATTAAAGTCTTTCTCAAGGAGATCATAGTATCTCATTACAAGATGGGGGAGAATATTTCAATTCTCTTAGGATCACAGATCCATAAAGGCAAAGCCTTTCATCAACATAAGAGATTGAAACATCTCCTACAAAGTAAGAACTTTGTTCTTAAAACCTTGAGACAAAGTCTCTTATAAAAAGAGAATTTAATTCTCAGGGCGCAAACCGATCGAAGTTGCATAAAAGAAGAGCCTCAGCGCTCCACATCTAGCGCAAACCGCTTCAGAGCCTTGGCGCTCTTAATTTTGCAGAGCCTTAGCGCTCCAAACATAGCGCATTGCGCTCATTATCTGGCGCTCAGCGCCAAGTGCGTCGTGTGCTCCTCACGTGTGCGCTACTTAAAAGAAGCATCTCAGTGCTCTTGATCTGGCGCTCAGTGCCAGGCCCACCACGTGTCACTCACGTGGGCGCCATCGAACTAATAGCGCAATGCGCCCATCATCTGACGCTTAGCGCCAAGCGCGACACGTGTCCCTCACGTGTGCGCTAATCGGCAGAACCACACTGCGCTCTTTGAATGGCGCAAAGCGCCCAACGCACCACGTGTTGCGCTGATAGAACATAAATTGTTTTTTAATAAGCCCGGAGCTCTGATGAATGCTCAGCATTCAATAAAAGACAAAAACACTGTCAGGGTCAAGCCCAAATAAAGGCTCAACAGCCCAAAATAAATGTTAAACATTTTAACTCGACTGGACTTAGCCCAAGATTGGCCATAAGTCCACAAATTCAGATTAACTGAGCCCATTGCTCATAAATCTTTGATCTTAGTCCCAAATTGGACTACAGATCTCTCAACCAAAATTGGTTCGAGGGTACATCTCTTTACTCCTCTGATATTTGTCGTTGTAATCCTTCAACGTCTTCAGAAAGGTGACGGGTCCCGACAACCATATATTTCATAGACTATGACGTCTTTAAACTGGACTGTGGGGTCCTTAAACCCATGGACTATGATGTCCTTAACCTCGGACTGTGGGGTCCT
This sequence comes from Agapanthus africanus, assembly GCA_030015575.1. Lineage (NCBI taxonomy): Eukaryota > Viridiplantae > Streptophyta > Magnoliopsida > Asparagales > Amaryllidaceae > Agapanthus > Agapanthus africanus. Next base: position 521,002,493 of record JASDDO010000016.1, on the reverse strand, counting down.
TAAGCCCATGGACTATGATGTCCTTAACCTCGGACTGTGGGGTCCTTAAGCCCATGGACTATGATGTCCTTAACCTTGGACCGTAATGTCCCTAAACTAATCGACCGCAAAGTCCCTAAACTAAAACAATAGAGTTCAAATGCCCTTTTGTTGGATCTAAATGATCCTGTTAAGTTGATCTTAGTCTAAAATTAGACTAACGTATCCTTAACAAATTGTTAAGTTGATCTTAGTCTAAAATTAGACTAACGTTTCCTTAACAAACGTTTAAGTTGATCTTAGTCTCAAATGAGACTAACGTATCCTTAAAACCAACCCCAAACCCAAATCTAAGAAGATACGGATTTGGACTAATCAACGCCCTACGGGCGACAACATAAATTAGTCTCCGTATACAATCCACGGGCAACCACAAACAAAACAAACACCCACGACACGAAGTGACCATCTGGAGAAGAAGAAAGTGGTTACCGTGATGCGGTAGCGTAATTAACTGCAGGGGCTTGCGCTTGCAGGGAAGAGCGTCCCCACAATCAAAAACCCCTCAACGAGGGGGAATCTAACTAAGTCTGCTACATCGGCCGCATCCGTTTAAACCTTCGATACATAGTCTCATAAATCAACTTGGCATCTTCGAAAAGGTGGACAGATAGCACCAATTAGCATCTGCCTCGAATTTAGGCAAGACGGACCTCCACGGTCGCGTCTCCGTGTTCGGAGGGGAACAGATTCTGGCACGCCCGGTGGGACCTCTTCCTCTTTCCACTCCACACTTCGTATGTCGTGTTTCGCGAACGAATCGCGGTTTGATATGGTTGCCCTTGGGTTCGAGGTACTAAGATTTGGTTTTCCTCTCGTGCAGAACAAAGAAAAGGCCTCTAACTGCTCCATCTGCAACTGCAACTCCCGTTCCACCTCATCTGGAGGTATAACCTACGGGCCCCAAGCTGCCTCCCTGTTCAAGATGCCAGTGGAGCAAGTAACTCAGGCTACCACTGGGCTGTTCTTTGGGACCATGATCCCACCGATGAGCTTCAATGCCCCGATGTTGTCGCAAGAAGCCCCAAAGAAGTCGATCTTCGATTGACTCACCACTGCGGCCCTTCTCAACGGGTCGTGATTGTCACGAAAAAGTGTGTGTAGAATAGTTTAACCGCAATCAATAACGGTGTCGCGTGTAGCTAGACCGAGATGAGTACGGGTCGTCCTCTGGGAAACGTTGAATCTTTTACTCTTACTTTAGATGTGTTGAGAAAGGAGGAAGAAATAAGAATGTTGTAGAATGGTTTTTAGATCTACGTTAAACAAGAATGTAAAATATAGATCTAGATTATTTTAAAGATGTAATTAATATAATAAGAGGGCTTGTAGGGTTCGTTAGGATTTAGCAGTTATGGACGATTAATTAAAAGTTACCCTTTTTATCCATTAATAGATTTAAAACTAGAACGACGGTGATGCGTGTAGATTAGGGTTTCTGGAGGGAAAAGGAATCTCACTCTTAACCCTTATCTCGACATGGAACTCCGTTCATTATCTAGCCTTTACCAAAACAATCATTAATCTAATCTCTAATCGCGGTCGGAACTAGCAAAGAATTGCTAGCGCGCCCGATTAGGATGTTAATGATTCTTTTGATAAAGTTCATAAACTTTATAGGACTTAAAAAGGGTTTAGTTATTTTCATCATCCATTAGCCTACCCTAATCCTACGAACCCTAACAAGCGGAGAATTACTCGCGCATGTTGGGAGAAAAAGAGATGGAAAGAAATTGCATAATTAAACTACGAAGAAATAGAATAAGAAAAAGAGCTACCTTTATTAATCAACAGAATCAATTACACTTTGTTCCCTTAGAAAATGATTACAAATACTAGTTTGCTTCTCGATCTCTTCTAAGGAGGTAGATGAACCGTTGATGATCAGCCTGGATGCGTGAGCCGTCTTGGACTTCGTGATCTCTTCGGCTTGATAGCTTTTCCAAGAGGCTCTCGGTGCCCTTTTATAGTGCAAAGCCAGAATCTTATTGTTGAAAACTTGGTAAAATTTAGCTTTGATTCACCCCAAAAAATCTTGCACTCTAACTCCCTGGAATTGCGGCGGATCCGCGGCCAAAGGGGGCTAAGGCCGCGGATCCGCGGCCAACGGGTGAGATCTCTTGATCAAAATTCTTATGCTTTCTTCTTGTGACAAGTGTCAATCCTAGGCACCTTCATAATTCAGAAATCTTCTCTCGGTTGCTTCCAGACTTGGTCCCCAAGTTTTGCTTCTTAATTTGGCAAGTTTTCTTCAACAAATTGATTTGTTTGATAAATTCTTCATAACAACTTGGAAATATTCTGCACAACAACTCAAATAAGATTTTAGTAGACTTTGTTCTACTAGGATTAGGTCAATAATATTTGCATACATTTTCCTACCAAATGATAATTAAAATATATTAACACATGGAAAATAATGTTTTTACATATAAACCCTCATATGTATAATATATTATAATAAAGTCCTTTTTTAATATGAAAATGGTGGGAAAAATATAATACAAATGTGCAGTTTTATCAACTGAACAAATACCCCCAAACTTATCTTTGATCGTCCCGAGCAAACTAGTTTATTTAAGAGGAGAAAAAGAAAGGAGAAAACTAAGCACACTTTCGTAGACAGACACGATTGCACTGAGCACGTGCAACAAGCCGTTAAATCTCTAGGTGTCCCTAGTAGGAGGAGTGTTGTCTCCTGAGGGTTTTCAGCGGATTACACCCACAAAATCCAATAACAAAAGAAAGATGGTGAAATTTACATATAAAGATAAGAACCATAAAAGAAAGGCCTTGAAAATTTAGAGTTTCCAACTACACTAGCTTTTCATTTGTCATGAGCCCTATTTTAATAGTCATGAAAAAATGTTAGAAATCACATTATCCCTCAATAAAACATCGTCTTTATTTTTCATTCCTACCTTTCTTCCAAACATTGATCATATACCCCTACGTGTGTGTAATGGACATCCCTACACTCGGAGAATTCAATTCAAGCTATCATACTCTTATCCATCTACCTCAGTACTTTGTAATTTGATGAATATTTAGATTTGCTCACACATTTTCATGCGGCCGTTAATACTTCTTGAGGTACTAACCAACCGATTACTTATGTGCTTGCTGATTAGGTGATAATATTTTCCTCGTCTTGCACCACCTAAGGCTTAGCAGTGAATCCCAGACCAGTTGGCCTTAGGGCACTAGGTGAAGAGGCACCCTCGCTATATTTTTTATTGCTGCCTTGGCGATACAAAACCAGTGTTCATTTTTTTCTTTTCACCATTTTTATATTTTCTTCATTTTTTTTTCCTTCATACTTTGGATTTTAGACAAGAGCATTTCAAGGTATCCTCTACTATCCCGAGTTTCAAGACGTGTGTAAGTGCATATAGTAGGGCATCAACATTCAAATGTTTAACTTCCAGAATAGAAACTATTTTTCAGACTTATTTTTATTCTCAGATTAGTGACTTCCTTCATTTTACTAACCCTTGGGACAACAGCTCATAACTACTTATTACTAGTTCGTGTAAGAAAACTTCTAATTTTCTTGGTTTTCTTAAACTATTCCTATCTTTTGGATGTAATTTTTCACTTTCTACTCTTTTGTTATAATTTTTTTTTTAAAATTTTTTAAAATGTTGTGCTTATGCAAAATATGATGCAAATTGATATGTAAATAAGCACAAACCTCCCCCAAACCTGTTTACAGCAGTGTCCTCACTGATGTCATCCGTTAAGCTCAAAAACCTGTAGACTTGGGAGGAAATTATTAATGGGGGCAAGAATATATGAAAGTGAAAATCCTCCCCCAAACTTATTTTTGGCTCACAATTTTGTAAAAATCATTTTCTTTCAAGAGCCCAAAATATACCACCACCACCACCCCCCGAACTTGAGTTAAACAATTTTAATCTTTTAAAATCACACGAGGGGGTCAAGGTTATTGGTCAATGCCAAGCTTTGCAAAGACCGAAGGTCAACACCAACCATTCAAAAATTTTATCGATGAAGCAAGAACATGTCACCTTTTGACGTGAAGAAGTGGGGAGGTGACAAGAGGTGTAATGGAAAATGATTGCGTCTCAATTTGGAGAGACGACACAGTGATAGTAATGATGGATTACTCGCATTATCATGATTGCCCAAAAGAAGGGGTGGATGTCCAATTTCTTTATCTTGGAGTTGATTCATCTCAACACCCATGTCTTGTAAAAATGCGAGCTCATCAGCGAAAATTTCCTCAAAGCTTTCGTCGATACCCCGAAGAATAATGTCATCAGAAAAAATGGGGTGATCGTCCGACTCTATAAAAAGTTCCTCATCAGTGTTAGATGTTGACCCGGACAACTCGGTGGAAGAGTCCGTGTCAAGCAACAACATATGAAAAGAGTCAGTATTATGAGGTTGATCAAATTCGCTGCTGTCGACATCCATTAATTTGACAGAACACACATGAGCATAGGGTTCAGAGGGTCCACTTCCCAACTTGTAAATGTTAAGCTCAATTGACTTCTTTCCAAAGGATAGGGTCATAGAGCCGTTTCTACAATTGATTACTGCGTTGGAAGTGGCCAAAAAGGGTCGACCGAGTATCACCGGGATTTGATTGCGTGGGTTTGCTACAGGTTGTGTATCTATAACGATAAAGTCCACAGGGAATATGAATTCCCCGACTTTGATTAACACATCCTCTAGCTCACCCCTTGGTTGGGTGATAGATCGATCGGCCATCTGAAGAGTGCAATGCGCAGGTTTTAACTCTCCGATCCCTAATTGCTCATAAACAGAATACGGAAGCAAGTTAACACTAGCACCTAAATCGAGTAGAGCACGATTGATATTTTTACTCCCAATAGAAATAGAAATTGTAGGACTTCCGGGGTCCTTTCGTTTCTTGGGTAGTTGTTGTGTAAAAGCAGTGCTCACATTACTCGCAAGGAAAACTTTTTTAGGTACTTGAACTTTTCTGTTCCTAGTGCACAAGTCCTTTAAGATTTTTGCATATGACGGAACTTGTTGAATAGCATCTAGGAGAGGAATGTTTATGTTAACTTGCTTAAAAATTTCCACAATCTTCTCCATTTGTGGACTTGGTCTGTTGCCCCTTAACCTGTTTGGATAAGGTGCTTTATCAATAAGTTTTGGGTCCAACATTGGAGAAGATTGTGGGGACAGATTCGATCCCAAAACTGGAGTGGGAATCGACTTAGATAGATCTGGCAAAATGGGCGAAGGGTTCGAGCCTTGGGGAAAACAGAGAATAGGCTCGGGTGAAGGTGGGAGACTAGACGAATTAGGGGAAGAAGAAGAAGCTGGGGTCTCATTGGTGTCACTATCATCACACTGCTCACCCACTCGGTTATTCAGCACTTTTCCCGATCTCAACGTGGTAACAGCACTCACATTATAACTTTGTGAATGGCCAGAATTCGGTAGGGGTTGAGATGGGAGTTTCCCTTTCTCTCTCGCACTCATTGCGGCGTTTAATTGTGCGATTTGGTTTTCTATTGATTTGATACTCTCACCATGGGAGGAGGAGTTTTTCGTTAGGGCATCAATAAAAGACCTCATCTCAGCCGAATTTTGCATGGATTGTTTCATGAACATATCCAAAGTTTGTGCAAGTGAGTTGTCAGTACCGGCCACTTGTGGTGTAGAAATGTAGGCCGGATTTTGGAAATTCTGTGACTGAAAGGGGGTCTGATTCTGTGGTTGTGGTTGCTGTGGAGGAGGTCTTTGATAATTGCTTTGTTGGTTTTGATTCCAAGCAAAGTTAGGATGATTCCTCCATCCTTGATTGTACGTGGAAGAATAAGGGTCGTTTCTAGGTCGCTGCTGAAAAGCAGCATTAGCTTGAAACGAAGCATTCATAGGACATTCTTCCGTTAAGTGTGAAGGATTCGAACAGCAACCACAGACGGTCTTAGGAAGCGTGACCTGATTTTGGGAGAATGATGAGAACTTGTTTTCAATAGCATCGAGTTTCTTCTGAATCGCTGCCATTTCGGCTTTTACTGCGATAGAAATATCGAGCTGGTGAATACCTCCCTTAGTTGAAGGTGGTCTTACGCTTTCCCACTGCAAAGTGCTTTCTGCGAGATCTTCCAGATATTTCCATGCTTCACCGTCATCTTTAGACATGAAATTGCATTGACACATTGTTTCAAGCATCTGCTTTATCGCTGGATTAATGCCCTCATATATAATCCGACATAAATACCATCTTTGTATTCCGTGATGGGGGCATTGGACAAGCAGATCTTTGAAACGTTCAAAGCACTTCCAAAATGGTTCATTGGGAAGCTGGGTGAACTGGTTGATCTCGCTCCTAATATGGGCAGTCTTAAGGTTTGGGTAAAACTTCTTAAGAAATGCTATGACGAATTCATCCCAATTAGTGATAGAGTGTGCGGCAGTATTATAAAGCCATTTTTCTGCCAAGTCGCACAGTGTGAATGGGAGAAGACGTAAGCGCATAGCATCTAAAGTCAATTGTGAAGTACCCATCATTGCGCATACGTTTTCGAATTTGGTGATGAAAACGTACGCGTCTTCCGACTCAAGCCCGTGAAATTTGGGCAGCAGATTGATGTAGTGGGGTTTAATTTCAAAATTATCCCCGTTAGGTGGTGGAAGAGATAGACAAGTAGGAAGGGGACCACGAATAGGATAGCATCTCTCTTGGAGAGAGATGCGCGGTGGATTCTGCTCACCTACGGGCGGTGGCAGCGTGGTGTTATAATTAGATGGAGTGCCGTCCATCACGGTCGATATGGTGTGTGGTGGGGGAAAAGAAGATGAAGAAGTACCGACTTCGGTGTCGATAGAAGGAACGCGGACAAGACGGGCACTAGGATCCCGTGTCCAGCCGAGCATGCACTAAGCGGGTTTAGTGCAAGTGGCAGCGTGTGTGTGATTTTAAAATTGGTTTGTTTTTGAAAAATGTGGGATTCGAGACAAATCACCCTAAGATGCACAAGCAACCCTTGAACTAAGGTCACCTAGGTCCAGTCTCTAGACCGCTCCTAGACTTCCAAAGGACAAGCCGCAGGATAAATCCTCTACCGCCTCCGTACTACCCTTGTAGCCAGGTAAGTGCCAGGTAAGTGGGAAGGAACCACGTCGTGGGCCTAATTAAAAACCACTAGCCTTTGTCACACTTGCCTAGGCACTACAAAAGTAATGCGGATAAAGGATAGATTACCCACGACCTTCCTCTGTCCTTATTGAGCGCGACAGTCCTTAAAGTCTGGTCTAGATATTTTTTAAATTAATGAAGGGTAGATCTATATGCTCGGTTTGTAATTTGTGGGGCTTAGGAAGGGTGATGAAATCCCCACCTAATCTTGATTTGGTCTTTGCCCCTTAAAGTCTGTATTAAATATGCAAAACAAAACCAATCACAAAACTTTTGCAAAAAGATTTTTGAGCGGCGCAATTTTGCAAAGAATCCTGCAGAAAATAGATTTTATTGGATTTGAGGAGAGAGAGAAGGAGTTAAGAAAGATACCAGAGAATTCTGTGGCCCTAACTCTTCTATCCTGCCGCGATTCCGCCGCACAAAGTGCCTTTATGCCGCGGTTCCGCCGCGTGGCAGAGGGATCACTTGATGAAAATTTTTGTATAGCCTTCTGTGCTCCTCTGGATCTCTAAAAATGTCTCTGTTTCCTGTTCTCCTTAATTCTGTGACTCCAGATCTCCTTGCAAAAATTCACGCACAAATCGTTAAATAAGCAATTTGCAGTTTTGTTTTAATAATGATATGGCTCGTCTAAGAATTCAACACAAATAGTAAAAATAAAAAATTACGCACATATCCCCAGCAACGGCGCCATTTGATTGATACGAAAGAGTGTGTCTATAGTTTAGTTTAACCGCAATCAATAACGGTGTCGCGTGTAGCTAGACCGAGATGAGTACGGGTCGTCCTCTGGGAAACGTTGAATCTTTTACTCTTACTTTAGATGTGTTGAGAAAGGAGGAAGAAATAAGAATGTTGTAGAATGGTTTTTAGATCTACGTTAAACAAGAATGTAAAATATAGATCTAGATTATTTTAAAGATGTAATTAATATAATAAGAGGGCTTGTAGGGTTCGTTAGGATTTAGTAGTTATGGACGATTAATTAAAAGTTACCCTTTTTATCCATTAATAGATTTAAAACTAGAACGACGGTGATGCGTGTAGATTAGAGTTTCTGGAGGGAAAAGGAATCCCACTCTTAACCCTTATCTCGACACGGAACTCCGTTCATTATCTAGCCTTTACCAAAACAATCATTAATCTAATCTCTAATCGCGGTCGGAACTAGCAAAGAATTGCTAGCGCGCCCGATTAGGATGTTAATGATTCTTTTGATAAAGTTCCTAAACTTTATAGGACTTAAAAAGGGTTTAGTTATTTTCATCATCCATTAGCCTACCCTAATCCTATGAACCCTAACAAGCGGAGAATTACTCGCGCATGTTGGGAGAAAAAGAGATGGAAAGAAATTGCATAATTAAACTACGAAGAAATAGAATAAGAAAAAGAGCTACCTTTATTAATCAACAGAATCAATTACACTTTGTTCTCTTAGAAAATGATTACAAATACTAGTTTGCTTCTCGATCTCTTCTAAGGAGGTAGATGAACCGTTGATGATCAGCCTGGATGCGTGAGCCGTCTTGGACTTCGTGATCTCTTCGGCTTGATAGCTTTTCCAAGAGGCTCTCGGTGCCCTTTTATAGTGCAAAGCCAGAATCTTATTGTTGAAAACTTGGTAAAATTTAGCTTTGATTCACCCCAAAAAATCTTGCACTCTAACTCCCTGGAATTGCGGCGGATCCGCGGCCAAAGGGGGCTAAGGCCGTGGATCCGCGGCCAACGGGTGAGATCTCTTGATCAAAATTCTTGTGCTTTCTTCTTGTGACAAGTGTCAATCCTAGGCACCTTCATAATTCAGAAATCTTCTCTCGGTTGCTTCCAGACTTGGTCTCCAAGTTTTGCTTCTTAATTTGGCAAGTTTTCTTCAACAAATTGATTTGTTTGATAAATTCTTCATAACAACTTGGAAATATTCTGCACAACAACTCAAATAAGATTTTAGTAGACTTTGTTCTATTAGGATTAGGTCAATAATATTTGCATACATTTTCCTACCAAATGATAATTAAAATATATTAACACATGGAAAATAATGTTTTTACACATAAACCCTCATATGTATAATATATTATAATAAAGTCCTTTTTTAATATGAAAATGGTTGGAAAAATGTAATACAAATGTGCAGTTTTATCAACTGAGCAGGTCGTCCAACTCCACTGCCTCAGTTTTTAATAGACTGGGCCAAAGCTCCTGGGCCCATGAAGAAGACCGCAATACCAGAAAGGGTTATTCCAAAAAGTATAGCCATTCCTGCTCTCGAAGTCGTCAAAGCGACTTCTCCCGCCAATGGGTCGGTCTTCACAAGACTGACTATTCCGGCTCCCGCTCCAAGCGAAGTCCTCAAAGCTGCTTCCCCTGCCCAGAGGTCTGTTGGAGATAGTGCCCTCAGAGTCAATTATTGGATCACAGGCACGTGATTGCAATGATTGAGGGGAGGACCTATCCCAGTAGGACAGTCTTACTCGAGATGATAGTATGCTATCTGGTTTATCTTTATCATCGTGTACTGCTTTAGGTGACCTTACGAGTCGCTATTGCACGTTGATAGAGCCTCTAGGATTCTTGCTTGACTACCAGCAGTATGAGGGCGATCATATAAGTGAGAGCTGGAGTCTATAAGCACATCCTTAAAAGGTCCCTAGTCGTGGGAATTTCGAGACAGGGCATCGATACTCTAGAGTAGACTAGTGTATACAGTCGAGACCCTGACGAGGGGCGGTGGCCGGTCTCATAAGCCACTGGTGTCAGTTTGTTCACCTAAGATGTATACAGGTGCTCATTGGGTTATGAGTACACCGGACAGGACTCGCCGGGAACCTGCTAGTTGGGATTATACCAGACGTCAGATAGCAGTTCCCTGGTGACATGTGTACAGGTTAGTTCATCGACCTGAGATCGTCATTTGTCTCGTGTGAGTTCCCACTGTGCTTTGATTACTACCCTACCACGGCTCAAAGGAGTCGTGCAAACAGGTTTTAGTTGGGTACAGTCCCGAGCCACATGGAGGCAGTGAGCGGATCTGCAGGGGTTCGTCTCTCCCGGTATTGGGGGTGAGGTCGCGCTATGTCTAGGAGAGCCAGAACATGAAAAGTCCTTGGCCAAGGCAGGAGATTTGCTGGTAGGTATTCCAGTAGTATCTCAGGGTGTCCTGGGCTACACTCCGACACGACTTGTACCGCTTTTGGGGGTCTGACTTTTACCAACCCCCTAAGCCCGCCATGCGATGCTCATAGACGAACAGACCGGACTGTACGGATATTGTCACTGACAGGCTCAGTAGGGTGTCAGGATGAGTTCGCTCATCGACGTCCCTTTTGGTCAATACATGGTAGCCCGTCACGTATTGGCTTATACCTCTGACGTGCTAGTGGTTAAATCCACAGCCATAGTATTGACGAGTCTTTAGAGTCCACCACACTCAGTTACTCAAGTTTCGGGCGAAACGCTGTAAAGGCCGTATGGAGATATGGCAGGGTTCGATCAGATACGTGCGGTATTGCACGGATCGTGATCGGACAGATTTTACTAGCCGGCTTTGGCTTAAGCCGGATCCTAGTATTAGATAGTGTAGTTTTGTCTCTTTGCATTTATGTTCAGTAGGAATACAAATGCGGGCATGTATTTGCAGTAGCGGGGTTTTCCTGTAATTTATTACGGGATCAGTTTTCTGAAGTTGCCAGTTTGCATTCCGTTTCGGCCGGTTTTCATTTGTTCCTTCCCGGCCGGATTTTCCGATGGAGGGGGTAATTTGCAATTGTGCAAATTACTTATTGTGGAGGGTGTTTCTTGCTTATTTGTGGCATCATGATTGTTATCTCATCATGAGATTCTTTTATGGTCTCATCCTTTGCCTTTTCATGAGATTGGATTTGATAAGGTGAGATGTGAAAGTGGGTGTGACTATTTTTCTTGATCATTATCTTCACACACCATTTTCTTCATTTGTTTTGCTTTTGCATTTTTTATCATGGAATTTTAGAGAGGGGCCGGCCACTTTGGTGAGGAGAGAGAGAGAGGTTCATATGAGTGGAAAATTTTCTCATCTCATTCCTAGAAAATTTGAGAGTTCCATTTTCTTTCTAAATGGTTCATTCTCCTCTTCACATCCCTCCATCAAGGCAACCTCATAAACCCTAAAGAGACAACCCACTACACTATTCTACAGCATCCCTTGGACGCGTCGGCTAGCCAACTTCGCGCCCGAGTTGCCTCGGTCAAGAGGTGGGAGCTCGTAAAAGATTCCGGCTACGTGATGCCCTTTCCGACGAGGAGGAGATGAACGGAGTTTCCGCGGGAGATCGGAGTGGAGACGAAGACCGAAGGACACGGATCGCTTGGTATAGCTTCTCTGCTCTTTTCTATTTTGCTAGTTGCTAGGTTAATGGCCCGATCCGTGTGAAAAGTGCGCGGTGGTGCCGGTTCAATAGTTTTTGAAAGTTTTTGTTTCCGCGTTTCCGGCGTCGGTTTGACGGCCGAGGCGCCGCCGCGGGCTTACATTGGTATCAGAGCCACGCCATTAACCATACCTAGCTTGCTCTAGTATGTTTAGAACTCGATCGAACAAAAACCCCAAAAACCGCATTTTCAATACTTCATGTTTCTGTCGAAATTTTTTCAAGCTCCAAAAATTTTTCAGGTCGTTGCAGAAACATGTACTGAGAATTCTAAGAACACTGGATAAATTTGGTAACCTGATACGTCCATAAGGCCGCGGAACCGCGGCCAAACCCATGCTTGGACCGCGGTTCCGCCGCGCTTTTGACTCCTCATTTGACCAAATATTTTCAGAGTGCTCCTGAGTTCAAAATGGGGGTTTTGGGATATTCTTTTTGGGCCCAGATTTTCTGTAAGTGCTACAGTACTGCTTGGGGCCCACTTGATAAAATTTGTTCGATCGGATATTTTAAACATGCTAGTTCACAGTATTTACATTATATCTGCGACCGTGAATGTCACTTGATCGGTAAATCCCGTCTAACTGCTATAGCCCGGTTAGACGGATTTGCGAACGTGACATTCACGTTGATGTTCTGTGTGTTGCTGTGATGTTGCGGATCGGTCGTGGGGATAGCCTGGATGCAATGTTAGTACAGTTCTGTTTTATATGTACATTTGATATTGCGGGGCGAGCGTCCGACGTGTGGACTGCCGTCACTGCCTGTTTGTATTATTATTTTGGGGCACGACCAGGTTGCGGTCAGTGTACCCGTTGTATGTATATTTTACTTTCTGTACCAGGATTGCCCCGCGGAGGGGTGCACGGATAGCCGGGTTCTAGAGGGCAGCGAGCCCGCATCTCATGGCATTGAGACGGAGGGGGCTTTACTCTAGAATTGGCGGGCTATTCGCCGCACTCGTAGGGGGTACAGGTTGACCCAGGAGGGGTGCCCGAGTTACCGGATTCCGTGAAGTGCTGGGTGGACCATTCACGTTGTTGAAGGGGGCTGCCTCGCTTCAGGTTTTGGCGGGTAACTTGCCGCGCCCGTAGGGGTCTAGGATTTCATTGCTCAGGCTATCCACACGACCAGGGGAACGTCGGGTTTCAGTAGCGGCTCTGTGAAACCCGGAGATCTCAGATATCTGTATTGATCTGTATTGCTGTACATTTCTGTGCTGTTGCATTTTATCACGCCTTGAGCGAAAATTATATATTATATATATACTAGTAGATGTTGTATATGTTTTGCATCCACGCTAGTCCAGTCCCCGCTCTGTTGTTAGTTAGCTAACCTAACGGGTGATGACGGGACCCAGTGGCGAATGCGGATGGCATATACGTACGTCAGTATATTTTCGTTCTTTGTGGTGTGATCAATTGATGGGACTGCGTTGATTTGGATCAATGCAAGATAAACAAACCTATTCTGATGTTGTTGGAACACTTTTCAAAAAGCTGTTATTGCAAGGGCGTTCTCCTTTGTTTTGCACAGTGGTATTCAGTTGGAATATCCTGCTCCTCAGTCGACGAGGCAAGGGCCGAGATCCCTTCACCGGGAGTGACCCCTTGGACAGAAGTTTGCGTCAGGGAAATAACTTCACTATAGCCGATTGCTTTTGCTTTGCATCGTGGTATTCAGTTGGAATATCCTGCACCTCATTCTACGGGGAAAGAGCCGAGATCCCTTCACCGGGAGTGACCTCTTTAGCAAAGGTTTTCGTCACTATATTTTTCTAAAAAGCTATCAGTTCCTTCAACGATATCAAGTTCATTACGTTAAAGGTTTTCGCCAGAAACCATTCGTAGCCCTCCGTCGTTTCATATGGATAGTCAATAGTATTCAAGCTGTGTATGTTGGCCAAAGTCAAGGCACATGTTTGGTAGTTGTTGGGTATTCATATGCAGCATAGATAGATGCATTGGTTTGGGACAGTCGTATAGCCTTGTTGGCCAAAGTCAAGGGCTTGTACGGGTGGGTTCAAATCAACCTGGATAATGACGGGTAGAACTTGACATGTGACTTATGATATGTTGGCCAAAGTCAAGGTCATAAGAGCATGGGGAAAAAATCCACATCGGGAGTTTCAAAAGAACTGAAACTTGCCAGATATGCGCATACCTTCTGGAGTGTGATAACATGAGCGGATTCCGTCACGTTATCATGCGATGAGAGTTGGATCCCGATTCCCACTGATGAGTTGGTTTACTCCTCGGATGATCCCGGCTAATTCTTCTTTCAGGTTTGGGGAAGAATTTGACGTTACAGTGGGAGGTTTCCAGATTAGATAAAGTGATAACCATTCTGATCTAGGTTAGAGTGCACGCTGAGTGTTTCTTTTCTCTCTCTCTTTGGCAGCGACCATTGACCCGACCCTAGACTATGACTCAGTGACCAAGTTGACCGAACCTTCTTAACACTGGCTTTTGGATTGTCTGAGTTGCAGACCTCATTGCCACTCCTACTTTTACCCTTTTCTCCAGGACACCCCGTATTACTACGAACGTCCACTTCCATTGGATAAACCATCGTATGGTTATATACGAACTCGAAGGAATTCGAGAATGGTTTCTGGTTCTGGAGAAAACGAATAGGATTATTCAGTTGTCTTTTCCTTTTTTACCTTCTCTCTCAGGTTGCGAGTACTCCTTGGTTTAGGAGATAGTACACCTATTACGCAAATTGGATAGTCTTCTTCCAAACCTTAGGCTGGTACCGAACGGTGGGGAATGAAGAAAGCCAATTAGCCTAAACGGTGTACAGAAGGTATTAAGTTAAGACAAAGAAAGGGATTAGTAAGAGGGCAAAGTAAATTGCGACTGATATTCACGACCAAACCAAGTATTTCTTTGCCAATCCTAAATCACCTTTGCATTTCTCCAGGACACTCCGTATCACTACGAAGATCCCAGTTTATTGGATAATCCATCGTATGGTTATATACGAACTCGAAAGGAACTTGTTCCAGTTCGGGGATGGATTCTGGTTCAGGAGAAATAGGAATAAAGTTCATTCGGTTATCTTCACCTTCTCTCACATTGCGAGTGCTCCTAGGATTAGGACAGTACACCCATTATGCTTATTGGATAGTCTTCTTCCAAACCATAGGCTGGTGCCGAACGGTAGGGAAGGAAGAAAACCATTTGGCCTAAAGGGGTGTGCAGAAGGTAATGACTAAAGACATATAAAGGGATTTGGAGAGGTGGCAAAGAATTATACGGTTACAGTCGTGAATCTGGATAATGGAAGAGGCATTACTAGGAATACCGGGATACCCCATCGAAACAGTTCAATGTTTCAGTTTCACTGTGTACTGTTAAAGGAAAACTGATTTCCCAATTAGACACTTATTCCAGGGTATGTATTTACCAGGTAGAATTCTCAAATCTGTATGGTTTTACAGATGATGAGTGGGAGTAAGTTATTGGGAATTAGGTGACCATCCTCATTATATCGGGATTCGTTGTAATTGGTGATATTTGAGGAAGTCACCTGGGTTGTTTGCCGATCGGCAAATATTTGGTTTTGAATATCCGTTGTTATGCACCAATTTCAAATTGATATATCTGTACGTCTATTTTTATAGAGTGAGATATACCTTTTTGAAATTATGTCTATGACATTTACCTATATCAGTGGATGGTAAGGTAAGGAGCATTGAACAGCGGTGTAATTCTTCTTAACCATAAGTACAGTTTTCAACCTACAACACACAGTGAATGAGTTATTTGACTCAAGGGACTTATACAGAGTATTGTATATTGTCCAGTGTCCATTGGACAGAGAGGCTGGTCCTCGTACTATATTCTGTTTACTTATGACTTCTCTAGTTCTTAGACATGTGTTTCGTAGAAATGCAAGGTCTAAGTTTTGAGGAGTTATAGGTATAAGATTAAAGTAGAGAACCAGGTATTGCAAGTATCGGGATTCTTCAAGGTGATCGAAGATGTAGATACTTGTGAATGGTATTCAGTTGATAGTAATGGTTAAGAGAACTTGCTTCTCTTTCAGGTTACTCATAATTGGAAGTACTCCTAAGTTGAGTAACGCTGATCGGCCTCTTTCCATTTAGTTGACATGCACTGGAGACAGCTGCATGATTTGAATCTGGTTCAATTAAATCAGTGCCTCTGTTTCTTGGATATAGAACAGTTCATATCTTGACATTGTTAAGATACGGGGAGTTGTCCGGCTTATGCTTAAAACCAGACTCCGGATAACTCAAGGCACGATTCTGTAATGGCTGTTTGTGGGTTGACCCGGGCTATGACGAGGGTTGACATTCTACCATCTGGAAGATCAATAGTGATATTGTTCTTGACTCGCCACAGTTTTAATAAAATTGGATTTTTTCAGAAAACAGTAGTGGGAGTATGGTAGAACTGGAAGTGATTCCAGAACCGCAAACGATTACTGAAGATTTGATAAGAACCTAAAGATTCAATCTGGTTTAACATTCCATTGGCCACTCCGCAGATAAAGTGGGTAACCTCAGGCACCCGAGAGGTACTTCGGTATGCTCAAGGACGGTGGCAGGGAGGTTCTTGTTTACCCAGACTTGCCATTGCTGTTGTTCCAGACTATGAGACCCGGCAGGAGAATGAATATAGCGTCGTTCTAAACTAGCTTTAGAAGCGTGCGTGTATATGACTCTGCCAGAGGGTTGTCGTAGTCAGTGGGAGCAGCAGAAGCATTGGTGGATATCAGGCTTATGTCTATTTATAGACTAAAGCAGATATAGCGGAGATAGATCATCTATTTCTGACGTGACAGTCATAGGTTTGACTTCATCAGAATAAGGGATGGATCTGTTAAGAAGGTAGTAGGGTGTGATGTCCTGGTATTTGGATGACATACACAAAGTAGGAAGTGATATTCCTATACTACGATCGGTTATACTTTGGTCGTCACACAGTGGTTTCTCCACATAGGACTTGGATAGTATATCAGACATTCTGGTTACTAAATCTATGGTTTTAGATCTAGATTTGGGTAGTTTCCCAATCAGGGTACTTAGACAGCATTCTATGAGTATTTAGAATGGACGACTCCTGGCACGGTAGTGTACCTGCAGGTAATGGAGTCACCCTCTCTAAAGGTGTCTTACAGACTTAAGGGGAGAGGGATACGCATGATTGGCAGATCACTTGCTTAGGCAATTGAGTTGATCATGAGATGTCAAGTACCACACCAGATGTTGTTCTTGCAGTAGATGCAATAAGTTGATATTAATCCAATCCTGGAGAAACAGTCGGAAGCAGTTTTAGAACATAAATTGATGTTCTAGGGATATGATAACGACAGCCTCGTTCTGGAGACGGTTATCATTCCAGGCTTCCAAGGTGACGTGGATGGCAGAGTGGCTGTCAGAGTTATAGTTTTCCTTCTGACAAGGGGCAGTATTTTGGACAAGTGGTCCAAGGCGATACTGAGGGAAGGTATGGCGCAGGATACTGATTAAGTTCAGTTGATGATACAGTCTAAGAAGTTTAGATTTGGAGTTCATTTATGAGCTATGTCCCATTAGACATCCAGACATTCTAAGACAGGTATTGCTCATTTCGGGAGATGGTTTTCTCCGCGAACTTGAGATATAGAGAGACATAGAAAGAAACACCACAGCGGATCCACTCACTGAGGCTATTCCTCGAACGCAATAGTTTCGCAAACGAGCTTTGTGAGACTGACTAGTAGAGGAGTTGGGTGTTCGGTATCACACGGGCTGTGAGTACGCGACATCGCAATAATTAGCCTTGAGTGCAAGTGGGAGATTGTTGGAGATAGTGCCCTCAGAGTCAATTATTGGATCACAGGCACGTGATTGCAATGATTGAGGGGAGGACCTATCCCAGTAGGACAGTCTTACTCGAGATGATAGTATGCTATCTGGTTTATCTTTATCATCGTGTACTGCTTTAGGTGACCTTACGAGTCGCTATTGCACGTTGATAGAGCCCCTAGGATTCTTGCTTGACTACCAGCAGTATGAGGGCGATCATATAAGTGAGAGCTGGAGTCTATAAGCACATCCTTAAAAGGTCCCTAGTCGTGGGAGTTTCGAGACAGGGCATCGATACTCCAGAGTAGACTAGTGTATACAGTCGAGACCCCGACGAGGGGCGGTGGCCGGTCTCACAAGCCACTGGTATCAGTTGGTTCACCTAAGATGTATACAGGTGCTCATTGGGTTATGACTACACCGGACAGGACTCGCCGGGAACCTGCTAGTTGGGATTATACCAGACGTCAGATAGCAGTTCCCTGGTGACATGTGTACAGGTTAGTTCATCGACCTGAGATCGTCATTTGTCTCGTGTGAGTTCCCACTGTGCTTTGATTACTACCCTACCACGGCTCAAAGGAGTCGTGCAAACAGGTTTTAGTTGGGTACAGTCCCGAGCCACATGGAGGCAGTGAGCGGATCTGCAGGGGTTCGTCTCTCCCGGTATTGGGGGTGAGGTCGCGCTGTGTCTAGGAGAGCCAGAACATGAAAAGTCCTTGGCCAAGGCAGGAGATTTGCTGGTAGGTATTCCAGTAGTATCTCAGGGTGTCCTGGGCTACACTCCGACACGACTTGTACCGCTTTTGGGGGTCTGACTTTTACCAACCCCCTAAGCCCGCCATGCGATGCTCATAGACGAACGGACCGGACTGTACGGATATTGTCACTGACAGGCTCAGTAGGGTGTCAGGATGAGTTCGCTCATCGACGTCCCTTTTGGTCAATACATGGTAGCCCGTCACGTATTGGCTTATACCTCTGACGTGCTAGTGGTTAAATCCACAGCCATAGTATTGACGAGTCTTTAGAGTCCACCACACTCAGTTACTCAGGTTTCGGGCAAAACGCTGTAGAGGCCGTATGGAGATATGGCAGGGTTCGATCAGATACGTGCGGTATTGCACGGATCGTGATCGGACAGATTTTACTAGCCGGCTTTGGCTTAAGCCGGATCCTAGTATTAGATAGTGTAGTTTTGTCTCTTTGCATTTGTGTTCAGTGGGAATACAAATGCGGGCATGTATTTGCAGTAGCGGGGTTTTCCTGTAATTTATTACGGGATCAGTTTTCTGAAGTTGCCAGTTTGCATTCCGTTTCGGCCGGTTTTCATTTGTTCCTTCCCGGCCGGATTTTCCGATGGAGGGGGTAATTTGCAATTGTGCAAATTACTTATTGTGGAGGGTGTTTCTTGCTTATTTGTGGCATCATGATTGTTATCTCATCATGAGATTCTTTTATGGTCTCGTCCTTTGCCTTTTCATGAGATTGGATTTGATAAGGTGAGATGTGAAAGTGGGTGTGACTATTTTTCTTGATCATTATCTTCACACACCATTTTCTTCATTTGTTTTGCTCTTGCATTTTTTATCATGGAATTTTAGAGAGGGGTCGGCCACTTTGGTGAGGAGAGAGAGAGAGGTTCATATGAGTGGAAAATTTTCTCATCTCATTCCTAGAAAATTTGAGAGTTCCATTTTCTTTCTAAATGGTTCATTCTCCTCTTCACATCCCTCCATCAAGGCAACCTCATAAACCCTAAAGAGACAACCCACTACACTATTCTACAGCATCCCTTGGACGCGTCGGCTAGCCAACTTCGCGCCCGAGTTGCCTCGGTCAAGAGGTGGGAGCCCGTAAAAGATTCCGGCTACGTGGTGCCCTTTCCGACGAGGAGGAGATGAACGGAGTTTCCGCGGGAGATCGGAGTGGAGACGAAGACCGAAGGACACGGATCGCTTGGTATAGCTTCTCTGCTCTTTTCTATTTTGCTAGTTGCTAGGTTAATGGCCCGATCCGGGTGAAAAGTGCGCGGTGGTGCCGGTTCAATAGTTTTTGAAAGTTTTTGTTTCCGCGTTTCCGGCGTCTGTTTGACGGCCGGGGCGCCGCCGCGGGCTTACAAGGTCCGTCTTTGGCAGATTGAACACTGCTTCTCAACGGACATCGGTCTTCAAGAGGCTGACAACGACAACTTCTAACTAACACAAGGGGCATGAGGAAGTCACCCCTATAGCTGAACCAACTCCATCTGCAAGACACACTCGACGTCGCCACTGGTATCGAGTGAGGAAGGCTGGGCGCAATTCCCCTACCGGACTGACTCCGCCGGCTCCAACGGTGGAAATCGATGCTGCTGTTCTAACTACGAACAGCTTTGAACCTCTAAGGAGGGTGCGCAAAAACTCTCCGACTGCTGTGCTGAAGAGATCTCCCCCACCTGTGGAGATTGCTACAAAAAAGAAGCCGAAGCAGCCCCCTCAACGGCTTTCCTCTAAAATTTACAAAGTCTGGCGACAGATCCAGGAATCGGTGATTGACCAGGACTACTCTCGCCTATCAAAGAAGATTAAAGCTTGGCAAGAAAAGAGCCATCCCGTGGTACCACAGAATATGTCATCCGTCTGGGTGCCCGCTGCAACGGCTCCCTCAACTTCAACCGCTCACAAGAGAAGGAGGCCAGAGAAAACCCCTGTGACCGCGGCAAACTGCAAAGACGCTGAGTCTACACGCCCCAAGTCTGGGGGCATGGTAACATATACCGTTTATATGGCTTCCGGAAAAGAGGAAAGCCGTGCTTCTATGGGTCATCAACCGCTTACTCGATTGATAACAAAGGCTCAGGAACAGCAGCAGCAGAAACTTCAGGAGATGCTAACTACAATGGCCGCACTCACTGGGGCGAAAGAAAATCCGGAGACCTCAGAGAAGCGTCAGGAACAAGAAACTGATGCTGATTTCCTCCAAAGAATGCTCGAGAGGAAAGAAAAAGAAGCCGCGGAATAGGCGGCCAACATAAAACGAATGGCTCTTTTGTTCCAAGACATGGCCGGGATGATGTTACAGCCGGAACCTCCAGCTAAAGACCCCCCGATTATCATTGAAGACGACAGAGGGGAGACATCGAACACTCCTTCGGCTCTTTCAGCAGCCAAGGAGGAGACCATCTCTAAGGCCGCTGTAGATGATTACATCGCTCAGCAAATACGAGTTCACTAGGCGAATGAAGCGGCCGGGCAGATCGTTAAGACTGGACGACCCTATCCAGGCTGGTATGACTAAATTGCTGGGATACCTACAATGGCAGCAAGGTTTCGGGAGGCATCACACATGCCAAGTTTAAATTTTTTCCATTCAAGATAACCCAAACACAAAATCTTTAACTAGAGAATCAAACATAACATCGAAGCAAACAACTTTACTTCTAAGAGATTGGGATTACAACCTTTGTAGTCCGTTCCTTCGCTTCATAAGCTCCGTGTTGAGGTCCCTTCGCTGCGATCATCAAGAACTCTGACTCTCGTGAAGCTCCAAGAGGTGAATGATGCATCTTACTTGAAGTCTTCTTGATCTAAGATGATCTACCTTGAAAAATCTCTAACCCAAGGTTACACTTCACTAATGAAGTAATTAGAGAAGTGAACACTCTAATCTAAGTGGCTAGAATAGATGAGGATGATGAAGTAGGAATATTACTCTCTTTTGTTTTCAATTTCTCACTATTAATCACCACAACTCAAAAAACTAGCAAGCTTTTTCAAGAGCAAGAAGAGGAGGAAGAAGCAAAAGCTTTTTGTGATGAATAATGAATTATTGTTGTGGTTACAATTACAACCATGAGTTAAGAATGAAGGATTTAACTCATGTAGAGAATAAACTATGGTTAAGGGTTTGGGTTGGGTTAACAAATATCTACACAAAATATCAAAGCTAAATGACAAAGTCAAAGCTTCATGAAGCATCCATGAATCTCATCCAAAACCTAACCCAAAAGCTAACCTTAATCCAAACCCTAACTTGATTTAAACTCAACAACCATGTTGCATTTGTAACCCTAACATATTACAATATTATATATCACATATATAATATATTTTGTAACAAAAGAAAATAATACAATTAACATATATCGCATATATATCAATGTATTATCCAGTGAGAAAATGAATCAATAAAGCGAGCTTATATTAGTAAACGTAATGTAATATATCACATATATAATTATACATTAAATTATCGAATCAACTCTTGATCCGACAATCAGGCTATATTGCATATAACCGACTAATATAACATGTACCAATTCATCGAATCAACACTTGATCCGATGACCCGGCTATATCACATATACCCCGCCGATATCACATATCGCGAGAATAGAATACGGTATCTCATATCGTATTATTCTTGGTCCCGCACTTATCACATATGTGCTCCTACTCCGTTTTGCCTGAGCCAGGAAACCTCTGTGTAGGACTCTAAAGAATCGTCAATACACCGGCAGTAGGTGATGATCATATCAAACACCCACAAGCAGCAAGCGGTCAGCTAAACATAACAGCCACCCAGGTATTGAGCGATCAGAAGATCAACAAGCAAGCCTGTACATTCTCCTGTGAATCCAATCAGTAACACTCCCGTACAGTCCGGTCTCTTCGTCTGATATGTCGTATATCCAGTCTAGGGGTGGTAAACGTCAGACCCCAATAACCGATTGTAAGTCGACGTTACACACCCCACAAGATGCGGAGAGGCGGAATAGGTAAAACAATCATTTTGTTCATGTTAACATCGACTAACTTTACGGATCTTTGCTAAACCCTAACTAACAAACTATCTAGAAGTCCTAAGCTACTATGACAGATGATTATACCTCAAGATACTAGTCCTTCTTGTTCTTGTTGTTCACCTCCTCGCCGGCCTCCTCGATGTAATAGAAGATCCACCCGAGAGTTCCTTCTCCAAGCTTTAACCTCTAACTTGAGGTAACTAAGTGGCTTGGATTGCTAATCCAAGTGACCTAGAAGATATAGAAGTGGATTAAAGATCTATTAGTCTTACTAACCCTTGGGATCTCAACTCATGAGAGGATTAGGGTTAGTGTGAAGAAGAGAGAGAGCTTGAGGAGAGAGAATGTGTTTGTTATTATGAAATGAAATATAACTCATTTGTGTATATATTATGAAGCATAAAATATCTTGCACAAATATCCTCATGCTTCATTTAATACAAATGAATGAATCATCTAATGAGTCAAGGTTTCATTTAATGCAAATTACACATCATCACATCCACCTCATTAAGCTTAATCCATAAATGAATTAAAACTTAATGATTCGCCTTTCTTCTAGAAGCTTCTCGAGTAATTACGAGAATGCCCCTCCTATCCAAAAAACTCGGATATACAGAGACTGCATAAATCCAATAATCCAATACTAGAATCTGTCTTAAACCAAAGACCGCTAGTATAAACTGTCCGAACATCATACGTGCACAAGTGCACGTATATGTCCGAACCCTGTCATAAAACTATACGACCTCTATATTGTTTCGCCTGAAGCAGGGAAACTCTCTGTGTGGGACTCTAAAGACTCGATACTACGCTGGCAGTGGGTTTACCCACAGGCCGCAAGCAGTACTAGTTGTACGTAACGGTCCCCAGGTAGATGTCGATAAGAAGGACGATGAGGAAACCCATCCGAACTCCTACTGAGTCTGATGTGACAATCTCCGTACAGTACGGTCTGTTCGTCTAAGACTATCGCATATCTAGCCTAGGGGCAGCAAGCGTCAGTCCCCTAAAAGGCGGTATAAGTCGTGTCGGAGTGAAGCCCATTACACCTTGAGAAGCTACTGGAAAACCTAACAGTAAATCTCGCTTGCCCTAGCCAGGGACTTTGTGTAATGGCTCTCCAAACACAGTGCGATATCAACTCCCAATACCGGGAGAGACGAATCCTATCTAACCGCCACTGCCTCCAAGTGCTTCGGGACTGCACCCAGCTGCTATCTGTTTGCACGACTCCTTTGAGCCGTGGTAGGGTAGCAATCTAAGAACAGTAGGAACACACTCGAGATGAAGTAGCAGTGTCAAATCAACGGACTATGCTGTATTCATGTCACCTGGGAACTGTTAACTGACGACGGGTATAATACCAACCAACAGTTCCCTGCGAGTCCTGTCCGGTGTACCCATAACCCAACGAGCACCTGCATACTATCTCCAGTACAACGTACTAATGGCTGTGGGACAGACCATTTCCCCTGCTGGGATGAGAAGCGTATACACTAGTCTAGTCTGGAGTATCGATGCCCTGTCTCGATAATCTTACGACTAGGGACCTGAAAAAGGATGTGTTTGTAGACTACCCAACTCCCACTAGTGTGACTGCCATCACAACGCTGGTAGTCAAGCAAGACCTAAGGGCTCTATCAATATGTATTCTCGATATGCAAAAGAAACATATACACAAATTAAGATAGATATAAACCAAGTAGCATACTACCATTTTTAGCAAGACTGTCAATACAACTGTGAATATCCCAAGCTTCCATTAAGTAATATACAAACTAGTATGATACAGTAATGGCCTCTCGGGCATAAACACTAAAAATCTCCCACTTGCACTAGGGCCATATACTGGCATATCGCAGACCTATCATCTCGAATAGCCTCTCGAACTGCGTCTAAGGAATGTCTTTAGTGAATGGATCAGCAGTGTTATTCTCCGTTTCGACTCTCTTCACCTCGATCTCCCGGCGATCTACGATCTCCCTGATCAGGTGATACCGCCTTAAGTTGTGTCTGGACTTCTGATGGGACCTGGGTTTCTTTGCTAAAGCTATAGCGCCGTTGTTGTCGCAATACAGAGGTATTGGATCAACACTGGTAGGAACCACCTGAAGTTCTGTTAGGAACTTCTTCATCCAGACAGCTTCTTTTGCGGCATCGCAAGCATCTATGTACTCCGCTTCCATTGTTGAGTTAGCAACGGTGTTCTGCTTGGAACTCTTCCAACAGACCGCCCCTCTATTGAGGGTAAAGACATAACCCGACATGGACTTGGAGTCATCCTTGTCACTCTGGAAGCTGGAGTCAGCAAAGGCCTCGATCTGGAGGTCCTTTCCGCCATACACCAAGAACATCTCCTTAGTCCTTCTCAGGTACTTGAGAATGTTCTTCACTGCTATCCAGTACTTCTCCCCTGGGTTTTCCTGATACCGGCTTACAACGCTCAATGCGTATGCTATATCTGGTCTGGTATATAACATCACATACATTATAGAGCCTACCGCAGAAGCGTAGGGTATAATCGACATGCGAGTCCTTTCCAAATCAGTCTTGGGAGACATCTCTTTGGAGAGGGTGATTCTGTGACAAGCCGGTAGGTTACCGCGCTTAGAATCTTCCATACTGAATCTTTTCAATATAGTGTCTATGTACCTTGACTGCGAAAGTCCCAACATCCTTTTTGATCTATCACGATAGATCTGGATCCCCAGGATGTAGGTGGCATCACCCAGGTCCTTCATGGAGAACTTCTGTGACAAGAATCTTTTGACTGACTGTAGTATAGGAATATCATTTCCTATTAGGAGAATGTCATCCACGTACAAGACAAGAAATACTACAGCTCTCCCTACATTTTTACTGTATATGCATGGTTCATCTGGATTCTTGATAAAGTCGAATTCTTTAACAGTATCATCAAAATAGATGTTCCAAATCCGCGATGCATGTTTTAGTCCATAAATAGGCTTAAGCAACTTGCACACTTTACCGCTGCTCCCACTCTGAATGAATCCCTCAGGCTGATCCATATAGACGCACTCTTCCAAATTTTCATTTAGAAAAGCCGTCTTTACGTCCATCTTCCAGATCTCATAATCATGGAAGGCAGCAATGGCAAGAAGGACTCGAATGGATTTGAGCATAGCCACTGGAGAAAAGGTTTCTTCATAGTCCAAACCAGGTCTTTGACGAAAACCCTTTGCAACAAGTCTAGCCTTATAGGTTTCAACCTGTCCATCTACACCAATCTTCTTTCTGAAGATCCATTTGCATCCTACGGGTTTTACCCCATCTGGAGCAATGTCCAAAGTCCATACTTTGTTAGTGTACATGGACTCCATTTCGGTCTGCATTGCATCCAGCCATCTTACTGAGTCGCCGCTCTGAATGGCTTGCTGGAAACTAGTAGGGTCATCATTGTCAATGATGCAATTCTCTCGATCCCCGTCTATGAGAAAACCGTAGTATCTCTCGGGCGGATGAGACTGCCTACTACTTCTGTAGATAGGAGCTGGGATGTCTCTTTCTTCTGAAACTTCCGGTTCTACCATACTTTCAGTAACAGCTTGTGGTTCTGGAATTTCTTCTAGTTCTATTGCGCTCCCACTCTTCTGATTTTCTAAAAATTCAGCTTCCAAGAAATGGGCATGAAGAGAAACAAAAACCTTTTGTTCCTCTGCGTAATAGAAATAATACCCCTTGGAGTTCTTTGGATATCCCACAAACTTACACTGTACTGAGCGTGCCTTGAGCTTGTCCGCGTGCTGCTTTTTAACAAAAGCTAGACATCCCCATGTCCTAAAGTGTTTAAGACAGGGTTTCTTCCCACTCCACATCTGATATGGTGTGGTAGGCACAGTCTTGGTTGGAACCTGGTTCAAAAGATATGCAGCTGATTCTAGTGCATAACCCCAGAAAGATCGCAGTAACTCAGCCTTACTCATCATGGAACGAACCATATCCAATAGGGTTCGATTTCGCCTTTCCGATACACCATTGTGTTGTGGTGTGTATGGAGGAGTAAGCTGAGAGAGAATTCTATTCTCTTTTAAGTATCCCAGGAACTCGGCACTTAAGTATTCACCACCTCGATCAGATCTCAGTGTCTTGATACTTTTACCTGTCTGTTTTTCCACTTCATTCTTGTATTCTTGGAATTTCTCAAAGGCATCGGATTTATGCTTCATCAAGAAGATATGTCCATACATAGAGAAATCATCCGTAAAAGTAATGAAGTAGGAACAACCACCTCTTGCATGTGTAGACATTGGACCGCACACGTCACTGTGTACAAGTCCCAAGAGCTCGCTCGCTCTTACTCCGTGTCCAGTAAACGAAGTCTTTGTCATCTTTCCCATGAGACAAGATTCACAAGTAGCATAAGATTGATATTCGAACGGATTCAAATATCCTTCTCTATGTAACTTAGTCAACCGTGTTTCATTGATGTGACCTAAGTCTACAATGCCATAAGAAAGCCTGATTTATTTCCGGAGACTTTCTTTTAAGTGTGTTCTGGACATTGAAAACCTGAGCTTGATTTAATACGTATATACCATTATCTAATGTACCGGACCCAATCAGAACTTGATTTAGGTGGATGTTTACTACATCGCTTACGAATGTAAAATCATATCGCTCTCTCGAAAGTGAGGACACTGATATGATATTATAAGTCAAACTAGGTACATACAAACATTTACATAGAATCAATATCTGCCCACTTGTCAAACCTAGGCGATATTCTCCCACGGATTCAGCGTCCATGCTCATTCCGTTCACAACTCTGAGAGACAAATTGCCTACCCTAATAACTCTACGGTTTCTCAAAGC
This sequence comes from Agapanthus africanus, assembly GCA_030015575.1. Classification (NCBI taxonomy): domain Eukaryota; kingdom Viridiplantae; phylum Streptophyta; class Magnoliopsida; order Asparagales; family Amaryllidaceae; genus Agapanthus; species Agapanthus africanus. The sequence goes on along the minus strand of JASDDO010000016.1, from coordinate 520,975,461 downwards.
ATGTAATGAATTACAGATATGAGATCCTGCTCCGGTATCTAGTACCCAGGAAGTTGAGTTAATTGAAAAACAGTTCTCAATTACAAACACACCCGAGGCCGAAACCACAACATGCTTCGAATCCTGGCTACTGGCTTCCAAAGCCCTGCAATCTTTCTGCCAATGCCCCTTCCCATAACAATAGGAACATCCCTCCTTCCCTACACCAAGTCCCGAAACTTTTGCACTTCCCTTTCCTTCTACTTCACTAACACCGTATATCGGCTTTGTGGAGGTCTTTTTCTTTTCACCCTTTGCTTTCGCCCGGGATGTTGAAGAAGAAGGTCCCCCATTAAGCAGAGCGGGTGTCTCCCCGGTTTCTTTCAGGGTGTAAGTAGAGGGTACGGACTGTGGAAATAAGTCAGCATATGACCCGTTTCCTAACGTGGTCTCCACGTCCGTGAGCTCATCAATATAGCTAGTCATCGTAAGGACGTCGTCCCCTATAGATGACCCGACAGCCAACCTCGCTTGAAGCAATTCGTTCGTGGTCTCATATCTTGCGATACGAGATTGCTCACCATATAAATCTTTGTTATGGAGGAAGATGGAAACTAAATCCATCTTCTCGTGTTGCTTCTGGTATACACCATCAACTGAAGCCAACACGAGGCACTTGGCACTCGCACTGTCCTTTTCCCTTGTCTGACGGATATTCATATCCGTGACGGTGGGAACTGGACCTGGGATGGCGGGGGCTTAAGTAGTAATACGGCGGTCCAGCTTGTCATAGGCAATGGACATCTGGACAGAACTTTTCCAGTCATAAAAGTCGGATTCAGTCAACTTGTTATCTAGATGTAACCTAGTCATGGTCACAAGGTCGCTGCACTTAAGAGAGAGAGAAGAAAACACTTTAGCATGATGCTCTTGCAAGTTTCGATTGGTTTTTTGTTTATCTAAACTGGATGGCTCCAACTGTTTCTCGAATCCTTCCTCAAACCATAAAAGAAGAATTAGTCAGGACTGATCTCACCGTACAATACTTGCTTAACCGTTCAGCCAAGTTAGTGTCGGTACTTCGAGGGAGGTTTTACGATGCTTTCGCGAAGTTCTATAATTAAATAACCTCTTTTATCTGGAGGCATAGCCCCGCTAACACCGTTCTAGACACCTACTTGGTTTATAGCATTGATCGTTAAGTGACGAATCTCCCGATAAGTAGAATATACTCACAGTAGGATCGGGATCCAAATATCATCGTGTGATAATGCTGAAGGAATCCTACCAACATTATCAAACTCCAAATGTTATGCAACACTAGCAGGTTTCGGTTTCTTTAGAAACTCCCGATGTGGATTTTTGCCCCATGCTCTTATGACCTTGACTAAGGGCCAACAAATCATAAGTCACATGTCAAGTTCTACCCGTCATTATTCAGGTTGATTTGAACCCACCCGTATATACTCTTGACTAAGGGCCAACAAAGTAATACGACTGTCCTAAACCAACGCATCTATCTATGCTACATGTTAATACCCCAACAGCTACCAATTACTATGTCTTGACTAAGGGACAAACAAACACAGCTTGAATACTACTGACCATTCATATGAAATGACGGAGGGCTACGACTGGTTTTGGCGAAACCGTGAACGTAGTGAACTTGATATAACCGAAGGAACCTGATAGCTTTTTTAAAAGGAGTGGTTAAAGCTCCGCGATTAAAATTTCTACTCTTTTAAAATAACCGAGTGGCTTCTTTTAAACTGTTCCAACGATTCAACTTTGGTTTATTTTCTTTGCATTAAAATAATGAGTCCCATCAATTAACCTATCATTGCAAAAAACAACGAAAATACAACGTCCTCTTATGCCATCTGCATTCGCCACTGGACCCCGTCATTCACCCGTTAGGTTGCTTAACTAACGACAGAGCGGGGGCTGGGCTAGCGCGGATGCAATACATAAGTAACGCCTACTAGATATCATATATAGATATTGTATATTCGTCAGACGCAATAATAGGCATTCCAGATCACAGATGAACATATTGGATTTTCTAGGAATCCGCATTCCTTTTGAACCTGTAATGAAATGCGGATTACACAGTCGTGATGAATAGCCAAAACCCCACCCTAGAACCCTACGGGTACGGCAAACTACCCGCCAAATACCCGAAGTGAAGCGCTCTCCCTCAACGACATGAGTAGGCAACTAAGCACTTCAAAGTACCCGGTAGTTTATGCACCCCTCCTTGGGTCTATCCTAGGAGAAGAAAATAGTAAATGAAATAATACAACGGTGGCTACAACCACAACCCGGATGTGCCCCGCAAAAGAATATTACAATAAATTACAATTTACATTTGAATGAAAGAAACACTCGTCTCACATCCCCGGCTATCCATTCACGACAATCCAACAAGTTCATATTCACAAACCAGTAAAAACCATTACAGAAATGTGCAACCCCCTGCTAACCGACATACTAGCAGTTAAGGGAGGTTTACGAACACATTAATCACAACACTGATATAATCCAGTTAGCCAAAGTTCTTAGAATATCGATCAAGCAACACATATGAATCTACTCCAAACAATTCTCTGTGCAGATAAAACCTGAGCAGAAACAAATCATCCCAGAAAACACAACATCGACACAGAAGAATAACTGAACAAATTCGGGTTGACTCGGTGTCAACTCGGCCGCGGATCCGCGGCGGATCGCTTGTATCGGCCGCGGTTCCGCGGTGGTTTCGTCGAGTCACGATCCTAAATTTCTTCACACTTCTTAAAAAACCCTGCTAGTATTTTTAAGGGTCTCCGAAAAATTTTTAGACCCCATTTTAAAATCGGCAGAACCTAGGTGAAAACGTCGTATTTTCGGGATTATTATGCGATCGAATTTCCAAAGACTTTGTTAACATGTTAGTTATGGTTTAGAAAGGCTCTGATACCACTGTAAGTCGACGTTACACACCCCACAAGATGCGGGGAGGCGGAATAGGTAAAACAATCATTTTGTTCAAGTTAACATCAACAAACTTTAAGGATCTTTGCTAAACCCTAACTAACAAATTATCTAGAAGTGCTAAACTACTATAATAGATGATTATACCTTAAGATACTAGTCCTTCTTGTTCTTGTTGTTCACCTCCTCGTCGGCACCCTCGATGTAGTAGAAGATCCACCCGAGAGTTCCTTCTCCAAGCTTTAACCTCTAACTTGAGGTAACTAAGTGGCTTGGATTGCTAATCCAAGTAACCTAGAAGATATAGAAGTGGATGAAGGATTTATTAGTCTTACTAACCCTTGGGATCTCAACTCATGAGAGGATTAGGGTTAGTGTGAAGAAGAGAGAGAGCTTGAGGAGAGAGAATGTGTTTGTTATTATGAAATGAAATATAACTCATTTGTGTATATATTATGAAGCATAAAATATCTTGCACAAATATCTTCATGCTTCATTTAATACAAATGAATGAATCATCTAATGAGTCATGGTTTCATTTAATGCAAATTACACATCATCTCCTCCACCTCATTAAACTTAATCCATAAATGAATTAAAACATAATGAGTCACCTTTCTTCTAGAAACTTCTCGAGTAATTACGAGAATACCCCTCCTATCCGAAAAACACGGATATACTGAGACTGCATAAATCCAATAATCCAATACTAGAATCTGGTTTAAACCAAAGCCCGCTAGTATAAACTGTCCGAACATCATACGTGCACAAGTACACGTATATGTCCGAACCCTGTCGTAAAACCATACGACCTCTAAATCGTTTCGTCTGAAGCAGGGAAGCTCTCTGTATGGGACTCTAAAGACTTGACACTATGCTGGCAGTGGGTTTAACCATAGACCGCAAGCGGTACTAGCTGTATGTAACGGTCCTCAGGTAGATGTCGATAAGAAGGACGATGAGGAAACCCATCCGAACTCCTACTGAGTCTGATGTGACAATCTCCGTACAGTCCGGTCTGTTCGTCTAAGACTATCAAATATCTGGCCTAGGGGGCGGCAAGCGTCAGTCCCCTAAAAGGCGGTATAAGTCATGTCGGAGTGAAGCCCATTACACCTTGAGAAGCTACTGAAAAACCTACCAGTAAATCTTGCTTGCCCTAGCCAGGGACTTTGCATAATGGCTTTTCAAACACAGTGCGATATCAACTCCCAGTACCGGGAGAGACGAATCCTATCTAACCGCCACTGCCTCCAAGTGCTTCGGGACTGCACCTAACTGCTACCTGTTTGCACGACTCCTTTGAGCCGCGGTAGGGTAGCAATCTAAGAACAGTGGGAACACACTCGAGACAAAATAGTAGTGTCAAGTCAACGAACTATGTTGTACTCATGTCACCGGAGAACTGTTAACTGACGACGGGTATAATACCAACCAACAGTTCCCTGCGAGTCATGTCCGGTGTACCCGTAACCCAACGAGCACCTGCATACTATCTCCAGTACAACGTACTAATGGCTGTAGGACACACCATTTCCCCTGCTGGGATGAGAAGCGTATTTACTAGTCTACTCTAGAGTATCGATGCCCTGTCTCGATAATCCTACGACTAGGGACCTGAAAAAGGATGTGCTTGTAGACTACCCAGCTCCCACTAGTGTGACTGCCACTAGTGTGACTGCCATCACAACGCAGGTCGTCAAGCAAGATCCTAAGGGCTCTATCAATATGTATTCTCGATATGCAAAAAGAAACATATACACATATTAAGATAGATATAAACCAACTAGCATACTACCATTTTTAGCAAGACTGTCAATACAACTGTGAATATCCCAAGCTTCCATTAAGTAATATACAAACTAGTATGATACAGTAATGGCCTCTAGGGAATAAACACTAATACCGATAAGTCGTGTCGATGTGAGCCTCATAACAGGTCAAGAAACTACTGATAACTCTTACCAGTAGCACTCCATATCAGCCCTGGCCAGGGACTTCCAGTTATAGCCAATCGAACACAGCACAACATCAACTCCCTATACCGGGAGAGACGAAACACCTCCTATCGCTCATTGCCTCCATGTGATTCGGGACTGTACCCAAAAGCCACCGTTTTGCATGCCCTCTTGGACGTGGTAAGGTGGAAATCAAAGCATAGTGGGAATCACACAAGACTCTATGACGATCTCGGGTCTACAAACTAACATGTACCAGTGTCACCAGAGAACTGCTATCTGACGATTGGTATAAATCCATCTAGGAGTTCTCGGCGAGTCCATTCAGTGTACCCAGTCTCCACTGAGCACCCGTACACCATCTTTGATGTCAAACACCAATGGATATGGGATCATCCATCGCCCATCATATGGGTCAAGATGCGTATACGCTAGTCTACTCTAGTGTATCGATGCCCTGTCTCGATACACCCTCGAATAGGAACAGTTATAGGATGTACTCGTTGACTACCCTGGCCCCACTCATCATAGTCCTTGTACTCAAGTACATATCCCAAAGGGCTTTATCAACATGTGAGAGCAAGACAGTAAACCAATACAAGTCAACATGTTAAGACAAAGTGCAACAAGATAGCATACTATCATATCGAGCAAGAAAGTCCTCTCTATATATATCCAAGCATCCACTATAATATACATCATATGTACAATAATGGCCTCTAGGGCATATACAAAACTAACAATCTCCCACTTGCACTAAGGCCAGCTGTTGTAGTATCTCATACCCAACATCCCGAAGAGTCTCTCAAATTGTATCTGGGGTATGGCCTTCGTGATTGGATCCGCAGTGTTGACCTTCGTATCAACTCTCCTGACCTTGATCTCCCGGCGATCAACTATCTCCCGGATCTGGTGATACCGCCTCAGAATATGTCTGGACTTCTGATGGGACCTGGGTTCCTTGGCTAAAGCCACAGCTCCATTGTTATCACAATACAAAGGTATTGGGTGCTCAACGGACTGAACCACTCCAATTTCAGTGATGAACTTCTTCATCCAGACAGTCTCTTTGGCAGCATCGTTGGCAGCGATGTATTCAGCCTCCATCATCGAGTCTGCAACGGTTTCCTGTTTGGAACTCTTCCAACACACCGCCCCTCCATTGAGGGTAAAGACAAATCCCGAGTACGACTTAGAGTCGTCCTTATCACTCTGGAAGCTCGAATCGGTAAAGTACTCCACCTGGAGTTCACCGTTACCATACACCAAGAACATCTCTTTAGTCCTTCTCAAGTACTTGAGAATGTTCTTCACAGCTGTCCAGTGACTCTCCCCAGGATCTGCTTGATACGTACTCACTACATTTAGTGAGTATGCTACATCGGGTCTGGTACATAGCATCGCATACATGATAGAGCCAACTGCCGAAGCATAGGGTATCCCTTACATGCGATCTCTCTCCAAATCAGTCTTGGGAGACATCTCTTTAGAGAGAGTGAGTCCAGAGATTATGGGTTGGTTCCCACGCTTGGATTCTTCCAACTAAACCTCTTTAGTATGGTGTCAGTGGACCTGGATTGGGACAATCCCAGTATCCGTTTAGATCTATCTCTATAGATCTTAATCTCCAAAATACAGGAGGCATCACCTAGATCTTTCATTGAGAATCTATGTGATAAGAAGAGCTTGACTGAGTGTAGCAAAGGAACATCATTTCATATCAAGAGTATGTCATCCATGTACAATACGAGGAAGACAACCTTACTCTCTGCAACCTTCTTGTAAATACAAGATTCATCTACGTTTTTGATGAAGTCAAACTCTTTGACTACTACATCAAAACAGATGTTCCAACTCCGCGATGCCTGCTTTAACCCGTAGATGGATTTAAGCAGCTTGCACACTTTCCTGCTACTCCCACTATCTATGAAGCCCTCTGGCTGAGTCATGTACACGCACTCCTCTAAATCACCATTTAGAAAGGCGGTCTTAGCATCCATTTGCCAGATTTCGTAGTCATGGTATGCAGCAATGGCAAGTAGGATCCGGATGGACTTAAGCATAGCCACTGGAGAAAAGGTTTCATCATAATCCACACCTGGTAGTTGACGAAAACCCTTTGCAACAAGTCTAGCTTTGAAAGTCTCCACTTTCCCATCTACACCAAGTTTCTTATTAAAGATCCATTTTCTCCTAATGGGTTTTACCCCTTCAGGAGCAAAATTCCAAAGTCCATATTTTGTTGGTGTACATAGATTCCATCTCAGATCGCATTGCATCCAGCCACTTCACAGAGTCCCCACTCGTGATGGCTTGCTCGAATCTAGTCGGGTCATCATCTTTCATGATGCAATCCTAACTTCCACCATCTATGAGAAAACCGCAGTATCTCTCAGGTGGATGAGGAACCCTAATAGATCGGCGGAGAGGCTGGGGTTCGTTGGGAACTATCGAATCCTCTTGTTCCACTAAATCATCAGTTGTAGCCTGTGCTGCTGGAACTTCTTCCAGCTCTACCTCTTCACCACTAATTTCTTTTGCAAGAAATTCCTTTTCTAAAAAGGTGGCATGTTGAGCAACAAACACCTTTTGCTCCTCACTGTGGTAGAAAAAATATCCATAAGAATTCTTTGGATATCCCACAAACTTGCAGAGAACTGATCGTGCCTCGAGTTTGTCCGGATTTTGCCTTTTGACATAGGCCGAACAACCCCATATCTTAACTCGTTTAAGATATGGTCTCTTCCCACTCCATATCTCATATGGTGTAGTAGATACAGATTTAGATGGAACTTGATTCAATAGGTATGCTACTGTCTCAAGCGTATAACCCTAAAAGGAAATAGGTAACTCAGTGGTGCTCATCATAGAGCGCACCATATCTAATAGGGTGCGATTCCTCCACTCCGATACACCGTTGTGCTGTGGTGTATAAGGAGGAGTAAGCAGAGAGAGAATCCCATTCTCTTTTAGATAGTCCAGGAACTCATTGCTTAAGTATTCTTCTCCTCGATCAGATCGAAAGATCTTAATACTTTTACCCGTTTGGTTCTCTACTTCGTGGTTATATTCTTTGAATTTCTCAAAAGCTTCAGACTTGTGTTTCAACAGGAACACATGTCCGTATCTTGAGAGATCGTCAGTGAATGTAATGAAGTACGAAGAACCATTCCTGGCATTTGTAGACATGGGACCGTATACATCACTATGTATCAGTCCCAAGAGTTCCGTAACTCTTTCTCCGTGTCCACTAAACGGAGTTTTCGTCATTTTGCCTTTGAGACATGAATGGCAAGTTTCATAAGATGATAATTCGAACGCATTCAAATATCCATCTTTATGTAACTTAGCTAGTCGTGTCGCATTGATATGACCTAGTCTACAATGCCATAAGTAAGATTCATTCATTTCTGAACTCTTCCTCTTGTGTGTGTTCTGTACATTAAGAACTGTAGTTTGATTTAGAACGTATATGCCATTATTTAACGAGCCTGATCCAATCAACTTTTGATCCAGGAAGATGTTCATAACATTATCCTGTACTACAAAATTATATCCATCTTTACTTAATAAAGAAACTGATATAAGATTGCATATCAGGGTCGGAATGTAATAGCATTCGTTCAGAATCAATGTATTACCATTTGGTAATACAAGGTGATATTCGCCAACAGCCTTGGCTGCAACACCTGCACCATTCCCTACTCTTACGGAATGATCACCCATTCCCAGTTCTCTACCTTTACGTAGCACACGTGACATATTACATATGTAGGATCCCGATCCGGTATCTAATACCCAGGACGCAGAGTGAACTGAGAAACAGTTCTCGATAACTAACACACCCGAAGAAGATGCATCAGCATGCTTGTTCTTCATTTGGGCGGCGTGAGAATCTAAATATTCTCCTATTCCTTGCTTGAAGTTATAACAATTATAAGTTGGAGCGGGACCAACATTCCCGTGCTCAGTATAACAAGCGGGTTCAGTCAATACATCCATATTATTATCTTGATTAAGACCTGACAGGGTCGCTACCTGGAGAGATAGAGAAGGAAACACTTTAGCGTATGCTTTTGCAAGATTAAATTGGTTATTATCTTATCTAATCAGGATGGCTCCCACTGTTTTCATCAAATCTTCCTTCAAACCCTAAAAGAAAAGACTAGCCGGGATTAATGACACCTTACAAGTTCGCCAATCTTTCAGCCAGGCCAGTGTTGGTACTTTGAGGGAAGTTCCCCGTGCTTTCGTACGGACCTAATTAAAATAAACCTCATTTTCCCAGAGGTCTAACCCCGTTACCACCTTTCTAGACACCTACTTGATCGGCTAATCGTCCTGTGTAAAACTCTCCCAGGAGTAACTCTTACTCCTGGTGGGTATCAGGATCTAACTATCTCATAGAAGGTATGCAATCTCACTGCAAATTTCAACACTTGAAATTCCCGATAATATTTTTGCCCCTAGCAATCTATGACCTTGACAAGGTCAACAAACCATAAATCGCAAGTCATGTTCAACCCGTCATTTCCCAATTGAATTAAACCCACCCGCATGACCCTTGACAAGGTCAACAAGGCCGTACTAATACCCTAATCCAATCACATCTCATGTTTTAGCAGATAAATAATAATTAGCTACTGTACGCCTTGACAAGGTCAACAAACGTAGCACGAATACTAAGTAGAACTTATCTTAAATGACGGAGGGCTACGACAGGTTTTTCAGAAAACCTTTTGCGTAATGAACTTGATATCGTTGTAGAAACAAGTGATTTTGAAAAGGAGTGTTTTTGAAGCTTTTCTAGTTTTTCTAAAGAGGTCACTTCCGGTGAAGAGATCTCGGCTCTTTCCTTATCGAATAAGGTGCAGGATATTTCATAAATACCGCTGTGCAAAGCAAGAACTATAGAAGCAATCAAAAACTAAACCGTGAGTTTATAGCATCTTCCAGTTTTGCTAAAGAGGTCACTCCCGGTGAAGGGATCTCGGCTCTTTCCTCATCGAATAAGATGCAGGGTATATCACATATACCACTATGCAAAGCAAAAAACTGTAGCTACCCTTTCTGAAAATTTGATGCTACAACATCTTTTATGTTTCTTTTCTTTTCATTAATCTCATTAATGAATCCCATCATTTATGCTTCCTAAGCATCACAGAAGAAACGAAAGCAGTAATATTTATATATCATCATATATATATAGTATAAGCATTCGTCTCAGGCAGTAATATGATCTCATCACAGAACATTACAGCAGAAGAAACATTTGAAATATTGAATATACTAGGAGGTCCGTGTTTTATTTTGAACCTGTATAAAACACGGATTCCACGGTCGCGATGAATAGCCAAACCCACATCCCTAGACCCCTACGAGAGCGGCAAGCAACCTAACAATTCTAGGGTTAGGAGAGCCAGTCTCGACTCCTCGAGATGGCCTCCCACTGGACCCTAGAACCCGGCTGCTTGTGCTCTCAGCCTTGGGTCTATCCTAATGCGGAAAAGTAAATAGTATACAATGGTGACATCATCCTCAACCCGAAAGTGCCCCAATAAAAGAATATTACATACAAATGAATTTTACATGAATGAAAATAAAAACTCTCATCTCACATAAAACTCCCGGCTATTCAGAACACGACGATCCAATATAACATATCACAGCAACACATAATATCTCATATCATCAACGTAAGCAAGTATGCGTATCCCGATTGTCGTTGATGTATAGCAACGAAGCCGGCAATACCCCTCATACTACACTTACGGTCGCAAAAAAGAAAGTGTAAAACTACAACATTTGGAATCCACAAACTCCTTAGACATCATAAATATGAAATATCACATACTTCGCATTTCATGCCTAACTATATGAATTCCACATATTGTATCACATTACAGAAAAAGCTAGACGATGTTAAACATTCCGATCGAATCAACAAACACTCAAAATTTCCCAATTGCTCAACACTTGAACTTAGTTTAAAGGCATCCATCACATGCCACAGTAGCAATGAACCAGCCGTAGAAGGGTCAAACCAACGCCTCACTTGTGGTACCGCTAAACCACCACAAACCGTAGGATTTAGTGGCGGTTTTGATGGTCACAAAATCGAGTTAAGGTTTCATTCGTCTAGAGGGTCCACCGCATCACTTGCACGATTTTTGAATGTTCTTTAACTAAGGAAAAATCCAACACTTGGAAATTTTCCGACAGGGGAAAAAGTGAGTTATTGATATCCGTTCGAACTTTTTAACACTGTCTAAACTAACCGAAACAAAGCTAAAATTGCGAATACGAAACACTCCGAATTACCTTTTGAGTAAATAAACATCTCATGCAAATTTAGCAAAAATAAACAACACCTGAAACTGTTAGTTATGTGTATGCCCTAGAGGCCATTACTGTACATATGATGTATATTGTAATGGATGCTTGGACATATATAGGGAGGACTTTCTTTCTCGACATGAAAGTATGCTATCTGGTTGTACTTTATCTTAACATGTACTCTGATTGTCTCTATGTTACAAGTTGATAAAGCCCTTAGGATATGTACTCGACTATTGGGACTATGATGAGATCATACTAGTAGGGCCACGGTAGTCGACGAGTACATCCTATAAACTGTTCCTAGTCGAGGGTGTATCGAGACAGGGCATCGATACACCAGAGTAGACTAGCGTATACGCATCTTGACCCATATGATGGGCGATGGATGATCCCATATCCATCGGTATTTGACATCAAGGATGGTGTACGGGTGCTCAATGGAGACTGGGTACACTGGACGGACTCGCCGAGAACTCCCAGATGGTATTATACCTCACGTCAGATGGCAGTTCTCCGGTGACACTGGTACAGAGTAGTCTGTTGACCCGAGATCGTCATAGAGTCTTGTATGATTCCCACTGTGCTTTGATTTCCATCATACCACATCCAAGAGGGCGTGCAAAAAGGTGGCTTTTGGGTACAGTCCCGAATCACATGGAGGCAATGAGCGATATGAGGGGTTTCGTCTCTCCCGGTATAGGGAGTTGATGTTGTGCTGTATTCGATTGGCTATAACTGGAAATCCCTGGCCAGGGTTGCTGTGATTTACTGGTAAGTGTTATCAGTAGTTTCTCGAACTGTTATAGACCTCATATCGACACGACTTATCAAGCTACTGGGGTCTGACATTTACCACCCCTAGGCGAGATATGCAACATATCTGACGAAGAGACCGGACTGTACGGGAGTGTTACTGATTGGATTCGCAGGAGAATATACAGGCTTGCTTGTTGATCTTCTGATCGCTCAATACCTGAGTGGCTGTTACGTTTAGCTGACCGCTTGCAGCTTGTGGGTGTTTGATATGATCATCACCTACTGCCGGCGTATTGACGATTCTTTAGAGTCCTACACAGAGGTTTCTTGACTCAGGCAAAACGGAGTAGAGGCACATATGTGATATGTGCAGAACCGAGGATAATGCAATATGAGATACCGTATTCTATTCTTGCGATATTTGATATCAGCCGGATCATCGGATCAAGTGTTGATTCGATGAATCGGTAAATGATATATTAGTCGGTTATATGCGATATAGCCGGATTGTCGGATCAAGTGTTGATTCGATGATTTAATGTATAATTATATATATGATATATTAAATTACATTAACTAATATAAGCTCACTAAAAGATTCTTTATCTCACTCGGGTAATACATTGATATATATGCGATATATGTTAACTGTATTATTTTATTTTGTTACAATAAATATTGTATATGTGATATATAATATTGTAACATATTATAATTACTAATGCAACATGATTAGTGGAGATTAAACAAGGTTAGGCTTTAATTTGGGTTAGCTCATTCTTGAAGCTTCTAGAAGCTTTTCTTTTTGTCATGAGCTAAGATATTTTGTATGATATTTTGTAACCCAAACCACACCCTTAACTCAAGTTAATTCTCTACAAAGGTTAGCTATTATTTTATTAGCAACAATGGTTGCATAAGGAATTATCACAACATTTCATTATTCATCATAAATGATTATTCATCTTCTTCTTCCTTCACTTTTCATGAAAAGCTTTCTAGCTTTTTATGAAGTGATGAAAATGAGTGAGTTAATGAAAATAAATGAGAGCTAAAATCATACTTCGTCATCCTAATCTATCCTAGCCATTTAGATTAGGGTGTTCACTTCATTTAGTAAGTGAGAGCTTGTATTAAAGAAACTTCAAGGTAGATCATCTTTGTTATTGAAGATCGGAAACAAGTTTGCATCATTCTCTTCGTTGAACCTCTCGAGAGTCCGGGAACATGATGATCGCAGCGAAGGGACCTCAATACGGAGCTTATGAAGTGAAGGACCGGACTACAAAGGTTGTAATCCCAAACTCTTAGATGTTAAAGTGTTTAACATGCTTTGTTTCGCCTAATCTCTAGTTTAAAGATCTTGGTTAGGGTTGTTCAGCACGGCTAAAATTTAAATCGGGCATGGTTGATGCCTTGTAGAACCTTATTAGAGTGTCTAGTAACCCTACAGTGGTATCAGAGCCAAGCTAGAGTTGTAAGCGAAGTTTAAAGTCCGATCGAACTCCGAATACCCGTAAAACCCTAGTTTCTGGAAATTTTTCAAAAAGTTGATTTTTTTATATTAAAAAAACTCAGAAAAATCAACAGGGTATTTTAGGAATTACTGTGAAAAACAAGATTCCGACACCATTAAAGCGCCGCAGAACCGCGGCCATACCCTTGCTTGCGCGGCGGTTTCGCGGCCAAACAGTAGCATCCTTGTTTGAGTTTTGCACAGTAACATCCGTAGGTACTTCCTGATGCTTCTGGGAATTTTTAATTTTACTGAAGTGTTGAGTTTTCTGGGTTGTATTGGGAGCTCGTTGATTCGATCGTAAAGTTTAACTTCGTTTAATTTTTTCTGGGTAATTTTAGAAACTGTTAAAAAGTTCGAACGGATATCAATAACTCACTTTTTCCCCTGTCGGAAAATTTTTCAAAAGTTGGATTTTTTCTTGAGTTTGAAACTTCCGGAAAATCATGCAAGTAACGCGGTGGACCCTCTAGAAGAACACAAACCTTAACTCGATTATGTGACCGTCTGAACCGCCTCTGAACCTTAGGGTTTGGGACAGTACGGCGTTGCCACATGTGAGGCGTTGGCTTGACCCTTCTACGGCTGGACCATTGGTACTGTGGCATGTGATGGATATTTTTTGAACTCCGCTCAAGTGTTGAGCTATTTGGGAAATCTTGGGTGCTTGATTATTCGATCGGAAAGTTTAACACTGTTTTTTATCTGGAATGTGATATAATATTTGGAATACACAAGTAGTTATGAGATAACTAATTTGAATGTTATAAATCTAGCAGTTTAGTCTCAATTGATCGGTTGCCACGGGATTTTGATGTGATCAAAAGTCCGTCGCAATCACGTAGCGTACGCGGATACTCGCCGGGTAAACTTAATAGACAGCCACGCCCCATAGCCCCGACCAAGTGACTGTAGGAGAACCCCGTCGCTAAAAGCATCTGTTCGGGTGCTCGCGGCAGCGGTGTTCCGCCTTAGTGCACTTCGTCGACGGCATCCGGGGGTGCGGCCGTCTACTAAATTTTGCGACGAGCATTCGATTAGGGTGTCGGGAATCTTGTTGAATTGCCCGACTTGATATTGAAAAGATTTTTCGATAATGAGACTAAAATACGGAGTTTATAATTGTTAGGAATGCGATGTCTAAGGAATTCATTTGGTTAGGCATGCGATGTCTAAGGAGGTTGCGGATTCCAACTGTTGTAGATTTATACTTTCTTTTCTGTGACCGTAAGTGTAGTATGTGGTGTATCGCCGGCTTCGTTGCTATACATCAACGACAATCGGGATACGCATACTTTCTTACGTTGATGATATAAGATATTATGTGTTGCTGTGATATGTTATATTGGATCGTCGCGTTTTGAATAGCCGGGGGTTTTATGTAAAATGAGAGTTTTTTATTTTCATTCATGTAAAATTCATTTGTATGTAATATTCTTTTACTGGGGCACTTCCGGGCTGAGGATGATGTCATAATTGTATATTATTTACTTTTCCGCATTAGGTAGACCCAAGGCGGGGAGCACAAGTAACCGGGTTCTAGGGTCCAGTGGGAGACCATCTCGAGGAGTCGAGACTGGGTCTCCTAACCCTGGAATTGGCAGAGTTGCTTGCCGCTCTCGTAGGAGTCTGGGGATGTGGGTTTGGCTATTCATCACGACCGTGGAATCCGTGTTTTATACAGGCTCGTATTAAAACACGGACGTCCTAGTATATCCAATATTTCATATATATTCTTCTGCGGTAATGTTCTGTGATGAGATCATATTACAGCCTGAGACGAATGTTTATATTATATATATGAGATATATGTTATATTGCAGATTTCTTTTCAAATGTGATGCTTGTGAAGCATATTAAAATGGGACATAAAAGAAACCTAAAGATGTTGTAGAAACTTGTTTAAAAACTGGTAGCTCTAGTTCTTACTTTGCATAGCGGTGTTCCTTGTAGAACATCC
Source organism: Agapanthus africanus (assembly GCA_030015575.1). Taxonomy (NCBI): domain Eukaryota; kingdom Viridiplantae; phylum Streptophyta; class Magnoliopsida; order Asparagales; family Amaryllidaceae; genus Agapanthus; species Agapanthus africanus. The sequence continues at coordinate 520,959,980 of JASDDO010000016.1, read as the reverse complement.
AGCACCTTATTCGATAAGGAAAGAGCCGAGATCCCTTCACTGGGAGTGACCACTTTAGCAAAACTAGCAGATGCTACAAACTCGGTTTGTCTTTTGATTGTTTCTATAGTTTTTGCTTTGCATAGTGATATTTGTGAAATATCCTGCACATTATTCGATGAGGAAAGAGCCGACGATCCCTTCACCAGGAGTGACCTCTTTAGCAAAACTAGAAAAAGCCTCAAAAATATTCCATTCAAAATCACTCGATTCTACAACGATATCAAGTTCATTACGCAAAGGGTTTTCTTAAAAACCTGTCGTAGCCCTCCGTCATTTCAGATAAGTACTGTTGGGGTAAAAATTTACACCCCGGTTGACCAAGTCAAAATCAAAGTCAACCCCAAGCCAAGTGGGCCCAAGCCCAGATCCAGTGGGCCCATGCCCGGGTCGAGCCCGAACATGAAGCGGTCGGCCTCCCCCATGCCAAGATAAAAAATTTGTAATAAATAATTTTGTTGCATTTCTTTTGTTTTATTTTATGGATAAATATAAGAAAAATAGGCATAAAGCCAAATTTTTGTAAAGCCCATGGCTTATGTGCAAAAAGAAATGGCACATGAGCCATGAGATAGGCAAAAATGCCATTTTGTGAAGCCCAAGGGGCTATGTGTAAAGTGTATAGCCTATAAAGGCAAAGATAATGAAAATATCTCACAACATTTCTCTCTCCAAAAAATTTAGATCTGAGATCTTTTCTTCTTCTTCAAGGTTCCAAAATCTTCTTCTTTCTTCTGAATTAAATCAAGAGTTTTACTCTTCATTTTATAAAACAAAATAGTTTTTCACCACCAAACCCACAAAGGGGAACTTGGATCTGTCACTAGATCTCAAAAAGGAGAGATTTTTAAAAATCCCATATCTCTTGATTTTCAAGATCCAGCCAACAGAAGAGGAAGAAGAAGAACCCCCTTCATTAACCCAAAGCATCTTAGGAGTTTAAACTCCACCATATTTTCTCTTTAGAGAATTTCCGGGGCTAAAAGCCTCCTTTTCCTCGCCGGCGCGCTAGCGCTCGAGCGCAAAGCGTCCACGTGGCGCGCTTGCGCTCCAGCGCCCTGCGCTCCATCGCCCTGCGCTCAAGCGCAAAGCGCCCACGTGGCGCGCTTGCGCTCCAGCGCCCTGCGCTCGAGCGCAAAGCGCCCACATGCCGACACGTGGCGCGCTTGCGCTCCAGCGCCCTGCGCTCGAGCGCAAAGCACCCACGTGCCGACACGTGGCGCGCTTGTGCTCCAGCACTCTGCGCTCGAGCGCAAAGCGCCCGCGTGCCGACACGTGGCGCGTTTGCGCTCAAGCGCCCTGCGCCCGAGCGCAAAGCGCCCACGTGCCGACACGTGGCGCACTTGCGCTCCAGCACTCTGCGTTCGAGCGCAAAGCGCCCACATGCCGACACGTGACGCGCTTGCGCTCAAGCGCCCAACGCCCTAGCGCAAAGCGCCCACGTGCCGACACGTGGCGCGCTTGTGCTCAAGCACCCGAGCGCAAAGCGCCCACAGGCCGACACATGGCGCGCTTGCGCTCCAGCACTCTGTGCTCGAGCGCAAAGTGCCCACGTGCCAACACATGGCGCGCTTGCGCTCAAGCGCCTAGGCGCTGGCCCCACGCATCCTTTGGATGTCTTTTCCCCCTTTATTTATATATACATGTATATATATACATATGTATACATATGTACACATATACATACTCCACGACACTGTCCCTGTTAGAAAAAAATTTCTAACGGGGCGCTGCCCCGCACCCCGCAAGGGGGCTGCTAGCCCCCTTGACCCCCAGCCCACTATTCGGGTAGCGGGACCCCTGTAAAAACTCTGCGTGGCTCCCGATATATCCAAAAAACCCCTCCAAAACACAACACACGTACACTGCACATCTAGTTCGCATGACCAGTTTAACCCGTCAATCGGAGGTTCCCTTGCTCCAAAGGCGAGGGATAATTAACAGCAGTTTAGTCCGCGGCTGCCGGAGATTCGGATCCCAACAATCATTAAACCCCCGCCTACCTTAGGCAGAGGGAATCTGTAGTACGCTTGACAAGCGCGTGCGTATTCCCATCTCAATAGGGCAAATAAAAACACCCTACAGATTCTGGCACGCCCGGTGGGACCTTTCTCTCCTCCCATATTTCGGGTTAAACGTTCATGCGAACTCAATCAATATACATATCGATTGCCTACACTGAAATGATGTTTTTTTTTCCGTGCAGCAATCAACTTTCGACGACAATGTCTCCCAAGACGAATTCAGCTTCTAACGTGACCCCGATCCTGTACGTGGTCAAGGTCAATGCTCGTGTGGTTCTCCCCGCAAGCCTCAGTCGACGGTGGGAGGAACTGCCCCGCCAGTTTGGCTCCGTCATCATCTACCCTGCCGGAAGCGGTCATCTGGCAGAAATCCTGGCAAAACAGGCGGCCAAGCCGGTCTCAAGGGGCAAGAGGCCGAATGTCGTGATCGCCAAAGCACCACAACCGAAACTTAAGACGGTATCTGAACGATTCTCTGGTGCTCCAGCGGGGGGCAAGAACTTCGGTACAAAGGGAAACATCAAATGTTGCGGACAAGCTCAGGCGATGACTCCGACAAATGCACAATTGAGCGTATCTCCAAAGCCCTCCATCGCCCGGTCTGTAACATCTTCCCAAAGAGCCGAAGTCTACCAGGTGCTTAGAACAGAAAAGTTAAGGCAGAAGCGGCTCAGGTATCGAGCCAACAAGAGGGCCAGGGCCTCGGCCAAGTGGAATCTTCTGAAGTTCCAAGAGCAAGGTTACTCTGTGACGACAGCTGAGTCGGCCGTAAAAATTAGAAATTCCTTCGAACCTCTGAGGTGGGTTCAGAAAAATGGCATGACCTCCAGAATCAAGAAGACAGCGATCCGAACGTTGCTACAAAGAGACGTGTCCCGGCCCCAACAGAAAAAGTATGGCACTGTCTCTTCAAGAGTCTATCAGGCACGCCAGCACCATTCAAGAATCCGGCCAGGCCATTCGCCTTCAATCGACTGCCCACTACCGAAACAGGAGGGCCAAGATAGCGATCCGTGAAATCAGCCGCCGATAATAAAATGACGGCTGGATAAGTCATCCATACGATCTATATGGCGGGCGGGCATCCCAGCGACAACCTTCGCAGCAAAAGTAAGGATGGGGCCACCACATCCCAAGTCCAATCTGGCTTGAATGTGGTTGCCGCTTCCCAAGAACAGCCGCCTCCGCTGGATGATGAAAACACTCTTGATGAGGACGATAGGTAGAAGGACCCTTCGGTCCAGGCAGAGTCAAGCTCAGAGAGCGAGGAAGAGCCGACCTTCTGCCCCAGGACCACGGTGCAAGAGCTTCGAAAACAGCTCAGGAGCAAGGATAAAGAGATGGCCAAGCTCTATTTGAAGATTGACGACTTAACGAACGTTGTGATGCAGCTTACGGCTCAAATTGCTCGACCGCCTCCTAATCAAGCACAAGTCGCTACTAATCAGCCGGGTGATAACAATCCGAAGCAGCCATTGCCTGCTTCTTTGGGTCCAAGAATGGTCGAGCCGCACGAAAGCCGGCCACATTCCGCTTCTGGGGATGCCTTGGCCCCAGATAGCACTATCCCGCTAACACAAGATCGGATAATGGATTTGGTCACCAGCAAAGTTAAAACATTTGTGGCCGAAGCTGAAGCTCGGAAAGAAATTGGCAGTAGTGGGCAGCCGTATCCCGCACACTACGATCTGATCGAGTTCCCGAGCGGCTACGTCATTCCGAAATTCGGAAGGTTCGACGGAACGGGGAATGCAAATCAGCATGTCGCCCACTTCAAAGCCTCATGTGGAAATACAGGGGGCAATGATGCACTCCTTCTTCGTCAGTTTGTCAACAGCCTGACCGGTGTTGCTTTCGATTGGTACGCGAGTATACCAGACGGGTCCGTCATTACCTTTGCCCAAATGGAGTCTCTGTTTCGGCAAAGGTTCATGAGTGTCAGTGATAAAATCTCCATTGCCGACCTTGTGAGGACCAAGCCGGGGAAAAATGAAAGCAACACTGACTTTATTGCCCGATGGCGTAATCTCACGGTCAAGTGCGAACCGCCGCTGGAGCAGGACCAGTCTGTCAGCCTTCTCATTGGGAACCTCAGCAATTGGATGGTCCCATTCTTGTGTACAGCAGGCCTCAAGACGTTTCAAAAGCTAACCAAGAAAGTCCAAATGCTGGAACGCTCGAAGCAAGAGTCCCCGCCGGACTCTCAGAGAGACAAAACTTGGAAAAGCAAGCGGGACGACAGCCGTAGAAGCGGGAGATCCAGCAGTACCAATGTCTTCAATGCGTCCGACAATGAAGAAAAGCGAAGGGTGGGCGAATCCAAAACCAACCGGTCTCGAAAGCCATTGCTGGGAGGAGATGGGCCTTCCCTAGAGGAGAAGAAGAACAAGGTTTACTCTTTCAGAAGGGACAAGGTCCGTAAGATATTTAAAGATGCCTTGAACAACGGCCTACAATTGCCGGAGTCGAAAAGACCCCAAGAAGGAAAAATGACCGACAATCCCCTGTATTGCCCGTACCGCCGAGTAGTGAGCCATGCGATCGAGGATTGCTATATCTTCAAGGACTGGGTCGAGAAACAGTACAAGGCTGGAGAGATCAAGCTGTCCAAAAGCGTGTTGGTGAACAATCAAGTTGCAACCGCCAACTTTATACAGACAGAAGTTGAAGCCTTCTGGGAGCAGACAGCTGAACACGCTGCCCTGACAATCAAAACTGACTCATCGCGGCCTCCGTAGAGTACGCACAGATCTAATAAGACGAAGAAGATGCTAAAGCTGCTTCAGAAAGAGCCCAGGATGGAATGTGAAGGACAGAAGAAGCCTACCAGTCCAGCTGCCAATGCGGCTCCATCAGGCTCAAAATCCAAGAAGCTCAAGAAGAAGAAAAGTGCAGCTCGGCGCGAAAAAGAGTCTGCAGGGAGATCGACCATTCAAAAATATGTCGATTCCCTCGAAGAATATGAACAAAAAGAAAGAACGTTGATTCAATTGAAGGAGTTCTTCCCTGTACAAGCGGCTGAAATTCTGCAGGAGTTAGAAGAAGACTCCAATGAAGAGATCCCAGTAGTGACCTGCTACGCCATCCATCTTGGCAGTGACTCGAAAGACGAGCTCTGTTTTCCCGAAGAGAACGAGGAGCTCGCCACAACGGCCAATCAAATCCAGCTCAGAAGCGGCAGGGCTCTACCGCCAAATCAGGGCAACGCCCCAAAAGGGAAGGAAAAACAAGTCGCTAATGAAGAAGATGGCAGAGAACCGGCTGATGAAAACATAAATCCTTCCTCGGTGGACTATAATGTCTTGGCACATCTCCGGAAGCTTCCGTCTCTCCTGAGAATCTACGACGCCTTGGTCCTATCTAAGGAGCTTAGAGATGTTCTCATTCACGCTCTACAAAACCCCGAGCAGTATCAGGCTCACTTTGCGGAAATTAATATGAAAGAAGCCCAGCACGCTTTGCATGCCGCCGCAGTCACATTTAAGGATGAAGACTTGCTGCTGGGAACGGCTGAGCATAATCGGCCACTTTACGTGACCGGGTACAGCAACGGAGATCGGATTAATCGCATATTGATTGATCCGGGGTCTTCAGTGAACATCATGAACTTGCGGACGCTGCAGAGTTTGTCAATGGACGTCCGACACCTGTCAAAGGAAAGGATTGTCATTCAAGACTTCAACCAAAATTGCCGGCATGTTCTGGGGTCCATAGCTCTACCAATCAAATTCGGGGATCTGCAAACTGAAGCTAAGATATACGTGATCAACGCCGACACATCTTATAAGATTCTCTTAGGGCGGCCGTGGCTCCACGATTACGGAATCATTCCGTCAACTCTCCATCAATGCATGAAGTATACTAAAAATGGCGAAAAAAGACGCATTGACGGAGACATCCAACCGTTCGGTGTGCATGAAGTCCGATATGAAGATTCTCGGTACTTTATGAGCCACTAAAATGCTAAGCCACAACTGGCTGAGGATAGACCGGCCCCAAGACTCAAAGGCAAATCTGCGCCGGCTGTCACTTTCAAAAGCAAAAATGCCCAAGTGCACCCGCATTTCGGTAGCGACACTGATGAGTCCGACGCTGGAAGTCCGTCCTTCCGTAAAACTCACCCTCATTTCGGTAGCGATACGGATGAATCTGTCACTGAAGCCCCATCTAGCAGTAAAGTCCGCCCTCATCTTGGCAGCGACACTGAAGAGTCAGAGGAAGAGGACCTGTCGTGCAACAGCAGTGCAGATTGGACCCCCATGCAAAAAGTGAAACTACGAGAGACCCTCGAAATTGCAGAAGGGTCCTTAGCCGTCACAAGCGTGTCGGAGCAGATGTGCAAAGAGCTCGATGCGTTGTCAGTCTCCACCATGGACCAGCTGAAAACTTTCTACGTCCCCGGGAAGAAAAATGGACAGAAAGGCATCCTGTTTTACGGGTTAACCCCCGTTGTGCACCCGGACGATCTTTCTATCGCGTGCCTTCCCTATGAGAGAGGCATAAGAGCCATCCTCAATCCCAGATACTATGCGCCCGAGATGCGGGAATACTTTAAAAAGTACGGATGCCGGTTATATCAAACGGAGTTCGAAGCAAAGTTTTACGAAGGGCTATGGCATCCACCCCAGGTCCGAGCACTCATCGATGGACGAATTCTAGATAGACGGGGCATAGGCTACATTCAACCTGATCCCAAAACGTGTTACATGGTCCATGTTGGCGAGGCCAGCGAAAGATCAAATGATGATGACAAGATAGCCGAGCCAGAAGAAGCTCCTCAAGAGCTCGAAGATGGCGGACAAGCAACCTTTGATGAGCTAACCGAGATTGACTTAGGAACGCCCGATAATCCAAGGCCGACCTACATCAGCTCACTCTTGTCGGAGGAATGAAAGAGCAGATAATTGCCCTGCTGCATAAGTTCGTCGACTGCGTCGCGTGAACGTACAAAGAAATGCCTGGCCTTTCCCGTGAAGTAGCCGTGCATAAGCTGGCTATATCTCCTTATGCTAAGCCAGTCAAACAAGCTCCTTGAAGAATGAGAAGGGAGTTGGAAGAAAAGGTCATCGAGGAAACCAAGAAGCTCATCGATGACGGCTTCATCAGAGAAGAGAAATATGCGGACTGGATCGCATGCATAGTCCCAGTGAAGAAGAAAAATGGGCAGATCCGAGTTTGTGTCGATTTCAGGGACCTCAACAAGGCATGTCCTAAAGAGGACTTTCCGCTACCGGTCATGGAAATGATGGTCGACGACACCTTAAATTACGAGTTGTTCACCTTTATGGATGGCTCGTCTGGGTATAATCAGATCAAGATGCCGCCTGAGGATGAGAAGCACACAGCATTCCGAACCCCGATCGGAATATACTACTACAAGGTGATGCCGTTCGGGCTGAAGAACGCAGGTGCTACGTACCAAAGGGCAATGACCAATATCTTTGATGACCTAATTCATAAAGTCGTCAAATGCTATGTTGATGATCTGGTCATCAAGACTAAAACCAAGGCCGATCACATCCAAGATCTTAGGACCATCCTCACCAGACTGAGGGAATACGATCTGAAGATGAATCCTTTAAAGTGCGCTTTTGGCATGTCATCGGTAAAATTCCTAGGCTTCATAGTCCGACATCGAGGGATCGAAGTTGACCCATCAAAGATAAAGGCCATCATGGAGATGCCCTCTCCGAAGAATCTGACGCAGCTAAGATCTTTTCAAGGCAAGCTTGCTTATATATGGAGGTTTATCTCAAATTTATCAGGAAGGTGTAGACCCTTCTCAAAGCTCATGAAGAAAGGAGCTCCTTTTATCTGGGATGTCGAATGTCAAGCAGCGTTCAAAAGCATCAAACAATACTTGTTGCACCCTCCAGTGCTGGCCGCTCCCATTCCAAATAAACCTCTGATTCTCTATACTGCCACGCTAGATGAGTCACTCGGTGCGCTCCTTGCCCAGAATAACGAGGAGGGAAAAGAAAATGACCTCTACTACCTCAGTCGAACTCTAGTCGGGGCGGAACACAACTATTCTCCAATCGAAAAGCAATGCATGGCTCTGATATTTGCTGTGAAGAAGCTGAGGCACTATCTGCTCGCTCATCGGGTTATGCTGATCTCCAAGGTCGACCCGCTCAAAGACTTGATGACCAGAGCAAGCCTAGTCGGCAGAATGGCAAGATGGGCTGTCATGCTACTTGAGTTTGACATAGTTTATACTCCTCAAAAAGCAGTGAAAGGACAAGCTCTTGCAGACTTCCTTGCCGCTCATCCTATACCAGAAGGGTCGTCGCTAAATTGTGAGTTACCCGACGAACAAGTGCTGCACCTCAAGGAAGATGGGCCATGTTGGGAGCTCTACTTCGATGGAGCCTCATCAATAAGGACCTCCAGTAAATCAAGTGTCCCGAAAATAAAAGCAAGGATAGGATTGGTGTTCATCACACCATCAATGGGAACCCTACGGCGTTCTTTCGCTCTCACCGAGCCTCGAACGAACAACGAAGCTGATTATGAAGCCCTGATAGCTGGTTTGGAACTCGCCATAGAAATGGAAATCCTTCGGCTACGGGTTTACGGTGACTCCCAGCTTGTTGTCAACCAAGTAAGCGGCGACTATAAGATATACAAACCCGAGTTAGCTCGGTACAGAGGTCGAGTGGTGGAACTCATAAAACGGTTCACTCATATTGAACTAATGAGAGTCCCTAGAGCGTTGAATGGAAAGGCTGACGTACTCGCTCGCTTAGCCAAGGAGCTGGTTGATCCTGACATGGACGAAATTCTGATCACAGTCAGGAGCCGGCAAATTCTACCCCCAGTCTCTCTACGAGAAGAGGAAAGCACGGAACAGAAGAGCAGTCCTGCCGAAGAAGCCTCGATCATCCAAGACGAGCCCGATTGGAGAGAACCCTTCATAGAGTACCTCCGATACGACAAGCTGCCCGAAGAAAAATCTGTGAGGATTCAGCTGAAGAAAAGAGCTCTCTGATACGTGTTTGTAAATGACACATTATACCGCAGGTCATATGACCAACTCTGGCTCAGGTGTCTGTCATTGGCCGAAGCTCAAAAGGTCATGAAAGATGTTCACTCGGGCGTTTGCGGTGCTCACCAATCTGGCCCCAAGATGCGACTTCAAATCAAACGGCTTGGGTATTACTGGACCACCATGATACGGGATTGCGGAGAACATGCAAAGAAATGTCAGATCTGCCAAATCCATGGTGATTTCATTCACAAGAATCCCAATCGGTTACATCCTACGGTGGCGTCGTGGCCCTTCGAAGCCTGGGGCACCGACATTGTTGGCCCAATTGATCCTCCGTCATCTAAAGGCCACCGGTTCATACTGACCGCGACAGACTACTTCTCCAGATGGGCTGAAGCTGTCCCGCTAAAAGAAGTCAAGACAAAAGATATTCTGACATTCTTCCAGCATAATATTCTATACCGCTTCGGTACACCAAGAAGAATCATTTCTGACAACGGGCCCTCTTTCAAGAGCTTCAATGTCTCAAGGTTCGCTACTCAGCACAAGATAGACTGGAGATATTCCTCCATCTATAATCCAAGAGCCAATGGGCTAGCCGAAGCCTTCAATAAGACTCTATGCAAGCTCCTGAGAAAAAATGCTTCAGCCAACAAGAGAGACTGGAATCTCAAACTTCATGAGGCGTTGTGGGCATATCGTACCACGCACCGTACTCCAACTCAGTCTACTCCATACTCATTGCTCTTCGGAGTGGAGGCGGTCCTCCCCCTCTAAGTCGAAGTTCCAAGCTTAAGAATGGCCGTTCAACACGAGTTGACGGAGGAGGAAAACGTGCTCCTTCAACTTGAAGAGCTCGATGCCCTTGAAGAAAAGAGGCTCGCGGTACAGCAAAATCTGGAGCTATACCGAGCCCAAATGTCGCGGGCCTATGACAAGATAACCCGTCTCCGTGCTTTCAAGAAAGGTGAATTGGTGTTGGTCCTCAAAAGACCGATCATCCCCAATCGACATGCCAAGGGAAAATTCGAGCCAAACTGGGAGGGACCATACGTCATCGAGAAAGTGTTCGACGGAGGATCCTACCAACTAATAAGTGCCGAGGGAGAAAGGCCCATGCCACCCATCAATGGCCGATATCTCAAGAAATACTACACGTGAATGCTCCAAGTCACAGGCGAATTGAGCACATCAGCCCTACGGTCTGGATCATACATCCTGCAAAACCGTATACAATCCACGGGCGTAAATGACCCCTATCTCTCCCAAATCCTGCCGGTGAGACTACTTTTAAAGTCCCACCAGCGGCAAAAAAAAGAGAGAAAAAGAAAAAAAATTAAAAGAAATAAAAAAATAAACGGTATGTCCACAAGCAAAACGGGCACGGATGAAAACCCGAAAGGGCTCCGTGAGTAAAAACAGCAGGACTACCGGCGAGTCTGTGAAAACCCGAAAGGGCACAAACTCGTGAAAAGAGATGAAATACACTCGCAAAGTCCTCTCGACCTTGTGAAGAGAAAACCCCTGCGTGAGATCCTTACGACTCACAAAGGAGAAACACACTTAGGAATCCTCACGATTCCTAAGGAGAAAATACACCTGCGGGATCCTTACGGCTCGTAGGAAGAAAATGCTTTTATGGGACCCTCACGGCCCATAAAATTGAAAAGCCTTAGGTGATAGGGACCCAAACCTGTCTCCTAAGCCATCATTCCCCAACGGGCAACGGCAAATGATGAGTTGCTCCTGGCATTTCGCTTCAGTGTTAGCGGTACTGATGCCGACCAAAAACCCAAATCCCAAGTCCTCCCAAGGCAAATGATGAGTTGCTCCTGGCATTATTCCAGTGCAGTAATGCTGATGCCAAACAAGATCCAAATTCCAAGTCCCCAAACGGCGAATGATGAGTCGCTCCTGGTACCACATTCCAGTGCAGCGATGCAGACGCCAACCAAAATCCAATTTCTCAAAATTCTCCCAGCCCTACGGTTGGTCCCCAAGTTGACTACCGTATACAATCCACGGGCTCAAATAATTCTCGTCATACCCATGCCCCACCATAATTACCAGTTACGCGGCTGGTCTCCGCCTTTGGAATTATGCTCCATTGAGAAGACCCACTCATGTGTCCTCACGATACATGAGGAGAACAAACCTTTGTGGGATCCTTATGACTCATAAAGGAAAAACACACTTAAGAGTCCTCACGACTCCTAAGGAGAAAATACACCTGCGGGATACTTACGACTCGTAGGGAGAAAATGCTTTTATGGGACCCTCACGGCCCATAAAATTGAAAAGCCTTAGGTGATAGGGGCCTAAACCTGTCTCCTAAGCCATCGCTCCCCCCAACAGGAATAGGCAAATGATGAATTGCTCCTGGCACGTGTGCTTCAGTGTTAGCAACGCTGATGCCTACCCTAACCCCAAAATCCCAAACTCCAATCCAATAGACCCCTGAGTCTTTAAACTAGGGACAGATGACCCCTAAGTCGTTAAACTAGGAACAGATGACCCCTAAGTCGTTAAACTGGATACGAGGGAAATCTCCTCATGGCAGATGATGATTCGCTCCTGGTACCATATTCCAGTGCAGCGATGCTGATGCCAAACCAAAACCAAAATCCCCAAATCCTGTGATGACAAATGATGATTCGCTCCTGGTACCATATTCCAGCGTAGCGATGCTGATGTCAACCAAAATCACATCAAGTCAGCAAAACAACCAATGACCTCCCTGGCAGAATCAAATTCCACCTCGGAAACAAGTCAACTTCATCCCTGACACCGCAAGAAGCGGAGCAAGTCAAATCCAGCACCGACCGTCCAAGTCGCAAAAAGGGCAGAACCGACCATCCACGTCGCTAAAAGGGCAGCACCGACCGTCCAAGTCACAAAAAGGGCAGAACCGACTGTCCATGTCGCTAAAAGGGCAGAACCGACCGTCCAAGTCGCAAAAAGGGCAGTATCGACCATCCAAGTCGCAAAAAGGGCAGTACCGACCATCCACGTCGCTAAAAGGGCAGCACCGACTATCCACGTCGCAAAAAGGGCAGAACCGACCGTCCAAGTCGCAAAAAGGGCAGAACCGACCGTCCACGTCGCTAAAAGGGCAGCACCGACCGTCCAAGTCGCAAAAAGGGCAGAACCGACCGTCCAAGTCGCTAAAAGGGCAGCACCGACCGTCCAAGTAGCAAAAAGGGCAGTATCGACCGTCCAAGTCGCAAAAAGGGCAGTACCGACCGTCCACGTCGCTAAAAGGGCAGCACCGACCATCCAAGTCGCAAAAAGGGCAGTACCGACCGTCCACGTCGCTAAAAGGGCAGCACCGACCGTCCAAGTTGCAAAAAGGGCAGAACCGACCGTCCACGTCGCTAAAAGGGCAGCACCGACCGTCCACGTCGCTAAAAGGGCAGCACCGACCGTCCAAGTCGCAAGAAGGGCAGAACCGACCGTCCACGTCGCTAAAAGGGCAGCACCGACCGTCCACGTCGCTAAAAGGGCAGTACCGACCGTCCAAGTCGCAAAAAGGGCAGAACCGACCATCCAAGTGGCAAAAAGGGCTGCACCGACCGTCCATGTCGTAAAAAAGGCAGTGCCAGCTTCCCAAAAGGTGGGAACCGAATCAAGTCGCCTCCACGTGAAAGAAAATCCATCAATTTCATGCACACGACCCACATATGTGGTGTGCATTTATTGATGGGGGGCAATTTGTTGGGGTAAAAATTTACACCCCGGTTGACCAAGTTAAAATCAAAGTCAACCCCAAGCTAAGTGGGCCCAAGCCTAGATCCAGTGGGCCCATGCCCGGGTCGAGCCCGAACATGAAGCGGCCGGCCTCCCTCCATACCAAGATAAAAATTTTGTAATAAATAATTTTGTTGTATTTCTTTTGTTTTATTTTATGGATAAATGTAAGAAAAATAGGCATAAAGCCAAATTTTTGTAAAGCCCATGGCTTATGTGCAAAAAGAAATGGCACATGAGCCATGGGATAGGCAAAAATGCCATTTTGTGAAGCCCAAGGGGCTATGTGTAAAGTGTATAGCCTATAAAGGCAAAGATAATGAAAATATCTCACAACTTTTCTCTCTCCAAAAAATTTAGATTTGAGATCTTTTTTCCTTCTTCAAGGTTCCAAAATCTTCTTCTTTCTTCTGAATTAAATCAAGAGTTTTACTCTTCATTTTATAAAACAAAATAGTTTTTCACCACCAAACCCACAAAGAGGAACTTGGATCTGTCACTAGATCTCAAAAAGGAGAGATTTTTAAAAATCCCATATCTCTTAATTTTCAAGATCCAGCCAACAGAAGAGGAAGAAGAAGAACCCCCTTCATTAACCCAAAGTATCTTAGGAGTTTAAACTCCACCCTATTTTCTCTTTAGAAAATTTCCGTGGCTAAAAGCCCCCTTTTCCTGGCCGGCACGCTAGCGCTCGAGCGCAAAGCGCCCACGTGCCGACATGTGGCGCGCTTGCGCTCGAGCGCCCTGCGCTCGAGCGCAAAGCGGCCACGTGCCGACACGTGACGCCGACACGTGGCGCGCTTGCGCTCCAGCACTCTGCGCTCGAGCGCAAAGCGCCCGCGTGCCGACACGTGGCGCGTTTACGCTCAAGCGCCCAGCGCCCGAGCGCAAAGCAGCCACGTGCCGACACGTGGCGCACTTGCGCTCCAGCACTCTGCGTTCAAGCGCAAAGCGCCCACGTGCTGACACGTGGCGCGTTTGCGCTCAAGCGCCCAGCGCCCGAACGCAAAGCGCCCACGTGCCGACACGTGGCGCGCTTGCGCTCCAGCACTCTGCGCTCCAGCGCAAAGCGCCCACGTGCCGACACGTGGAGCGCTTGCGCTCAAGCGCAAAGCGCCCACGTGCCGACACGTGGAGCGCTTGCGCTCAAGCGCCTAGGCGCTGGCCCCACACATCCTTTGGATGTGTTTTCCCCCTTTATTTATATATACATGTATATATATACATATGTATACATATGTACACATACACATACTCCACGACACTGTCCCTGTTAGAAAAAAAAAATTTAACGGGACGCTGCCCCACACCCCGCAAGGGGGTTGCTAGCCCCCTTGACCCCCAGCCCGCTATCCGAGTAGCGGGACCCCCGTAAGAACTCTGCGTGGCTCCCGATATATCCAAAACCCCCCTCTAAAACACAACACACGTACACTGCACATCGAGTTCGCATGACCAGTTTAACCCATCAATCGGAGGTTCCCTCGCTCCAAAGGCGAGGGGTAATTAACGGCAGTTTAGTCCGCGGCTGCCGGAGATTCGGATCCCCACAATCATTAAACCCCCGCCTACCCTAGGCAGAGGGAATCTGTAGTACGCCTGACAAGCGCGTGCGTATTCCCATCTCAATGGGGTGACGAAAAACACCCTACAAGTACTACTTAGTATTCATGCTGCGGTAGTTTGGCATGCGTCAAGGCGTGGTGTACGGTAGCTAACTAGTGCTTATCTGCTAGCATACGATGCGATTGGATTAGGGTATTCGTACGGCGTTGTTTGGCATGCGTCAAGGGTCGTACGGGTGGGTTTAATTCAATCAGGAAATGTATGGGTTGAACTTGACTAGCGGACTATGGGTTGTTTGGCATGCGTCAAGGTCATAGCACGCTGGGGGTAAAATATTATTGGGAATTTCAAGTGTTGAAATTTGCAATGAGAATGCATATCTTCTATGAGATAGTTGGATCCCGATACCCGCTGCGAGTAAGAGTTACTCCTGGGAGAGTTTTACATATTACAATTAGCCGATCAAGTAGGTGTCTAGAAAAGTGTCAACGGGATTACGCCCCTGGGAAAACGAGTTTTACTTTAATTAGGTCCGTGCGAAAGCACGGGGAACCTCCCTCAAAATACCGGCACTGGCCTGGCTGAAAGATTGGCGAACTTGTAGCTTGTAATTAATCCCGGCTAGTCTTTCCTTTTAGGGTTTGAAAGAAGATTTGACGAAAACAGTGGGAGACATCCTGATTAGATAAATTGATGACCAATCTAATCTTGTAAAAGCGCACGCTGAGTGTTTTCTTCTCTCTCTCTCCAGGTAGCGACCATGTCATGCCTTAATCAAGATAATAATACGGATGTATTGACCGAACCCGCTTGTTATACTGCGCTAGGGAGCGTTGGTTCCACTCCAACTTATAATTGTTATAAGACAGAGCAGGAAATTGGGGATTACCAGAATTCCCGTGCCGCCCAAACGAAGAAAGTGCATGCTGATGCATCTTCTTCAGGTGTGTTCATTACCGAGAACTGTTTCTCAGTATCCTTTACATAGGGCTACAGAAAGGTAGACAACTGAGAACGGGTGATAAATTTCATGAGATAGAAACGGTGCAAGTGTTGCAGCCAAGTCTGTTGGTAGTTATCACCCTGTATTAACAAATACATTGATTCTGAACGAATGTTATTAGATACCGAACCTGATATACAACATCATATCAGTTTCTTTATTAGTAAAGAAAGATATAATTTTGTATTGTTGGATAATGTTTTGAACATTTCCTATATCAAGAGTTGATCGGTTCAGGCACGTTATCTAAAATTATAGACGTTCTAAATCAAACTACAGTCCTTAGTATACAGAACACACACAAGAGGAAGAGTTCAGAAATGAACGAATCCTTCTTGAGGTATTGTAGACTAGGTCATATCAAAGTGACCCGACTAGTTGAAGTTACATTTAGATGCATATTTAAATTAGTTTGAATTTACATCTTGTGAAACTTTCCGGTCATGTCACAGAGATAAGATGACCACAGCTCAGTTTATTGGAAACAGAGAAAGAGTTAGTGAACTCTTGGGATTGATACATGTTGATGTATGAAGTCCCCTGTCTACACATGCCAAGATCAGTTCTTTGTACTTTATTATATTCATTGATAGTCTCTCAAGATTCGCACATGTGTTCATGTTGAAACACAAGTCTGAATCTTTTGAGAAATTCAATGAATATAAGTTAGAAGTAGAGAACCAAAAACGGGTATAAGTATTATGTCCTTTGATGAGATCAAGGAGGAGAATACTTGAGCACGGGATCCCTGGACTATTCTAAAGGAGAATGAGATTCTCTCTCAGAATTACTCCTCCGTATACACCACAGCACGTCGGTGCATCGGGGCGGAGCAATCACACCCTATTAGATATGGTGTGCTCTATGATGAGTACTACTGAGTTTTCTATTTCCTTTTGGGAGTTATGCACTTGAGAAGCTGCATACCTATTGAATAGGGTTCTAATCAAATCAGTTGCCTACCACTTCATATGTGATATGGAATAGGAAGAGCCCATATCTTAAGTATGTTAAGATTTGGGGTTGTCCAGCCTATGTCTAAAAGAATAATCCGGACAAGCTCGAGCCAAAGTCAATTCTATAAAAGTTTGTTGGATATCCCAAGCATTCGCAAGGGAATATCTTCTACCAAACCGAGGAAAAAAAGATGTTTTGTTTCTCAGCATGCCACCTTTGTGAAAGGGAATTTCTTGTGAAGAAATTATTGGTCATGAGGTAGAACTGGAAAGAGTTCCAGCTATACAAACTGCAGCTGATGATTTGGTAGAACCAAGGGATTCAATAGTTTCCAACGAACCTTAGCCTCTCCGCCGATCTAGTAGGGTTTCTCACCCACCTGAGAGATACTTTGGTTTTCTCTATGACAGTGGGAGCAAGGATTGCATCATGAGATGATGACCCAACTAGTTTCGAGCAGGCCATCAGGAGTGGGACTCTGTAAGAATGGCTGGATTCTTAGCGATCTGAGATGGAATTCTTATACACCAACAAAGTATGGACTTTGGTTGTTTTATCTGAAGGGTTAAATCTCCATCAGGAGCAAGTATGTCTTGAGAAGATTACTTGGTGTACATAGAAAAGTTGAGACTTTCAAAGCTATGCTTAAGTCCAACCAGATCCTACTTGCCACGGCTACATACCATGACTACGATATCTGGCGGTTGGGTGTCATGACTGCTTTTCTAAATGTTGATTTGGAAGAAAGCGTCTATAAGTACACAACCAGAGGGCTTCGTAGATAGTGGGAGCAGCGGAAACGTGTGCAAGATGTTTTATGTGATAAAGCAGGCATCATGGAGTTGGAACGTCTGTTTTGATGTGGTAGTCAAAGAGTTTGACTTCATCAAAATGGTAGATGAACCTTGTATATACAAAAAGGTAGTAGGGAGTATGGTGGTGATCCTCGTAGAGAACGTGGATGACATACTCTTGATAGGAACGGGGTTTCCTATGCTACGCTCGGTCAATCTCCTCTTATCACAATGATTCTCCATATAGGATCAAAGTGATACCTCCAAAATCCTGGGTTTTGGATCTATAAGATAGATCTAATTGGATGTTAGGATTCTCACTAGTTGTAGTAAGATGGTATCAAACGATCCTGGGGAGAATCACTGGAAAAGTTCCAGGGTGATAAGGATGACTGAATGTCAGTCGCAGGCATTGTCTTTACCCTCAGTGGAGGGACGGTATGTTGGAAGAGTTCCAAGATAGATACCGTGACTTACTAGACGATTAAAGGCAAGATACATCGATGCTACCAAAGAGGCAGTCTGGATATATATAAGTTCATGAGATGAACTTCGTTCCTACCATTGTGTGACAATGGAGTTGTGGATTTTGCCAAGGAACCTCCCGTCTCATCAGAAATCCAGATATAATTCTTAGGCAGTATCACCTGATCATGGAGATGGTTGATCTCCAGGGAGATCGAGGTTTGGAGAGTAGACACAAAGGACGACAGCGCGGATCCACTCACAAAGGCCTTTTTTCCTAATAGAGACTCTTATGGGATGGTTGAGTATGAGATACTTCAACCACAGCTAATTGTTGGGTATGTGATACCACAACAGATGGCTCTAGTGCAAGTGGGAGATTGTTAGTTATATGTATTCCCTAGAGGCCATTACTGTACATATGATATATATTGTAATGGATACTTGGACATATATAGGGAGGACTTTCTTGCTCGACATGATAGTATGCTATCTGGTTGTACTTTATCTTAATATGTACTCTGATTGTCTCTATGTTACATGTTGATAAAGCCCTTAGGATATGTACTCTACTGCTGGGACTATGATGAGATCTTACTAGTGGGGCCACGGTAGTCGACGAGTACATCCTATAATCTGTTCCTAGTCGAGGGTGTATCGAGATAGGGCATCGATACACCAGAGTAGACTACCGTATACGCATCTTGACCCATATGATGGGCGATGGATGATCCCATATCCATTGGTGTTTGACATCAAGGATGGTGTACGGGTGCTCAGTGGAGACTGGGTACACTGGAAGGACTCGCCGAGAACTCCCATATGGTATTATACCTCACGTCAGATGGCAGTTCTCCGGTGACACTGGTACAGAGTAATCTGTTGACCCGAGATCATCATAGAGTCTTGTGTGATTCCCACTGTGCTTTGATTTCCATCATACCACGTCCAAGAGGGCATGCAAAAAGGTAGCTTTTGGGTACAGTCCCGAATCACATGGAGGCAATGAGCGATAGGAGGGGATTCGTCTCTCCCGGTATAGGGAGTTGATGTTGTGCTGTATTCGATTGGCTATAACTGGAAATCCCTGGCCAGGGTTGCTGAGATTTACTGATAAGTGTTATCAGTAGTTTCTCAAACTGTTATAGACCTCATATCGACACGACTTATCAAGCTACTGGGGTCTGACGTTTACCACCCATAGGCGAGATATGCAACATATCTGACGAAGAGACCGGACTGTACGGGAGTGTTACTGATTGGATTCGCAGGAGAATGTATAGGCTTGCTTGTTGATCTTCTGATCGCTCAATACCTGGGTGGCTGTTACGTTTAGCTGACCGCTTGCAACTTGTGGGTGTTTGATAAGATCATCACCTACTGCCAGCGTATTGACGATTCTTTAGAGTCCTACACAGAGGTTTCTTGACTCAGGCAAAACGGAGTAGGGGCACATATGTGATATGTGCAGGACCGAGGATAATGCAATATGAGATACCGTATTCTATTCTCGCGATATTTGATATCAGCCGGGTCATCGGATCAAGTGTTGATTCGATGAATCGGTAAATGATATATTAGTCGGTTATATGCGATATAGCCGGATTGTCAGATCAAGTGTTGATTTGATGATTTAATGTATAATTATATATATGATATATTAAATTACATTAACTAATATAAGCTCCCTAAAAGATTCTTTTCTCACCCGGGTAATACATTGATATATATGCGATATATATTAACTGTATTATTTTATTTTGTTACAATAAATATTGTATATGTGATATATAATATTGTAACATGTTATAATTAATAATGCAACATGATTAGTGGAGATTAAATAAGGTTAGGGTTTGATTTGCGTTAGCTCATTCTTGAAGCTTCTAGAAGCTTTTCTTTTTGTCATGAGCTAAGATATTTTGTATGATATTTTGTAACCCAAACCACACCCTTAACTCAAGTTAACTCTCTACAAAGGTTAGCTATTATTTTATTAGCAACCATGGTTGCATAAGGAATTATCATAACATTTCATTATTCATCACAAATGATTATTCATCTTCTTCTTCCTTCTCATTTCTTGAAAAGCTTTCTAGCTTTTTATGAAGTGATGAAAATGAGAGAGTTAATGAAAATAAATGATAGCTAAAATCCTACTTCATCATCCTAATCTATCCTAGCCATTTAGATTAGGGTGTTCACTTCATTTAGTGAGTGAGAGCTTGTGTTAAAGAAACTTCAAGGTAGATCATCTTTGTTATCGAAGATCGGAAGCAAGTTTGCATCATTCTCTTCGTGGAACCTCTCGAGAGTCTGGGAACATGATGATTGCAGCAAAGGGACCTCAACACGGAGCTTATGAACTGAAGGACCGGACTACAAAGGTTGTAATCCCAAACTCTAAGATGTTAAAGTGTTTAACATGCTTTGTTTCGCCTAATCTCTAGTTTAAAGATCTTGGTTAGGGTTGTTCGGCACGGCTAAAATTTAAATCTGGCATGGTTGATGCCCTGTAGAATCTTATTATAGTGCCTAGTAACCCTACAGAAACACCAAAACCCAGAGACCAGAACAAAAAAAAATTTTGGACCCAGAAATCCCCTAGGGGCCCGGCCTGCTCGGAATTTGAGGCCTAGGGCTCGGCCAAAAAATAGCCACTGTGCCCAATTTTGTTCTGTGTTCTAGTGTTGTCCCACACAACATTCTGTACAAGTTTGCACAATTTTTAGAACTCATTTAAAAAATTGACAGAAACATGGATTTGGCGCGTCAAGTTTCGGAGTTGTTTCGGTTTCGTAATCCTACACTTATCCGTCTAATTCTCTAGCTAGGCTCTGATACCACTGCTGGGATACCTACAACGGCAGCACGGTTTCGGGAGGTATCACGCATCCCAAGTTTAAATTTTTGCCATTCTAGATAACCCAAACACAAGATCTTTAACTAGAGAATCAAACATAATATCGAAGCAAACAACTTTACTTCTAAGAGTTTGGGATTACAACCTTTGTAGTCCGTTCCTTCGCTTCATAAGCTCCGTGTTGAGGTCCCTTCACTGTGATCATCAAGAACTCCGACTCTCGTGAGACTCCAAGAGGTGAATGATACAACTTGCTTGAAGTCTTCTTGATCTAAGATGATCTACCTTGAAGAATCTCTAACCCAAGCTTACACTTCACTAATGAAGTAATTAGAGAAGTGAACACCCTAATCTAAGTGGCTAGAATAGATGAGGATGATGAAGTAGGAATATTACTCTCTTTTGTTTTCAATTTCTCACTATTAATCACCACAACTCAAAAAGCTAGCAAGCTTTTTCAAGAGCAAGAAAAGGAAGAAGAAGCAAAAGCTTTTTGTGATGAATAATGATTATTGTTGTGGTTACAATTGCAACCATGAGTTAAGAATGAAGGCTTTAACTCATGTAGAGAATAAACTATGGTTAAGGGTTTGGGTTGGGTTAACAAATATCTACACAAAATATCAAAGCTAAATAACAAAGTCAAGGCTTCATGAAGCATCCATGAACCTCATCCAAAAGCTAACCCTAATCCAAACCCTAACTTGGTTTAAACTCAACAACAATGTTGCATTTGTAACCCTAACATGTTACAATATTATATATCACATATGTAATATATTTTGTAACAAAAGAAAATAATACAATTAACATATATCGCATATATCAATGTATTATCCAGTGAGAAATTGAATCAATAAAGCGAGCTTATATTAGTTAACGTAATGTAATATATCACATATATAATTATACATTAAATTATCAAATCAACTCTTGATTCGACAATCCGGCTATATTGCATATAACCGACTAATATAACATGTACCAATTCATCAAATCAACACTTGATCCGATGACCTGGCTATATCATATATACCCGGCCGATATCAAATATCATGAGAATAGAATACGGTATCTCATATCATATTATTCTCGGTCCCGCACATATCACATATGTGCTCCTACTCCGTTTTGCCTGAGCTAGGAAACCTCTGTGTAGGACTCTAAAGAATCGTCAATACGCCGGCAGTAGGTGATGATCATATCAAACACCCACAAGCTGCAAGCGGTCAGCTAAACGTAACAACCACCCAGGTATTGAGCAATCAGAAGTTCAACAAGCAAGCATGTACATTCTCCTGTGAATCCAATCAGTAACACTCCCGTACAGTCCGGTCACTTCGTCTGATATGTCGCATATCCAGTCTAGGGATGGTAAACGTCAGACCCCAATAACCGATAAGTCGTGTCGATGTGAGGCTCATAACAGGTCAAGAAACCACTGATAACTCTTACCAGTAGCACTCTATATCAGCCCTGGCCAGGGACTTCCAGTTATAGTCAATCGAACACAGCACAACATCAACTCCCTATATCGGGAGAGACGAAAACCCTCCTATCGCTCATTGCCTCCATGTGATTCGGGACTGTACCCAAAAGCCACCATTTTGCATGCCCTCTTGGACGTGGTATGGTGGAAATCAAAGCACAGTGGGAATCACACAAGACTCTATGACGATCTCGGGTCTACAGAATAACCTGTACCAGTGTCACCAGAGAACTGCTATCTGACGATAGGTATAAATCCATCTGGGAGCTCTCGGCGAGTCTGTTCAGTGTACCCAGCCTCCACTGAGCACCCGTACACCATCTTTAATATCAAACACCAATGGATATGGGATCATCCATCGCCCATCATATGGGTCAAGATGCGTATACTCTGGTGTATCGATGCCCTATCTCGATACACCCTCGACTAAGAACAGTTATAGGATGTACTCGTTGACTACCCTAGCCCCACTAGTATGATCTCATCATTGTCCTAGTAGTGAAGTACATATCCCAAAGGGCTTTATCAACATGTGAGAGCAAGACAGTAAACCAATACAAGTCGACATGTTAAGACAAAGTGCAACCAGATAGCATACTATCATATCGAGCAAGAAAGTCTTCTCTATATATATCCAAGCATCCACTATAATATACATCATATGTAAAATAATGGCCTCTAGGGCATATACATAACTAACACAAATAAGGTACCCGCCGGGATATACGATCCCTAAATTCCATGTATATAAAGGGACGGGCAATCCGCACCAGCACGTCGCTCAGTTCAGGGCCTTGTGCGGCAACACTGGAGGCAACGACAAACTGTTGCTTCGCCAATTCGTTGGTATCTTGTCAGAGACAGCATTTGAGTGGTATTCGGAGCTTCCCGACGACTCCGTCAAAACTTTTGTAGAGATGGAGCTACTATTCACCCTGCATTTCGTAAGTGCCAGTGAACGCACCCCAATAACGGCATTGATCAATGCCAGAGTGAAACCTAGAGAAACATGGGTTCAATACGCAATACGATAGTGGAACTTATGGTTGAAATGTGAGCAGCGCATCGAAGAAGCGCCGGCAGTGGGAATGTTCGTGGGCACTCTTAACCCTCAAGCAACTATTTCCCAATTCATGATGTTCTTCAAGCCGACCACGTTTCAGGACTTGATTGACAAACTGGCCCAAATGGACCAGATGGGTCATAAACCGTCTCCTTCAAAGCCGGAGCCACGGAATGAAAAGGGCAAAGGGAAAGCGACCTTGAAATGCTCAACAACAGCCCAGTGGCCTAAAACTATTTGATCGCCTAGACGAGAGACGGAGATTCTATAATGAGAAAATGAAACGCCCTTATTCATTTCCCTGGGACAAAACGATGAGATTGTTCGAGGTGGCGGTGCGCAACAGGCTCATTAATTTGCCGAATCCAAAACGCCCATTGCAACCTGGTGAGGCTAATAATCCCAATTATTGCCCCTACCATCAAGCAATAAGCCATCCAATTGAAGATTGCTTCGTCTTTAAAGGTTGGATCGAAGATCAATACCAACAGGGCAAGTTCGCACTGTCCGAGAATTGGAAAGTGAACCCGCCTCAGTCACACGCTCCTAAAAGGACGGACATACCGGGGGCATCGTGCTCTTTTGTCGAAGAAGCTCCGTGGGAGGTCGTTCTTTCATTCAAGACGAAAAGAATGCTCAAGGATCTCCAGACATGCCCGGCAATTAGGTGGAAATATCCACCGGAGCCCGAGATCATCAAGGTAATGCTGAAACCGCGCCCAACTCAAAAAAAATGGTGGTGATAGTCAAAGAGCTCACACCCAACCGTCAAAGTCTTCGAAGAGAAATAAGAAAACCAAAAAGCCCGTGAAGCCTGATGACAAGCGCTCGGACCTGCAAAAACATATCGACGTGCTGGAAGAATATAACCAGAAGGTGCGGACTCCAGTCACACTCCAAGAATTTCTCAGCCACGTCCTTAAGGACGGAGATGATGACAATGGAGAAGACTCGTCGGATGAGCCTGAAGATTATGTGGCAAGCTGCCATGTGATCTCTCACTCGTTGATAAACGATGAAGAAGCTCCTTACGCAGAGAAACTGGGGGCAGATCCTGAGCCTGAACTTCCAGGACCATCAGACGAAATAATTGATGCATTCCCAAACGAAGCTCTTTTGAAAAGCAAAGCTGATCGGGAGCACGAGATGGCCATATTTGAAAAGGCCAAACGCTGGCGACTGGACGAAAGGGTCGAAACACTCTCACCAAATCAAAATACATCCGCCGCAAATAAAAGCAGGTTCAAGACGAGGAAAAGGTTCGCCAAAGTCATATCGATGGGAATGAAGCTGCCACCCTCTAAAGGAAACACTCCTGATGAAGTGTATATGCATCCTAGCTACTGCCTATATCATCGAAAGATTGCGCATCCCACCGAAGAGTGCAACTCTTTTAAAAGCTGGTGGTAAGGATATGTTGCTCACCGACAACATTTCAGGTGGATGAAACGTAAAACTCGTCAGGAGCAAAGAAACACGAACGAGGAGCGCAAAAGAACTACCGGCAACTGCCACATGGTCAACGTTGGGGGATCGCAAGTTCTCACCTTCGGGAGCGACTCTGACGAAGAAATATCCCTCGGCCCAATCTTCAAAGAATCCACCTCAGGAAAGGAGGAAGAACCGAAGAGCTGTGAGAACATTCAGCTGCGCAATCACACGCTACCTGAAAAGAATCTCGGACCTGCAAATAAGGGATCCAATAAAAAGGATAAGGTGAAAGAAAAGGTCCCTGAGGATATCGCCCTCGATGATCGATTCGTCGAAGAACTGGCAGCCAAGAACCCGCCAAAGAAAAGTATGGTGGACTATAATGTTCTGGCACACATGAGGAAGATCCCCTCACAGCTAAGCATTCTTGACGCCCTTCTGCTATCCAAAAAGGTGAGAGATTCTTTGATCAAGGCACTACAAGAGCCCGAACAGTTCCAAGCTTTCCTCGCCGAAGAAAAGATGAAGGACGAACTGGAAGAAGTACACACAGCTGATATCACTTTCAGCAATGAAGATCTCCTACTCGGGACGTGTGAGCATAACCGTCCCCTTTATGTCTCCGGATATTGCCATGACATTAAGATAGGGAAGATCCTGGTCGACAATGGGTCCTCCGTCAATCTCCTCAATGTAAGAGTGTTGAAGGAAATCTACATGAGCGTTAATCACCTCGCTCGGGATAAGATCACTATCTCCGGGTTTGACTCCCAGTCATCATGGCCGCTCGGGTCTGTGATATTGACATTACGCTTTGGGCTGCTCGTCACGGACATCAAGTTCCACGTCATTGACGCGAAGACTTGCTACAACGCTTTACTCGGCAGATCTTGGTTACACGAGTACAACATCATCCCTTCTACACAACATCAGTTTATGAAGTATTTCAAGGATGGTCTCGAATACACCATGACAGAAGAGTTGAACCCAATCTCTGTGAATGAAGTCCGAAAGTACGAAGATGCAAAATACTTCTTACAAGATTTCGAAGACACGGAAAGATGTCACAAACCGAAGAACAAAGCTATTACCACTATTCTGGTCTTTGGGATTGATACCGAAAAGGAAGAAGAGATAGTTTATTCAAAGCCGCCCCAATGCAACAAGCCGGGACCGTCCACCCCTATTTTGGTCTTCGGCAGCGACTCGGAAGATGAGGTCAAGACCGTATTCTCTGCTTGGCCATCAATACAAGCCTTCGCTGATGAAGATCAAAGCTTGCAAGTTGTCGTGGTTCCGCAAGAGTATTACAAAGAGCTCGACGCGCTTAATACTTATAATGTGCAGGAGCTGCAGACATTTTACGTCCCTCCCGGGAGAAAAGGTGAGAAGGCGATCCTATTCTATCGATCCGGGAAAACCAAGGTAGAAAGAAATTTGGCATGGTGCTGATTCTACACTTGACAGGCTCCAACCCATACGTTTGCCCAGATATTACACAGACGGATTAAAAAAACTGTTGAGGTGCCAAGGCGTACCCCTTAAGCAGACTGCTCGACAAGCTCAGTTCTACAACAGGATCTGGGATGTTCCCGGAAATCAGCGAAAGTTTCCCAACGGGAGGATGGAAACGATCGGGCTTGGATAAGTTCGATCCAAGAAACGGGAGCGATTCCGCGGCTGCTACGTAATACATGACTTCGATGAAGAAGGAGATGCTATGTGGGAGGATGCTAACCATGAACCAAAACGACCTCCCATCGTGAAAATACCAAGCCCGTCGTTTGAAGAACAAATGGACAAGCTTATAAGGGAAGCGGGTTAAAAGGTTCGAAATGATCATAATCGCGAAATGGCCATCTACGAGAAAGCCAGAACGCAGCGCCTCCTTCAGCAGGCTGAAAAAAGTGACGATGCCCTTCGTCGCCAATCCGTCATACAAAAGACCCGACGCAGAGGCAGAAATAAACCCAAGAATGAAAAAAGTGTTCGACAGCGACAAAGCAGGAACAACAAGCCCCGCAATCGAGAATCGAGCAGCCTGGATTCGTCTCTTGTAAAGAAGATGGGCCTAGTATACTCTTTTTCCCAAGACAAGACAAGGAAGATACTTGATCTTGTTATAAAACATCAAACGATTACCTGTTCATACCATAATATTGCATTATTATATTCCCCATTCTTATTCGTTTCATAAATAAACAGGTGCTTTTGACGTATGTCTGCTACATATTACAGGTTATAGGTTCTTGGATCTAAAACAGTGAAAAAGATAAAAGACGATGCAAAAGTGGAACTACAACCAACAAACAGAAGGATCTTGATAAAGTCTACACAAAGATCAGTTTACAAAGTACAAAGGCAGCGCAAGATCCAAGATTTTAAAGCGAACGGTTAAAAGTTCACTATAAGTATTCACTGGAAGATCTGGAGAAGACCCAGAAGCAAAATGGAGAAAAGAACCAAAGATACAGGAAGCCCAAAAAGCCCAAAGCCAGCACCAGAAATTACAAGCCACAACTCATCCTTTTGACCGCGGAACCGCGGCCAAACAGGGCCTCGGGCCGTAGTTCCGCGGCGGGCTTGAGCGATTGAAGGATACAAATTTTACCATAATGTGTGCGGCGCTGACTAAGTCTACCTAGGGGTATTTTGGTAAATGTAGATGTGCGAGTCAATTGTAACCTAGGGTTTCTATGAATCTATAAATAGAGACCCAATTCATTGTATTCTTTTCATGCCTCCCTTCATTAATAAAATTCAGATTTCTTTTGGAGAGCATCAATTTGTAAGTTCTTTATTTTCTGCCCTAGGTTAAATTTCTATTCTTACCCTAGTTAAATTTAATTCCTTGCCCTAGTTAGATCTTTTATTCTCTGCCCTAGATAAATGTTTTTCAATTCCCTAATGAGCGAGTAGTCTCCTTGCTTGTTAGGGTTAGATTTGGGGAAGGTTTGAGAGATGATGATCTCTCACCCCTTTCTTGCCCATCATATATAATTAATAGGACTATATGTATACATGCACATACCGCTCCCTACGGCACCCTATCCCTCGAGGTAGCGGTGATACCGTAGTATAAAGGCCTGGTTGTGATTGTTTTCCATGGAGCTTAGGGTAAGGATTGATAAAGGAAGGACAAGAACCTAGAGGAAGAAACATCTTTCCAAATGATTCTAATCCCCTTTATTAATAATTACCATAACTCCTAATAAGATCTTAATATGGGTATAGAAAGCGATGAGATTTATAGACCCAAATTTAACCTAGACCTAACCCTAGCAAGATTTAGATCTAGATTAATTCAGTTTTTAGATTAAATCAATCCGACGCCCATCGGAATTAACTCGTAAGAGCGATTAGGAAATTCACAACATCCCTGTGGACCGACCCGTACTCACCGGCTAGCTACCAAGCGACGCCGTTCTTGATTGCGGTTTAGAAATATTTTTGACATACAAATCAAATGGCGCCGTTGCCGGGGAAGGCGTGTTATTTCCTTTTTGCAATTTCGGGTTAATCTTAATTAAAAAAATCATAAAACTGAAAAATCAAAAAAAAATATAAAAATATATCATCTGTTATTTTTTGGAAAGGTATTTTTTGTGAATCTTTGCAGGATCGACGGATCTGGAAAAATCCAGAGTGCGAAACAGAAAAAGGTAGATCAGAACAGAAAAGGATTGGAACAACAGAGCATCACAATTTTTTCAGAGACCTGAAGCTTCAAATCCGCCGCCCTTCCGCCGCGCAAGCGCGCTCCCGCCGAGTTTCCGCGGTCCATTTGCCACGTCAGCGCGCGTGTTTTACACTGTTTGCTCCCTTTTTCCCTCTTCTGCCAATCCCCATATATCTTTTGTCAAATCTTCTGCAGGATTCCTTGTGCTTAAAAAAAAATCTTCCCTTCCAAATAACAAATCTTGTGCAGGATTCTTTGCACCGCGCATAAAATAAAAAGATTTGATTGCAAGTGATTTTTCTGTTTTGCATATCTTTAAAACTGACTTTAAGGGGATTTTGACCAATTCAGATTGGGTGGGGATTTCATCACCCTTCCCAGGACCCCAGAAATCATATAAGGCATTTACATTGACCATATTTAATTAAAAAATACGGGACTCAGCCCTAAGGACTTCGAGCTCAATAGGACAGAGAACTAGTTATAGGCATCGACCGTTTATCCTAACCTGACTTTGCGGTGTCTAGGCAAGTGTGTCTAAGGCAAGTGGTTACTTAATTAAGACCGCTACTTGTAGCGGGGAGCCTCCCACTTACCTGGCACTTACCTGGCCGCAATTGGCGGTGAAGAGGCGGTTTGAGGTCCTATTTCTAACCCTTTGGAACAGTTAGGAGCTGTCTAGCTGACCTAGGTGACCCGAGATCTAGGCCTGAATGTGCATTTTTTGTTGATCGAAAGTGTGTCTTAGCTCTTTTCTCGAAAATCTTTTTGCAAACAGTTCTAAATAAAGAGAACAAGAAAAAAGGAAAAAAATTTTAAAAAAAAAAGAGACTTGCGACTTTTGTTGCTAAGAAATCCTTGCACCACCCAACCTTCTTTCTTTTCTCTTTCTTCTATAATGGGTACCCCACATCATAAATCACTTTCCGAACTTTGGTATCCCGAACCTAATTTTGTCTTGTACGTCAATTGTTTCGGTCGATTTAAATACGATCCCTCCGTGCCTAAAATTTCTTTGAAAGATCAAATAGAAGCGTCTAGGAGAAACAGTTCGACTTTACAACCCACTTTGTATCAACCTTGTCAACCTTCACCACCTTCGTACGTTGACACCACTTTTCCAAGTCCTGCTGAAACTCCTAAGCCGATGTCTATTGCTGAGCACATTGCACATTCTTGTAACCGATCTTTCACCCATCTCCACTCATCTAGTTCTAGGAATCAACAAGTCCGTCCACCTTTTTATCCAACTGGTGACCCTACTCCTGTCCAACCATCCACTTCCTACCAGTCCTACCCGACCTTCCCACCTTCACTAGACATTGTTTCTACACGGCCTTTTGGGAGTTTCACGTATCCAAACAATCTCGAATCTTTTACCGAAACCCCTTCACAACCCATGTCTAGTTTGGAACAGTCGTTGGAGGCGTATATCGCAGCAACAAACAAAATGGTGAGGAATGTGGATGCGTCCATAACCGCCCTTATACAACCTAGTGAACCGGTCGCTAGTTTCCAACTAGCATCAAATTTTTCAATGTATGAGGAAGCAGTTGGACAGAGTGCGAATTTGAGAGGATTTCCAAATCAAACCTACCCTTACCCAATTGAAGCCCACAACTCCGGTTTTCCATCAATTTTCCCAAATAGTTTACCTGTTGAAAATAAAAACGAGTTGTGTGATTTTGTAGTGCTTGATTTGCCAAATTGTGAAGAACCCCTTTCGAGTGAAACCACACTTAATCCTTTCGATCTTTTCACCTCCAATCTAGAACCTGAATTGATAAATATCCATGCTTTTGATGAGGTGTCAGAAAAAATTGATTTTCACTTGATTGAGGATATAGACGCCGGGAATATTTCGGATGATGAACCAGTAGATTTGATTGAAATTTTATGTTCAATTCATCATCCCGAGTCATTAGATGTTTCTCCCGAACTTCATATGCGTCTTGATTTTGATGATAATGGCATGGATGAGTTAAATATTGAGGAGAATTATGAGGATAGTATTGAGGAGAGTGTTGAGGATAATATTGAGGTTGAACCATTTTTGTTTGATGTGTCTGATTTTCCAATTCATCATCTTAAACCGTTAACTGTTATATCACCCTCCCTCCTTTCCATCGTTCCGACCAAGCAAAAGATCACGCTTGAAGACTGTGAGCTTGAAAAATTTCTCTTTGAATCTGACACAGTTCTCACAGCCGAAAACACATACGAGTGTTTCACTTTTTCGGACGATATTGATGACTCTCCACCCGAGTTTGAGTCCTTTGAATTTTCAGATGAGTTAGTTGAACCATCAGACTCGGTTGCTTACAGTCGTTTCGAACCATTGATGGAATCTTTCCAGTTCGAGACAGTTTACTACGGTGAGAATGAGACTATCCCTAATTCACTCCCTTTCGTCCTTCCTATAGTTCCGACCGTGCAAGAGACCGTTACGCTTTCATCTCCAATACCAAGTTCGACGTACCCATGCTTTCTTGCGAATCTTGAGGGATTTGACCCCATTTCACGACAAGTTGATAGATTAGCACAATCACTTTTAACACTTCGGTCATCACAAATTGCGCTAATTTACTCACTCGAGTTACACCCTCAAGATCGTACTCCACTTCTTTCTCTTTTCCGCCCTTCTTCTCCTCCACCGAGACCATATTCTCCCTTTCTCTCCACACGGTCTCGTGTGTTTTTCATTTCTTTCCTCTACACCTCATTCTTTCACCAACCATACCATCATCACGATAGAATTTTTGAATGGTTGGTGCTAACCTTTGGATTGTGCAAGGCCTTGTTTAGTTTGGGGAGGACCTTGTTGTATATATGTATATATATTTTTTTGTTTTCTTTTTCTATAAAAAATAAAAAAAAATTCAAAACATTAAAAAAAAATTTAAAAAAAATTATAAATAAATAAACAGGGGAGTGCCGACATTTTGACCCTCTTGGTGTAGCATGACGGTGAGGACACTGTCAAGTTTAAGTTTGGGGGTATGCTCGGTACGTCTTCTTCCTTCGCATTCATTTGTATATATTTTTGCATTTGCATACTTATTTTAAAACCCATAAAAAATTGATAAATTTCAAAAAATTATAAAAATTAATGTATTCAATTTTGGCCTTATTTGATTTGAGTTTGACAAATAGGTTGACTGGCTAGGAACAACTAGATCTTAGACTTAGTAAATTAAAAACCCTAAAAATAACCTTTCTTAAAATTTAACAGTAGAAAGTATATGTTTTTGTAGTTTATTTAGAAATAGGCAAATTTTGAGTTCACTTCTTGGGCTAAGTCGAAACAAAGGAAAAGTATTGATATTTTTATTAAAGTATAAGTTTGAAAAATAATTCCTAGCTTAAGTCTAGATTCTGAAAATGTATACCCTACAAATTGCACAAACACGCACCTTGAAACTTGGAATAGTAGAGGAGACCTTGAAATGCTCTTGTCTAAAGTCCTTAGTAGGAAGAAAATAAAAGAAAAAAAAGTGAATAAAGAAAAAAATGAACATTGGATTTTGTGATTACTTAAGGCTGCAAAAATAGAAAAAAATAGTTAGCGAGAGTGCTTCATCACCTAGTGCCTTAGACCAACTGGTTTGGGAGTCACTGCTAAAAAGCCTTGGGTGTTGCAAGACTAGAAAGTATGCTTTAAAGTGCAAACGCATCTTGTAATCGGTCGTTGGTACCTCAAGAAGTATTAACGGTCGCATGAAGGATGTGTAAGCAAAATTCAATTAAAATTTCACCAACTAATAAGTACTTTGGACAACAGACAAGGGTATGATTGCTTGATTTGAATTTCTAAGTGTAGGGGTGATTCATACACACACGTAGGGATATGTGATTGGAATTTAGATAAGAGAGAGGAATGAAGAATAGAACTTGTATCTTTAGTAGAGTTAATAAAAATTCCCAAGTGGAGATGGAACCCTAGAAGGAAAACTTAAGAGATGCCAAAAGCTAAGTAAGTCTGCAGAATATATATAATTTTAAGTTAAATGATGAGGAAGTGTGAAGAATATGGGTGGATAATTTACGGGTCGACGATAATAGAATTCCTTGTTAGAAAACCTAATTGGAGAACAAAAGTCGAAAAGCCAAATTGATAGGATTTTGTGGGTAGTATCCGCTGAAAACCCTCAGGAGACAACACTCCTCCTACTAGGGACACCTAGAGGTTTAACGACTTGTTGCACGTGCTCAGTGCAATCGCGATTCCCTGCGAAAGTGCGGTTAGTTTTTTTTGTCGAGAATAAAAAAAAAAGTTTGCTCGAGGACGAGCAAAAGATAAGTTTTGGGGTATTTGTTCATACCATAATATTGCATTATTATATTCCCCATTCTTATTCGTTTCATAAATAAACAGGTGCTTTTGACGCATGTCTACTACATATTACAGGTTACAGGTTCTTGGATCTAAAACAGTGAAAAAGATAAAAGACGATGCAAAAGTGGAACTACAACCAACAAACAGAAGGATCTTGATAAAGCCTACACAAAGATCAGTTTACAAAGTACAAAGGCAGCGCAAGATCCAAGATGTCAAAGCGAACAGTTAAAAGTTCACTATAAGTATTCACTGGAAGATCTGGAGAAGACCCAGAAGCAAAATGGAGAAAAGAACCGAAGATACAGGAAGCCTAAAAAGCCCAAAGCCAGCACCAAAAATTACAAGCCATAACTCATCCTTTTGGCCGCGGAACCGCGGCCAAACAGGGCCTCGGGCCGCAGTTCCGCGGCGGGCTTAAGCGATTGAAGGATACAAATTTTACCATAATGTGTGCGGCGCTGACTAAGTCTACCTATGGGTATTTTGGTAAATGCAGACGTGCGAATCAATTGTAACCTAGGGTTTCTATGAATCTATAAATAGAGACCCAATTCATTGTATTCTTTTCATGCCTCCCTTCATTAATATAATTCTGATTTCTTTTGGAGAGTATCAATTTGTAAGTTCTTTATTTTCTGCCCTAGGTTAAATTTCTATTCTTACCCTAGTTAAATTTAATTCCTTGCCCTAGTTAGATCTTTTATTCTCTGCCCTAGATAAATGTTTTTCAATTCCCTGATGAGCGAGTAGTCTCCTCGCTTGTTAGGGTTAGATTTGGGGAAGGTTTGAGAGATGAAGATCTCTCACCCCTTTCTTGCCCATCATATATAATTAATAGGACTCTATGCATAGATGCACATACCGCTCCCTACGGCACCCTATCTCTCGAGGTAGCGGTGATACCGTAGTATAAAGGCCCGGTTGTGATTGTTTTCCATGGAGGTTAGGGTAAGGATTGATAAAGGAAGGACAAAAACCTAGAGGAAGAAACATCTTTCCAAATGATTCTAATCCCCTTTATTAATAATTACCATAACTCCTAGTAAGATCTTAATATGGGTATAGAAAGCGGTGAGATTTATAGACTTTCCAAACTTAACCTAGACCTAACCCTGGCAAGATTTAGATCTAGATTAATTCAGTTTTTAGATTAAATCAATCTGACGCCCATCGGAATTAACTCGTAAGAGCGATTAGGAAATTCACAATATCCCTGTGGACCGACCCGTACTCACCGGCTAGCTACCAAGCGACGCCGTTCTTGATTGCGGTTAATAGATAGTTTTTGAGATCAAATCATTACCCTCCCAGAGTCCAAGCACCCCGAGCAAGCAGGCGAGGTCTCTCACCCGGATTATTTCTCTTATCACCGAGCGATAGGGCATCCTCTCGAAGACTGCTTTACATTCAAAGACTGGGTCGAAGACCAGTATCAGCAAGGCAAGTTCGCTTTATCCAGCAGTTGGAGGGTAACTCCATCGCAGAAGCATGAATCAAAAGCCACTTATGCGATGAGAGTAGAACCAGACCAACATCGGTCTTGGAAGCGATCTCGTACCTGCCACGTGATAACACTGTCAGAAGAGCAATCACACAACAGCAACAGTCCCTGAACCGTGGCCGCCTGCCTGGTGGGGGCGGCTCCTCCGTTGTGGGTAAACAGAATATGGATGACCTTTCTTGGTGCTTCGAAAACAATGAAGATGAGTTGAACTCAGAATTTCCACAGGCGCCAAAGGAGCTGGAAGATGGGATACATACTACTGCAGATGACCTCAGAAAAATCGACTTGGGAACGGCAAACGACCCACGGCCGACATTCGTCAGTGAGCTGTTGTCTGAAGAAAAAGAGGCTGCGCTTAAAGAGGTGCTCATACAGTATAAAGATTGCTTTGCATGGAACTATTCAGAGATGCCGGGACTCGATCCAGAGATTGTTGTCCACAAATTGGCGATTTCTCCGGACGTCAAGCCAATCAAACAAGCACCGAGAAGATTGCGGCTTGAACTTGAATTGAGCATCAATGCCGAGGTCAAGAAGCTGATCGACTCCGGCTTCATCCAAGAGGTTCAGTACCCTGACTGGATTGCCAATATCGTCCCAGTGATGAAGAAAAATGGGACGGTGCACATATGCGTAGACTTTCGGGATCTCAATAAAGCTTTCCCGAAGGATGACTTTCCAATACCAGTCACTGAGCTGATGATAGATAATATGTCCACTCATGAAGTTTTCTCCTTCATGGACGGCTCATCGGGATACAATCAGATAAAGATGCATCCCGAGGACCAGAAGCATACCGCTTTCCGGACCACTTTAGGCATATTCTGCTACAAGGTGATGTCTTTCGGTCTAAAGAACGCCGTGCCACCTATCAGAGGGCCATGACAAAGATTTTTTATGACCTCATACATGAAATCGTCGAATGCTATATCGACAACCTCGTAGTTAAAAGCAAATCATATGAGGAACATTTAGAGCATCTAAAGATCGTGTTTCAGCGCCTTCGGAAATACAACTTGAAGATGAACCCTCTCAAATGCGCATTCGGAGTGTCCTCAAGCAAGTTCCTGGGATTCATCGTCCGACACCGAGGCATCGAGATTGACCCGTCGAAGTTCAAAGCGATTATGGAAATGCCTCCGCCAAGAACACTCAAGTAGTTGCGGTCTCTCGAAGGAAAACTCGCGTATATCCGGCGATTCATAGCCAATCTTTCCGGAAAATGCCGCCCCTACAGTCACTTGATGAAGAAGGGAACCCCGTTCATCTGGGATCGCAAATGCCAAAGCGCACTGGACGAAATCAAGCAATACCTATAGAATCCGCCGGTGCTGACCGCTCCAGTCAAGGGAAAACCCCTCATTCTGTATACAACTGCCCTCGAAGGTTCTTTAGGCGCGCTGTGGGCACAAGAAAACGACCGAGGGAAAGAAAGAGCCCTCTACTACTTGAGTCGAGTTCTATTGGGGGCAGAAAGCAATTACTCCCCCATTGAAAAACACTGCCTAGCGTTGATCTTCGCGATAACAAAGCTCAGACACTACGCATTGGCACATGAGGTCCATCTCATATCGAAGGTGGATCCTCTCAAATATTTGAAGTCAAAGGCTATATCAACGGGACGGCTCGCTAAATGGGCCCTGCTCTTGATGGAGTTCTTGATAACTTATCGTCCCCTCAAGGCAGTGAAAGGCCAGGCCATCGCCAACTTTCTCGCTGAACATCTGATACCTGCCGACTCTCCCTTGAACTGCAAATTGCCAGACGAACACGCGTTTGACATGATCGGCGGGGAGAGAAGAGAGAATGATACCAAGTGGGAACTCTACTTCGATGGAGCATCTTCCATGAAGAAGCGCAAACAAATCACCCCCATGATCAAATCTGAGGTGGGCTTCATCTTCGTGACTCCACAAGGAGGGATAATGCGCTTTGCTTTCTCCTTAACAGAGCCGAGGACGAACAATGAAGCCAAATACGAAGCTTTGATAGAAGGTCTTGAGATCGCCATCGACATGGGAATTGAGAACCACCTCATATACGGAGACTCCCAGCTGATCATTAGTCAAGTAAATGGCGACTATCAAACGTGCAAGCCTGAGTTGGTGAAGTACGGTGAGAAAGTACAGCAACTGCTGACTCAAATTCCTTCCTACACCCTGGAAAGCATACCATGTGCAGAAAATAGCAAAGTGGATGCATTGGCCAAACTCGCTAAAGAACGAGCCGACGAGAACCTCGATGATGTGAGGATCGTTGTGCAAAACCGTCGGGTTCTTGCACCGGCAGAAATATCTCCGGAATCGTCTGAAGAAAAGGAAGTGATTGATCTCAAAAAACTATCTATTACCGCAATCAAGAACGGCGTCGCTTGGTAGCTAGCCGGTGAGTACGGGTCGGTCCACAGGGATGTTGTGAATTTCCTAATCGCTCAAACGAGTTAATTCCGATGGGAGTCGGATGGATTTATTAAATCTAAAAACTAAATCTATCTAAAAACTAAATTAATCTAGATCTAAATCTTGCTAGGGTTAGGTTTAGGAATGGTTTGGAAATGTAAATAAATCTCAACGCTTTCTATACCCAAATGAAGATCTATGAGGAGTTATGGTAATTATCAATAAAAGGGATTAGATCCATTCGGGAAGGTGTTCCTTCCTCTAAGTTCTTGTCCTTCCTTTATCGATTCTTACCCTAACCTCCATGGAAAACATCACAACCGGGCCTTTATACTATGGTATCACCGCTACCTCGTGGGATAGGGTGCCGTAAGGAGCGGTATGTGCATGTATGCATGGAGTCCTATTAAATATATGACGGGCAAGAAAGGGATGAGAGATCTCATCTCTCAAAAGCCTTCCCCAAAACTAACATCTAAGGCAAGGAATTAAAATCTAAACTAGAGCAATTAAATAAAACTACTTACAGATGGCTCTCTCCAAACATCAACACAGGGTTGTCAGATCTGAATTCATGAAATGAAAAGAGGCACCGATGCTCTCCAAAAGAATTCTAAAATTTATTAATGAAGGGAGGCATAGCCTTTACAATGATTTAGAGTTCCTATTTATAGAGAATAGAAAACCCTAGGTTACAATTGATCCGCATGTCTACATTTACAAAAATATCCCTAGGTTGACTAGTCAGCGCAGCATCCGAATTTTAGTAAAAAAGTTTTCAAGCCCGGGCTCTTTATGGCTGCGGAACCACGGCCTGGGTAGGGGTTGGGCCGCGGTTCCGCGGCCCAATAGTGAGGTCATCTTCTGGGCTTTTGGATTCTGGTTTAGGGCTGTTTTGTCCTCTTGTTTATTTGGTTCTTTTCTTAATTTGTCTTCTAGGTCTTCTCCAGATCTCCAGTGAACATTGTAGCGGACTTTCACCGTTGCTTTGAGACAAAATCTTGGACCTTGCGTTGCCTTTGTACTTTGTAAATTGATCTTTGTGTGGGCTTCATCAAGATTCTTCTGTTTATTGGTCAAAGTCTCACATCATCTTTTATCTTTTTCACTGTTTTAGATCCAAGAACCTGTAACCTGTAATATGTAGCAGACATGCGTCAAAAGCACCTGTTTATTTATAAAACGAATAAGAATGGGGAATATAATAATACAATATTATGGTGTGAACAAACACCCCCAAACTTATCTTTTGCTCGTCCTTGAGCAAACTTATTTTTTTATTCTCGATAAAAAACCTAACCGCACTTTCGCAGGGAATCGCGATTGCACTGAGCTCGTGCAACAAGCCGTTAAACCTCTAGGTGTCCCTAGTAGGAGGAGTGTTGTCTCCTGAGGGTTTTCAGCGGATACTACCCACAAAATCCTATCAATTTGGCTTTTTCGACTTTTATTTTCCAATTAGGTTTTCTAACAAGGAATTCTATTATCGTCGACTCGTAAATTATCCACCAATATTCTTCACACTTCCTCATCATCTAACTTAAGATTATATATATGTTCTGCAGACCTACTTAGCTTTCGGCATCTCTTAAGTTTTCCTTCTAGGGTTCCATCTCCACTTAGGAATTTCTATCATCTCTATTAAAGATACATGTTCTATTCTTCACTCCTTTCTCTCATCTAAACTCCAATCACATATCCCTACGTGTGTGTATAAATCACCCCTACACTTGGAAATTCAAATCAAGCAATCATACCCTTGTCTGTTGTCCAAAGTACTTATTAATTGGTGAATTTTTAAATGAATTTTTGCTTACACATCTTTCATGCGACCGTTAATACTTCTTGAGGTACCAACGACCGATTACAAGATGTATTTGCACATTAAAGCGTAATTCCTAGTCTTGCAACACCCAAGGCTTTAGCAGTGACTCCCAAACCAATTGGTCTAAGGCACGTAATGAAGCACCCTCGCTAAATATTTTTCTATTTTTGCAGGCTTAAGTAATCACAAAAACCAGTGTTCATTTTTTTTTCTTTATTCACTTTTTTTTCTTTTATTTTCTTCGTACTAAAGACTTTAGACAAGAGCAATTCAAGGTCTCCTCTACTATTCCAAATTTCAAGGTGCGTGTTAGTGCAATTTATAGGGTATACATTTTTAGAATCTAGACTTAAGCTAGGAATTATTTTTCAAATTTATACTCTAATAAAAATATCAATATTTTTCCCTTGTTTTGACTTAGCCCAAGAATTGAACTCAAAATTTGCCTATTTCTAAATAAACTACAAAGACATACACTTTCTACCGTTAAATTTTAAGAAAGGTTATCTTTAGGGATTTTAATTTACTGAGTCTAAAATCTAGTTGTTCCTAACCAGTTAACTTATTTGTCAATCTCAAGTCAAATAAGGCCAAAATTGAATACATTAATTTTTATAATTTTTGAAATTTTTCAATTTTTATGGATTTTCAAATAAATATGCAAATGCAAAAATATACATATGAATGCGAAGGAAGAAGACGTACCGAGCATACCCCTAAACTCAAACTTGACAGTGTCCTCACTATCACGCTACATCAAGAGGGTCAAAATGCCGGCACTCCCCTGTTTATTTATTTGCAAAATTTTTTTTATATTTTTTAATGTTTTGAAATTTTTTTTTTATAGAAAAAGAAAACAAAAAATATATATACATATATACAACAAGGTTCCCCCCAAACTTAAGCTTGGCCTTATATAAGCCTAAGGTTAGCACCAAACATTCAAAGATCTTATCGTGGTAATGGTAGGGTTGGTGAAAGAATAGGATGTAAAGGAAAGAAATGAGAAGCACACGAGACCGAATGGAAAGAAGGGTGGAATATGATCTCAGTGGAGGAGAAGAAGGGCGGAAAAGAGAAAGAAGGGTCGCGCGATCTTGAGGGTGTAAATCGAGTGAATAAATTAGCACAATTTGTGATGACCGGTGTGTTAAAAAGCGATCGTGCTAACCTATCAACCCGTCGAAAAATGGGGTCAAATCCCTCAAAATTCGCAAGAAGGCATGGGTACGCCGAACTTGGTATTAGAGATGAAAGCATAACGGTCTCTTGTACGGTCGGAACGATAGGAAGGACGAAAGGGAGTGAATTAGGGATAATCTCATTCTCACCGTAGTAAACTATCTCGAACTGGAAAGATTCCAACAATGGTTCGAAACGACTTTAAGCAACCGAGTCTGATGGTTCAACTAACTCATCTGAAAATTCAAAGGACTCAAACTCGGGCGGTGAGTCTTCAACATTGTCCGAAAAAGTGAAACACTTGTAAGTGTTATCGGCTGTGAGAACTGTGTCAGATTCAAATGGAAATTATTCAAGCTCACAGTCTTCAAGCGTGATCTTTTGTGTGGTCGGAACGATGGAAAGGAGGGAGGGTGATATAACAGTTAAAGGTTCAGGAGGATGAATTGGAAAATCCGACACATCAAACAAAAATGGTTCAACCTCAATATTATCCTCAATACTCTCCTCAATACTATCCCCATAATTCTCCTCATAATTTAGCCCATCCATGCCATTATCATCAAAATCAAGACGCATATGAAGTTCGGGAAAAACATTTAATGACTCGGGATGATGAATTGGACATAAAATTTCAATCAAATCTATGGGTTCATCATCCAAAATATTCCCGGCGTCTATATCCTCAATCAAGTGAAAATCTATTTTTTCTGACACCTCATCAAAAGCATGGATATTTATCAATTTAGGTTCAAGATTGGAGGTGTAAAGATCGAAAGGATTAGGTGTGGTTTCACTCGAAAGGGTTTCTTCATAGTCTGGCAAATCAAGCACTACAAAGTCACACAACTCGTTAAATGTTTTATTTTCAACTTGTGAATCATTTGGGACAATCAATGGAAAACCGGAGTTGTAGGCTTCAATTGGGTATGGGTAGGCCTGATTTAAGAATGTGTAGAACTCACTCGCTCCTCTCAAATTCTCTCTGTCCAACCGTCTCCTCATATATAGGAAAATTTGGAGCTAGTTGGA
Organism: Agapanthus africanus; assembly: GCA_030015575.1. Classification (NCBI taxonomy): domain Eukaryota; kingdom Viridiplantae; phylum Streptophyta; class Magnoliopsida; order Asparagales; family Amaryllidaceae; genus Agapanthus; species Agapanthus africanus. The sequence goes on along the minus strand of JASDDO010000016.1, from coordinate 520,919,588 downwards.
AACTAGCTGCCGGTTCACTAGGTTGCATAAGGGCGGCAATGGACGCATCCACATTCCTAACCATTTTGTTTGTTGCTGAAATGTACGCCTCCAACGACTGTTCCAAACTAGACATGGGTTGTGGAGGGATTTCGGTAAAAAATTCAAAACTGTTTGGATACGTGAAACTCCCTAATGGCTGTGTAGAGGCAATATCTAGTGAAGGTGGAAAGTCAGGTAGGACTGGTAGGAAGTGGATGGTTGGACAGGATTAGGATCAACATGTGGATAAAAAGGTGGATGGTCTTGTTGATCCCTATAACTAGATGTGTGGAGAGGGGTGAAAGATCGGCTACGAGATTGAGCAATATGCTCAGCAATGGACATCGATTTAGGAGTTACAGCAGGACTTGAAAAAGTGGTATCAATATATGAAGGTGGTAAAGGTTGACTTGGTCGACACAAAATGGGTTGCAAAGTCGAATTGTTTCTCCTAGACGCTTCTATTTGATCTTTCAAAGAAATTTTGGGCACGGAGGGATCTTCCTTAAATCGACCGAAACAATTGACGTACGAGGCAAAGTTAGGTTCGGGATACCAAAGTTCGGAAAGTGATTTATGATGTGGGGTACCCATGATAGAAGAAAGAGAAGAGAAAGAATGTAGGGTGGTGCAAGGATTTCTTAGCGACAAAAGTTGCAAGTCTTTTTTTAAAAAATTTCCTTTTTCCTTTTTCTCTTTATTTAGAACTGTTTGCAAAAAGATTTTCGAGAAAAGAGCTAAGACACACTTTCGATCAACCAAAAATGCACAATCAGGCCTAGATCTAGGGTCACCTAGGTCAGCTAGACAGCTCCTAACTGTTCTAAAAGGCTAGAAATAGGACCTCAAATCGCCTCTTCACAGCCAATTGCGGCCAGGTAAGTGCCAGATAAGTGGGAGGCTCCCCGCTACAAGTAGCGGTCCTAATTAAGTAACCACTTGCCTTAGACACACTTGCCTAGACACCGCAAAGTCAGGTTAGGATAAACGGTCGATGCCTATAACTAGTCCTCTGTCCTATTGAGCTCGAAGTCCTTAGGGCTGAATCTAGTATTTTTTAATTAAAGATTGGTCAATGCAAATGCCTTATGTGATTTCTGGGGTCCTGGGAAGGGTGATGAAATCCCCACCCAATCTGAATTGGTTAAAAGCCCCTTAAAATCCGATTAAAAATATGCAAAACAGTAAATCACTTGCAATCAAATCTTTTTTGTGAATTTCAAAGTTTGCAAGTTTTCTAATTAAAATTTTCCTTTTTCCGCTTGCTCTTTATTTGGAAATTTTGCAAAAAGGTTTTCGATAAAAGATATGCAAAACAAAAAATATTACTTGCAATCAATTTCTATTTTAAGCGAGGCGCAAAAATCCTGCACAAGATTTGTTATTTGGAAAGGAAAAGATTTTTACGCGCAAAGAATCCTACAGGAGATTTTTCAGAGGATATACCAGAGATTTGCAGAGGAGCAGATCAGAAAACTTACAGAGTTTTTTTTTTTCAAGCCTTGAACCGACCAGGGCACGGCGGTTCCGCGGCCAAAAGGTGGGTCGCGCGGCTGTTCCGCGGCCGGAATGGGGTCGCACGGCGGTTTTTTTTTTTTTGGTACTAGATCACCGCGATTCTTCTTGTTTGACTCGGTCCTCCAAATTTCTTCTGTTGTCTATTGTGATATTCCTCTGTTTGTTCGGATTTGATATTTGCTGTTTTGATCTCTGTAGATTTCCAGATCCGAATTTGTTCGTAGATCCTGCAAAATTCACACAAAAATACCCATCCCAAAAATAACAGATGATATATTTTTATATTTTTTGATTTTTCAGATTTTTATGATTTTTTGAATTTTGATTAACCCGAAATTGCAAAAAGGAAATAACACGCCATCCCCGGCAACGGCGCCATTTGATAAATCTCAAAAACTATCTATTACCGCAATCAAGAACGGCGTCGCTTGGTAGCTGGCCGGTGAGTACGGGTCGGTCCACAGGGATGTTGTGAATTTCCTAATCGCTCAAACGAGTTAATTCCGATGGGAGTCGGATGGATTTATTAAATCTAAAAACTAAATCTATCTAAAAACTAAATTAATCTAGATCTAAATCTTGCTAGGGTTAGGTTTAGGAATGGTTTGGAAATGTAAATAAATCTCAGCGCTTTCTATACCGAAATGAAGATCTATGAGGAGTTATGGTAATTATCAATAAAAGGGATTAGATCCATTCGGGAAGGTGTTCCTTCCTCTAGGTTCTTGTCCTTCCTTTATCATTCCTTACCCTAACCTCCATGGAAAACATCACAATCGGGCCTTTATACTACGGTATCACCTCTGCCTCGTGGGATAGGGTGCCGTAGGGAGCGGTATGTGCATGTATGCATGGAGTCCTATTAAATATATGACGGGCAAGAAAGGGATGAGAGATCTCATCTCTCAAAAGCCTTCCCCAAAGCTAACATCTAAGGCAAGGAATTAAAATCTAAACTAGAGCAATTAAATAAAACTACTTATAGATGGCTCTCTCCAAACATCAACACAGGGTTGTCAGATCTGAATTCATGAAATGAAAAGAGGCACCGATGCTCTCCAAAAGAATTCTAAAATTTATTAATGAAGGGAGGCATAGCCTTTACAATGATTTAGAGTTCCTATTTATAGAGGATAGGAAACCCTAGGTTACAATTGATCCGCATGTCTACATTTACAAAAAAATCCCTAGGTTGACTAGTCAGCGCCACATCCGAATTTTGGTAAAAAAGTTTTCAAGCCCGGGCTCTTTATGGCCGCGGAACCGCGGCCTTGGTAAGGGTTGGGCCGCGGTTCCGCGGCCCAATAGTGAGGTCATCTTCTGGGCTTTTGGATTCTGGTTTAGGGCTGTTTTGTCCTCTTGTTTATTTGGTTCTTTTCTTAATTTGTCTTCTAGGTCTTCTCCAGATCTACAGTGAACATTGTAGCGGACTTTTACCGTTGCTTCGAGATAAAATCTTGGACCTTGCGTTGCCTTTGTACTTTGTAAACTGATCTTTATGTGGGCTTCATCAAGATCCTTCTGTTTATTGGTCAAAGTCTCACTTTTACATCATCTTTTATCTTTTTCACTGTTTTAGATCCCAGAACCTGTAACCTGTAATATGTAGCAGACATGCGTCAAAAGCACCTGTTTATTTATAAAACGAATAAGAATGGGGAATATAATAATACAATATTATGGTGTGAACAGGAAGCTACCGAGCAAACGACCCTACAAATAAAGGACCAGGAAAAGGCAAGGGATTGGAGAGATGTCTTTATAGACTACTTCAAATCCCGTCAAACACCTAAAAATGCATCTTCAAGGCATCAGCTCATGAAACGAGCTCTATCCTTCGCCTTTGTCAATGATACTCTGTATAAGAGATCATTTGATTCTCTGTGGCTAAGATGCCTAGGACCTGAAGTGGCAAGGAGAGTCGTCCAAGAAAATCACGACGGACTCTGCGGTTCTCACCAAGCCGGACCGAAAATGAAGCTGAAGATCAAACGGATGGGTTATTATTGGCCCACGATGATCTAAGACTGCCTCGAATACGCGAAGCAGTACCACTAGTGCCAGATTCATGGGGACTTTATCCATCAATATCCAAATCCGCTACATCCAACGGTGGCTAGCTGGTCGTTCGAAATGTGAGGAACTGACATAATCGGCCCCATCGAACCAGCATCGTCCAGAGGACATCGGTTCATACTGGCAACAACCAATTACTTCTCCAAGTGGGCAGAAGCAGTACCACTAAGAGAAGTGAAGACAGAGAATATCATCCATTTCTTCAAGAAACACGTCATTTATCGGTTCGGCATTCCGCGACGGATTATCTTCGATAACGGGCCAGCCTATAGAAGCCACAAGATCAGCCGCTTCGCACAACAACATAACATAGACTGGAGATATTCTTCGGTCTATAATCCCTGAGCTAACGGTCTAGCTGAGACTTTCAACAAGACCTTGATGAAGATCGTGAAAAAGACGGTGTCTCAAAATAAGAGGGACTAGCACAAGAGACTGCATGAAGCTCTCTGGGCATATCGAACTACGTTCAAAACTGCCACAAACACAACGCCCTATACGTTGGTATTCGGCACAGAAGCGGTACTCCCCTCGAGATAGAGTTACCCTCTCTACGAGTAGCGGTTCACTACGAGGTAACAGACAAAGAAAATGCTCACCTTCGGCTTGAGGAGCTTGATGCCCTCGATGAAACCCGGCTCATGGCGCAATAAAACCTGGAGGCTTACAAAGAAAAGATGACGCGCTCATACGAGAGATTGACTAGGCCGAGAACATTCCGCTAAGGCGAACTCGTGCTAGTTGTCAAGAGACCTATGATCCCCAATCGTGCCAAGCGGGGGAAATTCGAGCCGAACTATGAAGGCCCGTATATCATAGACAAAGTTTACCAGGGTGGAACCTATCTACTCATGGACATGCATGGCGAAAGACCTTTCAGGCCAATAAACGGTCGCTTCCTAAAAAAATACTATGCCTAATGAGTCACGGCCTAGGTCAATGATAGATGACGATGCCTATGTTCGCTCGCTATCTTCTTAAGCCCAAACTCTATAAGTAGTAGCCGGGTTCGGACCGAAACGTCCTTAAACTAACGACGGACCGAAATGTCCTAAAACTAACAACGGACCGAAACGTTCTTAAACTAACGACGGACCAAAATGTTCTAAAACTAACGACGGACCGAAATGTTCTAAAACTAACGACGGACCGAAACGTCCTTAAACTAACGACGGACCGAAATGTCCTAAAATTAACGACGGACCGAAACGTCCTAAAACTAACGATGGACCACTATGTCCTAAAACTGGCTGTTGACCGAGACGTTGATAAACTACTACGGACCGCAGCATCCCAAGGCTGGCAAAAAAAATGGTATGTCCATAAGCAAAATGGGCACGAATGAAAATCCGAAATGGCTCCGTGAGTAAAAACAGCAGGGCTACCGGCGAGTTTCGTGAAAACCCGAAAGGGCGCAATCTCGTTAAAAGACACTTGCAAGGCCCTCTCAACCTTTTGATGAGAAACCACCGACGTGAGATCCTTACGACTCACAAGGGACCAACACACTTAGGGATCCCCACGATTCCTAAGGAGAAATGCACTAACGAGATCCTCACGACTCGTAAGGAGAATTCCCCTTTGAGACCCTCACGGCTCATAGGATTCAAAAGTCTTAAACTACAGGAATCTGAACCTGTTCTTAAGCCATCACAATCTCCAATGTTGCCCTACAAGCGGCTCAATATTGACCCTTGTATACAATCCACGGGCGCGAATAAACATTTCCTTAACAAAGTCCTTCCCGCGACTAGGGATATGTTTACACGGTGAACAGCCCTTGTAAATCCTCTCGACTTATAAGGAGAAAACACTCTTATAATATCCTTACAACTTACAAGAGACCATACACTTGGGAATCCTCACGATTCCTAAGGAGAAAACGCACCTACGAGATCCTCACGACACATAGGGAGAAATACCTTTATGAGACCCTTACGGCTCATGAAGTCAAAAGCCTTAGTCGACAGGATCTTAACCCTGTTTGCTAAGCCACCTTTGTTCGACATCGATAGAGGCAAATGATGACCGCTCCTGGCAATATCCCAGTTGTAGCGATGCTGATGCCGAAATCAGTGTCAAATCCCAAATTCGCAGTGAAAAGCCAGCAAGCCACAAATGCATACGAAATAGCCGAAATGATTGGGCAACTTGTAACAAAAAAGCAAGTAAAAATATATGCATACAAAATAGCCAAAACGGTTGGGCAACTCGCAATAAAAAGCAGCGAGTAAATAAAAACAAATAGCCGAAATGATTGGGCACCGCGAGAAATAGCCGAAATGATCGGGCAATCGCGACTTTCGCGATCTAAAAGCTGAAATGATAGAGCATCGCGGAAAGAAAAATATATAAAATGAAACTTTTCACCCTACAGGTGAAATCACATCGATCCCTGTATACAATCCAGGGGAAAAAATTAAGAAGGAATCATACCTTCCCACCAGGCTCCATCAGAAAAAGAAGCCACATCTCGATGGTTCACAGACAGCCTGGAGATCATCTCAACATTCGTCTCATTACAATAGACGCAATATCAGCAAATCGGAGCTGCGAGAAAGTTCCCAGTTCCATGACTCGGCGGTGCACTGACAACCGAAAGTCAACCCCCGACTCCGTGAAATGCGGATAAAGTTAACCCTTCCTGGTCTAGTGGAACACGGCTATGTCAATCCTAACCCTGTGGGAAGCGTCCAGAGCGGATCCTGGTCCTTGCAGAACACAGCCTATGTCAATCCTGACCCCGTAGGAAGCGTCCAGAGCGGAATCTGGTCCATGTGGAACACGGCTATGTCAATCCGGACCCCGTGGGAAGCGTCCAGAGCGGAACATGGTCCTTGTGGAACACGGCTATGTCAATCCTGACCCCGTGGGAAGCATCCAAAGCAAATCCTGGTCTAATGGAACACGGCCTATGTCAATCCTGACCCCGTGGGAAGCGTCCAGAGTGGAACCTGGTCCTTGTGGAATACGGCTATGTCAATCCTGACCCCATGGGAAGCATCCAGAGCAAATCTTGGTCAAGTGGAACACGGCTTATGTCAATCCTGACCCCGTGGGAAGGGTCCAGAGCGGATCCTGGTCCTTGCGGAACACGGCCTATGTCAATCCTGACCCCGTGGGAAGTGTCCAGAGTGGAACCTGGTCCTTGTGGAACACGGCTATGTCAATCCTGACCCCGTGGAAAATATCCAGAGCGGATCCTGGTCCTTGCGGAACATGGCCTATGCCAATCCTGACCCCGTGGGAAGCATCCAGAGCAAATCCTGGTCTAGTGGAACACGGCCTATGTCAATCCTGACCACGTGGGAAGCGTCCACAGAGGAATCTGGTCCTTGTGAAACACGGCTATGTCAATCCTGACCCCATGGGAAGCATCCAGAGCAAATCCTAGTCTAGTGGAACACGGCTTATGTCAATCCTGACCCCGTGGGAAGCGTCCAGAGCGGATCCTAGTCCTTGCAGAACATGGCCTATGTCAATCCTGATCCCGTGGGAAGCGTCCAGAGCGGAACCTGGTCATTGCGGAACACGGCTTATGTCAATCCTGACCCCGTGGGAAGGGTCCGGAGCGGAACCTGGTCCTTGCGGAACACGGCCTATGTCAATCTTGACCCCGTGGGAAGCGTCCAGAGCGGAACCTGGTCCTTGTGGAACACGGCTATGTCAATCCTGACCCTTGAAAAACGTCCAGAGCGGATCCTGGTACTTGCGGAACACGGCTTATATCAATCCTGACCCCGTGGGAAGCATCCAGAGCAAATCCTGGTCTAGTGGAACACGGCCTATGTCAATCTTGACCCCGTGGGAAATGTCCAGATCGGATCCTGGTCCTTACGGAACACGGCCTATGTCAATCATGTCCCCGTGGGAAGCGTCAAGAGCGGAACCTGGTCCTTGTGGAACACGGCTATGTCAATCCTGACCCCGTAGGAAGCGTCCAAAGCGGAACCAGGTCCTTGTGGAACACGGCTATGTCAATCCTGACCCCGTGGGAAGCATCCAAAATAAATCCTGGTCTAGTGGAACACGGCCTATGTCAATCCTGACACCGTGGGAAGCGTCCAGAGCGAAACCTGGTCCTTGTGGAACACGACTATGTCAATCCTGACCCCGTGGGAAGCATCCAGAGCAAATCCTAGTCAAGTGGAATACGGCTTATGTCAATTCTGACCCCGTGGGAAGCGTCCAGAGCGGATCCTGGTCCTTGCGGAACACGGCCTATGTCAATCCTGGACCCGTGGGAAGCGTCCAGAGCGGATCCTTGTCTAGTAGAACATGGCCTATGTCAATCTTGACCCCGTGGAAAACGTCCAGAGCGGATCCTGGTCCTTGCGGAATACGGCTTATGTCAATCCTGACCCCGTAGGAAGCGTCTAGAGCGGAACCTGGTCCTTGCGGAACACGGCTATGTCAATCCTGACCCCATGGGAAGCGTCCAGAGCGGATCCTGATTCTTACGGAACACGGCCTATGTCAATCCTGACCCCGTGGGAAGCATCCAGAGCAGAACCTGGTCCTTGTGGAACACAACTATGTCAATCTTGACCCCGTGGGAAATGTCCAGAGCGGAACCTGGTCCTTGTGGAACACGGCTATGTCAATCCAGACCCCGTGGGAAGCATCCAGAACAAATTCTGGTCTAGTGGAACACGGCCTATGTCAATCCTGACCTCATAGGAAGTGTCCAGAGCGGAACCTGGTCCTTGTGGAACAAGGCTATATCAATCCTGAACCCGTGGGATGCATCCAGAGCAAATCCTGGTCTAGTGGAACACGGCTTATATCAATCCTGACCCCGTGGGAAGCGTCCAGAGCGGATCCTGGTCCTTGCTGAACACGGTCTATGTCAATCCTGACCCCGTGGAAAGCGTCCATAGCGGAACCTGGTTCTTGTAGAACACGGCTATGTCAATCCTGACCCCGTGGGAAACGTCCAGAGCGGATCCTGGTCCTTATGGAACACGGCTTATGTCAATCCTGACCCCGTTGGAAACATCCAGAGCAAATCCTGGTCTAGTGGAACAAGGCCTATGTCAATCTTTACCCCGTGGGAAACGTCTAAAGCGGATCCTGGTCCTTGCAGAACACGGCTTATGTCAATCCTGACCCCGTGGGAAGCGTCCAGAGCGGAACCTGGTCCTTGTGGAACACGGCTATATCAATCCTGACAACGTAGGAAGCGTCCAAAGCGGAACCCGGTCCTTGTGGAACACGGCTATGTCAATCCTGACCCTGTGGGAAGCATCCAGAGCAAATCCTGGTCTAGTGGAACACGGCCTATGTCAATCCTGACCCCGTGGGAAGCGTCCAGAGCGGAACCTGGTCCTTATGGAACACAGCTATGTCAATCCTGACCCCGTGGGAAGCATCCAGAGCAAATCCTGGTCTAGTGGAACACGGCTTATGTCAATCCTGACCCCATGGGAAGCGTCCAGAGCGGATCCTGGTTCTTGCGGAACACGGCCTATATTAATCCTAACCCCGTAGGAAGCATCCAGAGCAAATCCTGGTCTAGTGGAACACGGCATATGTCAATCCTAACCCCGTGGGAAGCGTCTAGAGCGGATCCTGGTCCTTGCGAAACACGGCCTATATCAATCCTGACCCAGTGGGAAGCGTCCAGAGCGGATCCTGGTCTAGTGGAACACGGCCTATGTATCTTGACCCCGTGGGAAATGTCCAGAGTGGATCCAGGTCCTTGTGGAACACGGCTTATGTCAATTCTGACCCCGTAGGAAGCGTCTAGAGTGGAACCTGGTCCTTGCGGAACACGGCTATGTCAATCTTGACCCCGTGGGAAGCATCCAGAGCGGATCCCGGTCCTTGCGGAACACGGCTTATGCCAATCCTGACCCCGTGGGAAGCATCCAGAGCAAATTCTGGTCTAGTAGAACACGGCCTATGTCAATCCTGACCCCGTGGGAATCATCCAGAGTAAATCCTGGTCTAGTGGAACACGGCCTATGTCAATCCTGACCCTATGGGAAGCGTCCAGAGCGGATCCTGGTCCTTGCGGAACACGACCTATGTCAATCCTGACCCCGTGGAAAGCGTCCAGAGCGGAACCTGGTCCTTGTGGAACACGGATATATCAATCTTGACCCGTGGGAATCAACCAGAGCAAATCCTGGTCTAGTGGAAGACGGCATATGTCAATCTTGACCCCATGGGAAGCATCCAGAGCAGATCCTGGTCCTTGCGGAACACGGCCTATGTCAATCCTGACCCCGTGGGAAGCATCCAGAGCAAATCCTGGTCTAGTGGAACACGGCCTATGTCAATCCTGACCCGATGGGAAGCATCCAGAGCGGATCCTAGTCCTTGCGGAACACGGCCTATGTCAATCCTGACCCCGTAGGAAGCGTCCAGAGCGGAACCTGGTCCTTGTGGAACACGGCTATGTCAGTACTGACCCCGTGGGAAGCATCCAGAGCAAATTCTGGTCTACTGGAACACGGTCTATTTCAATCATGACCCCGTAGGAAGCGTCCAGAGCAGAACCTGGTCCTTGTGGAACACGTCTATGTCAATCCTGACCCCGTGGGAAGCGTCCAGAGCAAATTCTGGTCCCGTGGAACACGGCTAGAGTCAATCCTGACCCCGTGGGAAACGCCCAGAGCAACCCCTGACTCCGTGAAATACAGATAATGTCGATCTCATCAATCACTTACGGGTCCTCTCGACTCATGAGGAAGAAAATTCTCTTGTGAGATCCTTATGACTCCCAAAAGAAAAATACGCTTAGGAATCCTCACGATTCTTAAGGAGAAAATACACCTGCGAGATCCTCTCGACTCATAGGGAGAAAAGTCTTTATGAGACCCTCACGGCTCATAAAGTTGAAAAGCCTTAGGTGGCAGATCTCAACCTGCTTCCTAAGCCATCACTACCTTTCGAAGAATTCAAGACGGAAGGCTCTCTACAGGCTACGCTTACTAAGGCAATATGCCGGCAACAAAGAAAAGAGAAGAAAGCATAAGATAAACACATGGAAATGGAAAAGCTTGCCATTCATACTTCAAAAAAATTTTACATTGGTGAAAGCGGTAAACAAAAACGCCATTAAAATATTTACAAAGGCAGGACATCAAATCTAGGACATGGATTGAGAAATTCAAATGCAAGGCCATCCAAAAATTTTCGGGCCTCTCGGACCATCTTCGTGTGCATCCTCTCACGATCACAAGCGTCGGGATCCCCACCGATATCCTCCACCCTTCGATAGGCAGCGAGTAACGCCGCTTGTTGAAAAGCTTGATGCAGGATAACAACGAGGTGGTCTCGCCTTTTCTTTGAGATTAAGCCCATCAGATACACCGAATGCACCTTATCTTCAGCATCGTCCAATGCTTTAAGCGGCATGCCAGCATAGAATAGAGGAAGTGCTCCCCAGATCGCTCCCACAATAAGCTTCAAGAGAGAGGAACGATGAGGAAGCAATCGACCATTGTACGCATTAAAGCGACCCATAATTTCAGCGCACTGGGCGTTTGTGAATTCTTGGTCTTGGGAACGGCCGAGTGAGCGGATGTCTCCATAAGAAATAACCTCATCGAGATCATATAAACAAACGGCAATAGTGCCTGAAAAGAAATATCATTGAATGATTAGTAATGAGAAAAATCAGACATTGGGATTTAAACAAGTTCTCGGGAAGACAAGTTCTGTCTGGCAACAAACAAATTCAAATTTGTGCGATTAAGGAAGAAAACCCTCAAAAGACTCCCGTTTAGGCCCCTCAAGCCAAGGAGTAAATCTCCCTTGAGAGCAATGCTCTTCAGAAGAAATGACAACTGCCATAATTAATAGGGGAATAAAATTCCCCGAAAATGCTAAAGAGCAATGCTCTGTAGAGAAGATGAAATGATCCATCAATAAACCCTAAAAAGGTTTTCGTTTTCGGATCCATGATCCAAATAGAGCAAAGCTCTGATAACGAATTCGAATCTTACCAAAAAGAAAAAGAACTGACAGAGTTTTGGTTCTTAAGAGATTTCTTAAAGAAGAGATCTATGCTCTGTGGGAGAATAAAAATTCTCAGAAAACAAGAAGGAAGATGAACAGGAATCATCCTAAGGGCCAAGGGTCCTATTTATAGGCACTGAGATGCCGTTTCAACTTCTGAGTTGATCCAAAGACGCAGATGCTGCCACCGCTGCACTCACGTGTGGGCCACGTGAACGCAACGGTGGGGGGCATTTGTTTCCCCCAATCAGAGCAAAGCTCTTTTCAAAATTCAAATTTTGAAATGAAGCAACGCTTCAGATGTAGCGCCGGGTGCGCTGCGCCCTAAGCAGCGCACCACGTGCAAAGCAAGTGTGCGCTAGCGCCGGGTGCGCTGCGCCCTAAGCAGCGCACCACGTGCAAAGCAAGTGTGCGCTAGCGCCGGGTGCGCTGCGCCCTAAGCAGCGCACCACGTGCAAAGCACGGGTGCGTAACGCTGGGTGCGCTGTGCTCTAAGCAGCGCGCCACATACAAAGCACGGGTGCGCTAGCGCTGGAAGTAAAAGTTTCCCACCGTCAGATCAAAGATCTAATAATAATGATAAATCATTAATTAATCAGAATTAAATTCTGTTAAGGAAAGATTCCTCAAAATCTTTCCAAACCATAAGATTGTTCTCTTTAAATCAGAGCACCGATGGATCAATAATCCAATGGTGATTAAAAATCACCAAAATACAGAATGAATTTTGTATGGAAAAGATTTCCCAATCTTGTTAAAAACAAAAAGATTGCCTTCTGTAAATCAGAAGCTCTTGGATCAAAAATCCAACGGTGGGGAAATACCCAAATCAATTGGAGAAAAGATCTTCTTAACTGATTGAACAAATCAGCTTGCCCTATATAAAGGCCTCAAGACTTCAAGTCTCAGAAGATATAGAGAAGCATAGAGAGGAACCCCCCTATAAACTTTGAGAATCTCAGAAAGAAGAGCATGCTCTCGGCAGAAGAAGAGTTTCTTCAAGGTAAAAAAAATGATGAACAGAGAGATGAAATCATCTCATAATTAAAAAGAAGAATTCACTTCTTTAAAGATCATAGATTTACAAGACCAAAGTCTTTCAAAAAGAGATCAAAAAACCTCATCCTAAAACAAGAAGAAGAATATAATTCTTCTCACAGATCATAGATCTATAAAACTAAAGTCTTTCTCAAGAAGATCATAGTATCTCATTACAAGAGGGGGGAGAATAATTCAATTCTCTTAGGATTACAGATCTATAAAGGCAAAACCTTTCATCAACATAAGAGATTGAAACATCTCCTACAAAGTAAGAACTTTGTTCTTAAAACCTTGAGACAAAGTCTCTTATAAAAAGAGAATTTAATTCTCAGGGCGCAAACCGATATAAGTTGCATAAAAGAAGAGCATCAGCACTCCACATCTAGCGCAAAGCGCTGCAGAGCCTTGGCGCTCTTAATTTTGCAAAGCCTTAGCACTCCAAACATAGCTCATTGCGCTCATTATCTGGCGCTCAGCGCCAAGTGCGCCAAGTGCTCCTCACGTGTGCGCTACTTAAAAGAAGCATCTCAGCGCTCCTGATCTGGCGCTCAGCACCAGGCACACCACATGTCACTCACGTGTGCGCCATTGAACGAATAGCGCAATGTGCTCATAAATTGGCGCAATGCGCCCATCATCTGGCGCTTAGCGCCAAGCACGACACGTGTCCCTCACGTGTGCGCTAATCGGCAGAAGCGCACTGCGCTCTTTAACTGGCGCAAAGCGCCAAGCGCGCCACGTGTTGCGCTGATAGAACATAAATTGTTCTTTAATAAGCCCGGAGCTCTGATGAATGCTCAGCATTCAATAAAAGACAAAAACACTGTCAGGGCCAAGCCCAAATAAAGGCTCAACAGCCCAAAATAAATGTTAAAAATTTTAACTCGACTGGACTTAGCCCAAGATTGGCCATAAGTCCTCAAATTCATATTAACTGAGCCCATATGCTCATAAATCTTTGATCTTAGTCTCAAATTGGACTACAGATCTCTCATCAAAAATTGGTTCGAGGGTACATCTCTTTACTCCTCTGATATTTGTCGTTGTAATCCTTCAACGTCTTCAGAGAGGTGACGGGTCCCGAAAACCATATATTTCATAGACTATGACGTCTTTAAACTGGACTGTGGGGTCCTTAAGCCTATGGACTATGATATCCTTAACCTCGGACTGTGGAGTCCTTAAACCCATGGACTATGATGTCCTTAATCTCGAACCGTGGGGTCCTTAAGCCCATGAACTATGATGTCCTTAACCTTGGACCGTAATGTCCCTAAACTAATCGGCCGCAAAGTCCCTAAAATAAAACAATAGAGTTCAAATGCTCTTTTGTTGGATCTAAATGATCCTGTTAAGTTAATCTTATTCTAAAATTAGACTAATGTATCCGTAACAAATTGTTAAGTTGATCTTAGTCTAAAATTAGACTAACATATCCTTAACAAACGTTTAAGTTGATCTTAGTCTCAAATGAGACTAACGTATCCTTAAACCCAACCCCAAACCCAAATCTAAGAAGATACGGATTTGGAAAAATCCACGCCCTATGGGCAACAACATAAATTAGTCTCCGTATACAATCCACGAGAAACCACAAACAAAACAAACACCCACAACACGAAGTGACCATCTGGAGAAGGAGAAAGTGGTTACCGCGATGCGGTAGCGTAATTAACTGCAGGGGCTTGTGCCTACAGGGAAGATCGTCCCCACAATCAAAAAACCCTCAACGAGAGGGAATCTGACGAAGTCTGCTACATCGGCCGCATCCTTTTAAACCTTCGATACATGATGTCATAAATCAACTTGGCATCTTCGAAGAGGTGGACGGATAGCACCAATTAGCATCTGCCTCGAGTTCAGGCAAGACTGACCTACGCGGTCGCATCTCCGTGTTCGGCGGAGAACATACGTGTACAAAAACACGTGTTTAATCGAATCTAAGTACGTATCAAAATACGTACACTATATCATTTCACCTAAGATGTGAAACCCTCTGTGTAGGAATCTAAAAACTCTATAATACGCTGGCAATAGGTTTAACCACAAGCACATCAGCGGCACTAACTGTACATAACGGCTGCCCAGATATTAATCGAAAGGAAGGTCAACAAGCAAACTCGTCTGTATCCCTACTGAGTTTGAAAGTGACAATCTATGTACGGTCCGGTCTCTTCGTCTTAGAGTATCGCATACTGGATTTAGGGGTGGAAAATATCAGACCCATAATAATCCAATAAGTATTGTCGATGTGGCTCAAAACCATCCCGAGAAACTACTGATCTCACAATCAGTAAATCTCAACTATCTTAGCCATCGTCTTATGGTGATGGCCAATCGAACATTGTGCGGCATCAACTCCCTATACTGGGAGAGACGAATCCCTTCTATCGCTCACTGCCCCCAAGTGCTTCGGGACTGTACCCAACTAAAACATGTTTGCATGGCTCTTTAAAGCCGTGGTAGGGTAGTAATCTAAGTACAGTGGAAACACACTCAAGACAAATAACGATGTCAGGTCTAAAGACTAATATGTACCTATGGCACCAGAGAACTACTATCTGATGATAGGTATATTACCATCTAGAAGTTCTCGGCGAGTCCGTCCTGTGTAACTCATAACTTAATGAGCATATGTATACTATCTTTGGTGTCGTACACCAATTGTTGTGGAATAGGCCACCTTCCCTTACGGGAATAAGAAACGTATACACTACTCTGCTCCGGAATATCGAGCCCTATCTTGAAACTTCAACGACTTGGGAAAATTTAAGGATATGCTTATAGACTACCTAGATGTAATATTTGAAATATTTTAGATAATAAATTAATTTAGTTAATTAATTAAAAATGTTAAATTAAAATTTTATTGAAACAAAATGGGGCATTTCATAAGTAGTGTGTGAAACTAATTAATTTAAATATTTAGTTTGTAACATTAGTTGTTAAGAAGGGTTTTAGTGAAAAATTTAGCTTCATTATGTAGTATGATATAGTGTGAGAGGTTTTATGGAAAGTTTAATTTATTGTGGAAATTAGATATTTAGTGGGGGGGTTTGTGTAAAAAGGGAAGGGTCATGGTTAAGGTTAAGTTATACTCAAGGGATATCATAACCTAGGTGACACTTCATGCTTGCATGAGATCTTTCATGGTGACACATCTTCCTTGCATGAACCTTTCATGCTTACACCTCCTACTTGCATGGATATACCACACTCTTTCTAGGTGACACCTCCTCCTACAACTCATCACTCAATTCTTCTTATCTTTTCAAATTAGTTCAGTTCATATATCTTGTAGCAACAAATTAATTAATTGAGAAGAAAAAGGAAATTCTAAAGCACACAAAGAAAAGAGATGAGAAGGGAAATTAAGTGCTAAGGATCATTACCACCACCCTCAAGCTAGGATCTATTGTACTTGTGCTTCTTTGAAGGAGCTTTTTCAGTGATCTTTCTGTAGGTATAAGTTTCAACTCTGCAAATTTTTAATTCAGTACTGTTTTAGTATAGAAATAGGATATCGGAAATATCGTATTTGGAAAATTTAGGCTCTATTTTGAATCTGCTATAGTATAGGTAATTTTTAAAATAATCAAACAGTACCTTAATATTGTAATTTGGATCTAGAATAACCACTAGGAAGACAAACCCATTTCCTCGGATTTTGGCCGGCGACACTTATCCAAAATCCGAGCTCGCCGGGTCTTCCATTGAATTGGGTGTTGGTTTTTGTAGAGTAGCTCTCAGTGTTTATATTAGGATGTATGGTATTGCTAGTTTATGTTATATTATCCGTATATAAAATCTGGAAGCTAATATCTGTTTTGGGGTTAAAACTTCTAAATACGATACGGATAGTTTATGTCGCGATTCTATGTTTTCTATTATGAATAGCAAAGGGTTAAACCAGATCAGATAAGTCTTAGAAAGTCCACAATAGTCACTCGTAGCTTGTGTAGTATGTAAATCTTGTATTTTCACGTTTTCTCCATATCGGAGTTTAGCCGTTTCTTATACAAAGTTAATTTTGATGTTAGACTCGAATACGGAAACTTCGGAGGCCACAAGGAAAAGAAAGGGATTGATGATATCCGAGTAGATTCGACGTATTCCGGTGAGTAGACTAAACATCTACCGAGAGATTTTGTATGGATAGCGTAATACACCCGTAGGTTTAAGTTTAAATTAAGATTGTTCCTTGGTGTATCAAAGTTGATTTTAGTAACTTCATCGTATGCATTCATAAATCGTCATGTTTAATGATTACTAGAACACTGCACAAATTATCGACGAGTCATGTTGCACGCGCACATATTTACATGTTACACTACACCTCGTCGATAGTGACATGTCACATACACACTTAGTACTTATTATGTTAAATATGATTCATATCATACCTTAAGCATCAATAATGGTAGTTAAATTGTATCGATGTTATTATGAATACTTATCATGTTTTATATTCAAGTATTAGTAAGTATGATATAAGATGCATTGGATTATTTCGGATTTCTGGTTTTTGAGTTTTTATGCACTATTAAGTGTATTCGGTGATTCTTCATGATTGATGTGACATGTCCACCATGAGATGTTGTTTTTATGATTTTTTTTTATTCTGAACCGAGTGGGGTAGCTATACGGTTGCGGATTTTTATGTTATCCGGACTGAGTGGGGTAGCTATACAGTCGGATTCATAGTGGACCGGGTCGAGACCGAGAGGCAGGAAAACCGCATTATAGGCGAGGAGCTTAGCGAGGATACTCGATACCGGAGACAGTTTTGAAACACGGCGGATATCTAGGTGATATCGACCGGTGTTATTGATTGACAGGATCGTTCGGGGAACGATGCCTGATAGAAGCAGAAGATTTGTGTCGATATTGGACACGGAAGAAAATGAACCTTATTTGGAAATAATTGATGAGATTTCAGTTTTGATTTATATATTTAGTAGTACGTGTTCATGCTTCCACATATTATCATGCATTATATTCATCTTTGTTGATATTAGCTCTAGTTCATCATACTTACATTATCAGCCGATATATGTTAGTTTTATTCACTGAGTTGGCAACTCACCCCCGTTGTGCCATAGTTCCTTGCAGGAGTCGCGTGGACGCATAGCAGCAGTGCGGATCCACTTATCAGCTTTTATCGCTCTTTTTGCTAAGTGGGTTACCTACGTAGTAATCTTCTATTTTGGTATATATATTTTAGATCTAGTATTACTCCATCAGACCGTGTATATTTGACTTAGAACGATCTATGTTTGTATATGTTTAATTTGACTGAGTGAGATCATTTAGTTGTGTTAAATTATGCTTGCTTTACTGAGATTCTTCACCTTGGGTGTTTTATTATTATTGTGTATTGATTTCCGTCATTTGGCGTTGTTTTGCTCCCAACTAGGGATGCAATTTATCTAAATAATTTATAACTGCTCTTATTAATAATTAAAAAGGGAGGTGCGGTCGAATTTTTAAATGCTAAAAATCAGTTGTTTACTTTTCATTTCTTAAAAACCATTCGACATGTTACCTCATTTCTTTTACTTAAAAACTAAAATTTTCTTAATTCCGCAAATAGGTTGTTGATCTTGGTTTTCTGGCTTACTTGGATTGTGTCGTCATATTTAGATGCCATACAATCTAAGTGCCGGTCACGGACCAAAATTGGGTCGTGACATTAGACCTCACAACTCTAGTAGTCAAGCAAATATTCTACGGGCTTTACCAACATATAGTCGAGATACGTAATATAAAATAGAACATATACACATGTTGAGGTAAAGAAAAATCAGATAGCATATTATCATATCGAGCAAGATTATTGACGCGTGCCGTATCGCGTCAAGATGTTACCTTCCGTTGATCTGCTGTTGGTGATGATAGATGGCTGGGATTTGAGTTGGAGGTTGGCTCCTAAAGCGTGTGGATCTCAATGGGTTGTGGTTTTGAGGTTGAGCCGAGCTACCAGCAAGGAAGTCCCGGGGTGGTTGTACCACCGAGGACCCTCCGACGATCAAGTTAGTGGTGCAAGTCGAGCAGAGTAACAGCTTAGTGAGGAAGGAATTGCTTACTTGAGTCGCCTGAAAGAGGGTTTATGTAGCGGTGGCAACAGACAGGCAGGTGCGAGAATCACGCCGGCCGTTACGCCCCGACGTCACGCCCGCGTGATAGGCGAGATCTCCCATTAATGGCAAGGCAGGCTCGTTAATGGGAATTGTGATGGCGTGGAACGCGGGATCGTTGCCGGCAGATATCTTGCGTATGGAGAGATTCGCAGAGGCCAGGCGTATGCACCCGCGATCGATGTCGTTGGCCGGTCGATGGGACTAAGGAAGATGAGCTCGGCGGGATGCTCGGAACCGAGCGGAAGGCCGAGCTATCTTGGTTCTTTGGTAGCCCGGATGCGAGCAGAGAGGGCCGAGGAGGCCAATTATGCAGAGGGCTCGGAGGTGAGCCAGCGGTCGTTTGTAGGACGGGCATAGGAGTGGTCTGGTCGGCCGTTGTAGGTCCTTTCTTGCACGCTTCGGGACACGTCATCTGCCACGTGTCATGATCTGGGAGATCACTGATATCGAGCATCATCATTATCCCCCCACTCTCGTCCCGACCTGCTCACGGGTCGGGTCGAGAGTGGTCTGCCGAGTCGCCCGAGGTGAGTTCCTTGTCGTAGATATCGTGAGTATGCATTCCCGGGCATCCAACTGTATCTTCTTGGAGACGTCAGGGGTCAGATCTCGTATTAAAGAGGATGCGCTGGATCGTGCGTACGTTCACCGAAGCGACAGCCCCCATGTCGGGCATTGGTTGGCTGACGCGACGGGCCGCAGATTCCTGGCGTCTGATGGGATACAACCAATGCGCGCGCGACAGGTGGAGCGATCGTGGCCGTTGAATGCAATGAGTCGTTTCGGTAGGAGAGGGCTGTCGCCATAGGATGTGTACGCCGGCAGCCATAAATAGAGGTGGGGTCCCTATCATGGCCCGTACCACTTCATATTTTCCTCGCCTTGGGTCTCGTTAGCTCGGTGCTCTCTTTTTAGGTCAAATCTCTGCGTTTCCCCTTCCGAGGACCCATCCTCTCAATCAGGTTAGATGAATTCTTCTGAAGAATTTGTAGAAATAGATCGGGTAGGGTCTAGGGAGCCCCCTGTAGATTCTCCTTTTTATCTTCTGTTCCTTTTTCTTCTGAATCGAGCCTATTTTCGTCCCTTGGCAGAACAAATGGACCGATCCAGGGTTCTGGGGGTGTGGCCGTGCCTCAGGCTGACCCCAATTCTGCACCAAGGGAGTCGCCGGCGACGAAGCTATCTGCATCAACCCAAGCCCCCGATGATTGCTACGGCAGCGGCCAGAAGCGTCTGCGGGTTCCCGAGCCCCGGACGAGGGAAGCGGAAGAGGAAGAAGATATGGTTCCTCTTAAGAGGAAGAAGATGGTATCTCGCGCGCCACCGACTGAGATTCCCGATAGGATTCCTGTGTAGGAGGGGGCGCCTGTTTCGTAGCCCCGTCCGGGCTTTCCGTTGCCACCAGCCTGCTCGCTGACATAGAAGAGTCAGCCAGAGGCGAGATTCCGTGGGGGACCATGAGGGCCTAAGTGGCAGCTATAGCTCAGGAGGCGGTGCAGGTACGTACTCTCTTATGTGTTATTTTGAGCACCATTTTCTCAGTTCGAGCGTCCCTAAGCCTCTCTGCCGTTTTTCATCAGATCCTTCAGCACTGCACCCTCGTTGCTCACAAAGAGGCCGAGGAGGATGCCCATGCTATGAGGTTGGCGGGGGAGTCTTCTTCGGAGGCCGAGGATCTGCGACTTGAGCTGCGTTTGGAGAAGGAGAGGATGGCCGTCCTCGAAGCCCGATTGGCCGCCGGGGAGCTCGCCGTCTCAAAGTGTCGGGAGTCCTATCACCGTTTAAGTGATTTCCACCGAGCCATCGAGGCTAAGTTGGTGGAGCTAGCCGATCGCTATGCAGCAATGAAGAAGGTGAGGGATGCCAGCAGACGGGATGCCGAGGCTGCGGTTCAGGCGGTGAAGATTGCCGAGGTTCGAGCTCGAAAGGCGGTGGCCGATTACAAGGGGTCAGACCAATTTTACGTCGATCTCGGCGAAGCCTCTGCTATTGCGTGGCACACAGCTCTTGATGCCGTCAAGGCGCAGTCTCCAGAGTTTGCCGATGGTGAGCTCCGTGCTCGGGTCCCGCTATCGGTGGTCATGCCTTCGGCAGAGGGCGATGAGGGAGGAGCTGCTGCTGGAGCGGAAGTCCCAGCTTCTGGGGATGGTACCGAGGGGCATGAGGTCTAGGCGGGCTTGCAGCCTGGACTTTTTGGCCTTTCCTTTTTCTCTCTTTTTTGTAAGCCTCCGGGCAACTTTGGTAAGGCTGGGGAGCCCAGAGTACCTTTGTAGAGACTTTTGATTTATGTGAATAAAAAATCTTTTTGCTGCTTCTTTGTGCGCAAATTTTCCTTTTGTTTGTCGAAAACATTTGTAATTGCACGGTCCAGCTTTCACGTCAGGTCGGTTCTTCGTCTGGCGATCGCACGTCGAGTTGAATTCGACTATTTGCCAAGTGTGCAAATACCGGTGAAGGGTCGGTATCTCCATGGCCCCGAAGTCGAGGTTGGGATCGTTTAGATGTGGATGGACTCATGGCAAGGGCTTGGATCGTGGCGTTGGCGGTTAGTAACACCAGCCACGGATGACCGAGCAAGGGCGGGCCTGGTTGCCTCTTGGCGAGGGCTTTGATCTCTGGCGTTGTGGCGTAAGGAGTTACCAGCCAGGGATAACCGAGCAAGGGCGGGCCCGGTTACCTCTTGATGAAGGCTTCGATCCTTAGCGCGGGAGGGGCCGTAAGTGGCATGCTAAGGACGGGCCGAGCAGGGTTACTTCCCGGTGCCTCTTGTTGAGGGTTTTGATCCTTAAGGACGGGCCGAGCAGGGTTACTGCCTGGTGCCTCTTGGCGAGGGCTTTGATCTCTGACATTGTGGGGTAGGGAGCTACCAGCCAGGGATAACCGAGCAAGGGCGGGCCCATTACTTCTTGGTGAGGGCTTTTGATCCTTAGCGTGGGAGGGGCCGTGAGGGGCCTGCTAAGGACGGGCCGAACAGGGTTACTGCCCGGTGCCTTTTGGCGAGGGCTTTGATCCTTAAGGATAGGCCGAGCAGGGTTACTGCCCGGTGCCTCTTGGCAAGGGCTTTGACCCTTGGCGTTGCGGGGTAGGGAACTACCAGCAAGGGATAGCCGAGCAGGGTAGCCACTCGGCTGCCTCTTGGTGAGGGCTTTGATCTCTGGCGTTGTGGGTAAGAAGTTACCAGCCAGGGATGACCGTGCAAGATAGCCGCTCGGTCGCCTATTGATGAGGGCTTAAATCTCTGGCGTTGTGGGTTAGAGAGTTACCAGCCAGGGATAACCGAGCAAGGGCGGGCCCCGTTGCCTCTTGATGAGGGCTTTGATCCTTAGCGTGGGAGGGGCGGTAAGTAGCCTGCTAAGGACGGACCGAGTAGGGTTACTGCCCGGTGCCTCTTGGTGAGGGCTTTGATCCTTAAGGACGGGCCGAGCAGGGTTACTGCCCGGTGCCTCTTGGTGAAGTCTTTGATCCCTGGCGTTGCAGGGTAGGGAGCTACCAGCCAGGGATAACCGAGCAGGGGCGGGCCCGGTTGCCTCTTGGTGAGGGCTTTTGATCCTTAGCGCGGGAGGGGTCGTAAGGGGCTTGCTAAGGACGGGCCGAGCAGGGTTACTGTCCAGTGCCTCTTGGCAAGGGCTTTGATCCTTAAGGACGGGCCGAGCATGGTTACTGCCCGGTGCCTCTTGGCGAGGGCTTTAATCCCTGGTGTTGCGGGGTAGGGAACTACCAGCCAAGGATAACCGAGCAGGGTAGCCGCTCGGCTGCCTCTTGATGAGGGCTTTGATCTCTGGCGTTGTGGGTAAGAAGTTACTAGCCAGGGATGACCGAGCAGGGTAGCCGCTCGGTCTCCTCTTGATGAGGGCTTAGATCCCTGGCGTTGCGGGGTAGGAAACTACCAGCCAGGGATAACCGAGCAAGGGCGGGCCCGGTTACCTCTTAGTGAGGGCTTTGATCCTTAGCGCGAGAGGGGTCGTATGAGACCTGCTAAAGATGGACCGAGCGGTGAAGCTGCTCAGTTGCCTCTTGGCGAGGGCTTAGGTCCCTGGCGTTGTGAGGTAGGGAACTACCAGCCGGGGATAACCGAGCAGGGTAGCCGCTCGGCTGCCTCTTGGTGAGGGCTTTGATCCTTAGCACGGGAGGGGTCGTACGAGGCCTGCTAAGGATGGACCGAGCAGTGAAGCTGCTCAGTTGCCTCTTGGCGAGGGCTTAGGTCCCTGGCGTTGCGAGTAGGGAACTACCAGCCGGGGATAACCGAGCAGGATAGTCGATCAGCTGCCTCTTGATGAGTGTTTCGATCCTTAGCGCGGGAGGGGCCATAAGAGGCCTGCTAAGGATGGACCGAACAGGGTGGTTGCCCTCACTGGTATAGCTTGAGCTTCTCAGCATTGTAAGACCGTGGAAATTTGCGCATGTCCGTGTCTTGCAAGAGGTAGGCCCCGTTGGGAAGGACCTCGGAGACGAGGAAGGGACCGTCCCATTTAGGGGAGAACTTATGCAACCTGCCTTGGTCGACGAACTCGTTTCGCCTGAGGACTAGGTCGCCGGTCTTGAAGAAGCGACGGTTAACTCGCGCGTTGTAGTATCGGGCGGTTTGCTGCTGATAGGCGGCAGCTCTGATCTGAGCCCGGTCTCGTTTCTCCAACAAGAGGTCTAGGTTGGTCCGGAGGGCCGTGGTGTTCGCTTCGTCGTCGAAGCGGATGGGCCATGGTCTCCGCTGGGACCATTGCCTCGGTCCCGTAGCAGAGGCTGAAAGGGGTTTCCCCAGTGGGGGTCTTCTTTGACGTGCGCAAAGCCCATAAGACCCGGGGTAACTCCTCGACCCATCCGCTTTGGCGTCCTTCTAGGCGGTTTCATGAATAGTTGGCCAGTAGTACACCTGGAGCAATGCCTTCTGGATTAAGGTGCGGACCCCTTAATGTGCGCCGCCGACTCCTTCGTGGATTTCACGGAGAACGTAGTCGACTTCGTGGGGGTCGACGCACCGGAGCAGGGGCTGGGTGAAGGACTTCTTGTAAAAGTTCCCATTGCTCCAGACGAAGTGAAGGGCTTTGGCTCGGAGACGGCGGGCTGCTTTCCGATCTTCCGAGAGCGTACCTTCCCTCAGGAATTCCATGATGGGCTTTCTCCAGTCTCGGTCCTCTTCCTGGGCTGTGTACACATGAAGTATTATCGTCCCGTCTTCCACACTGGGCCATGGCAAGATCTCAAAGAGGATAGACCGCTTGTTGTTGGCTGAGTAAGATGAAGCCGGCTTACTCAGGGCGTCAGCTTGGGTATTGAGCTGTCTGGGTATTTGCTCTACCTGGACCTCGTCGAAGTTCTCTCAGAGTCTTCTTACCTCGGCGAGATACTTCACCATTAGAGGTTCCCGAGCTTCGAAATGGCCGGTCACTTGGCCGACGACTAGGGCTGAGTCACTGCAGATTCGAATTGTTTTCAGCCCTAGCCCGGAGGCTATGCGCAGTCCAGCCAGCAAAGCCTCGTACTCTGCAGCAATGTTTGAGGCATTGAATCCGAGCTTCAGAGAATACTCTATTTCCGCCTCGTTCGAGCCTCGAATGATGAGACCGGCACCACAGCCTTCCTCGGTTGAGGACCCATCGATGTAAATGACCCACTCAGGGACGGAGTCGGACCTCCCCTCAACCGAGGGTTGAGCCGCGAGGGTCGACGTGAACTCTGGTTTCTTGCTGGGAATGGTGCACTCGACGATAAAATCGACCAGAGCTTGTGCCTTGATGACCTGCCTCGGGCGGTATTTTATGTCAAACTGGGACAACTCCCACCTCCACTTCTCTAAACGGCCCGAGGATTCGGGTGAGGCGAGGATAGCCCCCAGTGGGCACTCGGTAAGAACGAGGATGGTGTGCGCCTGGAAGTAATGTCGTAGCTTCCTTGAGACCACAACGAGTGCCAAGACGATCTTTTTCTATGGCTGGATACCTCGTTTCTGCATCTTTGAAGACGTGGCTCACGTAGTACACCGGCTTCTGCACCCCGTCGACCTCTCGGACGAGCACTGAGCCTGCTGCTTGGTCGGACACCTCCAGATACAGTGATAGCTCGTCTCCTTCAACTGGTCAGGTGAGCAGTGGTGGCGTCGCTAGGTGCCTCTTCAATTGGTCAAAAACGGTCTGGCACTCCTCTGACCACTCGAACCTCGGGATTTTCCTTAGAGCTTTGAAGAACGGGAGGCACTTCTCCCCAGACCTCAACATAAAACGGCTCAGAGTGGCTACTCGCCCCGTAATTCGCATGATCTCGACGTTGGTCTTGGGCGCGGCCATGTTGAGGATAGCGTCGATTTTCTCTAGGTTAGCTTCGATTCCGCGGTGGGTGACCATGAAACCGAGGAACTTTCCCCTGGTGACTTCGAATGTGCACTTGGCGGGGTTCAGTTTCATCTTGAACTTGCGGAGCACTTCGAAGGCCTCGCCCAGGTCCTTGGCGTGGTCAACCGACGAGATGGATTTAACGAGCATATCGTCGACGTAAACTTCCATGTTTCTGCCGATCTGCGGTTTGAACATGCGGTTAACCAATCATTGGTGCGTAGCTCCAGCGTTCTTGAGGCCGAAGGGCATCACCTTATAGCAGTATACCCCCCGGTCCGTTGTGAATGCGGTAAGATCTTCGTCTGCCGGATTCATACGGATCTGATTGTAGCCGGAAAAGGCGTCCATGAAGCTCAATAGCTTGTGACCTGCCGAGCTGTCGACGAGCTGATCTATTCGAGGGAGGGGAAAGTTGTCTTTGGGGTAGGCCTTGTTGAAGTCGGTGAAGTCGACGCACATGCGTCATTTCCTGCTCGATTTCTTGACCAGAACTACGTTCGCCAGCCACTCTGAATAGGGCACACTCCGAATGAAGTTGGCGGTGAGGAGCCGATCTACTTCATCCTCGATAGCCTTCTGTTTGATCGGGGCGAAGCTTCGCTTTTTCTGCCTGACGGGTCGGGCCGTAGGATCTACCCCGAGCTTGTGAGATATGATTTTGGGGTCGATCTCAGGCATGTCAGCAGGCACCCACGCGAACACATCGGAGTTGTTTCTGAGGAAATGAACCAGATCATCTCGCTGAGTTCCTGTCAGAGCGACCAAATCTGAACGATTTTTTCGTCGTCCTCTTCTACGAGGGGGACCTCTGTTAATGGCTCCACCGGGGTCCCTCGGACTTCTTTTTGCTCATCTCGAGTGTCCAGGGAACCCCTGATATCACCTTCACCTTCGACATTGTCGGTTGGCCGCCCAGATGAAGATGTTGCGGTGAAGCAAATCTTTGCGATCCGCTGGTCTCCATAGGCCCGACCTATCCCGCCCTGATCAAGAGGGAACTTCATCGCCAGGTGGTAGGTTGATATCTGGGCCCAGAGGGAGTTCAGCGTTCATTTGGTTTTTTCAAAGAATTTGTTTACCGCAATCAAGAACGGCGTCGCTTGGTAGCTAGCCGGTGAGTACGGGTCGGTCCACAGGGATTTTGTGTATTCTCTAATTGGTCTAACGAGTTAATTCCGATTGGTGTCGGATTGATTAAATCTAAAAACTAAGTTGATCTAAACTAAAATCTTGCTAGGGTTAGGTTTAGGTTAGGATTGGAAAGTCAATATTCCTCACTGCTTTCTATGCCCAAATTAAGATCTATTAGGTGTTATGGTAATAATTAACAAAGTGGATTAGTACCATCGGGAAGAAACGGTGTTTCTTCCTCTAGGTTCTTGTCCTTCCTTTCTTAATCCATACCCTAACCTCCATGGAAAACACGCTCAACCGGTCCTTTATACTACGGTATCACCGCTACCTCGTAGGATAGGGTGCCGTAGGGAGCGGTGTGTGCATGTATGCATGGAGTCCTATAAAAATATATGATGGACAAGAAAGGGGTGAGAGATCTTCATCTCTCAAGCCTTCCCAAAATCTAACCCTAACAAGCGAGGAGACTACTCACTCATTAGGGAATTGAAATACAAGTTCTAAACTAATTAACTAGGACAATTAATAAAGATCTATACTAGGGCAAGAAAGAAATTACCTAGGGCATGGAAATAAAATTTAACTAGGGCAATGAAAAGAAAACTTACTCCTAATTTTTATTTGATGCTCTCTTCCTTCTTTACAGAAATTTACAGATCTGAATTTAGATAGATGAAATGAGGCACAAGAAGAGGCATGCCTCCAAAATGAGGTATTAGGGTTTCTATTTATAGAACATAGAAACTCTAGGGTTACAATCGACTCA
The DNA here is from genome assembly GCA_030015575.1 of Agapanthus africanus. NCBI lineage: Eukaryota > Viridiplantae > Streptophyta > Magnoliopsida > Asparagales > Amaryllidaceae > Agapanthus > Agapanthus africanus. Next base: position 520,892,598 of record JASDDO010000016.1, on the reverse strand, counting down.
CATCTGCAATTACAAGTTTACCCCCTAAGAAAAGAACTAGTCAACGCACGCCAGCCTCCTTAGAAATTTTCCACCGACACGGGCGACGCACGGCCGCGGATCCGCGGCCAAAACCCCTGTTTGGCCGCGGTTCCGCGGCCATAAAGTGAGCTTGTTGGTTCATTTTCTTAGGGCTTCTTTCTGTTGCTGTTGTCTTCTGTTTTCTTCAGTTGGTTCTTCAGAATGTCTTCTGATTCTCTTCCAGATTTCCACAGTAAATAAATGTAGTGGACTTTTACCGCTTGCTTCATGACGAAGTCTTGAACCTTGCGCTGCCTTTGTTCATACATTGATCTTCGTTTAGTCTTCAAACTGTAGGCTTGATCAAGATTCTTCCATTTGTTGGTCGTAGTCTCACTTTTGTATCGTCTTTTTATCGTTTTCACTGTTTTTGTTCCGAGAACCTGTAACCTGCAACTATGTAGCAGACATGGGTCAAAAGCACCTGTTTATTTGTAAAATGAATAAGAATAGGGAATATAACAATGCAAAATTATGGTATGAACAGGCGGCCGAGGAGGATATTGTAGGCCGATAGGATTCTCACTACAATGAATTCCATAGGCACTGTTCGCGTACGTCCGGCCTCTCCGACGTTAAACCACAGAGTGATTACCCCTTCCGCCGGGATGGAGTGGTTGGTGAATCTTGAAAGGACGTGGGAGGTCGTCCTCTGGTCTGCTCGGGTGAGCCCCATGCGCAGAAAGCAGTCGTAGAAGAGAATGTCCACCGAGCTTCCCGAGTCGACCAGTATCCTGTGCACCTCGTATTGGTGGACCCGAGCCGTGATCACCAGAGGGTCATTATGGGGAAGGGATATGCCTTGGAGGTCCCCGTCGTCGAAAATGATCGACTCGGTCTCCCTGGCCTTCTTCCTCGGATGGTTGTTGGCCTCTGCGGTCGGCGTGAGGTGCTGAGTCTCGTAAGTACTCGATGTACCCCCCGCCGACATGACCATGATTTCTGATGAGCCCCGGTTCCTCTCGATGAGGTTCCTTAGGTCTCCTAGTGAGGTCGTTTTTGAGCTGTTGTGGCGAGTCTTGTGTATGCGACCCCTTCGAGGGAGGGGGTACCGGTCATACCTGGGAGCAGGAGAGCTGACCGCCACTGCCCCGGGAGGGACAGGGGTGCGACGAGACTCGGGGCGAATCTCTCTGGCATAAGACCTCGGAGTCAAGCTATGCGGTGCCTACCAGGTCATTGAATATGTCGGCCCGGGAGACCTGTGGCTGTTGGAGACAGCGAGGCGATGGTCGGTCGTGCCTGCACGAGCGGAGCCTTCTCTCCCTCTGTAGGGGTCCCGGTCCCGTGGAGTGGGACCGGCAGCCTGGGGAGCTTGGCTCGCCGTTTGGACACGGATGAGCGAATCCATGATGGACGTGAGTCGATCTATCCGGACGGCTAGGGCGTTGATGGCGTTCGGAGGAGGAGATTCGTCCGCACCTCCGTTGTGGGGGAGGCGACGGCTAGTGCTTGGATCGTCATTATGGTCGCTCGTCATTGGGTTGAGATCGGAAGATGAACTTTTGTTTTAGTGGAATCAAGTTTCCTACAGACGGCGCCAGCTGACGCGTGCCGTATCGCGTCAAGATGTTACCTTCCGTTGATCTGCTGTTGGCGATGATAGATGGCTGGGATTTGAGTTGAAGGTTGGCTCCTGAAGCGTGTGGATCTCAATGGGCTGTGGTTTTGAGGTTGAGCCGAGCTACCTGCAAGGAAGTCCCGAGGTGGTTGTACCACCGATGACCCTCCGACGATCAAGTTAGTGGTGCAAGTCAAGCAGAGTAACGGCTTAGTGAGGAAGGAATTGCTTACTTGAGTCGCCTGAAAGAGGGGTTTATGTAGCTGTGGCAACAGGAAGGCAGGTGCGAGAATCACGCTGGCCGTTACGCCCCCGACGTCACGCCGGTGTGATAGGCGGGATCTCCCATTAATAGCGAGGCAGGCTCGTTAATAGAGATCGTGATGGCGTGGAACGCGGGATCGTGGCCGGAGGATATCTCGCGCATGGCGATATTCGTGGAGGCGAGGCGGATGCACCCGCGCTCGATGCCGTTGGCCGGTCGATGGGACCAAGGAAGATGAGCTCGGCGGGAGGCTCGGAACCGAGCGGAAGGCCGGGCTATCTTGGTTCTGTGGTATCCCGGAGGCGAGCTGAGAAGGCCGAGGAGGCCAATTATGCAGGGGGCTCGGAGGTGAGCCAGCGGTCGTTTGTAGGACGGGCATAGGAGTGGTCTGGTCGGCCACTGCAGGTCCTTTCTTACACGCTTCGGGAAACGCCATCTGCCACGTGTCAAGATCTGGGAGATCACTTATATCGAGCATCATCAATTATCATGTACATATATATATCCCAAGCATCTATATATAATATACAATCCTTTCATATACAATAATGTTCTCTAGGACATATGCATCCAACACCTTGATGAGTGCCAAATTTGTGTGAGTTTTGGATTAGGGATCGAAAGAATATTGCAACTCTTTCTGTATTCTAATCTTCGATATGATGGAATACTGTTGTTTTTCCTGTCTGTGGACGTAGAAGGTTGAGTTTGGCCAAACCACATTACATCATCGTATGCACTATATCTACTTTAGTACAGTAATTAGTATGTGCTTTATTCTGTCGGCCGTTTACACTAGTAAAATAGGGGGTTGCCCCTACGGATATTGAAATCCGTAGGGGCAAATTTAAGTAGGCCCTACGGATTAATCCGTAGGGCAAAAAGGTTGCCCCTACGGACCCAGACGTCCAAGAATAAAAATATTAATTCTTAATTTGGTGTTTGCCCCTACGGAGCCGCAAACCAAGGACCTACGGACAAATCCGTAGGGGCAACTAAATATCGATTTAATAAAGGCATAGATCGATCACCTACGCTCACTTTCTTCCTCTCTCGATCGCGCGCGAAAGAAAATCCCCAAATCGCCACCGCCGTTCTCCTCGTCGCCGCCGCCGTTCTCGTCGCCGCCACCGCCGTTCAGGTCGTCGCCACCGCCGTTCAGGTAAGTAAATATTCATGTAAATTAAAGAATTTTTTGATTATTTAGGGCTAGGGTTCATGGCTGGGTCTGGGGTTGCGCGCGCGAGTTGGGGTTCGGCAGGGGTCGCGGTCGGGGTCGGGGTCGGGGTTGGGGTTAGGGTTAGGGTTAGGGTTGGGGTTCGGCTGCGGCTGGGGCTGGGGCTGGGGTTAGGGTTTGGCTTAGGGTTGGGGTTAGGGTTTAGCTGGCCGCGCTGGGGTTAGGGTTAGGTTGGGGCGGGGCTGGGCTGGGGCTGGGGCTGGGGCTGGGGCTAGGTTAGGGTTGGGGCTGGGGCTAGGGTGGGCATGGCTAGTTTTCGTGTGTAGGCGGTTTAATGGTGGTTGGTCAACTAATATCCAACTTGGAGAGAGTTTTAATGGGTTAGTTGAGGATATGTAAATGTTATGAGCATGGCTAGTTTTCGTGTGTGGGCGGTGTGATTGGTTTTGACGGTTGTACTCATCGCGACCTATACTAGTATAATTGATTTGATGGGAGAAAAACGTTTGACAGCAGGGTATGATTTAGAGAGAGATCCATCTGATTGTCGACTAACGGTTGTCGTAGGAATGATTAGTGGTGCAAGATTGATTATACGTGAACAGTGTTGGTTAAATTCCCGTGTTGCTTGATCATTGCTATCAACTTTTAATCAATGACGGGTTTTTAGGAAGATAAATATGATTAAATGATCTGAATTTGTTTATCGGCTTAACTCATGCCTAACAACATATTTCGTAACTCGGCCATTTATAATGCTGCTTACAAAGAGAACAAAAAGCACGGATAGGCTTTATTTTCATCCTACTCGTTACTTTTTTGGGAATTTGGAGTTGGTATTTACATTTTTTTAATGATGTTGGTTCGTTCTTTTAAAATGATGGTTGGAGTTGAATTTGATTAGACAAAAACTCCATTAAGATTAATTTATCTAGTGTTGTCACATGACTTGATGATATCCTAATCCTTTGTTGGAAAATTAATTTTATATATATATATATATATATATATATATATATATACATATATATATATATAATGAAGGAGGGAATTTTCTCTTATGGCGTCGAAAAAATACGTCTTTATTTTTTCCAACGATCGACATACATCATATTCTTCGTTATCATCTAAGATGTGGGTACAACAAATTTCATGTGATTCTACAACTTTTCACCGTTGATTTAGTGGGTTCAAAATTAAGGGCAATAAAATTTTTTACATTGCTAAATCAACGATGAAAAAGTTATAGAATCACATGAAATTTGATGTATCCACATCTTAGATGATAACGAAGAAAATGATGAATACCGATCAATATTGCGTATAACGCTTTATGATATCAGTATCCTACATTTGTAGTTTTAATTGTTGATTGTTATAGATGAATACCATTGCAATAATAGTTTTTGGTTGATGAATGCAATTGCAATGTAGGATGATCAGTTCTATCAATCTTGATCTCAATGGTTTAAAATCATATTACACATACAACACGAATGCACAACAAACGCATAATTAGAGAGCGATTCGAGATATTCAGGTTAAAACCAATATATGATACTCGATGATAATATGAAACCTTCATATTCCCATCGATACTCATATATGAAACTAAAAGCGCCACTTAGTCCCCGTCTATCGGTTAACATACGTGCGATCCTCGTCGTGACCTAGAACTATACGAAAGTTGTTAAATATCGGACAGTATAGCTCGATACTAACAACCGTCGTATAGTCTACGCGACGAGAAAATTCAATCGTATGGTAACCCATAGATTTTTCCCGTGTGGACAAGTTAAGAATGTATAAAGCAAACGCCTTCATTCACTTGTGTTTTCATCCGTTTCGAGATATTTCGTCGGTACCTTTCCGCTGGTTCTCCATGTACAAAGATAGATTAGATATTCATTTCAACGTTGTTTCACAGCTTTGAAATGATTATCTATTCTATTACAGTGTACTCGGAGAACAGCGGGGAGGTGCTGCCGAAATTTACTCGAAACGGTTGAAAGCACAAGTGATGGGCGTTCGCTCTATACATTCTTAATGGGCCCACGAAACGTATGATGCGCCCACGAAACGAAAAAGGTTATCAGTAATGTTATATTATTACTTCACATTTTACGCTCTTTACATATATAGTCAATACTTTTAATGATTGTCTAATGCGTCCACGAACCGTTTATCTAGATTTGATGACGATGTCGGGAGCAGCGAGGGGCGGCAGGAGCTCCAGCCGTGGCAGAGGCAGAGGCAGAGCGGTTCTGCCGCCCGGAGAGCTCCGTAGGGAGCTTCAGAGGGCCGGTCTTGCACCTAGATCGGAGACCCCTTCGGATGCCTCCTTCCGTGTGAATTTTGCCATATCTCCAGGTATACTGCACGCATATCCATTTTGAATGTAATATTACAGATATGCATGCCTGTTTATGTCAAAATTACTTATACTGTCAATGTTTGATTGTCTAGTTGTTGGTGATGCATCCACATCTGGGACAGAGGCCACCCCCGCTCCTCCAGGTATGTTTATATATCATATAGTGTATGTATATTGATTTAGAATGCTATATCATAAATACACACATTCCTTTTGCTCTTACTTAGCAATTTTTATTATTGTCTAGCTGTAGGTGGTGACACCACCGCACCTGCGGGTATGTTTATATATCCTATAGTGCATGCATATTGATTTAGAACGTTATATTATTGATCTTCACATTCTTTTTGCAATTACTTATATAATCTATTTTTAATTGTCTAATTATAGGTGGTGCGTCCACATCTTCCGCAGGGGCCACTCCTGCCGCTTCCATACCCTCCGCATCGTCTGCAAGTTAGTATGAATAAATTTAAAATATTTATACATTTTACATATGCTCTATAGAATAAATATGAACTTCATGGAAATTTAGCGTCGATGTTTATTTTCTAGTTGGAGGGGATGCGTCCGCATCCGGGACCCCGGTTGTTCCTCACCGGAGGAACTATCGTCCCGCTCGTGCTGCTGCCCGGGCCCAGGCTCGTGCGATAGTCACCGGAGGTATATATCACACTTGAATTTTCGTTTAACCTTGATTTCTTAATACAACTTTGTCTTATTATTGATTGTCTTAATATTTCGTGCAGACGCAGGGCCTCCCCATCCCCAGAGGGGGACTCGAGGCCCGAATCAGTCCCATAGGCTGAGGCCTGACAGAGCTAGGGGGAGGCAGCATTCCCCCTTTTTTTTACCCTTGACTATCGCTATACCGGTCCTCATGCCGAGAGGTTCGGCCGGTATTTGGGGGACGAGAGCCGGCTCGTGAAGAACTATCCACTTCACGTTGAGTGGGGCGAGCAGCACCAGCGCTCATTCGCCCTCTTCTTTGATCAGGCTCGGGTATGTATTAATATATATTTTCATTTGATCTATCCAATATATTTATTATTAACACTTGCAATCTAATAATAATGTTTTTTTGTATTTTCAGTTGGATTACGATTTTCAGCCTGTAGCCGACCCTGATCACCCGGGGAGGGTGCTCGACCTTCATGCTCTGTACAATGGCCTGATGAAGAACATGCAGGCCAAGGTCCGATACAACAGGAATGAACTGAAGGCCGACTGCTACTCCCTGTGGATGGCGACCCCCGAGGCAGAGAGAGCGGCCCTCCTATCTACTCCGGCGTTTGCGATGTTAGTTATATGTATGCCCTAGAGGCCATTACTGTACATTGGATGTATATTTTGTAGTGGATGCTGGGACATATATAGGGAGGACTTTCTTGCTCGACATGATAGTATGCTATCTGGTTACTTTTTACCTTAACGTGTATACTGATTGTCTCTCTGTTACATGTTGGTAAAGCTTTTACGATGTATACTTGACTACCTGGACTATGATGCGGATCATACTAGTGGGGACATGGTAGTCCATAAGTACATCCTTCAAAGTCCCTAGTCGTGGGTGTGTCGAGACGGGGCATCGATATACCAGAGTAGACTAGCGTATACCTTCTAGACCCATACAGATGGGCGATGGATGATCCCATATCCATTGGTGTTTGACATCAGAGATGATATACGGGTGCTCAGTGGAGACTGGGTACACTGGACGGACTCGCCGAGAACTCCCAGATGGTATTATACCTTACGTAAGATGGCAGTTCTCTGGTGACACTGGTACAGAGTAGTCTGTTGACCCGAGATCGTCATAGAGTCTTGTGTGGTTCCCACTGTGCTTTGATTTCCATCTTACCACGTCTAAGAGGGCGTGCAAAACGGTGGTTTTTGGGTACAGTCCCGAGTCACATGGAGGCAATGAGCGATAGGAGGGGATTCGTCTCTCCCGGTATAGGGAGTTGATGTTGCGCTGTGTTCGATTGGCTATAACCGGAAATCCCTGGCCAGGGTTGCTGAGATTTACTGGTAAGTGTTACCAGTAGTTTCTCGAACTGTTATAGACCTCACATCGACACGACTTATCGAGCTATTGGGGTCTGACGTTTACCACCCCTAGGCGAGATATGCGACATATCAGGCGAACAGACCGGACTGTACGGTAAGTGTTACTGGTTGGATTCACAGGAGTGTGAGCGGGCTTGCTCGTCGATCTTCTGATCGCTCAATACCCGGGTGGCCGTTACGTTTAGCAGACCGCTTGCGGCTTGTGGGTGTTTGATATGATCATCACCTGCTGCCGGCGTATTGACGAGTCTTTAGAGTCCTACACAGAGGTTTCCTGGCTCAAGCGAAACGAAATAGGAGCGCATATGAGATATGTGCGGGACCGAGAATAATGCGTGTATGTGATACCGTATTCTATTCTCGCGATGAATGTATCGATTGGTTGTATGCGATATAACCTAGTTATCGAATCAAGGATTGATTCGATAAGTCGATACATTAGATATTAGTCGGTTATATGCGATATGACCAGATCGTTAAATCAAGTGATGATTTAATGATTTAATGCATAAATATATATTTGATATATTACTTTGCATTAACTAGTATTGGTTCACTTAAGATGGATTTTCTCACTCGGATGTGCACATTGTATATACGATATAATTTTGTGCACTTGTTTGTATCATGTTTGATGATGCATGCAAATTTGGCTAAGTGTAAAGATTAAACCATGGTTGTGAGAGTGGTTAGGGTTTTGTTTATTCACTTATTATCTATTTTTTTATTTTTTTATCATTCTTTTGGAAAAGATAAAGAGAAAAGAATGGTGGCTTGTTTTGTTTGTTTGTTGAAGCTTCTTGAAGCTTTGAACAAGTCCACCATTCTTGTCTCATGTCTAACCCTAACCATTCTTATAACCTTAGTTAAATCTCTACACTAAACCATGGTTGAATATATGATAAGTATCATATTGTTTTCTTTTTTAAGATATACTTATCATAATATACTTCATCTTCTTCTTCTTCTTCTTCAAGAAGAAGCTTGCCTCCATCATTGGCAACTTGAGAAAATGAGTGAGAAATCCAATTCTAAAGTGAACCCACTTCCTATTTCTTCATTCTCTACCTCTTGCCAAGTAGTATAGGGTGTTCTCTTCACAAGTTTCATGACTTGGTGAAGTGGGAGCTTGATCTAGTGATGCCTCGACGTAGATCATCTTCGGCATCGTAGTCGATGACCTAGTCCATCCTTTCTCCGATGAAGCCGACGCTAGAGCCCAAGATTCGATTTGTACAGCGAGGAGACTTCATCGCGGAGCCATGGAGGTGGAGAGTCGGATCTACAAAGGTTGTATTTCCGTTTACTCTTAGTAAAGTAGTTTACTAGTTCTAGTTTTCGCCTAAAATTCTAGTTAACGATCCGTATTAGGGTTTCTCGGCACCCGTAAAATTTGAAATTGGCATGGTTGATGCCTTGTGAGACCTCATTAGCGTGCTTAGGAACCCTACATGCGAGAGTCGGCGTAGAGACATGGCCTCTATTGTGCGCTTATTTCGACTCCCAACGCAAACAGGTATGTATTTTAAATGTAATTCATTATTTATGATATAATTTATTTCTTTGTGTTTCTTAATTAGAAAACTAAATGTTAATGCGTTGTACAGAAACAGGCCGCTCAGAATACAGAGAACAGGAAGTCGGCGAAGAGGGGTCGCCCCACTTACACAGGTGGCTCGAGGAAGATTACTCGAGCCATGGAGTTATCGGTAAATTACAATAGACCGACCTTTGTGATATTCTGCAATAGTAAGAGTTATTTTCTAATATTTCTAATATTAAGAGTTACTTTCTAATATTGCAGACATCTCGGACCGTGGCGTCAGGTGGTACACCGAGTGTGCTGTCCGCATATCTTGTCGTCCACGGCACCTCGACAGATCCCGCCATGGGCGAGCTTCGATATCCCGACGTCGCTACCCAGGAGTACTGCATAAGTGTTAATATTTTTTCTATCCAAATTTGAAATTTTAGTTTTGGAAGGTTCAAGTTTAAATTTTATACTTATACTTTACTGTTTAATGTGGGTGTAGGAGCGGGTGGTTGAGCAGGCCCAGGCCTCGGGGATCGATTTTACCGGACAGAGCGATCCGAGGCTGCTGACCCCAGTTCTGGACGCCGCATACGGAGGGCACCACGGAGGTTGGGAGAGAGGCCAGGGACTGGGCCCTATCTGGGCCCATATGACGTTGGACTCCACCCCGGCGGTTACTTCCTCCGTCTCCAGTGACCGACGTGTCCATCAGGAACTGGAGAGCTTGAGGGTCACCGTTCAGGAGTTGAAGGAGATGCTGGTATGTATACTGCTTTATAGTAAAATATCATGTCATATTATATAGATATCAACATATCCATAATTAGTACGTAGCTTGAGCATATTTGGTTTTAGACTTAAGTTTGATTAATCATACATACAGATGTAATTAAAATAAACAACAAACTCGATATCCAAACGGGGTTTCGAAATAACTTAATAATGATACGAATTCGAATAATACACAGTTCTTACGCGCTTATTACACACGTTATGTCCAGACGCGACAGGGTACATCGGCCGAGCCTCCACATGCATCTCCTTCGGCTACGGCTCCGCAAGCCACTACATCGGCTGCGGTTCCGCAAACAGCTCCTGTAGCTCCACCGCCCACTCAGACTCCCGCAGCCGCGGCTCCGCAAGCGACTACCTCGACGGCGGCTGCGCAGACCACATCGCCAGCTCCACATGCCGCTCAGACTCCCGCTCACGACGAATTGCAGAGTCTATTGACCGAGGAGCAGGCGCGCGTTATTCTATCGTCATTCAGAAGTGGAGCTGGACCGAACTAGGGTAGCTTTTTGGTTCTTATTTTTTGAAACATGTATTTATTTATATCATACACATTGTACTACATTTTGAAACTATATTGATATTGGTTTATATTTATATCATATTCAGTTTTTGGGTTTCTTTTGTATATTATATATATGCGTGAGATGTGATTATGAATACTGCAATATATGTTGTGTGACGATTAATTTTATATTTGATTGATGTATATATTATTGTGCACAGGGCGGGAAAAAATCAAGCGGTCCATTTTTATAAAAAAATACAGATAATATCTACCTACGGATTAATCCGTAGGCACACATGTTGCCCCTACGGCTATATCCGTAGGGGCAAAATATCAGCAGTAACTGATATTTCCTCCCTGATCTCAGTACCAGGGGGTTGGGAGTGCCCCTACGGACATATCCGTAGGGGCCACTGCCACTCCCCTACGGAGTTAGCCGTAGGGGCAAAATATCAGGAATCCTGATATGTTGCCCCTACGGATAGGTACCTACGTAGATATCCGTAGGGGGTAGTACATGGACCTACGGTTATGTCCGTAGGTACATGTAATATATTAAAAAAAACAGTAAATAATATAAAATTTTATACCCTACGGATTACTCCGTAGGGGCAACAGGACCTACACAGAAATCCGTAGGGGCAAAAATTTGCCCGTAGGTGCAAGTTCAGGGCCTCAACTTGCACCTGCGGCCTTTGCACCTACGGGGTATTTTTTCGTCCCTACGCAGATATCCGTAGAGGCAACCCTTATTTGTAGTGGTGTTACCTGTGTTCGAAAATCTGCTTGTAATGACATTCTGATTTTGTATCTAGCTTTTCATATTGAGTTTTTTTTTTCTGCATCCTAGTATATCTAGGATTTATCTTCTTTTCAATGGTATAATAACTACTACTCCACCTCTGTAAACCGATATCTATCCTATGCCTATGCCGCTTTCTATTCGAGTGCCACATCGGAAAAATATGGAAATGCGTTTTCCTCTGATTTGTGATGGATTATCTATCATTTGGGATTTAAAAGAAAGTTTGAAAAAATTGATGATGGAACCAGGCTGGTTTGATCTCTGCCTCTCTTTTCTCCATTATATTTCCATCTATTTTTCCATCAATGGTTAGCAGCAGAGGTTCCCAGGCAAAAGGCAAAAGAATCCTTGATACAGTAAGGGGGCTGTGTGTTTGTAAGGAAGGAATTACCAAAATTTATCTTGGATTGGGAGAACAAAACACTATTCATCAAAACAAAAATGTATGGAATTGTGATTCCTTTATTTGTTTGCATAGAATAAGAATTGCATGTTTTGGGAATTGACATCATCAAAATGGATATTGACATCACCTTTTTGGTTATTCCAAATCCAAGTTTTTTTTGATGGAATTGCTTATTCCCAAAGACATATAGGATTAGAGTTGTTATTTTATTTGGAACAAGTTATGCTTACCTAAATTCTCTTTTTCTCAGGCTTCTTTTTATCCAATTTTTAAAACTCAATTCTTACTTTTATTTGTTCAATCAAACAAAGGAAAGGATTGAAGGTGACAAAAACTATTCCAATTCCTTGCAAATTAACAAGGGAATAATAAATTATTTTTTGGTTTTGTGGTGTGTGTGTGGGGGGGGTGGGGGGGGGGGGGTTGGGTTTGTTTGGATCGGACAGAGGGATCTTTATACTAAATTATTTTTCCATCTCTTCTCCTTGCCCCCATTTCCACTTTCATATTTGATGATGAACTTTCTTTTTCAAATCTTGGAAAGCATTATATGACAAATTTGAAAAAGGATAAAATTTGGAAAAGGATTAAAAAAAAAAAAAAGAGCAAAGGAAATACTCAGAAAAGACCTATCAGGCTGCAATTGGTGAAAATTTGGATTATTGGACATTATAGACAAGAAAGCTGAAGGAAGCAGTGATGTCAAGATAAAATTAGGTGTCAATAATCACCCGTTAGGTGGTTAACCCGTATGTAGACCCACAAAACATAGATTATAGATCGAAACTTTTTACTCGTTAAAATATTACTTGTACACCCGTTTATAAGTATCATAGGGTCGATCTCATCCGTGGGTTCGTGTTTTACATGGGCCGTCGCCGGGTCGAAACATAGGCTATAGGTCAAAACTTTTTTACTCGTTAAAATATTACTTGTACTCTGCATGCCCCATTTATAAGTATCACAGGGTCGATCCCATCTGCGGGATCATGTGTTTTACCTTGCCCATCATCAAGTCGACCCGGTCTGTGGGTTCATAGGTTTTGTCAAGCCCGTATTGAAAAAAGACAGAGATTTTACAATATTATCGTAGTCATGAGAATCGATATTTTATATTTAAAATATGTACTATTAATATCAACAACAAATATATAGAGAGAGAGAGAGTAATGGAGGAAAGAGGTCATAGGAGGGGATTTCCATCCATGGCGTCGAAAAAATACAACCTCCATCATTTTTTTCCGACAATCGGCATCCATCATCATCGTCGTTGTCAGTTAAGATGCGAGTACGCCAAATTTCTCCTATGGTATCTTTCCCCCACTTGAGAGAGAGAATAATAGAGGAAAAAGGCCATAGGAGGAATTTCCTCTTATGGCGTCGAAAAAATACACCCTCCATCCATGGCGTCGAAAAAATACAAGCCCCGCCATTTTTTCCGACGGTCGGCCTCCTTTCTCTATTATTCTCTCTATCTTTTCTCTATTATTCTCTCTCTCTAGAGAGGGGGAAAGATGTCATAGGAGAAATGGCGTACCCACATCTTAAATGATAATGATGATGATGGATGCCGATCGTCGGAAAAAATGGTGGAGGTTGTACTATATTGCAAAATTTCCTCTTATGGCGTCGAAAAAATACACCCAGTGGGTTCAAAATTAACGATTTACCGACATTCTACTACTTTTTATGACTCCATAGGAGAAAATTCCCTCCTGTGATATCTTTCCTCCATTATTCTCATATATATATATATTGCAGTTGTTATGTAGCTTAGACGCTGACTTTGCTCAATTTGTAAATTTGAAATTTTGCAATATAGTGATTGATTTTAATAGGTGTAATTGCAACCTGTTGTTTTGGCATTATTAGTTTTATATTTGTAAGATTTATCTATTGGTTGTTTATATTGTTTTATTCCCTCATCTATATATATATATATATATATATATATATATATATATATATATATATTGCAGTTGTTATGTAGTGATTGATTTTAATTTAGTGATTGATTTTAATAGGTGTAATTGCAACCTGTTGTTTTGGCATTATTAGTTTTATATTTGTAAGATTTATCTATTGTTTATATTGTTTTATTCCCTCGTGTGTGTGTCTCACTCTCTCTCTCTCTCTCTCTATATATATATATATATATTATATTGCAGTTGTTATGTAGCATTATTAGTTTTATATTTGTAAGATTTATCTATTGGTTGTTTATATTGTTTTATTGTTATGTAGCATTATTAGTTTTATATTTGTAAGATTTATCTATTGGTTGTTTATATTGTTTTATTCCCTCATATATATATATATATATATATATATATATATATATTGCAGTTGTTATGTAGTGATTGATTTTAATATAGTGATTGATTTTAATAGGTGTAATTGCAACCTGTTGTTTTGGCATTATTAGTTTTATATTTGTAAGATTTATCTATTGTTTATATTGTTTTATTCTCTCGTGTGTCTCTCTCTATATATATATATATTATCTCTCTCTATATATATATATATATATTATATTGCAGTTGTTATGTAGCTTAGACGCTGACTTAGCTCAATATGTAAATTTGAAATTTTGCAACATAGTGATTGATTTTAATAGGTGTAAAATTGCAACCTGTTGTTTTGGCATTATTAGTTTTATATTTGTAAGATTTATCTATTGTTTATATTGTTTATATTGTTGTTTTATTCCCTCATAAAAATCAACCGTCTTCGGGAATCGAACTTGCGATCTCTCTGAGTGGAAATGAAAATTGGTACCAACTGAGCTAAGCCCAATAGGTGTTTGTTTATATTGTTACTTTAGTTATTTAGTATATGGTTGAGTTTTTGTTGTATGTATTAAATGCCAAGTTCTTAACGTAAATCCTATATTTGCCCAAATCCGTATTAACCGGCCTTAACTATTTAATATCAAAACTAAACCCATAACCTGTTTCAACGGAAAGGAATGGAGGGGGTACAAAACTTCAAATACAAAGCCTACCGGTGGGCTTGAATGTGTTGATGGTGCAAAACTTCAAAGTCATGCATCTTGAAATTGGAGAAGCTTTATATAACCCCCATAATTTTTCACCCACATATTATAAATTCTTCATATCTATCTTTAATATTATAAGTGAGGGTTTCGAACTGAAATTTCAACCTAATTCTTTGCAGGACATATAGCAAAGAAATATATTCACCTAATTCTAAGAAGAAAAAATAATACATAAAAATAATTTTAATGCTAATTTCTCGAATCTATGAGAATAACTATTAGAAACCTTCAAGACACAAGACATTCCTATTGCAACCAAAAATATTTAAAAGTCTTTGAATGTTTTCCCTAATGTTTAGCATATCTAATAGCCCAAACTAAATGCATCTAATAATATACATGTGATAATTGCAGTTGGTGCATTGCATATGCATGTTGAAATAGATTGCGAATTCGGAGTCCGAGATCAAGAACCCAAAAGGCTAAGACTCGGAGGCACGTGCATAGCGCGTAGAAGTGCAGTACGTGCGGAACACGATACGTGCGGTTAGGCATGTGCAAGAAGCAACCCTAGGTTTAATTTGAGTGGGAACAGGTTTGGATAAGATTTAATTAATCTAATTAAATCAAATTCAAACTCATCTCCATTTAACTTATCTTTAAAACAAGGTTAGTCTATATATATTATTTAACAGGGCCCTTATTCGAATGTCTGCGGCCTCGAGATTAAGGCATAATAAATATAATGCAGAGAAGAATTTTTGGAGGCTGCACTTTATTGGCCGAGCGAACCAGAGAGAGAGGTTTGTTGTTTAAGAGAAATTGTGCTTTGTATTTGGGTGGGATCGAAAAAGTAGAAATTATCTCGTGTAATTCTTCATTGAATAGTGGTAGCAATTCGTCATCGGTTTGTAAGATTTGATACAAGTACGCACCGAACCTGGGTAATATCTTGTGTCATTTTCTTGATATGTTTTTTCCTTTATTACTTTTTTCTTTTGTGTAGTTGTTACGTTTGATCTTTTTCATTAGCCGTGATTCACGCATATCGATCATCTTCTGCGTGCTTTAGTGTTATTTTTCACAACAATTGATATCATTGCTTTGTTACGATGATTCGGATTATTGGGAAGATGGATTCTATATATTATAAGATCGATAAATTTGGCGGAAGGAATAATTTCAGTCTATAGAGATTGAAACGACGGCGAGTTTAAAGCAACAAGGAGTTCATAAGATAGTTTTCGAAAAAGAGAAGATTACTTCAACGACCACTGTTTATCGCCGAAAACTGGACTGAGACGCGGAGACGTCTAGCCTAAATTTGGGGGCAAATACTATATGAACTTATCTATCCACCTCTCCAAAAATACCAAGTTGATTTATAATATCATATATCGAAGTTTTGGATGGATGCGACCAATATAGCATGACTTATCAGATTTCCCCTCATTTGTGAGGGGGTTTTGATTGTGGGGACGCTCTTCCCTGCATGTGCAAACACCTGCAGTTAGTTACGTTATCGTAAAACAATAAAAACTTTCATCTGCTCCAGACAGATCACTTTGTGTCATTTTATATTTGTTTATATGAGATTGTCCGTGAATTGTATACGGAGACTAGTTTATATCATCTTCCGTAGAGCGCGGATTAGTCCAAATCCGTATATTAGAAAATGTTTTGAACTTAGAACGCATATCTCATATAAATAAGGTCCATCGGTTCATGAGATATATGGGTTTGGTCTAAGAATCGTTAATCGTATATCAGACTAAGATCGACTTAGGAACAGTGAGCATATGAGCTCAACTGATTATCAGATCATATATGAATAACATATGGATAGTATACGGTGGTCAATATGGAGACAGTCCGCAGGGCAAAACGTATTAGTTCAAGGACATCGCGGTCCATGAGAGACATAGATAGAATATGGCTTGTTTATGCCTGTGGATTGTATACGGAGATCAATATGAAGATCAGCCGTAGGGCCAAATATATTAGTTTAAGAACATCGCGATCTAATATTAGTTTATGGACATTTCGGTCCATCTTTCATCTTGAGCGCATGTGTATATGTTACGTGGTGAAGTGAATGATAGCGACATGGAATATTAGGGTGCGGTCCAATTTGAAAGTATTTATATTTCTTTCAAAGATATACATATACAAATATGTATAAAGTCAAAGCTCAATCTGAGATGCGCATCTATATGGGATGCGTGTCAATATGAGATATGCACATCAATGTAGGGTGTATCGATATGAGGGTGCACATCTATATGGGATGCATAAGGCATTCCCTGTCTTGATGAAACTTCATATTTTTCATCAAGTAGGGACAAGAAAGGAGTTGTCGGTTGTTGGGACCCGCTATCTCTCTGAAAATGTTGAAAAATTACAGCGACATATATCAGAGGTGTGGAAAGATATACTCTTAAACCAAATCTCGTATATGAAGGAAAAGATCATGTCGGAATTGAGGATCGTTAGTCTTATATGAGACTAAGAAAAAAATCATTAGTCTTATATTGGACTAAGATCAATTTGGATGGTCGATCATTAGTCGTATATAAGACTAAGATCAAATGGATGAAAGACCGATGAAAGATCATTAGTCGTATATGAGACTAAGATCATCATGGATCTTTAGTCGTATATCCAACTAAGATCAATATGGATGAACAATCATTAGTCATATATCCGAATAAGTTCAGCTTGGAAATATGATTGATGATCATTAACCTTGTTTTAGATTAAGATCAATTTAAACATGAGAGCATATGGGCTCAAAGAAGTTCACTTTACAGACTTAGCCAATTTGGGGCTAAAAATTGGGTTTCTATATCATCCAGCAGTGTTATGCACTCCAACATATATCGCTCACATGTGCAACACGTGAGGCGCTCACACTCAGACGCTCATGTGTATGACACGTGAGGCGCTAAGTCTGCAGCATTTGAGCGCTCACGCGGATATCACATGAGATAATGTCTTCATGGCTTTTAAGTATTCACATGCGTATCACGTAAGGCGCTCAATCTCAAGCGCTCACATGAATGTCATATGAGGCGCTGAGTTCTTAGAGATTTAATCTCTATTTATATTTTTTAGAGAAGTTAAACTTCTGTTAATGGTATTTTAACCATTAACAATTACCAAGATCACTATTTTGAGGATATGGGATTAAGTTCTTTAAGAACTAAGTTTTTGATTATGAGGGAACTAAGTTTCTGGAGTATAAACTTCATCTTTTCATGTTCTTTCATTCATATTCTTTTCAACCTTGTTCTTTCCTGGAATTTTGATTCTCAACAACAAGAACTTTCCTACGAGAATTAAATTCTCTTTTGCGAGATTTATCTTGTGGATCTCAGATCCAAAAAAAGAACTTAGTTCTTTTAAGGGTTAAACCCTTAGATATGATATGATGGGTAAAATAGAGATATTTTATCTCTGTCTTTTGTTTACCTAGGGTTTGAGAGTAGGAAGATCTTTTTCTTTAAAGAGAATTAAATTCTCTGTTTTCGAAGCTTTTACAGAGCCTTCTGTATTTTTTACAGAAGCTTATGGCAGGTCTTCTCTTCTGAGATTTAATCTCTTTGCTCCTATTATAGGTGAAGAGAAAAATCAATATGTTTGAGAAAATATCTATTTTAAGAGACCAGAATTGATTTCATAATCAATCGAAATGATCTTAAAGATCCACCGGTAAATTTTATTCACTGTTGAATTTTTAATCCAAAATCTTTCTATTTAATAGGGAAAATTATTTTTGTTTGTTTAACAAGAATAGGAAAATATTTTCCTAAGATAGAATTTAATTCTATCAGATGATCGATTGATGATTTTATAATCACTGTTGGATCTTTTGATCCAAGGTTTCTCTGCTTAACAGAGAAGACCTTTCTAGTTTAAGAAAGATCAGGAAAATATTTCACACATAGAATTTAATCCTATCAAAAATAAGACTCATGTGCATTGCATGTAAGGCGTTGGCCTATAGTGCTCATATGAATATCATGTGAGAACTGCTAAGAATCTAGCAAGTGCGCCCACGTGGATATCACGTGAGGCGCTGCCAAAAGACTGCATGTGCGCTCATGTGGATATCACGTGAGACGCTCACGTGTTTAACACGTGAATGCTAAGATGCTGCACTAGCGCTCACGTAGATATCACGTGAGACGCTCACATATTTAACACGTGGAAAACAATAAAGGATTTGATTCTAACTGAAGTGGCACTCGCATGCTTTGCATGTGGGTGCGCACATATTTAACACGTGGAGGCTTCCCTTTATTTTTATAAAGGAACAGTAAGCTCTGACCAAACTTTTTGGTGGGAACAAATGATTCCACTAGTTTTCCCACGTAAGTATGTACGTGGGTTAAGTAGTACAAAGTTATGCATCGTCATAAAATTGATGGCTTAAAAGACAGGTTTAGAATCCCTGCCAGCTAAGGTTTTGTTCATCTTCATGAGTCGTAAGGGTTCCATGAAGGTTTTTCTCCCTATGAGTCATGAGGATCTCATAGGTGCATATTCTCCTTAAAAATCATGGGGATTCCTAAGTGTCTATTGTCTTCGTGAGTTGTAAGGATCTCACTCAAGTATTTTCTCCTTACGAGTCGAGAGGACCCGTAAGTGACTTTTTCACTTCATCGGTATGTAATTTTGATGAATTTGGCCTGTGGATAGTATACAAGAGTCGGTCTTAACCTCCTTGTAGGGCAACAATGGCTTAGAGAACAGGTTGATATCCCAATCGTCTAAGGCTTTTGAACTTTATGAGCCGTGAGGGTCTCATAAAGGTATTTCTCCCTACGAGTCGAGAGGATCTCGCAGGTATATCCTAACATGAAATATAGATAACCCCTTTCGATATAAGAGTCCGTTAGGTTTGTGGTACTGGGCTAAGTCCATCATACCGTCGCGTTGGCTGATATTTTTTCGACATGCAGTCCCTTAGGTTGCAGCCCGAGTAGCCACGCGTCTGTCGTGTCTCTGATCCCTTCTGAGGCTGGACAAGACATCTTCAAGTAGTTTTCTTAGATTGGAATTTTCACATTACCATTACAAGATCCAGCGTTAGGTATTGTCGTGGCATTTTACTTGAGGTTAGGCTTGATTTGGAGCCCCGACGAGTCATAATCGCACCCTTCTGGGGTGGGATGATATCCAATGGTCCTTAGGTTTGTCATCAAGACCCGAAGTTAGGAATATGTTGTCCCTTCGCTTTTGCTTTGATGATGTCACATCGATTCTTCAATGAAATAGGGTAGACATCCATATGATCTCTAGGTTGTATATATCGCCATTGAGATCCGGAACTAGGAAAATACCATCACTCTGCTTTGATTTGACCCTTTGGTCCATGTTGACGTCGTATCTGCACCCTGCTGGAATGAGAAAGAATGCCGGGATGATCTCTGGGATATAGATGTTACCATCGAGATCTGGAGCAATGGATATGCCATTGCTCCACTTTGATCTGACCCATTGGTCCATGTTTACATTGCGTCCGCATCCTGTTGGAATGAGAAGGAATGCCGAGATGATCTCTAGGCTGTAGATGTTACCATCGAGATCTGAAACTAGAGATATGACATTGCTCCACTTTTATCAGACCCTTTGGTCCATGTTGATGTTGCTTCCACATCCTGCTGGCATGATGAGGAACGTTAAGATGGTCTTTAGGCTGTAGACGTTACCATCGAGATCTGGAGCTAGGATTTTGCCGTCACACCACTTTTGTTTGATCCTTGGGTCCTTGTTGACGTCGCATCTGTACTGAGATGGAATGAGAAGGAATGCCGAGATGATCTCTAGGCTGTAAATGTTGCCATCGAGATCTGGAGTTAGAGATATGTCATTGCTCCATTTTGATTTGCCTCCTTGGAGCTTTTTCGAAACCATGTCTGTACTTTGCTGGAGTAAGAAGGACATCCAAATAGTCTCTAGGCTGTAGATATGTCATCAAGACTCAGTTCTTCTTTTGATGAAGCATGGTGAGAAAATATGGTTCCCTTTCTTTCATTTGTGTCCATGGATTTTATACAAGAGTCATTATGGACCTACTTGCAGAGCAAAAAAAATTTATTTTATTTTATTATTTTATATTTCCACGATGCTTTATCATTTCGGCTTTTCATATCGCGAAAGTCGCGATTGCTCAGTCATTTCGGCTATTTTTTCACAGTGCCTAATCATTTCGGCTATGTCATTTTTTATTTTTACTCGCTATTTTTATTGTGAGTTGCCCCATCATTTCGGCTATTTCATATGCATATTTTTTTGACTCTTTAATTTTTATTGCGAGTCGGGAACTTGGAATCTAATATCAGTTTCGGCATCAGTATCGCTACAACTGGGAAGTTTGCAGGAGCGAATCATCATACACCGTGGGAGGATTTGGAGTTTGACACTTACTTAGATATCAACATCACTACAACTGGGATATTTCCAGGAGCGAATCGTCATTTGCCTTTTTTTAATTTAAACAAAGGTAGCTTAACAAACATGGTCGACTAAGGTTTTTGATTTTATGAGCCGTAAGGGTCTCATAAAAGTATTTCTCTCTACGAGTCGAGAGGATCTCGTAGGTGTATTTTCTCCTCAGGAATCATGGGGATTCCTAAGTGATATTTTCTCTTGGAAGTCGTAAGGATCTTACAAGAGAGTTTTCCCCTTGCAAATCGTATGAACTTACAAGTGGTGTTCATAATATGGGGATATTTATCATCATCGGTGGAACTTTATTAGAACATATTTTGTTCATGCCCATAGATCGTATACAAGCGTCAATATTGAACTACTTGTAAGGAAACTTAGGGGATATGATGGTTTAAGAATATGTTTGAATTCCTGTAACTTAAGGCCTTTGAATCCCATGAGCCGTGAGGGTCTCATAGGAGGGAATTCCTCTTACGAGTCATGAGGATCTCGCAAGTGTAATTTCTCCCTAGGAATCGTATAGATTTCTAAGTGTGTTGCTTATTTGCGAGTCGTAAGGATCTCACGCATGTACTTTCTCCTCACAACGTCGAGAGGATCTTGCAAGTGCACAAATTTTTTTATTTAACGGGTTTGCGCCCTCTTGCGTTTTCACAAACTCGCCGGCAGTCCTGCTGTTTTTACTTACTGCGCCCTTTCGGGTTTTTATCCGCGGCCATTTGCTTAAGGGCATACCCTTTTTTGCGAACGATGAACTCCTGAAAATAGCTTCACCAGAGGTGACTCATCTATTTGCCGGCGGGACTTGGGGGTGACTTCTTTGCTGGAGTAGCAGTGTAGTCGGCGGGAATTTGAGTTACAATTTTCGTCGGCTGGACTTCGGTCGTAATATAGATCTCAATGAGAATATTAGTTTTAAGGACATTTCGGTCCAGTATTCACGTGTTTGGGACGGCATGCTATTTTAGGGATATTTCGGTCCAACATTCCCGTATTTGGGACGAAGTATTAATTTAAGAACATTTCAGTCCAACATTCCCTTGTTCTCCCTTATTCGGGGCGAATGTTTAGTTTAAGGACATTTCAGTCCAAAAATCCATCATTTGGCCGGGGAGTTACATAACCCATCCCTTCCAACGCTTGTTTGCTGAGGCGCTGCTGTCTATCCTTTGTTTGCACGGACATTTCTCGCCTTAGACTATTTTCACCCTCTTAGATTGTTTTTTTTATTATTGTACTAATCGGGTTGTTTTTTGGGAAATACCGGGCACTTTACATGGCACGTGCCCCCTGCTCATCAATGTCGCTTTCTGATGCTGACGGAGCATCTTTTTCATATACGAAGAAATGAGATATCACGTCACTCGTTCTGCTGAGTCTTCTTCTTCCCTGGAAGGATGAACTTGACTTAGGGGCTTTTCCCCTCATCATCCATTTTAGGAGTGGGACATGGCTTCTACGTCCGTTCCATAATTTCTGGTTCAAGTGGGCTATTCCAGTTGATTGCAGGACCCGCTTGTAGGTCTCTTGATATCCTTTATGTTATCTGAAGAAAGGACCATCTCACATAGAGATTCCTCTGCTAACGAGCAAGATGCCCCCTGTGTATATTTCAGGAGAACGAGCATTCGTGTCCCAATCCTTTTAAGGGTAAGAACTGCGCTGTCGCTATTTTGGCGGCAGGTTGCTTCAAAGCTGCTCATTTTTTCTTGAGTGTTGGCGATAAACACCGTCTTGCCTTCTCTTTTCATATATCTTCATCAGAAGAGGAAGGGTTTTGACCCATCTGATCTAATCGAGCCAGTTTGTCTATGAGCTTTTGGAAGATCGTCGGCTTGAAGAAGGCCATATATGGAAATGCCTTTGAATTTTCGTCAAGGGTAGCTATGAACATTCTCACAGCTGCAGCTTCGTCGATGCGCTGCTCGCATTTAGACCATAGGTTTCGCCATTGGGTAACATATTGAACCCAAGTCTCGTTTGGTCTAACCTTTTCATTGAACAACGCCGTCGCGGTAGTGTGTTTATTTGCACTGGCGAATTTTTGACAGAAGAAGATCTCCATCTCGTCGAAGGTCTTCACATAGTCATTTGGGAGTTCCGCATACCATTTGAACGCAGTGCCTGCTAGACTGCTGACGAACTGTCGGAGGAGCAGTATATCATTTCCTTTAGTGTTGCCGCACATGGATTTAAAACACGCGATGTGCTGGCGAGAATTCCCGGTTCCTTTGTACATATAGAACGTCGAAAGTATGTATTCTGGCGGGTATTGTATTTCATCGTAGCACGCCGGATACGGTCAACTAGTCTTGATCAACGTATTTGCAGCTTCATTGGCATAGTGAACTTTGACTTGTTGAGCGATATATGAGTCCAGTTTTGCTTTTGGGATCATTTCCTCCTTAGCCATTGATGAGACTTGCAGAGGATTTGAAATGCCACCCTTGTCTTTAAGAGCGACTACCGGCGGTTCATCTGCCAATGGTTCTGATTGGACCATCATTACAGCCATATTCTGGATTAAGAGGGCTATCTGATTCATTTTAGCGGACATCTCTGTCATTTCTTCATCCCTTTTCTTGAGAGCGCACTTCAGAAAATCAATATCCAACACTTAACTTACTCTTTCTTCAGGTGCGTCCTCGGGATTTTCCTTAGGCAGTGGACTAGCGAGTGTTGCCGCCTAAGCAAACATCTTCTGCAACTTTTCATATTGCTACTGAGCTTTTGTCAGAGACCGAGTATACGGCCTGTGACAAGTAGAAGCATGACCTTCGTCTTTAGAGTTCACCATGTGGATTGTATGAACTACCATGCCCTTAGGCTTAGAGCATTTAGAGTCTTGACCCTCGGAGTTTGCCTCGGGAAATTGGGCTTTATCGGGCCTTTCTTTTTTGTGAGAAACTGCATTAGGAGGAACCTTCAGAGCAGGAACTGCCTTGGGATGAGTTCCCCTGTATTTGGAAGGGAAGTTGTCAGAGTTTGGCTGATGTTTAGGGGAAGGGCCGCGGACGACGACCGAGTCCTTCACCTGCTTCCACACCTTATATATAGATGAAGAAAGATTTCTCGGAGAGTGAACTGACTTCTGTTCTCCTTGGATCTCCATGGACTGTGGAGATTTATTGAACACTGCGGTAGAGGAATTTTGTCTGACCCTTCGCTGTAGTTCAAAGTGTTAGTGATATGTATGCCCTATAGGCCATTATTGTATGATATAGTGGATGCTTGGACATATATATAGAGGACTTTCTTGCTCGATATGATAGTATGCTATCTGGTTGATCTTTATCTTAACATGTACACTTGTATTATTATATTGTCTCTCTGATACATGTTGATAAAGCCCTTAGGATGTTAGCTTGACTACCAGGACTATGATGCATATCATACTAGTGGGGCTTGTGTAGTCCGCAAGCATATCCTTTAACTGTTCCTAATCGAGGGAATATCGAGACAGGGCATCGATGTTCCAGAGTAGACTAGTGTGTATGTTTCTTGACCCTGTATGGGGCAATGGTTGATCCTACATCCTTTGGTGTTTGACATCAAAGATTTCACACAGGTGCTCATTAGAGAATGGGTACACCGAACAGGACTCGCCGAGAACTCCTAAATGGTACCATACCTATCGTCAGATAGCAGTTCTCTAGTGACACTTATACAGGTTAGTCTATAGACCCGAGATCGTCATAGTGTCTTATGTGGTTCCCACTGTGCTTTGATTTCCACCCTACCACGGCTCAAAGGAGTCATGCAAACAGGTGGATTTTGGATACAGTCCCGAGTCACATGGAGGCAGTGAGCGATAGGAGGGGTTTCGTCTCTCCCGGTATAGGGAGTTGATGTTGCGCTATGCTCAATTGGCTATAACAGTAAGTCCCTGGTCAGGGCTGATGAGATTTACTGGTAAGTGTTATCAGTAGTTTCTTGAACGGTTATAGGCCACACATCGACATGACTTATCAAGTTACTGGGGTCTGACGATTCCACCCCTAGACTCGATATGCGACATATCATACGAAGAGACTGGACTATACGGTAAGTGTTGCTTATAGGCTTTGCGGGAGTTTGGACAAGCTTGCTTGTTGATCTTCTATTAGCTCAATACCTGGGTAGCCGTTACGTCCAGCTAGTACCGCTGACAGCTTGTGGGTAACTAATGTGATCATTACCTACTATTGGCGTTTTGATGAATCTTTAGAGTCCCACACAGAGTTTTTCTAGCTCAAGCGAAATGAAGTAGGGCACATATGCTGATATGTGTGGGAGCTTGATTAAATACGAGTATGTGATACCGTATTCTAATTTCGCGATATTTGATATCAGTCAGGTTATATGTGATATAACCGGATTATTGAATCTAGTGTTGATTCAATGGTATATGTATATGTTTTTAATATATATTTGATATATATTTGTATATTTGATATATTTGGATTATTAAATCAAGTGTTGATTTAATAATTTGATATATATATATATGATATATATATATATATATGATATATATATATATAATATATATTAACTAGTATTGAATATAAGACGGTCATATGTGATATAACCGGATTATTGAATCAAGTGTTGATTTAATAATGTGATATATATATATATATGATATTAGTCGGTAATATATGATATAACCGGATTATTGAATCAAGTGTTGATTTAATAATTTAATATATATTATTATATTTGATATATATATATATAAACTAATATTGTGCTCACTAAAGATTTTCTTCTTTTGTTTTATATATAATGATATATATAATATTATTGTGTCATGGTGGATGATACATTGAACATGGGTGTATGAGACTCACACCAAGACTAAAGATAATTTGGGTGATTATTTATTAAGAGTAAAATTAAAAATGAGTTGGAAATGAGCATGGCTTAGATGCTTGTAGAAGCATGTAGAAGCCATGACTCATCTCACTAATTTTGTTTTACTCTAAATATCCTTTTCACCTAATCCTTATCTTTAACCCATGGTTAATTCTCTCATTCTCACTTGAGATATATTCTTCACCCAAGTTCATTTTCTTCCTCTCTAGTTTTTCTTGAGTTGGAAAATAAAAACGAGAAATAGATTTCTAAAGTAAGCAAAATTCCTACTTCATCAACCTACGCTTTACTAGCCCTTTAGTATAGCTTGTTTCCTTCACTAATACTTGATTAGTGAAGAGATAGCTTGACTTAGAGAGACTTCAAGGTGGATCATTTTCGGTCTCGAAGACGACGAAGCAAGCTCGTTCTTTTCACCAAGTAGAGTCTAAGAAGAGTTCTAAGGACTATTACTTAGAGCTTTAGAAGTGAAGGACCGGTCTACAAAGGTTGTATTCTCTTTTCACTTAGTGTAGAACTTATTTGCTTACACTAAAACTCTAATTCTCTAGTTCGATTCTTATTTAGTGTATGTTAGACCTCTAGATTTTTTTTTTAAATTGCATACTTGATGCATGTGGAAACCTAGTATAGGTGCTAAGACACACTTTCATGGTATCAGTGCCAAGATAGAGCATTAGACGATGTATAGGAATTGCGAAAACGAAACAATTCTGAAACAGTCGAACCGAAACCTTAGTTTCTGTCCATTTTTTTAAAGTCCTCTGAAATTTTTTTAAACAGGTGCTGAATGTTACATGTGATGTAACTAGAACACTGAAGAAAAACGAGACCATGAATCAACTTTTTGGCCCGTGGAAACCTTCATATGCCCGGCCTGGCCGGCCCCACTTTCCCATTTTGGTCTCGTATTTCTTTGGTATTCTGGTGTGTTGGTTTTAGGGTTTCAGGTTATGTTTGTTTTGCCCAGATTGCATGTGATGTTATCTTTTTTGTTAGGACAATTCAGAGTGTTTCGTAGTCACAATTTTAACATCGTTTCAAGTTTAATTTAGATATATGATACAATAGTTGGAATCCACATTAAATTAGTTTTGTGAAAACTAGTTTATAATTGGTAAATCTAACGTTTTAGTCTCGGTTCATCGATTTCCACGGAGTTTCAATTCGGATCAAAACTCCGTCGCAATCGCATATAGTACGTGAACACTCACCGGGTAACACTACTAGATAGACACGCCCCATAGCCCCGACCATGTAACTATAGGAGAACCCCGTTGCCAAAAGCATCCACTCGGATGCTTGCGGCCACGGTGTTCCGCCCATGTGCACTTCATTGACGGCATCGGGGTTGCGGCAATCTACTGAAGTTCCCGACGAGTATTCGATCAGTTAGTCGGGAATCTTGTTGAATTACCCGACTAAATTATTGAAAAGTGTTTTCGATTTGAGACTAAAATACAAGGTTTATAGGGTTAGGCATGAAATTCGGAATATGAGATATTTTGGGTTTATGATTTCTAAGATTTATGCGGATTCTAATTATTGTATTTTTCATTTCTTTTCTGTGACCGTAAGTGTAATATGTGGTGTATCCCTGATCTTGTTGCTATACGTCAACGACTTCAGGAATATGCATATTTACTTACGTTGATGACATGTGATGTTATGTGTTGCTTGTGATATGTTATATTGGATCGTCGTGATTAAATAGCCAGGGGTTTTTACGTGAGATGAGAGTTTTTCTATTTTCATTCATGTAAAAAGTTGTATGTAATATTCTTTTATCGGGACACTTCCGGGTTGAAGATGATGTCTCCATTGATGTATATTATTTACTTTTCCGCATTAGGATAGACACAAGATGGGGAGCATAAGTAACCGGGTTCTAGAGTCCAGTAGGTGACGATCTTGAGGATTCGAGACCGGGTCTCCTAACTCTAGAATTGACAGGGTTGTTTGCTGCTCTCGTAGGAGTCTAGGGATATGGGTTTGTCTATTCATCACGACCGTGGAATCCGTGTTTTTCATTATTGGCTTAATTTAAAATAAGGACCTCCTAGTATATCCAAATATTCCATATATTTTGCTTCTGCTGCTTGAGTTCTGTAATGTGATTATATAACTGCGTGAGACGTATATATATATATATATATATATATATATATGATATATAATAAACGTTGCTTATGTTTTGTACCTGCGCTAGTCCAGCTCCCGCTCTGCCGTTAGTTAAGTAACCTAACGGTGCATGATAGGGCCCCGTGGCAAATGCGAATGGCATAAGAGTACGTTCTATTTTTATTTCTTCTGTGATGTTTAGGAAATATAAATGATGGGACGTCATTAATGAGATTAATGAAAATAAAAGAAACTTAAAAATGTTGTAAAATCAAATTTTTCAAAAGGTAGCTTTAGTTATTGCTTGGCATAGCGGTATTCCTTTATGAATATCCAGCACCTCATTCGATGAGGAAAGAGCCTAGATCCCCTCACCGGGAGTGACCTCTTTAGCAAAACTAGCAGATGCTACAACCCACTCGGTTTGTTTTGAAAATTATTCGATTTTAAAAGCGGAGGTTAAACCACTCCTTTTCAAATCAGTAGTATCTACAACGATATCAAGTTCATTACGCTAAAGGTTTTATTCAAAACCAGTCGTAGCCCTCCGTCATTTCAGATAAGTGCTATTTAGTATTCGTGCTGCATTTTTTGACCTTGTCAAGGCGTAGTGTACGGTAGTTGATTAGTGTTTATCTGCCGCATATGATGCGATTGGATTAGGGTAGTCATACGGCCTTGTTGACCTTGTCAAGGGTCTGCGGTTGGGTTTAATTCAATCACGAAATGACGGGTTGAGCTTGACTTGCGGTTTATGGTTTGTTAACCTTGTCAAGGTCATAAACCTCATGGGATGGGAATTTCAAGTGTTGAAATTTGCAATAAGATTGCACAGCTTCTATGAGATAGTTGAATCCTGATACCCACTGCGAATAAGAGTTACTCCTAGGAAAGTTTTCCACTTTACAATTAACTGATCTAGTAGGTGTCTAAGAAAGGTGTTAACGGGGTCATGCCCCAATAGAAACGAGGTTATTTAATTAGTTCCATGCGAAAGCATGTGGAGACTCCCTCGGAGTACCAATACCTGCCTGGGTGACCGATTGGCAAACTTGTAGGGTGTAATTAATCCCGGCTAATCTTACCTTTTAGGGTTTGAAGGAAGATTTGATAAAAACAGTGGGAGCCATCCTGATTAGATAAGATAATAACCAATCTAATTTTTCAAGAGCGCACACTAAAGTGTTTTCTTCTCTCTCTCCAGATAGCGATCATGACACGCCTTAATCAAGATAATAATATGGATGTATTGACCGAACCCGCTTATTATACTGAGCTGGGGAACACTGGTCCCGCTTTTTCTTATGATTGTCATAAGTCTGAGCAAGGAATAGGGGAATGCACGGATTCCCATCCAACCTGAACGAAGAAAGAGCATGATGATGCATCTTTTTCGGGTGTGTTTGTTATTGAGAACTGTTTTTCAGTTTGTTCTACGTCCTGGGTATTAGATACCGGATCAGGATCCCATATTTGTAATCAGTTATAAGGGTTAAGAAGAAGTAGAGAACTGGGAAATTGTGATATGTCTCTTACAGTAGGGAATTGAGTAATTGTTGCTGCCGAAACTGTCGGCGAATATCACCTCGTATTGCCAAATGGTAATACTTTGATTTTGAATGACTGTTATTACGTAGCGTCGATGATGTGCAACATAATATCTGTTTCTTTATTAGATAAAGAAGGATATAACTTTGCACTAGAGAAAAATATTATGAATATTTTCCTAAATCAAGTGTTGATTGGGAATGGTACGTTGTGTAACGGTATATATGTTCTAAATCAAAACACAGTTCTAAATATACAGATACACACAAGAGGAAAAGTTCATAAATGAACGAAGCCTACTTGTGGCATTGTAGACTTGGTCATATCAATGTGACCAGACTAGCCAAGTTGCATAAAGATGGATATTTGAATCCGTTCGAATTTACATCTTATGAAACTTGCCAGTCATGTCTCAAAAGCAATATGACCAAAACTTCGTTTACTGGACACGAAGAAAGAGCTACTGAACTCTTGGGACTGATACATAGTGATGTATGCGGTCCTATGTCTACACATGCCAAGAATGGTTCCTCATACTTTATTACATTCACCGATAATCTCTCAAGATTAGGACATGTGTTCTTATTGATAAAAAATCTGAAGCTTTTGAGAAATTCAAGGAATATAAGTACGAAGTTGAGAACCAGACGGGTAAAAGTATTAAAGTCTTTCGATCTGATCGAGGAGGAGAATACTTGAGCACGGAATTCCGAGACTATTTAAAAGAGAATGGGATTCTCTCTCAGCTTACTCCTTCGTATACACCACAACACAATGGAGTTTCGAAGCGGAGAAATCGCACCCTATTAGATATGGTGCGCTCTATGATGAGTGTTACTGGGTTACCTATTTCCTTTTGGGGTTATGCATTTGAGAAGGCTGCATACCTATTGAATCCAGTTCCATCAAAATCAGTGCCTAAAACACCATATGAGATATGGAGTGGAAAGAGACCATATCTTGAACGAGTTAAGATATGGGGTTGTCCGACCTATGTTAAAAAATAGAATCCGGACAAACTCGATGCACGATCAGTCCTTTGCAAGTTTGTAGGATATCCACATGGATATTTATTCTAGCACAGCGAGGAACAAAAGGTGTTTGTTGCTCAACATGCCATCTTTTTAGAAAAGGAATGTCTTGTGAAAGAAATTAGTGATGATGAGGTAGAACTGGAAGAAGTTCCAGCTACACAAACCTACAACTGATGATTTGGTAGAACCGAAGGATTCGATAGTCCCCGACGAACCTCAGCCACTCCGCGGATCTAGTAGGATTCCTCAAACACCTGAGAGATACTACGGTTTTCTCATAGATGGTGGGAGCGAGGATTGCATCATGGAAGATGATGACCCAACTAGTTTTGAGCAGCTTATCACAAGTGGAGACTCTGTGAAATGGCTGGATGCTATTCGATTTGAGATGTAATCCATGTACACCAATAAAGTATGGACTTTGAAAATTTCTCCTGAAGGGGTAAAACCCATCAGGAGCAAGTGGATCTTTAAGAAGAAACTTGGTGTAGATGGAAAGGTTGAGACCTTCAAAGCTAGATTTGTAGCAAATGGTTTTCGTTAACGACCAGGTGTTGACTATGATGAAACATTTTCTCCAGTGGCTATGCTTAAGTCCATCAGAATCGTACTTTCCATTGCTGCATACCATGCCATGCCCCACTTTTCAGTGTACGGGTAAGGAGACGCAGCGAGTCACGCGACATATTTACTCAGAAGTAAATACGCTAAGCGTATCTAAGCAATATAATGAATGTACACAAGAAAATGATAAGAGATGTAATTGAACAACAACTTTTATTGATTAAACATTTCTTTACAAGTACAACTGGAAATGTAAATACAGGAATGGAAAGCAATGCCTAAACAATGGCATGAACTGAATGAAAAGTAAGTACAAGTAAAGTCTAATAGCCGTGCTGCTCAGTGGTCTGCTCCAAGTGCTCCTGGCTGGTCTCGAATTCCTCAGTGTCGGGTCCTCCTGACAATATTCCAAAGAAAGAAGAGAAATAGGAATGTCGTTGTGAACAATCACTCGGTAAGTCTCAAAGAGAGATAGAAATAGAGTAGACAGATAAGAGAGTATAACTAGTAATGTTTGATTATAATATTAACGCGGTTGTTTGTAACTTGGTACAGAAAATGCCAGTGTATACGAGAGGAGTCCAACTTACACCGTGGAATTTGGTAACCCGTAGTACAAGGCTCCGTCGATAAAACCACGGAACACCGGCATGGATGTATAGATACGTCTTTTAATGACCATCTCGTGCCACCTTTAACATGTTCCGTACCAGTCTACCCCTTTATAAACCGCGTAATGTCTTTTGTATTGATTGTATGGTTTGTTTTGTAAATGGAAGACTTACCGAAACCATGATATCATGTAAACGGAATGGATATAAATGGATAGTTATGTAAACAGAATATATCCATGGTTCGGTTCAAGTCATGTTCATGTTGTTATAGATTTTATTCTGGCATTCATGGATTCATCTTGTATTGCAGTTATACTTGAAATAAATTCAAGTCAAATTATAATCAGATTTGATCATGACTCTAACTGAGTCAGACTTTTTAACAGAATTGAAGTCCTGATTCATGTTTTGGAGTTATCGGTAACTGCTGCACATGAACGGCAGGATTTGTGTCTTTTTCCAAGACAATTACCGTATTGATAACACCGTTTTTAGGTTGTTTACCTTAGATAGGCAAACACTTATATTCTCCGGCTCAATGAAGCTCAAGAGAATTGGTCCCGCTTAAACCTATGTTTACTAGGGTCCTTATTGTAAATTAATATAACTTGAGAGGGTTTTATGAAAAATAATTTTGATATATTTTCAAAATACACCCCAAGTATTTAATTAACGTCTTTAAGGTTTTCATAATTGTACTTTTTATAAAGTGAAATATTCTAGTGGATATAACCTAGATTTCATTGTATATGGTATTTTAGTGTAATATTGGAATTGTATTGAGTTATAATGGTAGTTTCATGAAATTGGTGATTCCTTTGATTTAAAAAACATATAATATATATATTGTATACTTAAAGTAGATATTTTGATATTATTTATATATTTATAAAAATAGAACTTATTTACTAAATAGAAATCATATTTTTCTTAAAAATTGCATTAAAAATTCCACCGATATCGAATGCTCCTTGCAGAGAACTGCATCTCGCTCTACTAGGCCCGAAGATGTGCGATAACCCGCACCATCCCGATCGGGGTTCCCCAAAATGGGTTGTAGAGGCGTATTTGCAAGGAATTAAGCAATACACTTTTAAAGAAAACGGTTTTTTTAAATGTTTATGGTATTTAAGTGTAAAATCGTATTTTCCCACAAAATAATATTCCACAAATCATTATGCTATGTCAAGAATGTGTGTTATGATGAGGTAGGTCTTTACCTCGTTAGTTTCTAAAGGTATTATGGGTAAAATGAATAAACAATGGCGTATATAAATATGATGGTATTTTACTGTAAAAGTGAAATAGAAATTGCAATACGAATTATTTTGAGATGAAACTTGTTCTAATGTGTTTATTTATGTTTGTTAAACACTATAAGAAGATATGGCAATTTATTGTTTAAGAGAAATTGTGTTTTGAAAGAAAAGAGAGTCGGATGCCGGAATAACTCCGCTTCCTACGAGTTTTGAAAAGAAGATGTTTAAGACTAGAAGTTGAGAAGGGTGAAAGAAAATTACAGATTGAAATTAAATAGGAGAGATAGAGGAAACTATGAGAATCGTCGGTGAGTCGTTTCATCACCGGAATCTTCCCGGAACGTCGCCAGAACTTCGACCTTTGCTAACTCCACTTGTACAACTTGAGACTTGGAAATTTTAGAGAGTTTTGGTATGGGATTTCTGAATGATGAGGGGTGAAATGTAGTGTGGTATTTATAGGAAAAATTAGGGTTTAAGGTAATGAATTGGAGAATTGAAAATGCATTTAAAATTTGGTTTAATTCCACTTTTTAATTCTCTGTTTATTTTTAATAAAAAAACAAACAGTACAGGGGTTAATGGGGGAAGCCAATAGGTTAGGGCAACAAAAAAAATTGGGCAATACCTTGGGGGGGCTGGCAGCGCAGGACCCAAGAGCCATCTCGTCGGTCCATCTAGGGACTTGGGGGCTCGGATCTCCGCCACGTGTCCTAGTCGTTTCAACTAGCCTAATGCACATGTTTGATTTCTGTGTGACTTTTCATTTTACGTGTAGTGCACGTGCAAACTTTTGAGCTTCTAAAAGATTAAAAGAAAAATCAATTAAAAATATATATGGCGGGGGGGATTCGATCACAGAGGCTACGTCACAGCAGCGCAAAACTTTACCAATGAGCTACAAGTGCTTTCTTATTGTTCAAAAGAAAATTAAATTTATAACTTGTGCTCAGGCATAGGTGTTCTTTTCTATATTTTTGAAAAATTCTGTACAAAAATTTTAGGGTTGTTACATACCATGACTACGAAATCTGGCAGATGGACGTTAAGATCACTTTTCTAAATGGTGATTTAGAAGAGAGAGTGTACATGACACAGCCAAAGGGCTTCGTAGACAGTTGGAGCAGCAGAAAAGTGTGCAAACTTCTTAAATCAATTTACGAATTAAAGCAGGCATCACGGAGTTGGAACATCTGTTTTGATGTGGTAGTCAAAGAGTTTGACTTCATCAAAAACGTAGATGAACCTTGTATATGCAAAAAGGTTGTAGAGAGTAAGGTTGTCTTTCTCGTATTGTACGTGGATGACATACTCTTTATAGGAAATGATGTTCCTATGCTGCACTCGGTCAAGCTCTTCTTATCACAAAAGCTCTCCATAAAAAATCTGGGTGATGCCTCCTACATCATGGGGATAAAGATCTATAGAGATAGATCTAAATGAATATTGGGATTGTCCTAATCCAGGTACATTGACACCATACTAATGAGGTTTAGTATGGAAGATTCTAAGCGTGGTAATTTACCCGCTTGTTCAGGAATCACTCTCTCCAAAGAGATGTCTCCCAAGACTTATTTGGAGAGAACTCGCATGCAAGGGATACCTTATGTTTCTGCAGTTGGGTCTATTATGTACGCGATGTTATGTAACCGACCGGATGTAGCTTATGCACTAAGTTTTGTAAGTAGGTATCAATCAGATCCTGGGGAAAAGCATCGGACAACTGTGAAGAACATTGTTAAGTACTTGAAAAGTGCTAAAGAAATGTTCTTGGTGTATGGTAACGGAGAACTCCAGATGGAGTCCTCTACCGATTCAAGCTTCCAGAGTGATAAGGACGACAGTAAGTCGGTCTCGGGTTTTGTCTTCACCCTAAATGGAGAGGCGGTATGTTGGAAGAGTTCCAAGCAAGATATAGTAGCAGACTCGACGATGGAGGCTGAATACTTCGCTGCCAACGATACTGCTAAAGATGTTATTTAGATGAAGAAGTTCATTGATGAACTTGGTGTGGTTTCATCCATTGAGGATCCAATACCATTGTATTGTGATAGCAATGGAGCTGTGGCTTTGGCCAAGGAACCCCGGTCCCATCAGCGAACTAGACATATTCTTAGAACGTATCACCTGATCCGGGAGATAGTTGATCGCCGGGAGATAGAGGTCAGGAGAGTTGACACGAAAGACAACACAGCGGATCCACTCACGAAGGCCCTCCCCCAGATGCAGTTTGAGAGACTTTTTGGGATGTTGGGTATGAGATACTATAACAGCTGGCCTTAGTACAAGTGGGAGATTGTTAGTGATATGTATACTCTAGAAGCCATTATTGTATGATATAGTGGATGCTTGGGCATATATATAGAGGACTTTCTTGCTCGACATGATAATATGCTATCTGGTTGCTCTTTATCTTAACATGTACACATGTATTATTATACTGTCTATCTAATACATGTTGATAAAGCCCTTAGGATGTAAGCTTGACTACCAGGACCATGATATAGATCATACCAGTGGAGCTTGTGTAGTCCGCAAGCACATCCTTTAACTGTTCCTAGTCAAGGGAATATCGAGACAGGGCATCGATATTCCAGAGTAGACTAGTGTGTACGTTTCTTGACCCTATATGGGACGATGGTTGATCCCACATCCATTAGTGTTTGACATCAAAGATTTTACACAGGTGTTCATCATAGAATGGGTACACCGAACAGGACTCGCCGAGAACTCCTAGATGGTACCATACCTATCGTCAGATGGAGTTCTCTGGTGACACTTGTTCAGGTTAGTCTGTAGACCCGAGATCGTCATAGTTTCTTGTGTGGTTCCCATTGTGCTTTGATTTCCTCCCTACTACGGATCAAAGGAGTCATGCAAACAGGTGGATTTTGGGTACAGAACCAAGTCACATGGAGGCAGTGAGCGATAGGAGGGGCTTCGTCTCTCCCGGTATAGCGAGTTGATATTGCGCTATGCTCGATTGGCTATAACAGCAAGTCCCTAGTCAGGGCTGATGAGACTGGTAAGTGTTATCAGTAGTTTCTCGAACGGTTATAGGCCACACATCGGCATGACTTATCAAGTTACTGGGGTCTGACGATTCCACCCCTAGACTCGATATGCGACATATCAGACGAAGAGACCGGTCTGTACGGTAAGTGTTGCTTATAGGCTTTGCGGGAGTTTGGACAAGCTTGCTTGTTGATCTTCTATTCGCTCAATAACTGGATAGCTGTTATGTCCAGCTAGTACCGCCGACGGCCTGTGGGTGACCGATGTGATCATTACGTACTGCTGGCGTATTGACGAGTCTTTAGAGTCCCACAGAGAGGTTTCCTAGCTCAAGCGAAACGAAATAGGGCACATATGCTGATATGTGCGGGACTTAATTAAATACGAGTATATGATACCGTATTCTAATTTCGTGATATTTGAGATCAGTCAGGTTATTGAATCAAATGTTGATTCAATGGTATATGTATATGTTGTTAATATATATTTGATATATATTTGTATATTTGATATAGCCGGATTATTAAATCAAGTGTT
Organism: Agapanthus africanus; assembly: GCA_030015575.1. Taxonomy (NCBI): domain Eukaryota; kingdom Viridiplantae; phylum Streptophyta; class Magnoliopsida; order Asparagales; family Amaryllidaceae; genus Agapanthus; species Agapanthus africanus. The sequence continues at coordinate 520,856,043 of JASDDO010000016.1, read as the reverse complement.
GATTTAATAATTTGATATAATATATATATATATATATATATTAACTAGTATTGAATATAAGACATTCATATGAGATATAACCAGATTATTGAATCAAGTGTTGATTCAATGGTATATGTATATGTTGTTAATATATATTTGATATATATTTGTATATTTGATATAGCCGGATTATTAAATCAAGTGTTGATTTAATAATTTGATATATATATATATATATAAACTAGTATTGAATATCAGACGGTCATATGTGATATAACCAGATTATTGAATCAAGTATTGATTTAATAATGTGATATATATATATATGATATTAGTCGGTTATATATGATATAACCGGATTATTGAATCAAGTGTTGATTTAATAATTTAATATATATTAATATATTTGATATATATATATATAAACTAATATTGTGCTCACTAAAGATTTTCTTCTCTTGTTTTATATATAATGATATATATATATATATATATAAAATACTATTGAGTCGTGATGGATGATATATTGAACATGGGTATATGAGACTCACACCAAGACTAAAGATAATTTGGGTGATTATTTATTAAGAGTAAAATTAAAAATGAGTTGGAAATGAGCATGGCTTAGATGCTTGTAGAAGAATGTAGAAACCATGACTCATCTCACTAATTTTGTTTTACTCTAGATATTTTTTCACCCAACCCTTATCTTTAGCCCATGGTTAGTTCTCTCATTCTCTCTTGAGATATTTTCTTCACCCAAGTTCATTTTCTTCCTCTCTAGTTTTTCTTGAGTTGGAAAATAAAAAGAGAAAAAGATTTCTAAAGTGAGCAAAATTCCTACTTTATCAACCTACACTTTAGTAGCCCTTTAGTATAGCTTGTTTCCTTCACTAATACTTGATTAGTGAAAAGGTAGTTTGATCTAGAGAGACTTCAAGATGGATCATTTTCAGCCTCGAAGACGAAGAAGCAAGTTCGTTCCTTTCACCAAGTGGAGTCTAAGAAAAGTTCTAGGGACCACTACTTGGAGCTTTAGAAGTGAAGGACCGGTCTACAAAGGTGATATTCTCTTTTCACTTAGTGTAGAACTTGTATGCTTACACTAAAACCCTAATTATCTAGTTCGATTCTTATTTAGTGTAGCATAAACCTCTTGATTTTTTTAAAATTGCATACTTGATGCATGTGGGAACCTAGTAGAGGTACTAAGAAACACTTTCACAATGTTGTTCCCGATTGGAACAACAGTATTCACCATCAGAGTTGGAAACAGCCCGGATGGAGAACTACCCCCATTTTGTCTTATTTGACGCTAATATTGACGTCGGTGATGTCTCGCAACTGGAGTTTCATCAGTCTCGAGGTTTTGTCGAGCCTGCCTCCTGTTTTCCTTGAGAGCATGAATATTATGTCCCCTGTATCAACCTTGGTCTTTGGCAGGTGCCAGTTTTTTAAAGACTAATTAAGTCGGTAAAGCTAAAGTTTGAGGAGCCAGCCTATGGAAGACAGACCTCTTTTGGACTTCCTCCTTTGGCGTTGAGGTACCAAGGGTAGGAGGTGGGAGCATTGACCCAAAGAAAAGCCTGTTGGTTTCTTGAAGAACCGGATTGCAGAGATTTGAGACTGCAAGTGACCCATACTTGACTCCACCAGATGTGATAGAGTCGAAGTTGCAGTGAGTGGAAGCATACGTCATTCTACAAAGAGACTAAACGCCGGCTTCACTATCTTATCACCCAAGGACAACTACAAACATATCTATTTATACCGTGATTTTTCGCGAAAAACATGACACACGAAATATGGAGTGGAAAGAAAAAAAGGTCCTACAGGGCTGCCAGAGTCTGTTTACCGCCAAAGACTGGACTGAGACGTGGAGACGTATATCCTGAATTTGGCACCATATATCGGAGGTTTAGATGGATGCGACTGATATAACGTGACTTATCAGATTCCCCCTCAATTATGAGGGCTTTTTGATTATGGGGTCGCTCTTCCCTGCAGGCGTAAGCCTCTGCAGTTAATTACATTATCGCAAAGCGATAACAACTTTCACCAACTCTAGGAAGATCACTTCGTGTCGTGTTATGTTTGTTTATATGAGATTGTCCGTGGATTGTATACGGAGACAAGTTTATATCATCGCTCGTAAGGCGCAGATTAGTCCAAATCCGTATATTAGATTTAGGGTTTTGAATTTAGGACGCAGATCTCATATAAATGAGCTTCATCAGTTCATGGGAGATATGAGTTCGATCTAAGGATCGTTAGTCGTATATCGGATTAAGATCGACTTAGAAACAGTGAGCATATGAGCCCAACTGATCATCAGATCATATATGAATAGCCCATGGATAGTATACGGTAGTCAATATAGAGATAATCCGCAGGGCAAAACATATCAGTTTAAGGACATCGCATTCCTTGGAAGACATGGATGGAATATGGCTTGTTTATACCCATGAATTGTATATGGGGATCAATATGGAATCAGCCGTAGGGCTAAACATATTAGTTTAAGGACATCGCGGTCCAATAATAGTTTAGGGACATTTCAGTCCATCTTTCATCTTGCGTGCACATGTATATGTTACATGGCGAAGTGAACGATGGTGACATGTAATATTGGGGTGCGATCCAATTTGAAGGCATTTATGTTTCTTTCAAAGATATACATATACATATATGTATAAAGTTGGAGCTCAATATGAGATACGCATCTATATGGGAGCATGTCAGTATGAAATATGCACATCAATATGGAAGTGCATCAATGTAGGGTGTATCGATATGAAGGTGCGCATCTATATGGGATGCATAAGGCATTCCCTGTCTTGATGAAACTTCATATCTTTCATCAAGTAGGGACAAGAAAGGATTTGTTGGTTATTGGGACCTGCCGCCTCTCTGAAAACATTGAAGAATTACAACGATATATATCAGAAGTGTGGAAAGATATACCCTTGAACCAAATATCGTATATAAGGGAAAAGATCATGTCGGAACTAAGGATCGTTAGTCTCATATGAGACTAAGTAAAGATCATTAGTCGTATATTGGACCAAGATCAATTTGGATGGTCGAGCATTAGTCGTATATGAGACTAAGATCAAATGAGTGAAATATCGATGAAAGATCATTAGTTGTATATAGGACTAAGATCATCATGGGTAAAAGATCTATAGTCATATATCCGACTAAGATCAATATGGATGAACGATCATTAGTCATATATCTGACTAAGATCAGCTTGGAAATATGATTGATGATCATTAACCTTGTTTTTGATTAAGATCAACTTAAACATGTGAGGATATGGGCTCAGAGAAGTTTTCACTTCATGGACTTAGCCAATTTGAGGCTAAAAATTGGGTTTCTATGTCACCCAATAGTGCTAAGCACCCAAACATATAGCGGTCACATGTGCATCACGTGAGGCGCTCATAATTAGACGCTCACGTGTATAAAATGTGAGGCGCTAAGTCTGCAGCGTTTGAGTGCTCATGCGGATATCATATGAGGCGTTGTCTTCATGGCTTTTAAGTACTAACATGTGTATCAGGTGAGGCGCTCAATCTCAGGCACTCACGTGAATGTCACATGAGGCGCTGAGTCCTTAGAGATTTAATCTCTGTTCATATTTTTTAGAAAAGTTAAAATTTTGTTGATGGTATTTTAACCATTAACGATCACCAAAAACACTATTTTGAGAATTTAGGATCAAATTCTTTAAGAACTAAGTTCTTGATTATGAGGGAACTAAGTTCCTGTAGTATAAACTCCATCTTTTTATGTTCTTTCATCCATGTTCTTTTCAACCTTGTTCTCCCCTGGATCTTTGATTCTTAACAACAAGATCTTCCCTATGAGAATTAAATTCTCTTTTAGGAGATCTGCCTTATGGATCTCAGATCCAAAGGAAGAACTTTGTTCTTTTAGAAAGGTTAAACCCTTAGATATGATATGATAGGTAAAATAGAGATATTTTATCTGTCTTTTCTTTACCTAGGGTTTGAGAGGAGGGAGATATTTTTTAAAGAGAATTAAATTCTCTATTTTCGAAACTTTTGGAAAGCCTTCTGTATTTTTTACATAAGCTTATGGGGGGTCTCCTCTTCTGAGATTTAATCTCTTTTCTCCTATTTATAGGAGAAGAGAAAAATCAATCTGTTTGAGAAAATATCTATTTTGAGCGATCAGGATTGATTTCATAATCGATCGAAATGATCATAAAGATCAACCAGTGAATTTTATTCACTGATGGATTTTTAATCCAAAAGCTCTCTGTTTAACAGAAAAGATTATTATTGCTTGTTTAACAAGATTAGGAAAATATTTTCCTGAGATAGAATTTAATTCTATCAGATGATTGATTGGTGATTTTATAATCGCCGTTGGATGTTTGATCCAAGGTTCCTCTACTTAACAGAGAAGATCTTTCTAGTTTAAGAAAAATCAGGAAAATATTTCCCACATAGAATTTAATTTTACATAGAATTTAATTCTATCAAAAAGAACACTCACATGTATTGCACGTGAGGCGCTGGTTTATAGTGCTCTCGTAGATATCACATGAGAACTGCCAAGAAGGTAGCAAGTGCTCCCACATGGATATCATGCGAGGCACTGCCAAGAGATTGCATGTGCGCTCATATGGATATCACGTGTTTAACACGTGAATGCCAAGAGGCTGCACTAGCGCTCACGGAGATATCATGTGAGACGCTCACGTGTTTAACATGTGGAAAATAATATAGGATTTGATCTTATCTGAAGCGGCACTCACTTGCTTTGCATGTGGGTGCGCACGTGTTTAACACGTGAGGGCTTCCCTTTACTTTTATAAGGGAACAGCAAGCTCTAGCCAAGCTTTTTGGTGAGAACAACCATATATATTCAGAAAGGTGATATGGAGAACAAGACTTTCAGTTTGATGCAGCAGAGCATGGCCGACGAGTTCTATAGGAGGTCACGCAAGAGACAACGGTAGCAGGTTTATGAAGCAGGCTAGAATCCTTGTACATGAAGAAATCTTTAACAAATCGTCTCTATCTCAAGTAGCGTCTATACACATTGAAGATGAAGGAAGGTACATCGGTTAAAAACCATCTGGACAAACTCAACCAAATCATTATGGACTTGCTCAACGTAGAGGTGAAGATTAAAGTCGAGAATCAAGCTATGATCCTTCTTTACTCTTTGACTTCTGAATATAGCCATTTCGTGAAATCGATGGTGTACAAAAGAGATAAGATTTCTTTAGAAGATGTTAAAGCAGGGCTACACAATGAGGTGTCGAGGGAGAAGGTATCGGGCGATGCACTGGTTTCTAGAGACCGTTTCGAAAAGCATTCACATGGTGGTTCCAAGAATAGGGCAAGGTCCAAATTGAGGAATCGCACTAATGACACGTTCAATTATTGAAAGGTGAAAGGCCATTGTAAGAGAGACTGTCAGAAGTTCAAGCAGAATACTAAGAAGGAGTTTTCTAGTACCGCGGTTGTGATAGATGATTTAGATGATGGCAGAGATTGTTCCATATTATCAGTTTGTGCAATCAACGACGTACATGATCTATGGATGCTAGATTCGGGAAGCTCTTTCCATATGACTCCATATCGGATTTGGTTTGAGGCATTTCATTCTATTAGTGGAGGTTCAGTCTTGATGGGTAATAATATGGCGTGCAAGATCGAGGGGATTGGTTCTATTTAGTACGCATGTTTGATGGGGTTGTGTGGACTTTTATGGATGTCAGATATGTGCCAGATTTGAAAAAGAGTTTGATTTCTGTAGGAGTTTGAGCAGGGATCGACTGCAAGTGTGTAGTCGATGGATGTTCCATGAAAATTTCTAAGGGATCTCTTATTGTCATGAAAGGAAAGAAGTTGAGAAACTTGTACTTCTATAAGGGCGGTCAGTTAAAGATGATATTGCTGCAGTATCCACTCGTTCAGGTGATTCGGATTCGGCTAGATTATGGCGCTTATGGTTAGGCCATATTGGGGAGTTGGGTTTATAGGTGCTTCATAAGAGACAACTACTTGGAGATGGAGATTTTGGCAGTTTTGATTTATGTGAGGAGTGTGTTCTAGGAAAGCAGACAAATGTGAAGTTCGGGACATCAGTACATGATACGAAGGTTATTCTTAATTATGTCCACACTGATGTTTAGGGTCCAGCACCGGTTTTTTCGCGATGTGGAGCCATATACTTTATTTCCTTCATTGATTATTTTTCAAGAAAAGTCTGGGTGTATGTTATCAAGTCTAAGGCCGAGACTTTTGAGAAGTTCAGGACGAGGAAGGTCAAGATGGAGAAGAATACTGATAGGCACGTAAAGGATTTTCGGTCCGATAACGGTGGAGAGTTTACTTCGCATGTGTTTGTAGAGTTGTGCAAGTCAGAGGAGATTGTGCGCCATTACACCACTCCGGGAGACTCTCAATCAAATGGCATTGCAGAGCGGATGAATCGGACACTACTGGAGACGAACGGATATTTGCGGCTTACAGCTGGGCTTCCAAAGGAGTTTTGGTCTGAAGCCCTATCTATCATCATGTACCTCTTTAACAGATCACCATCGGCAATGATAGATAAGAAAATTCCTAAGGAAGTGTGGACCGGAAAGGCTAGAGATTACAAGCGGCTTCATATATTTGGGAGCCCAGGTTATGTCTGTTGGATATAGTGCCCTCAGAGTCAATTATTGGATTACAGACACGTGATTGCAATGATTGAGGGAGGACCTACACCGGTAGGACAGTCTTACTCAAAATGATAGTATGCTATCTGGTTTGTCTTTATCATCGTATACTGCTTTAGGTGACCTTACAGGTCGCTATTACACGTTGATAGAGCCCTTAGGATTCTTGCTTGACGGCCAGCAGTATGATGGCGATCATATACGTGGGAGCTGGGGTCTATAAGCACATCCTTAAAGTGGTCCATAGTCGTGGGAGTTTCGAGACTGGGCATCGATACTCCATTAGTAGACTAGTGTATACAGTCGAGACTCCGACGAGGGGCGGTGACCGGTCTCACAAGCCATTGGTGTCAGTTGAATCACCTAAGATGTATCCAGGTGCTCATTGAGTTATGAGTACACCGGACAGGACTCGCCGGGAACATGCTAGTTGGTATTATACCTGACGTCAGATAGCAGTTCCCTGGTAACATGTGTACAGGTTAGTTCATCGACCTGAGATCGTCATTTGTCTCGTGTGAGTTCCCACTGTGCTTTGATTACTACCCTAACACGGCTCAAAGGAGTCGTGCAAACAGGTTTTAGTTGGGTACAGTCCCGAGCCACATGGAGGCAGTGAGTGGATCGGCAGGGGTTTCGTCTCTCCCGGTATTGAGGGTGAGATCGCGCTGTGTCTAGAAGAGCCATTACACGAAGTCCTTGGCTAAGGCAGGAGATTTACTGGTAGGTATTCCAGTAGTATCTCAGGGTGTTCTGGGTTACACTCCGACACGACTTGTACCGCTTTTGGGGGTCTGACTTTTACCAACCCCCTAGGCCCGCCATGCGATGCTCAAAGACGAACGGACCGGACTGTACGGATATTTTCACTGACAGGCTCAGTAGGGTGTCAGGATGAGTTCGCTCATCGACCTCCCTTTTCGTCAATACCTGGTAGCCCGTTACGTACAGCTAGTACCACTGACGTGCTAGTAGTTAAATTCATAGCCAAAATATTGACGAGTCTTTAGAATCCCCCACAGACAGTTTCTCAAGTTTCGGGCGAAACGTTGTAGAGGCCGTATGAGTTTATGGCAGGGTTCAAACATACGCGTGCACTTGTGCACGTGTCATGGTTCGGACGGATAATACTAGCGGGCTTTGGTTTAAGCCGGATCCTAGTATTATAATGTGTAGATTTTGTCTCATTGCATTTGTATTCGGTCGAAATACAAATGCGGGTATGTATATACAGTTGCGGGGTTATCCTGTAATTTATTACGGGATCGCTTTTTGAAGTTGCCAGTTTGCATTCCGTTTCGGCCATTTTCCTTTCTTCCCTTCTTGGCTGAAATTCCTTTGTTGAAAAGGGGTTTATTTGCAAATGTGAAATTAGTAAATGGAGGGTGTTTTTGTGGTGGCCGTGGCTCCAGATTCCCGCAGCAAGCACAATGATCTTGGATAAGATTGATTCTTTTGTGCATCATTTCTTTGCATTAAATGTGAGGTTTGAGTGTGATGTTTTGGTGTGGGTTTTTGTTGCCTTTTTCTTATGGTCACCCCCTCTTGCATTGTGCTCACCCCTCCTTTTCTTTAGGTGGCCGAGCCCCCAACATGGACAGCCCCTCATTTTTGTGAGTGGGGAATTGATTCAATCTCATTCTTGCAACAAAAACCTTAGCTCAATTTCAAAGCTCATCTGATCTTCCCTCCATTGTGGCAACATCGATTAACCCTTGAGGCAAAGCGTTCTACACTTAGTCTATAGCAATCTTGGACACGTCGGCTGGCAAACATCGTATCCGAGTTGCCTCGGTTCAGAGGCGGGAGCCCGTAAAAAGACTTCTTGATGTGGTGCCCTTCCGACGAGAAGACCGGAGACCGGAGATGCCGCGAGGAGCTAGAGATGATAGCCAAAGACCGAAGGACACGGATCGATCGGTATAGCTTTTCTAACCTTTCTCTAGTTGCTAGTTGTAGGTTGATGGTTCGATCCGGGATTAAAGTCTACGATAGCGCCGGTTTCAAGTTTTGAAAAAGTTTTCGTTTCCTCATTTTGGCCTCGAACAGACGGCCGGGCCGCTACCGTAGACTTACAATGTCCAGCAGAGGAGCGATAAGATATGGCCGAGAGCTAGGAAATGTGTCCTACTCGGCTACGGAAGTGAAGCCAAAAGGTACATGTTGTGGTGTCCTGAGACCCGGAAGATAGTAATCAACCGACATGTTGCATTCGATGAGTCTGCAATGGTTCGTAAAAAACAGACTCAATCAGATGGTGAAAAGAGAACAGTTGCGCCACCAAGCAAGGTGGAGATTGACGTTCCGGTTCAGGATAGTAAGAGAGATGAGGTGGTTGATACTCATATTCAGGCGGAGGGTCCGACAGAGCCAGATGGTCCAGTACAGACAGATGGGAGGAGATCTACACGAGTTAGGCGTCCGCCGGTCAGACTTGGTTTTGAAGAAATGACCGCAGTTAGTTTCGACGACGTGGCATCATATGCATTGACTATTGAGCATAAGAAACTGTCCAGTTACAATGAGTCTGTGCAGTCTACTGATTTTCCTACTTGGAGAGTTGCGATGGAGGAGGAGATAGAGTCTCTTCATCAGAACGATACATGGGATTTAGTTGCTCTACCAGAGGGCAAGTACACGATCGGCTGCAGATAGGTCTTTAAAATTAAGGAGGGTTCATCAGAGGAAGATGACATTAGATACAAGAAGAAATTGGTGGCTAAGCGTTTTTCTCAGATGAAGGGTGAAGAGTACAACGAGATCTTTTCTCCGGTGGTTCGACATACTTCGATTCGTGTTTTGTTATCTATGGTTGCGATTTATGATATGAAGCTAAAGCAGCTTGATGTCAAGATTGCTTTCTAGCACGGTGATATAAGGGAGGATATTTATATGCATCAGCCAGAGGGGTTCGTAGTTGATGACAATGATGGCTATGTTTACAAATTGAAGAAAATCGCTTTATGGTTTGAAGCAATCTTTGAGACAGTGGTAGAAGCGATTTGATCGGTTTACGTTGACGATAGGGTACATAAGGAATATTAAGGATCAGTGCGTTTATGTGAAGCAACTAGACGATAAGTCTGTTGGGATTTTTCCGCTAGGCATGCGAGGAAGACGAGCAAAAATAAACACGCAACACTAATATTTAACGTGGTTCGACCAACGGCCTATATTCATGGGGCAAACATGAGAATCTCTGCATTAATGATCAAGAATACCAGTACATTTTATATTCTCTCTTCATATCTCAACGCTCATACAAATACAAAGACTACTCTTGATAAATCCCTCCATCTTCACCTATAGATGACTACCCTTCACCTCTGCCTTCATCTCTTCATACAAACACAAAGAATACTCTTTTGGTGCTCCACCTCCACCTGTGAAAGACTACCTTTCTCCTTTGCATTCTTCTTCTCTTCTTCTTCTTCTTCTTCTTCTTCTTCTTTTTCTTCTTCTTCATGTTTGGCCACTTTTCTATGATGAGACCCTTCTCTATTTATAGCACAAAATAATAGAACTCCTACTCCAATAAAGATCTCATCAAATCTTCAAAAAAAATCTTCAAATATCTCTTCACAAATTTTCAAATAAATCTTCACATAAATCTTTCCAAACGAATCTTTCAATAACACGCTAGAATTATCGACAGACGTCTGAAGCTGTTACGCCCCGCTTCCCAATAGATGGAAATGGTGACGTAGTAAGACCGCAATATATTTACTATGAAAATAAATACGTTAAGCATAATTAAGAAATATAATGATGAACAAGAATGACGAAGTAATAAAATGAAACAACAACTTTATTTACATTCAACTTTACATACAACTGTCTGAAAATAAAAGATACAATAAACAAAGCAATGCCTAAACAATAGCATACAAAAATTAAGTGCAAGCCAGAAAGAGCTAGTAGTCTGGATGAGCAGCAACCTGGTCCAAGTCCTCCTGGTTCGGCTCTATCTCCTCAGAGTTCGGTCCACCTGACGAACATTCCAAAAAAAGAAAACAAAGAGAAATGTCATCAGCGAACTAGCGCTCGGTAAGTCCCAAAAGAAGTAATGAAAAATAGTATATCATGTGAATAGGAACTAAAAGAACAGAGGACAAGTAAAATTCTATATGATCATTCATAGGTATAAGACAGTTATTTTAGCGTGGTTATTTGTAGTTTGATAAAGAAGCTATTCATGTACATGAGAGGAGTCCATCTTACCCCGTGGACTATGGTGTAGTACAAGGCCCCATCATAACCCACGGGACAACGACACGCGGATTCATGTAGGTTTCTTTTAAAGTGATCTCTCATACTACGATATACGTTCCGTACCAATCTACCCCTTTATCCCCACGTATTGTATTGTATAGTTTTAAGATTATAGGTCTTGGCCGAATCCATGGATATAAAATGTTCAGGTTCTTGTTTAGGATGTAATCATGTGTTCTGGTAGTCATGTCGAGTTCATGTCATGTTATAACCATGGTTCGGTCAAGTCGAGTCAAGTATGAAAGTTTGAGTTTGATGTTTGAATTAGAGTATTCAGGTTCATGATCAAGTATACAAGTTCGTGTTTGATTTTGGATTCTGGTTTGAGTTTGGACTCAGATTGAGTCAGACACTTGTGAACGGATTTAACTCTTGAATTCTTAGGTTCGGGAGTAATCGACAACTGCTGCACATGAACGACATGATTTGTGTATTTTTCCAAGACAATTGTCATTGATAACTCCGTTAAGTTGTCTAACCTGAATAGGCAAGCACTCGCCTTCTCCGGCTCCCTGGGGCTCAAGAGAAATGATATCGCTTAAGTCTATGTTAATTCTATAATCCTTAAAGTATTGTTTGCATATCTCGATGGGATTTTATGAAAAATATGTTAATATTGTTTAAAAAAATAACCCCAAGGTGATTTACAAGCTTTAGGGTTTTCATGGGCATGTATTTTAATTATTGGGATATTCTAATGATAAAAACCTAGCTTTTAAAAATTTATGGTATTTTATTGAAAACTAGCCCTTTTTGGTAACTTAATGGTATTTTATTAACATTTTAATCTTTTATTTTAAAAATATAGTTTCATAATATGCTTTTTAAAAAAACGGATTTATAATTTTTATATAATTTTTCAAAAATTATTTTTGTTTAGAAAAATTGCATTTCTTAAAAACCGTATTTTATTTCCTTTCGAGATCGAATACTCAGTGAGAAGTTCTGCATCTCGCTCTACTAAGGATGTACGATAATCCCCTAATAAGGATTGTAGAGGCGTATTTGCCAAGAATTACAAAATACCGCTTTAAAAGAAACCCGTTTTTGAAAAGATGTGGTATTTTAATAAAAAGCTATTCTTTGAACCAACCATACATATATATAGATATCATGCTATAAAACCAAAGTGTGCGTGTGGGGTAGGTCGTTACCCCATGAATTTTTTTCCTAAAGGTATTTAAACTAATTATCGATAAGAGAGTGATACTAAAGTTCATGGTATTTTAATGAAAATTTTCGTTTATGTTTGTTTCACATGAAAATTTTGATTAAACTTGAAGCTAAAAGATTGTAATTAAAGTTACAAGTAGGGTGGTAAAATTAGTTTGACTTATGTATAAAGGAAAAGGGAGTTCTAATTTTAAAAAGAAATGTATCGGAAGTAACTCCACTTTACCGATTTATGTTTAGAAGATGAATTGAGATGAAAAGAAGAAGAGATGAGAGGGACTTACGGCTTGGTAATATCGAGAAGAGGGTAAAGAAGAAAAGAGGGGGCTTCATGGCGTCGTGGGAACTCCGGAAACGGCTTTGATTTTCGATGGAAGGAGCTTGGTTGCTAACTCCACTTGATTTTACTTGCACTTGGGAAATTTTGAGGTGATTTTGCTAGAAATTTTCAGAATAGAGGGGAGGCAGGGCATGGAGTGGTATTTATAGTGAAGAATTAGAGTTTGGGAATTAAAATTTTGGATTAAAATGCATTAAAAAGGTGTTAAATGGTGAATTGAAGAGTCTCTGTTTGATTGCAGGAAAATCAAGCAGTGCAGATGAGTTAAGGGGAGCTGAAGGAACAAGTGTTCAAAGCACGGAACAAAATGGGCCAATATCAACCGTCGGCGTCGGCCCTATAATGGGTTTGGGCGGTCGGATCTTGAGGCATTGCCCCGAGATACATGCCACACGTGTATATCTGTGTTTACTCCATTTTGCGCATGTTTGATTTTTCTGAAACTTTTCATTTCTCCGTGTATAGTATATGCAACTCTTGGGCTTCCAAAATTAAAAAGAAAAAATCTAAAAACTAATTGGGTCTGATGGGAATCGAACGCACAGGTTATGTCATAGAAGTGCAGAGGCTTTACCGGTGAGCTATAAGTTGCTTCTTTCTTTTATTTTTAAAAAAATAACTTTTAACTCTTACACAGGCTGTAATACTTTTTTCTGTATAATAACAAGAAAATTTATGTACAGTGATTTTAGAGTCGTTACATTCTACCCTGCTTATAAAAATTTCGTCCTCGAAATTTACAATTATATAGGGATCAATTTTCAAAAAGGTAAGGGTATCGTGCACGCATATCTTCTTCTCTTTCCTAAGTTGATTCTCCTGGCGAATCCTTTCTCCACATCACTCGGACCAAGTTTACCTCCTTGTTCCGTAATGTTTTCACCTTTCGGTCCAGGATCTCAACTGGTTGTTACTCGTTGGTTAGGTCGGGTTGTACTTTGAGCTCTGAGTGATCAAGTATGTGGCTGGGGTCGCTCACATATCGTCGTAGTTGGGATATGTGGAAAACAATGTGCACTCCTTACAATGAATGTCATAGTGCTAAACGGTATGCCACTTCTCCAATTCATTCGAGTATGTCGAACGGTCCTATGTATCTTGGACTTAACTTACCCCTTTTTTCCAAAACGGATCACTCCTCTATTTGGAGAGAACTTCAGGAATACAAGGTCTTCAGGTTGGAACTTCAGATGTCGGTGCTTTGCATCTACCCAATACTTCTGTCGGTCTTGGGCTCTGCGCATCCTTTCCCTGATCGTGCGAACCACGTCTACAGTTGCCACGATCATCTCTGGTCCAAGAAGTTCATGATCTCCAATATCGTCCCAACTTAGTGGTGAACGACACTTCCGTATGTAGAGTGTTGTGAATGGTGCCATCACAATGCTTGCCTGATAGCTGTTGTTGTATGAAAACTCCATAAGGTGTAGGTGATCTTCCCACGAACCTCCAAAGTCTAACATACAGACTCTTAGCATATCTTCTAGGATATGAATTGTTCGATCAGACTGTCCTTCCGTTTATGGATGATACGCCATACTGAAATTCAGACTCGTTCCCAGGCTAGCTTGCAGACTCTGCCAAAATTGTGATCAGAATCTTGTATCACGATCAGAGACGATGCAAACAGATACTCCATGTAATCTCACGATCTCCTGCATGAGTTTATGGGTATCAAATACGGTATATCTTGAAGGTTTAAATCTTACTTTAGATTTATGCTCACCTCCATATACTTCTTTGCTAATGACTCTGTTGACTGGCCAACTCGAAATGGAATAAAATGAGCCGACTTGGTGAGTCAATCCACAATGATCCAAATTGCGTCGTTACCCTTCGTGCTGCGAGGGAGAGCAGTCACAAAGTCCATGGTAATGTGCTGCCATTTCCATTCTGGGATTGGTAATGGCTGAAGTAGACCAGCAGCTCTATGATGTTCAGCCTTCACTTGCTAACACACCGAACACTTGGCTACGCTCCTTGCTACTCCTCACTTCATTCCATGCCACTAGTAATGTTTCTGTAGATCCTTATACATTTTCGTACCACCGGGGTGTACTGATTGAAGCAAAAACTTGCGTTTCACTTGTTCTATTTGTTCTACTTAACGCAATCAAGACGGTGTCACTTTGCAGCTAACCGGTTGAGCACGGGTCGATCCGCAGGGAGATGGTTGTATGTCCGTTCTTGTCTTGGACGAGTTAATTCAAAAATGTATATGTGTATGTTCAAATCTATCTTAAGTGTTCGTATTTATGTTCAAGTAAACTTGTTAGGGTTAAGATTGATTAATAGAGTTGGGATTAGTCATGTGCTTTACTTTTGCCATTCTTAAAATGATGTTGAAATAAAAGAAAGTAGCGGGGATTAGGAGAACATAGGAATGAGATTTGCGAGTTTAAGCAAGTTTTTCAACGCTAAATCCATTCCTAGTGCCCCTTGTCCTTCCGCTCCGTGCGCGTATTTCCAACCCTATGCCAAACACCCACAACCATATATCCAATTAAGTCACAACTACATGTCACGTTGTGATGCGCCCAAAGGACTTCTCGACTTTGGTCGCGGCTATATGTCACGTATAGCGCGCCTAAGTGAGGGGGTTGTGTTTGTTTAGTCTAGGTTCATTTTAAGATATTTGGTGAAGAGAAGCACAAGGGATTTTTTCGTCTCTCATACTAACCTTCCTTAGCCCCTAACAAGTGTGGAAATTATTCACACATTTAAATGAAAATAAAAACAAAACAAGAAGGAAGTAAACAAAGAAAGGAAAATGCGGTTTTACAAATGATAGCAAGCTAACTACTTGGGCTCTCACCTAAGCAAGGGACTCCATAGAGTATCATAGCTTGAAAAAACGGATAAGAAGAAAAGGAAAATAAAATAAGAAATAACAACTACTTCACAACAATGAATAAAATTACACTAAGAATCAAAATTACAATACAAAAAATGAAAGATACAAGATAATAAAAACTCTTATCTTCATTAACATCCACTCAAGAGCTCTCACTACATTTCATGGAGGAACGATGATGAAGAAGAAGAAACAACAAGCTAAATTACACTAAATCCTAACAAAGAAGAAGACTCCTTGGTTGGACACAAAACTGGGTTGTTTATAGGCAGAGAGCTGAAACCCTATGGCCAAATTCTGAGCCCCAATACAATTACCAAAATACCCCCAATATTTGGAGACGACACATCACTGCCGCGGAACCGCCGCAAAATTGGCCAATTGGCCATGGTTCCACGACGCTTTAGAGGTATTGGTTTGTCATTTTCTCTGGGGTTTTATGTGTTGCTATTTTCTTATGTTTGACAAGTCCCAATTTGAAAAATGATTCCAAAATTTCTTCAGATTTCCAATAGTCGAAAATGGCTTCACTTTTAATTCATTTGAATTTTATCTCCCTCAAGCTCCGCACACCCATTGAATCTTGTGCTGCCCCTCTCGTGCTCTGTTCTTGACCAAGACACGAATGACTACAGTTTTTCGTCTTGTCTCTTAAACTCGTAAGCGGCACTGGACGGATGCGGATGACCGGAACCCGGCTTTTATCTATCTGTGGCAGATGTTCTAGATTTTGGCGTAACTGTGGAGATTTTGTATGATTTGCGTTATTTTGGACTAAAAACCTGTAACCTTTAAATATATAGCAAACATGGATCAAAAGTACCTGCCTATACACAAACGAGCAGAAGAATGGGTGGTATTAAATGCAATATTCTGGTGTGAACATGTACCAAATATGGAGAGCTGTGAGCTTTTTTCATCAACTCTTCTTGAATAGGGTCGATTGGTACACATAAACGGCTACCATATCGCAAAGATCCATCTTCATGGATGATGAAGTCAGCTCGAAATCCACTTTCTACTTGTTCTCGGAACCTTTATAGCTTGGCATCATTTGCTTGAGCTGTTTTGATCTAATTGACAAGAGTAGACTGGACTTGTAAGTTCATCAAAGTTAAAGCGTTACCTGGCACAACTATTTCAATTCCAAATCCATGCATTTCTTGATGTAGCTTCCACTGAGAGGTGAGGTTCATTGCTAATGGCTGGCGACTAAGGACATCAGGGACTACGTTCACCTACCCAGGATGATACTGTAGGTTGATAGCGAAGTCCGCCATGAGTTCTAGCCATCTTCTCTGCCGCATGTTGAGTTCCTTCTGAGTAAATACATACTTCAGACTTTTATGGTCGGTGTATATATCCACTCATTCTCCCAAAAGATAGTGGCGCCAAATCTTGAGTGCGAAGATGACGACTGCCAACTCCGCATCATGTGTTGGATAGTTGTGCTCATGAACCTTTAGTTGTCTTGATGCAAAAGCCACAACTTTTCCATGCTGGTGTAGAACACATCCTAATCCTTTACCGGACGCATCACAATACATAACGAATCCTCCAGATTAATCCGGTATTACAAGAATAAGTGCAAAGGTTAATCTCGACTTGAGTTCTATAAAAACTTTTTCACATGCTTATGACCACACGAATGCTTCGTCTTTACGTGTGAGCTTGGTCAGGGGTGCTGCGATCTTTGAGAAGTATTCAATGAATCGTCGGTAGTATCCTACTAATCCCAAGAAACTTCGTATATCTATCACCTTCTTTGGTTTTGGACACTCGCTGAAAACTGACACCTTAACTGGATTTACAGAGATTCCTTCGTCTGAAACAATATGTCCGAGAAATCCGACTTGATCTAGCCAAAATTCACACTTGTTGTACTTAGCGTAAAGTTAGTGTTGTCGTAATTCTCAAGGACAATGCGTTAGTACTCTGCGTGTTCCTTCCGATTCTTTGAATACACCAGGATGTCGTCGATAAAGATGACAATGAACCTGTTTAAGTACTCTCGGAAAACTTGGTTCATCAGATTCATAAAGATGGCAGGTGCATTGGTCACTCTAAATGGCATTACGAGATATTCATAATGACCATAACGAGTCCTAAATGCCATCTTCAGAATGTCAGACTCTTTGACCTTCACCTGATGGTAACCCGAACGAAGATCTAGCTTTGAAAAGATACAAGATCTACTTAACCGATCGAAAAGGTCATCGATGCACGGTAGTGGATACTTGTTCTTAATCGTCACTTCGTTC
Organism: Agapanthus africanus; assembly: GCA_030015575.1. NCBI lineage: Eukaryota > Viridiplantae > Streptophyta > Magnoliopsida > Asparagales > Amaryllidaceae > Agapanthus > Agapanthus africanus. The sequence continues at coordinate 520,838,452 of JASDDO010000016.1, read as the reverse complement.
AGAGCTCAATAATCCACACACATCCTGTAGGAACCTTCCTTCTTCTTCATGAGTAACACCGAAGATTCCTAACTTAAAGTACTGGGTCGGATCCAACCTTTCTTCAGTAGTTCGTCCAACTGAATGCGGATCTCCTTCAATCCTTCTGGACTTAATCGGTATAGAGCTATGATCAGTCGAAAATATTGCATCTTTTAATCGGCAATTTTCCTATCATTTGCACTCATTTAGAAGTGTTCGGTATTCATATTTCACATATTAGCAAATCAGTCGTTAAATATCATATTTCATGTGTTAGACTTTTAAACCGGCACTTTAAGGGAAATTGACAGCATTCCATGGTATCGCATCATCTCTGTATTTGCGCAACACTTGTCTTGAGAAATTGTGCAGGAAAATCGGGAAGAAAAGCCAAAATTGTCATTTTGCTGATCAAACATTACGCCAACTCAAAGACCTGAGCACTGGTAGCAATACAGAAGGCCAAATGAAATTCAACACATCAAAACAAGGCCTAAATATTATAGAGGGAATTACCAGAAAAGATCAAAGCCCAAGGCACACAAAGTGCCGCGGAACCGCGGCGGGAGCCAGCTTATGCCGCGGAACCGCGGCGCTTTCGCCACATCATCGTCCCATTTTTGGTGCATAACTCCTCTCTCAGGGCCCACATTAATTTAAGATGCCTCAAATTCCAGAAGGACCTCAAAGCTACTGCCAGATCAACAAAGATCATTAAGCAAGGCTAATCTTAATTAAGCTCCTAACAAACTATTTCTAGAAGCTCCCTCCTAACTAATCACATCTAGAAGCTTCTCCTCAACAAACTTTTGGAGGGAAATTCAAATCTTGCTAACAAACTTTTGGAGGGAAATTCAAATTTAAATTCCTAGATCTAGGGTTTTGAGATCTATAAATAGGAGCCTAGATCTAAGGGTTGGGGTTGTTCAATCTTAGTTCATTAGTTCCTTAATCTTTACCTCTTTCTTCATCTTCTTCCACAAGTCTAGTGACAAGACTTGTGCGAAACCCTAACCCTAATTCCAATCCAAATTCAAGATCCCGAGTACCAATCAAGCAAGAAGCCTTCAACCTTTTAGGAGCCGAGCTGATCTTCAATCGGGCAAGTGATCCAAGCCGATCCGCGACTCACGGAGACGAGCGAAGCCAAATCGACGATCGAGTTCTTCCTCTTGTAGTTCTTGAGCGAATGTAACGAAATCGTTGATATAAATAAAATGTGAAATTCTTTAATCTTGCTTTCTTTTAATTCTTGCATCATGATTAGATCTCAATTTGTGATTGTGGTTCTTGTTGTGATGTTTGAGTAAAACTCCGCTCGTTAAGGAGTCGAGACGATCAATAGAATGATGATGTAACAAATCTTAATACGATTCTTGAGTCCTACGAGTCTTGTAAACCCTAGCAAGTTCAAGAATCGATGACCTAGTTTCGTTGCGATGCTTTCTTGATTGTGATCGCTCGAAATTAGGGATCTACGATCGTTTCTTGAATTTACTAGAGGCTAGAATGTGAATGATATCGACGAAAGAACAAGGGATAAGATGAAACCCTAGTTTCACAAGAAATCCCTAATTCTTGTCGATCATCATCGATCTAGTATCAATTCATCGAAGGATAAGAATACGTCATTGTAAGATTACATCACATCTATAGATCCGATCGATTCCTACGAGCCTCATTTCGATTCTTGATATTTGGTTGGAAAAATCATCAAACTATCAATTCTTGATTCTTTCTTTTTCTTGTTATTAGATCTAGATTTTCTAATTCTTGAACTTCAAATATAAATCATGAATTGTTTGTTTTCTTTTCATTAAAGTTTCAATTCATCTAATTCAAAAGACGAACTATTACACTTTCGCTGTGGACGATCCGCACTTACTAACGCGCTACATTCGACACCGTTATTGATTGCGGTCAAAATATTTTTGGTTGTGATTTATATACAATTTTCTATAAACGACACATCACAAAAATCACTCAATCAAATGGCGCCGTTGCCGGGGATCATTTGATTCGATAAACACAACAAAAATTAACAATCAAATGGCGCCGTTGCCGGGGATAGTGCGCTAATTGTTCGTATTTTGAAATTTGAGTTGAAAAATTTATTCCATTATAATTTTTAGATCTAAACTCGCACAAACCCTAATACGTGTTTTGTGATTTGATTGCGAGGAAATCTGGGATCATTGGAGATGGAGAAAAAAATTTCTGAAAATTCCAGAGAGTTCAGGGGCTGAACAGTAGCAGCCTCAAGAATTTTGGTGCAGTGATCAGCACAGGAGACCACGGAAGGGCGGCATTAAGTGGCTATTGCGGCGGAACCGCGGCCCTTTTGAGGGTTCTCTGTACAATTTTTCTCTCAGGTGCTTTCTTACCTTCTTCTCTCTCTTCTTTTTAGCTCCAATTAATATTTTGTGCAGGTTTCTTTAAAAAAAAATCGCAGCGCCGCGCAAAAAGCAAAAATTAAATTGTGCGTGTTTTGATTTTTGGTTGTTTGCATATTAATACGGACATTAAGGGGCAAAGACCAAATCCAGATTAGGTGGGGAGTTCATTACCCTTCCTAAGCCCCAAAAATCACAAACTTGCATCCGCATTTACCCTCATTAACTAAAAAATATTTAGAGATGACTCTAAGGACCGTCGTGCTCACTTAGGACAGAAGAAGGCCGTGGGTAATTCATTGCTTATCCGCGTTTTCTTGTGGTGTCTAAGGCAAGTGTGTCGAAGGCTAGTGGTTATTAATTAGGCCCACTACTTACGTAGTGGAGTACCTTCCCACTTACCAGGCACTTATCTGGCCACAGGGGGACAAAAAGGCAGTGGAGGATTTTATCCTGCGACTTATCTTTTGGCAGTTAGGAGCGGTCTAGAGCCAGACCTAGGTGACCATAGATTTTAGGGTTGGTTGTTACATTTATTGTGATCGCATCATATTTTCAAAATCCGTATCACTTTTCAAAACAAACACCGCATTCATTTCATCCCCCTAATTATAAGTCAACGCTGCCACTTGTACTAACCCTTTTTAGTACAAGATAGGCTGGACAACGGGATTCTAGTGCCTGTTCAGTCCGCGTCCCCCGATCAACCCTAAAGTCGGTATTTCTACATTTACCCTTTTCTTTACCCACCACCACTCCCACATCGATGGATCCGTCTCCATCGAACTTCTTTTCCACTACCCTGCCGCCGTCTGTTGGTGCGCAGAATCCACCTCGCATCTCTCTCCAAGAGAGGTGCTATCCTACACGAGGCCCCCTTTCCACATGCTTATCCATTCCACCAGCCAACGGGGAAAATTTTCAAATAAAACCCCAATACATCAACCTTCTACCAAAATTTCACGGTCTCGAGTCTGAGGACGCATACGTGTTTATCACGAAATTTGAAAATGTATGCGCAATGATGGGTACCTCACAGTTGTCTGTGGATGCTTTGCGTCTTCGTCTTCTCCCATTTACCTTGTGCGATTTAGCCGAGAAGTGGCTATATAACACTACCGCACATTCCATTTCAAATTGGGATGAATTCGTCAAAGCATTCCTGAAGAAATTTTACCCACATCAAAAGACAGCTCGAGTCCGTAGCGAAATCTATCAATTCACCCAGCTTCCAAATGAAACATTTTCAAAATGTCTTGAACGTTTCAAGGATCTGTTAGTCCAATGTCCACATCACGGCATCCCGAGATGGGAACTGTGCCGAATCATTTATGAGGGCATTACTCCTTACACAAGACAGACCCTTGAATCCATGTGTCAAGGTAACTTTATGACTAAGAATGATGGGGAAGCCTGGGAATTCCTAGAAGATTTCGCTGAAAAATCTTTACAGTGGGAGGGTATGAGTCAATCGTCTAGGGATGGCAATGATATTTCCATAGGAGTTAGAGCTGACATTGCAGCTATACACAAGAAACTCGAGACTATGGAAAATAAATTTTTAGCAGCCACCCTAAATCAAATATCACTCTCCAAAACTATATGTGGATACTGTTCTGATCCATCACATCTCACGGAAGAATGTCCACTTAATTCTCCGTTTCAAGGTCCCGAGCATACCAATGCCGCATTTCAAAGACCTAGGAACGATCCATTCTCTTCCATATATAATCAGGGTTGGAGGAATTACTCTAACTTTGCTTGGAACCAATCACAATCTCAAAACACGGTTCCAACCCAAAATAATTTCCAAAGGGTCCCTCCACCACAACAGCATCCACCACTTCAATTGAGTCAGCACCCCTTCCAAGTACATAACTTCCAAAATCCGGCCAACACTTTTGCACCACATGAAAACTCTTTGCAATTGACCGGTACAGATAACACCTCTGCACTAGCACAAACCTTGGATACTTTCATGAAACAATCCATCCAAGGGACGGCAAGTTTGCAATCTTCCATCGAGAATGTAATGAAGATCATTGTCTCTCAAAATGAGAATATCAAATCGATGGAAGCACAAATTGCATAACTAAAAGCCGAAATGAGTGCAAGAGAGAAAGGGAAACTTCCAGCTCAACCTTTGCCCAATCCTGGCTATTCACATCGTGTGGATGCAATCACGTTGAGATCTGGAAGAGTGCTTGACAATCATGTTGGGGAAGAGTTTGATGATACTGAAAAATCAATCAATAACAGACCTTTCCTTCCACTTCTACTTCTAATTCTAACCCCGGTTCTTCTACCCCACCACCTTCTTGCGAGCCTATTCTTCGTTTCCCACAAGGCTCGCCACCTCAGTCCATCTCTTCTAGTTCTCCACAGACGACCCCCACTCCTCTTTTGGGATCACGTCTACCCCCACTTCCTTCTCCTATGATGGACCCAGCGCTTATTGCTAAAGCACCTTATCCTAATCGGTTAAGGGCAAACACACCAAGTCCACATACGGAGAAGATCATGGACATTTTTAAGCAAGTTAACATCAACATCCCTCTTCTAGATACCATCCAACAAGTTCCGTCCTATGCGAAAACTCTTAAGAATTTGTGCACTAGGAAGAGGAAGACTCAAGTGCCCAAGAAAATATTCATGGCAAAAACAGTAGACACGGCTTTCCCCCAACAATTACCGAGGAAACGTAAGGATCCTGGATATCCTACGATTTCCATTTCTATCGGGGAGAAACACATTAACCGTGCTCTACTTGACCTTAGCGCTAATGTTAACTTGCTTCCTTTCTCGGTCTATGAGCAACTAGGTATCGGAGAGTTGAAGCCAACCCATTGCACTCTCCAGATGGCTGACCGATCAATCACCAAACCTAGGGGTGAACTGGAGGATGTGTTAATAAAAATCGGAGAATTTATATTCCCGGTAGATTTTATTGTAATTGATACACAGCCTGTAGCGAACCCACGGAATCAAATTCCGGTGATTTTAGGTCGCCCCTTTTTGGCCACTTCCAATGCAATAATCAACTGTCATAATGGTTCTATGACCCTATCTTTCGGGAATAGGTCAATAGAGCTGAACATTTACAAGTTGGGAAGTGTACCCTCCGAACCTACTGCTCAGGTCTGTTCTGTCGACTTAATGGATGTCGACAGCAGCGAATTTGATGATCCTCCTGATACCGATCTAGACTCTTTTCATATGTTATTGTTTGACCCAATTATGTATCATACACATACGGACTCTTCCACCGAGATGTCCGGGTCAACAATTAACACGGATTATGAACTGCTCTTAGAGTCTGAAGATCACCCCGCACTTTGTGATGATATTATTTATCGGGGTATTGATGGAACTTTTGAGGAAATCTTCGCTGAAGAACTCGTATTTTTGAATGACACGGGTGTTGAGACGAATCTTCTCCCAATCACTGAAATTGAAGCTCCACCCCTTCTTCTGAATTGCAAAAAGAATGCGAGTAATCCATCACATTCACTGCATCGTCTCTCCAAAATGAGACGCACACGCACTCTCTTCCACCACTTAACATTTCCCCACTTCTTCTTCCACCAACCAGAGCACTGCATTGATAAAATTTTTGAATGGTTGGTGTTGACATTTGGTTTTTGCAAAGCTTGGCATCGACCAATGATTTTTAATTCCCTCATGTGATTTTCAAAAGATTAACATTGCTTAAGTTTGGGGGGGTATAATCGGGCTCTTGAAAAGAAAATTTTTACAAAATGATGAGCCAAAAATAAGTTTGGGGGAGGATCTTCCCTTATATATTTTGCCCCCACTAATAAATTCCTCCCAAGCTTACAGGTTTTTTCGAGATTTAGCAGATGGCAACAGTGAGGACACTGTTGAAAACAAGTTTGGGGGGAGGTTTGTGCTTATTTTCGCATCATTTGCATATCATTTGCATAAGCACAAAACATTATTTTAAAAACCTATAAAAAATTTTATAAAAAATTCAAAAAATAAAAATAAAAATATTTTTGTACATAAATAAGATAATAAAAGTTTAGATAGTGAAAAAATTACATCCATGAGATTAGAAAAAATTTAAGAAAACTAAGAAAATTAGAAGTTTTCTTATACGAACTAGTAATAAGTAGTTATGAGCCGTTGTCCCAAGGGTTAGTAAGATTAAGGAAGTCACTAATCTGAGGATAAAAATAAGTCTGAAAAATAGTTTCTATTCTGGAAGCCAAATATTTTGAACGTTGATACCCTGCTATTCGCACTTACACACGTCTTGAAGCCTGGGATAGTAGAGGATACCTTGAAATACTCTTGTCTTAAAGCCGATGTATGAAGGAAATAAAAAGAAAAGGTGAATAAAAAAATATATAAAGTGGTGAGAAAAATGGACACTGGTTTTGTTATCACCGAGGGCAATAAAAAATATATAGCGAGGGTGCCTCTTCACCTAGTGCCCTAAGGCCAACTGGTCTGGGAGTCACTGCTAAGCCTTAGGTGGTGCAAGACGAGGAAAATACACCAAGTAAGCAAGCACAGGAGTAATCAGTCGGTTAGTACCTCAAGAAGTATTAACGGTCGCATGAAAGTCTGTGAGCAATCCTAAATATTCATTAATTAAAAAGTACTGAGGCTGATGGGCAAGAGTATGATAGCTTGAATTGAATTCTCCGGGTGTAGGGATGTCCTTTACACACACGCAGGGTTATATGATCGATGTTTGGAAGAAAGATAGGAATGAAGAATAAGACGGTGTTTTATTGAGGGAGGACGTGATTTCTAATATCTTTTCATGACCATTAAGATAGGGCTCATGACAACCGAAAAACTAGCTTAGTTGGAAACCCTAATTTTCAAAGCTTTTCTTTTACAATTCTTTTCTTTAAATGTAATATTCACGATCTTCCTTTTATTATTGGATTTTATGGGTGCAATCCGCTGAAAACCCTCAGGAGACAACACTCCTCCTACTAGGGACACCTAGAGGTTTAAAGGCTTGTTGCACGTGCTCAGTGCAATCGTGTTGCCTACGAAAGTGTGCTAGTTAGTTTTTCTTTTTCTTTATTTTCTCCTTCTCTTGTTAATAAAACTATTCGCTCGAGACGATCGAAAATAAGTTTGGGGGAATTTGATCAGTCGAAAATATTGCATCTTTTAATCGGCAATTTCCCTATCATTTGCACTCATTTAGAAGTGTTCGGTATTCATATTTCACATATTAGCAAATCAGTTGTTAAATATCAGATTTCATGTGTTAGACTTTTAAACCGGCACTTTAAGGGAAATTGACCGCATTCCATGGCATCGCATCATCTCTGTATTTGCGCAACACTTGTCTTGAGAAATTATGCAGGAAAATCGGGAAGAAAAGCCAAAATTGTCATTTTGCTGATCAAACATTATGCCAACTCAAAGACCTGATTACTGGTAGCAATACAGAAGGCCAAATGAAATTCAACACATCAAAACAAGGCCTAAATATTATAGAGGGAATTACCAGAAAAGATCAAAGCCCAAGGCCCACAAAGTGCCGCGGAACCGCGGCGCTTTCGCCACATCATCGTCCCATTTTTGGTGCATAACTCCTCTCTCAGGGCCCACATTAATTTAAGATGCCTCAAATTCCAGAAGGACCTCGAAGCTACTGCCAGATCAGCAAAGATCATTAAGCAAGACTAATCTTAATTAAGCTCCTAACAAACTATTTCTAGAATCTCCCTCCTAACTAATCACATCTAAAGTTTCTCCTCAACAAACTTTTGGAGGGAAATTCAAATCTTGCTAAAAAACTTTTGGAGGGAAATTCAAATTTAAATTCCTAGATCTAGGATTTTGAGATCTATAAATAGGAGCCTAGATCTAAGGGTTGGGGTTGTTCAATCTTAGTTCATTAGTTCCTTAATCTTTACCTCTTTCTTCATCTTCTTCCACAAGTCTAGTGACAAGACTTGTGCGAAACCCTAACCCTAATTCCAATCCAAATTCAAGATCCCGAGTACCAATCAAGCAAGAAGCCTTCAACCTTTTAGGAGCCGAGCCGATCTTCAATCGGGCAAGTGATCCAAGCCGATCCGCGACTCACGGAGACGAGCGAAACCAAATCGACGATCGAGTTCTTCCTCTTGTAGTTCTTGAGCGAATGTAACGAAATTGTTGATATAAATAAAATGTGAAATTCTTTAATCTTGCTTTCTTTTAATTCTTGCATCATGATTAGATCTCAATTTGTGATTGTGGTTCTTGTTGTGATGTTTGAGTAAAACTCCGCTCGTTAAGGAGTCGAGACGATCAATAGAATGATGATGTAACAAATCTTAATACGATTCTTGAGTCCTACGAGTCTTGTAAACCCTAGCAAGTTCAAGAATCGATGATCTAGTTTCGTTGCGATACTTTCTTGATTGTGATCGCTCGAAATTAGGGATCTACGATCGTTTCTTGAATTTACTAGAGGCTAGAATGTGAATGATATCGAAGAAAGAACAAGAGATAAGATGAAACCCTAGTTTCACAAGAAATCCCTAATTCTTGTCGATCATCATCGATCTAGTATCAATTCATCGAAGGATAAGAATACGTCATTGTAAGATTACATCACATCTATAGATCCGATCGATTCCTACGAGTCTCATTTCGATTCTTGATATTTGGTTGGAAAAATTATCAAACTATCAATTCTTGATTCTTTCTTTTTCTTGTTATTAGATCTAGATTTTCTAATTCTTGAACTTCAAATATAAATCATGAATTGTTTGTTTTCTTTTCATTAAAGTTTCAATTCATCTAATTCAAAAGACGAACTATTACACTTTCCCTGTGGACGATCCGCACTTACTAACGCGCTACATTCGACACCGTTATTGATTGCGGTCAAAATATTTTTGGTTGTGATTTATATACAATTTTCTATAAACGACACATCACAAAAATCACTCAATCAAATGGCGCCGTTGCCGGGGATCATTTGATTCGATAAACACAACAAAAATTAACAATCAAGCTATAATTATAGGATGTGCGCCAGGTTGTAAATCAATACTAAACTCAAGAGCTTGATCGGGAGGCAAACCTGATATGTCTTCAGGAAACGCATCCTCGAACTCTCGAACTACTTCGAGCTTTTCTTTTTCCGCAGGTAAAGTGAACACTTCTACATTCTTCGGTTTAGCATGGTAGCTTCCTGGCTCCAAGGTTCTATCTCCACTTTTGAAATAGAAGACTGGGTGATATGATATCTCAAATACTACACTCCTTTGACGGCAGTCAATAGTAGTATAGAATACTCCCAGCCAATCCATTCCCAACACAACATCGAAATTAGGTATGTCTAGTACTTAGAAATTTGCGTAGACTTCTCAACCGCAAACTACAACTGGACACTGATCATACCCCAAAGTTGCCTTCAAAACTCTATTCCCGGAACTGACATTCCAACTTGAAATGAGAAGCTTCATGAGAATCGCGTGCGTTCTCACGAATCGTTGTGACATGAAGTTAGTGTAAAGCTCCAGTGTCGAAAAGTGCGAGCGCGAGAAGGGTGGCTACTAGTATAGTACCTAAGTTGTGTGAGATCATGTTTAGATATAGAAAAAGTATAACGATACACAAAGATTGAAAGGTTTGAAAGGATGGGGGAATTTACCAGTGATGACTTGTCCTGTGGTTTCGGCCTCCTCGACCATCATTGTAAAAACCTGTCGCCTTGGTACATTCCTCCTTGCCGGAGGCACATTCCTATGTCCTTGAGGCGTGTTTCTCTGTGACTGGTGGAATTAACGATGATGATGTGCAGGTGGTCTACGTGGAGCTGGTGAAGGAAGAGCTAGGCGAGATGCAGGAGCCAGAATGGTTGGCCTCTGCGAAGCTGTGATTCCGGGTCTGGGTGCTGGTGTTGTGTTAATACGATATGAGTATGCTCCTATAGCGTGAATAGATGCGCCACAAATCAAACACAGATCATTTGCATGCCTACAGTCCTTCTCCAAGCATCCAGTTTTCTTATAGTAGAAACAGAAATCTGGACTGGACCGGTTAAACGATCCTTCTGGCATCTTAGATGCAAAAGTCGGCCTAGACGAGGCTCCTCCTGTCATCTGTGTAGCAGGGCGTTTGATTCCAGCTATTTGGGGCTTACCCTTCTTCTTGACCACAGCTTCGTAATGACTTGCTGCCTTCAGGGTGAGTTCATGAGTTGGGTAGTTTTCTGTGGCTAATACCGCCTGAATATCCAGGTCTAAAACCTGTTGGAATCATCTAGCCTGATTCTTATCGGTCAGGATCAAATATGCCGCGAACCTGATAAGATATTTATGTCAGGATAGTGATGTGTCTTACGGAATAGAATTTGATAAGAATTCTTTACCTGCTAAGAATGATGAATTCGATATCATATTCATCCTTTGATTTTACCCACATAGAGCTTTGTTGTAGGTGGATGAACTGTTGTTCCATCTTAAAATGGGCAGTCTCGGGAAGAACTTTGCATCGAACAGATCTCGTAACGTCTTCCACTCTATGGGTTGTGTGAGACAGCTTTCCTCGATTTTCCAACAGATTCTTGCATTGTCGGTGAGCTGGAGCTTGACCACATGGACACAAGCTATGTCTGGTACTTGTGTTGCGGCAAGGTCGTCCTCTATACTCTGGGCCCATTCTTCAGCCTCAAGAGGACTTTCTTTTCTTGAAAAGTTCCTAGGATACAATGCACGAAATAGCTTTACTCTAGGTGCTTCGACTTCCGGACAGTTCATGAGAATATCAGTCTGCTGCTGCTGGCCCTCCAGAAGACTTTTGATGGCTTTTAGAAGCACAGTATGTTCGTTGATTGGAGCAACAATGGTAGGAGGAGGTGGTAATTTAGGTGGTGGTGTATTGCCATTGACATTGGTACTGGTGTTGTCAGGGGAATCCATCATCTTGATAGAAAATAAAAGGTTAGGATAGATTCAAGAAATTTGAAATGTAAGGAATGTATAGTTACTGATTCTTATAATTCTTGTGATATATTGCTTAAGACTTCATGCAGAACTGATCTGCACGGGCCGCCAACAAAACCTATCACGCCTTACTTCCCAATAGACGGAAACGGTGATGCGGCAAGCCCGCAACGTATTTATTATGAAAATAAATAAGTTAAGCGTAATTAAGCAATATAATAATGAATAAGAATGACGAGAGTAATAAAATGAAATAGCAACTTTATTTACATACAACTGTCTGAAAATAAAAGATACAATAAACAAAGTAATGCCTAAACAATGGCATACAGAAAGTAAGTGCAGACTGGAAAGAGCTAATAGTCTGGCTGAGAAGCAACCTGGTCCAAGTCCTCACGGCTCGGCTCTATCTCCTCAGAGTCCGTTCCTCCTGACGAACATTCCAAAAAAAGAAAACAGAAAGAAATTTCGTCAGCGAACTAGCGCTCGGTAAGTCCCAAAAGAAGTAAGGGAAAATAGTATATCATGTGAGTAGGAACTAAAAGAACATAGGACGGGTAAAATTGTATAAGATCATTCACAGGTATAAGATAGTTATTCTAACGTGGTTGTTTGTAATTTAATAAAGAAGGTATTCATATATACAAGAAGAGTCCATCTTACCCCATGGACTATGGTAATATGTAGTACAAGGCCCCATCATAATCCACGGGACAACGGCACGTGAATTCATTTAGGTGTCTTTAAAGTGATCTTTCGTGCCACGATATACGTTCCGTACCAATCTATCCCTTTATCCCCGCATATTATATTGTATAGTTTTAAGATTATAGGTCTTGGCCGAATCCATAGATATAAAATGTTCAGGTTCATATTCAGGTTGTAATCATGTGTTCAGGTAATCATGTCGAGTTCATGTCACGTTATAACCATGGTTCGGTCAAGTCGAGTCAAGTATACAATTTTGAGTTTGATGTTTGAATTAGAGTATTCAGGTTCATGATCAAAAATACAAGTTCGTGTTTAATTTTGGATTCTGGTTTGAGTTTGGACTCAAATTGAGTCAGACACTTGTGAACGGATTTAACTCTTGAATTCTTAAGTTCGGGAGTAATCGGCAGCTGCTGCACATGGACGACATGATTTGTGTATTTTTCCAAGATAATTGCCATTGATAAATCGGTTAAGTTGTCTAACCTGAATAGGCAAGCACTCACTTTCTCCGGCTTCCTGAGGCTCAAGAGAAATAATACTGTTTAAGCCTATGTTAATTTTATAGTCCTTAAAATATTGTTTACATATCTCGAGTGGGTTTTATGAAAAATATGTTAATATTGTTTTAAAAAAATAACCCCGATGTGATTTACAAGCTTTAGGGTTTCATGGGCATGTATTTTAATTATTGGGGTATTTTAATGATAAAAACCTAGTTTCTAAAAGTTTATGGTATTTTATTGAAAACTAGCCCTTTTTGGTAACTTGATGGTATTTTATTAACATTTTAATCTTTTATTTTAAAAATATAGTTTCATAATATTTTTTTATTGAAAACACGGATTTATAATTTTTATATAATTTTTCAAAAATTATTTTTGTTTAGAAAAGTCGCATTTCTTAAAAACCGTATTTTATTTCCTTTCGAGATCAAATACTCCGTGAGAAGTTCTGCATCTCTCTCTACTATCCCAACGATGTACGATAATCTGCAACGTCTATTAGCAAGTCCCCTAACAAGTGTTGTAGAGGTATATTTGCCAAGAATTACAAAATACCGCTTTAAAAGAAATCTGTTTTTGAAAAGATGTGGTATTTTAATGAAAAGCTATTTTTTGAGCAAACCATACATATATATAGACATTGTGCTATGAAACCAAAGTGTGCGTGTGGGATAGGTCTTATCTCGTGAAGTTTTTTCTAAAACTATTTAAACTAATTATCGATAAAATGGTGATACTAAAGTTCATGGTATTTTAATGAAAAAGTTCGTTTATATTTGTTTCATATGAAAATTTTGGTTAAACGTGAAACTAAAAAATTGTAATTAAGGATACAAGTAGGGTGGTAAAATTAGTTTGACTTATGTATAAAGGAAAAAGTAGTTCTAAGTTTAAAAAGAAATGTATCGGAAATAACTCCACTTTACCGATATATGTTTAGGAGATGAATTGAGATGAAAAAAAGAAGAGATGAAAGGGACTTATGGATTGGTAATATCGAGAAGAGGGTAAGAAAGAAAAGAGAGGGCTTCGTGGCGTCGCGGGAGCTCCAGAAAATGCTTCAATCTTCGATGGAAATAGCTTGGTTGCTAACTCCACATGCACTTAGGAATTTTTGAGGTGATTTTGCTAGAACTTTTTAGATTAGAGGGGACCTAAGGTATGGGGTGGTATTTATAGTGAAGAATTAGGGTTTGGAAATTAAAATTTTGGATTAAAATGCATTAAAAATGTGTTAAATGATGAATTGAAGAGTCTCTGTCTGATTGTAGGAAAATCAAACAGTACATGGGAGTTAAGAGAAGCTGAAGGGACAAGTGTACAAAGCACAGAGCAAAATGGGCCAATATCAACCGTCGGCACCGGCCCTTTCCTGGGTTTGGGCGGTCGGATCTTGAGGCATTGCCTCGAGATTCATGCCACGTGTGTATATCTGTGTTTACTCCATTTTGCGCATGTTTGATTTTTCTGAAACTTTTCATTTCTCCGTATATAGCATGTGCAACTCTTGGGCTTCCAAAAATTAAAAGGAAAAAATCTAAAAAAATAATTGGGTCTGATGGGAATCGAACGCACAGGCTACAAGTTGATTCTTGCTTTTATTTAACAAAAATAACTTTTAACTCGTACACAGGCTGTAATACTCTTTTCTGTATAATAACAAGAAAAATTCTATACAGTGATTTCATAGTCGTCACAGAAGCACAAGTGCTCAGACGTCTGTCGACACTCTGTTCTTCTGAACACTTATTCTTTAGACGTCTAAAACTCTATATCTCTAACGTCTGATGTCTCTCTGCTGTTGAATACAAGTCAGTTTTCATAACAGGGACCCGGATTTATCTTTTATTGTACGTGGACGATATGTTAGTGGAATCACGTAACATGTTAGAGGTAAACAGGTTGAAACAACAGTTGAGTCAAAAGTTCGAGATAAAAGATTTGGGGGCTGTGAAGAAGATACTTAGCATGGAAATTGTCAAGGAGAGAAAGTGTGATGGGTTGCATTCGCGACAGAAACAGTATATCGAGAAAGTTCTCGTTTGATATGGGATGGAGAAAGCAAACCCCATGTCTACTCTTTTAGGGGCGCACTTCATGTTTTCGGCGAAGTTATCACCAAGGTCGGATGCGGATAGGGAATTCATGTCTAGAGTGTCATATACGAGTGCAGTAGGCAGTTTGATATATGTGATGGTTTGCATGAGTCCAGACATTACACATGCAGTAGGGATGGTCAGCCGATACATGGCTAATCTGGAAAAGGAGCATTGGCAGGCTGTAAAATAGATTTTGATGTACTTGAGAGGTACTACGGGGTTCGGCTTGCTATTCAGCAGAGAGAGTACGGATGGTTGTATTGTGACAGGCTATTGTGATTCAGATTTTGCTGGTGATAGGGACAGACGAAGATCGACAACGGGTTACGTATTCATGTTCGGTACTGCCGCAGTATCATGGAGATCAACGTTACAGTCCATTGTCGCGTTATCAATGACAGAGGCAAAATTGATAGCTGCTACGGAGGCTGTCAAGGAGGCCATATATTTGCGGGGATTGATGGGTGGTATGAATGTTCTGCAGGATTTCACAGAGGTGTTTTGCGACAGTCAGAGCGTGTTTCACTTGGCGGAGTATCGGACTTATAGTTTGAGAACTAAGTATATCAAGATGAAAGATTTCTTTTTGGAGAACGAGATGAAGGTTATTTTACTTACGAAGATTGATACCCATAAAAATCTGGTGAACGCATTTACGAAGGTGGTCCCAGTTTCAAAGTTCAAGCTTTGCTTGGACTTGATTTGCCTACTTTTTTGATAAAAGCTAGAGACGATGAATTGCAGAATTCCAAGTTTTATTATGGAAGTGTAGAAATTTGGCGAATTTGAATCAAGTTGGAGATTGTTAAAATAGATTGCAAATTCGGAGGCTGAGATCAAGAGCCCAAAAGCCCATGATTCGGAGGCACGTGCATAGTGCGTGCAAGTGCATCACGTGCGGAACACGATACGTGCGGCCAGACGTGTGCAAGAGACGGCAGTAGGTTTAATTCGAGTGGAATATGTTTGGATAAGATTTAATTAATCTAATTAAATCAAATTCAAGCTTATCTCTATTTAACTTATCTCTAAAACAAGCCTAGTCTATATATATTAATTAAGAGAGCCTTTATTTGAATGTTTGCGGCAGAGATTAAATTAATCCACAGAGATGCAAAAGGCATAATAAATAAAATCCATAGGGGCTTTTTTGGAGGCTGCGCCTTATTGGCCAAGAGAATTAGGTAGAGAGGTTTGTTGTAATCTGAGAGTGTGTGGTTTGTATTTGTATGAGATCGAGAAGCCATAAATTATCTCTTATAATTCTTCGTTAAATAGTGATAGCAAATCGTCATCGGTTTGCAGGATTAGAAATAAGCGTGCAACTAACCAGAGTAATATCGTATATCCTTTGCTTGGTATGCTTTTACCTTTATTATTTATTGGTTTTGCGTAGTTGTTGTGCTTGATTTTTTTATTAATTAATTCTGATTCACACGCATAGATCATTTGCTGCTTACCTTGATGCTATTTTTCACAACTTTACATAAAGTTCATGCCCTATGTTCGCCATATGGTAACAGAATGCATCGATCCAGCACACACAAGTGAAAATGCATTCCATTCATATCTACCAAAAGACAACCGCTCCTTGCCCAATTATATAATATAAAATCCAACGCACAATTCAAAATTTTCCTTCGCTCTCAATGATTTTTACATCACCACAAACGTCACACATGCAGAAAACAGCCAAGCCAATTCATCAGTCTATATATAACACCAAGAGTGAACCCTATCCAAGTATCAAATCGCCCATCACTCTTTTGCCTCATCTAATTGTATTTTGTCACAATGCCAACCCTTCACGTCAATGGCCATCACTTCCTCATCGTCACCATCGCCGCCCAAGGCCAAATCAACCCCGCCCGGCACCTCGCCCGCCGCCTGGCCCGTACCGCAAACGCCTGTGCCACCCTGGCCATCCCCGTCTCCTCCCACCGCCGCATGTTCCCAGCCTCCGATGGACAGCCTGTCGACGACGAGGCCGAATCCCTCGTCTCCTATGCCTCCTACTCCGACGGCTACGATCAAGGGCTTGACCCTACGACCGACGACGGGGCTCACTTCATGGCCCAGCTCAAGCTCCTGGGGTCCGAAACCCTAGCTTCCCTCGCCCGCTCACTTGCGGACCGTGGACGCCGCGTCACGTGCGTCGTGTACACCATCCTCCTGCCGTGGGCTGCTGACGTGGCGCGCGACCTCGGCGTGCATGCTGTTCTGTACTGGATCCAGCCTGTAGCCGTTTTCAGCACCTACTACTACTACTACCACCGATACGGGGATTTAATCTCCACGCACAAGAAGGACCCCGAATTCGCCTTAAATTTACCTGGACTGCCATGGCTACTCGTCAGAGACCTGCCTTCTATGCTCCTCGATTCTGGCAGTCCTTACCTCGAGTCGTACATAGACATAATGAAAGCGTTGGAGAGAGACGGACCGCGACCGAGGGTGCTCACCAACACATTCCATGCTTTAGAAGCAGATGCCATCGATGCTATTGCCGACGTGAACTTCATCACGGTCGGCCCGATTATCGAAAGAAGCGCCGGTAAAGATTTGTTCGAGCAAGATAAAAGCAGGTACATGGAGTGGTTAGACATGAAGGAGGAGAGGTCGGTGGTGTACGTCTCGTTCGGAAGCCTTTCCAAGTTCTCAAAAGCACAGATGGAGGAGATACTAAACGGGCTGAAAGAGAGCGGGAGGCCATATCTCTGGGTGGTGAGAAAAGATCATCGTTCGGAAGAACTAACATATGATTTTGGAAATATCAGTCAGGGGATGGTAGTGGAGTGGTGCGATCAAGTGAGGGTGCTATCGCACCGTTCTGTTGGGTGTTTTGTGACGCATTGTGGATGGAACTCGACGACGGAGAGCATGGTTTGTGGAGTGCCGATGGTGATGGTGCCGCAGTGGGCGGACCAGGCGACAAACGCGAAGATGGTGGAGGAGATATGGAGGAATGGGGTGAGGGCAGCCTTGAATGAGGAAGGGGTGATGGAGGGGGGAGAGATGAGGAGGTGTTTGGAGATTGTGATGGGAGAGGGGGAGAGAGGTGTTGAGATTAGGAACAAGGCGGAGTTCTGGAAGAATAAAGCGGCTGAGGCCGCCTCCGAGGATGATGGGCCGGCGGCTCGAAATCTTAGAGCATTTGTGGATGAATTGAAATGCATCATCTGATTTTCACATCACCAAAGAATCAGTTGTGCTCGAAATCTTAAAGAAATGACTAATTATTTATTTTGTGGGAGTCGCCTACGAGAAAAATTTGTAAGGCCACGCTGAATGGACAAAAGACTTCTATCATATCTTCCATTCGAAAATATTGAACTTGCTTTGTTTAATTGATGAAAAAAATAAATGATTGTCATGTTGCTTAATTAAATATTATTCAAGAAAATAATATAGTGAGTTTTATTCTCGTGCGTTTATCCTCTTGTTAATGTTAGTTTTCTAGCACATATGATGCAAATGCAATATGAAACATACGAACTGATAGTAGAGCCCATGGTGTAGCCCTAAATTATGGAGTAGGAATTAGAACTATATTATTTTGGTACGTACCTTGTTTAAGAATATCTATGTTTGCTAATTAGGGTGCATTTGTTTGATTGAGTTTGGACTTGACTTTTTGTAAAAATAGCACCAAAATAGGCAACAGATGGTCTATACCCGTGAATCAAAACTAATGAAAAATATCAAACCACTATTACAAATATGGGTTTTGGAAGGGAGATTTGGTAACTGTTAAAATCGTTACTTGATTTATGGTAACGGTTTCAAGGTTTTGGTAACTGTTTAAACTGTTACTGAATCAAATAAGTGGTGGGCCCCATAATGCACAGAAGATAAAATCCCAAAAGACTTTCCAATTTTTCATCAACCCCTTCCCTCTCTCCCCTCCCAAAAATGATGTGGATCAAAAGCCCTCCTCACGAGGCGGCCGGGTAGCTTCCTACTCAGTTCATTCGCAAAAGGGTAGATTCTTGCCCTACAAAGAAGTTGATCTAAAGCCTTCATCACGAGGCCGCCGAGCAAATTCCTGCTCGGCCTATCCGCGACGGGAAGCTTTCTGCCCAACATACGCTGTGGATCAAAAGCCCTGATCACGTGGCGGCCGGATAGCTTCCTGCTCGGCTCATCCACAAAGGGGTAGCTTCTTTCCCAAACAAACACCGCAGATCTAAATCCCTCACCACGAGGCAGCCAGGTAGAATCGAGTGGCGCCGACCTCCCTACACTTGGCTATCAATCAATTCATACTCGATGCGCGATCGCCACCTCGACTTCGGGAAAAGTAAGGACACCGACCTTCGTACACTTGGCTATCAATCGATTCTTACTCGATGCGCGATCGCCATCTTGACTCCAAGAAAAGGGAGGATACCGACCTTCCTACACTTGGCTATCAATCGATTCATATTCGATGCGCGATCGCCACCTCGACTCCGGGGAAAGAGAGGACAGCGACCTTTCTACACTTGGCTATTGTTCGACTCATACCCAATGAACGATCATCAACCAGAAATGGTGGACACCGGCCTTACGCTAGCAAGATAAAGAGACTTACGAGCTAAAAATACTTGCAGAATAAAGATTCGAATAATGAAAAGTATACGAACTAAAGTATTTGCAGATTGATCAGATATCTGAACGAAGAAAAATTACACTTTATTCATGATCAAAATTATGTACAAAGGTATTGTGGGCTCCTCAGCCTTACAAAAATGCCTAGAGGCTTACAAAAATCTAAAAATAGATACAAGAAAATCGCGGATGGGGGAATAGCTTAGACCGCCCGCTCGGCCGGGATCTCTCCCTGCACGACGCCACCATCAAGGGACAAAACGGTGACCTCAGGCTCGGCGCTTCCGCCAACAGTCTCGCCTCCTGCAGCCAGCTCGAAGCCTCCCGCCTGCGGCTCTTCCTCAGCGAGAGGGAACTTAGCACGGAGCTCGCCGTCGACAAACTCCGGCATAGACTCCTTGATGGCATCGAGGGCCTTGTGCCACCCGACGGCCGCGGATTCGGCGAGATCAAGGTAAAACTGATCGGACGTCTTATAATCCTCCACGACCTTCGCCACCCAGCTCTCGGCAAACTTCGCCGCGTCTAAAGCCGCCCGAGCATCCTTCTTGAAGGCATACCTCGACCTTTTCATGGAGTTGTAAAGGCCGTTCGTCTCCTTCACCTTGGATTGAATAGCCCGGTTGGATTCGGTAAGAAGACGATGGGACTCCTTCAGCTTGGAGTTCGTCAGCCCCTCGGCGACCAATCTCGAGTCAAGAATGGTCGCCTTTGCCTCCGCTTGCTGCAATTGAAGGCGAAGCTCTTCCTCCCGCGATGAGAATTCACCCACATTATTTATTGTCGGGGCTATCTCCTTGGACTCCATGTGGACGAGGATAGCACAGTGCTGGAGGAACTGAGGAAAACAATAAATATGTTAGAAAACTGAAACCGAGGAAATAAAACATGAGTGATTCTTTAAGAAAGAAACTACCGACCTGAACCGCCTCCTGGGCAATCACGGCCACTTGGGCCTTCATGGTGCCCTGGGGAATCTCGGTCCCCGCCGACTTCTCCATGTCCGCCAGCAAGCTGTCGGCCACGGATAGCGCCGAGGGCACCTCAATACAGAAATCGCCCTCCTGCACTTGGATTTCGGTAGGGGGCGGCCGAGAGACCACCCGCTTCTGTCTCTTGAGGGTGATTTCCTCGGCGGGGGGAGATTCCTCCTCCCTCACCTGGGGTGCCGGGTCCCGCACATGCTTCTGACCCTCCTCCCACGGAGCTCCTCCGGGACCGAGGGTGCTGGGGAAGACCTGACCGGAAGAGTTTTCCTCGGGGCCACGCTTGAACCGGGCCGGGACAAGCTGGTGCCGCCGTCCTTTCTTCCTTAGGCCTTTGCGGCCATGGCAACTGTTGGGGTCAAAATTTGCACCCTGGTTGACCAAGTCAAAGTCAAGGTCAACCCCAAACCAAGTGGATCCAAGCCCAGATCAAGTGGGCTCATGCCCAGGTCGAGTCCGAACATGAAGCGATCGGCCCTCCTCTATGCCAAAATAAAAATCATATAATAAATAATTTTGATGTAAGTTTTTATGCATGAATGTAAGCAAAATGGGCATAAAGCCAAATTTTTGTAAAGCCCATGGCTTATGTGCAAAAGAAATGAGCACATGAGGCATGAGATGGGCAAAATGCCATCTTGTAAAGCCCAAGGGGCTATATGTAAATGTGTAAGCCTATATAAAGCAACATGATGATGAATAAGAGAGACTTTTTTATTCTCTCAAAAATCTAGGGTTCTTTGTGTCTCCTTCTCCTTTCTCAAGGTTCTAAACATTCTTCCCCTTTTCAATTAAATCAAGAGTTTTACTCTTCCTTTTCCAAAACTAAATAGTTTTTCACCACAAAACCCACAACGGGGAGCTCAGATCTTCCATTAGATCTCAAAAGGGGAGATTTTTAAATCTCACCCCCTTTCTCTAAGATCCGGCCAACCGACAGGAAGAAGAAGGAGACCCATCTCCAGAAATCCCATCTTGGGAAGATCCAGAGCTAAAGGGAGAAACAAAGCAGCCCCCTTTGATCATTTCTAGATATTTTTAGGAGTCTAACTCGATTCAAGATCCATTGGAGTTTAACTCTCTAAATTAACCTCTGTTAGGAGTTCAACTCCATAAGTCAAATCGGGAGCATAGCTCCCAGTGCAGGGACCAAGTCCCTTTTGCTGCTGACGTCTAGCGCCCGTGTGCCAGCGCACAGCGCCCGCGTGCCAGGCACGTGGTGCGCTGGCGTTCTGGTGCACAGCGCCCGCGTGCCAGGAACATGGTGCGCTGGCTCTCTGGCGCTCAACTCCCGCGTGCTAGGCACGTAGGGCGATGGCGCACAGCGCCCGCGTGGTAGGCACGTGGGGCGCCGTCGCCCTCTCCCACGCATCCTTTAGATGCCCTCTCCCTTTATATATATATAATGTATATATATACACACACACATACTCCACAACACTATTCCCGTTAGAAAAAGAATTTCTAACGGGGCGCTACCCCACACCCCGCAAGGGGGCTGCTAGCCCACATGACCCCCAGCCCGTTATCCGGGTAGCGGGACCCCCGTAAAAACTCTACGTTGCTCCCGATATATCCAAAACCCCTTCAAAACACAATACTGCACATTGAGTTCGCATGACCAGTTTAACCCGTTAATCGAAGATTCCCTCGCTCCAAAGGCGAGGAGTAATTAACAGCAGCTTAGTCCGCGGCTGCCGGAGATTCGGATCCCCACAATCAATAAACCCCAGCCTACCCTAAGCAGGGGGAATCTGTAATCCGCCTGACAAGAGCGCGCATTCCCATCTCAATGGGGTGACGAAAAACACCCTACAGATTCTGACACGTCCGGTGGGACCTATCTTTCCTTCCATATTTCGGGTTAAGCATTCATGTGAACTCAATTAATATGCATATTAATTCCCTGTACTGAAATCATGTTTTTTGTGCAGGTTAACGTTCTCCAATTGCAATTTTCGGACGCAGCAAAGTTGTCTCCAAGGATCAGCTCAGCTCTCGACACAGCTCCCATCTCCTACACGATGAAGATGGACGCCAGGACAGTCCTCCCGGCCAGTCTCGGGCGACAATGGGAGGAGCCGCCGCTACCATTTAGCTCTATTATGTTCGTGTCAGCTAACGCCGTCCCAGCTCCTCAAGCTCCGGTAACAGACAAACCGGTCTCAAAAGGAAAAAGGCCGAATGTCATGGTTGCGAGGGCACCTCTGCCCAAGCACAAATCCGTTTCCAAAAGACCCTCCATCGCTCCAGCTGGGGGAAAGGCCATCAACGTCAATGAAGCAATGGGGCTCGGGTAAGCTCCAGCGGTATCCCCGACAACTGCTCGATCGGGTATCTTCTTTAAGCTCCCTATCAATCGACTCATGGTGACTTCACAGAAAACGGATGCCCGCCAAGCCCTCAAAATCAAGAAGCTAAGGCAGAAAAGGCTCAGATACAGAGCCAACAAAAGGTCTATGGCTCATACTAGGCTGAGCTTCATGAGGCTCTAAGAACGGGGTTACCCCGCCAAAGATAAAGAGACGGCTGGATATGTGGTCCACACTGCCTATATGGTCGGACATGAAGAAATGAACCCTCCTATGCTTCGCAGCCAGGGTGATGATACGGTGGACGCTACCCAACGTCAACTTGGTCTAAATGATGAAGAGCTCGCTCAGGCCGATAAGCCAAAAGAGCCCGGGGTTCCTGCGGAATTGAGCTCAGGCAATAAGGATGACCCGGTTGTCATAACCAGAACTACAGAACAAGCATTATTCTGATGGCTTCAGAGGCAGCTTCAGGACATGGATGAGAAGTTAGCCAAGGTACAGTCTAAGGTCGACGAATTGGCAAACGTCACGGCAGATCTCGCGACCCAAGTCGTCCGATTTCAATTACACCAGAATCAAATTTTGGTTCATGAGCCAGGGATTGATACCCGGAGGCAGCCAACCGAAACCCCCTTCAGCCTAAGAGCGGAGCGCTTTCACGAAAAACGGCCGCGGTCAGCCTCCATTCCCTCCAATACATACACCGAAGGGGAATCGCCTCTGAAAGAGAAACTGGATAAGGTCTATTCCTTCAAAAGGGACAAAATCCACAAGATATTCAAGGACGCCTTAAGAAACGGTCTATAACTTCCAGAATCAAAGAGACCGCAAGAAGCGAATATGACCGACGACCCAAAATATTGCCCCTATCACAGAGTGATAGGTCATGCCATTGAAGACTGCTTCGTCTTCAAAAATTGGGTCGAAAAGTAATAAAATACGGGAGAGATAGAACTCTCTAAAGGTGCGTTAGAAAACAGTCAAGCTACGACCGCCGATTTCATACAAATGGAGACCGAAGTCCTTCGTGAAACTGATTCTCTCAGACAT
The DNA here is from genome assembly GCA_030015575.1 of Agapanthus africanus. Lineage (NCBI taxonomy): Eukaryota > Viridiplantae > Streptophyta > Magnoliopsida > Asparagales > Amaryllidaceae > Agapanthus > Agapanthus africanus. The sequence continues at coordinate 520,814,845 of JASDDO010000016.1, read as the reverse complement.
CTGTCTTTCTCTGAAAACAGTCGACCACCACGTCATTAAACTGGGAACAGTCGACCACCACGTCATTAAACTGGGAACAGTCGACCTCTAAGTCGTTAAACTGGGGATGTAAAAATGTGTAAATAAAACAATATATATATATATATATATATATATATATATAAAGCCGAAATGATGGGGCAACTCGCAATAAAAATCAGCGAATAAAAATAAAAATGAAAATAAAGCCGAAATGATGGGGCGGCCGCGAATAAAAAGCCGAAATGATAGGGCAATCGCGACCTTCGCGATAAGAAAAGATGAAATGATGGAGCAATCGCGGTAAAAAAACGGCGAATGATAAGTCGCTCCTGATACCGTATTCCAGTGCAGCGATACAGACGCCAACCAAGTTCCAAATCTCAGTGGCGAATGATGAGTCGCTCCTGGTACCATATTCCAGTGCAGCGATGCAGACGTCAACCAAATTCCAAACTCAAATCCAAGTGGCGAATGATGAGTCGCTCCTGGTACCATATTCCAGTGCAGCGATGCAGACGCCAACCAAATTCCAAACTCAAATCCAAGTGGCGAATGACGAGTCACTCCTGATACCATATTCCAGTACAGCGATTCAGACGCCAACCAAATTCCAAACTCAAATCCCAAATGGCGAATGATGAGTCGCTCCTGGTACCATATTTCAGTGCAGCGATGCAGACACCAACCAAATTCCACACCCTATGCCCCAAGTGGCGAATGATGAGTCGCTCCTGGTACCATATTCCAATGCAGCGATGTAGACGCCAACCAAATTCCAAATCCCATACTCCAATGGCCAATGATGAGTCGCTCCTGGTACCATATTCCAGTGCAGCAATGCAGACGCCAACAAAGTCCCAAAATTTTTCCGGCCCTACGGTTTGGATCATACATCCTGCAAAACCGTATACAATCCACGGGTGTAAAACGATCCCAATCTCTCCCAAGTCCTACCGGCGAGACCACATTCAAAGTCCCACTGGCAGTGACGATTCAGAAAAAAAATGTGTGTCCACAAGCAAAATGGGCACGGATGAAAACCCAAAAAGGCTCTGTGAGTAAAAACAGCAGGACTGTCGGCGAGTTTGTGAAAACCCGAAAGGGCGCAAACTCGTGAAAAGAGATGAAATACACTCGCAAAGTCCTCTCGACTTTGTGAGGAGAAAATTCCCGCATGAGATCCTTACGACTCACGAAGGAAAAACACGCTTGAGAGTCTCCACGACTCCTAAGGAGAAAATACACTTACGGGATCCTTTCGACTCGTAGGGAAAAAGTGCTTTTATAGGACCTTTACGATCCATAAAATTGAAAAGTCTTAGGTGATAGGGATCTAAACCTGTCTCCTAAGCCACCAATTCCCAAATCCTCCCGGGGCAAATGATGAGTTGCTCCTGGCATTATTCCAGTGCAGCAATACAGATACCGCCCAAAAAATCAAATCCCCAAATCCTCTCATGACAGATGATGATTCGCTTCTGGTACTATATTCCAGTGTAGCGATACTGATGTCAACCCAAATCAAATTAAACCAACAACCTCTGCGGTGGAATCATACTTCGTCTCAGAATATATCCCATGTCGAAATCATGCTTCGCCTCGGAGTATCCACCTGCCCTGTCGGAATTATGCCTCGCCTGGGAATCATCCTCTACATCAAAACCAGTGACACTCCGTGCCGGGGACAAGTCAACCAGCGATCTCCTCGTTGGAATTATGCTCCGCCCTGGAATCAAGTCAACCAGCGACCTCCTCGTCGGAATTATGCTCCGTCCTGGAATCAAGTCAACCAGCGACCTCCCCGTCGGAATTAAACTCCGCCCCGGAATCAAGTCGACCAACAAGCTCTGCGCCAAAATCATGCTTCATCTCAAAGTGTACCCCGCGTCGAAATCAAGCTTCGCCTCGGTGTATCTGCCTTCCCTGTCGGAATTATACTTCGGCTCGGAATCAACCAGCGACCTCCTCGTCGGAATTAAGCTCCGCTTCGGAATCAAGTCGACCGACAAGCTCTGCGCCGGAATCATGCTTCGTCTCAGAGTGTACCCCGTGTCGAAATCATGCTTTGACTCGGCGTATCCGCCTTCCCTGTCGAAATTATGCTTCGTCTCGGAATCAAGTCAGCCAACAAGCTCTGCGCCGGAATCATGTTTCGTCTCAGAATGTGCACCCCGTGTCGAAATCATGCTTTGCCTTGGAGTATATGCCTTCCCTGTCAGAATTATGTTTCGCCTGGGAATCAACCTCTGCATCAAAATTATGCTTCGATCAGAATGTCTGCTGCTCTTTGGAATCATGCTCCGATCCCTGGAATCATGCTCCGCTCTTCGGAATGATGCTCTGATCCCTGGAATGATGCTCCGCTCTTCGGAATGATGCTCCGATCCCAGGAATCATGCTCCGCTCTTCGGAATGATGCTCCGATCCCTGGAATCATGCTCCGCTCTTCGGAATGATGCCCCGATCCCTGGAATCATGCTCCGCTCTTCGGAATGATTCTCCGATCCCTGGAATCATGCTCCGCTCTTCGGAATGATGCTCCGATCCCGGGAATCATGCTCCGCTCTTCGGAATGATGCTCCGATCCCTAGAATCATGCTCCACAAATCGGAATGATGCTCCGATCCCCGGGAATCATGCTCCCCGAGGGATGCTCCGCCCCCGGAATGATGTTCCACCTTGAAGTCTAACTTCAAGATCCATCAATTTCATGCACACAACTCATATGCGCGGTGTGCATTTATTGATGGGGGCACTTTGTTGGGGTCAAAATTTACACCCCGGTTGACCAAGTCAAAATCAAGGTCAACCCCAAGCCAAGTGGGCCTAAGCCCAGATCAAGTGGGCCCATGCCCAGGTCGAGTCCAAACATGAAGCGGCCGGCCTTCCTCCATGCCAAAATAAAAATCATGTAATAAATAATTTTGATGTAATTTTTTATGCATGAATGTAAGCAAAACGGACATAAAGCTAAATTTTTGCAAAGCCCATGGCTTATGTACAAAAGAAATGAGCACATGAGACATGGGATAGGCAAAATGTCATCTTGTAAAGCTCAAGGGGATATATGTAAATGTGTAAGCCTATATAAGGCAACATGATGATGAATAAGAGAGACTTTTTCATTCCCTCAAAAATCCAGGGTTCTTTGTGCCTCCTTCTCCTTCCTCAAGGTTCTAAACCTTCTTCCCCCTTTTCAATTAAATCAAGAGTTTTACTCTTCCTTTCCCAAAACTAAATAGTTTTTCACCACAAAACCCACAAAGGGGAGCTCAAATCTTCCATTAGATCTCAAAATGGGAGATTTTTAAATCTCACCCTCTTTCTCCAAGATCCGGCCAACCGAAAGGAAGAAGAAGGAGACCCATCTCCAGAAATCCCATCTTGGGAAGATCCAGAGCCAAAGGGAGAAACAAAGCAGCTCCCTTTGATCATTTCTAGATATTTTTAAGAGTCTAACTTCATTCAAGATCCATTCGAGTTTAACTCCCTAAATTAATCTCTGTTAGGAGTTCAACTCCATAAATCAAATCGGGAGCACAGCTCCCAGTGCAGAAACCGAGTCCCTTTTGCTGCTGGCGCCTAGCGCCCGCGTGCCAGGCACGTGGTGCGCTGGCGCTCTGGCACACATCGCCCGCTGCCAGGCACGTGGGGCGCTGGCGCTCTGGCGCACAGCGCCCGTGTGCCTGGCACGTGGGGCGCTGGCGCCCTCTCCCACGCATCCTTTGGATGCCCTCTCCCTTATATATATATATATATATATATATATATAATGTATATATACACACACACACACACATACTCCACAACACTGTTCCCGTTAGAAAAAAATTTCTACCGGGGCGCTGCCCCGCACCCCGCAAGGGGGCTGCTAGCCCCCTTGACCCCCAGCTCGCTATCCGGGTAGCGGGACCCCCGTAAAAACTCTGCGGATCCCCCGATATATCCAAAACCCCTTCAAAACACAACACTGCACATTGAGTTCGCATGACCAGTTTAACCCGTTAATCGGAGGTTCTCTCGCTCCAAAGACAAAAGGTAATTAACTGCAGCTTAGTCCGCGGATGCCGGAGATTCGGATCCCCACAATCAATAAACCCCAGCCTACCCTAGGCAGAGGAAATCTGTAATGCGCCTGACAAGAGCGCACGCATTCCTATCTCAATGGGGTGACGAAAAACACTCTACAGCAGCCATGATTTTTTATCGGTCCATGGGCTTTGCAAAAAAGGAACACACAGGAGAAAAAGGTCAGCGACATTGAAAAGGCAAAGAAACTTAAGCAAAGTCTAAACAGATCGTCAAAAACCCTAACTTACACAGGAAACGTGCAGGATTGAGCCCAGCCCAACTCAGTACCTGCTCGAAAAGCAGGATGTCGGCCTGCTGGATCGGTTCCCACTAGGACACCGCCTTCGTCTCGGGGGAGGTCGAATGCTTTGACCTCAGGCAGTCGGCCCTATGCCACTGTATGGGCCAATCCTCAACCTCCGGTGGCCCGACGAATACATACTTCTCCTTCCATTCATGGATGGAAGAAGAGACAACCACTACCTCCGACCCGGCCGCCCTACCCTTATGTTTTGTAAACGAAAAATACACCCAGCTCGGCTCTTCCTTACTGGTATCGGGATTATTTTTATAGTAAAGAAAAGACAAGAGGAGGGTCAAACTAATGGGGATCTGATCAAGTTTTAACCGGACCAGAAACCCGAGGAGGATCCTCCACGAGTCCGGCGCTAGATGACCCGGGGCAAGATGGAAGCAATGAAGCACCGCACAAACCTATGGTGAGAAGGGCAGACATATTCCTACCCAGAATGCTTCCAGATACAGGACAACCTCCTTGCACCGCACCTGGTTTTCCTGTTCACCCACTCTAGCCAGACGGAGTGAATAATTGGAGGGAATATGGAATCGAGTCCGGATGTCGAAGAGCTTGACCATGAGATTCAATACGGAGGGTACATCGCTGGTATTCCCGATGCGCGCCTTGGGAGCCCTTGTCTCCGCCCGACGTCGAGTGACTCGGGCAACTCTAAGGGTCAAGCCCGACACAGAAGACGCTGTAGAAGAAAAACCCTTTCGGCTATCTGAAGCCGAAGAGAAAGAAGACCCACTGGACTCGGTCCTAGCAACTGGAGCCTCATCGCCCGACTCTACCCCTACTACATCTATAAACACCTCGGAGGAAGACATCTCACCTGATTCAAAGAAAAGGACTCGCCAAGGAAAAATCAACGGAAGATCCGATCTATGCGGAGGAGCTACGAGCAATCTTCAAGCAGCGAAAGGGAATTAAGGTAAAGTGTTGACCCTAGAATGGTCCCCTCCTATTTATACACCCCAAAGAGAATATCCTATGGCCCAGATCGATTCCCACCAAAACGAATCGTCGCGCCTAGCGGCAGTCGAAACTCCACGTGGCGGTCGACCATTGGAGACGTCTCTTCAATTGCAGGAGTCAAAGACAACCTGTCTTGCCCTCCAACTGACGTCCGACATGTGGCCCGTACCCCAACTGACGATCGACTGAAATGGCGCCCTCTCTTTAAAGCGCCATCATTTCACTGATCCGCTAATGCCATCGAGGATACGCGCAAAAATTTAGGCGCACGATGAGACGACACGTGGGCCTAAAGATCGGAACGACACAACCGCCATACGCCATGTTGTTCCCTGGCAATCCACACTATGATTCTCGGCACCAAACTAAGCAGAAGAAAAACCAAGCAGGCCACTCTAGACCCGACCCATGAATAGGTTGGAACGAGAGTGGGGGGCTAATGATGATGCTCACAAGTGGTATCTCCTCAGATTACGACACGTGGCGGATGACGCGTCCCGAAGACTATGGAGGTGGAATAAATAAGATGCATTAGGGGTGTTCTTCGGGACCTCATCTCCGAGGACGCATCCGACCTTTCGGAAACCTCCCTGAGTATTTTCCACATTCACCTAGCAAACAGCCAATAGCTCGCTCCGAGCAGTCCAGCGAGCTTTCTCGGTCTCCTTGCTCGTCTCCGAGCCATCTTACAGGCCGAGATTCCTTGGTCTTCTTGCTCGTCTCCGAGCCATTTGACAGGCCGAGCTTCCTCGGCCTCCCTGCTCGTCTTCGAACTTCCCGACAGGCCGAGCTTCCTCGGCTTCCCCGATCAACCGAGAGTGCGGAACCCATGCACCCCCGCAACGGCTCCGCGTATCTCGCCAGGGCGAGATATCCGCCTCCCTACATTCCGCGTCCCACGCTAGTGCGTCCCTCCATTAATGGGCGTATCCCGTCATTAATGCGAGGATAACGCAGGGGCGTAACTGACGGCGATGATCTCGCGCCTGCTCGCTCCACGCGACCATTATATAAACCCTTCTCTCAGACGACTCAGGTAACTGGAACTAAACCCAATAGATCGCTACACTGCTCTTATTCCTCGGCACTAACTTGATCATCGGAGGGTCCTACGGTGGTCTCCCACCCCGGGGCTTCTCTTGCAGGTAGCTTGGCCTCAACAACTTCTAACAACCCATTAAGATCCACACGCTCAACAACCCCCAAAATAAATCTCAGCCGCTAAAAACCGCTCGCTATCGGATCGACGGAGGACAACATCTGAGGAAGATCACAGCCTCCATCACAGGTCTACGAAAGTTTTCAAGCAGTATTATGGTGCCTCTGTCTTTTTTTCATGACCGGACACATGCACCCGCTGCATGTTCAGCAAAACGAATCCGGTACGCGTACGGTAAGTGAAATGCATATCATATATATAATATTAACAAGTCAAAGGAAAAGACAAGTTACTATCATACTTGCTAACAAAGTCCATCCCAATTCAAAATTTTCTTTCCTCTCAATGATTTATTTTAGATCACCACAAACGTCACAAGAAATTGGATGTCAATTCATCAACCTATACATAACCAAGAACCCTAGCAGATATCAAACCCAATCATTCATTGCTTCATCTAATCACAATGCTAAGTATCAACTTGTTTTAATTTCTATTCAAAAACTAAATTATATATTCCACACACGTGGCTGAGAATTCTTGTCATGTTTTTTGCTTTTTCTTCTTGTTTGTTTGTTTGAAAAGTTCTTGACCGTTTTGGTTTCTATTGATGTGATTTCAAGAGTTTTTTCTCGTTCACCCACTGACTTTTATTTTTGGCAGTTACCCTAAGCCTTAACCTACGCATATACCACACACACCGTATCCATGCACACCACACACGTGAGCACAACACACACGCATCCAAGGGATCCATGAATTTACCCTGAAAGTGTTAATTTGTGGTCACTTCCCCTCCTGGGGTTTGAACCCTACACTCCCCCTCCGTAAGCCTTAACCAACGCATATACCATACACACCATATCCACACACACCACACACGAGAGCACAACACACACACCCAAGGAATCCATGAATTAGCCCCGAAAGCGTTAATTTATGGTCACTTTCCTTTCTGGAGTTTAAACGCTGCACTCTCCCAAGAGAGGAAGCGCATACCTTCCCATTGGTCATTTATTCATTCATTCATCTAATGTTAATGCAAGTTTTTATGTATGTACCATGTGAGGAAATATGTAATTTGTGCTTGGATATCATTTTAGTGGTGTAGAAATTAGACGGATATGAATGCTGAATTAACCTCATGTTATAATAATAGCATCAAAGTAAACAAACGATGGTGGATACGCGCGAATCGAAACTGATGAAAAAATCAAACACAACAACTACGCAAAAGCAATAATTAAAAAAGGAAAAAACGCACCAAGCAAATGACACAAGATATTACCCAGGTTCAGTGCACACTTGCACATAATTCTGCAAACCGATAACGAATTGTTTCTATTATTCAACGAAGAATTACAAGAGAATTTAATTCTCTCGATCTCACCCAAATATAAAAGCACAATCTCTCTTATATACAAATCTCTCTTTTTCTCTTTGCCTTTTTTTAATTTCGCATCCCCGCAGACTTCTTCTTGCAGCAACCACCCGCAGACTTCTTGAAGGCTCTTTCGGCCGCAGACCTCTTCTTTCGGCCCTGATTGATTTAATTGGCAGGCGACTTTGAAAGGATTAATGAAATAATATATATGTAGAGATATCCTTAGAGGTAAGTATATCTTTTTAGATTAATCCAATCCTTTAAAAACAAATCCTACTCATATTATGTCCCAGCCGCCGATGCTGCTGCCTTGGCAAAACTTCTCATGTACACTGCACATGTCTCAACTAATGGAATTCTGGGCTTTTGATGTCGGACTCCGAATTTACAATCAATTCAACACCTCACTATATATACGGAGAGAGAGTGGTTAGAGCTCCAGCTGTATGGTCGGGTGATATTGGAGCACATATGGCAATTCTCTCTAGCAACCAATTCAGCCAATCAAGAGAACTTTTGATAAATGAACAGTAACTCAATTGTTATGGCGCTTCTTTTGTTAGCGCGGGGTTCGAACTCAGCGGGGAAAATATCCACAAATTAACTTTTATGGGGCAAATTTGTGGGGGCCCTTGGTATATGTGTGATGTGCGTGATGTGTGCTTGTGTATGCTGTGTGCGTGGGTATAATGTGTGCCTGGATGAGGTTTACGGATCAATTCCCAAAAAAAGGGTCAAATTTTGAAAAGTAAATTAAAAAACTTAGTATTATAAAATCACTAGTTTATTGCGTGCGTTGAACGTAGAGAAGACAAAATAAAATAGATGAATTTATTTTAAGATAAATTTCACTAAATTACCCTGAACTTCCAATTAATGTTTTCTAGCAATTACTATCATTATCTTATACATAAATACTTGATCTTTAAAGTTCACTTAACTCCCCATCGGAGTTAATGCTAACTGCACGTTATCAATTATACTGTTTCATCATAAAAATTTAATAAACTTCAGGTACCTCAAAAAATATGGAAAGGATAAGAAATAAAATAACTCATTAGATTATATACATGAGAGAATAAATCTTTCAAACCGTAATAATCATGTAATAATTTAAGTTAATAGAGGTATTTAAGTTATAAAAAGGAGGAGGGGGAGATCATGATCTACACAATTTAAGTTATAAAATCATGTAATCATTTTTCTTGTCTTTTTACAACATTTTAACCAAAAGGAAAAAGGAGGCGGGGGAGATCATGATCTACACAATTGATTGCAGATTAATAGACCAGATATGAGTTTGTATTATATGAGCCGAGATTTACCGTGATGATGGGTCTTTCACTTAAGAGGAACGAATATTATTAAACTTCTTTCTTTAGGCCCATCCTTGCTTAAGTAAAATTTGAGTTGCAATGCAGGCCCATTAACTATATATTTGTCAAATGGACTATACTAAAAGAAATATTAGTAAAATGTGCTTTACCTTTTATCTTATAAGAATGATTTTTAAAGCCATGTTTAAATAAGCATCTCATACTTTCAGTTCGTTCCCTTATTTTCTTTTCTTTTCTTTCTTTTCTTTTTTATTTTGCTTTTTGTATGAAATTTTCAGTTTTTCCAGTATAATAATATCATTCACCTTCATTAATCTAATACAAAGTTGGGTTTGGTCAAGAAATCTTTTATAAACCAAAGTACTAATTTTGCCCCTCCCAATTTTCCCTTCCCCTTGGCATTTTTGCAAATCCCATTAATATATTTTTTTTGATGATAATTTTCTTTAAACTTATTTGGTTTTCAAATTTTATCCTATACCCCTTGGTTTTTCTTTTTCAATTTTTATTAAAAATAACTAACACATGATACATCTTTGTTTCTAAACATAATAAAAACAAGAATGAGCATGATTTTTTTTTTTCCATAATACAAAGTTGGGTTTGGTCGAGAAATCTCTTGCAAGTCAAAGTACTAATTTTAGCCTTTCCCATTTTGTCCTTGGCTTTTTTGCAAATCCCATTAACCTATTTTTTATTTTACTGATAGTTTTCTTCAAAATTATTTGGTTTTCAAATTTTATCATATAGCCCTTGATTTTTCTTATTTCAATTTTTATTAAAAATAACTAACAAAATGATATATCTTTTTTTCCAAACATAATAAAAACAAGATCGATTCGGGTAATAGTAGTTGCTTTACTGTTTATATAAACCATACTTCCTTTAGAGTTGATGTTAAAACATCACGATTCAAATACCTATTGTTGTTTAAAAGTTTACTAGGTAATGACTTCATAGATAAATAATTTTTTAGCTAAAATATTAATATAATTTGTTATTTGCATTGATTCATAACCATAATGCTTAATAAAAATTTAATGTTTGTATTTACGAATTTTAAATCAAAAAATGCCAAAACATCGTGTGTGTGTGTGTGTGTGTGTGGTGTGTGTGTGTGTGTGTGTTTTTTCTTGATATTTATTTACAAGTCACAAAGTATATGATATATATGTTTAAAAAACACCAAAAGATTTTGTGCAAAAGTTTTTGTGCAATCGTGAAATATTGAACTAAGATCTAAGTTATAAGATATTTCTTATAAAAAAAAGATAGTTATATATATTTTTTAACTTGCATTGCTTACATAGTTGTAATAATTTTATGTAACGTAAGAATTCGTCTATAAAATATAATATTTATATCAAAATAACAAAAAATGACTAACATCATCATATATCTTTTCTCTTATATAATAAAAATATATCTATTTATCTTTGTCTCAATCATAGCTAAAAGTAATATTCATCTATAAATATATTCGATCATTTTTTATCTCACGCCTTACACGTGGGGTCAAACTCTAGTTCATACACAAATTCATGTAGAAAACAACATACGGTAAGATGTTAATAAAATGAAAAAGGGTAAATTGTCAATAAGCCACCGTCCCGCTTCAAACTTGTATAAAAACCCTTGGGCTTTTTGCTCTTGTTAAAGAACCCTTGGACCAATCAAACCTCATGTATACCAGTCGCCTATAATATCCAAGCAGTTGCCTGCAATATCTTAGCGGTTGATCAGGAAATACACGGCCTAAATGAAATACATCGCAAGGGTTTTTTCAATAAAGATTTTGAACAGTAGGTCTTTGCCAACAATTTTGAAAATTACAGGGGTTTTTAGACAACTCCCGAGCAGCCCGGGGGCTTTTTAACAATTTACCCAATGAAAAATCGTCATGGCTAAGCTCTTATTTACCAATAGAAAACTAAAAAATCCTAAATCTCACCGTATCTATTTTGAAAAAACGACAAGTTCATGATGTTTTGGAATCCTAAGATAAGTTTTAAATTAAATTGATGCGACATGCAAAGAAATCCAAGGGTTTAACAAAAAAAAAAATCAGTGTTGAGATTTTATGATGATATGAATATACAAATCCATTTGTTATTAATTATATAAGACTTATTTCTAAAACTCCTAAAAGGTTTCATGTTTGGCAACAAACCACCAAGATATATGAAATCTCCAAAAAAAACGACATGACTAATGATATCTAACGATAACGCTTAATAGTGTTGTCGTGTATAATAAATGAACATTTTACTCTTTTTAATTAGTATAATTAATCAGTCTCAATAATTGTTAATTATTTTATTAACAAGTTTAAGAATAACAAAGAAAACAGGTCCCGGGAGGCTTTTCGTTAGGTGGTGTCGAAAATGTATACCCTCCGCTATTTTTTCCGATGATTAGTACCCATCATCATCATCTTTATCATGTAAAACGTGGATACACTAAATTTCATGTGATTCCATCACTTTTTCACCGTTGAATTAGCAATATAAAAAGTTCTATTGTCGGTAAACCGTTAATTTTGCACCCAGTAAATCAACAGTGAAAAATTAATGAAATCATATGAAATTTGGTTTATCCATATCTTACATGATAAAGATAAAGATAGGTGACGGCCATTGAAAAAAATCATATATGGTATATTTTGTGGAAGTAGTAAATTCACTTCTTCCCATAATTATAAATTATTAACTAAATTGGTCACGACAACACGTGGAAGGTTAACTACAACGAATGAAGGAGGAGGTCGGCTGCAGAAGTGAGAAAAAGGGATGGAGGAGGTGATGATGAAAATGGAGGGGAGAACAGAGGATGAGGATGAGGATGATGAAGGAGATCGAGACCAGGACGAGGGAGGCAAAGCTGGGAGAGGAATAGAAAAAATCAGCGAGGCTAGGGCTACGCGAAGGCCAGGCTCGGGTTAGGACTGTTGGATATGTATGCCCTAGAAGCCTATATAGTATAGGATGTTAGGGATATATATCTACAGGACAATCTTACTCAGTTTTATATAATATATTACTTGAGTTGTCTTTGTCTTAATATGTGTATTTCTTTCTTTTGTTGCTTTATATTATTTACACATATTGATAAAGACTCGATACAGTAGTATACTATTATGGTTTGTTTTTATCTTAACATGTGCATTTGTTATACTTAATATCACAAATGGCGGATACATGTTGATAAAGCCCGTAGGATTTTACTTGACTACCAGCGTTATGATGGCAATCATACTTGTGAAAGCTGGGTAGTCCATAAGCATATCCTTAAAGGTCCCAAGTCGCAGAAATATCGAGACCGGGTATCGATATTCCATAGTAGACTTGTGTATACATTTCTAGACTCCGACGAGGGGCGGTGATTGGTCCCACGGCTATTGGTGTGGTCACCTAAGATTGTATACATATGCTAACTGAGGGTGGGTACACTGGACGGACTCGCCAAGAACATCTAGATGGTATTATACCTATCGTCAGATGGCGGTTCTCAGATGACATGAGTACAGGTTAGTCATGGACCTGAGATTATCATTTATCTTGTGTGAATTCCCACTGTGCTTTGATCACTACCCTACCACGGCTCTACTGAGTCGTGCAAACAGGTTTTGATTGGGTACAGTCCCGAGTCACATGGAGGCAGTGAGTGATTGTTAGGGATTCGTCTATCCCGGTATTGGGGGTCGATATCGCACTGTGTCCGGTTAGCCAGAACCATAAGAACTTGGCCAAGACAGTTGAGATTTACTGATGGTTAGATCAGTAGTTTCTTGGATCGGTCCTGAACCAAATAGACACGACTTATCAGGTCAGTAGGGGGTTTGACGTTTACCATTCCCTAGACCCGGTATGCGATACTCTTAGACGAAAAGACCAGACTGTACGGAGATTGTCATAGATAAGCTCAGTAGGGGGTCCGGATGAGCTTACTTGTCGGCCTTCTTTTGGACAGGTACCTGGGTTAGCCGTTACGTATAGCCAGTGCCGCTGACATGCTTGTGGTTAAACCCACTATATGCGTACTGTTGAGTCTTTAGAGTCTCACACAAAGGGTTTTTCTGATTAAGGAAAAACGATGTAGTGGCCGTATGTTTATATGTGCAGGGTTTCGATCGACTGATAATACTAGCCGGTTTAGGATTAAGCCGGATTATTAAATCAGGTATTGATTTAATAATTTACATATACATATTTCGATATGTATATTCTAGTGTTATCCAAGTTTTCGATCAGACAGTTGATAATACTAGTGGGCTTAGAATTAAGCCGGTTTGTTAAATCAGATATTAATTTAATACTAGTATTATATTAGAAGTATTATTATATCTCTTGGGTATTCGTATTTTGGTATGAATACGGGTATTTATATACGGTAGAGTGTATTCCGTATTTATACGGAAAACATTCTAGAAGGTGGACACCTCATTTTTTATTTATTCGTTTATTCTTTTAAATGGAAATGAGGTGAGAACCATGTTTCAATAGTGTTGACAAATGAATTGAATATTCATTTTTGCAAAATGTTCAAGCATGGTTGTGATTTTATATTGAAAAATTGAGATATACAAAACTATGCTTCATGATTTTTTCACATAAGTTTTCATCTCATTCTCACCATGGGCTTCTATCTCTTCACTTGCCTGATTAGTCTAAAATATTGTACATTTGAATGAACATTTTACCTACTATTGTTAACTGCTAAAAGGTGTTTATTGTAAATAAAAAAACATATGTGGGTTTATTTGTAAAATAGATTATTATCATATATATCTTCATTTTAATTAATATAATTAGGGAAAATATATGCATATAAAATATTAGTAATTAAAATATGCATATCATATCCAATATTCATAATCAACATTTTTAAGATTTAATGTCATATAAATGGTTAGGATAATATCTTAAAAATACCAAATGCTACTCACACTTTGATTTGAAATATCGTGTTCAGGTCTAAAGGTTCAAATAAGAGATTCAAGTCAAATCGGGATATCGGAACCGAATGTGCCAAATTTTAGAAGTAAATCAGGGAATCTTGTTAGTTATATGTATGCCCTAGAGGCCATTATTATACATGATTGTATATTATAATAGGTGCTTGGACATATGTAGAGAGGAATTTCTTGCTCGACATGATAGTATGCTGTCTGGTTGCTCTTTATCTTAACAAGTAGACTAGTATGGTGATACTGTCTTGCTCTCACATGTTGATAAAGCCCTTAGGATGTGTACTTGACTATCAGAATTATGATGCAGATCATACTAGAGGGGTCAGGGTAGTCCACAAGTTCATCCTTTAATGGTTCCTAGTGGAGAGAGTATCAAGACAGGGTATCGATATTCCAGAGTAGACTAGTGTGTCCGTTTCTTGACCCTGTATGGGGCGATGGATGATCCCACATCCATTGGTGCTTGACATCAAAGATTGTACACATGTGCTCATTAGAGAATGGGTACAACTGAACAGGACTGGCCGAGAACTCTTAGATGGTATTATATCTAACGTCAGATAGCAGTTCTCTGGTGACACTGGTACAGGTTAGTCTGTAGACCCGAGATCATCATAGAGTCTTGTGTTATTCCCACTGTGCTTTGATTTCCACCCTACCATGTTTAAGAGAGCGTGCAAACAGGTGGTTTTTGGGTACAGTCCCGAGTCACATGGAGGCAATGAGCGATAGGAGGGGTTTCGTCTCTCCCGGTATTGGGGGTTGATGTTGCGTTATTCTCGATTGGACATAACAGAAAGTCCCTGACCAGGGCTGATACTGAGATTTACTGATAAGTTTCATCAGTAGTTTCTCGACCCGTTATGAGCCTCACATCGGCATGAATTATCAAGTTATTGGGGTCTGACGTTTACCACCCCCAGACTCGATATGCGACATATCAAACGAAGAGACCGGACTGTATGGTAGTATTACTTACTGGATTCACAGGAGTATCAACAAGCTTGCTTGTTGATCTTCTGATCGCTCAATACCTGTGTAGCCGTTATGTCTAGCTAGTACCGCTGACGGCTTATGGATGACTGATATGATCATCACCTACTGCTGGCGTATTGACGAGTCTTTAGAGTCCTATACAGAGGTTTCTTGGCTCAAGCGAAATGAAGTAGGGCACATATGTGATATGTGCAGGACCGAGATTTATACTTGTATGTGATACAATATTCTAATCTCGCGATATAGGTTATATGTGATATAATCGAATTATTGAATCAAGTGTTGATTCAATAATTTGTTATATGTATATTTGATATATATGTAAATGATATTAGTCGGTTATATGTGATATTGCCGGATTATTAAATCAAGTGTTGATTTAATAATTTAATATATAATTATATATTTGATATATTAATATATATATTAACTAATATTAGCCCATTTAAGAATTTCTTTTCTACAAATACATAAATATATATGTGATATATATTAATGTATTTATCTTTTGTGTCATGCTAGATGATACATTGGACTTGGGTGTATGAGACTCATACCTAACTAAAGATAATTTAGGTGATTAATAATTAAGGGATAAATCAAAATTAGGTGGAAAATGTCATGGCTTAAGATGCTTATAGAAGTATGTAGAAGTCTTGAATTAGTCCACTAATTTTGTTTTACTTTAGATATTTATTAATTCAACCATTATTTTTAGCCATGGTTAAGTCTCTACAAGTGATATATGATATATTATTCACACCATTTTTCAATTATTCATCTTCTTTTTCATCTTATTTACTTTCTAACTTTTGAGAGAGGTGAAAGAGAAAAAGGAGAAAAATAATTCTAAAGTGAGAAAAATTCCTGTTTCATCAATTTATACCAAACTAGCCATTTAGTATAGGTTGTTTGCTTTACTAATTCATCAATTAGTGAAGAGCTAGCTTGAGTTAGAGATTCTTCGACGCAGATCATCTTTGACCTTGAAGATCCTTGAGCAAGCTTATTCCTTTCGCCTAGTGGAGCCTAAGGAGAGTCCGGCATACCACTATTTGGAGCTAAGGGACTACTACAAGGAACTTTAGAAGTGAAGGAAAAGTTTACAAAGATTGTATTCTTATATCACTTAGTGTAAAGTTTGTTTACATGCTATATATACCCTAATTCTCTAGTTAGATCCTTGGTCGGGCTCGCTCGGCACCCTAGATTTTTTAAAGTTGCATACTTGATACCTGCTGAAACCCGTCGAGGGTGCTAAGCGAACCCAGCAGTGGTATCAGAGACAAGCTAGAGCATTAGAAGTTGTCTAGGCGAAGTTAAAGTGTTCGATCGACTATATGAAACCCAAAAATCCCACTCTCTGGAAATTTTTTCAAAAGTTGAAAATTTCCATATTGAAAATATTCAGA
This sequence comes from Agapanthus africanus, assembly GCA_030015575.1. Classification (NCBI taxonomy): domain Eukaryota; kingdom Viridiplantae; phylum Streptophyta; class Magnoliopsida; order Asparagales; family Amaryllidaceae; genus Agapanthus; species Agapanthus africanus. The sequence continues at coordinate 520,798,220 of JASDDO010000016.1, read as the reverse complement.
AAATTGTGCAGGTTATTCTATGGATCCCCAAGAAAAACGATGGCCCAACTTGACCAAACGACCACGGAAGCGCGGCCAAAATAAGCTTTTGGCGGCGGTTCCGCGGCGCCGTTGGTGAGGCAGGAAGCGTGCTTTCTTATGTTGGTCCGTAGGTACTTGGGGCACTCTCTAAATATTTTTAACTGTGACTCAAGTGTTGAGATCTCTGAGAATTTTGGATGTTTGATAAATAGATCGAAATGTTTAATATCTTCTAGATATCTGTGATTTGTGATGCAATATTTGGAATCCACAATAATTAGTTTTGTGAAAACTAATTAGTGTTTTGTAAATCTAGCAATCTAGTCTCTTTTGATCGGTTGCTACGGGATTTTGATTCGGATCAAAACTCCGTCGCAATCTCGTATAGTACGCGAACATTCGCCGGGTAACACTACTGGATAGCCACGCTCCATAGCCCCGATCAAGTGATTGTAGGAGAACCCTGTAACCAAAAGCATCCGTTCGGGTGCTCGTGGCCGCGGTGTTCCGCCTAAGTGCACTTCGTCGACGGCGTCGGGGGTGCGACCGTCTACTAATGTTTCAGACGAGCATTCGATCAACTATCGGGAATCTTGTTGAACTGGCCAACTGGTTATTGAAAAATGTTTTCAATTTGAGACTAAAATGCCAGGTTTATAACGTTAGGCATGAAATTCGGAATATGTGATATTCTAGGTTTATGATGTCTAAGGAATTTATACGGTTAAGCATGAAATCCGAAGTATGTGATATTTCGGGTTTATGATGTCTAAGGTGGTTGCGGATTCCAGTTATTGTAGTTTTCACTTTCTTTTCTGCGACCGTAAGTGTCATATGTGGCGTATCTCTGGTTTCGTTGCTATACATCAACGACAATTGGGATACGCATATTTACTTACGTTGATGACATGTGATGTTATATGTTGCTGTGATATGTTATATTGGATTGTCGTGTTTAGATAGCCAGGGTTTTTGCGTGAGATGAGAGTTTTTCATTTTCATTCATGTAAAAACTTGTATGTAATATTCTTTTATTGGGACACTTCCGGGTTGAGGATGATGTCACCATTGATATATATTATTTCCTTTTCCGCATTAGGATAGACCCAAGGCGGGGAGCACAAGTAACCGAGTTCTAGAGTCCAGTGGGAGACCATCTCGAGAAGTCGAGACCGGGTCTCCTAACTCTAGAATTGGTAGGGTTGCTTGCCGCTTTCGTAGAGGTCTAGGGATGTGGGGTTGGCTATTCTTCACGACCGTGGAATCCGTGTTTTTTACTGGCTTAATTTAAAACACGGACCTCCTAGTATATCCTATATTTCATATGTTGACTTCTGCTGCAATGTTCTGTGATGAGATCATATAACTACCTGAGACGAATACTTTATATTATATATATGATATATAATAAACGTTGCTTATGTTTTGTATCCACACTAGTCATGTCTCCGCTCTGCCGTTAGTTAACTAACCTAACGGTGCATGACAGGACCCCGTAGCGAATGCGGATGGCATAAGCGTACGTTGTATTTTCGTTTATTTATCTGTGATGCTTAGGAAGCATAAATGATGGGACTTCATTAATGAGATTAATGAAAATGAAAGAAACCTGATGATGTCGTGGAATCAAACTTTTAAAAAGGTAGCTCTAGTTCTTGCTTTGCATAGTGGTATTCCTTGATGAATATCCAGCACCTCATTCGATGAGGAAAGAGCCGTGATCCTTTCACCAAGAATGACCTCTTTAGCAAAACCTAGTAGATGCTACACCCACTCGGTTTATTTTGAAAAACTTGATTTTAAATGCGGAGCTTAAACCACTCCTTTTCAAATCACTCAATTCTACAACGATATCAAGTTCATTACGCAAAAGGTTTTCTTAAAAACATCTCATAGCCCTCCGTCATTTTAGATAAATACTATTTAGTATTCGTGCTACGTTTGTTGGCCTGTGTCAAGGCGTAGTGTGCGGTAGCTAATTAGTGCTTATCTGCAGCATGTGATGCGATTGGATTAGAGTAGTCGTGCGACTTTGTTGGCCTGCATCAAGGGTCGTGGCAACTAAAAAGCTATTATCTTTAAGTGTAGTGCCTCAAGAAGTATTAACAGTCGCATGAAAAATGTGTGAGCAATTCCATCTAAAATATTCATCGACTAAAAAGTACTAAGAAAAATGGACAAGAGTATGATAGCTTGAATTAAATTCTCTAAGTGTAGGGATGCTTTTCACATACATGTAGAGGTATATGATCGATGTTTGGAAGAAAGGAAGGGAGGAAGACTAAAGATGATGTTTTATTGAGAGATGATGTGATTTCTGACATCTTTACATGACTATTAAGATAGGGCTCATGGCAAGTAAAATTCTAGTATAGTTTGAAACTTTTATTTTCAAGTTCTTTTTTTTATAAGTTCATTATCTTTGTATGTAATTTTCATCTTCTTTCTTTTTATTATAGGATTTTGTGGGTGTAATCCGCTGAAAACACTCAGGAGACAACACTCCTCCTACTAGGGACACCTAGAGCTTTAAAAACTTGTTGCATGTGCTCAGTACAATCGTGTTGCCTACGAAAGTGTGCTAGTTAGGTTTTTCTTTTTCTCTTTAATAACTAGTTTGCTCAGAACGATCAAAGATAAGTTTGAGGGTATTTGATTAGTCTAAAATATTGCACATTTGAATGAACATTTTCTCTACTATTGTTAACTGCTAAAAGATGTTTATTGTAAATATAGAATATATGTGGCTTTATTTATTAAAAAAATTATTATCAAATGTTTTTTCATTTTAATTAATATAATTAGGGAAAATATACGCGTATAATATTTAAATGAAATATTAGTAATTAAAAAATGCACATCATATCAAATATTCCTAATCAATATTCTTAAGATTTAATGTCATATAAAAGGCTAGGATAATATCTCAAAAATACCAAATGCTACTCACACTTTGATTTGAGATGTTGTGCTCAGGTCTAAAGGTCCAAGTAAGAGATCCAAGTCAAATCGGGATATCGGAACCGAATCTGCCAAATTTTAGAAGCAAATCAGGGAATCTAGCAATGGCAGAGACTCAGAGTATTATTTTCAGAATTTAGACATCAAAAGGATCTCCAAATATCAACAAAAAATACCAGAAGAAATATCAAAACCTGATTCCACTATATTGCGGCTGAACCGCAGCCAAAGGGGTAATATGCGGCGGAAGCGTGGCGCAATCAGATCCGTTGGATGAGAGATTTTAGGATCATGATCTTAACTATCGCTCTAGTTTTAAACTATTAAAAGATAAAAGGTGTCAGTTTTAATACTCATCTATTAACTACCAAGTCCTATGAACCCTATAAGCCTTTTTATTATAAATTTTATATCCGTTCTAAAATATAACGACAAACAGTCACACATCTCTTTTATCAGCTCGTCTAAAGTAAGAAAAGAAGTTCACGTTTCCCTGCAGACGACCTGTACTCATCACAGCTAGCTATTGGCGACACCAACTTAATTGCGATTATTTAAAAAACACTTTCGAACGATCAATTATTGCCTTTCTTGAGTTCCTCCTCCTCCTTCTTCATCTTCCTCTCTACCATCTTATGTGTTGAGAATCAAGGGAGGAAGAGAGATAGAAATACACTAGGAAACTTACTACATCTCTTTAGTAACCTAGATTAGTAAACTAGGTTACTAAGTTGCTTCATTAGTGAGGCTAAGCTTGGATTATAAACTCTCGGTTGGATCATCTAGGATCAATAAGGCCATAAAGCAAGCTTGATCTAGAAGACCTCGAAGAGATTAAGAAGAGGAGTGAAGACCAGAAGGACACGGACCTTAGGTATAAAATTCTATCACAATACTTATAAATCCTATAGCTTGCTAGTTTCGATATTTGGTTAGATTTTAGGATATATTTTCTAGCGCCAAAGTTTTCAAAAGTCAAAGTTTTTCGTTCCGTAACGGCCGCGCTTAGCGGCCATGGCGTTAGGAATCCCAACATGGTATCAGAGCCATCCAAACATTAGAAACTAATAGTAGACGATACTTTAGTTTCAAAACCGAAAATTCCGATTTCAAAAACCAACTCTCTGTCCTAAAAATTTTATGGTCTCTGAAATTTTTTTAAACAAATGCAGAGGCTTACTCTTAATGAGATAGTGACACACAATGAAAACAAGGAGATTTGACCGTAGAAAATCCGCCCGTTTTTGCTAAAATCCCGCCCCTGGCGGTTTACTGTTCACTTTAGATCCTCGTTTTCATCCAATGCCTTGGGTTTTGAAAATTAGGATTTTTGGTCTTGTTTGATTTTTTCCAGATTTCACCTAGTGTTATCTTTGCTTTTGAGCAACTCGGAAAGTTTAAGACTTAAAATTTTTGCATCGTTGATTTCTGTAATGTTGTGTATGTGTTTTCAAACGTCGTCTATTTTCTATATGTCATTTATACGAGATTACACATACTTTCTTATGCTGTTGTGATGTTTATATCTATGATGGCTTGTTCGGCTTGTCGTGTTGGATAGCCCATGGTGCAATAGTAGATGTACAGTTTAGATTCATTTGTATATTTATTATTGCATCCGACTTGTGAACTGCCGTCTTTGCCAGTTTGTATATTCTTTTTATTGGGGTACGGCCGGGTTGAGATCGATATCACCGTTTGTATATATTTTTTCTTTTCTGTACTAGGATTACCCCACGAAAGAGTGCTTGAATAGCCGAATTCTTGTAACGACTCTAAAATCTTGTACGTAAATTTTACTGTTAATATACAAGAAATGAGTTTTTTTGGCCTGAGTTTGAGTTATAAGTCAATTTTGTGAAATAACAGCAAGAAGCCACTTGTAACTCACTGGTAAAGCCTTGCACTGTTGTGACATAGCTTGTGTGTTCGAATCCCATCAGACACATTATTTTTTTCTGAATTTTTCTTTTTAATTTTTGGAAGCCCAAAAGATTGCACGTGCAATACACAGAGAATTAAAAAGTCAGAAAAATCAAACATATGGAAAATGGAGTAAATAGTGAGTTGATCAGCCGGCACGAATCTCGAGGCAAGTAGCCCTAGATCGACTGGCGGAAAGCATGTTTGGGCCGACACAGACGGCTGATTCATGGCCAAATGTCTCCGAGCTTTGCACACTAGTCCCTTCACCTATCCTAACTTATCTGCACTATTTGATTTCCCTGCAATCAAATAGAGACCTTTCATTTCACAACTAAACCACATTTTAATAATTTTTAATCTAAATTTTTAATTCCTAAACCCTAATTATCCACTATAAATACCATCTCCTATCTTGGCTCAGCACCATTCTGAAAACTATAGCAAAATTCTCTCAAAAAGTTTCTAAGTACAAGTGGAATAAAGATGAGTTAGCGAGCAAGCAACTTCCGGCGAAGATCGAAGCAACATCCGGAGCTCCTGCGACACCACAAGGATTCCCTCCTCTTCCTTAAACTCTTCTTAGCGTATTCAAACCGTAAGTCCCTTCTAAATCTCTTCCTTTCTATTGAAAATCCTATTCAAATTTTTATCGATAAAAGTTGAGTTAATACTGACATTTTCTTTTCTAAAACATTTAACTCTCTTTTCCTTTACAATGTATTCAATCTATTTTGACTACATCATTTGTAACCTTAAATCCTAATGTTTAGAATCAAAATGTCACGCCCCGCTTCCCAGTATACGGGCAGAGGACGCGACTGGCCGCTACGTATTTACTCTGAAGTAAATATACTAAGCGTATCTAAGCAATATAAATGAAAATGCACAAGAGACAAAAGATATAATTGAACAACAACTTTATTTATTCACATTCTTTCTATAATACATGGAAAAGTAAATACATGGGATAAAACGATGCCTAAGCAGTGGCATAACAGAAATAAAAGTACTGAAATGAAATGTGTACAATGAATCTAAATCTATGGGTCGTAGGCTAGCTAATCCAAGTCCTCGTCGGTGGGCTCGATCTCCTGAGTGTCCAGATCACCTGACAACATTCCAAAGAAGAAAGAGAAGGAATGTTGTCAGTGAACAATCGCTCGGTAAGTCCCAAAGATAAGGGAGAAATAGAATAGACAGAGAGAGAAAGTAGCTTTTAAGTAGCTTGGTACAGAAGGATGCCAGTGTATACGAGAGGATTCTCTATATGCCAGAGACTAAGGGCAACAGGAGTACAAAGAACCGTTTATGCCATGGTACAACAGCAACGGAAATACAGGTTAGGTGTCTTAAGTCTTGCAGTCTCGTGCCACTTCAAACATCTTCCGTACCAATCTACCTCTTAAATCCCGTGATAACTTGATTGTATTGTATTACAACTTGTACTGTCTTGTAATATAGATTGTATAATTGGATGACTTGCCGAAACTATGATATCAGTAAATGGATGTAACTGGAGAATCATGGATGTAACTGGAGAATCATGTAAATGGAAGTATATCCATGGTTTAGTTCAGTCAATACAGATTGAATAGATTGAATATATATATTCATGGATTCATATTGAATTGTAGATTGTAAATTGTACTTGAATCATATTCAAGTCAGATTATTTAATGAGACTCAGTCTGAGTCAGAACAATTAGAAAGAGAAATTGAAGTTCTGAATTAGGTTTTGATATTATCGGTAACCGCTGCACATGGGCGGCAGGATTTGTGTCCTTTTCAAAGACGATAACCGTGTTGATAATACCGTTGTTAAGTTGTATATCTTAAATAGGCAAGCACCCACTTCTCCGGCTCTCTGAGGCTCAAGAGATTGGTCCCGCTTAAACCTATATTTACTAAGGTCCTTATTGTAATTTATAAACCTTGAGGTGTTTTATGTACAGATAATTTTGTATAATTTATAAAATACACCTCAAGTATTTAATTATCGTCTTTAAAGTTTTCATAGTTGTGCATTTTATATTTGTGACATTTCTAGTGAATAAACCTATTTTTCATAATATAGGGTATTTAATTGTAATATTGAACTTGTATGGAATTTCATGATATTTTCATGTAAAGTGATCCTTTTGATTTAGAAAATTTGGAATATTTATATTATATCAAAAATAGGTATTTTGATAATACATACATACATACATACACACACACACACACACACACATATATATATATATATATATATATATATATAATTTTACTATTTTCTAGAAATCTCCTTTTCTTAAGATATTTATATTTCAAATCTTTCGAGACCGAATGCTCCTTGCGGAGGTAGCACTACTAAGCCCAAGGATATGCGATAATCCGCACCATCCCAGTCGGGTTCTCCAAAATGGGTTAGCGGCGCTTTGCAAAGATTTGTAAAAATACGTAATTTTGTAGAAAACGGTTTTTATAAGTTAAAAGTGGTTTTGTGTAAAACGGTATTTTCTGAATCTATATTTCCCAAAAGGTATTGTGCTATGTTACATATGAGCATTGTGAAGAGGTAGATCATTACCTCGTGATCTACTTAAGATATAGTAAGATTAATAGTGTTCTAAAGTCGAAACTATACTATATGGTATTTTACTGAAAAAGAGCGGTAAAAGTTACAAAATGAAATATTTTGTTATGAAACATGTTCAACATATTTTTTTAATGATTAATAGCAAGATGTAAGAGTTTAATATAGTTGTGTTAAGGAAAATTAAACTTTATAAAGAAAACCGAATCGGAAGTCGGATTTAACTCCGCTTCCGTCGGGTTTTAGTTTTACAAATTTTTAGAATGGAATAGAGAAGGGGAGTTAGGACTTATAGGTGTAGAGTGAATAGAAGAGGGAGTGGAAGACGTAGGAGGTGCTGGTGCGTCGTTTCGTCGCCGGGATCTCTTAGGGTCGTCATCGGAAGTTTGCCGAAGTTTCGCCCTTTGCTAACTCCACTTGTACACAAAATTCTAGAGAGTTTTCTTGAGAGTTTTGGACAGAGTTTGTGAGTGAGGGGTGTGTGTTTGAGGGTGGTATTTATAGGGTAAAACCAGGGTTAGGGTAGGTGAAAAGTTTTATTAAAAATGTATTAAAAATTATATTAAAAATATAGTTTAATAGGGTTTTAAAGAGTTCTGTTCATGTGCAGGAAATTTAAAGTATACAGGAGTTTCCAGAAAACAAAGAGTCACAAGTTTCATGAAGGGTCAACTCGAATTCAGCCGAGTCAACCCGGCCTCGCCGGCCAAGTCGGCCGAGTCGCCGGCCCGAGTCGGCCGAGTCAGGCCGGGGCTCGCCATCGAAGGTCCGTCGTCGTCTGATTAGCACAGTGGGGTAGTTTGTTTTTAGTGTGACCTTTGGTTTTACGGATTTAGTACGTGTAGACTCTTGGAATTCTAAAAATTTAAAAAGAAATTAATATTAAAAATAATATGGGGGATGGGATTTGAACTCCGGTGCTTTGGTTCAGTAGTGGAAAGTCTTACCAATGAGCTATAAGCTCCTTATTGCTATTAAAAAGCAAAACAAATTATAACTTGTGTTCAGGCAAAAGTACTCTTTTCTGTATTTTTTGAAAAATTTGTACAGAAAGTTGTACAGGAAGTTTAGGGCTGTTACATTCTACCCTCCTTATAAAAATTTCGTTCTCGAAATTTGAAAAAGGAAAGTGTAACAGATTCAAGGAAAGTTTGGTGATAGAACTATTGATAGTGTATGAAAAATATGTGAAAGTACGAAAGAATGCGAAGGTTTTGGTAAGATTGTAAAAGAGGTGAGGGAATTTTTGGTTAGGACAGATTCAAAGTATATGAAATGATAAGATTCAAGGGTTGTAAAGAATATTTTTAGATGCTGGTTCTTGTGTTATATTGCTTAGGTTGTTCACGCGGAACAGAACTGCATGGTAGTGTTCCATACAGCTCTGACCTGCATGGGTCACCAACAAAACCTGTTACGCCCCGCTTCCCAGTATACGGGCAGAGGACGCGACTGGCCGCTACGTATTTACTCTGAAGTAAATACACTAAGCGTATCTAAGAAATATAAATGAAAATGCACAAGAGACAAAAGATATAATTGAACAACTTTATTTATTCACATTCTTTTTACAATACATGAAAAAGTAAATACATGGGATAAAGCGATGCCTAAACAGTGGCATAAAAGAAATGAAAGTACTGAAATGAAATGTGTACAATGAATCTAAAGCTCTGGGTCGTAGGCTAGCTGATCCAAGTCCTCGCTGGTGGGCTCGATCTTCTGAGTGTCCAGATCACCTGACAATATTCCAAAGAAGAAAGAGAAGGAATGTTGTCAGCGAACAATCGCTCGGTATGTCCTAAAAATAAGGGAGAAATAGAATAGATAGAGAGAGAAAGTAGCTTTTAAAATTGTATAATATGGTTAACGCTGTTGTTTGTAGCTTGGTACAGAAAGATACCAGTGTATACGAGAGAAGTTTCTATAAGCCAGAGACTAAGGGCAACAGGAGTACAAGGAACCGTTTATGCCACGGTACAACAGCAACGGAAATACAGGTTAAGTGTCTTAAATCTTGCAGTCTCGTGCCACTTCAAACACCTTCCGTACCAATCTACCCCTTAAACATCGTAATATCTTGATTGTATTGTTTGTATTGTATTGCAACTTGTATTGTCTTATAATATAGATTGTATAATTGGATGACTTGTTGAAACCATAATATCAGTAAATGGATGTAACTGGAGAATCATGGATGTAACTGGAGAATCTTGTAAATGGAAGTATATCCATGGTTCGGTTCAGTCAATACAGATTGAATAGATTGAATATATGTATTCATGGATTCATATTGAATTGTAGATTGTAGATTGTACTTGAATCATATTCAAGTCAGATTATTTAATGAGACTCAGTCTGAGTCAGAATAATTAGAAAGAGAAATTGAAGTCATGAATTAGGTTTTGATGTTATCGGTAACCGTTGCACATGGACGGCAGGATTTGTGTCTTTTTCAAAGACGATTACCATGTTGATAACACCACTGTTAAGTTGTCTACCTTAAATAGGCAAGCACCCACTTCTCTGGCTCCGTGAGGCTCAAGAGATTGGTCCCGCTTAAACCTATATTTATTAGGGTCCTTATTGTAATTTATAAACCTTGAGGGGGTTTTATGTAAAGATAATTTTGTATAATTTACAAAATACATCTCAAGTATTTAATTATCGTCTTTAGAGTTTTCATAGTTGTGGATTTTATATTTGTGACATTTTTAGTGAATAAACCTATTTTTCATAATATAGGGTATTTAATTGTAATATTGAACTTGTATGGAATTTCATGGTATTTTCATGTAAAGTGATCATTTTGATTTAGAAAAGTTGGAATATTTATATTATATCAAAAATAAGTATTTTGATAATACATACATATATATATATATATAATTTTATTATTTTCTAGAAATCTCCTTTTCTTAAGATATTTGTATTTCAAATCTTTCGAGACCGAATGCTCCTTGCGGAGGTCTGCATCTCGCACTACTAAGCCCAGAGATGTACGATAATCCGCACCATCCCAGTCGGGTTCCCCAAAATGGGTTGTAGCGGCAGTTTGCAAAGATTTGTAAAAATACATAATCTTGTAGAAAACGGTTTTTATAAGTTAAAAGTGGTTTTGTGTAAAACGGTATTTCCCGAATGTATATTTCCCAAAAAGTATTGTGCTATGTTGCATATGAGTATTGTGAAGAGGTAGGTCATTATCTCGTGATCTACTTAAGGTATAGCAAAATTAATGATGTTCTAAACTCGAAACTATACTATATGGTATTTTACTGAAAAAGAGCGGTAAAAGTTACAAAATGAATTATTTTGCTATGAAACTTGTTCAACATGTTTTGTTAATTATTAATAGTCAAGATGTAAGAGTTTAATATAGTTGTGTTAAGGAAAATTGAACTTTATAAAGAAAACCGAATCGGAAGTCGGATTTAATTCCGCTTCCGTCGGGTTTTAGTTTTACAAATTTTTATTATATTATTATTTATATCAATATTAATATTAAAGAAAATGCCATCATCGCTTTCGTTCATTTGGCTACGCCTGGTTTTCCTATCGAGCTCGGTGAGCCCAACGATTCCTTGTGATCGGGATGAGGTAGATGCCTCCCAGCCGGGGGCAGATCGAATCGAATGGAATAGAGAAGATGAGTTGGGACTTACGGGTGTAGAGTCAAGAGAAGAGAGAGAGGAAGACGTAGGAGGTGCCGGTGCGTTGTTTCGTTGCCGGGAGCTCCTAGGGTCGTCGTCGGAAGTTCGCCAGAGTTTCGCCCTTTGCTAACTCCGCTTGTACACAAAATTTTAAAGAGTTTTGGACAGAGTTTATGAGTGAGGGGTGTGTGTTTAGGGGTGGTATTTATAGGGTAAAACTAGGGTTAGGGTAGGTGAAACATTGTATTAAAAATTGTATTAAAAATATGGTTTAATGGAGTTTTAAAGAGTTCTGTTCATGTGCAGGAAATTTAAAGTTGTAACGCCTTAGATTTCGATTAGTGTTAGTTTAGACGACAGTGCGGATTTTTGGTAAAAAGTTTACCAATTTGGGTTCCACACATTTTATAACATTTAATTAATAATTTATTATTATTTGTTATGGCATGCACACACATGTGCATGTTTATGTGAGGGTTTGTTTGGTGTTAATCTCGATTAGTGACCATGACAACTTAACCTAATCCAATCCTTGCTTTAATCCTTAATCTAAACCTCTTGATATTTGTTGTGAGAAGGGAGATATTTCATTTGCTTGTTTTGTTTGTGGGGAGGTGGCAAGTGACTCATTGAGAAGAGTCATGCTTGCATTAATGGTGAATTAATGCAAGGTTCTCTCACCCCCTTATCCCCACCTTTCTCTCTTTATCCTCACACACTCTCATTCTCACTCTATTTTCTTCTCATTCTCATTTATTTTCATCTCTTTTCACCTCAAACTGAACACTTGCATTTCCTTCACTAATCCATCTCAAATCTTCACAAAATCTCACCAAAATCACTTCTTTTGCCTAGTTTTGCCTCTTGGATGCCTTGGAGCTTGGAAAGCTAGGCTCTTTGAGTTCATTGGTTAGGTAATGATCTTTTCCTGTTAAATAGGTGTTTATTGTGTAGCGTAGCTTATTAGTTTCAGTTTAGATCGTGTATTGTATCGTTTCGTGCAAATATCGTATTTTTAGTGTTGTTTTGGGTCTCGGATGATCTGCTATCAAACCAGATATTTGTTGCAAAAGTTCCCATCACAGTGATCTAGTGTAGTGACCTAGAACCTACCCTCAAAATACGAACCCATTTCCTCTTGAACAGGCTGCAAATATATTGCTTCTGGCCACAAATTGCGGCCAGACTGGTGAGTTGTGGGTTGAGTTTTGGTGTAGGGCTCTCTGGGGTTGTATGTGGTCTCATGGTACTTACAAGTTTTACAGATTGTTGGTATAGCAAAATATGGGATCACTTGCTTGTTTTCTTGTGTTTCGTTTCACGCGTTACGTTATCCGACACGGTTCGTGTTCTGTGTTGCTGTTGCTCTGTGTTGGTTTCGTTGTGTTGCTATGCACGTTAGCCACAATACGAACACTTGAGAGTTTGTTATGTGTTTTCGTGTCGGTCAAACGTAGTTTGTACGTGTTTTGGGTCTATTACTAATATATACTTGTTATATTGTTTTACGTTTTAGGTTCGCAGGTGGGGACTTCGGACGCTGCGAAGAAGGAGAAACATGTGGTAGGCTTTACTTAGCCAGGAGCGTTGGTGAGTAGATTTAACATCTACAGGGGAATCGCTCGCATGGCGTTATGCGTCTGGGCTAGAGATGACATGATATTGTCGCATATTCTATTGCATATATAGAGTTGCGCATACACCTTATTGCTTAGTTACTTATTGTGCTTGGACTTGTACCCTTAGGACACTGCACTATTATTGACGGCTCATGTTGCACGAGCACTGATTGTATGCCACACACACCATCAATAATTGCCATGACACGCACAACACACATACATATATGATATTGTTTGGTTAGGGACATTGAGACATTAATTCATATTCTTTTATGTATATGACATATAGCATACCTGCATACCTACATGCTTACACATATGTCTTGATATGCTTACATGCTAGTTACCCATATACCTATATGGTATTGTACCATCAGTGATAGGTATATACACATATGAGACATAGCTACATGTACATCTTGCATACATACTTACACTTATACCCAGAGGGTATATTACATCATTACTGATAGGTAGATACATATACCTTGCTATACCTACTTATTAACACATATATCTGACTATAGCTACATGTTCACCTTTATTTTGATGCTATATTAGACTTGGAGAAATTAGGAACCGCATGATATATATATTAATTTGTTGCAGTTAAATAGCGGTTTTTCCTTTATATGCTCACATACAGTTTTATGTTGCATATATTATATTTATGGATTTTCGCATTGAGATATGGATTTTTCATGATATTTTCTAGATTTGAGGACCGTGGTAGTTTCATGAAATTATGCATTATTTGAAAAACCCGGTTTCTCTTGATATGATATTTCAGCAGCCACCATGAGTTTTATCGGTTCTGATAAATATACCCCATGCGAGAAGGAGTCGTGGGCCGTGTAAGGGTACATGGTGGGGCCCGGTACGGTTCCTCTCGGCAAGAAGATCGACGGTACATGTCGATTGAGCCTGGAAGGTGGGCAAGTACCTACCGGTGACAGTACCTATGACTCGGCGGTTATCTTGGGGATACCGACCGAAGTCATGTACGTATGGATACGTCGAAAGGCGATGGTCGAAGCTGGACACTCGGGTTTTCGGGATAGTGTATGATACATACCTATCAGGGAGCCAGTCGTGGTGATAACACCTGATAGATCAGTATTTTGTGTCGATACTTGACATATTGGTTTGATGATATTTTTATTCCTAAGTATATATAACAGTGGAATGAGACGCTGTTATATATATATATATATATATATATATTAGTGGAATGGGATGCTAATATATATGTATACTTATCAATTTATATACATTATCATATTGATACATGCAAATATACTTATTCAGGATATGTGAGATTCACTTGATATTGGATACAGGATATATGAGATTTACTTGATATTGTACACTCAGAATATATGAGATTTACTTGATATTGTACATTCAAGATATATGAGACTTACATGATATGCGAGCCAATTTGGGGGCTGATTTGAGGAAATTGGGATTTGGATTGTCTTGATAGACTTTGGTCCTACCACGAGGTCAGGATTCCATGGGAATGACATGTTTTATCCCATACTCCGCATTTATTGTTTATGCATTGCTTCATGTATTAGTAGTACCTGATAGAGTACCTTTCATGACTGTTGCATTTACATACTGTTATTCTATATGCATTACTTCATATATTAGTAGTACCTGATAGAGTACCTTACATGACTGTTGCATACATATTACTATTTATTGTTCATATATTAGTAGTACCCGATAGAGTACCTTACATGACTGTTGCATACATATTGCCTTTATTGATTCATGTATTAGTAGGGCCTGATAGAGTACCTTTCATACTGTTGCACATATATTGGCATTTATTGTTATCAGCTTGCATGCATTAGATTCGCCCTGTACGTGCATATTTACGATTACCTGCATATATTATTTACTATTCACGAGTTGGCAACTCACCTCCGTTGTGCCACAGTGTTTTGCAGGTTGTTCCCCAGAGTAGTCGAGGCATGCTATTCATCTATCATATCATTTTTTGCAGCGGATACCGTTTCGGCTCATAGTGTGCAGTTTTGCTTAAGTGTGTTTTGCGGTTATCCGATGTTGTTTATTGTATATTCGTTGTATCCTGTACTCTCCATCTACCATTATCATGTATGACTTAGAGACTTGATGTGAGGACGATATTGTATATTATTTTGTAACTTGGTGGTCTTTTATGCAATTTTATTTATATCGTCTTTTATTTCTTTGCTACGGCGTCGTATATCTATTGTGTGGTTGTTTTCCGCCTTTGGGTGTGTTTTTGCTCCCGTTTGGAGATGTTTTACTTATATTTTTGTTGTACCCATTTTTGGGGCTGGTTTTTACAAAGGAGGTGCTGCCAAAATTTTAAAAGAAATAAAATTGGACTTTTTAAAGAATTTGGGTTGAGATTTCAAAGGTTTTAAAATGCTATTATCACTTACTATTTGATGGTTTAGATTGCTGGGTTTTCGGCTTACTTAAATTGCGTTACGCCTGTAGACGTTGCATAGTTTAAGGGCCGTCACGTGCCAATTTCGGGTCGTGACAAAAGTATTCAGGAGTTTTCAGAAGACAAAGAGGCACAAGTTTCATGAAGGGTCAACTCGGATTCAGCCGAGTCAACCTGGCCTCGCCGGCCGAGTCGGCCGAGTTGCTGGCTCAAGTCGGGCCAGGGCTCGCCGTCGAAGATCCGTCGTCGTCTGGTTAGCACAGTGGGGTAGTTTATTTTTAGTGTGATCTTTGGTTTTACGGATTTAGCACGTGTAGACTCTTAGAATTCTAAAAATTTAAAAAGAAATCAATATTAAAAATAATGTGGGGGATGAGATTTGAACTCTGGTGCTTTGGTTCAGCAGTGCAAGGTCTTACCAATGAGCTACAAACTCCTTCTTGCTATTAAAAAGCAAAACAAACTTATAACTTGTGCTCAGACAAAAGTACCCTTTTCTGTATTTTTTGAAAAATTTGTACAGAAATTTGTATAGGAAGTTTAGGGTTGTTACACAAAATTTCATCAAAATTCTCATGTGAAATAACAATTGTAGCACTTTTTCATTAAAATACCTTGAACTTTATAAACACCTCTTTTAGTATTTGTTAAAACAATACCTAAGGAAAACTTCACGGGGTAACGACCTACCCGACATGAACACTTGGTTTCATAGCACGATACTCATTGAATGTATTTTTGTTGTGAAGTATAATATTACGATAAAATACCACATAGCTTTAAAAACCGGATTTCTTTTCAAGCGGTATTTTCTATTCTTTGCGATTATATATCTACAACCCTCTTTAGGGGACCCGCTTTCTCACAGAGCATTCGATCTCGAAAGAATTTAAATACGGTTTTTAAGAAATACGAATTTTCTAAATAAAATAAAATTATTTTTAAAATTAAAATTATATAAAATTATAAATCCATATTTTCAAAATATAATAAAGCTATGTTTTTTCAAAAATGAAAAGATTAACAAATATCAATAAAATACCCTCAAGATACCAGAAAGGCAAGTTTTACAATAAAATATCATGAACTTTCCAAACTAAGTAATTATCACTAAAATACCCAATACTTAAAATCCACACTCATAAAAACCTTAAGTAATACTAATCACCCTCGAGGTTTTATTTTTAAACTATATTAAATATTTTTCATAAAACCCCCTCGAGTTATATAAAAAAACAATATTTAAGAAATTTAGTAAATATATGTTTAAGTGGGATCAATTCTCTTGAGCCCTAGGAAGCCGGAGAAAATGAGTGCTTGCCTATTTAAGGTAGAAAATTTAACGGAGTTATCAATGGTAATTGTCTTGGAAAAATACACAAATCATGCCGTTCATGTGCAGCAGTTGCCGATGACTCCCGAACCTAATTCAAGAGCTAAATCAGTTACAAGTGTCTGGCTCAGTCTGAGTCTAATTCAAACCTGAATCTACAATCAAACCTAAATACTTGATCATGAACATGAATACTCGAATCCAAGCATCAATATCAAACATGTATACTTGACTTGACTTGACCGAACCATGGTTATAACTTGACTTGACTACTTGAATACTTGTTTACATCCTGAACATGACTACTTGAACATTTTGTATCCATGGTTTTGGAAAGTCTGATAATTATAATCTATACAAAACAATACGCGGGGATAAAGGGGTAGATTGGTACGTAACGTATATCGTGGCACGAGAGGTCACTTAAAGGACACTTATATGAATTCTCGTGCCGTTGTCCCGTGGGTTATGACGGGGCCTTGTACTATATGTTACCATAGTCCACGGGGTAAGATGGACTCCTCTGGTATACATGAATACCTTCCGTATCAAGCTACAAACAACTAGGTTATAATAATCATCGTTGTAAATCCCCAGTTTCCGTATATAAAATTTTTCGTATTTACCCGGATTTTTCCTAAATTTTGCCATATTTTTATATTTTAATTATAAACCTAACCTAAACTCTAAACCCTCACTCCATACCCGACCCGACACGCGCTCACCAACCCGACCCGACCCGTTCACACTCCTCCTCTTCTTCCACCCTCGCCCGTTCTTTCCCGGCCTTTTCCCTCAACGGCTCCATCGTGCTCACCCGTGAGACCCGCGCCCATGCCTGCGACGACCGTGCTGCTCGCCAACGCCCCCCTCCTGACTTGCGCGCCAGACGACCCAGCAACCCACGTTCCTCCACTTCCCTAACGAATCTTTCCCTCCTCGCAAGCGCCGACGCCCCGCGAGATCCGCTCCCTTTAACGGCCACGACAACCTCGATCTCTCGCCCTCTCTCTACTTCACTCTCTCTCCCTCGTCTCTCTCTACTTCACTCTCTCTCTCTCTCTCTTTCTCGCTCTCTCTTCCTCACATCCCCGCTATGCTCTGCCACCGAGCCACCTCACCTCAGGCGACAACCTCGCCGATGAGACGACCTCCGTTTCCTCCCTTCCTCCCCCTCTCAACCCACAAATTCCGACGAACTACCGCATCGACACTGCAGCCTCTACTCCCCATCACCGAGCCCCACTCCCTCCAACGTTGCAACACTACCACGTTGCCACCGGCGACCACCGACGCTCCCAGGTTCCTAGGCCGACCCCAGCTCCTCCTCCTTCACCCGAACGCGACCCTGGCAGCTCCTCCTTCGTCAGAACTCCCCAACCCCACCACTGCGACTAGAACCCGACCCCTACACCACTTCATCGCCGACGATCCGAGCCCTCTGCAACCGCTGCAACCGAGCACCTTAGCGCAGTCACTGGCAACCCACTGCTGTGGCCACCTCCACGCCAGTGCTGAGCCCAAGTACGCCCCGATCGCACCAAGTCGAGCGTGTATCACGCCGTGATCGTGCCCATATCGTGCCATTTGTCGTTGTCTACTGTCGTGTCGTCGTCTATCGCTAGGCAAGTGGAACCATCTTCCCTTTGCTTATTCATGCTAATAATCGTATTATTTAATTAAAATAACAATGTTACATACTATGGTGTAAATGTTTACGTGTATAGCGATATCGATGTTTAAATATCAATTAGTTTTGTAGAAAACCACGTCGTTCAATTATATTGAGAGTTACCATCCCTTATCAATACCATTATAACATTCAAATTGAATAACCTTAGTTGGATCGGTTAATGAGAACGGATTGTTAGTTATATGTATGCCCTAAAGGCCATTACTGTACATTGGATGTATATTGTAGTGGATGCTGGGACATATATAGGTAGGACTTTCTTTCTCGACATGATAGTACGCTATCTGGTTACTCTTTATCTTAACATGTATATTTTCAGTCTCTCTGTTACATGTTGATAAAGCCCTTAAGATGAGTACTCGACTTCCAGGACTATGATGTAGATCATACTAATGGGGCCTGGGTAGTCCATGAGTACATCCTTCAATGTTCCTAGTCATGGGAATATCGAGACGGGGCATCGATATTCCAGAGTAGACTAGCGTATATCTTCTCGACCCATGTGATGGGCGATGGATGATTCTATATCCATTAGTGTTTGACATCAGAGATGGTATGCGGGTGCTCAATAGAGACTGGGTACACTGAACGGACTCGCCGAGAACTCCCAGATGGTATTATACCTCACGTCAGATGGCAGTTCTCTGGTGACACTGGTACAGCTTAGTCTGTTGACCCGAGATCGTCATAGAGTCTTGTGTGTCTCCCACTGTGCTTTGATTTCCACCCTACCACGGCTCTACTGAGTCGTGCAAACAGGTGGTTTTTGGATACAGTCCCGATTCACATGGAGGCAACGAGCGATAGGAGGGGATTCGTCTCTCCCGGTATTGGGGGTTGATGTTGCGCTGTGCTCGACTGGCCATAACAGGAAATCCCTGGCCAGGGTTGCAGTGATATACTGGTAAGAGTTATCAGTAGTTTCACGATTGTTATGGACCTTACGTCGGCATGACTTATCAAGCTACTGGGGTCTGACATTTACCACCCCTAGGCGAGATATGCGACATATCAGACGAACAGACCGGACTGTACGGTAAGTGTTACTGGTTGGATTCACAGGAGTGTGAGCAGGCTTGCTCGTCGATCTTCTGATTGCTCAATACCCGGGTGGTCGTTACGTTTAGCAGACCGCTTGCGGCTTGTGGGTGCTTGATATAATCATCATCTGCTGCCGGCGTATTGACGAGTCTTTAGAGTCCTACACAGAGGTTTCCTGGCTCAAGCGAAACGAAATAGGAGCGCATATGAGATATGTGCGGGACCGAGAATAATACGTGTATGTGATACCGTATTCCATTCTCGCGATGAATGTATCGATTGGTTGTATGCGATATAACTTAGTTATCGAATCAAGGATTGATTCGATAAGCCGATACATTGGATATTAGTCGGTTATATGCGATATAACCGGATCGTTAAATCAAGTATTGATTTAATGATTTAATGCATAATTATATATTTGATATATTACTTTGCATTAACTAGTATTGGTTCACTTTAAATGGATTTTCTCACTTGAAATACACAAGTTGTATATGTGATATACTTTTGTGCACAAGATTGTATCATGTTTGATGATACATGCAAACTTGGGTTTGTGTAAAGACTTAAACCATGGTTATGTTAATGGTTAGGGTTTTGATTTACTCACTTATTCATTTATCTATTTATTTTGGTTAAAAAAAGAAAAGGAAAACAAAAATGGTTGCTTTCATTCAAGAAACTTCTTGATGCTTCATGCATCTTTGACTAAAGTAACCATTCTTGTCTTCTTCTCCTAACCCTAACCATTCAACTTAACCCTAGTTAGTTCTCTACACTAAACCATGGTTGAAATTATGATAAGTATCATTTTGTTTTCTATTTTTAAAATAACTTATCATATTCTTTCTTCTTCTTCTTCTTCTTCAACAATGAATAAAAGCTTGCTACAATTAATGGCAACATGAGAAAAAGAGTGAGAAATCCAATTCTAAAGTGAACCCACTTCCTATTTCTTCATCCTCTAGCACTTGCCAAGTAGTATAGGGTGTTTTCTTCACAGGTTTCATGACTTGGTGAAGTTGGAGCTTGATCTTGAGTTGCTTCGACGTAGATCATCTTCGGCATCGAAGTCGACGACCTAGCCCGATCATTTCTCCGACGAAACCATCGCCAGAGTCCGGATTTCGATTGGTACAGTGGAGGGACGTCTACGCGGAGCTATGGAGGTGGAGGACCGGATCTACAAAGGTTGTAGTCACTTCCCTTTTAGTTAAAGTTGTTAACTTACATTGCATCGCCTATACCTCTAGTTACGATCCGTATTAGGGTTTGTAGGCACATAGGAAAATTTTGAATTGGCCATGTTTGATCACTTGTGGAACCTCATGGGTGTGCCTAGGAACCCTACAGTGGTATCAGAGCCAAGTTAGAGCCTTAGGCGATGCGTAGACGGAGTTAGAACTCCGATCGACCCGAAACCCTAACTCAAAACGGCTCTCTGGACATTTTCTGGATTTGTGGATTCTTGTGAATTAAAAATTCTCAGAAAATAGAGCAGGAAATTCTAAGAGTTACTGTTGAAAACGAACCCCTAACTCCACTAAATCGCCGCGGAACCGCGGCATTAGCATGCTATTCGCGGCGGTTCCGTGGCCGTATGTACAGATTAGAGGTAAATTTTTATACAGTAATGCCCGTATCTGTTTCCTCTGTTCTCTGGGAAGTTTTAATCTGCACTCAAGGGTTGAGTTTTCTGGGTTGTATTGGGGACTCGGTGTTTCGATCGGATTGTCTAATTTTGTCTGTGTGTTTTTTCCGGGTAATTTTAGAATATGTTAAAAAGTTTGACCGGATATAAATACCCACTTTTTCCCCTGTCGGAAAATTTCCAACTGTTGGATTTTTCCGTAGTTTAATGACGTTCTAAGTAGTGCAAGTAACGCGATGGTCCCTCTAGAAGACAACAAACCTTAACTCGATTATGTGACCGTCTTGAACTGCCCTTTGAACCTTAGGGTTTGGGGCAGTACGGCGTGCCACATGTGAGGCGTTGGCTTGCCCCTTTTACGGCTGGACCGTTGGTACTGAGGCACGAAGTGAATGTTTTTAAACTTATTTCATGTGTTGAGCTGTTTCGGGAAAACTTGGGTGTTCGATTGTTCGATCGGAAAGTTTAACATTTTCTATTTACCCGGAATGTGATACAACATTTGGAATTCACAAGTAGTTATGAGATAACTGAATGAATGTTATAAACATAGCAGTTTAGTCTCACTTGATCGGTTGCCACAGAATTTTGATGCGATCAAAAGTCCGTCGCAATCACGTAGTGTACGCGAATACTCGCCGGGTAAACTTAATAGACAGCCTCACTCCATAGCCCCGACCAAGTGACTGTAGGAGAACCCCGTCGCCGAAAGCATCCATTTGGGTGCTCGCGGCAGCGGTGTTCCGCCTTGGTGCACTTCGTCGACGGTATCAGGGGTGCGGCCGCCTACTAAAGTTTGCGACGAGCATTCGATCATGATGTCGGGAATCTTGTTGAATTGCCCGACTTGATATTGAAAAGAGTTTTCGATAATGAGACTAAAATGCGGGGTTTATAATTGTTAGGCATGTGATGTCTAAGGAATTCATTGGTTTAGGCATGCGATGTCTAAGGAGGTTGCGGATTCCAACTGTTGTAGTTTTACACTTTCTTTTCTGTGACCGTAAGTGTAATATGTGATATCGCCGGTTTCGTTGCTATATGTCAACGACAATTGGGATGCGTATATTTACTTACGTTGATAACATGTGATGTTATGTGTTGCTGGATATGTTATAATGGATCGTCGTGTTTGAATAGCCGGGGGGGTTATGTGAGATGAGTGTTTTTCTTTTTCATTCATGTAAAAACTTGTATGTAATATTCTTTTATTGGGGCACTTCCAGGTTGCGGATGATGTCACCATTTGTATATTATTTACTTTTCCGCATTAGGATAGACCCAAGGAGGGGAGCACAAGTAACCGGGTTCTAGGGTCCAGTGGGAGACCATCTCGAGGAGTCGAGTCCGGGTCTCCTAACCCTAGAATTGGTAGGGTTGCTTGCCGCTCTCATAGGGGTCTAGGGGTGTGGGATTGGCTATTCATCACGAATGCGGAATCCGTGTTTTATACTGGCTCGTATTGAAAACACGGACGTCCTAGTATATCCAATATTTCATATGATATTTTCTGCTGCGTTATCTATGATGTGATCATGTGATTTGTTCAGATAGATATAGTATATAGTATATATGATATATTATATAGACGTTGCTTATGTTTTACACCCGCACTAGCCCTGCCTCGTTCTGGCGTTAGTTACCTAACCTAACGGAGCAGCGGGACATCGAGGCGAATGCGGATGGCATAAGCGTACATTATATTTATCTGTGATGTTTAGGTGGACTTAAATGATGGGATATTCATTAATGTGATTAATGAAAGAAAATAAACCTAAAAGATGTTGTGGAATCGAATTTCAAAAATAAAACAGGTAGCTACAGTTCTTGCTTTGCACAGCGGTATATATGATATATCCTGCACCTTATTCGATGAGGAAAGGACCGAGATCCCTTCACCGGGAGTGACTCCTTTAGCAATAACTGGCAGATGCTACAGCCCTCGGTTTGTTTTTTGATTGCTTCTATAGTTTCTGCTTTGCACAGCGGTATATATGATATATCCTGCACCTTATTCGATGAGGAAAGGGCCGACGATCCCTTCACCGGGAGTGACCCCTTTAGCAAAACTAGAAAAGCCTAAAAAACATTCCATTTAAAAGCCATTTGATTCTGCAACGAGATCAAGTTCAAAGCGTTAAGGGTTTTATTAAAAACCATTCGCAACCCTCCGTCATTTTAGAAAGTAGAGTACTTAGTATTCGTGCTGTGTTTGTTGACCTTAGTTAAGGCACAGTGTACGGTAGCTAAGTGATGTCTTCCTACACCGCATATGATGCGATTAGTTAGGACAGTCGCGTGACTTTGTTGACCTTAGTTAAGGGTCATGTGGATGGGTCTAATTAATCACGAAATGACGGGTAGAACTTGACTAGTGCTTATGATTTGTTGACCATAGTTAAGGTCATAAGTACTAGGGTAAAAACCTTTATCGGGAGTTTCAAGTGTTGAAATTTGCAATGAGATTGCATACCTTCTATATGATAGTTGGATCCCGATACCCATTGCGAGTAATTGTTACTCCTGGGAGAGTTTTACACTTTACAATTAGCCGATCAAGTAGGTGTCTAGAAAGGTGTCAACGGGGTTACGCCTCTGGGAAAACGAGGTTTACTGTAATTAGGTCCGTGCGAAAGCACGGGGAACCTCCCTCAAAATACCGACACTGGCCTGGCTGAAAGATCAGCGAACTTGTAGAGTGTAATTAATCCCGGCTAGTCTTTCCTTTTAGGGTTTGAAGGAAGATTTGATAAAAACGGTGGGAGCTATCCTGATTAGATAAAATATATAACCAATCTAATCTTGCAAGAGCGCACGCAGAGTGTTTTCTTCTCTCTGTCTCCAAGTAGCGACCATATCACGCCTTAATCAAGATAATAATATGGATGTATTGACCGAACCCGCTTGTTATACTGAGCTGGGGAACGTTGGTCCCGCTCCAACTTATAATTGTTATAAGACAGAGCAGGAAATAGGGGAAAACCAGAATTCCTATGCCGCCCAAACGAAGAAAGTGCATATGATGCATCTCCTTCGGGTGTGTTCATTACACAGAACTGTTTCTCAGTATCCTCTGCATCCTGGGTATCTGATACCGGATCAGGATCCCAGATATGTAATCTGTTACATAGGGCTACATGAAGGCAGAGAACTGAGAACGGATGATAAGTTTCATGAGACAGAAAACGGGGCAAGTGTTGCAGTCAAGTCTGTTGGTCACTGTCACCCTGTATTACCAGTACATTGATTCTGAACGAATGTTATTAGATACCGAACCTGATATACAAAATCATATTAGTCTCTTTATGAGTAAAGAAATGATAAAATTTTGTATTGTTGGATAATATTTTGAACATTTCCTATATCAAAAGTTGATCGGTTCAGGCACGTTATCTAAAAGTATTGATGTTCTAAATCAAACTACAGTTCCTAGTATATAGAACACACACAAGAGGAAGAGTTCAGAAATGAACGATTCCTTCTTGAGGCATTATAGACTAGGTCATATCAATGCGACCCGACTGGCTGAACTTACATTTTAGATGCATATTTAAATCAGTTTGAATTTACATCTTGTGAAACTTGCCAGTCATGTCACAAAGATAAGATGACCATAGCTCTGTTTATTGGAAACAGAAAAAGAGTTAATGAACTCTTGGGACTGATACATGATGATGTATGTAAGGTCTCCTGTCTACACATGCCAGGACCAGTTCTTTATACTTCATTACGTTCTCTGATGATCTCTCAAGATTCAGACATATGTTCCTGTTGAAACACAAGTCCGAACCTTTTGAGATATTCACAGAATATAAGCTAGAAGTAGGGAACCAATACGGGTATAAGTATTATGTCCTTTAATGTGATCAGGGAGGAGAATACTTGTGCATAGAATTCCTGGATTGTTCTAAAGGAGAATGAGATTCTCTCTCCGTATTACTCCTCTGAAT
Source organism: Agapanthus africanus (assembly GCA_030015575.1). NCBI lineage: Eukaryota > Viridiplantae > Streptophyta > Magnoliopsida > Asparagales > Amaryllidaceae > Agapanthus > Agapanthus africanus. The sequence continues at coordinate 520,773,339 of JASDDO010000016.1, read as the reverse complement.
ATACCACAGCACAACGGTGTATCGGGGCGGAGCAACCGCACCATATTAGATATGGTATGCTCTATGATGAGTACTACTGAGTTACCTATTTCCTTTTGGGGGTTGTGCACTTGAGAAGTTGCATACCTATTGAATTGGATTCGAATCAAATCAGTGCCTACCACTCCATATAAGATATGATATGGAAAGAGACTATCTCTTAAATAAGTTAAGATTTGGGATTGTCCGGCCTATGTCAAAAGCAAAATCCGGACAAGATCGAGGCAAGGTCAGTTCTGTAGAACTAGAAAGGTTCCAGCTATAAAAACTGCAGCTGATGATTTGACAGAACCAAAGGATTCAATAATCCCCGAAGAACCTTAGCCTCTCCGCCGATCTGGTAGGGTTCCTCACCTGCCTGAGAGATACTTCGGTTTCTCGATGACAGTGGGAGCGAGGACTGCATCATGAGATGATGACCCAACTAGATTCGAGCAGGTCATCAAGAGTAGGGACTCTGTAAGAATGGCTGGATGCTTAGCGATCTGAGATGGAATCCATGTACACCAGCAAAGTATGGACTTTAGCTGCTATATTTGAAGGGTTAAATCCCCATCAGGAGCAAGCATATCTTGAGAAGATTATTTGGTGTAGATGGAAAAGTTGAGACTTTCAAAGCTAGACTTGTTAAAGGTTTTAGTCATCAACCAGGCGTGGATAATGATGAAACCTTTTTCCAGTGGCTATACTTAAGTCCATCCGGATCCTATTTGCCACGGCTACATACCATGACTACGATATCTGGCGGTTGGGTGTCATGACTGCTTTTCTAAAATGATGTTTCAGAAAAGAGAGTCTATAAGTACACGGTCAGAGGGCTTCGTAGACAGTGGGAGCAGCGGAAACGTGTGCAAGATGTTTTATGTGATAAAGCAGGTATCGCGGAGTTGGAACATCTGTTTTGATGGATTAGTCAAAGAGTTTGACATCATCAAAATGGTAGATGAACCTTGTATAAACAAAAGGGTAGTAGGGAGTATGGTGACGATCCTCGTAGAGTACATGGATGGCATACTCTTGATAGGGAAGGAGTTTCCTATTCTACGCTCGATCAATCTCCGCTTATCACAATGATTCTCCACATAGGATCAAAGTGATACCTACTAAATCCTGGGTTTTGGATCTATGAGATAGATCTAAATGGACGTTAGGATTCTCACTAGATGTAGTGAGATTGTATCAATCGATCCTGAGGAGAATCACTGGAAGGGTTCCAGGGTGATAAAGACGACTGAATGCCAGTCACAGGCATTGTCTTTACCCTCAGTAAGGGACGGTATGTTGGAAGAGTTCCAAGCTAGATATCATGGCAAACTAGACGATAAAGGCTGGTAACATCGCTATTAAAGATACTACCAAAGAGGCAGTTTGGGTGTATATTGGTTCATAAGATGAACTAGGTTCCTACCATTATGTGACAATGGAAGTGTGGCTTTGGCCCAGGAACCCTGGTCCCATCAGTGACCCAGACATATTCTGAGGCAGTATCACCCGATCATGGAGATAGTTGATCTCCAAAGTGATCGAGGTTAGGAGAGTAGACTCAGAGGACAACACGGCGGATCCACTCACAAAGGCTTTTTTCTAGAGAGAGACTTATATGGGATGGTTGAGTATGTGATACCGCAACCACTGCTACAGATGGCCCTAGTGCAAGTGGGAGATTGTTAGTTATATGTATGCCCTAGAGGCCATTACTGTACATTGGATGTATATTTTAGTGGATGCTGGGACATATATAGGTAGGACTTTCTTGCTCGACATGATAGTACGCTATCTGGTTACTCTTTATCTTAACATGTATATTTTCAGTCTCTCTGTTACATGTTGATAAAGCCCTTAGGATGAGTACTCGACTTCCAGGACTATGATATAGATCATACTAGTGGGGCCTGGGTAGTCCATGAGTACATCCTTCAATGTTCCTAGTCGTGGGAATATCGAGACGGGGCATCGATATTCCAGAGTAGACTAGCGTATATCTTCTCGACCCATGTGATGGGCGATGGATGATCCCATATCCATTGGTGTTTGACATCAGAGATGGTATGCGGGTGCTCAGTAGAGACTGGGTACACTGAACAGACTCGCCGAGAACTCCCAGATGGTATTATACCTCACGTCAGATGGCAGTTCTCTGGTGACACTGGTACAGCTTAGTCTGTTGACCCGAGATCGTCATAGAGTCTTGTGTGTCTCCCACTGTGCTTTGATTTCCACCCTACCACGGCTCTACTGAGTCATGCAAACAGATGGTTTTTGCGTACAGTCCCGATTCACATGGAAGCAATGAGCGATAGGAGGGGATTCGTCTTTCCCGGTATTGGGGGTTGATGTTGCGCTATGCTCGACTGGCCATAATAGGAAATCCCTGGCCAGGGTTGCAGTGATATACTGGTAAGAGTTATAAGTAGTTTCACGATTGTTATGGACCTTACGTCGGCATGACTTATCAAGCTACTGGGGTCTGACGTTTACCACCCCTAGGCGAGATATGCGACATATCAGACGAACAGACCGGACTGTACGGTAAGTGTTACTGGTTGGATTCACAGGAGTGTGAGAAGGCTTGCTCGTCGATCTTCTGATCGCTCAATACCCGGGTGGCTGTTACGTTTAGCAGACCGCTTGCGGCTTGTGGGTGCTTGATATGATCATCATCTGCTGCCGGCGTATTGACGAGTCTTTAGAGTCCTACACAGAGGTTTCCTGGCTCAAGTGAAACGAAATAGGAGCGCATATGAGATATGTGCGGGATCGAGAATAATGCGTGTATGTGATACCGTATTCCATTCTCACGATGAATGTATCGATTGGTTGTATGCGATATAACCTAGTTATCGAATCAAGGATTGATTCGATAAGCCGATACATTGGATATTAGTCGGTTATATGCGATATGACCGGATCGTTAAATCAAGTATTGATTTAATGATTTAATGCATAATTATATATTTGATATATTACTTTGCATTAACTAGTATTGGCTCACTTTAAATGGATTTTCTCATTTGAAATACACAAGTTGTATATGTGATATACTTTTGTGCACAAGATTGTATCATGTTTGATGATACATGCAAACTTGGGTTTGTGTAAAGACTTAAACCATGGTTATGTTAATGGTTGGGGTTTTGATTTACTTACTTATTCATTTATCTATTTATTTTGGTTAAAAAAGGAGAAGGAAAACAAAAATGGTTGCTTTCATTCAAGAAACTTCTTGATGCTTCATGCATCTTTGACTAAAGTAACCATTCTTGTCTTCTTCTCCTAACCCTAACCATTCAACTTAACTCTAGTTAGTTCTCTACACTAAACCATGGTTGAAATTATGATAAGTATCATTTTGTTTTCTATTTTTAAAATAACTTATCATATTCTTTCTTCTTCTTCTTCTTCTTCTTCAACAATGAAGAAAAGCTTGCTACCATCAATGGCAACATGAGAAAAAGAGTGAGAAATCCAATTCTAAAGTGAACCCACTTCCTATTTCTTCATCCTCTACCACTTGCCAAGTAGTATAGGGTGTTTTCTTCACAAGTTTCATGACTTGGTGAAGTTGGAGCTTGATCTTGAGTTGCCTCGACATAGATCATCTTCGGCATCGAAGTCGACGACCTAGCCTGATCATTTCTCCGACGAAACCATCGCCAGAGTCCGGATTTCGATTGGTACAGCGGAGGGACGTCTACGCGGAGCTATGGAGGTGGAGGACCGGATCTACAAAGGTTGTAGTCACTTCCCTTTTAGTTAAAGTTGTTAACTTACATTGCATCGCCTATACCTCTAGTTACGATCCGTATTAGGGTTTGTAGGCACATAGGAAAATTTTGAATTGGCCATGTTTGATCACTTGTGGAACCTCATGGGTGTGCCTAGGAACCCTACACGGATGCCTATACATAAGCTATGTATTTGACACGACACCCTAGATGAAAACCCTATTTAAAATAGCGGAAGTTATGAGCCTCGAAACCCTTTCATGATAACAGATAACTCATAAGAATTCGAGGGAATAATATTGATTTCACCACTATGAATGATACCTCCGCCGAGTTGCGTCAATCTGAAATTTTACCGCGCTTATTACCTTATTAAAATCATCGTGAATTCAGTACAGTTTGGAACGTGATGTTCTACGGCTCATATTGAAGCCGACTCGATAACCTATAACCAACCCTAGTTGTTTCTTGACCATTTTATATTACTGTAACGATATCTTGCTGCGATTGCGGCAATGGATTGTAGTCCGGGGCAGTGTTTCGCGTGGATACCTGACTTTGAATACCTGCACATCCTTGATTCAAACTGAAAATGCATGGAGCCCCATATGGTCACGTAGATAATTTAATTATCTAACATATAAATCTGCTCTCATGCATTTTCACCGTCATTTGATATTTAATTTATATTTTAGATTGTCGCTGTGTTCTGCAGTTTCTGCAGTAACGTTTCTTACATCGTCACATTAAACAGGAGATAACTCTTAGTACAGGAAGGTTGTTTATAATCTGTTTGATGCGTTGGAAACCTAATAGATAGAAATAGATTTTATTCAACTGGGGAAACAATTGAATCTTAACGTAATCACTGGTAAAACGTGCATGAAATTGGATTTCCAGTTATGAAACTGGAATTCCAGCAATCGATCGCTACCTTAAAATGATGATATTTACCTATCCGGAATTCCGTTTGACATGAAATTAATTTTACTGCTTATATGATCAAGTGTGGTTCGTACACCATTTATATTATTTTGGTCAACTCTGTGCGTGTGATTTATCGTAAATTTTGCAAGTTATATGACATTGGTCGTCATAAAATAGTGAGTATCTGTTCAGTGCACTTTTGCCTATTTTCTTGTTTGCTTTATACCTGCTACATAGTGATCATTCACATTGAGACCTAGCGACTATTTTGCATTGTCGATATATTAGTGTTATTGATTGGGTTGTGGCAAATACGACAGTGATATTGATAAGTGGAAAAGTGATTGAAAGTGACAGCGATACGTATTTGTTCACAACCTATTTAATACCTGAATGCATACTATAACCTGGGGAATAGGGAAATCAAGGTGGAATTGAAATTGTATTTAGCGAGGTATAGTGATTTAGAGGATGATCATTAGCTGTTATACACACACACACACACATTAGATCGTGGGCCTAGCGGCACTGCTGGCAGGGTTATGTCCTGGGCACAGCGGACCGTAGTCTCGGGCATGCACGAGATCCTTGTTAAACATGATTATCCTTTCCACTATTTGATTTCATTGACCTAGTGACCGATAAGTGGTGACATACACATAGCCTAGTTTACTGACATGATACCTATATTGCACTATTCATATTCGGTTGATGTTTATTATACTCATGTTATGCTTTCTGTTACATTTCTCATGTTTAATAATATTGCAAGCCCTTTGTATAATTATTCCTATACGTGTCGTCCTGACGACCTGAGTATGCATACTTAGAGGATGAAGTGGACCCAGCCCAGGAGCAGGACCTGCCATTCGAGATCGCGGAGATCTAGACTGCATCATCAGCGCCATTTCTTTTGCTTTCAGCACTTTGTATTTCATTGGTTAGTTTTATTCTGCAAAATAATGTATTTCGAACTCTTTTATTGCAATGTAATAAAGTTGTGAACTGTGATTTTCCTTTACTCTAGTATTGTTTATTGTTCATATCAGATTTTTGCATTTTTATACCGCCCAATTTTTATCACATTGCTTATCGGTAGGTACTCTTGAGCCGTGTTTGCTAATTAATTGCAGGATACAGGTTCTCAGCTCTAAACAGTGAAATTCATGGAAAAGCACGACAAATTCCGGATTACTGCCAACTACAGATAAAACACGGGTCTCCGCTCTCTATCCGTATGTTGCCGCACACCAGTTTAAGGGACAAAATGGCAAATCGATGTCATTTTCATGCACAAAGTTCAATGTCAACACAAGATCCAACATATCTACGCGGAGCTCAAGAAAAATCATGACAAAAGATCTACATCACATTACCTTTTGTTCTGCTGAAATTCTGGAAATATTGTGAAGAAATTCTGAGAAACAACATACACCACATTGAAGAGTACAGACAACCAGGGATACCGACAAAAATTGAAGACCTAACTCCCTATTATGGCCGCGGTTCCGCGGCATAAGCACGCTTAGGCCGCGGAACCGCGGCCATGCTGGCTTGTCAGTCGATCAAATTTCAGGGGTATATGGGTCTTTTCATGAAGGGTCAGAATGTGGCCCTAGGGTTTCAGTTTCCTGCCTATAAATAGCCCAGAACTTGCCAAGCCAAGGGGTGCTTATTCTTGTGTAAAAGTTTAGGTTATATTTTATAGTCTTCTTCCTCTTTCATCTTCTCTCCATTGAAAACTTTGTAGTGAGCTTGTTATGAGTGAAGGATGAATAAAAGAGTTCTTTTTGTTATCATGCTTATCTTGTTATGTTGTTAATTATAATTGCTTGTATTTTTCATTTGCTAATCTAGTTGTTGTTATTTATTGTTTGTTTCTTTCTTGTTCTCTTTTTCTTTATCCTTAACAACAATGATGCTTAAGCTTGATCCTTGCCAAGGTGAGGTCTCAAATAGCTAGTTGTAATCTCCTAACCTCTTTCTTTCTATCTTCCTCCTTTTGTCGTATTTTCCCTTTTTCTTGTAATGGGTGAGTAGTTTTCTAACTTGTTAGGGTAGGATAAGGGAAGTTTGAGAGAAGGAAATCTCTCTCACTCTTTCCTTACCCAACATCTTAATTCGGACTCCCGTTAATTGAACCACAATCCGCTCCCTACGGCACCCTATCCTACATGATAGAGGTGATTCCTTAGTGAGACCGGTTGTGGTTGAATTAACCGGAGGTTAAGGCTAAGAGCCAAGAACGGACGGACATGCACCAAAAGGAAGAACTTAAGCGTTGGAAAGCCTAGCTTATACTCGCAAGTTCCTTCCTAGTCGTGCTAATCCCCGTTGTTGCCGATTACCGTAACACCGATATTAAGAGTGGCAACGAAAGAAGTGAGAGACTCCTAAATCAAACTAAGCTAATCCTAACCCTAACAAGCTCTCTTTATATAACATTTTACCACATAGTTAATCACAAACAAATCTGGACATTTGGACTTAACTCGTTAAAGCACATAGAAAAAGATTCCCATCTCCCTGCGGATGACCCGTACTCCACCGGCTAGCTACAAGCGAAACCGTCTTGATTGCGGTAATTAACTAAGCACGCAAAAACTCTAACAATCAAATGGCGCCGTTGCCGGGGAGTCGGTAGTTTATTTCTTTGTGTAATTTCGGGTTAATTTGTGAATATAAATATAACCGAAAAACAAAACAAAAAAATATACATTGTAAAAAACCATCTTGTTATTTTTGATTAGTTTTTGTGCAAGTGTGCAGGATAAAAATACGGTCGAGTTCAGTGCAAAAGGCGTGGGAAGTTAGACCCATATCTCGCGGCTACACCGCGACGGTTCAAGACGGAGCCAACGGTCTACTGTAAAATTCTGGAGCATATTCAGTGAGAAAATCAAGATTCAGGAGCTCCAGAAAAGAAGAGGACAGCCAAGGCAGCACACACAAAAATTCCAGAGGCCCAATCCCACTTTAGTGCCGCGGAACCGCGGCATAAGCAAGCTTAGGCTGCGGAACCGCGGCCATTTGGAGCCATCAATACCCAAAAATTTCTATAAGTCTCTCTTCTCTCTTCCTCACTCCTCTGAACTCCACTGAACTATGTTTTCTGCAGCATTCTTTGCGCAAATTCTCTTCCCCCTTCCAATAAATTGTTTTTGTGCAGGATTATTTGCGCCGCGCTAAAAAATAAAAAAATGATTGCAGTTGATTGTTACTGCTTTGCATTTATTAATACGGACTTTAAGGGGCTTGAAACCAATTCAGATTGGGTGGGGATTTCATCACCCTTTCCAGGACCCCAGAAATCACAAAAAGCATATGCATTGACCATTGTTTAATTAAAAAATACTAGACTCAGCCCTAAGGACTTCGCGCTCAATAGGACAGAGGACTAGTTACAGGCATCGGCCGTTTATCCTATCCTGACTTTGCGGTGTCTAGGCAAGTGTGTCCAAGGCAAGTGGTTACTTAATTAGGACCACTACTTACGTAGTGGGGAGCCTCCCACTTACCTGGCACTTACCTGGCCGCAATTGGCGGAGAAGAGGCGGTTTGAGGTCCTATTTCTAGCCCTTTGGAACAGTTAGGAGCTGTCTAGCTGACCTAGGTGACCCTAGATCTAGGTGTGATTGCGCATATTTTGTCTGTGATTGTTTGAAACCATGAGTCCGTACATATTTCTGTAAAGCTCTTTCTAAAAAAAAAAGGAAAAAAAAACCACAAAAACCAAAAACTTTTATAAAAACTTGCCCTTTGTCGCCAGAATCCATTTTTTTTCACCCACCTCCTATCGTATTTCTCCATTGACGTTTTCTTACCCTCACCTTCTCCGCTTTGACTATACTAAACTCGTTTAGTGTATGTCCGCTTGGACTCGGGACACTAGCGTCCGCCTAGTCCGCGTTACGTTAGTCGCTACCGACTACGCGATCGACTCAGACGTCGAAACTCCGTCCACGCCGCTTTCACCCTTACCTTTACCGGCCAACTACGACGTTGACCGGAATTTTGTTCATACATCCTCACCTTCACCTTCACCATCACCAACCTCTTCTTCCGCGATGTCAGGATTTAATCCAAACATCCCTACAACTCCCCCGGGATTGATTCGACCTCCTATGGATGCGAATAACCCACCACCACCGCCTGTCGTAGCGTCACAGCGAATCGCGTTCCAGGATCGTTTCTATCCTACCCGCTCTGCACTTCCCACCTGTCTTTCCCTCCCACCGGCCAATGGGGATAATTTTGAAATTAAGCCCCATTTCATTAATATGCTTCCGAAATTTCATGGGCTTGAATCTGAAGATGCCTATATCTTCATCAACAAGTTCCAAAATATTTGTGCCATGATGAAAACTACTCAGCTGTCGGACGATGCTATACGGCTACGGGTCATTCCGTTCACTTTGTGCGATCTTGCTGAAAAATGGCTGTATAGCACCGCTTCCCACTCTATAACCAGTTGGGACGAGTTTGTGAAAGCGTTTCTTAAGAAATTCTATCCGAATCATAAAACCGCAAGGATCCGTAACGAAATCAACCAATTCTCTCAGCTTCATACTGAACCCTTCTGGAAGTGCTTTAAACGGTATAAAGACCTTCTTGTTCAGTGCCCTCACCCCGGTATTGAGAAATGGCAACTTTGCCAAGCGTTATACGAGGGCCTGAACCCAGCAACCAAGCAGTTGTTGGAAACTATTTGTCAGGGCCACTTCCTATCGAAATCTGACGAGGAAGCGTGGCAATTCTTCGACGACCTTGCGGAACAAACGCTTCAATGGGAGAGCACCAGACCAACTTCTTCTTCTTCTTCCTCCACTTCTACTAGTCAGTCTAGGGTAGGAATTCACCAACTTGATGTCTCTATTGCGATGAAAGCTGAAATGGCTGCAATAACGAGAAAACTTGAAGCGATAGAGAGCAAATTTTCATCTCCCGCTTCTGCCCCTGTTCTTCCCCTTCGTACCATTTGTGCTTGTTGTTCCGATCCTTCTCACTTAACCGAAGAGTGTCCTTACAATCCACCATCTCAAGGACAGGATCGGGTTAATTCTGCATTTCAGCAAAGACCGAGAAATGATCCATGCTCTTCCACCTACAATCCCGGTTGGAGGAACCATCCCAATTTCTCCTGGCATTAGAATCAACATTAATTCCAAGGCAACAATTTCCAAAGGCCCCCTCCGCCGCAACAACAAGCGCAACAACAAACTCAACATCAATTTCAGCAGCCCTTCCAACCCTAACCTTTTCAAAATCAAACGAACAACTTTGCACCCAACAATTCTTTTCCGCAAAACAACTTTGTTCTGTCAAACAACGATAAGGTTTCCTCACTAGAACGAAGTCTGGAGGCGTTCGTTAAACAATCGACACAATCCACCGCAAATATCCAGTCGTCTATTGAATCTTTGGTGCAACACACTGCTGCACACGGGCAAAGCATCAAGACCATCGAAGCCCAGATTGCACAGCTGAATGCGGCGTTAAGCGAGCGAGAAAAGGGGAAGCTTCCATCTCAACCACTCCCAAATCCCGGTCACCCACATAATGTACATGTTGCTCTTGAACAACAGAACCATAATGTGAGTGCCGTGACTATATTGAGATCGGGAAGGATGCTGCAAAACAATATTGGCACACGGATCGACGATGACACCCCGGCCGCTTCTTCTTTTTCTTCTTCGTCTTCTGAGCCTATTCTCCATTCTTCAAAATGTTCTTCTTCTGCTCTGAACGGACCCACTTCTCACTCCACGAAAACACCAGCTCTGGGATCCGTTCCAACTCCACAATCTCCTCCACAAGCATTGGACTCAACCAATTTTAAAAACGTTCCATTTCCAAACCGGTTGAAGTCCAATAAACAAAATCCACAAATGGAGAAGATTCTGGAGTTGTTTAAGCAGGTTAACATCAACATTCCCCTTTTAGATGCTGTCCAACAAGTCCCATCCTACGCGAAAATCTTAAAGGATTTGTGCACGAAAAAGAGAAAATCTCAGATACCTAAGAAAGTTTTCTTGGCTAGTGCTGTGAGTGATGCTCTTACCCAATCTTTACCTAAAAAAACGGAAGGACCCTGGCTGTCCTACGATTTCTATTACCATTGGGGATAAGAACATCAACCGCGCACTATTAGATCTTGGTGCCAGTGTTAACCTGCTTCTGTACTCAGTATATGAGCAACTAGGTGTAGGAGAGCTGAAACCCATATACTGCACTCTCCAAATGGCCGACCGATCGATCACCCATCCTAAGGGTGAGCTAGAGGATGTGTTAATCAAGGTTGGGGACTTCATATTCCCCGTTGACTTCATTGTATTAGACACACAGCCTGTAGCTAACCCCCAGAATCAAATTCCGGTGATACTCGGTCGCCCATTCCTTGCAAGCTCAAATGCTGTGATCAATTGTCGAAATAGTTTGATGAACCTATCTTTTGGAAACATGACAATTGAACTCAACATTTTTAGGTTTGGGAATCAGCCTTCCGAACCTAATGCTCATATACTAGACGTTTGCTTAATCCAGGAGATCACCCCAGAAGAGTGTGAATTCGAGGAGTTTTTTTTCGATCACGATAACCTTAACGCCATTAGTGCGTTCCTCTTCGAACCTGCTGCTGTTTCTGCGCCCGACAATGACTACGAGTGTTTCACTTTCTCGAACGATCTTAGCCACTCACCACCCGAGTTTGAATCCTTCGAATTTTCGGATGAGTTACCTGAACCATCCAACTCGGTCGCTTACACTCGTTTTGAACCTTTGCTGGAATCCTTTGAGTTCGAGACCTTTTCACCAATCTTGCCTTCAATCGTTTCACCTCCAACGCTCGAACTCAAGCCTTTGCCATCTCACCTTAAGTATGCTTACTTGGGTGAGAACGAGACCCTCCCTGTTATCATCTCGGCTTCTCTAGCTCCAGAGCAAGAGAAAGCCCTTCTTGCGGTCTTGCACAGCAATAAGCAAGCTTTTGGCTGGTCCATGGCGGACATCAAGGGGATTAGTCCCCTAATCGTTGAACATCACATTCATCTGATGGATGATGCCAAACCAGCCAGGGATCCACAAAGGCGACTCAACCCAGTCATGAAGAAGGCTGTGAAAAAGGAAATCGTAAAGTGTCTGGATAGTGGTATCATTTACCCTATCTCTGATAGCCAGTGGGTTAGCCCCATTCACGTTGTCCCCAAGAAATCAGGCATAACGGTCATCCCTAACGAGGCGAACGAGTGAATCCCTACTCGCATCCAAACTGGGTGGCGAGTATGTATCGATTACAGAAAACTCAACGCCGCAACGTGGAAGGACCACTTTCCGCTACCTTTCATTGACCAAATGCTTGAACGATTGGCCGGACACAAGTACTACTGCTTTCTTGATGGCTACTCCGGCTATAATCAGATTCCCATCGCCGAAAAAGACCAGGACAAGACCACATTCACTTGTCCTTTCGGCACGTTCGTATATCGTCGCATGCCCTTTTGGGTTATGCAGTGCGCCCGCTACCTTCCAGCGGTGTATGATGGGAATCTTCTCAGACATGGTGGAAAAATTCCTGGAGATCTTCATGGACGATTTCTCCATCTTCGGCGATTCCTTCAATGAGTGTTTGCTGCATCTCGACGCTGTCCTTACCCGATGTAAGGACAAGAACCTCACTTTGAATTGGGAGAAGTGCCACTTCATGGTGCGTGAAGGTATTGTATTAGGACATATCATTTCGCAAAATGGCATAGAGGTTGACAAAGCGAAGATTGAGGTCATTTCCAATCTCCCTCCTCCCAGATGCGTCAGAGACATTCGAGCCTTCCTTGGCCATGCCGGTTTCTATAGACGGTTCATCAAGGACTTTAGCAAGATTGCTAGGCCCTTGACTCTTTTGCTAGCCAAGGACACGCCATTCGACTTCAACTCGAGCTGTGTAACTGCGTTCGAGTCATTAAAAAGCTCACTCACTTCTGCTCCCGTTCTTTCTTCTCCTGACTGGACGCACCCATTTGAGATTATGTGTGATGCATCCGACTTTGCCATTGGTGCTGTCCTTGGACAATACATCAACAAGATGCCGCACGTAATCTATTATGCTAGCCGAACCCTGAACGACGCCCAACTGAATTATACAACAACCGAGAAGGAATTCTTGGCTGTTGTATTTGCTTTAGAAAAGTTCAGGCCCTACGTCATCGGCTCTCCAGTCATTGTCTACACAGACCATTCTGCTCCGCGCCATCTTTTTGCGAAGAAAGATGCAAAATCTCGGCTAATACGTTGGATCCTCTTGCTTCAAGAGTTTGACCTTGTCATCAAGGACAAAAGAGGATGTGAGAACGTAGTCGCCGACCATCTCTCACGACTTTCTTCTTCGCCGTCACTTCAAATTCCGATCAACGACGTTTTTCTGGATGAACAACTCTTGACAGTATCTTGTGAACCCTGGTTCGCAGATATTATGAACTATTTTGCCACAGGATTACTACCGACTGAATGGTCAAGTCAGGACAGACTTCGATTCTTATCCCAAGTAAAACACTTTTACTGGGACGAACCCTATCTGTTCAAGTACTGTCCCGACCAGATTATTCGTCGGTGTGTCCCTGACGATGAATTCAAGAGTGTGCTGTCATTTTGCCACGATCAAGCATGTGGCGGGCATTTTGGCCCCAGAAAGACAGCTGAGAAGATCTTGCAGTGTGGTTTCTACTGGCCACAACTCTTCAAAGACGCTCATGACTACTGCAAGACTTGCTCCCGGTGCCAACACTTGGGCCGGATATCCAGGAGGAACGAGATACTGCTCCAACCAATCTTGGTTATGGAGATTTTCGACGTTTGAGGGATAGATTTCATGGGGCCGTTTCCCAGCTCTTTTGGGAACTTGTACATCCTTCTCGCTGTTGATTATGTCTCTAAGTGGGTCGAGACTGTGCCCAGCCGGACTAACGACAACAAGGTTGTCGTTAGGTTTCTTAAGGAAAACATTTTCTCCCGGTTTGGACACCCCCGAGCGATCATTAGCGACAATGGAACTCATTTTTGCAATAAGTCTTTCGAGGCCTTAATGCGGAAATATTCCATTAATCATAAGCTATCTACGCCCTACCGCCCCCAAACCTGTGGGCAAGCCGAAGTTTCAAATCGGCAAATCAAGCAGATACTGGAGAAGACAGTTTCCAAGAACCGTAAGGATTGGTCGTTGAAACTCACTGATGCCCTTTGGGCATTTCGAACTGCTTATAAGACCGATCTTGGCATGTCTCCCTATCGGCTTGTGTACGGAAAGGCTTGCCACCTCCCTGTGGAAATAGAGCATCACGCATTTTGGGCGATAAAAGAGCTGAATCTGTCTCTCGAAGATGCGGGCAGCCATCGAAAGCTGCAGTTGAACGAATTGAGTGAGCTTAGGGATGAGGCTTACGAAAACGCGGTTGTCGTTAAGAACCGAACGAAGGTGTTTCACGATAAACACCTTTTGCGCAAAACATTCGTACCTGGTCAACAGGTACTGCTTTACGACACCCGGCTACATTTCCATCCAGATAAGCTCAGATCTCGCTGGAAAGGGCCATACTTTGTGTGGAATGTGTATCCGCATGGCGCTGTGGATTTGGAGAATCCAAAGGACGGTTCATTTTTCAAACTAAACGGACACCGACTTAAACCGTACCTTAGCGCCGAACCAGCAGAGGAGCTCCTGGTCTTACAGGAGCCGGTTTACCCTGCATAATCTTCCTCGGCCTACCACCAAACTTCGGTTATCCAGCCAAGAACAGTGGACACTGTTCCAAATAAGTTTGGGGGTATGTATATACCATTTTGTATATATTTGTGGATATTCTTTTCCATTTTTGCTATTTTTTCTTTTCTTTAAAAACAAAAAAAAAATTGTGTATATCTAACCGACAATTTTGACCCTTCAAATGATCTCTTCATGCAATGACAGTGAAGACACTGTCCAGTTTATGTTTGGGGGTACCTTCGGTACGCATTTCTAACCTTCGCATTCATATGTATATTTTGCATCTGCATACTAAAACTCATAAAATCCATAAAAATCAGAAAATTTTCTAAAAACATATAAACTTTTTCATCAAGTTAGCTAGTGGGAGAACTCAGATTCAACATTTCGACGGTTTTGTTTGATAAGATAAGAATAACTAAATCTTATTTTTTAGATTTTGAAAACCTGAAAGATAACTCTCCTTTGAAGTTAACTATAGCTGATATACGTCTTTACATCACACTACACGTGTCGTGAGTTTTGGAAATTGATGACAAGTCTATTATGTCTAAAAACTTTTAAATGGATAAATGATTTTCTGAGGATCAAATAGGTTTGTTCTGAAATAAGTAATATCAAAAATAGTTTATGAAGTGAAGCGAATATGAAGGAATTTTATTGATGCCTTAATTGGAACTAAGTCTGAAAAATAACCCATCTGGAACTTGATTGGAATAATTACACACCTAACCCACTAAACACGTCTTTTATCCAAAATTGTCTTTTGTTTTTTGGACCTAGGTAACTTGAGTAATTAAGTCCGCTGGGGTGTTTCTACACCTAATGCCCTAAAGCCAACTGGTTTGGGTGCATTGGCCCAAAGCTCGTTAAGAAACCTAGAAAGTCCAGATTAAAACAAAGGCAAGCAAGTGTTCTCTCCGAGTTAAAATTCCTAACGGTTCTTTGTGTGAGAATAATCTTGACAAAAGACAGGTTTTTATAAAAAAATAAATTCTAGCGGAGATATGAAGGTTTTATTCTATGATAAAGACTATTGCACGTTTACAGAGGTGTGTATGGAATGAAAACAAGAAAAAGGTGAAGTGAAAAATAAGACCTAGTTTCCTGTTAAGGAAGATAGAAATTCTGAAATTGAAACCTTACTGGGAACGAAACTTGAAAAATACTTAGCTCTTTATAAAACTTATGTGATCCTTTTAAATTTTTTATCTGGGCTTTATTGTGTGACATGATGACTTTAATCGATCCTTCTGGAACTTAACAACATTATTTGCACTGCACGTAAAGACATATAAAATCTTAAGTTAAATAAGAAGTGAGGTGTGAAAAATAAAAGTTCGATAGTCTAGACTTAGGATAATAGAATTGTTATTTTCTGAAATAAAACTTTAGGGTTTGAATTATAGTTATTTTGCAAAACTAGCTTGACCGGATTTTGTGGGTAGTATCCGCTAAAAACCCTCAGGAGACAACACTCCTCCTACTAGGGACACCTAGAGATTTAACGGCTTGTTGCACATGCTCAGTGCAATCGCGTTCCCTGCGAAAGTGACGTTAGGAATTTTTTGTGAATAAATTGGCTTTGCTCGGGACGAGCAAATGATAAGTTTGGGGGTATTTGTTCATATCAAATTTTTGCATTTTTATACCGCCCAATTTTTATCACATTGCTTATCGGTAGGTACTCTTGAGCTGTGTTTGCTAGTTAATTGCAGGATACAGGTTCTCAGCTCTAAACAGTGAAATTCATGGAAAAGCACGACAAATTCCGGATTACTGCCAACCACAGATAAAACACGGGTCTCCGCTCTCTATCCGTATGTTGCCGCACACCAGTTTAAGGGACAAAATGGCAAATCGATGTCATTTTCATGCACAAAACTCAATGTCAACACAAGATCCAACATATCTACGCGGAGCTCAAGAAAAATCATGACAAAAGATCTACATCATATCACCTTTTGTTCTGCTGAAATTCTGGAAATATTGTGAAGAGATTCTAAGAAACAACATACACCACACTGAAGAGTACAGACAACTAGGGATACCGACAAAAATTGAAGACCTAACTCCCTATTATGGCCGCAGTTCCGCGGCATAAGCACGCTTAGGCCGCGGAACTGCGGCCATGCTGGCTTGTCAGTCAATCAAATTTCAGGGGTATATGGGTCTTTTCATGAAGGGTCAGAATGTGGCCCTAGGGTTTCAGTTTCCTGCCTATAAATAGCCCAGAACTTGCCAAGCCAAGGGGTGCTTATTCTTGTGTAAAAGTTTAGGTTATATTTTGTAGTCTTCTTCCTCTTTCATCTTCTCTCCATTGAAAACTTTGTAGTGAGCTTGTTATGAGTGAAGGATAAATAAAAGAGTTCTTTTGTTATCATGCTTATCTTGTTATGTTGTTAATTAAAATTGCTTGTATTTTTCATTTGCTAATCTAGTTGTTGTTATTTATTGTTTGTTTCTTTCTTGTTCTCCTTTTCTTTATCCTTAACAATAATGATGCTTAAGCTTGATCCTTGCCAAGGTGAGGTCTCAAATAGCTAGTTGTAATCTCCTAACCTCTTTCTTTCTATCTTCCTCCTTTTGTTGTATTTTCCCTTTTTCTTGTAATGGGTGAGTAGTTTTCTAACTTGTTAGGGTAGGATAAGGGAAGTTTGAGAGAAGGAAATCTCTCTCACTCTTTCCTTGCCTAATATCTTAATTCGGACTCCCGTTAATTGAACCACAATCCGCTCCCTACGGCACCCTATCCTACATGATAGCGGTGATTCCTTAGTGAGACCGGTTGTGGTTGAATTAACCGGAGGTTAAGGCTAAGAGCCAAGAACGGACGGACATGCACCAAAAGGAAGAACATAAGCGCTGGAAAGCCTAGCTTATACTCGCAAGTTCCTTCCTAGTCGTGCTAATCCCCGTTGTTGCCGATTACCGTAACACCGATATTAAGAGTGGCAACGAAAGAAGTGAGCGACTTCTAACTCAAACTAATCTAATCCCAACCCTAACAAGCTCTCTTTATATAACATTTTAGCACATAGTTAATCACAAACAAATCTGGACATTTGGACTTAACTCGTTAAAGCACATAGAAAATGATTCCCATCTCCCTGCGGACGACCCGTAGTCCACCGGCTAGCTACAAGCGAAACCGTCTTGATTGCGGTAATTAACTAAGCACGCAAAAACTCTAACAATCATTTATCGACTACCATATAATGCTAGAAGCCAAAGTGTGACTACGGCGGGATTATTCCCTGACCGTTGGAGCATGGCTGGCCTAGTCACCCCTCGTATTCCATATTTTCGGGAAGCGGGGCGTGACATGGTTTTGTTGGTATCAGAGCGCCGGGTTTTTGGATGAAATTGAAGTTTCGTCGAGGGATCTCAAGATTGAGTTACGCCCTTGACATATGTCTTATTACATTTCTTTTTCCCTTTCTAATCCTCCTTGAATCATTGTGTAGCCTTGTTTGAATCTAATTTCTTTTGATCTTTTCAGAGATATGGACTCCTTGGGCACCTCCTCAGGTGCCGGTACTAACGATCGTACCGAGAAGATCCTTAGCACAC
This sequence comes from Agapanthus africanus, assembly GCA_030015575.1. Taxonomy (NCBI): domain Eukaryota; kingdom Viridiplantae; phylum Streptophyta; class Magnoliopsida; order Asparagales; family Amaryllidaceae; genus Agapanthus; species Agapanthus africanus. The sequence goes on along the minus strand of JASDDO010000016.1, from coordinate 520,755,324 downwards.
TGACGACCCTAGCCAAAGCTCAAGAGAGGAAGACCGATCTCCTGGCCAAGGGATTGAAGGCGGTACATGAGACCGCAATTACCACCATGGAGAGATCTACGGCTGTTCTCGCCCCCCTCTTGAGGGAACCCTGGTACTGACTACCCAAGCTAGAGTTGGTATCGTTTCAGACTTCATGAGGTTTCATCCAGCGGTGTTCACGGGATCAGCAAGTCCACTTAGGCCGAGCAATGGTTCATCGACGTAGAGAACCTCCTGACAGCCGCTCAAGTTCCTGACGATGATAGAGTGAACGTAGTGAAGATCCAGCTGGAAGACGAGGCCCGCACGTGGTGGTCCGTAGAGGAGAACCAGCTAGATAAACCTATTGGATGGAACACGTTCTTCGCATGCTTCCTGGATCATTATTTTCCGGCTACTGCCAAGGCCGAGATGGAGGAGAAATTCATTATGTTGAAGTAGAATGAACGCTCAGTGGATGTCTACGCCGCAGAGTTTAACCGGCTGAGTCGCTTCGCACCATACATGGCAGCCACCGAAGCCGCCAGGGCAAGACGGTTCCAGCAAGGGCTCGATATTGAACTGTAACAACTTATCGCGTCTCTCAATCTACCAACCTTTGCCAAGTTTTGAACGCTTCCCGAGTACAGGAAAGATTAGCGGAGAAGGCCAAGGGCCAACGATAGATGGACAGGAGACCCCACGTGATTCCAGCATGGCTTACCATCTCTCCCCGTGGAGCGATCTTAGTTCACAGGCTAGGTGTCACACAGATGAAGCGCACCTTCTCACCTCAGCAGCCACAGCGGAGGGCCCTGTTTTGCGATTATTTCCAGAGATCTGGACACATGCAGAGAGATTGTCGCAGAGCTAGAGGCAATGTCTGATTTGCAGATCCAGCGAGCACAGGGTCAGCGGGTATCCCCATAGATCTGAGCTACAGGGAGGGTTCGAGCAACAAAAACCGTCGTACGGCACTTCAGCTCAGAGGGTCTACCTCGAGTATCCCAGCAGCGGTCTTTCGATCAGAGGCAGACTGGTACAGGTCGGAATCAGGGACGGGCTTTCACCCTGTCCGCCGAGCAGGCAGAGGCTTCTGGAGAAGTGTTTATAGGTACCATCCTTGTTTATTCTGTACCAGCTAGAGTTCTTTTTTATTCGGGTGCTTCGCATTGTTTCATTTCTACGCGGTTTGTTGACACACACTCTATACTTTATGAGCCGTTGACCAAAGGGTTGGGAGATACATACGGGTAACGGAATTGTTGTGTCCAATCAAGAGTGTAGATTATGTCCGGTGGTAGTATGCGGCAGGGAATTCTATGTGAATTTCCTTCTTATCGGGACGGGCAGCTATGACGCGATTCTCGGGATGGATTGGATGAGCACTTTCCATGCGATCATCGATTGCCGAGCTAGGGAAGTGACTTTCCGCATTCCTAATCATCCTGAGTTTGTTTTCGAAGGCGGAAGCGAGTCCTTGCAGCCCGCCAAGTTTAGAGCCAAGCTAAAGGCGTTGACGGCTATGGAGATTGATGAGAGTCTAGCCCCAGAGATCGTTTGGGATTTTCTTGATGTGTTCCCTGAAGATTTACCAGGTCTACCACCTCCCTGCATCTTGGGATTCTCTATTGACCTGATTCCAGGGATGGTGCCAGTTTCCAAAGCTCCTTACAGGATGGCGCCAATTGAATTGGCAGAACTAAAGAAGCAGATAGAAGATCTTTTGAACAAGGGATTTATCCGTCCAAGTGTTTCTCCTTGGGGTGCTCCTGTGCTATTGGTGAAGAAGAAAGACAGTTCCTTACGCATGTGCATCGACTACCGGGAGTTGAACCGAGTGACCATGAAGAACAAATATCCCATTCCCCGCATCGAAGACTTGTTTGACCAGCTTGGTTGTGCTGAGTATTCACCAAATTAGACATTCGATCAGGGTACCACCAAATCAGGGTCAAGGCAGAGGACGTATGCAAGACAGTTTTCCGAACCCGATATGGCCATTATGAGTTTCTTGTGATGCCATTCAGTGTTACCAATGCACCGGCTATATTTATGGATCTGATGAGTAGGGTTTTGTCCAAGTACTTGGATCAGTTTGTCGTCGTATTCATCGATGACATTCTAGTCTATTCTAGAAGTCGAAAGGAGCAGCCGAGCATCTATGAATTGTATTGCAGGTTCTGCGGGAGGAGAAGCTCTATGCAAAGCTAAGCAAGTGCGAGTTTTGACTCGACAAGGTGCAATTTTTGGGGCATGTATTTTCGAGTGGCGGCATTTCAGTGGATCCGAAGAAGATCGAATCTATCAAGGACTGTCCAACACTGAAATCAGTTGCTGAAATAAGAAGCTTCTTAGGATTGGCTGGGTACTATCGGCGGTTTGTCTAAGATTTCGCCAAAGTAGTGGAACCCTTGACGAAGCTCACACAAAAGGAGGTGCCATATGTTTGGTCGGAGGAATGCACCCAGGCGTTCGAGCTGTTGAAACTGAAGTTGACCACAGCCCCAATTCTGACTGTACCAGATAGCTCAGGTGGCTTGGTAGTTCACAGTGATGCGTCAGGAAAAGGTTTGGGTTGCGTATTGATGCAGCATGGTCGAGCGGTGGCTTACGCCTCTCGTCAGCTGAGAACTCATGAGAAGAACTGCCGCATGCATGACCTAGAGTTAGCGGCCGTTGTGTTCGCCGTGAAGATATGGAGGAACTACTTGCTAGGCGAAAGAGTGGAAGTGTACACGGATCACAAGAGCTTGAAATACGTGTTCACTTAGAAAGAGCTGAATATGAGGCAATGCAGATGGTTAAAGTTGATTGCAGACTATGACATTGATCTATAATATCACCCGGGGAAGGTGAACGTCGTTCCTGATGCGTTCAGTCGCAGGCCGTCAGCCATTTTGCTGACTTGTCAGAAAGGGATTCTCGGTGACCTTCGGAGACTCGAGTTGGAGGTAGTTACTCCGGGTGTGCTCGGACAGCTCTGGCAGTTGCAAGTTCAATCATCGCTCGTAGATCGCATCAAAGCTACACAGGTTGGAGACCCCCAGTTGCAGAAGTTCAGGGGGTTAATCGAGGCTGGTTTAAGGACAGATTTGTGGATTCACGAAGATGGATCCCTGAGATTTGACAGTCGGCTGTGTGTTCCAAAGGGGGGGTATTCGAGATGAAGTCCTAACTGAAGCGCACAGTTCCGCCCACTCGAAGCATGATTGATCATTTCCGTGTCGTGTTTAGAAATGTTTCACAACCAAAGAAATTTATACTGCAATCAATTAACGGTGTCGATGTAGCGTGTTAATGAGTATGGATCGTCCACTGAGATGTGTGTTTTGATCAATTTTGTTTTAGATGAGTCAAAATAAAAAGATAAAAGAAAATTGCAAGAAAATTGATTCAAGATTTGTGAAATTTAGTTTCAAGAATCATAAAGAATTAGATCTAAAATCAAGAATCAATAAAGTTCAAGAAGATGTCCAAATCAAATGAATTATCAAGATTTGTAAAGAGGCTTGTAGGAATTGATCCAATTGATAGTGATGATGAAGAATTATAATTACAAATTCTTATCTATTGATGATTTATTTCTAGATCGATGACGATCAACGAGAATTAGGGATCTATTGAAGAAACTAGGGTTTCTCCTTCTATCCCTTGTTCTTTCGTTGATTAGCATTCAAATTCTATCCTTTAGGAAATTCAATCATCGATCGTTGATCTCTAATTTGGAGCGAAAACATTCAAGAAAGCATCTTGCTCAAATTAGGTTGTCGATGATTCAATTTCCTAAAGTTTACAAAACTCATAAGACTTAAGAATTGTTCAAGAATTTAATCATCATCATCTATCTATTTTCTCGATTCCTCCACAAGCGGAGTTTTCACTCAATCATCATGAAAAAGAAAACAATCAAGAAATGAGAACTCTTCATAATGCTCAAATGTAAAGAAAAGCAAGATCAAGAATTTTCACCTTTTATAAATCAACGTTTCGTTACAATTCACTCAAAGATTACAAGATTTTGAGGAGAGAACTCAATCGTCGAAACTAGCTTCGCATCGTCTTCTTGAGTCGTGGATCATCGTGGATCTCTTGCTCGGATGAAGATCGGCGTTGCTTCAAAAGGATCATTGAAGGCTTGCTTTGGCTCGGTACTCAATGGATCTTGATTTGGATCAAATTGTGTCACTCAATTTGATTTTGAAATGATTTGTATCTACAATTTTTACCACTCAAAATGATTTCCCTCCTAATTCATCAACCTCTAAACCCTAGATCTAGATCTCTTTTATAACCACCTCATTTGAATCTTCCCTCCAAACCTAGGTTGTTAGAGAGAGCCTTCTAGAATGAGTTTGTTAGAGGGAATATTCTAGAATGAGGTTGTTAGAGGAAATATTCTAGAATGAGTTTGTTATGCAGAGCTTTCTGGAAGAAGCCACGTGGTCTTTGAGAGTCTTCTGGAAGCTGAGGCCATTACAATAAGCTACGTGGAGAAATTTGACGCACTGATGAGCTAAGAAGGCCACGGAACCGCGGCAACCCGGCCGACTCGGCCGGGGATCCGCGGCCATGTTGGTGAAGTACTGCATGCAATTTCCAGGGGATTCTTCTGTTGGGTTTAGGGTCTTTATCTGATGTCTAGAATTCTATGTTTCTTTCTTGATTTCTGCCAGATCTCAAGTCTTTGACTTGGCGTATTTTATTAGCACTTTTAGCCGTTCCGGTTCTTTTTCCTGGAATTTTCTGCATACAATCTCGAGACAAGTGTTGCGATATACAAAGATCATGCGTGCAATAATAAACACATAATTTCCCACAAAATGCCGGTTATAATGTATAACACATGTTATTTAGTATTTTGCAGATAAATTGCTAATATGTGCTATATTCATACCGAACACCTTTAGATGATTGCAAATAGTAGGGAAATTGATGTGTTAAAAATGCAATATTTTCGACTGATCAAATTCCCCCAAACTTAATTTTGGTCGTCTCGAGCAAACTTGTTTTATTAGAAAGAGAAGGAGAAAATAAAGAAAAAGAAAAACCAACTAGCACACTTTCATAGGCAACACGATTGCATTGAGCACGTGCAACAAGCCTTTAAACCTCTAGGTGTCCCTATTAGGAGGAGTGTTGTCTCCTGAGGGTTTTCAGCGGATTGCACTCACAAAATCCAATAATAAAAGGAAGACCGTGAAAGTTACATATAAAGATAAGAATTATAAAAGAAAGACATTGAAAATTAGAGTTTCCAACTATACTAGCTTTTCGGTTGTCATGAGCCCTATCTTAATAGTCATGAAAAGATGTTAGAAATCACATCATCCTTCAATAAAATATTGTCTTTATTCTTCATTCCTACCTTTCTTCCAAACATCGATCATATACCCCTACGTGTGTGTAAAAAACATCTCTACACTCGGAGAATTCAATTCAAGCTATCATACTCTTGTCCATCACCTCAGTACTTTTTACTTTGATTAATATTTAGATGGATTTGCTCACATATTTTTCATACGACCGTTAATACTTCTTGAGGTACTAACCGACCGATTACTCATGTGCTTACTTATTAGGTGTATTAGTATTTTCCTCATCTTGCACCACCTAAGGCTTAGCAGTGACTCCCAGACCAGTTGGTCTAAGGCACTAGGTGATGAAGCACCCTCGCTATATTTTTTTATTGTTGCCTTGGTGATAACAAAACCAGTGTTCATTTTTTTCTTAACACCATTTTATCTTTTTCATTTTTTATTTCCTTCATACTTTGGCTTTTAGGCAAGAGCATTTCAAGGTATTCTCTACTATCCCGAGTTTCAAGACGTGTGTAAGTGCGTATAGTAAGGTATCAATGTTCAAATGTTTAGCTTGCAGAATAGGAACTATTTTTCAGACTTATTTTTATTCTCAGATTAGTGACTTCTTTCATCTTACTAACCCTTGGGACAATGGCTCATAACTACTTATTACTAGTTTCGTTTAAGAAAACTTCTAACTTTCTTGGTTTTCTTAAATTTTTCCGATATTTTGGATGTAATTTTTCACTATCTAATCTTTTATTATCTTATTTATGTACAAAATTTTTTCCCTTTTTTTTAATGGTTTGTTTTATATGTTTTGTGCTTATGCAAACTATGATGCAAAGTGATGCGTAAATAATCACAAACCTCCCCCAAACTTGTTTTCAACAGTGTCCTCACTGTTGTCTTCTGCTAAACCTCAAAAACCTGTAAGCTTGGGAGGAAAAATTATTAGTGGGGTCAAGAATTATGGACGTGAAAATCTCCCCCAAACTTATTTTTGGCTCACCATTTTGAGGACAACTTTTATTTTCAAGAGCCAAAAATACCCCTCCCCCCCAAACTTGAGTTAAACAATGTTAAGCTTTGAAAATCACAAGAGGGGGTCAAAGTTACTGGTCAATGCCAAGCTTTGCAAAGACCGAAAGTCAACACCAACCATTCAAAGATTTTATGAGTGTAGTGCACCGGTTGGTGGAAGAACAAGTTGAAAAGAGCCAAGAAGAAGTGGGGAAAAGGTAAGTGGTGTGAAGGAGAGGGTTTGCATCTCAATTTGAAGAGACGACACAGTGATTGTGATGGATTACTCGCATTCTCGTGATTGTCAAGAAGAAGGGGTGGAGGTTCAATTTCTTTGTTTTGGAGATGATTCATCTCAACACCCGTGTTTGCTAAGAATGCAAGTCTATCAGCGAACATTTCCTTGAAGCTTTCATCAATATCCTGAAGAATATTCTCATTTGAAAGAACAGGATGATACTCAGACTCTAGAAAAGGTTCATAATCGACGTTAGATGTTGACCCGGACAACTCGAAAGAAGGGTCCGTATGTATATGATACATATCTGGGTCAAACAACAACGTATAAAGGAAGTCTGGATCTGTATCGTGAAGCTGATCAAATTCGCTGCTGTCGACATCCATTAATTCGACAGAACATACTCGAGCATGAGGATCGGAGGGTTGACTTCCCAACTTGTAAATGTTGAGCTCAATTGACCTATTCCTGAAAGATAGGTTCATAGAGCCATTTCTACAGTTGATTACAGCGTTGGAAGTAGCCAAAAAGGGACGACCTAGAATTACCGGAATTTGGTTCCGTGGGTTCACTACAGGTTGTGTATCAAGAACAATAAAGTCCACAGGGAATACAAATTCCCCGATTTTTATTGACACATCCTCAAGTTCACCCCTAGGTTTGGTGATTGATCGGTCGGCCATCTAGAGAGTTATGTTCGAGGGTTTTAACACTCCGATACCTAGTTGCTCATAGACTGAATATGGAAGCAAGTTAACACTAGCGCCAAGGTCAAGCAAAACATGGTTAATGTGTTTATCCCCAATAGAAATAGAAATAGTAGGACAGCCAGGGTCCTTACGTTTCCTTGGTAATTGTTGTGGAAAAGCTGTGTCTACAGTACTTGACATGAACACTTTTTTCGGCCCTTGAGTATTCCTCTTCCTAGTGCACAAGTTCTTAAGAATTTTCGCATAGGACGGAACTTCTTGTATAGCATCTAGGAGAGGGATATTGATGTTAACTTCCTTAAACATGTCCACAAGCTTCTTCATTTGGGCATTTGGTTTGTTGGGCCTCAACCTTTCTGGAAATGGAGCTTTATCAATAAGTGTTGGGCTCCGCATTTGTGGAGAAGTTTGTGGGGTGGAAAGGATGAAGTGGGTGGAGGGTTCGAGCCTTTGGGAAAACGGAGAATAGGCTCAGAAGAAGAAGAAGGTAAATTTGACGAAATAGGGTAAGAAGTAGAAGTGGAAGTGGAAGTGGAAGCCGGGGTGTTAATGATCAATTCATCATTATCAATTTGTTCACCCACATGATTGTCTAGCACTCTTCCAGATCTCAACGTGGTAAATGCATCCACATTAGTGTAATGTGAAGGTCCAAGATCAGGTAGGGGTTAAGATAGAAGATTCCCTTTCTCTCTAGCACTCAATTCAGCATTTATACGGGCAATTTGTGATTCCATCGATTTAATAATCTCACCTTGGGAGGCAGAGTTCCTTTTCATGTCATCGACGGTAGACTGAAAATTTGCCGTAAATTGCATGAAATTTGTCAGAAACAAATTCATGGTTTTTTCAAGTGAAGAGGTGTTATTGGTTCCGGCAGAAAAAGGATCAAAGTTGTTGGCCGGGTTTTGAAAATTTTGTGGTTGGTAAGGGTGCTGACTCATTGGTAGTGGTTGCTATTGCTGTGGAGGGACCCATTGAAAGTTATTCTAGTTTGGATCCGTGTATTGAGTTTGGTGTTGGATCCAAGAAAGATCAGGGTGATTCCTCCAATCTTGATTATATGAGGAAGAAGAAGGATCGTTTCCAGGTCTTTGCTGAAATGCAACATTAGTGTGACCTTGAAACGGTACATTCAAAGGACATTCTTCCGTTAAATGTGATGGGTTTGATCAGCAGCCACACACGGTTTTGGAAAGTGTGTATTGGTTTAGGGAGGCCGAAGAGAACTTGTTTTCTAGAGCATCGAGTTTCTTTTATATTGCGGCCATTTCGGCTCTCATTATGACAGAAATATCGAGTTGATTTATACCTTCCCCAGACAATGGTGGTCTAACACTTTCCCATTGTAATGTGTTTTGAGCTAAATCTTCTAGATATTTCCAAGCTTCACCATCATCTTTAGATAGGAATTGGCAATGACACATGGTTTCAAGCATCTGTTTAGTCGTGAAATCAATACCCTCATAAAGAATTCGACACAGATCCCATCTGGGGATTCCATGATGAGGGCATTGTAAAAGAAGATCCTTGAACCGTTCAAAGCATTTCCAAAATGGTTCATTGGAAAGTTGGGTAAATTTGAAGATTTCGCTCCGAATACGAGCGGTCTTATGATTGGGATAAAATTTTTTAAGGAATGCTACAACAAATTCATCCCATTTTGAAATAGAATGTGCAGGTATGTTGTAAAGCCACTTATCGGCTAAATCGTACAAAGTGAATGGGAGAAAACGTAAACGCATAGTATCCATAGACAGTTGTGAATTACCCATCAAAGCACATACGTTTTCAAATTTGGTGATAAAAATGTATGCGTCTTCAGACCCGAGCCCGTGAAATTTGGGTAAAAGTTTGATGAATTGGGGTTTAATTTTGAAATTGTCCCCATTGACTGGTGGTATAGAAAGACAGGTGGGAAGGGGAACACGTGTAGAATAGCATCTCTCTTGGAGAGAAATGCATGGAGGATTCTGCGCACCTGCGGGCGGTGGCAGAGTGGTGTTAAAGTTTGATGGATATCCGTCCATCACGGTCGTAGTGGGTGGTGGGAAAGAAGACGAAGAATTACCGACTCTGGGGTCGATAAAAGAAACGAGGACAAGACGGGAAATAGAATCCCGTGTCCAGCCTAACATGTGCTAAATGGTTGTAGCATAAGTGGCAGCGTTGGTAATAATTAGAGGAAAAGTTGGTTGGTGTTTGTTTTGAAAAATACGGGTTTTGAAAAATCAAATCACAAAAAAATGCACACACCACCCTAGATCTAATGGTCACCTAGGTCAAGTCACCAGACCGCTCCTAGATTTCCAGAAGACAAATCGCAGGATAAATCCTCTACTACCTCTTTGCCCCTCCTGTGGCCAGGTAATAAGTTCTTTTGGTGGCACCAAGATGTACTGAGACCTGGGGTAGAACTTTTGGTGGAACGAAATGAAAAAGGGAGATTTCTCGCTTTGTCTTCAAGTGTTTGGTATGCCAACAGGTGAATGCCGAGCATCAGAGAGTAGCTGGGTTGTTGCAGCCGCTTCCAGTACCAGAGTGAAAATGGGAGCACATCCATGGATTTTATGATGGCACTAACACGAAGTCCAAGGGGCAACGATGTCGTATGGGTTATTGTTGATCGTCTTATGAAGGCAGCACATTTCTTACCCTTCCGAGTCGGACAATCGATGGAGTCGCTTGCAGAAAAATATATGTAGGAGATTGTGAGACTGCATGGGGTGCCCGTTAATATCATGTCTGATCGAGACACCAGGTTCATTTCCCATTTCTGGAAGAGCCTATAGGAGAGTTTAGGCATGCGTCTCAATTTCAGCACGGCCTATCATACACAGATGGACGGGCAATCTGAGCGTACTATCCAGACGCTCGAGGATATGCTGAGGGCAAGCATGCTTGATTTTCAGGGTTCTTGAGAGGATCACCTCAATCTGGTAGAGTTTTTGTATAACAACAGCTACCAAACTAGCATCTAGATGGCAACGTTCGAGGCTCCGTATAGACGGAAGTGTCGATCCCCTCTGTGTTGGGATGACGTGGGTGGACGAAGGTTATTGGGCCCTGAGCTGATAATGCAGAAGTGAGCAAAGTTCAAATGATCAAGCAACGAATCAAGGCGGCTCAGGACCGACAGAAGAGTTGGGCAGATGCCGGCAGAAGATCGTTAGAGTTTGGTATTGGTGACTATGTGTTTCTGAAGATATCACCCACTCGAGGAGTGATCAGGTTTGGTAGTCGTGGGAAACTCAGTCCCCGATTCATCGGACCTTTTGAGGTGCTAGAGCGAGTAGGAGAGATGGCTTATCGACTAGCCTTGCCTCCATCGCTAGCTGGTGTGAATAATAATTTCCATGTTTCTCAGTTGAGGCACTACATTCGGGATGACAGCCATATTCTAGACCATTCGGAGTTAGCTTTGGGCACTGTTCTATCCTACGAGGAGCAGCCTACCACTATCCTCGATCGTCGGGAAAATGTGCTAAAGAGCAAAGTCATTCCCTTAGTTCGAGTTTCTTGGGATGGTTGTTCTCCAGGGGAGTCTACCTGGGAACGCGAGGTAGACATCAGCGCATGTTTTCCGCACCTGTTTGAGTAGTGTTGCTTTTTCCGTTGTTTTCGTTCTTTAATTTCGAGGACAAAATTTTTGTAAGGAGGGTATGATGTAAATCCCCAGTTTCCGTATATAAAATTTTTCGTATTTTCCCGGATTTTTCCTAAATTTTTCCGTATTTTTATATTTTAATTATAAACCTAACATAAACTCTAAACCTTCGCCCCATACCCGACCCGACCTGCGCTCACCAACCCGACCCGACCCGTTCACACTCCTCCTTTTCTTCTACCCTCGCTCATTCTTTCCCGCCCTTTTCCCTCAACGGCTCCCTCGCGCTCGCCCGCGAGACTCGCGCCTACACCCGCAACAACCGCGCCACTCGCCAACCCTCCCCCCTCCCGACTCACGCGCCCGACGACCCAGCAACCCACGTTCCTCCACTCCCCCAACGACTTTTTCCATCCTCGCTCGCGCCGACGCCCCGTGAGATCTGATCCCTCAACGGCCACGACGACATCGCTCTCTCGCTCTCTCCCTCTCTACTTCATTCTCTCTCCCTTGTCTCTCTCTGCTTCACTCCCTCTCTCTCTCTATCTCGCTCCCTCACATCCTTACTCTGCTCTGCCACCGAGCCACCTCACCTCAGGCGACCACCTCGCCGATGAGCCGACCTCCGTTTCCTCCCTTCCTCCCCCTCTCAACCCACAAATTCCGACGAACCACCGCATCGACACCTCAGCCGCTACTCCCCATCATCGAGCACCACTCCCTCCAACGTTGCGACACTACCACGTTGCCACCGGCGACCACCGACGCTCCCAGGTTCCCACCCGAGCGTGACCCCGGCAGCTCCTCCTTCATCGGAACTCCCCAACCCCTCCACTGCGTCTAGAAGCCGACCCCTGAACCATTCCATTGCCGACGAGCCGAGCCCTCTGCAACCATGCACCCGAGCATCTTAGTGGAGTCACTGGCAACCCACTGCCGTGGCCGCCTCCACGCCAGTGCTGAGCCCAAGTACTCCCCGATCCCACCAAGTCGAAGGTGTATCGTGCCGTTATCATGCCCGTATCATGCCGTTCGTCGTCGTCCACTTTCGTGTTGTCGTCTATCACTAGGCAAGTGGAACCATCTTCCCTTGCTTATTCATGCTAAAAATCGTATTATTTAATTAAAATAACAATGTTACATACTATGGTGTAAATGTTTATGTGTATAGCGATATCGATGTTTAAATATCAATTAGTTTTGTAGAAAACCACGTCGTTTAATTATATTAAGAGTTACAATCCCTTATCAATACCATTATAACATTCAAATTGAATAACCTTAATTGGATCGGTTAATGAGAACGGATGCCTATACATAACCTATGTATTTGACACGATACCCTAGAAGAAAACCATATTTAAAATGGTGGAATTTATTAGCCTCGAAACCCTTTCATGATAACAGATAACTCGTAAGAATTCGAAGGAAAAATATTGATTTCACCATTATGAATGACACCTCCGCCTAGTTGTGTCAACCTGAAATTTTACCACGCATGTTACCTTATTAAACTCATCGTGAATTCAGTACAGTTTGGAACGTGATGTTCTACGGCTCATATCGAAGCCGACTCGATAACCTATAACCAACCCTAGTTGTTTCTAGACCATTTTAGATTACTGTAACGATATGTTGCTGCGATTGCGGCATTGGACTACAGTCCAGGGCAGTGTTTCGCGTGGATACTTGACTTTGAATACCTGCACATCCCTGATTCAAAATGAAAATGCGTGGATCCCTATATGATCACGTAGATAATTTAATTAGATAACATATGAATCGGGTCCCGTGCATTTTCACCATCGTTTGATATTTAATTTGTATTTTAGAGTGTCATTGTGTTCTGCAGTTTCTGAAGTAACGTTTCTTACACCGTCACATTAAACAGGACATAACTCCTAGTACACGAAGGCTATTGACAAACATTTGATGCGTTGGAAACATAATAGATAGAATTAGATTTTATTCAACTGGGGAAACACCTGAATCTGAACCTAATCACTGGTAAAACACGCGTGAAGTTGGGTTTCCAGTTCTGAAACTGGAATTCCAGCAATCGATCGCTACCTTAAAATGATGATATTTCCCTATCCAGAATTCCGCTTGACATGAAATTAATTTTACTTCTTAGATGATCAAGTGTGCTTTTTAATCCTTTTATATTATTTTGGTCGACTATGTGCGTGTGATTTATCGTAAAATTTGCCAGTTATATGGCATTGGTCATCATAAAATAGCGTGTATCTGTTCAGTGCATTTCTGCCTATTTTCGTGTTTGCTTTATACCTGCTGCATAGTGATCATTCACATTGAGACCTAGCGACTGTTTTGAATTGTCGATATATTAGTTTTAGTGATTGGGTTGTGGCAAATATGACAGTGATATTGATAAGTGGAAAAGTGATTGAAAGTGACAGCGATACGTATTTGTTCACAACCTATCTAATACCTGAATGCATACTATAACCTGGAGAATGGGGAAATCAAGATGGAATTGAACTCGTATTTAGCGAGGTACAGTGATTTAGAGGATGATCATTCGCTATTAGTGATACACACACACACACATTAGGTCGTGCGCTTAGCGGTACGGCTGACAGGATTATGTCCCGGGCACAACAGACCGTAGTCTCGGGCATGCACGAGACCCTTGTTAAACACGAGTATCCTTTCCACCATTTGATTTCATTGACCTAGTGACTGATAAGTGGTGACATACACATAGCCTAGTTTACTGACATGATACATATATTGCACTATTCATATTCTGTTGATGTTTATTATACTCATGTTCTGCTTTCTATTGCATTTCTCACGTTTAATAATATTGCACGCCCTTTGTATAATTATTGCTATACGTGTCGCCCTGATGACCTGTGTGTGCATGCTCAGAGGACGAAGTGGACCCAGCCCAGGAGCATGACCTGCCATTTGAGATCATGGAGATCTAGACTGCATCATCAGCGCCATTTCTTTTGTTTTCAGCACTTTGTATTTCATTCGTTAGTTTTATTCTGCAAAATAATGTATTTCGAACTCTTTTATTGCAATGTAATAAAGTTGTGAACTGTGATTTTCCTTTACTCTAGTACTGTTTACCGATTACCATATAATGCTAGAATCCGAAGTTTGACCACGGCTGGATTATTCCCTGGCCGTAGGAGCATGGCTGGCCTAGTCACCCCTCGTATTCCATATTTTTGGGAAGCGGGGCGTGACAATCGTATACCGGTAATCAATCATCCACAAATTACCTGTTCTTTTCACATTACTCGTTATATTCTCTTTCTTATTTTAAGGCTTACCAAGCGCTAGTTCGCTGACGACATTCCTTTCTATTGGAATGTTCGTCAGGAGGACAGGACTCTTAGCGGATCGAGCCGAGAAAGGAGGACTTGGATCAGTTTGCGGCACAGCCTGACTTTTAGTTCCTTATACTTACTTTCATTTTGTATGCCACTGTTTAGGCACTGCTTTACATCATTATATCTTTTCATTTCAAATAATTGTATATAAAGTTGAACGTAAATAAAGTTGCTGTTTTATTTTAATAATCTTATCATTCTTGTACATTTTATATATTGCTTAATTACTTTTAACGTATTAATTTCTTAGTAAATACGTTGCAGCCTACCACGCCATCGTTTCTGTCTACTGGGAAGCGGGGCTTGACAGGTTTTGTTGGCGGCCCATGCAGGTCAGTTCTGCATGAAGTCTTAAGCAATATATTACAAGAATTATAAGAATCAGCAAATATACATTCCTTACATTTCTAATTTCTTGAATCAATCCTAACCATTCCTTAGCTATCAAGGTCATTGTTTACCGCCGAAAAAAGAGACGAAACCGCGTAGGTCGTCCTGCCTGAATTTGGGGGCAGATGCTATTTAGTTTTATCCGTCCACCTCTCCGAAGATGCTAAGTTGATTTATGGCACCGTGTATCGAAGGTTTGGACGGATGCGGCCGTTGTAGCAGACTTTGTCAGATTCCCCCTCGTTGTGAGGGATTTTTGATTGTGGGGACACTCTTCCCTGCAGGCGCAAATCCCTGCAGTTAATTACGTTACCGCATCGCGGTAACCACTTTCTCCTGCTCCAGAAGGTCACTTCGTGTCGTGTGTGTTTGTTTTATTTTTTGGTTGCCCGTGAATTTTATATACGGAGACTAGTTTATGTTGTCGCCTGTAGGACGGGGATTAGTCCAATTCCGTATTTTCTTAGATTTGGGTTTGGTTTGATTTAAGGATCTTTAATCTCGTTTGAGATTAAGATCAACTTAAATGTTTGTTGAGCATACGTTAGTCTAATTTTAGACTAAGATCTACTTAACAAGGTTTTAGGATCATTTAGATCTAACGAAAGAGTATTTGGGATCTATCGTCTTAGTTTAGGGACGTTGTGGTCCATTGAGTTTAAGGACGCCATAGTCCATGTAAGTTTAAAGACATCATAGCCTGTAGAGTTTAAAGACATCATAATCTGTAAGGTTTAAAGACATCATAGCCTTGTTTATAGACATCATAGTCTGTAAGGTTTAATGACATCATAGTCTGGTTTAACGACATCATAGTCTGTAAGGTTTAAAGACATCATAGTCTGTAAGGTTTAAAGACATCATAGTCTGGTTTAAAGACATCCGAGTCTGGTTTAAAGACATCATAGTCTGTAAGATTTAAAGACATCATAGTCTGTGTTTAAAGACATCATAGTCTGGTTTAAAGACATCATAGTCTGTAAGGTTTAAAGACATCATAGTCTGGTTTAAAGACATCATAGTCTGTAAGGTTTAAAGACATCATAGTCTATGTTTAAAGATATCATAGTTTGCAGGGTTTTAGTTCAACAGTTTGGGGATGGGCCAAAAGTTATTGGTTATTAGGACCATCTATATCTCTGAAGACGTTGAAGAATTACAACGTCATGTATCAGATGTATGGAGAGATGTGCCCTCGAACCAACGTCTCGACTGAGGGGGAAAGGGATGAACATCATTTTAGATGCCTTCTGTTGGGAGCTCATTAGCTATCTTTGGGACTGAGATCGGTTGTGGGGACCTTGAGCATGAGGAGCTCAATTGATGGTCCTCGGGAAATTTGGTCTGAGTTTGGCTAATATTGGCCTTTCATAGTGTTAAACACTAGTATATGTTCAGCGCTCACGTACTCCCACGTGAGGTGCTTGAAGTAGTGTTAAACACTAAAAATTTGAGGCGCTCACGTGGGGTCACGTGAGACAGTCTCAGTTGTCCTCTTTGTTCATCAAGGGTGCTCACGTGGGAGCACGTGATCAGTTATTATCATGTTAGGGTTCCAATATTTTTTACGTGCCTGGAGATCCTGAATTTCGAGACTTTCAAGTCCACTGTTTTGTAAGAATTAAATTCTTAGGACTTAGTTTTTCTCTTTGGTTTTGGATCTGTATGGCAGAATCTCCCCGATGAGAATTAAATTCTCAACTTGTGGGGAGATCTACTTCTGCAGATCTTTTACCATAAGGAAGAACCGAGTTCTCATATGAAGGGTTAAACCCTTGTTTTATCAGAGGAATTAAATTCCTATATACTTTTTGGGAGAATCAAATTCTCTGAACTTAGATCTTCCTATAGATTTTGGATCTGCATGGCAGGATCTCCTCGATGAGAATTAAATTCTCAACTTATGGGGAGATCTGCATCTGCAGATCTGAATCAGAGGAAGAACTAAGTTCTTTTTAGAAGAGTTAAACTCTTATGGAGATGAAAGGGAGATGAGATATTCTCTGTGTTTTGTTCTTTCTTTTACCTAGAGTTTCTTTTTTTTTTTTCCTCTCTGGAGAATTAAATTCTCTTTTCTTTTAAGCCCACGAAGAGGTTTCTCTCTCTTTTTTTATCCTCCTTTCTTTCTGCTCCTCCTTTTTTTTGTGTCTCTTGGCTCCTATTTATAGGAGAAAGAAAAGAATCAATTTGTTCAGAAAATCTCTTATTGAGAGATTTTGATTGATTTTGTAATCAACCAGAAACGATCTTTTAGATCAATCGGTGAATTTTATTCACCGTTGGAGTTTTAATCCAAGAGCTTCTGTTTTACAAAAGATATTTCTCACAAGATTAGGAAAATATCTTTCTATACAGAATCTTCTTCTGTAAATTGGTGATTTTTTAAGCACCATTGGATTTTTAATCCAACGGCGTTCTGCTTTATAAAGCGCAATCTTTCTTGTTTAGAAAGGTCTAAGGAAATATTTTCCAAAATGGGGCTCTGATCCCTTTTATTTTAGAATTTAATTCTATCGATTCAGAAGGCATATGAGCCCATCACGTATAGCACGTGACCCCACAAAGTTAAACACATCAAAGAGCGTCACGTGCTATCACATGACTTCATTTGGCCAATTGTTTGTTTTAAGAAGGCGCCTATATACTTTGTATATAGAAGTCACGTGTCTGTACGTGAGGCTCAGTTTCAGCCTTGTTTTGTCAAGCACAGTGCCTATCACGTGTGGGAACGTGATGCTTTATTTGGGGACTTTTCTCATTGCTATTATATTTTTTTATCCAGTTTTCATGAGGGAACAAATACCCCCACAACGTTGTTCTCATGTGGCTTGCACGAGAGTGTAACGCTGTCACTTTTACAGCCGTTGGATTGTCTAGGGGAACAGGGAGGTGAACCGCCCTTGTCACGTCTTATAAATGCAAGGGTTTGGTTCTTTAGGCAGCCACTGTTTCATTCATCTTCTTCCTTTTCCGTTTTCTTTGAGAATTTAATTCTTTTCCTCAGAGTTTAGTTTTCTGCTATTGTAACTCCAGAGGTAAACTCTGTCAAAAGAAACCTTTTTTAGGTAATGTTCTTGCACATTAGAAAGAACTTTTTCTTTTTGAACAAAATTTCTGGATTTAAATCCATTATGAGAGCTTTGCTCTCCTCCGAAACCCATTTATTAGGGATCCAAAGATGTGATCTTTGAGCAGTAAACCTCCATTTCTCAGGCATTCCCCTCTAATATTTTGAGGATTCATGGGATTTTGTTTCTCATATTTTTTTTATGTGTTTCTGGAATTTAATTCCCTCACATAAAAAGAATTTAATTCCTCTGGCGAAGAGCTTAGCTCTGAAAGATCAAGAGGACCCTTTGGGAGTTTTGTTCCCTGATGTTCTTGAAAATCTTTTCATAGGGTTTTACCCTTATTCGCACAAATTTGAATTTGTTGCATGCTTAACAGAACTTGTTTTCCCAAAAATTTGTTTGAATTCCAATGTCTGTTTAATGAGGGTCTTCTTGATCACTAAACTTTCATTGATGTCTCTTTTCAGACACTATGGTTGCTCATCTGTACGATCTTGACGAAATTATTTCTTATGAAGACATTTGCGCACAAGGCCGTTGTCAAAACCAGGAGTTTACAAACGCCTAATGCGCTGAGATTATGAGTCGCTTCAATGAATACAACGGTCGACTACTTCCT
This sequence comes from Agapanthus africanus, assembly GCA_030015575.1. Lineage (NCBI taxonomy): Eukaryota > Viridiplantae > Streptophyta > Magnoliopsida > Asparagales > Amaryllidaceae > Agapanthus > Agapanthus africanus. The sequence goes on along the minus strand of JASDDO010000016.1, from coordinate 520,736,995 downwards.
CTTCGCTCCGCTCTTTTGAAGATTATAGTGAGAGCAATTTGGGGAGCACTTCTTGGATTTTACTAAGTCATGCCGCTTAAGGCACTGGATGATGCTGAAAATAAGGTGCACTCAGTATATCTGATGGGCCTGATCTCGAAGAAACGACGAGATACTCTCGGTTATATCTTGCATCAAATTTTCCAACAGACGACGATAATCGCTGCCTATCAGAGGGCGGAGGACATTAGTGAGGATCTTGATGCTTGTATTCGTGAGAGGATACACACGAGGATGGTCAGAGAGGCCAGAAACATTTTAGAAGTCCTTACTTCCGAATTTCTTAATCCGTGTTCCGGATTTAATGTTTTACCATTGTAAACATTTTCTTTTATTTTTGTATGAATTTCGGAGTATGAATGACAAAACTTTCCTTTCCCCCTTTTTATGTTTACATGTGTTCTGTATGAAGTTTTGTCATACTGTTGTTGGTATTCATGTGTTTTGTGCATGAGGCACTGTTCGGGATTTCAATCCTGCATTAGCGCCTGTTCACGTGTTATGTATGTGTGGTGCCGTTTTAATTTCTAATAAGGATCAAGGCTGGTGCTCATGTGCTATGCACGTGGGGCTCTGCTGATGGGGTCATTTCGTCTCCCTACTTTGATTCCAATGAGTCATCTCTTTCATTTCCCATACTCTCCCTTTTTTCTAGGCCTTGGGAATAGCTTCACCATGCACAACATTTTCTGTGCATAGCATTGAATGCTCCCTTTTATAACTTGAAGCCGATGCCTTTCTTCCCCTCTAAAGAGAAAACCATTTAGACCTTAAGGTGATCATCTTAAGAAACAAACCACAGGTTATGGCTTGCAATCGCCCCCATGCTCGTAGGCAACCATAGGAGGTGCCCATCGAGAAAATAGTTCCTCTCCTTGCAGCGCGGCTAGCAGATCCCCTTCTCACCGACGCTCAATGTGACGCAGTGATGTACGAGTTTCTGACTCGTAGGGGCTCTCCTTTTCCTATAGGCTCCATTTGGCTCCAGACGATCTTTCTATCCGTGCTCGACGATATTCCTCCTCATCCGGCAGAGATGACCCTGGCAATTCTTGATACGGCGGAGGATAAGATCGAGTATTTCTACGAGGAATGCTTAATTACCCAGGCTCTGAAGGATCGCTCGGTTCATCTACTGGGTCAGATAAGAGCCCGGCAGGCTGTCATGTCTGCTTTTGCTGATGAGCATGGCGCTAATCAGTGGGGATCAACCCTTCGCGAAGACCAACGCTTCGACGTGGTGGAGAAAGGAGAGAGGGAACTGGAGAACCTTGTGTTTTATTTCGTTAACCCCTGTATCTCTGATCCCATATTTGGTGATCTTTTCCCTGTAGAGTAGTATATTTATATTGATGTATTTCTTTTATTATTGACTGTTGAATTCTTTCTGTTGAATTTTTCTGTTTGACATATATTCGTATGTGCATCCCACCTGTGTACATGAGCTTTATACTTTACCCCTAGGAATTTTCTTTAAGTGCGAACACTATCGTCGTGTTGCCCACAAATCAGTGCGTTTTGGATACCATTTCCATTTAAATAGGAATATAGTCGCGAATGCATGCTTAATGGGGTACATACCAAAGACTTTCCTTGTTGCCTTTCATAGCACATAGTTTGTGCGTGTTTTGGATCGAGTATTATCGTCGAGTGGAGGCCTTCCTACACGGGCTTGAATGCATCCGCCTTCCCTCCGACATCTTAACCTCGAAATCGAGTCTGCGGGGATGGATCGAACGGTGCGCAGCCAATCTGCAGTCATATGAGAAGAGTCTCAATCGGAAGTTTTCGGAGAGGGAGTTAGCTTCAAATGATTTGGAGGAACTTCAAGCTGAACTCACTGCTAAGACCATCCGTGCGTACGAACTTTGGCGGGTGCTTCAAGAAGCTATCAGGGAGGTGGTAGCTATTGATAAAACCGTTATTTTTACCCGCGAGATGGTTGATGCTCACAAAGTTGCTGAAAAGGAGCTTGAGAGTCGGCTTGCTTCGTATCAGGCTCAACAGTCTCAGGCGGAAACCCGTCTCGCAGCAATAACAAAACTTGAAGTCAAGGCCCAGTGGAAGAAGGATGAACTGACGAATTTATTACATCGTCCGCCGGCTTAAAGATTTTTTGTATATTCTCCTTTTCTTGTATTCACTTCTGAATGAGAGAATATTTTGTATCCATTTTGATTCTTCCTATGACATATATCTTGTATTCATTTTGAATTTATGAATAGAAGACATATACTTTATCTCATATTGGCGTGTCCCTTTTAGCAAATGCATTCCGTAAATAGTCTATCTTGATCTCTTTGCAGGACAGCGACAGCTTAGGAAACAAGTTCGGGTCTGCTGCCTAAGACTTTCCAACTTTATGAGCCATGAGGGTCCCACAAAGACTTTTCTCCCTATGAGTCGAGAGGATCTCGTAGGTGTATTTTATCCTTAGGAATCGTGAAGATCCCTAAGTGCGTTTTCTCTTGAGAGTCGTAAGGATCTCACAAGAGAATTTTTTTCCTTATAAGTTGAGAGGACTCGTAAGTCGTTGGTGGGTTGGCTTGTTTCCGAGTCGAAGCACTGCTCTGACGGGGAGGTCGTTTGTTGACGTGTTTCTGTGACGGGGTCATTTGCCGACGTGTTTCCGTGACGGGGCCATTTACTAACATATTTCCGTGACGGGGTCATTTGCTGACGTATTTCCGAGACGGGGTCATTGGATGATCTATTTCCGAGACGGTCATTAGATGACGTATTTCCGCGACGGGGTCATTTGTTGACGTATTTCCGAGATGGGGTCTTTGGATGACGTATTTCCGAGACAGGGTCATTTGCTGACGTATTTCCGCGACGGGGTCATTTGATGACGTATTTCCGCGATGGGGTCATTGGATGATGTATTTCCGCGACGGGAACATTTGCTGACGTATTTCCACGACGGGGGTCATTGGATGACGTATTTCCGAGACGGGGTCATTGGATGACGTATTTCCGCGACGGGGTCATTGGATGACGTATTTCCGAGACGGGGTCATTTGTTGACGTATTTCCGTGACGGGGTCATTGGATGACGTATTTCCGCGACGGGTCATTTGCTGATGTATTTCCGCGACGGGGTCATTTACTGACTCTAAGTTGTCTGTGAACCGTAGAGTCTTAGAACTGGGGACTTTGCCGTGGCTCCGATTAGTGGTGTCGTGTCCATATCCGGCTGGAATGAGGAGGAACGCCGTTGTTGGTCTCTAGGCTTTAGAGATGGCCGTCGAGATTTAGAACTAGGGACTTTGCAATGGCTCCGCTTCATTGCGACCCTGAGGTCGGTTGTTGACGTTACGTCTGCATCCTGCTGGAGTTAAGAAGGAACGCCGTGTTGATCTTCTGGGATGCAGATGTTGCCGTCAAGATCTGACTCTCCCTTTGACAAGGTCTGGTGGGGAAATGTGGTCCCCTTTTTTGTTTATGCCTATGGATTGTATACAAGGGTTAGTATGGACTCACCTGTAAGGCAAAGATTTCATTCTTTCATTTTTTTATTTCTTTCCGCGATGCTCTATCATTTCAGTTTTTATATCGTGAAAGTTGCGATTACCCAATCATTTCGGCTATTTTTCACGGTGCCCAATCATTTCGGCTATTTTTTCTTTTTACCCGCTGCTTTTTATTACGAGTTGCCCATTCATTTCGGCTATTTTTGTATGCGTATATTTTACTTGCTGATTTTGTTGCAAGTTGCCCTATCATTTCGGCTGTTTCATATGCATTTATGGCTCACTGACTTTTCGCCACGAGTATGGAACTTGGGATCTGATACCAATCTTAGTATCAGCATCGCTGCGACGGAAATATTGCCAGGAGCGAATTATCATTTGCCGTGAAAGGACTTGGAATTTGGTACCGATTTAGGCATCAGCATCGCTACTACTAGAACGTTGCCAGGAGCGAATCATCATTTGCCTCTGTCGATATCGAACAAAGGTGGCTTAGCAAGCAGGGTTAGGATCCTGTCGACTAAAGCTTTTGACTTCATGTTCCGTAAGGGTCTCATGAAGATGTTTCTCCCTACAAGTCGTAAGGATCTCGTAGGTGCGTTTTCTCCCTAGAAGTCGTGAGGACTTCTAAGTGGTGCTTTCTCTTATAAGTCGTAAGGATCTCATAAGAATATTTTCTCCTTATAAATCGAAAGGATTTACAAGTGTCTGTTCACCAAACAAGGGGATTTCATGCCATTGGCGGAACTTGGTGGGGGAGACGTTTATTTGTGCCTGTGGATTGTATACAAGGGTCAGTATTGAACTGCTTGTAGGGCATTCTAAGAAATGTGTTGGCTTAAGAACAGGTTCAGATCCCTGTAACTTAAGCCTTTTGAATCTTATGAGCCGTGAGGGTCTCATAAGAGGGTTCTCCTTATGAGTCGTGAGGATCTCGTAAGTACAATTTCTCCTTAGGAATCGCAGGGATTCCTAAGTGTGTTGCTCCCTTGTGAGTCGTAAGGATCGCACGTAGGTATTTTCTCCTGACAAGGTCGAGAGGACCTTGCAAGTGTACAAATTTTTTTTTATGAGTCTGCACCCTTTCGGGTTTTCACAAACTCGACGGTAGCCCTGCTGTTTTTACTCATGGAGCCCTTTCAGATTTTCATCCCTGCCCACCTTGCTCATAGACATACCGTTATTTTTGCGTCAGCCCAAGGATGCTGCGGTTTATAGTAGTTTAAAGACATTCTGGTCCGTTGTTAGTTTTTTTTAGGACATTGCGGTCCTTAGCTAGTTTTAGGACATTGTGGTCCATTATTAGTTTAGGGACGTTTTGGTCCATTGTTGTCGTTTTGGAGACAGTAGTTTTGCAAGATACTACTTATAGAGTTTGGGCTTAGGAAGATAGCGAGCGGACATAGGAGTCGTCATCTATCATTGACCTAGGTCGTGATTTGTCAGGCGTAGTATTTTTTCAGGAACCGGCCGTTTATTGGTCTGAAGGGTCTTTCGCCATGCATATCCATGAGCAAGTAAGCTCCACCTTGGTAAACTTTGTCTATGATGTACGGGCCCTCATAGTTCGGCTCAAATTTCCTCCGTTTGGCACGATTGAGGATCATAGGTCTCTTGACCACTAGCACGAGTTCTCCCTGGCGAAACGTTCTCGGTCTAGTCAATCTCTCGAATGAGCGCATCATCCTTGCTTTGTAAGCCTCCAAGCTTTGCTGCACCATGAGACGAGTTTCATCTAGGGTGTCGAGCTCCTCAAGCCGAAGATGAGCATTCTCTTCGTCTGTTAGCTCGTAATGAACCGCCACTAGTAGACAGGGTAGCTCTATCTCTAGGGGGAGTACCGCTTCTGTTCTGAATACCAATGCATACGGCGTTGTGTTTGTGGCCGTTTTGAATGAGGTTCGATAAGCCCAGAGAGCTTCATGCAGCCTCTCGTGCTAGTCCTTTTTGTTTTTGGACACCGTCTTCCTTATGATTTTCGTCAAGGTCTTGTTGAAAGCCTCAGCTAGACCGTTAGTTTGGGGATTATAGACCGAAGAGTATCTCCATTCTATATTATGCTGCTGTACGAAGCGACTGATTCTATGACTTCTGTAGGCCGGTCCGTTATCGGAAATAATCCGTCACGGAGTGCTGAACCGATAGATAACGTGTGTCTTAAAGAAATGGAGGATGTTTTCCATCTTCACTTCTCTTAGCGGTACTGTTTCTGCCCACTTGGAGAAATAATCGGTTGTCGCCAATATGAACCGATGTCCTCTGGATGACGCTGGTTTGATGGGCCCAATTATGTCGGTTCCCCACATTTCGAACGGCCAGCTAGCCACTGTTGGGTGTAGCGGGTTTGGATGCTGGTGGATGAAGTCTCCATGAATTTGTCACGAGTGGCACTACTTTACGTATTCGAGACAGTCCTGAATCATTGCGGGCCAATAGTAGCCCATTCTTTTGATCTTCAGTTTCATCTTTGGCCCGACTTGATGAGAACCGCAATGTTCGTTGTGAATTTCTTGAACGACTTTCCTTTCTTCTTCCGGTCCCAGGCATCTCAGCCATAGAGAGTCAAACAATCTCTTATATAAAGTATCACCGACGAAGGTGAAAGACAGAGCTCGTTTCATGAGCTGATGTCTTGAGGATGCATCTTCAGTTGTTTGACGGGATTTGAAGTAGTTTATAAAGACTTCTATCCAATCCTTGGCCTCTTCCTGTTCCTCTATTTTTAGAGCTATTTCCCCGGTCACTTTCTCTTCTTCAGACGACTCCGGCGATATTTGCGCTGGTGCAAGAACCCGATGGCTTTGTACAACGATCCTTACGTCATCAAGGTTTTCATCAGCCAGTTCTTTAGCGAGCTTGGCTAATGCATCCGCTTTGCTATTTTCTGCATGCAGTATGATTTCTAGAATGTAGGAGGGGATTTGATTCAGCAATTGTTGCACTCTCTCACTGTACTTCACCAACTCTGGTTTGCACGTCTTATAGTCGCCGTTTACTTGATTAACGACCAGCTAGGAGTCTCCGTATATGAAGAGGTTTTCGATTCCCATGTCGACAGCCATCTCAAGATCTGCTATCAAAGCTTCATATTCTGCTTCATTGTTTGTCCTTGGCTCTGTCAAGGAAAAGGCAAAGCGCATTATCCCTCCTTGTGGAGTCACGAAGATGAGGCCTACCCCGGATTTGATAATGGGGGTGTTGTGCTGTCACTTCTTCAGGAAAGATGCCCCATCGAAGTAGAGTTCCTACCGGGTATCACTCCCCCCTTTCTCCCCGTCGCTCGTGTCAAACGCGTGCTCGTCCGGCAGTTCGCAATTTAAAGGTGAGTTGCCAGGTACCGGGTGCTCAGCGAAGAAGTCGGCGATGGCCTGGCCTTTTACTGCCTTGAGAGGCCGGTACGTTATCGAGAATTCCATTAAGAGCAGGGCCTATTTAGCGAGCCGTCCAGTTAGCATGGCTCTTGACATCAAATATTTGAGAGGACCCACTTTTGATATGAGATGGACCTCTTGCGCCAAAGCATAATGCCGAAGCTTCGTTATCACCAAGATTAACGCCAGGCAGTGTTTTTCGATGGGGGAGTAGTTGTTTTCTGCCCCCAGGAGAACTCGACTCAAATAGTAGAGGGCTCTCTCCTTCCCTTGGTCATTTTCCTGTGCCCATAGCGTGCCTAAAGAACCTTCAAGGGCTGTTGCGTAAAGGATGAGGGGCTTTCCTTTGACTGGAGCGGTCAGTATCGGCGGATTCTGCAGATATTGCTTGATTTTGTCGAGTGCGCCCTGGCATTTATGATCCCAGATGAAAGGGGTCCCCTTCTTCATTAAATGGCTGTAGGGGCGGTATTTACCGGAGAGATTGGCTATGAACCGCCGGATATACGCGAGTTTTCCTTGGAGAGACCGCAGTTACTTGAGAGTTCTGGGCGGAAGCATTTCCATATCGCCTTGATCTTTGACCGGTCTATTTCGATGCCCCGGTGCCATACGATGAATCCTAAGAATTTGCCCGAGGAAACTCCGAACGCGCATTTGAGAGGGTTCATCTTCAGGTTGTATTTCCGAAGATGTTAGAACACAATCTTTAGATGCTCCCAATACTCGTGCGATTTGCTATTCACCACGAGGTCGTCAATATAGCATTCGACGATTTCATGTATGAGATCATCGAAAATCTTCGTCATGGCCCTCTGATAGGTAGCACCGGCGTTCTTCAGACCGAAAGGCATCGCTTTATAGCAGAATATGCCTGGAGAAGTCCGGAAAGCGGTATGCTTCTAGTCCTCAGGATGCATCTTTATTTGATTATATCCTGATGAGCCGTCCATGAAGGAGAAGACTTCATGAGTGGACGTGTTGTCTATCATCAGCTCGGTAACCGGTACGGGAAAATCATCCTTCGGGCAAGCTTTGTTGAGGTCCCGAAAGTCCACCCAGATGCGCACCGTCCCATTTTTCTTCATCACTAGGACAATATTGGCGATCCAGTTGGGGTATTGAACTTCTTGGATAACGTCGGAGTCGATTAGCTTCTTGACTTTGGCGTTGATACTCATTTCGATTTCAAGACGCATCCTTCTTGGTTCTTGTTTGACCGGCTTGACGTCCGAAGATATTGCCAATTTATGCACAGCTATCTCTAGATCTAGACCCAGTATCTCGGAATAGTTCCATGTGAAGCAATCTTTATACTGCATGAGCACATCTTTTAGCGTAGCCACCTGTTCTTTAGACACTGGCTCACTGACGAACGTTGGTCGCGGGTCATTTGCCGTCCCTAAGTCGATTTTCCTTAAGTTGTCCGCAGTAGTATGTATTCCATCTTCCAGCTCTTTTGGCGCTGGTGGAAACTCTGAGATCAATTTGTCTTCATCCTCATTTTCGAGGCACCAAGAGAGGTCATCCAAGTTCTCGGGCTCTCCTTCTTCTGACAGCGTTATCACGTGATAGGTACGAGATCGTTTCCAAGACCGATGATAAAGTGAATCTGCCGAGTTGATATTGGTCTTCGACCCAGTTTTTGAAGGTGAAGTAGTCTTCAAGAGAATATCCTATCGCTCAGTGATAGGAGCAATAATCCAGGCGATGAACCTCGTTTGCTTGTTCGGGGTGCTTGGACTCCGGGAGCGTAATCATCTGATTTTTCATGACGAGGTTGAATATCTTCCTTGTCTTGTCTTGAGGGAAGGAATATGCTCAACCCATCTTTTTCGTTAGAGACGGATTCCGGCTGACCTTTTCTGCTCACGCGGCCTTTTGGATCCGTTTTGTCGCTGTCAAACGTTTTTTCCGTTCTTTGACTTGCTTTTGCCTCTGCGTCGGGCTTTTTTCTTGTCTTGGGAATGCATGGAGGGCTGAAGCGTGAAGGGCATCGTCGTCCTCCATAGCCTGCTAAAGGAGGCGTCGTGTCTTGGCTTTCTCGTAAATGGCCATTTCGCGGCTGTGGTCGTTCCGAACCTTTTGACTCACTGCACTCACTAGCTTGTCCATCTGTTCTTCAAACGACGGACTCGGCATTTTTATGGCATGACCTCATTCTGGTTTAGGGTCATCCTCTTTTAAGAGAGCATCCTCTTCTTCATCAAGGTCCTTTATGACATGGCAGCCATGGAACTGCTCCCATTTCTTGGACTGGACATATCCAAACCCGATCGTTTCCATTTTTCCGCTGGGAAATTTTCGCTGAGTTCCGAGGACATTCCAAATCCTGTTGTAGAACTGAGCTTGTTGAGGAGTTTGTTTGAATGGTACGCCTTGGCATCTTAATAATCTTTTCAATCTCTCAGTGTAATACCTGGGCAGACGAATGGGTTTGAGCCTGTCGAGCGCAGGATCGGCACCATGCCAAACTTCTCTTTCGACTTTAGTTTCCGTGGATCGATAGATTACGATCGCCTTTTCACCTCTTCGTCTGGGAGGGACGTAGAATGTTTGCAACTCCTGCACACTATATGTCTCAAGCGCATCAAACTCTCTGTAGTATAGCCACGGAACCATGTTGATTTGCAAACTTTGATCATCACCAATGAGGGTTTGCACCGGCGGGCGGATGGAGAATACGACGTTGGTTTCATCTTCGGAGTCACTGCCAAAGACCAAAATCGGAGCGGATGGTTCGGGTTTATCGTTCCGCTTCTGAGTCTGTCCCGAGTAGACTATTTCTTCATCCTCCTCGGTATCGCTTCCAAAGGTAAGAATGGGAGTAACGGGCTTCTGTTTAAGTTCTGGCTTATGACACTTCTCCATGTCTTCGAAGTCTGGCAGGAAGTACTTGTCGTCTTCATATTTTCGAACTTCGTTCACAGAGAATGGGTTTAGCTCTCCCGTAATGGTGTACTCGAGGCTATCCTTGAAATACTTCATACACTAATGTTGTGTAGAAGGGATGACGTTATATTCGTGTAACCATGGCCGACCAAGTAGAGCATTATAGAAAGTCCTAGCGTTGATGACATAGAATTTGATGTCTGTGACGAGAAGTCCAAAGCACAATGTCAGTATCACGGACCTGAGCATCTGCGACGACTAAGAATCAAATCCAAAGATAGTGATTTTATCTCGGGCTAAATGTTGAACGCTCATGCAGATTTCTTTTAGCACCCGCACGTTGAGAAGATTGACAGAGGACCCGTTATCAACAAGTATTTTCCCTATTTTGATGTCATGGCAGTATTCAGTGACATATAGAAGGTGGTTGTGGTCGCACGTACCAAGGAGAAGATTCTCATCGTTAAATGTAATGTTAGCCATGTGGACCTCTGCCAGCTCATCTTGCATTTTCTTCTCTGCGATGAAGGCCTGGAACTGATCGGGCTCTTGTAACGCCTTGACCAAGGAATCCAGTGCTTCTTTAGACAGAAAGAGGGCATCCAGTATGCTTAGTTGTGAGGGTATCTTCCTCAAATGCGATAGGATATTGTAATCCACCTTGGTTTTCTTAGGCGGGTCCTTGGCTGTGAGCTCTTTGACGACCCCATCATTGAGGGCAATCTCCTCATGGATTTTCTCCTTTCCCTTATCTTTTCTATTCGGACCTTTGTTTGAAGGTTCGAGATTCTTTTCAGGCAACGCACGATTACGCAGCTGAATGTTCTCGCAGTCCTTCATATCTTCTTCTCTCCCAGAGGCGGGTTCCTTAAAGAGGGGGTCAAGGGCCATTTCTTCATCAGAATCGCTTCCGAAGGTGAGAACTTGCGATCCTCTGGCATCAACCATATGAAAGTTGCCGGCAGTTCTTTTATGCTCATCTTTCGTGCTTCTCTGTTTCCGATGAGCCTTGCGCTTCAATCACTTGACGTGTTGTCGGTGGGAAACATATCCCTGCCACCAGTTTTTAAAGTTGTTGCACTCTTCGATAGGGTGCGTGATCCTCCGATGGTATAAGCAGTAGTTTGGATGCCCATCCGCTTCGTCAATGTGTATGCGGCCAGGAGTATTTCCTTCGGGAGATGGCAGCTTCATTCCCATTGATAGGGCTTTAGCGAACCGTTTCCTTGCTTTAAGCTTGCTTTTGTCTGCCGCGGGCATGCTTCGATCTGGTTGGAGCGCTTCACGACTCATCCCTACCATGACTTCTTCACCTTGACGTCGACACCTGGCCCTTTCAAATATGGACGTTTCACGCTCTCGATCAGTTTTTCTCTTCTGACAGGCTTCGTTCAGCAACATGTCAATCATCTCGTCTGACTATTCCAAGAGCTCCAGTTCTGGATTTGCCGCCAGTTTCTCTGCATCAGGAGCTTCTTTGCCCTTTATTGACGAGTGAGAAATCATGTGGCAGCTCGCCACATAGTCTTCGGGCTCTTCTGAAGAATCGTCTCCTTCATCAGCGTCGTCGTCTTTATTCTCAAGAACATGCTTGAAGAATTCATCCAATGTAATTGGGGTCCATGCCCTCTGGTTATATTCTTCCAGTGCATTGATATATTTCTGCGACCTTGTATGATTGTCGTCGGGTTAGACGGGCTTCTTGGCCTTCTTCTTCTTCTGTAAAGACTTCGGAGGCTTGGCCCGAAGGTTCCGTCCACCATCACCAGCTTTCAGCGTTGGGCGCGGCTTCAACATCCCCTCAATAATCTCAGGCTCCAGCGGGCTCTTCCACTTGATTGCCGGGCATTCTTGCAGATCTTTCAGCATTCTTTTAGTTTTCGTCGAGAGAAGTACTTCCCATGGAGCTTCCTCTATAAGTGAGCATGATGCCCCCGGCGTGTCCATCTTTTTCGGAGCGTGCAGTTGTGGCGGGTTCACCCTCCAGTTTTCAGACAGCGTGAATTTGCCTTGCTGGTACTGGTCCTCAATCTAGCTTTTGAAGACAAAGCAATTTTCGATCGGATGGCCCAACATTCGATGGTAGGGGCAGTAGTTAGGATTGTTGACGTCACCGGGCTGCAGTGGACGTTTCGGATCCGGTAGGGCAATGAGCCTATTACGCATCGCTAGTTCGAACAGCCTTCTCGTTTTATCCCGGGGGAACGAATAAGGATGTCTTAACTTCTCGTCGAGGAATCGCGACTTGTTTCCTTGGCGAGCAGCTGGTTTCGGCTCACTCGGCTGTTGTTGAGCGTTGGCGACAAATGTCGCTTTCCCTTTGCCCTTTTCATTTTGAAGCTCCGTCTTTGAGGAGGATGGTCTATGGCCCATCTGGTCCATTTAGGCCAGCTTGTCTATCAAATCCTGGAAAGTGGTTGGCTTAAAGAACATCATGAATTAGGAAATGGTTGCCTGAGGGTCGAGGGTTCCCACAAACATGCCCACGGCAGGAGCTTCGTCTATGTGCTGTTCGCATCTCGACCATAGGTTCCGCCACCGAATTGCATACTGCACCCATGTCTCTCCTGGCTTCACCCTGGTATTGATCAATGCCATGATTGGGGTGCGTTCGCTGGCGCTTATGAAACGCTGAGTGAATAGCAACTCCATCTCTGGAAATGTTTTGGCGGAGTCATTCGGCAGCTCCGAATACCATTCAAAGGACGTCTTCGCCAACCTGCCAACGAACTGGTGAAGTAGCAATTTGTCGTCACCTCCGGTATTGCTGCAGAGAGCCCTGAACTGAGCGACATGCTGATGTGGATTACCCGTCCCTTTATACACATGGAATTTAGGGATCGTATATCCTGGCGGGTACTTTATTTGATCGTACCAACCCCGATAGGGTCGTCCAGTCTTGACGATTTGGCCGGTTGCTTCATTTGCCTGATGAGCTCGTATTTGTTGAGCTATATAGTCATCAAGGGTGGCTTTGGAGATGGTCTCTTCCTTGGCTGTTGAACAAGCAGGAAGAGGGTTTGATGTCTCCCCTCTGCTGTCTTCAAGAATAATCGGAGGGTCTTCAACTGGGGGATCCGACTGTATCATCATCCCGACCATAACTTGGAACAGAAGCGCCATTTTCTTTATGTTGGCCGCTTGTTCCGGGGCCTCTTTATCTTTCTTCTCGAGCATTCTTCGGAGGAACTTGGCATCGGTCTCCGGTTCCTGGCGTTGCTCTGACGATGTCTCCGGGCTTTCTTTCAGCCCAGTGAGCGCGGCCATCTTTGTCAGCATCTCCTGGAGCTTCTACTGCTGTTGCTCTTGGGTCTTTGTCACATATCGAGTGAGTGGTCGATGACCCGTGGAGATGCGGCTATCCTCTTTCTCGAAGGCCATGTAGATGATGTGCACTACCATGCCTCCATACCTGGGGCGTTTGGATTCAGTGCCCTTGAGATTTGTCGCAGACACAGGGATCTTCTCCAGCCTTCTTCTTTTATGAGCGGTCGACGTTGTGGGGGCTGTTGTGATAGGCACCCGGGCAGACGATGACTTCCGTGGCACGGCGATGGGATGGTCCTTCTCTTGCCAAACCTTCATTTTCTTCGGTCGGCGGGAGTAGTCTTGGTTAATCACAGAGTCTTGGACTCTTCGCCAAACTCTACGGATTTTGGAGGATAGCCGCTGAGGAGGCTGCTCCGTCTTCGGCTTTGTAGTGTTCTCCGTAGGTGGAGGAGACTTCTTCAATATAGCAAATGGGTAGTTCTTGCGCACCCTCTTGAGTGGTTCAAAACTTTTCCCAGTTGGAACAGCAGCAACAACTTCCACCGTAGGAGTTAGTGGAGTAAGCCCGGAAGGGGAACTTCCCCCAGCTTTCCTTACTCGGCGCCAGTGGCGACGTCGAGTATGTCGTGCGGATGGGACTGGCTCAGTTACGGGGGTAGCTTCATCATGCCCCCTGCTTTGAAGAGAGGCCGCTGTTGGTGCCAGCCTGTCAAAGACTAACGTCCGTTGAGGGGGAATGTCTAATTTGTCGAAGACCGACTTTCGAGCATGGGAAGTAGTTTGGATGACCTCCCCGAAGCAGGAATTGGGATGGCCAGTCTCGCAAAGACCGATCCCTTCGCAGGAGAGTCCCTTTTGACGGCTTCGTCTACCGGAGCTGGAATGGCTATCCACTTCAGGATAACTCCCTCGGGTATTACAGGCTTCTTCACAGGCCCGCTTGAGCTTTGGCCTAGTCTGTTAAAGACCGAGGTGTTGGACTTGGACGACCCATTGAGAGGGGCCGTGGTGGTGGTAAGCCGATCAAAGACCGACTTCTTTGGAGCCTCCTGCGTCGGCATTGGAGCATTGAAGCTCATTGGCGGGAGCATGGTCGCGAAGAACAACCCGGTGGTGGCTTGTGTCACCTGTTTCACCGGCATTGCAAAAATGGAGGCCGCTTGGGGCCCATAGGCTACACCTCTAGACGGGGCGGAGCGGGAGTTATTGCAATTGGTGTAGTTGGAAGCCATTTTCTCTGCACGGGAGCAAGACACCAAATCTTAGTACCTCGAATCTAGGGGCAACCATATTAAATCGCGATTCATTCACGAACACGACATGCGAAGTGTAGAGTGGAAAGAGGAAAAGGTTCCACCGGGCGTGCCAGAATCTGTTTACCACCGAAAACAGAGACGAAACCGCGTAGGTCGTCTTGCCTGAATTTGGGGGCAAATGCTATTTTGTTTTATCCGTCCACCTCTCCGAAGATGCCAAGTTGATTTATGGCACCGTGTATCGAAGGTCTGGACGGATGCGGCCGTTGTAGCAGATTTGGTCAGATTCCCCCTCATTGTGAGGAATTTTTGATTGTGGGGACGCTCTTCCCTGCAGGCGCAAGCCCCTGCAGTTAATTACGTTACCGTATCGCGGTAACCACTTTATCCTGCTCCAGAAGGTCACTTCGTATCGTGTGTGTTTGTTTTATTTTTTGGTTGCCCGTGGATTGTATATGGAGACTAGTTTATGTTGTCGCCTGTAGGGCGAGGATTAGTCCAATTCCGTATTTTCTTAGATTTGTGTTTGGTTTGATTTAAGGATCTTTAAACTCGTTTGAGATTAAAATCAACTTAAATGTTTGTTGAGGATACGTTAGTCTAATTTTAGACTAAAATCTACTTAACAAGGTTTTAGGACCGTTTAGATCCAACGAAAGAGTATTTAGGCTTTATCGTCTTAGTTTAGGGACGTTGCGGTCCATTGAGTTTAAGGACGTCATAGTCCATGTAAGTTTAAAGACATCATAGTCTGTAGGATTTAAAAACATCATAGTCTGTAAGGTTTAAAGACATCATAGTCTGGTTTAAAGACATCATAGTTTGTAAGGTTTAAAGACATCATAGTATGGTTTACAGACATCATAGTCTGGTTTAAAGACATCATAGTCTGGTTTAACGACATCATAGTCTATAAGGTTTAAAGACATCATAGTCTGGTTTAAAGATATCATAGTCTGGTGTAAAGACATCATAGTCTGTAAGGTTTAAAGACATCATAGTCTATATTTAAAGACATCATAGTCTGCAGGTTTTTGGTTCAACGGTTTGGGGATGCACCAAAAGTTATTGGTTATTGGGACCCTTCATCTCTCTGAAGACGTTGAAGAATTACAACGACATGTATCAGAGGTATGTAGAGATGTACCCTCGAACCAACATCCCGACTGAGGGGGAAAGGGATGAACATCATTTTAGATGCCTTCTGTTGGGAGCTCATTAGCTATCTCTGGGACTGAGATCGGTTCTGGGGACCCTGAGCATGAGGATCTCAATTGATGGTCCTCAGAAAATTTGGTCTGAGTTCGGCTAATATTGGCCTTTCATAGTGTTAAACACTAGTATATGTTCAGCACTCACGTACTCCCACGTGAGGTGCTTGAAGTAGTGTTAAACACTAAAAATTTGAGGCGCTCACATGGGGTCACATAGGCCAGTCTTAGTTGTCCTCTTTGTTCATTAAGGGTGCTCACGTAGGAGCACGTGATCGGTTATTATCATGTTGGGTGCCAATCTTTTTTACGTGCATGGAGATCCTGAATTTCGAGACTTTCAAGCCCACTGTTTTGTAAGAATTAAATTCTTAGGACTTAGTTTTTCTCTTAGGTTTTGGATTTGCATGGCAGAATTTCCCCGATGAGAATTAAATTCTCAACTTGTGGGGAGATCTGCTTCTGCAGGTCTTTTACCATAAGGAAGAACTGAGTTCTCATATGAAGGGTTAAACCCTTGTTTTATCAGAGGAATTAAATTCCTATATATTTTTTGGGAGAATCAAATTCTCTGAACTTAGATCTTCCCATAGGTTTTGGATCTGCATGGCAGGATCTACCCGATGAGAATTAAATTCTCAACTTGTGGGGAGATCTGCTTCTGCAGATCTCAATCAGATGAAGAACTAAGTTCTATTTAGAAGAGTTAAACTCTTATAGAGATGAAAGGGAGATGAGATATTCTCTATGTTTTGTTTCTTCTCTTACCTAGAGTTTCTTTTTCTTTCCTCTCTGGAGAATTAAATTCTCTTTTCTTTTAAGCTCACGAAGGGGGTTTCTCTCTTTTTTTTAATCCTCCTTTCATTCTGCTCCTCTCTTTTTTGTGTCTCTTGGCTCCTATTTATAGGAGAAAGAAAAGAATCAATTTGTTCAGAAAATCTCTTATTGAGAGATTTTGATTGATTTTGTAATCAACTAGAAACGATCTTTTAGGTCAATCGGTGAATTTTATTCACTGTTGGATTTTTAATCCAAGGTGTTCTGTTTTACAGAACATATTTCTCACAAGATTAGGAAAATATCTCCCTATACAGAATCTTCTTCTGTAAATTGGTGATTTTTTAATCACCATTGGATTTTTAATCCAACGGCGTTCTGCTTTACAGAGCGTAATTTTTCTTGTTTAGAAAGGTCTATGGAAATATTTTCCAAAATAGGGCTTTGATCCTTTTTATTTTAGAATTTAATTCTATCGATTCAGAAGGCATAGGAGCCTATCACGTGTAGCATGTGACCCCACAAAGTTAAACACATCAAAGAGCGTCGCGTGCTATCACGTGACTTCTTTTGGCCAATTGTTTGTTTTAAGAAGGCGCCTATATACTTTGTATATAGAAGTCACGTGTCTGCACGTGAGGCTCAGTTTCAGCCTTGTTTTGTCAAGCGTGGTGCCTATCACGTGTGGGCACGTGATACTTCATTTGAGGACTTTTCCCGTTGCTTTTATATTTTTTATCCAGTTTTCATGAGGGAACAGTCATGGATTCACCGAACAATACCAGCACTAACGTCAATGGAAACACCCCACCGTCTACTCTACCACCATCACCTACCGTTGTAGCTACCATCAATAAGCAAATGGTACTGCTTGATGCGATCAAGAGCCTCTTGGAGGGTCAGCAGACTGCTATCCTCATGCACTGCCCAGAAGTCAAGGCACCCGGAGTCAAACATTTCCGGATACTACACTTAGAAAAAGAGAGCCCAATGGAGGTGGAAGAATAGGCCCAATCAATTGAAGATGATCTGGCAGCAGCTTAAGTGCAAGATATTGCCTGAGTGAGAGTTGTGAAGCTGCAATTAACAGACAACGCAAGAGTTTGGTGGAAAGCTGAAGAAAACCGTCTCACCCAACCGATAGAATGGAAGACATTTTGCGATAGGTTCGATGCGAAGTACTTCCTTGAGACTTCCTGTTTCGACACGGAGCAGTAGTTCATTCATTTACAACAAGGCTCGATGTGGGTCAAGTCTGTGGATGAATACGATACTGAGTTTACCATGCTTAGTAAGTAAGATATTGTCTCAAATTCAAATTCTTGATTTCACTCATTACACTGCTAACACAAGGCAGTAACAGGTTCGCTGCACACTTGATTCCTACTGCTGAGATCCGGGCATGACGATTTCAGCAAGAGTTGGACCCAGAAATCCAAGCGGAACTCGCTACAGGGGATTTCCCAACCCATGAGCTTGCTCTGAAGGCTGCCTGACGCTATGAGGCAGTTGTGAAGAAGAAGGGAAGACCGCAAACTGCTGGTATGAAATGTCCTGCCACACAGATGGCAGGAGGAGCCTCTTCTAGGCCGAACTTTGCACCCAGGAGACCGGGAGGAACATTTAAACGGCCCAGTCTAGACTTTTTCTTTTGCTGTAAGAGGACAGGACACCTGGTGAAAGACTGCAGGCGTGCAAATAGCCTGTATTTGGTTTGTGGCGCATCCACTCACGCCATAGGAGCATGTCCATACCGTTTTAACACGGCTCCAGCACCTAGACCAGCAATCACCATCCCGCAGCGGCTAGCCATTCAGGCTCCTACACCTCGTTTAGCTCTCCCTGCACCCACTCCACGTGGACCTCCTGCACAGCCTCAATGTCAGTTCCATCAGGCACAGAGAAACGTGCCTCAAGGGTAGAGAAACATGCTCCAAGGACAGAGAAATGTGCCTCCAGCATGGAGGAATGTACCCCGACGTCAGGATTTTACAATGACAGTCGAGGAAGCCAAAGCCACAGGCCATGTCATCACTGGTAATTCCCAATCCTTTCAAACCTTTTCAATCCTTATATATCTCTATAACTTTTCCTATATCTAAACTAATCTCACACAACTTAGGTACTATACTAATAGCCTCCCATCCTGCTCTAGCACTCTTCAACACTGGAGCATCACATTGCTTTATGTCGCAACGGTTCGTCCAAAATCATGCGACTCTAGTTAAACTACTCGTATCCAGCTGGAATGTCAGTTCAGGGAATGGCATTCTAAAAGCAACTCTGGGATACGATCTGTGTCTAGTGGTCGTCTGCAGTAGAGAATTTTATGCGGACTTGAAGGTGCTGGACATACCGAACTTCGACGTAGTCTTGGGAATGGACTGGCTGGGAACTTTCTTCACTACCATCGACTGTCGCAAAAGGAGGGCGGTGTTTGAAATACCAGATCATCCAGTGTTCTATTTCAAGAGTGAAGATCATACCTTGGAACCTAGCGTCTACAAAGCAAAACCAAGGAAGGCAGTGGTTGCAGCATTGCAAGCTGAAGAATCGAAGCCAGAGGTAGTTCGAGAGTTCAAGGATGTATTCTCGAAAGATATATCAGGTTTGCCTCCCGATCGAGCTCTTGAATTCAGCATTGATTTACTATCTAGTGTGCAACCGGTAATCAAAGCTCCGTACTGGCTAAGTTATGAAGGATTGAAGGAGATCTATATTCAGTTGGATGGACTCCTGAAGAAAGGTTGGATTCGTCCCAGTACATCAAGCTGGGGATCTCCTGTGTTACTTGTGAAGAATAAAGAAGGTTCATACAGGATGTGTGTAGATTATCGAGTTCTAAACGAAGTGACAATCAAGAACAAGTATCCACTACCGCTCATCGATGATCTGTTCGATCAGCTAAGCGAGTCTTGTGTATTTTCAAAACTAGATCTTCGTTCGGGTTATCATCAGGTAAAGGTCAGAGAATCCGATATTATGAAGACGGTGTTCAAGACTCGATATGGTCATTATGAGTATCTCATAATGCCATTTGGAGTAACCAATGCACCTGCTATCTTTATGAATCTGATGAACCAAGTTTTCCTAGAGTACTTAGACAGGTTCGTTGTCATCTTCATCGACGACATCCTGGTGTATTCAAAGAATCGGAAAGAACACGCCGAGCATTTACGGATTGTCCTGAAAATATTGCAACAACATCAACTCTACGCCAAGTATATAAAGTGTAAATTTTGGCTAGATCAAGTCATATTTCTCGGACATATCGTTTCAGGCAAAGAAATCTCAGTAGATCTAGCTAAGGTGTCAGCGAGTAGCCGACACCAAAGACGGTGAAGGATATACGAAGTTTCTTGGGATTAACAGGATACTATCGACGATTCATTGAAGGCTTTTCGAAAATTACAGCACCCCTGACCAAGCTCACACGTAAAGATGAAGCATTCGTGTGGTCAGAAGCATGCAAAAACGCTTTTGTAGAACTCAAGTCAAGATTAACTTCTGCTCCTATTCTTGTAATACCAGATCAATCTAAAGGATTCGTTGTGCATTGTGATGCGTCCGGTAAGGGATTAGGATGTGTTCTACACCAGCATGGAAAAGTTATAGCCTTTGCATCAAGACAACTGAAGGTTCATGAGCGCAACTATCCAACACAAGATCTGGAGTTGGCAGTCGTTTTCTTCGAACTTAAGATTTGGTGCCACTATCTTCTGGGAGAACGCGTGGATATATACATTGACCACAAGCATTTGAAGTATGTATTTGCTCAGAAGGAATTAAACATGCGGCAGAGAAGATGGCTAGAATTCATGGCGGACTTCGACATCAATCTACAGTATCATCCATGGAAGATGAACGAAGTTCCTAATGCACTTAGCCGCCAGCCACTAGCAATAAATCTCACCGCTCAGTAGAAGCTATAGCAATAATTGCACGGATTGGCGATCGAAGTAGTTATGCCAGGTAACACTTCGTATTTGATGAACTTACAAGTCCAGTCCACTCTTATCAATCAGATCAAGACAGCTCAAGCAAATGATGACAAGCTGCAAAAAATCCGAGAACATGTAGAAAGTGGGCTTCGAACTGACTTTATCATCCACGAAGACGGATCCTTGAGATATGGAAGTCGATTATGTGTACCAAACGGTCCAGTTCAAGAAGAGTTGATGAAAAAAGCTCACAGCTCTCCTTATTCTGTACACCCCGGTGGTACGAAAATGTATAAGGATCTACGGCAACACTACTGGTGGCATGGAATGAAGTGCAATATAGCAAGGAGCGTAGCCAAGTGTTTGGTGTGTCAGCAAGTGAAGGCTGAACATCACAGAACTGCTGATCTACTTCAGCCGTTACCAATCCCAGAATGGATATGGCAGCACATTACCGTGGACTTCATGACTGCCCTTTCTCGTAGCACGAAGGGTAACGACGCCATATGGGTTATTGTTGATCGACTCACCAAGTCAGCTCACTTTATTCCATTTCAAGTTGGCCAATCTACCGAGACGTTAGCAAATAAGTACATGGAGGTAAGCATAAATCTAAAGTAAGATTTAAACCTTCAAAGTGTACTATATTTGATACCCATGAAACTCATGCATGAGATCGTGAGATTACATAGAGTACCTGTTTGCATCGTCTCCGATCGTGATACCAGATTCCGATCACAATTTTGGCAGAGTCTGTAAGCTAGCCTGGGAACAAGTCCGAACATCAGCACGACTTATCATCCACAAACGAACGGAGAGTCCAAGCGAACAATTCAGATTCTGGAAGACATGCTAAGAGCTTGTATGTTAGACTTCGAAGGTTCATGGGAAGATCACCTACACCTTGTGAAGTTTTCATACAACAACATCTATCAGGCGAACATTGGAATGGCACCATTCACGGCACTCTATGGACGGAAGTGTCGTTCACTGCTAAGTTGGGAGGACATCGGAGATCGTGAACTCCTTGGACTAGAGATAATCGTGGCAACTGTGGACATAGTTCGCACGATCAGGGAAAAAATACGCATAGCCCAAGACAAACAGAAGTATTGGACAGATGCAAAGCGGCGACATCTGGAGTTCCAACCCGGAGACCATGTTTTCTAAAGATCTCTCCAAACTGAGGAGTGATCCGCTTTGGCAAGAGGGGTAAGCTAGGTCCAAGATACATAGGACCGTTCGACATACTCGAACGAGTTGGAGAAGTGGCATACCGTTTAGCACTTCCACCCTCATTGAAAGGAGTGCACAACGTGTTCCACATATCCCAGCTACGACGATATGTGAGCGACCCCAACCACATACTTGATCACTCAGAGCTCACAGTACAAATGGACTTAACTTGCAAGCAACAACCCGTTAAGATCCTTGACCGAAAGTTAAAGACACTACGGAACAAGGAAGTAAACTTGGTCCGAGTGATGTGGAGAAAGGATTTGCCGGGAGCATCAACATGGGAACGAGAAGAAAACATGCATGCAAGATACCCTTATTTATTTGAAAATTAGTCCATATGTAAATGTAAATTTCGAGGAAATTTTTTTTATAAGGAGGGTAGAATGTAACGACTCTAAAATCTTGTATGGTAATTTTACTGTTAATATACAAGAAATGAGTTTTTTCAGCCTGGGTTTGAGTTATAAGTCAATTTTGTGAAATAACAGCAAGAAACCACTTGTAGCGCACTGGTAAAGCTTTGCACTGCTGTGACGTAACCTGCATGTTCGAATCCCATCAGACACATTATTTTTTTTTGAATTTTTCTTTTTAATATTTGGAAGCCCAAAAAATTGCACGTGCAATACACAGGGAAATGAAAAGTCAGAAAAATCAAACATGTGGAAAATGGAGTAAACAGTGAGTTGATCAGTTTTGCACAAATCTTGAGGCAAAAAGCCCTAGATCGACCGGCGGAAAGCATGTTTGGGCCGACACCGACGGCTGATTCATGGCCAAATCTCCCCGGGCTTTGTACATTAGTCCCTTCACCTACCCTTCACTCCTCTGCACTGTTTGATTTCCCTGCAATCAAACAGAGACATTTCATTTCACAATTAACCCACATTTTAATGCTTTTTAATCCAAAATTTCAATTCCCAAATCCTAATTCTCTACTATGAATACCAACCCCAATCTTGGCTCAGCACCATTCTGAAAACTATAGAAGAATTCTCTCAAAAAGTTTCTAAGTACAAGTGGAGTAAAGAGGAGTTAGCGAGCAAGTAACTACCGGCGAAGATCGAAGCAACATCCGGAGCTCCCGCGACCCTAAAAGGATTCCTTCCTCTTCCTTAAACTCTTCTTAGCGTATTCAAACTGTAAGTCCCTTCTAAATCTCTTCCTTTCTATTGAATATCCTATTCAAATTTTTATCGGTAAAAGTGGAGTTAATACCGACATTTTCTTTTCTAAAACATTTAACTCCATTTTCCTTTACAATCTATTCAATCTATTTTGACTACATCATTTGTAATGTTAAACCCTAATGTTTAGAATCAAAATTTCATCAAAATTCTCATGTGAAATAACAATTATAGCACTTTTTCATTAAGATACCTTAAACTTTATGAATACCTCTTTTAGTATTTGTTAAAACAATACCTTAGGAAAACTTCACGGGGTAACGACCTACTCCACACGCACACTTGGTTTCATAGCACGATACGCATTGAATGTATTTTCGTTGCGAAGTATAATATTACGATAAAATACCACATAAAACCGGATTTCTTTTAAAGCGGTATTTTCTATCCTTTGCGATTACACATCTACAACCCTCTTTAGGGGACCTGCTAATGGATGATACAGATTATCGCACATCCTTGTGCTAGTAGAACGAGATGCAGACCTCCTCACGGATCATTCGATCTCGAAAGGATTTAAATACGGTTTTTAAGAAATACGAATTTTCTAAATAAAATAAAATTATTTTTAAAATTAAAATTATATAAAATTATAAATCCATATTTTCAAAATATAATAAATCTATGTTTTTCAAAAATAAAAAGATTAACAAATGTCAATAAAATACCCTCAAGATACCAGAAAGGTAAGTTTTACAATAAAATACCATGAACTTTCCAGGCTAAGTAATTATCACTAAAATACCCAATACATAAAATCCACACTCATGTAAACCCTAAATAATACTAATCACCCTCGAGGTTTTATTTTTAAACTATATTAAAAAAATTTCATAAAATCCCCTCAAGTTATATAAAAATATATATAAGGACTTTAATAAATATAAGTTTAAGCGGGATCAATTCTCTTGAGCCCTAGGGAGACGGAGAAAGTGAGTGCTTGCCTATTTAAGCTAGAAAACTTAATGGAGTTATCAATGGTAATTGTCATGGAAAAAGACACAAATCCTGTCGTCCATGTGCAGCAGTTACTGATGACTCCCGAACCTAATTCAAGAGCTAAATCAGTTACAAGTGTTTAACTCAGTCTGAGTCTAATTCAAACCTGAATCTACAATCAAACATGAATACTTAATCATGAACATGAATAGTCGAATACAAACATCAATATCAAACATGTATACATGGCTTGACTTGACCGAACCATGGTTATAACTTGACTTGACTACTTGAATACTTGTTTACATCCTGAACATGACTACATGAACATGTTGTATCCATGGTTTTGGCAAGTCTGATAATTATAATTTATACAAAACAATATGTAGGGATAAAGGGGTAGATTGGTACGGAACGTATATCGTGGCACGAGAGGTCACTTAAAAGAGACCTACATGAATTCTAGTGCCGTTATCCTATGGGTTTTGACGGGGCCTTGTACTACATGTTACCATAATCCATTGGATAAGATGGACTCCTCTCGTATACATGAATATTTTCTGTATCAAGCTACAAACAACCACGTTATAATAATCATCATATACCGGTAATCAATCATACACAAATTACCTATTCTTTTCACATTACTCGTTATATTCTCTTTCTTCTTTTGGGACGTACCAAGCGCTAGTTCACTGACGACATTCCTTTCTATTTCTTTCTTTGGAATGTTTGTCAGGAGGACAGGACTCTTAGGAGATCGAGCCGAGCCAGGAGGACTTGGATCAGCTTGCGGCATAGCCTGACTTCTAGTTCCTTATACTTACTTTCATTTTGTATGCGACTATTTAGGCACTGCTTTACATCATTGTATCTTTTCTTTTCAAACAATTGTATGTAAAATTGAATGCAAATAAAGTTGTTTTTATTTTAGTACTCTTTTCATTCTTGTACATTTTATATATTTCTTAATTACGCTTAACATATTTATTTCTTAGTAAATACGTTGCGGCCTTCCACGTCATCGTTTCCGTCTACTGGGAAGCGGGGTGTGACAATTCTATAGGGCAACGGGCCCACATCTCATGACGTTGAAACGTAGGGAGCCTTACTCTAGAATTGGCGGGCTATTCGCCGCACTCGTAGGGGGTATAGGATGACCCGCGGAAGGGTGCTCAAGTTATCAGATTCCTTAAAGTGCTGGGTGGCCCATTCACTTTGTTGATTGGGGTTGCCTCACTTCCGGGATTGGTGGGTAACTTGACGCGCTCGTAGGGGTCTAAGTTTTTCATTTCACGGGCTACCCACATGACCGGGGAACGTCGGGTTTCATTTGCGGCTCAAATGAAACCCGAGGCTCCTAAATTATTCGTTGTTCTGTGTTGCTTATTGCTGTTCTGTGATGTTGCTTATATATCATACCTGGGACGAATGGTTATATATATAGTTATATATACTAATAGATGTTGTATATACTTTGCATTTGTGCTAGTCCTGTCCCCGCTCTACCGGTAGTTAAGTAACCTAACGGTGCATGACAGGGCCCCGTGGCGAATGCAGATGGCATATACGTACATTTTATTTTCGTTCTTTTCTGGTTTGATAGGATTTAATTGATGGGACCGCATTAATTTTAATTAATGCAAGAAAAGAAACCTAAAAGATGTTGTTGGAACAAATTTTCGAAAAACTATAGTCATATTTTTTCGCTTTGCATAGTGGCATTCGATTAGGAATATCCAGCACCTCATTCTAGGAGGCAAGAGCCTAGATCCCTTCACGGGGAGTAAGCTCTTGAGCGAAAGTTTATGTTACTATAGATTACTCGATTTTCGTAAAAACCACAAGTTTTCAGAAGCAGAGTCTAAACCACTCCTTTTTTTTTCAAAACTGCTCGGTTCCTTCAACGATATCAAGTTCATTATGTTAAAGCTTTTTCGCCAAAAACCAGCCATAGCCCTCCATCATTTCAGATTAATAGTACATAGTATTCGTGCTGCATTTGTTGACCTTTGCCAAGACGTAGTGTTCGGTAGCTAAGTATTGCTTTTCTTCTGCATGTTGATGCGATTAATTAGGACAGTCGTATGACTTTGTTGACCTTTACCAAGGGTCATACGGATGGGTATAATCAATCCAGGATAATGACGGGTTGAACTTGACTTGTGACTTATGATTTGATGACTTTTTTCAAGGTCATAAGTTGCTTGGGGCAAAAACCACATCAGGAGTTTCAAATATACAGGAAACTTGCTAGTGTTGCATACCTTCTGGAATGTGGTAACTAGAGTGGCTTCCATCTAGATTATCACGCAATGATAGTTGGATCCCGATCCCACTGATGAGTAGGATTACACTTAGGAGATATTTTTCACTTCACAATTAGCTAACCTATTAGGTGTCTAGAAAAGTGTTAACGGGGCTACGCGTCTGTGGAAACGAGATTTATTTTAATTGGGTCCGTGTGAGAGCACAGGGAACCTCCTTCGGTGTACCAACACTCACCTATCTGAACGGTTAGCGAACTTGTAAGGCAAGAATGATCCCGACTAGTTTTCATTTTAATGGTTTGAAGGAAAATTCGAGAAAAAAGTGGGAGCCATCCTGATTAGATAAACTAATAACCAATCTAATCTTGTAAGAGCGTATGCTAAGTATTTCTTTTCTCTCTCTCTCTCTCCAGGGAGCAATCATGTCACACCCTAATCAAGATAATAAAATGTTTGATTTGACCGAACCAGTTTATTACACTGGGCTGGGGAACGTCAGTTCGGCTCAAACTTGTAATAATTGTCATGAGTATGGGTAAGGGAAAGAGAATTGTAAGGAATTTCAGATGACCCTATTGAAGAAAAAGCATTCTAATGCATTTTCTTCGGGTGTATTTGTTATTGAAAACTGTTTTTCGGTCAACCCTACCTCCTGCGTACTAGATACTGGATCGGTATCTCACATCTGTAATTTATTATAAGAACTGAGAAAAAGTAGAATGGTTGGACCGGGTGATATATCCCTTAGAGTAGGGAACAGAGCACAAGTTGATGTTGTTGCCGTCGGTGAATATCACCTAGTATTGCCAAGCAGCAATACTATGATTTTGAACAATTGCTACTATATACCTTCCATACTTTGCAACATCATATCAGTTTCTTTACTTGATAAAAATAGATATAATTTTGTTCTAAATAGAAATATCATGAACATTTATCTTAATCAGATATTGGTTGCAGAAAGTACACTTTGTAATGTTATCTATATTCTTAATCAAAACACGGTCTTCAATATAAAAAATACACGCAAGAGGAAGAGTTCAGATACAAACCAAACCTATTTTTGACATTGTAGACTTGGTCATATCGGTGAGAAAAGACTTAATAAGTTGGATAAGGATGGATATCTGAATCCGTTCGAATTTTCATCTTATGAAACTTGTAAATCTTGACTCAAAGGTAAGATGACCAAAACTCCGTTCACCGGACATGGAGAAAGAGCTACAGAGCTCTTGGGACTCATATACAGTGATGTATGTGGTCCGATATCTATATATGCGAGGGGTGGGTTCTCGTACTTTATTGCATTCACTGACGATCTCTCTAGGTTCGGATATGTGTTTCTTTTGAAATATAAATCTGAAGCTTTTGAGAAATTCAAAGAATATAAGAACGAAGCAGAGAACCAGAATGGCAAAAGTATCAAGATCTGATAGAGGAGGGGAATATTTAAGCACGGAATTTCTAGAATACCTAAAAGAGAATGGTATTCTATCTCAGCTTACTCCTCCGTACACACCACAGCACAACGCTGTGTAGGAACGGAGGAATCGTACTCTATTAGATATGGTTTGATCTATGATGAGCAACGCTGAGTTACCTCTTTCATTCTGAGGTCATACGCTACAGACAGCGGTATACTTATCGAATCAGGTTCCTTCTAAATCTATGTCTAAGACTCCATATGAAATATGGAGTGGAAAGAAAGCATGTCTTAAGCGTATTAAGATATGGGGTTGTCCGGTCTATGTTAAAAACAGAATCCAGACAAATTAAAGGCGCGGTCAGTTTTGTGTAAGTTTGTGGGATATCCAAAGCATTCAAATGGATATATGTTCTGCCATACTGAGGAACATAAGGTGTTTGTTGCTCAGCACACCGTCTTTTTAGAGAGGGAATTTCTTACAAAAAAAATTAGTGGGAGTATTGTAGAACTGGAAGAAATTCCAGAAGCACAAACTACAACTGATGATTTGGTAGAAGCAGAGGATTGAATAATCCCGGACGAACCTCATTCACTCCGCAGATCTAGTAGGATTTCTCGTCCGCCCGAGATACTATGGGTTTCTCATAGATGGGGATTGAGAGGATTGCATTTTGGAAGAAGATGATCCTACTTATTTTGAGCAGGCCATTAACAGTAAGGACTTTGTAAAATGGCTTGATGCTATGCAATCCGAATGGAGTTCATGTACACCAACAAAGTTTGGACTTTAGATGTTGCTCCTCCTGGGGTAAAACTCGTTGGATGCAAATGGATCTTTAAAAGGAAGATTGGTGCAGATGGACGGGTGGAAACCTATAAAGCTAGACTTGTTGCAAAAGGTTTTCATCAAAGACCAGGAGTGGACTATGACGAAACCTTTTCTCCCGTGGCTATGATGAAATTCATTCGAATCCTACTTGCCATTGCTGCCTAATATGACTACGATATCTGGTAGATGGACATTAAAACAGATTTTCTAAATAGAAGTTTAGAAGAGCGCGGTTATATGGATCAGCCGGAGGGATTCGTAGTCAGTGGGAGCAGTGGAAAGGTATGCAATTTGCTTAAATTCATTTATGCATTAAAACAGGCGTTGCAGAGCTGAAACATCTGTAACGCCCCATGCCCCAGTATAGATGGTATTGTCTGGTCTGGCCGAAACCGCACGCTTTTAACCTTTTAGAGCGAACCGGACCCGACCACGGACCACTTCCCAGGAGGTCACCTATCCTAAGACATCCCTGGCCTGAGCACGCTTAACTACGGAGTTCTCAAGCTCTTGTAGTGCCGATTCACTTAAAAGGCGCCTCTGTAATTGAGGGTGGTATCATTACATTTATAATGCGGTTCGGTGCTCTTTCGGAATGTATTCCGAAAATTCCCCATTGTTCTACAGTGGGTCCCATGGACTTAAGAGGTGGCCCCCACAGATTCAAAAGGTGGCCCTCACCCCCTTTGCATGACAATTAGCATGGCACTTTGTTCCGTGAGCAAGAACCGAGTCTCGACATTCTCCCGACCTTTGAACAATGGTTCGTCCTCGAACCATAGACCTACTACTGAGAGACCTGCATGGGCCTGTTCACTGCCGAAAGACACGGACCAAGACGTCGGGACGTCTGGCCTGAATTTTGGGAGTAGATACTATTTGGATTTCTCCATCCACCTCTCCGAAGATACCAAGTTCATTTATGGCACCATATATCGGAGGTTTGGACAGATGCGACCGTTGTAGCAGACTTTATCAGCTTCCCCCATGTTTGTGAGGGGTTTTTGATTGTGGGGACGCCCTTCCCTGCAGGTGAAATCCCCTGTAGTTAATTACGCTACCGCATTGCGATAACCATTTTCTCCTGCTCCAGCAGTTCACTTCATGTCATGTGTGTTTTCGTTTGTTTAGGTTGCCCGTGGATCGTATACGGAGACTAGTTTATGTCGTTGCTCATAGGGTGCGGATCAGTCTAAATCTGTATAATTTAGATTTGGGTTTGGTTTAAGGATTTGCTTGACGGGGTTTTGAACTTAGGTTTTATATTCCTTCAGTTCAGAAATATTTTTGTTTTTTTAAGGATCGTTAATCTAGTTTGAGATTAAGATCAATATAAATCTATAAGCAAGCATTTGTGCTCAGTTTGTTTTCGCCAAAAATACGTTAGTCTTATTTGGGACTAAGATCAACTTAACAACATTTTATGATCGTTTTTACTTGAGATCTAGCAAAAGAGAATTTGGGTTCAGCTGCAAGAAAACTTCAGAGACTTAGCCAATTTGGGCTTAGTCTACTTAGTCTCTTTTTTTTATTCAAAAGTGCTAAGCGATTATTTGAGCTCTGATGCCCACATGTATGTGATGTGAAGCATTCATTCATAAGCGTTGCCCAATAAGTGTTGAACACTTTAGTCGTTTTGACTAAATCATGAAGTGCTAAGCACTTTCTATGGCGTCCGCATGAGGTGCACGTGCGGCACTAGACGCTACCCAATTAGTGCTAAACACTTAGCCGTTTTAGCTACATATGAAGTGCTGATCACTTTTATTCAGCGTCCACGTGTGTTTCACGTGAGGCGCTGGCCTTCTATTTTGGACGCCCGTGTGTTTTCATGTAAGGCGCTAGGCGCTGTTAAAAGGGCGTCAACGTGGGAAGCACGTGAGCCGCTAGTCTCTTTTTTTATATATATGAAGATTTAATCCGTTGATATTTTCAGAGAGGTCAAACCTCTGTTAATGGTATTTTGACCATTAACGCTCACCAAAATTACTATTTTTGAAAATTTTGGGATGAGTTTTTAAAGAACTAAGTTCTTAATTTGAAGGAACTGAGTTCCTGGAGTATTATGGACTCCATCTTCTTTCTTTTTAAATTTTTTCTTCTCTGAATGTTTGATTTTCAAGAACAAGCTATTCCTGATGAGAATTAAATTCTCAACTTATGGGAGAATTGTCTTGTGGATCAGATCCAGAGAAATAACTAAGTTCTTTTAAAAGGGTTAAACTCTTAGATATGATATGATAGGTAATAGAGATATTTTGATCTCTTTTATTTACCTGGGGGTTTTGAGAAGGAAAATCTTCTTCTTTGAGAATTGAATTCTCTTTTCTTTCTGAGTGCTCACTGTATTTTTGCAGAAGCTTATAAGGGGTTCCTTCTATTCCCTATTCTATCTATGTGTCTTTCCTGAGACTTGAAGTCTCGGGTCCTTTATATAGTGGAGGCAAGTTTGTAAATTGGTTTTGAAAAAATCTCTCATTGAGAGATTCCAATTGATTTAATTGGTCTCAAAATTAATTTGGGAAATTTTACCCACCGTTGGATCTTTAATCCAAGGACTCCTCTTTTACAGAATATGTTTTCTTGTTTTTAACAAGGTTGGGAAAATATTTTTCCATATACAAAATTTATGCTGTAAAACGGTGATTTTTTTAATCACCGTTGGATTTTTAATCTAAGGGTTCTCTGTTTTACAGAAAGTAATCTCTTTTTGTTCAGAAAGATTAAGGGAATATATTCCCAAAATAGAATTTTATTCTATTATTGGATCATTTATCTAACCGAGAGTATTTTTCTTATTTAGAAAGATTTGGGAGATATTTTCTTCTAATAGAATTTGATTCTATATTTTGATGATTTATCATCTTCGTTGGATTTTTGATCCAACTGCTCTGTTTAACAGAGAATATCCCAACTTTTTGTTAGGGAAACGTAGAATTTAATTCTACTTCGGCGTCGGCGCTCACGTGTTGTGCACGTGGGCGCCACTTAAGAATTTAATTCTTATGATGGGTACTCCTGTGCTTCGCACATTAGCGTCCGCATGATAACCACGTGCGGAGCCATATAAGAATTTAATTCTTACGATGGGCATTCATGTGCTTTGCACATTGGCGTCAGCGTGATGAGTACATGCGGCGCCATATAAGAATTTAATTCTTACTCAGAAAACGCTTCTGTGCTTTGCACATTGGCGCCGGCGTGAGGAGCACGTGCGGCGCCACCATAGAATTTAAGCATAAGGGATTGGAGCTGGCGCTCTCGTGAGGGGCACTTGAAGCGTTGCCTCAATGAAATTTAACTGAGCTTAGCTCTATTTATACTGTTTGAATTTTCGGGAAAAAATGCCCCCCATCATTGTTCCCACGTGGCTCACACGTGGGTGCAACGGTGTCACTTTTTCCACCACTGGATCTTCTAGAAAGTTGAACCACCCTTTCACATCTTATAAATAGGGCCTTTGGCCCTTGAGATGACTACCGTTTTGTCATCTTTCTTCTTCTTCGTTGAGAATTTAATTCTCTTCTCAGAGCTTAAATCTCTGCCTAAAAAAACTCTTAGAGTTTAACTCTGTTTAAGAAAATTGGTAAGGATTATGACCAATTTTTTTTTAACTCTGAAAAGAAACTCTTTTTTGTTTCGGATTTTTAACCCATTAACAGAGCTGGGCTCTTTTTCTAGAAATGATCTCTTAAAGATCTAAAATAAAACTTTATTTAGGAAGACCGTGGGTCTTAGAGATCTTAGGGTTTTACCCTATTATTAACTCTGAACTTTGAAGGTTCTCTAGAATTTAATTCCAGTATATTTCCCATAGGGATTGATGGGATTTAATCCCATCATCGGAGGAATTTGATTCCAGTTTATATGACAAAGCTTAGCTCTGGGGAATTTTGAAAAAAATTTAGGAATTTTATTCCTCTTCTCTTTTTTCTTTTTAGGGTTTTTGTTGTAGATTTTTCTTACAGATTTGGATCTATTGTAGAACACCTTCTTCAAGAACATTGGGAGTTTTAGACTCCACTACTTAATGAGATTTTTTATTTAATGAGAATCCTTTTGGATTCTCACAATATGTGCATGTCTCATCATTGATGAGGCGTCACCCTGATTTTGTGGGGCCCATTGTCCCATCTTTTTTGACTGTAGTGACTTCAATATGCCACAGTGGAGTTCAGATGCTAAGGCCTTTAGTTGTGGTTAGTTACATTATGCCGATAACTAACTCTCTACGGGTTTTCCTTTCAGGTACTATGGCCTTTGATTCCTTCTTTCCTTATATTCGTTTGGAAAGCGCTTTTGCTAATACGCCTACGGATCGGGAAGTCTTTGCGCTAATCCGGGACTACGACCCAGAGCAGAAGTCTCTTCATCTGTAGGGATCGTGGTACAGTTATATTATCCGAGGTCGGCGCAGCTTCTCTTGTGCGGTGCCGTCAGAACCGATCCAGTCAATCTATTACGCTGACCCTCCGCGGGTCACTTACGCGGTGGAAAATGTCAACTGGATCTCGGAAGGTTGTCTCCAACCTTCCATGGCATCGATACCAGTGCAGCCGCCGATGGCCCTAGACATTCTGGGACATCGCATATGCCAGGAAGAAGCATGTCCTTGAGGCCAGGTCTATACGATAGGAGTGACCCCCCATCATCTGGCTGGTTATCTGCAGTGGGCCTGTTACATTTTTTCGGCCAAAAAGTCACTACTGCTGAAGACCGAGTTATATCTAACGATCTACGTGTCCCTCTTTTATTACCATATTCCTCATGTGTGGTGGGTTAAATCCTTCCTAGAGTAATGGAATATCACGACCCACACATTTCTCTTATCGAATCAGGAGGTGTCAATCTCGCTGGAGGAATTCGCGGAAATATCCGGGCTACCCGTCAGAGGAGAGCATTATGAGAAGATACTTCCTCCTGACGAGTACATTTTTGCTACTGAATCATTTGTTATGGGTCTTACCCCAGAAAATGCTGTTCGACACAAGTTTCCGAGCTTGATCAAAGTATTGAACATATATGAGAGCTTATTCTTAGAGTTCGAGGGGCATGGAGTTGGCTTTACGGACTTTGTTGCCCTCTTTCTTCGTCCGGAGGCTCTATCAAAACAAGTTGCAAAGTTTGCCAAGCTCAATGATCCGTTCGGAAGTGGTTTGGACAAACTGCCGACTGTGGAGGCATATTTAAAGAAATTCTTTATTCCGAATACTCTAGTCGTCCTTTTCGCAGAGATTGCCGCTCCGAAAATTGATGAAGAGATGTTCTTCATGGGGTTTATCGATTTGTGGCTGAGTTGGTTTGCGCTTCCAATACACCCTCGCTATATGAGACCATCTGTCTTTTATCCGGCTCATCGCATCGTCGTGGGGGATGTGCATGGCTATTGAGGTCGCAGGACTGGCTCACCTATATCATGGTCTGAGTATAGTGGCCGACACCACTCAGCCGAGTTTGAAGCCCGTAAATCTCCCATTGCACTACTTCACCTCGTGGATCGAGATGCACGTGCTGGGTGCTTTTGGTGTGCATAAACGGCCCGGATTTTATGAAGGATATAACTTTTCTCGGGTTATGCAATTGGTTGATTCTTCTTCTCTAGACCCTACCCAACGAGAGGCTTGGCGATTGCTTCTTCACCTGAGCATGGTTGGGGATAGCATGACCTTCGTCGACAGGGTCCTGACCATCGGTAAGGAATCTTCTAAGGCAATCCAGCCGCTTCACGATGTCTTCAAGGATAGAGCTTCTGCGTTGAGGGCCCAGGAGATCCTTCATTTATATTCCATCAGGTTGGATTTCCTCGTATTCAAATAGAACGCCTCGGTATTGTTTATAAGATATAACCCGCACCATTTCACCCAGCAATCCGGTTACAACCAAGGCATTCCTTTTGAAGCGTTCCTCATTGAGCCGGTTGCTATAGAAGAGAGCGTTCACAACGTAGCGCATCACTTCATGCGACTAAATACGGGGTCTCATTTCCTGGTTAGTGAGCCGAGCCATATCCCGAAGGCCTTGAATGCTTTTATTGCTTTGTGCTAGCATTCCACTGGTGCTGTCATCAAATAGGAAAGGTGGATGCTTCGCAACCATAAGGATTCTGTCCCGACCACTAATCTCGCGGTCCCGCTAAAGCGACGGTCAATTGTCCGACCTTCTTTAAGAGAGGGTGCCATGTCTGTAATTCCGCGAGCCTTTCTGGCTAAGCCATGACCGGATGTAAGCGCTCCTGTGACTGTGGTGACTGTGGCATCCCCTGAGTCGGGTATCGGTTCAGAGATCGGAACTCGCTATCCAAAGCAGCCCGTTAAGCGCAAACTTTTGTCGTCGAGTATTAGGGCCAGCTCGTTGAAGAAGAAGAAATCCTTATTCTCAGCTGACGTTGTATTCGGTCAAGAGCCGCATTCTCCTTATAGCGAAGGCTTAGCCGAATATGGCACCAACGTTGGTCTATTCGAAGCCTCCGTCGACGAGAATGCCGCTACTGATTTTCAAGCCACTATCGAGGCTTCAGAGAGATTAGCCCGCGAGCAAGCAGTGCTCGTTTCTCTTGCGGTATCCGGTATATTCCATTTACATTCTTCTGTACACACATTTTTTTTGAATTTATTATGCTTTGTTAACGCTCTTTTCCTAACAGGAATCTCCACTGAAGAAGCTCTCTTGGCGTCTCTCAAGACATTTGAGGAAGAGGAAAGGCTTCGCGCCTCCATGGGTCTCGGTATGATTCGTTTGGTGGCATATTTACATGTTCAATTCATTTCGTTCACACCCTGACTCTCTTCCTCTCTCAGTTACAGGAACCACCGCCGCTCATGTTGTTTCGAGTACCATGCCGTCCTTAGGTGGTCGTGCGTTGGAGACTTCAAAGCCACCGGCTATGGTTGAGGTCACCTCAAGGCTACCACGGGAGGCGTCTTTAAAGCAGCCGATGGTAGATGTTGCAGCAGATTTGAAGGCCGAGCCTAATTTGGACAAAGATGTCCCCCTGCCGGAGGTCCTGAGGAGATCTATTCGTACATCCAAGGCTGAAAGGAAGCGCAAAAAACACGCAGCAAGGGAGCGTCGGGCTAACTTGGCTGCGGGTGTGGGTTCGAGTGATTCCCGACCTTCAGACGTTGTCACGACCCAATTTAGGAACGTGACCGGCACATAAACCACGTGACGTCAATAGGCGTAACGCAATTTAAGTAAGCCGAAAACCCAGAAATCTAAACCATAAAAAGAAGTAAGTGATAAAAACATTGTTAAAAATATTTGGAAATCTCATGTAAAATCTTTAAGCTTAAGTTTATTCTCTTAAAAATTTTGGCAGCACTTCCTTTGTAAAACTAACCCCGAAACGGGTACAAACATAGGATATAATTAAAGCATCCCCAAACGGGAGCAAATCACGCCTAAGGGAGGAAAACAATCACCACAAGCATATATGCGATATCGTAGCGAAGAAATAGACAATAAAAATGAAAACAGCATAAAGGGATAAAACTATATAAGAAAGGCCGGCTCACACGACCACGACACCCAGAGTTACAAATATACAATATCGGTCCTCACAAACTCGTCTCTAAGTCAATACATGAAAGTGGTAGGAGAGTACTATATACAATGAGATATACAATAGACGCAATTGGATAACCGCAAACCCACCTAGAGCAAAAAGGCCTCACAGCCAATCGTAGCGGTATCTGCTGAAATAGATACAATAAGGAGCCCTGCCGTGACTACTCTGAGGGTCAAGCCTGCAAAAATTGTGGCACAATGGGGTGAGTTGCCAACTCGTGAATAGTAAGTAACATCATACAGATAATCGCAGGTATGCACGAACAGCGATAATCTATCACATGCAATCTGATAGCATAAGTATGGCAATATGGATATGTAACAATCATAATCAAGGTACACCATCAGAGTACTACAACTACATGAAACAATGCATATTTAATAAATCCTGAGTGTGGGATAAAACATAACATCATCAATGAATCATCATCATGGAAAAACCCGGCGTCCATCAACGACACCCCAAATCCCAATACCTCAGGCGCCGTCACCCTGTCGGCCCTCATATCCATAAATCTCATGGAACCTGAGTGCCCAATATCGACACTCGAAACATCATGAAAAACCGTGTCCAACATCGACACGGAAATCCACAGAACTCGGGCTCCGTCAGTCTAGATTGGCCCACGGGCTCCGTCAATCCGGATCGGCCGATATCTATCTCACGACTCCGGTCGGTATCCTCCGGATAACTGTCGGGTCCCAACTATCACTGATAGGTAGTAGTCCCTCTGCCAGGCTCATCGTCTACTGCACAGCATACCTTTCTTGCCCCGGGATACCATACCGGGTCTACTATGAAGCCGCAAACGGATCATCCATCTCCTCGAATCAGGTTTCTAACACAATCTCAGAACCGAAAAAACTCATGGTGGACGCATCGAAATATCATATCAAAAGAAACCGGGTTTTCAAAATAATGCATACTTTCTTAAAATATCACCACGGTTCTCAAATCCATAATCACAAGAAATCCGTATCTCAATGCGCAAATCCATGAAATATGATGTATGCAACATAGTACAGTAATATGAGTATATCAAGGGAAAATCGCTCTTTTAAATGAATCAAGTTTTTAAAGATATCCTGCGGTTCCCACATTCCCCAAACTCAAATGAAACATCATATAAAGGTGTATATATAGCTATGGCAAGGTATGCGTGTATGCATGTAGCTATGTATGCATGATGCATTTCATATGCGCAATAGAACAAAAATCAACGTCTAACTATTGATAATAGTGAAGGCGGAACAATATATATTCCCTTAGTAAGGTGGTACAAGAACAACTGCCTCAATGTCAATAACGAATGCAATACCACATATATGTATATGTTGTGCATGTCATAGCAATTACCAACGGCGTGTGTGTGGCATACAATTTAGTGCTCGTGCAAAATGAACCATCAGTAATGATGCAGTGTCCAATAAGTACTAAGTCAATGTACAACAAGTAATGGTATGCAAATGATGCTCATGGACAATCAACACATATGCACATAAACATGCGGCTATAACATCATATCTAGCCCTCAATGCTTAACGCCATACGGGCGATTCCCCCGTAGATCTTAAATCTACTCACCGATGATCTCGAGTTAGGTAAATCCAACCATCTGCTTTCCTTTCTTTGTAGCGTCTGAAGTCCCCGCAATCGATCCTAATATCACACAAAACATAACAAGTGCAACTTAGAAACCGACCAATAATACATACAACGACGTTTAGATCAATGCACCGACTCCAACAAACTCTCAAGTGTTCGCTTAGTGGTTAACGTGTGTAGCGACATCCTAAATCAAACCTAAGTGCGGCAAGTTACTGTTCATATCAGAATTTTGCATTATTATATCGCCTATTCTTAATCATATTACAAATAAATAGGTGCTTTTGATCCATGTCTGCTAAATAGTTGTAGGTTACAGGTTCTCAGATCATTACAGTGAAATTCATGAAAAGACGCTACAAATGTGAGACTACAACCAACAATAGATGAATCCGTATAATGCCGTCTAACAGTTCAAAGAACAAATGAAGATCAGTAAACAGTTCAAATGCATAAAGTACAAAGGCAGCATAAGATTCAAGACTTCAATGCGAAGCTTACGGTAAAAGTCCACATAATTCTACGCTGTTGGAAATCTGGAAGAAAATAGAAGAGACTGTGAGGAACCAAGTGAAGAAAACAGAAGTAAAAAGCAACATGAAGCAAACCTGAGAAAACAAGCCAGAGATCCCTCAAGATGGCCGCAGAACCACGGCCAAACAAGGCTTCCTGCCGCGGTTCCGCGGCCGTGCAGTGCACGTGTCGGTGCAAATTGTCGGTGGGGTGTCGGTGCTTTGACTCGGTCTTTGGGGTTGTTTTGTAATTTCATGTATGGATCAGAATGTAAATCTAGGGTTTTTTTCCTATCTATAAATAGGAGGGCTCAAAGCGAAATAAGGTGTGCCTCTTTTGGGTGCCTCTTTTGAGGTGCCTCTTTTTAGTTCTTAATCTCTTTTCAATTTCTAGATTTAATTCTCATTTTGTAATGAATCGTTGAGAGGTCATCAATAAAGGTATTTTTTTTATTTTTATCTCGCATTCTTTTTATCTGAATTTAATTCTTGATTTTTTATCTGTCTTTTATTATCTGCAATTTAGTTTTCTAATATTAAAAATTATAAAAATGAATTTGATTGTCACCTTCCTAATGAGTGAGTAATTTCTCACTTGTTAGGGTTAGGATAGGGAAGGTTTGAGAGAAGGAAATCTCTCCCCCTCCTTTCTTTGCCCAAATAATTTTATTTAAAAGGACTCTTTTTAAATCAACCACACACCGCTCACTACGGCACCCTATCTTAGGTGATAGCGGTGATTCCCTAGTTAGACCGGGTGTGATTGAATTAACTGGAGGTTAGGGCTAAGAGCCAAGAACGGACGGATAAGGACCAAAAGGAAGAAACTTAGTTTCTTCCTAGTCGTGCTAATCCCCGTTGTTGCCGATTACCTTAACACCTTTATTCATAACAATGGTATTGATCGAAGCGAGAAGATCCCTATCTTGAACTAACCTAATCCTAACCCAGCAAGCTTTTTATCAACTTTTATCTCATTCTTAGATCTTAAAATAAAAACCTGACTTGATCGGATTAACTCGTTAGAACATAAAGAAAAGGAATCCATCTCCCTGTGGACCGACCCGTACTCAACCGGCTAGCTACCAAGCGACACCGTTATTGATTGCGGTATTCTTAACTTTGATTTCAAAACGCATACGCAAAATCTCTACAATCAAATGTCGCCGTTGCCGGGGAGACAGTAGTCTCTTTCTTTGTGTAATTTCGGGTTAAAAAAATTAAAAAAATAAAAAATTTAAAAATTATAAAAATTGAAAATATAAAAACTAAAAAAAATTCATCTTGTTCTTTTTGAGAGATATTGTGTGAATTGCGCAGGAAAAGAAGATGGACTGATTCAAATCTGCAAAAAGCCAGTGAACAAATCAACAAACAGAAGATCTGAACAGACAGAGGAGAATCACAACAGACAACAGAAAAATTTTGGAGATCCAAACCAACTTAACCACCGCGGAACCGCGGCGGATTCAAGTATTTGACCACGGAACCGCGGTCAACTGCTGACTTCAGCACCCCAAAATTTTCTGTAAGTATTTTTGTCCCCTCTCCTACCCTGAGCTCCACTAAAATTTTTTCCCGCAGGGTTCTTTGCGTAAAATCTTTCTCCCTCTCCAATAAATTATTTTTGTGCAGGATTCTTTGCGCTGCCAAATAAAAAAAAATTTGTAAGTGTTTTTGGTGTGTTAACTGCTTTGCATAATTAATACGGACTTTTAAGGGGCTATAACACCAATCCAGATTGGGTGGGGATTTCATTACCCTTCCTAAGACCCCAAAAATCACAAAAAACATATGCATCAACAATCGAGTTAATTAAAAAATATTTAGACTCAGCCAAATAAGGACTGTCGCGCTCATTAGGACAGAGGAAGGTTGTGGGCAATCGGTCGTTTATCTAAACCTGACTTTGTGGTGTCTAGGCTAGACAAGTGGGAAAAGTAATTTTAAAAGGCTTGTCTCATGGTGATTCATGAGCGGATCCCTCCTTTCTTTACTTGTGCTTACCTGGCCACAATTGGCGGTGAAGAGGCGATTTGAGGGATATCTCACAACTTACCCTTTGGACTAGTTAGGAGCAGTCTAGTTGACTTAGGAGAGCCTAACTCTAGATTTGATTATGCATGTATAAATTGTGTTGTAGTTCCGTACAAATTTTTGCAAAACTCTTTCTAAAAAAACACTTTCAAAAATTTCAAAACTCCAAAAACAAACAATTTTTTTAAATAAAAAAATTTAAAAAAAAAAGAAATAGAAAATAAAAGATAAAAAAAATCATCACATTTTTTTCTTCTCCTTTCCCACATCATGGGTACCCCACCTCGTAAAACTCTTACCGAACTTTGGTACCCTCAACCAGACATTACTTCCTACGCTCATTATTTTGGTCGAATTTCGGACGACCGCTCCATGCCCAAAATTTCTTTGAAAGATCGAATAGACGCGTCTAGGGCATCCAGTTGGACTCCGCAATCAACCTTATATCAACTATTTCAATCTTCACCACCTTCTTACGTTGATACTCTTTTATCGAGTCATGTTGTAACCCCGAAACCCATGTCTATTACTGAACATATTGAACAATCTCGTAACCAATATTTCACCCCTTTCAGCACTGCGAATTCTTTGGATCAAAAATTCCATTCATCTACTTATCCAAATGTTGATCCTACTCCTGTCCAACCATTTAATTCCTACCAATCATACCCGACTTTCGCACCTTCCCTAGACATTGATTTTACACAGCCATTTGGGAGTTTCCAATATCCAAACAACTTTGAATTTTTTACTGAAACCCCTTCGCAACCCATGTCTAGTCTGGAACAGTTGATCGATCTTTATTTATGTAGTAGTAGTTAACCGCAATCAATAACGGCGTCACGTGTAGCTAGACCGAGATGAGTACGGGTCGTTCTCTGGGAAACGTTGAATATTTTATTCTTACTTTAGGCATGTTGAGAAAGAAAGGAGGAAGAATAAAGAATGGTGAAGAATGGTTGTAGGATCTAGATCTACGTTAAACACAGATGCAAAATATAGATCTAGATTAACTACAGATGTAAGTTTAATATTAAAAGGGGCTTGTAGGGTTCATTGGGATTTAGTAGTTATGGATGATTAATTAAAGATTACTCTTTTTATCTTTTAATAGATTTAAAACTAGAACGACAGTGATGCATGTAGATTAGGATTTCTGGAGGGAAAAGGGTTCCCACTCTTAACCCCTATCTCGACATGGAACTCCGTTCATATCTAGCCTTTACCAAAACAATAGTTAATCAAATCTCTAATCGTGGTCGCGATTATCAATGAATTGATAGCGCGCCCAATTAGGATGTTAACTATTCTTTTGATACAGTTTATAAACTTTATAGGACTT
This sequence comes from Agapanthus africanus, assembly GCA_030015575.1. Lineage (NCBI taxonomy): Eukaryota > Viridiplantae > Streptophyta > Magnoliopsida > Asparagales > Amaryllidaceae > Agapanthus > Agapanthus africanus. The sequence goes on along the minus strand of JASDDO010000016.1, from coordinate 520,695,812 downwards.
AAAAAGAGTTTAAAGATCTTCATCATCTATTAACCTACCCTAATCCCATGAACCCTAACAAGCGGAGAATTACTCGCGCATGTTGGGAGAAGAAGAGATGGAGAGAGAAATCATATTAAAACTACAAAGAAATAGAATAAGAAAAAGAACTATCTTTATTAATCAACAAAATTCATTTACACTTTATTCCCTTAGAAAATGATTACAAAAATACTAGTTTGCTTCTCGATCTCTTCTAAGGAGGTAGACGAACAGTTGATGATCAGCCTGGATGCGTGAGCCTATCGTGGACTTCATGATCTCTTCAGCTTGATAATTTTTCCAAGAGGCTCTCGGTCCTTATTTATACTCACAGAGCCGGAACCCTAGTTTTCTAATATGGTAACTAGTTGTTACGATTCTAACAAAAAAATCCAGAATCCCAACTCTCTTAAAGTGCGGCGGAACCGCAGCCGTTGGATGGGTTTGACCGCGAATCCTCCGTCTTATGGTGGGATCTTGGCCTTAAATTTCTGGGGCTTCATCTATGTAGCTCTTGGTGATCTTTTGAATATCTAGACTTTGAAAATCTTCTCTATGTTTCTGCCAGAATTGGTTTCTTCAATTTACTTGAATATCTTCGGCAGATTTGATCTCGCCAACTCGGATTTCCTTGATTTAGTCATGATATAATTCCTGCACAATTATCTCAATAAATGATGTTAGTAGAATTTATTTTTATTGTGATATTATCTTAACCATTCGTCATGATATTTTAGTTTTAAGAGAATTGGTCAAAAAAATTTCATATTAAAATAGTCCAAATATTATATGAATATTATATGCTTACCATTTTCCTTTATAATGTTAATTATAATATATAAACACATGAAAATAATATTTTTACGGATAAACCCTTATATGTGTCATATTTATAATAAACATCTTTTATTATATAAAAATAGTAGGAAAAATGTCATATTAAATGTGCAGTTTTATCAACTAAACAAATACCCCCAAACTTATCTTTGATCGTCCCGAGCAAACTAGTTTATTTAAGAGAAGGAGAAAAAAGAAAGGAGAAATCTAAGCACACTTTCGTCGGCAACACGATTGCACTGAGCGCGTGCAACAAGCCGTTAAACCCCTAGGTGTCCCTAGTAGGAGGAGTGTTGTCTCCTGAGGGTTTTCAGTGGATTATACCCACAAAATCCCATAATAAAAGGAAGACCGTGAAAGTTACATGTAAAGATAAGAATTATAAAAGAAAGTTTTTGAAAATTAGAGTTTCCAACTACACCAGCTTTTCGGTTGTCATAAGCCCTATCTTAATGATTATGAATAAATGTTAGAAATCACATCGTCCTCAATAAAACATCGTCTTTATTCTTCATTCCTACCTTTCTTCCAAACATTGATCATATACCCCTACGTGTGTGTAAAAGACATCCCTACACTTGGAGAATTCAATTCAAGCTATCATACTCTTGTCCATCTACCTCAGTACTTTTTAATTGATGAATATTTAGATGGAATTTTCTCACACATTTTTCATGCGACCGTTAATACTTCTTAAGGTACTAACCGACCGATTACTCATGTACTTACTTATTAGGCGTATTAGTATTTTTCTCGTCTTGCAACACCTAAGGCTTAGCAGTGACTCCCAAACCGGTTGGTCTAAGGCACTAGGTGATGAAGCACCCTTGCTATATTTTTTTATTGCTGCCTTGGTAATTGCAAAACCAGTGTTTATTTTTTTTTCTTCACCACATATATTTTATATATATATTTTTCTTCATTCAAAGGATTTTAGACAAGAGCATTTCAAGGTATCCTCTACTATCCCAAGTTTTAAGATGTGTATAAGTGCATATAGTAGGGTATCAACGTTCAAATGTTTGGCCTCAAGAATAAAGATTATTTTTCAGACTTATTTTTATCCTCAGATTAGCAATTTCCTTCATCTTACTAATTCTTGGGACAACAGCTCATAACTACTTATTACTAGTTTTATTTAAGAAAATATCTAACTTTCTTGCTTTTCTCAAACTATTTCTATCTTTCATATGTAAATTTTCACTTTCTAACTTTTATTATCAAATTTTTTTTTGGTGTGCTTATATATAGTATAATGCAAAGTAATGCGTAAATAAGCACAAACCTCCCCCAAACCTGTTTGCAGCAGTATCCTCACTGTTGTTTCTTTTAAATCTCAAAAACCTGTAGACTTGGGAGGAAAGGTTAGTAATGGGGGCAACAAAAATTGAAAGTTAAAATCCTCCCCAAACTTATTTTTGGCTCACAATTTTGAGGACAAATTTTATTTTCAAGAGCCAAAAATATACCCCTCCAAACTTGAGTTAAACAATATTAAGCATTTTAAGGGGAGGGGTAAAGTTATTTAGTCAATATAAGACTTTACAAAGACCAAAAGTTAATACCAACCATTAAAAGATTTTATCGATGTAACGTATAGCTCAGTGGAAGAACATGTTATATAGAGCCAAGAAAAAGTGGGGAAGAGATAAGTGATGGTATGAAAAGGGATTGCATGAACGTGAATGTGAAGAGATAAGAGATGATGATAAATAAAAATGAGAATGTGATTGATCAGAAATGAGTGGAATATTGGCATTCTCGTATTTTATAAGAAGAAAGGGTGGTGGTTCAACTTCTATAGATGGAGATTGATTAATCACAAAATCCGTGTTGTTAAGGAATGCAAGTTCGTCAGCAAAAAGTCCTTCAAAACTTTCATCGATGGTGTAATTGAACATTTTGCTGTCAGTAAGTTTTGTGCCAGAATTTATCATACTTGATTTGTCAAAAATGATGGAGGTAGGAGACTCGAAAAACTCATCTACCTCATTTTCAAAAGTATCCAAATCAAGTTGTCTTTTTGGAATTATCAAACTTGAATTATCGGATTATGATTTATCAACACTCACTAAAATTATAGGAAGAATAGAAGAAGAACCCGAGAAAGTAGAAGGTGAAATGGGTAAACAAATTAGTGTGTCGAGTATCGCTGAACCAGATGTGGAAGATGAAGGCTAAATTTCGGTCTGCTATTCGGTTATACAATTATCATCAACTTCAAGACGCATATGGGATTCGGGAAGAATAATTAAAGGCTCGAGATGATGACCACAAGGAAGTGAAAGGACCTGATGAATTGGTGGGACAAACTCATCCAAAATTTCGGGTTCATCATTCAATATATCCCCAACGTCAATCTCCTCATTCAAGTGAAGATTAGAATTCTCAAATACCTCATTAAAATTATGGTTTTCAATCAATTTTGGTTCAAGAGTGAAGGTGTAGAGATCACAAGGGTTGGGTATGGTTTCACTTGAAATGGACTCTTCACAATCGGGTAAATCAAACACTACAAAGCCATACAACTTATCAGACATTCTATCTTCAATTGATGAATCATTTAGTATACTCGATGAATCTATGAAACTGGAGTTGTGGATTTCAGTTTGGAATGGGGAGGTTTGATTAAGAAGGGTGTACAGTTCTCTCTCACTACCCAAATTCTCATTTTGTCCTATGGCCGTATCATACACTGAAAATTTTTGAGCCGGTTCAAAACTAGTTGCTCGTTTATACTCAGCCATGCTTTCTGCCAATTCTTTTCTGAGGCGGCGCATCAATTCCACACCTTCTTCTAATTTCCGCTCAAAACTAGACTTGGGTGGATAAGGGATTTCAACATAAGATTGAAATTCTTGTGGATAAGTAAAACTCCTAAATAACTGATTAGAAGGACTGTCTAGAGAAGGTGTAAAAGTCGGGTAGGATTGATAGGAATTGAATGGTTGTGAAAATGGGGCAGGAGTAGGAGCAACATTATGATAAGAAGAATATTGATATGGGTTAGTTGGTTGGCTATTTTCAATAGACATCATATATGCCACAAACCGACTATGAAATTCTTCTTTAGAAAGTGGTGGTGATGGTTGATGTTGGTCCGAATTGAAAGTTTGGCCGCTAGCCCTCGCTATATGCTCAGCAATGGACACGCATCTATGGGTATCCTTACTCGGAGTATCAACATAAAAAGATGTAGAATTTGGATGCGGTTGATATGACCTGGTGTGAGGTGGCCAACTGTTTCTTTTCGTTTGTTCTATCCGGTCTCGTAAAGATATGGGAGAGTCGGATGGTATACCGAAGCGATTATGAAAACAAGAAATATCTGGTTGTGGATAGCAAACCTCGGCAAGAGTTTGTTTGTTTGGGTTAACTATTATAAGAAGAAAAGAGGGGGAAGGGTAAAAAGGAAAAGAAAAACCTGTAGCTAGTCACAGGCGGGAATACTAACCACTATACTACAACGGCGCCATTTGATTGATCTTTATTTATGTAGTAGTAGTTAACCGCAATCAATAACGGTGTCGCGTGTAGCTAGACCGAGATGAGTACGGATCGTCCTCTGAGAAATGTTGAATATTTTATTCTTACTTTAGGCATGTTGAGAAAGAAAGGAGGAAGAATAAAGAATTGTGAAGAATGGTTGTAGGATCTAGATCTACGTTAAACACGGATGCAAAATATAGATCTATATTAACTACGGATGTAAGTTTAATATTAAAAGGGGCTTGTAGGGTTCATTGGGATTTAGTAGTTATGGATGATTAATTAAAGATTACTCTTTTTATCCTTTAATAGATTTAAAACTAGAACGACAGTGATGCATGTAGATTAGGGTTTCTGGAGGGAAAAGGGTTCCCACTCATAACCCCTATCTCGACATGGAACTCCGTTCATATCTAGCCTTTACCAAAACAATAGTTAATCTAATCTTTAATCGTGGTTGCGATTATCAATGAATTGATAGCTCGCCCAATTAGGATGTTAACTATTCTTTTGATACAGTTTATAAACTTTGTAGGACTTAAAAAGAGTTTAAGGATCTTCAGCATCCATTAACCTACTCTAATCCCATGAACCCTAACAAGCGGAGAATTACTCGCGCATGTTGGGAGAAGAAGAGATGGAGAGAGAAATCATATTAAAATTACAAAGAAATAGAATAAGAAAAAGAACTACCTTTATTAATTAACAAAATTCATTTACACTTTATTCCCTTAGAAAATGATTACAAAAATACTAGTTTGCTTCTCGATCTCTTCTAAGGAGGTAGACGAACAGTTGATGATTAGCCTGGATGCGTTAGCCTGTCGTGGACTTTGTGATCTCTTCAGCTTGATAATTTTTCCAAGAGGCTCTCGGTCCTTATTTATACTCACAGAGCCGGAACCCTAGTTTCCTAATATGATAACTAGTTGTTACGATTCTAACAAAAAAATCCAGAATCCCAACTCCCTTAAAGTGCGGCGGAACCGCGGCCGTTGGATGGGTTTGACCGCGAATCCGCGGTCTTATGGTGGGATCTTGGGCTTAAATTTCTGGGGCTTCATCTATGTAGCTCTTGGTGATCTTTTGAATATTTAGACTTTGAAAATCTTCTCTATGTTTCTGTCAGAATTGGTTTCTTCAATTTACTTGAATATCTTTGGCAGATTTGATCTCGCCAACTTGGATTTCCTTGATTTTAGTCATGATATAATTTCTGCACAATTATCTCAATAAATGATGTTAGTAGAATTTGTTTTTATTGAGATATTATCTTAACCATTTGTCATGATATTTTAGTTTTAAGAGAATTGGTCAAAAAAAATTCATATTAAAATAGTCCAAATATTATATGAATATTATATGCTTACCATTTTCCTTTATAATGTTAATTATAATATATAAACACATAAAAATAGTATTTTTACAGATAAACCCTTAAATGTGTCATATTTATAATAAATATCTTTTATTATATAAAAATAGTAGGAAAAATGTCATATTAAATGTGCAGTTTTATCAACTGAACAACAGTCGTTGGAAGATTTTATGGTAACGTCAAGACAACATATCATGAATTTGAATGCGTCCATGGCCGCTCTTATACAACTTAGTGACCCGGCAGCTAGTTTCCAACTAGCTCCAAATTTTCCAATGTATGATGAGGCGGTTGGATAGATTGAGAATTTGAGTGGTGAGAGTGAGCTGTACACCCTTCCAAATCAAACCTACCCATCCCCAATTGAATCCCACAATTCAGGTTTTGAATGCCTATCAAGTGTTCCAAATTATTCACCAGTTGAAGATAAAACGTTTAATGAATTGTGCGATTTTGTAGTGTTTGATTTGCCAGATTGTGAAGGGTCCCTTTCGAGTGAACCCACACCTAATCCTTTTGACCTCTACACCTCCACTCTAGAACCTAAATTGATAAATATCCATACTTTTGATGAGGTGTCTGAAAAAATTGATTTTCACTTGATTGAGAATATCGACGCTGGGAATATTTTGGATGATGAACCCGCAGATTTGATTGAATTTTTCTCTCCAATTCATCATCGCGAGTCATTAAATGTTTCTCCCGAGCTTCATATGCGTCTTGATTTGATGAGAATGGCATGGATAAGCTAAATTTTGAGGAGAGTATTGAAGAAATTATTGAGGATGGAGCAGTTTTACTTAAGGAATCGGATTTTCCAATTCATTATATCCCTTTCATTGACTGCGCACACCCTCCTGAATCTTTAACCGATACCCTTCTTTAATCACTTCCCTCCATCCTTGTTCCGAATTTGCAAGAAACTGTTACACTTTCATTTTCAATGTCTGGCTTACCAAGTTATATGTATCCATGTTTTCTCACGAATCTTGAGGGATTTGACCTCATTTCTCAGTGGGTTAACAGATTAGCACAATCGCTTTTTACACATCGGCCATTACAAATTGTGCTAATTTATACATTCCATCTCCACCCTCAAGTTCGTATTCCACTTCTTTCTCCCACTTTCTTTGGTTCTTCTTCTAATCTTCCTTTAATGATAGCGAGTATTAATGAATCACAATCCGATATTTTGAGTTCGATAATTGTAGAAAAACAACTTGATTTAGACTCTTTTGAGAATAAGGTAGATGAGCCTTACGAGTCTCCTACCTCCATGATTTTTGAAAAATCAAGTGTGTTGAATTCTGGCGCGACACTTATTGATATTGAAATGATCAATCAGACCTTCGATGAAAGTTTCGAAGATATTTTCGCCGACGAACTCGCATTCTTAAACGACACGGATTTTGTGATTAATCAATCTCCACCTGAAGAAGTCGAACCACCATCACTATTTCTTTTTCCCTTCCGCCATTCTTCTCCCCCACCGATACCGTATACTGCTTCTATCTCCACACGGTCTCGTGTGTCTCTCATTTCTTTTCTCTACACTCCATTCTTTCACCAACCACACCATTATAACAATAAAATTTTTGAATGGTTGGTGCTAACCTTTGACCTGTGTAAGGCCTTGTATAGCTTGATACTATATTTTTCTCCTCCCTAATTCTAAACTTTAACGCTTCAACAGTGGAAACACTGTTTCACTTAAGTTTGGGGGGGGACCCTTTGTGTATATATATTTTGTTTTCTTTTTCTATTAAAAATAAAAATAAGAAAATAAATATGCCGACAATTTTGACCCTCTTGGTGTAGCCTGACAGTGAGGACACTGTCAAGTTTAAGTTTGGGGGTGTGCTCGGTAAGGTTTCTTCCTTCGCATTCATGCGTATATTTTTGCATTTGCATACTTATTTTAAAATCCATAAAAATCAAAAAAATCTTAAAAATTATAAAAATTGAAAAGTTCAATTTTGGCCATATTTGACTTAACTTCAACATGACGGTTGAATAGTTAGGAAAAACTAGATCCTAAACTTTGTAAATTAAAAAACCCTAAAAATAACCTTTCTTAAAGTTTAACTATAGAAAATATATGTCATTGCAGTTTATTGAGAAATAGGCAAATTTTGAGTTCAGTTCTTGGGCTAAGTTAAAATAAGGGAAAAGTATTGAAATTTTTATTTGAAGTGTAAGTCTGAAAAATAAATTCTGAAACTTTAGTCTAAATCCTGAAAATATATACCCTACTACATGCACTAACACACATCTTGAAACTTGGAATAGTAGAGAATACCTAGAAATGCTCTTGTCTAAAATCCTTAGTATGAAGGAAAATAAAATAAAAGTACAAGTGTGAATAAAGAGATATAAAAAAATGAACACTGGTTTTGCAATTATTTAAGGCTGCATAAATAAAAAAAAATATATAGCGAGGGTGCTTTATCAGCTAGTGCCTTAGACCAACTGGTTTGGGAGCCACTGCTAAGTTTTAGGTATTACAAGACGAGGAATTACGCCTAAATGCGCAAACACATTTGTTGTAATCGGTCGTTCAGTACCTCAAGAAGTATTAACGGTCGCATGAAGGATGTGTGAGCAATTTCATCTAAAATTCACCAACTAAAAGTATTTTGGAAGATGGACAAGAGTATGATAGCTTGAATTGAATTTCCAAGTGCAGGGGCGATACATACACATACGTAGGGGTATATGATTGGGGTTTGGATGAGAGATAGGAATGAAAGATAGGGCTTACACCTTCAGTAGAGATGATAAAAATTCCTAAGTTGAGATGAAACCTTAGAAGGAAAATTCAAATGATGCTGAAAGCTTAATAAATTATCAAAACATATATGATCTTAAGTTAAATGAAGAGGGAGTGTGAAAAATATGGGTTAATGATTTCTAAGTTGAAGATAATAGAATTTCTTGCTAGAATACTGAATTGAAGAATGAAAGTCAACAGGCCAAATTGATCGGATTTTGTCGGTAGTATCCGCTGAAAACCCTCAGAAGACAACACTCCTCCTACTAGGGACACCTAGAGGTTTAACGGCTTGTTGCACGAGCTCAGTGCAATCGCGATTCCCTGTTAAAATGAGGTTAGGATTTTTCGAGAATAAAATTTGCTTTGCTCGGGACGAGCAAAAGATAAGTTTGGGGGTATTTGTTCATATCAGAATTTTGCATTATTATATCGCCCATTCTTAATCTTATTACAAATAAATAGGTGCTTTTGATCCATGTCTGCTAAATAGTTGCAGGTTACAGGTTCTCAGATCATTACAGTGAAATTCATGAAAAGAAGCTACAAATGTGAGACTACAACCAACAATAGATGAATCTGTATGATGCCGCCTAACAGTTCAAGGAACAAATAAAGATCAGTAAACAGTTCAAATGCACAAAGTACAAAGGCAGCACAAGATTCAAGACTTCAACGCGAAACTTACGGTAAAAGTCTACATAATTCTGCACTGTTGGAAATCTGGAAGAAAATAAAAGAGAGTCTGAGGAACTAAGTGAAGAAAACAGAAGTAAAAAGCAACATGAAGCAAACCTGAGAAAACAAGCCAGAGATCCCTCAAGATGGCCGCGGAACCGCGGCCAAACAAGGTTTCCTGCCGCGGTTCCGCGGCCGTGCAGTGCACGTGTCAGTGCAAATTGTCAATGGGGTGTGGGTGCTTTGATTCGGTCTTTGGGGTTGTTTTGTAATTTCATGTATGGATCAGAATGTAAACCTAGAGTTTTTTCCTATCTATAAATAGGAGGGCTCAAAGCCAAATAAGGTGTGCCTCTTTTGAGGTGCCTCTCTTTAGTTCTTAATCTCTTTTCAATTTCAAGATTTATTTCTCATTTTGTAATGAATCGTTGAGAGGTCATCAATAAAGGTATTTTTTTATTTTTATCTCGCATTCTTTTTATCTGAATTTAATTCCTGAATTTTTATCTGTCTTTTATTATCTGCAATTTAGTTTTCTAATATTAAAAATTATAAAAATGAATTTGATTGTCACCTTCCTAATGAGTGAGTAATTCCTCACTTGTTAGGGTTAAGATAGGGAAGGTTTAAGAGAAGGAAATCTCTCTCCCTCCTTTTTTTGCTCAAATAATTTTATTTAAAAGGACTCTTTTTAAATCAACCACACATCGCTCACTACGGCACCCTATCCTACGTGATAGTGGTGATTCCCTAGTTAGACCGGGTGTGATTGAATTAACAGGAGGTTAGGGTTAAGAGCCAAGAACGGACGGACAAGAACCAAAAGGAAGAAACTTAGTTTCTTCCTAGTCGTGCTAATCCCCGTTGTTGCCGATTACCCTAATACCTTTATTCATAACTATGGCATTGATAGAAGCGAGAAGATCTCTATCTCGAACTAACCTAATCCTAACCCCAGCAAGCTTTTTATCAACTTTTATCTCATTCTTAGATCTTAAAATAAAAACTCGACTTGATCGGATTAACTCGGTAGAACATAAAGAAAAAGAATCCATCTCCCTGTGAACCGACCCGTACTCAACCGGCTAGCTACCAAGCGACACCGTTATTGATTGCGGTATTCTTAACTTTGATTTCAAAACGCATACGCAAAATCTCTACAACTAGCTACACCAAGAACGCGAACCGTGTCGGATACCGTAACACACGTTGTCGAAACACTAGAAATAAGTAAAGTGATCCCAGATTTTGCTTACAGTCAATACATAAAACTCAAGCTGTACCAAACACCCAGGATAGCATACAGACAGCTACCCTCAAAACCCTAACTCCCCAAGCTCCTAAAAATCCGGCGACGCCGGAATTTCTCCTCCTCTCGCCGGGTCAACTAGGTCGGGTCGGGTCCGGGTTTCAGGTGAACACTCAGGGTTTCTAACACAACACTACTACATTGTTAGATTTTACAGTAACCTATCGTGGTGATAGCAGATCACCGAGACTCCAATATCTCACTACAAATACGATATTACACAAAAACTATAACTTTAGTGTTCTAAACAGCAACTATTAGGCAACACTACATTATAAAGACCTAATCAATAGTTAGAGATCACTACCTTACCACACTTGCTCAAAAACCCTAGCTTTCCATGCTCTAAGTCATCTCTAGTGGCTTAACTTGACTTTGTGAGGGTTTAAGTGAGGTTTAGTGAAGATTTAGGCTTGGTTTAATGATGGGGAAGTAAACTTTCAGTTGTAGGAGAGGAGAAAGAGAAAATAATTGAGAATGAGAGAATGAGGAAAAGAAATAGGGAGTGTGAGGTGAGAATGAGAGAGTGAGAGGGTGAGAGTAGCCATGCCCTTTCTCTCTCTTCATTAAATGCTCCCCATGCTTGCCATGCCTCATAATTCCTTCAAAAATTCAACCCTCCTCTCTCTTCCACATATAAAATAAACCCTTTGTTTTTAAAAACTAAATGATTAAATAAATACATATAACATAATGGTATGAGGGTTAAGCTTCCATGCCTACTTAAGCATGGTTAACACCAATTATTCCCCAAGTTAACGTGTACATGTGTGTGCAAGCCAAAACAAATAATAATAAAATATTAATTAATTTTTATAAAATATGTGAAAACTATTTTGGTTAACTTTTTATTAAAAATCCGCATTATCGCTTAATTAACACTAATCGCATTCCAAGGTGTTACAGACGTTCCCATGGAAGAAATTCCTTTTGCCCTATCCATTGCTCATAAGCATTTTGCCCGTGCAGCTTGCGAAGAGGCCGAGCAGTTACTTCAAGGTAAACAGCGCACGATCCCTTATTGAAACCTAAAAGGACTTTATTTTTCCAGGTTTCCTCTTACAGTAATTTTCCTCGAATTATAACACATTTGTCCTTGAATGATGCGACAGGGCCGAGTTTAAGTAGTAACGTAGCGGGTGAAGTGCCCGCATTTGTAGAGTCTGGGGCGTCAGGCCTTCCTGACGAATCAGGGGTTGCTCCAACTGTCGTTTCCTCCCCCTGTGGATCCCTGGCATCTGCAAGTGATGCAAGCATGACGACGGCCCTTATTGATTCAGGGGACGAAGGTGTCGACGTTGAATCCATCTCCTCGGTGATAGTGGAAACCGAGGAAGCCGTTATGGTTAGTGGCGCTCCAGACACTGCTACGGTCTTTTCCCCGTTAGGTATTCCTTGTGTTATTTCTTTTAGGCTAATCAATCTTGCCAAACATTTTCGTCGATATTTCTTTTATTCCGAATACAGATGCGGTAGACCCCGGCGTTGTGCTGATTGAAGAATCACTTGCCAGCCGCTGCCACGACTGTCACTGTTCCACCTCTCTCTTTTGTGCCCCCCGCGAGTTCTTTCAGGTTTAATGACGGAAGGTAAAGATTTTTCAATTCCTTGTTTCAGTATAGATATTATTTCTTGGATTAATTTCTTTACCATATATTGTTGCAATACTGTAGGAGTGCTTTTTGACCGCCTATGCCAAATGCTAAGCTCGCACTTCTCCTTCCAATCAGAATTCGTTCCTGCCTTGAGCGTTAGTTAGTATTCTTCATCTCTCATTTCATATTTTCACGAGTGATCTTTCTAACGCTAAGCTTTTCTCGTATTTGCCGCAGTCTTACGGCTCGAGGGAGAGAACGAAGGAATAGCAGAGCCTCCCAAGCTTCCTGATTTTCCACTTTCGACTACTGGTATGTTAGATATCATTCATCATCGGCCTTTTTAGTTCTTAGGTTGAAATCTGACCTTTCTTTGTGCATGATTTATTCTACAGTAGCTACACCGGCTTTGGCTCCTCTTAAGTCTCGCATATTTATGCCCGCGGGGCCGTTCGCTAAGCGTCTGTCCTCCAGGGGTGCGTCAAATAGCAGGCGGATGCTAAGCGAGTTTATCGAAGACCTCAACGTTGAAGCTCTCACTTCCGCTTCAGGCTTTGAGGATGAGGTCAACCCTATGCTGGCGACGCTTATGACTTTCCACAACGAAGACTTCATCGGCGTTTGGGTTGACTATTGTAGATGAATTGAGGCTTGTCTCCACGAGATCGAGCGCAAGCGTCTTACACTTGAAGCATTAAACTCAAATGCTCAACTGAATGGTTGGATCGAGCAAAGTGCCACTTCCCTTCAATACTTCAAACAAAAGTTGGCCCTGAAGCAAAAGGAACATGAGACAGCTTCTGGCGAATCCAGCCAATTGCGTGCCCAGGTCGATGCAAACTCCGTGCAGTTGCAAATTATTTTTGGGAATCTCCAGCAATGCGTTTCTAAGAGAATGGCGCCAAGGCAGCACCTCGACTCCACCAAGCGGGGAATGCGAGATTGCGAAGTGGCTAAGAAGAAAATTGCCGAGAAGTTTTCATCATGCTTGCAACAACGGGCCCAAGTTGAAGCAATGCTAGCTGCAGTAGTAGCGCGTAAGGAGGAGATATGGGAAGAGAGTGAGCGGGTTGCGAATTTATTGAAAGCTCCGCCTTCTTAATGGCTGAAGTTGTATCCCCCCTTTTTATTTAAATTGTATTTTTCAAACACTTTGATTCATAAATAAAGAATATACATTTTTTTGCATGCGCTTCTCTGTGTTTGATGTCTCAATTTAGCGCTAATTATTTTTTTCACTCGTCTCGGAGTCTCTAGTTTATTCACTCATTTCAGAGTTTCTAGTTTATTCACTCGTTTCGGAGTTTCTAGTTTATGTACTCATCTCGAAATTTATAGTTTATTCACTCATTTCGGAGTATCTTTAGTTTACCTCCCTTGGGTTTACAGAAAAACTTGTCCTAACGTTGTATGTAGATAACCCCCATTCTTTATGATAGAGGTCCGTTAGGTTTGTAGTACTAGTGTTTTAGTCCGTGATACCATCGCGTTAGCTGATGTATTTCTCGATATGCAGTATTTAAGCTGTTGTTCGAATAACCCCGCGACTATCTTGTCTTTGATCCCTTCGGGGGTTGGACAAAACGTCTTCAAGTAATCTCCTTAGATTATATTACCGTCGGAAGAACAAGCGTTAGGAATTTACAATGACGCTTTTTACTTAAGGTTAGGCTCAATTTGGAGCCCCGATGAATCATAACTGCATCCTTCTGGGGTGGGATAATCTCCATGGCCTTTTGGGCTTTATATGAGTTGTCGTCAAGACCCAAAACTAGAAATATGTCGTCACTTCGTTTTTTGTTTTGACCATATCGCGCCGATTCTTTGCTGAAATAGGGTAGACATATGTAGGACCCCTATGTTGTATATATTGCAATTGAAGTCCGGAACTAGGAATATGCCATTGCTCGAATTTCATTTGATAGTTGCGTCCGCATCCTGCTGAAATGAGGAGGAACGCCGGGATATTCTTTAGGTTGTCTATATACCGTCAAGACTTGGAGCTAGGATTTCGCCACAGCTCCATTTTTTTTGCTTTGACTCTTGGGTCTTTTGTTGACGTTGTGTCTGCATCCTGCTGGAATGAGAAGAACGTCGGGATGGAGTTGGGATTTTTCCATCACTCCTTTTTGATTTGGCTCCTTGGAGCCTTTGTTGACGTCGCGTCTACACTGAGAAGGAACGTCGAGCTGATCTCTAAACTGTAGATGTTGCCGTCGAGATCTGGCTCTCCCTTTGACGGAGCCTGGTGAGAAAACATGATTCCCTTTCTTTCATTTGTGCCTATGTATTGTATACAAGAGTCGTTATGGACCTACCAGCAAGGAAAAAGAAATTTCATTTTATATTTTTTTATTTTTCCGCGATTCTCTATCTTTTCAGCTTTTCATATCGCGAAAGTCGCAATTGCCCAATCATTTTGGCTATTTTTCGCGATGCCCAACATTTCGGCTATGTATTTTTTTTATTTATACTCGCTGCTTTTTATTGCAAGTTGCCCAAATATTTAGGCTTTCTCATACGCATTTTTTGCGACTCGCTGAGTTTTATTACGAGTTAGGAACTTGAGATCTGATCCCAATCTTGGCATCAGTATCGCTGCAACTGGAATATTGCAAGAAGCGAATCATCATTTGCCGTGAGAGGACTCGGAGTTTGACACCTGTTTAGGCATCAGCATCGCTACAACTGGAATATTTCTAGGAGAGAATCATCATTTGCCTTTATCGATTTGAACAAAGATGGCTTAGTAGACAGAGTTAGGGTCCAGCCTAAGGCTTTTGACTTTATGAGCCGTAAGGGTCCTATAAATGTATTTCTTCCTATGATTCGAGAGGATCTTGTAAGTGTATTTTCTTCTTAAGAATCGTGGGGATTCCTAAGTGATATTTTCTTTTGTAAGTCGTAAGGATTTTCCAAGAGTGTTTTCACCTTATAAGTCGAGAGGACGTGCAAGTGTTGTTCACCATATTGGGACATTTCTCGCCATTGTTAGAACTTAGTGAGGGAATATTTATTCGTGCCTGTAAATTGTATACATGGATTAATATTAGACCGCCTGTAGGGCAACTTAGGAGATACGACAGCTTAAGAACAGGTTCGGATTCCTGTAGCTTAAGCCTTTTGAATCCTATGAGCCGTGTGGGTCTCATAGTATAATATTATTTTTTTACGAGATTGCGTCCTTCCGGGTTTTCACAAGCTCGCTAGTAGTCCTGCTGTTTTTACTCACGACGCCCTTTTGGGTTTTCATCTGTGCCCATTTTACTTGTGGACATACCGTTTTTTTGCAAAACTCTTGGAAGTAACTTCGTTGCAGGTGCCCATCAATTTATCGGTGGGACTTAGGGGTAGTTTCATTGCTGGAATAGCTGTGTAGCTAGTCGGACTTGAGTTGCAATCGTTGTTACTAAGACTTTGATTGCAATATAGATCTCAAGAAAACATATCGCTGTATTTGAGACGACGCACTAGTTTAGGGACGTTCCGGTTCATTTCACCATGTTTGAGCCGAAATTTTAGTTTAGGGACTTTTCGGTCCAATATCGCTATGTTTGAGACGGATTGTTAGTTTAAAGACTTCTCGGTTCGTAGTCGCCGTTTTGAGGCAGATAATTAGTTTAAGGACTTCTCGGTCCGTTATCACCATGTTTGAGGTGGATAATTAGTTTAAGAACATCTCGGTCCGTTATCGCCATGTTTGAGGCGGATAATTAGTTTAAGGACTTCTTGGTCCGTTATCGCCATGTTTAAGGTACATAATTAGTTTAAGGACTTCTAGATTCGTTGTCACCATTTTTAGGGCGACAGAGCTTTTTATTTTTCATACTACTCTCAAAATTCTGACTCAAGAATATAGCAAGCGGACCCGAGTGTCGTCATTTATTATTGACCTAAGCCGTGACTAGTCAAACGTAGTATTTTTTGAGGAATCGGCCGTTTATTGGCCGGAAGTGTCTTTCGCCATGCATATTCATGAGCAGGTAGGCTCCACCTTGATAGACTTTGTCTATGATGTATGTGCTGTTCCCGCCAAAAATTTTGGCAAAGAGCTATTTGTTCCCTTATAAAAAAGGTGAGAGAAAAAAAATAGGAAAAGAATCCTCATAGTTTGGTATCACATGTTAAACACGTGAGCGCTTATATGCAAAGCATATAAGCACTGAAAACAAACAACTAAGGGTCAAATTGGCCTCACGTGTTAAACACGTGAGCGCTCATATGCAAAGCATATGAGCGCTGAATAAAATAAACTAAAGGCCAAACTGGCCTCACGTGTTAAACACGTGAGAGCTCATATGCAAAGCATATGAGCGCTGAACATAAATAACCAATGGACAAACAGGCCTCACGTGTTAAACACGTGAGCGCTCATATGCAAAGCATATGAACACTGAAAATAAACAGGCTAAAACCCACAGTAGGGGTCACGTGTTAAACACAAGAGTTCTCTTGCCGCATTCTTTAGCAGCGCTCACATGCAAAGCATGTGAGCGTCCCAATTTAAAATGATCCCATCTGATATAATTAAATTCTATGTGATAGAATTAAATTCTATGTAGGAAATATTTTCCCTGATCTTTCTAATATGGAAAGATCTTTTTCTAACAGAGAATCTTGGATTTAAAATCCAATTATGATAAAATATCACCAATTAAACCATATGATAGAATTAAATTTTATGTGGGAAATATTTTCCTGATCTTTCTCAAAGTAGAAAGATCTTCTCTGTTAAACAGAAGACCCTTGGATCGAAGATTCAACGGTGTTCATGTGATAGAATAAAATTCTATCTTAGGAAAATATTTTCCTAATCTTGTTAAACTAACAAGATACTTATATAATAGAATTAAATTCCATGTTAGGGAAATATATTCCTAAACTTGTTAAAATAACAAGATATTCACATGATAAAATAAAATTCTAATTTTGGAAAACTAACAAGATGTTCATATGATAGAATAAAATTCTATATGATATTTATATAACAGAATTAATTATATATTAGGAAATTATATTCCCAATCTTGTTAAACTAACAAGATATCCATATGATAGAATAAAATTCTAATCTTGTTAAACTAATAAGATATTTATATGATAGAATAAAATTATATCTTAGGAAAATATTTCCTAATCTTGTTAAACAAATACGAAATCTTCTCTGTTAAACTGAGAGCCTTTGGAGTAAAAATCTAACGGTGAATAAAATTCACCGATTGATCTATGAGATTATTTTGATTTATCATGAAATCAATCATGATCTCTCAATGAGAGATTATTTCAACAAATTGATTTTTCTCTTCTCCTATAAATAGGAGCAAAGAGATTAATCAAAAAGGAGAAGAGGAGGAAAAGAAAAGAGGAGACCCCCAATAAACTTCTGTAAAAATACAGAAGGCTTTCAAAACAACAGAGAATTTAATTCTCTCAAAGAATAAGATTTCCCTCCTAAAAACCTTAGGTAAAGAAAAAGAAGAAATAAAAAAATATCTCCTTTACCTATTAAAAAGGTTTAACCCTTCTCAAAGAATTTAAATCTTTCTCTGGATCTGAGATCCACAAGACAAGTCTCTCATAAGTTAAGAATTTAATTCTTATTGGGAAGAACTTGTTCTTGATAATCAAAAATTCAGGCGAGAACATGGATACAAGAACATGAAGAAGATGGAGTTTATAATACTCCGGGAACTTAGTTCCTTCAAACCAAGAACTTAGTTCTTAAAAGAACCTGATTCCAGATCCTCAAAATAGTGATCTTGGTGATCCTTAATGATCAAAATACCATTAAAAGAGGTTTAACCTCTCTGAAAACAAGAACATGGAAAATATGGAGTTCATAATACTCCAGAAACTTAGTTCCTTCAAATCAAGAATCTTAAAGAACATAATCCTAGATCCTCAAAATAATGATCTTGGTGATCGTTAATGGTCAAAATACCATTAACAGATATTTAAATTCTCTAAAAACATCAACAGAGATTAAATCTCCAAAAATATAGCGCCTCACGTGAAACACACATGAGCGCCGGGAAAAGTTAGTGCTTAGCACTATTGGAGCGCCTCACGTGAAATACACGTGAGCGCCATAAAAGTTGGTGCTTAGCACTATTGGAGCGCCTCACGTGAAATACACGTGAGCGCCACAAAAGTTGATGCTTAGCAGTATTGGAGCGCCTCACATGATATACAAGTGAGTGATATATGCAGCTGAGTGTTTAGCACTGCTGGGTGTTACAGAAACTCAATCTTAGCCCAAATTGGCTAAGCTTATATTCATGATATCCAAACAGATATCCAAACTGATCTTAATCTCAAACATGACTAATGATCTCTCATTGATGATATTCAAAATGATATTCATCCCATCTCTCTTAAGATAATCTTAATCTCAAATAAGGCTAATGATTCTTAGAAGGTCCACCATGATCTTTTCCCTCAAATACGGGATTTGGTTTAAGGATACATCTCTCCATACCTCTGATATATGTTGTTGTAATTTTTCAACGTCTTCTGAGAGGTGGCGGGTCCCAACGACCAACAACTTCTTTTGTTGATGCACTTCCGAACTGACGTGCACGCCTCAAATCGAATCGTTCCCCAAATTGGGCACATTCCATATCACCATTGTTCACTTCGTCACGTAAAAAATACACGTGCGCGCAAGATGGATAACGGACCGAAATGTTCTTAAACTAACATTCGTCCCCAAAATGGGAACGTTAGACCGAAATGTCCCTAAACTAATATTCGCCTCCAAAATGGCGATAAAGGACCAAAACGGCCTTAAATTAACATTTCGCCTCAAACATGGCGATAATGGACCGAAATGTCCTTAAACTAATATTCGCTTCCAAAATGGCAATAAAGGACCGAAACGTCCATAAATTAACATTTCGCCTCAAACATGGCGACAATGGACCGAAATGTCCTTAAACTAATATTCGCCTCCAAAATGGCGATAAACGACCGAAACGTCCTTAAATTAACATTTTGCCTCGAACATGACGATAATGGACCGAAATGTTCTCAAACTAATATTCGCCTCCAAAATGGCGATAAACGACCGAAACGTTCTTAAATTAACATTTCGCCTTAAACATGACGATAATGGACCGAAATGTCCTTAAACTAATATTCGCCTCCAAAATGGCGATAAAAGACCGAAACGTTCTTAAATTAATATTTCGTCTCAAACATGACGATAATGGACCGAAATGTTCTTAAACTAATATTCACCTCCAAAATGGCGATAAAGGACCGAAACGTCCTTAAACTAACATTTCACGTCAAACATGGTGATAATGGACCGCAATGTCCTTAAACTAAAATAATCATGCCCGAATGCTCATATGTTTAAGCTGATCTTAATTTCAAACCAGATTAACGATCCATAAATCAACGCAAACCCAAATCTAAAAATATACGGATTTGGACTAATCCACGCCCTACTGGCGACGGTATAAAATATTCTCCGTATACAATTCACGGGCAACCAAAATAAAATAAAAATACACACGACACGAAGTGAACCTCCGGACAGGAGAAAGTGTTTATCATGATGCGGTAATGTAATTGACTGCAGGGGCTTGTGCCTGCAGGGAAGAGCGTCCCCACAATCAAAAACCGCTCGCAAACGAGGGGGAATCTGATAAAGTCTGCTACAACGTCCGTGTCCGTCCAAACCTCCGATATACGGTTCCATAAATCAACTTGGCATCTTCGAAGAGGTGGACAAATAAATCCAAATAGCATCTGCCCTCAGGATTCAGGCCAGACGTCCCAACGTCCTGGTCCGTCTTCCGGCGGTGAACAGATTCTGGCACGCCCAGTGGGTCCTTTTCCACTTCCACTCCACACTTCTTGTGTCAAATTTCGTGAACAAAATCGCGGTTCGTTATGGTTGCCCTTGGATCCAAGGTACTAAAATTTGGTGTCATGCTCCTGTGCAGAAAAAATCAATGGCTTCCATCTGCACAACTTGCAACAGCAACTCCCGCTCCACCCCAACTAGAGGAGTGACTTATGGGCCCAACGCGGCCTCCATCTTTTCAATACCGATGGGGCAAGTAACTCAAGCCACTACCGGATTGTTCTTCGGGACCATGATCCTACCAATGAGTTTCAGCGCCCAGAGCCTCAAGAAGAAGCTCCTATGAAGCCGGTCTTCGATCGACTTGCAACCACAACAGACCCTCTCAACGGGCAGTCCAAATCCGATGCCTTAGTCTTCAACAAGCCGAGTCAAAGCTCAGACGTCTCAATCTTCAACAGGCTGAGCCAGAACCAAAACAGGCTCGCGAAGAGGCTCATCACACCTAAAGGGGCTACCCCAAAACGGATAGCCCTCTCAACTCCTGCTACGGGCGAAGTCATCAAAGGTGCTTCCTCTACCAGAAAGTAGGCCTTTAAAGATTGGCCGGCTATCCTCAAACTCTGCCAAGGACGTCAGTCTTCAACAGGCTGACACCAACAGTTTACCCTCATCAAAGCTGGGGGCACGAAGAAGTTGTTTCCAAAACTGAGGCGGTCCCATCAGCAAGACACGCTCGATATCGCCACTGACGCCGAGTGAGAAAACCTGGGGGCAACTCCCCCTCTGGACTTACTCCGCCAGCTCCAATGGTGGAAGTTGATGCCGTTGTTCCAACCAGGAACAGTTTTGATCTTTTTAGGAAGGTGAAAAAGAACTCACCAACGGCGATGCTAAAGAAATTGCCCTTGCTTGCAGAAACCACAGTGCAGGAAAAGTTAGAGCAGCCCTATCTGTGGCTCCTCTTCTAAATTCACAGGGTCTGGCAGAAAGTCCATGACTCTGTGATAAAAAAATATTACTCTCGTCGGCCGAAAAAATCGAAGGCTCGGCAAGAGGAAGACCATCCCTCCACCATACATTAAGAGACTTCTCCCACACGGGTGCCTGTTATAACGGCTCTTTCAACTTTGACCTCCCACAAAAGGATGAGGCCGGAGAAAATCCTACCGAGTGCGGCAAATTCCAAAGGCGATGAACCCAAACGCCCTAAGTCTAGGAGCATGATCGTACACACGGTTTACATGACTTCCAGAAAAGAAGAAAGCCGTGCTTCCATGGCTCATCGACCGCAAACTCGGTCGTTAACAAAAGCTTAGGAGCAACAACAAAAACCCCAGGAAATGCTCACCAAAATGAAAGAACTCACTGGACAGAAAGAAAGTCCGGAACCAGCATCTGAACAACGCCAAGAGAAGGAGACCGATACAGAGTTCCTGCGAAGGGTGCTTGAAAGAAAAGACAAAGAAGCTGCTGAGCAAGCCACCAACCTAAAGCAGATGGCGCTCTTGTTCTAGGATATGGTTAGAATGATGATTCAGCCAGAACCCCCAGCCGAAAATCCGTCGATAATCACCGAGGATGAAAGAGGGGAAACATCAAACCTTTTCCGGCTCTATTAGTGGCCAGGGAGGAAACGATCTCCATGGCTTCTCTTGATGATTACATCGCTCAACAAATACAAGCTCATCAAGCGAATGAAGCAGCCGACCAAACTGTCAAAACTGGGCGACCGTATCCAGGCTGTTATGACCAAATCAAGTACCCTCTGGGATATACAATCCCTAAATTCTATATGTACAAGGGGACAGGCAATCCCCAGCAGCACGTCGCGCAGTTTCAGAGTTCTGTACGGCAATACTGGAGGCGACGACAAACTGCTGTTTCTCTAGTTCGTTAGTAGCTTGTCTGAGACAGCCTTTGAATGATACT
Source organism: Agapanthus africanus (assembly GCA_030015575.1). Lineage (NCBI taxonomy): Eukaryota > Viridiplantae > Streptophyta > Magnoliopsida > Asparagales > Amaryllidaceae > Agapanthus > Agapanthus africanus. The sequence goes on along the minus strand of JASDDO010000016.1, from coordinate 520,673,991 downwards.
CGGAGCTCCTAAATGACTCGGTAAAGACATTTATAGTGATCGAGCTGCTGTTCACACAACGGTTCGCCAATTCAAGTGAGCGCACTCCAATCACGGCATTAATCAATGCTAGGGTGAAGCCAGGAGAAACCTGGGTCCAATATGCGATCCGGTGGCGGAACCTGTGGTCAAAGTGAGAACAACGCATCGAAGAATCCCCTGCCATGGGCATGTTCATTGGGACCCTAGATCAGTAAACGACCGTATCCCTGTTCATGACGTTTTTCAAGCCGACTACCTTCCAAGCTTTGATAGATAAACTGGCCCAAATAGACCAGATGGGCCACGAGCCTTCCTCCTCAAATAAGGACACTCAAAATTCCAAAGGTAAAGGGAAAGCGGCCTTCGTCGCCAACACTCAACAACAACCGAGCGACCCAAAACCGTCGGCTCACCAAAATAATGCACGTCCATGCCTATCCCCGGAAGAAAGGCTAGGACGTGCTTACTCGTTTCCCCGCAATAAGACGAGGAGGCTATTTGAGTTGGCAATGCGTAACAAACTCATCACATTGCCAGACTCACGGCGTCCACCACAACCCTGCGACGTCAACAACTCTAACTACTGCTCCTATCACAGAATGGTGAGCCAACCAATTGAGAATTGCTACATCTTCAAGAACTGGGTCGAGGATCAGTATCAACAGGGGAAGTTCGCACTTTCTGAGAACTGGAGGGTGAACCCGCCACAGAAGCACACTCCCAAAAAGGTGGATGCACCGGGGCATCATGCTCGCTCGTGGAAGAAGCTCCATTGGAAGTAATTCTTTTAGCAAAGACCAAAAGAATGCTGAAGGATCTACAAGCATGTCCGACAGTCAGGTGGAAAAGCCCACTTGAACCAGAAATCATCAAAGGGATGCTGAAACCGCGTCCGGTACCGAAAATTGTTGGCAAAGAGCAAAATCCCTAAGTCAAGCCTTCAAAGTCTTCGAAGAAAAAGAAGAAGACCAAGAATCCTGTGCAGCCTGCCGAGTATGACGACAAGCGCACAAACATACAAAAGTACATTGACGCGCTGGAGGAGTACAATCAGAAGGCGCGGACACCGGTCGCCCTCAAAGAGTTCCTCAAGCATATTCCAAAGAACGAAGATAGTGACAACGATGAGAAAAATGACTCATCAGAAAAAACCGAAGACTATGTAGCAAGTTGCCACATGGTCTCCCATTCGTCGTTAAATGGCGAAGAAGCTCCCTCAGCATCAGAAGGAAAAGTGGAGAAACTGGGGGAAGAATCGGCACTAAAATCCCTGAAACTGCCAGAAGACCCGATCGATAGGCTATTAAATGAAGCCTTTCGAAAAAGCAAAGCTGACCGAGAACGCGAAACAGCCATATACGAAAAGGCTAAGCGTCAGCATCAGGATGAAGAAGCTGCCGTAAGGTGGAGTCGTAAAGTACTCCAACCAAACCAAGGCATACCTGTGACAAATAAGATCATGATCGAGACAAAGAAGCGGTTCACCAAAACCCTGTCAATGGTAATGAAGCTGCCACCTCTGGTAGGAAACACTCCCGGGGTCATACGCCTCGACGGAGAGGATTCATATCCAAACTACTGCCTATATCATCAGAGCATTACCCATCCCACCGAAGAGTACAGTGCCTTCGAGAAGTGGTGGCAGGGATATGTTGCCCATCAAAAACACTTCAAGAGGATGAAGCGTGAAGATCGTCGACAACAAAAAGGTGCGACAAGTACGCGTGAAAAAACGACTGGCAACTGTCATATGGTTGATACCAGTTCGGAAAGGAAAAAACCCCAAGTTCTTACCTTCGGGAGCGATTATGAGGACGAAATGACCCTCAGCCCACTCTTCAATGACTCTACCTCCGAAAAAGAAGAGGGGGGAAGAACTGTGAGAACATTCAGCTGCGTAGCCGCACGCTGGCTGAAAAGAACCTCGGACGTACAAACAAGGATTCGAGCAAAAAGTTGATTTCAACCAACTTCCTTCTATCTAGCAAGAGACGCTCGCGCTTTCCGACTCGGAAACCGCTCCCTGTTCGGGCTCACCGCCTTAGAGCACAGCAAAACCTGGAGGCTTATAAGGAAAAGATGACACGGTCATACGAAAGACTGACTAGACCGAGAACATTCCGCCAAGGCGAGCTCATGCTAGTCGTTAAAAGACCAATGATCCCCAATCGTGCAAAACGGGGGAAATTCGAGCCGAACTATGAAGGCACGTACATCATAGACAAAGTCTACCAAGGCGGAGCCTACCTGCTCATGGATATGCATGGCGAAAGACCTTTCCGGCCAATAAACGGCCGATTCCTCAAAAAATACTACGCCTAACGAGTCATGACCTAGGTCAATGATAGATGATGACGCTCGTGTCCTCTCGCTATCTTCCTGAGTCAAAAACTCTGAGAGTAGTATACAAAGATGATCTGTTGCCTCAAATATGGCAACACTGGACCGAAATGTCCTTAAACTAAAAATTCGTCTCAAATATGGCGACAGCAGACCGAAATGTCCTTAAACTAAAAATTCACCTCATATATGGCGACATCGGACCGAAATGCCCTTAAACTAAAAATTCGCCTCAAATATGGCGACATCGGACCGAAATGTCCTTAAACTAGAAATTCGCCTCAAACATGGCGACAACAGACCGAAATGTCCTTAAACTAAAAATTCGCCTCAAATATGGCGATATTGGACCGAGATGTCCTTAAACTAAAATTTCGTCTCAAAAACGGCGATACTGGACTAAAATGTCTTTAAATTAAAAATTCACCTCAAATATGGCGATATCGACCGAAATGTCCTTAAACTAAAAATTCGACTCAAATATGGCGACATCAGACCGAAATGTCCTTAAACTAAAAATTCGCCTCAAATATGGTGGCATCGGATCGAAACGTTCTTAATCTAAAATTTTCCTCAAACATGGAAACACCGGACCGAGATGTCCTTAAACTAAAAATTCGCCTCAAACATGGCGACAGTGGACCGAGAAGTCTTTAAAACTAAAATTTTTCCGCAAACATGACGATAACGGACCGAGATGTCCCTAAACTAGCACATCGCCTCCAAAATGGTGATATGCTCTCTTGAGATCTGTATTGCAATCGAAACCCCAACGGCGAAGGCTGCAACTCAAGTCTCACTGGCTACACAGTTACTCCAGTGGTGAGGTCACCCCCAAGTCCCGCTGGCAAACTGATGGGTCATTAAAAAAATGGTATGTCCACAAGCAAATGGGCAAGGATGAAAACTCGAAAGGGCGCCGTGAGTAAAAATAACAGGATTACCGCGAGCTTGTGAAAACCCGGAAGGGCGCAATCTCGTAAAAAAAAGGTATGTCCACAAGCAAAATGGGCACAGATGAAAACCTGAAAGGGCGCCGTGAGTAAAAACAGCAAGATTACCGGCGAGCTTGTGAAAACCTGGAAGGGCGCAATCTCGTAAAAAACGGTATGTCCACAAGAAAAATGGGCACGGATAAAAATCCGAAAGGACTCCGTAAGTAAAAACAGCAGGATTACCGGCGAGCTTATGAAAACCCGGAAGAGCGCAATCTCGTAAAAAAACAGTATGTCCATAAGAAAAATGGGCACGGATGAAAACCCGAAAGGACGCCGTGAGTAAAAACAGCAGGATTACCGGCGAGCTTGTGGAAACCCGAAAGGGTGCAATCTCGTAAATATATTTTACACTTACGAGATCCTTTCGACTCATAAGGAGAACTCCCCCTATGAGACCCTCACGGCTCATAGGATTCAAAAGCCTTAAGCTACAGGGATCCAAACATGTTCTTAAGCTGTTGTATCCCCCAAGTTGCCGTACAGGCAGTCCAATATTGGCCTTTGTATATAATCTACGGGCACAAATAAACGATTTCCCCGCCAAGTTCCACCAATGACGAGAAATGTCCTCATATAGTGAACGACACTTGTAAGTCCTCTCGACTTATAAGGAGAAAATACTCTTATAAGATCCTTACGACTTATAAGAAAACACACACTTAGGAATCCCCACGATTCCTAAAGAAAAAATATGCCTACGAGATCCTCACGACTCATCGGGAGAAATACGTTTATGAGACCCTTACGGCTCATAAAGTCAAAAAGTCTTAGTTGACAGGATCCTAACCCTAATTGCTAAGCCACCTTTGTTCAAATAAACAAAGACAAATGATGAGTCGCTCCTGGAAATATTCCAGTCGCAGCGATACTGATGCCTAAAAAGGTATCAAACTTTAAGTTCTCTCAAGGCAAATGATGAGTCGCTCCTGGCAATATTTCAGTCGTAGCGATACTGATGCCTAAAAAAGTATCAAACTTCAAGTCCTTTCAAGGCAAATGATGATTCTCTCCTGGCAATATCCCAGTTGCAGCGATGCTGATGCCTAAACAGGTGTCAAACTCTAAGTCCTTTCACGGCAAATGATGATTCGCTCCTGGCAATATTCCAGTCGTAGCGATGTCGATGCCAAGGTAGGTATCAGATTCCAAACTCACAATAAAAACAGCAGCGAGTAGCAAAAAAATGTATATGAAATAGCCGAAATGATAGGGCAACTCGCAATAAAAATCAACGAGCAAAAATATGCATATAAAAACAGCCGAAATGTTTGGGCAACTCGCAATAAGAAGCAGCGAGTAAAAATATAAAAAATAGCCGAAATGATTGGGCACCGCTGATTAAAAGACGAAATGATTGGGCAATCGCGACTTTCGTGATATGAAAAGCTGAAAAGATAGAGTATCACGGCAATAAAACATAAAATAAAATAAAATAAAATTTCCTCTGCCCTGCAAGTATGTCCATATTGACTCTTGTATACGATCCATGGGCACAAATGAAAAGGGAACCATATTTTCCTACCAGGCTCCGTCAAAGGGAGAGCCAAATCTTGACGGTTCATATACAACCCAGAGACTATCTCGGCGTTCCTTCTCATTTTAGTACGGTGTAGACGCAACGTCATCAAAGACCCAAGGGTCAAACAAAAAAGGAGTGATGGAAAAATCCTAACTCCAGCTCAACGTGCTTCTCACGCCAGCAGGATACAGATGCAACAACAACAAAAGACCCAAGGGCCAAAACAAAAAAAATTAAGTGTTGGAAAAATCCTAACTCCAGCTTGACATGCTTCTCATGCCAGCAGGATGCAGACGCAATGTCAACAAAGTCTACATGGAGCCAAATAAAAAAGGAGTGACGGCAAAATCCTAACTCCAGCTCGAAGTGCTTCTCATGCCAGCAGGATGTAAACACAATGTCATCAAAGACCCAAAGGTCAAACAAAAAATGAATGATGGCAAAATCCTAACTCCAGCTCAACATACTTCTCATGCCAGCAGGATGCAGACACAACGTCAACAAAGACTCAAGGGTTAAACAAAAAAGGAGTAATGAAAAAATCCCAGCTCCAGCTCGACGTTCCTTCTCGGTGCAGATATGTTGGGAACTCGCCCACGCGCGCAAACGCATATGTTTTGGAAATTGAAATGTTTTAAGGAAATGGATTGCGCACGTGAGATCGTTCTTGTATTAAAATTTATAAACCGCAAGTGCACGGCATGTTATAGCAAGCCGGCAAGTACGGGTCAATCCGCAGGGAATTATGTATTAGGTTTTGTTGTTTAAGATTCAACAAATAATGAATTGGTTGGTTTGTCACTAAAAATAGAAAGAATACAAAAACAAAAAAAACAAGCAAGTAAGAAAATGGCCGTGGCTTTGGCTCGGATGGTCGAATCGCGACGATTCCTTCGACGCTCCCTTGTTCATGAGTTGTCCGTTCTTTTGTCGATCCCGGCGCAAAGCATGACTCATCAAGGCAGTAACAAGAGACAAGTCATCAAGTTGCCGATATTCGACGCAAGCACGAAACGAGTCCATTTTGTTCACTTACCGTTTGTATGTCCAAGCTTGGGGATCAATGCTAAGCACAAGGTTTAACAAGTATACATCAACATCAAAGACACAAGTTAGTGAGTGAGAGCAAATGATTCTAGTGTTGAGTTTGCTAAGTGTTGTGATACTATATCGTATATGAAACCAAGAGATTTGTCAAGTCACTTAATCATAAAATACCATATCTAAACCTAGCAATCTCAACACTAGATTGATTCTAACCTTGGGCTTGCAAGATAGGGTGTTTGGGGAGAATATGGTATGTGATGAGGTTACAAAGTAACCATAGAATGAACATACCATATCAACCCATCCAAATTACAATACTAAGCTTAGATTCACATTATACATATTAAACATTAACAGGAGGAGGAGGAAGGCAAAGTCATTCATCTCACATCCTCATCAACACCACAACTAAAGATATTAGTTAAGCATGATAAAAAGAAAAGCAAATAAGAAAAAGAAGCAAGTAATTAAAGAAACAACAATATTATTAGCATTTGAAAAAGTTTAGGTACAAGATACGGTAACTTGTTCAACCTCCATAATGAAGCTCTCAAAAAGAAAGCTTCAAGAGGGAAGAAGAAGAAGAAACCATGTTGAAGCCCACTGTCACGTCCCGAAAGTACAGAATATAACCGGCACTTAAACTACGAAATACCTCAAGGCGTACGTAATCTAAGTAAGCCGAAAACCTAGAAATTCAAACCATGAAAAGTAGTAGAGTGTAGGAAAAACCATTTTAAATCAAATAGTTTGCAACATAAGCCGAAATATGCATTTTTAAAATCATAAGTCATTTCTAAAAATTTCGGCAGAGTTTCCGTTGTAAAAACTGACCCCAAACGGGTACAAAACCTGATAAAGCATATATAATGCAAAATGCATCCCTAAGCGGGAGCTAGCTCTTCGTCAATCGACGGTCACAACCACGCAAGCAATATAATATACAACGCCGAAAGGCGAGGATCACAACAGAAAAGGAAACTCAAAACAGCATGAAATCCAAAGGAATATAACGCGCGACTCTAAGGTCGGAAGAATAAACATCACTGGTCTCTATCTGAAATAAATACATGTTTGGTTGATGGAACTTCTAGATACAACTGAATAATAATATACAAAATATAATGATGGGTACGATACAAATAAACCCACCTACTAGCAAGTCACCCGAAAAGAAGCAATGCCAGCAAAGCCATAATAAAACCTGTACGGCAAAACCTGCAAGAAACTGTGGCACAACGGGGGTGAGTTGCCAACTCGTGAGTAGAAAAACATTTACGAACAGAAATCGCATGAACAACGCAATCCTAGGTCATAAGATCATAATATATCATCAAATATATAACCAGCAGCCTATAACAATGGCTAGGGTAAATATCTAACCCAAGTGTAATCCCATGTGCCCGTGTCAGTGCCTCAGGTAGCAATATATATCAAATGGATGAGGTATGAATGCATAAAACAAGAATGCATGTACTGAAGAAAACTGCTTTCATAAATTAGTGAGATTTCTGTATCTTTTTTGAAAACGAGGTATCATAAATGAAATCAGCATAAACAGTGCCTAGCATCGACATAAAACAAGTATCTAAATATCTCGATATCTCTGTGTCGCAATCTCTGTACCTCAATATCTCAAAATCTCAATGTCTCAATCTCATTATCTAGAGCGCCGACAGTCCAGACCGGCCCCTACCATCAATCTCAAGACCACGACGGTATCCTCCGGATATCCGACGCGTCGGGTAAAATCACCAGTCGGTAGTCTTCCCCTGCCAGGCTCATCGTCATCACCACGAGCTTCTTGCCCCGGGTACCTTACCGGGTCCACCATGTACCCGAAACGGTTCATCCAACTCTTCAAATCGGGTCTCGAAATCCATCAGCAAACTCATGGTGGACGAATCATACATCATGGGAAAACCGCACTTTTCATTTAAAAATAGAGAGAAAAGAAGTTTATAAATGTTTTTGCGGTTTTCCCTCAAATCCTTGAAATCTCATGAAAATCCGAATCCAAATCATCAATAGCATGCAAACAGTGAATATAGTCATAAAAATCCATGAATGTGGCATAACAGTGAATAATAACATGCATGAAGTAGCAAGTAATAACTACAATGTCTAAACTAGCATATAAGGCAAGTACACTAATATCATGTCTAAACTATTAGCAAACAAACTATGTCAATGAAATAGTATTTTCTAAAGTGTTGTGACATGGCAATTACCGATGAAGATGTGTGTGAGCCGGCAAGTAAGTGTACGTGGTATATACGCATCATCGGTAATGGGGCTGGTGTCCTAACAGCATAATATCAACAATGCAATATGAAATAACAATATAAGTATGCGATGCGGAGCGAACAATAATAATGAGCGGGAGCTGAATACTAAACACAATGATAACTAATCTGCATTTAATATAAATCTAGTCTAACTATTACACTAAACTATAGGGCTGAGCTAACAGGCTAACTGAAGGTAAGGAAACCGCCTAACATCTGAGTCGATATATATATATATATATATATATATATATATATATATATATATATATATATATATATATATATATTAGTCGGTGATCCCGCCTCGATAATATCACATCCGATACCATATCTATAATCAGATATTCCCAAGTCAAGAGTGCGGATTAAACATCAATATATAGCTCGTACGTAAATCCGTCGTACGGCATCCCAAATCTGGGTACGGGTCAATATCACATTCATCATATTATTCATCTGGTATCCTCTTTATCAAAGATCATAATCCGGGTACTGACCTACGTCTAGTACAATCCTAATATCATCAATATAATCATGATCCGACTACTGATCGACAGTCTCATCCAAACCGATATCATCAGCACATATCATCATAGAGAAGTATACACCGTCCAATGCGGCCTATCATAAACATTCTAACATATCATATCTCATATTACGATCACATGTCGACCATTTTATTTATATCACTATTCACATGGTAACGTCGTCTAAAATCCGCTATAACATCAGGACGTATCTCAAGTACGAATCCTGCCATATCACCGATCTCACGGTCTCAAATCACATCTCATCGACTCACTTCAAATCCCAAATACTATCCTCAAATCCAGTATATGATCACATAGTCCCATACCCATATGAAAACATAAACATATATTCCCATATACGCACATATGAAAGAAGAATGTATGCAAGTATGGGTGTGTGTGTATGTGTGGTGCAACCACTACTCTAGGGTTTCGCAACACTAAACCAATCCAATCAAACCTAGAATCCATCTTTATCATCAATAACAAAATCAACATAAGATAAATGCATGTGTGTATACATATTCGTATACATCACCACGAACCGCGGGGGTGCTATACGCTATCCACCCGACTTCTCCCTGTAGATATAAATCTACTCAACTTGATTCTCGTGTACCGATGCCGATGTCGCCATCTTCATCTTCAACGCCTCGACGTCATGTGGGGTAGCTACAAGGATATCACAAATGCTAAAGCACATGAAAATCACATCGGAAACCAAAACGGCATACGCTACGCCCATAGGTAAAAACCTATAGTCTCGTATGCAAACACGATCAATAATCCTTTGCCGTTGACGTTTAAACGCCAACCGACAGAAATGAATCACCAAATAACAAAATCCATGCTAAAACAAGTCATAAACTATGCGCCAACACATGAAAATCATCCCAGATTTTACCCTTGATGGAATCAGCCAAAATTGCACATGCCAAAGGTCAAGTTTATAGGATAAAAGGCTACATAACAAAAACGAGGGGTTTCCAACCTGCTCTGGCCGCAATTTGCGGCCAGAGGGATTAAATCTGCGGCCTGAATAAGGAGTTAGGGGCTAGGGCTTTGTGTGGTGGTTTCAGGGTGCCTGCACATCTCACTGTCAAACGAATTTTATTCTCAGGTGGCTCGGGTGAAAGCAGATTTCAAAACACACTCACAGGTTCACAGTTTTTCCCGATATCGATTCCATAAATCCGTATTCTCGATTTTACTCTCAGGTTTGGGTCTCCAATCAATCACCACAGGGGTTGTAATCTCTAACTACACCTCAATTCACCTTTGATTTCAAATCCAACCCTAAATCCTAACTTGAATTTTCCAAAGTCCATTAAAACACACAATATCGACATGAAACAAGTATAGATGCACAAGAAATCGAAATACTACTCTAAAGGTGCAGAATTTACCTCCTTTGGCAACTCAAGAAAATTCTTGAGTTGCTCAAAGTCCTCCAAATCAATTCTTCATTAGTCCAATGTGTAGCTAGTGAGCTTGGGAGCAAGTTTTGTGAAGTGGGAATGGGGTTTTGGTGAGGGAATTGAGATGGATCTATGGAGTGAAGGTGGAGGGAGATGTGGGAGGAGCAGGAGCAGTAGCTCATGAGGGAGAGGGAGAGAGAAAATGAGGAGAGAAATGATGGGGGATGGTTCAAAAAGAGGGTTGACCCCATACCTACCTTTTTCTCTCTCCTAATCACTCTTACCTTTTTCTTTTCTTTTCTTTTCTTTTCATAACTTTCTCACTCAATGGTAAACCTAGGCCACCATCTACCCACAACATGTAAGAAAATGTGATAAGTGTGGAAAAATGATAATGTGCATGTTTTGCTCCAAAAATGCTAAAAACCCGATTAGCGACTTTTAATCGCGATTAGCACTAAAATAGCATATAATTAATCATAAAAATTAAAAATGGCATAATTCCATATAATACCCTATTTTAGAATTTTCCATAATTTTTCCAAAATTTTCCCCATTTATCGGTATTTAATTATACCGAAAATATTAAAATATTCATTAAAATAATATTAAATTATAAAAATTCCCAAAAATAATATTTTTTTTTTTTGAAATGTTACAATCTTCCCCCCTTAAAGAAATTCGGTCCCCGAATTTAAATTTAAACCCCCAAATTCTAAAACATTTCAATAAAATGTCCAAGTCGTCGGGGCTCCGAAATCACCAATACATAAAACGCATCATAGCGCAATGCATGCGCATGAGTAATGAGTAGATAACTCAAAATCGAAACTCCGTAAAGTATCCCGCAATCATCGGAGTCATGGTAAAGACATGAATGCCAAATCCAAAGCAAAACCAGTATGATATAAATCAGAACTATACATGTAAATATCCAATCTATACATGTAAATATCTAAAGGGAATGCATGCCAAATCTTTTAAAGTCGCTGTGCAATGCGCATAACACTACACAGTGGCGGATGTCTATCGTAAGAAAATAACCATATACGTATATATCTTTTGTTTAATAAGTACGTTCCGCCATTTTAAAACAATTCAGAAGGGTTTCCTTGTTTTGAACGTTTCGTGTCATGTCGGACACGTAGGTAAATACTGAGACTATAGCTCGCTTTCTGGAAATCCCTTCGATAACTATCAATGCATGCAAAATATATCCAGGTACTGTTCTTTGACTAGTCCTGCTCGGTACGAAAACACATAGCAAATATCCTAAAAATGTACTACTCTATAAGAAATCAATCCCAAAAATGTATATATGAATACTACGTGCGTCTGGTGCGCACGGAAATCAAAATCCATACATGTGCCATACAGGTGCACAAAATGACATCTAGGTGCAACGGGTGTGCACACAACATCTGTCATAGGCAACGTGTGTGCCTGACAGCAAAAACAGATGCATCTGACATGCATGAAGAATCTCGATTTAGTGCATCTGGTGTACACAAAAATCGCATATCAAAACACGCGCCCAACATGCGCGAAAACCCAAATCAGGTGCATCTATCCTGCACGAAGTCATGAAATCCAATACCAAGCGCCGAACATGCGCAAAATCCAATTAGGTGCACAAGGTGTACAAAACAAATATCGAGCATCACAATCGAAATCGAAGTCCAGTGCATCTAAGTGCACAAAATACGAATCACTGCACTGTAAGCATATGTGAACTATGCCGAGTGCAAGAACCAAATCGTGTGCGTATATACGGACAAAATCAACTCAACTGTATGAAACCCATAAAATCTTAAACATGAGAAACCAAGGCACGAAAACGATATCAAGTGCAACAACTATGCAAAAATCGTAAATACTCAGTAGGTGCAACCATAGTACTTGAAAACAAATATCATGAAACTCAATCATCAAAATCAATCATACGAATAGATCGCCCAAAATACCGAAATCAAGTATGGCGGAATAGTCCCGCTCAAGCATGTCCTCCAAGAATCTCTGGCCAACTGTCGTGGTCACTCATAGCATGTCTCGTCGATGATCACGAATTCTGGCCTGCCGGTGTGCGTAACATGACCACTCCTAGGTCCAAGTCTTCTCGTAACTTATTCCAGAAAGGTCCTGTCGAGGTCTCTCCCAAATCTCGTCTCTGCCTAACTGTCCGGAAGTCATCGTCCTTTACTAAATCTGTTTCTTGTTCCGGAATGGCTGCATACTTATCGCGACTCCTTCTGGAAGATATATCCAAGTACGATGCCTCAGTATGCGTATCGCATCTCTGATGCCGGCGGAGTGGAATGTCATCTTATCCAGATCTGGTACGAACCTCTAACTCCACTTTCTCTAATGTCGACTGTTTTGGACTCGTCTCGTCGTGGCTGCATGGACTGAGCTCCAACGGCTATCCCCGTATCTGGAGTCTCCTAAGAAGTGCATCTCACCACATAGCTTCCGAATGAAGTCGAACCATTTGATCGATTCGTCAAAACCTCATAATCCCCCAAGAGCTCAACATCTTGGGTACAGTTTAATAGTATCGAGTACACACCACAGCATCGGTGGTCCAGCCGTAGAAGGGCAAACCCGAGCCTCACTAATGGCGCCGCGGAACTGCCGCAAACCCTAAGGTTCAAAGGCTTTCACACGGTCATTATGTCGAGTTAGGGTTTCATTCTTCTAGAGGGTCCATAGAATTTCCTGCATGTCTTTCCGAATACTTTAAATTTGGAATAATAGGTTTCTGACATTCGATCGTCTCTATCGACTCTCAACGTCTCCGCGTGAAGTCGTCTCTAGCTGGAATCAATCTATCTGATGACCTCGCATCGGGGTAGCGAACGAACCACATGTCATAGTCATTCATCCTCGGTGACTAGCGACCTTCTATCATCTCTTAGTACAACTCGTACATCAATAGCTCCAACATCTGGGGCGATATCTCGTCGTTCGCAGGAACAACTGGCTCACTCGTCTGCACGCTGAACAGTGCCTCAATCGTCAATAATAAGCAATACATCAACGGTCATCAAAATCTGGCTGGCCTCTGTCAGTGGCCCAATCCTCTGGTGCCGATCAGCACATCCGAGTAACCTCATACAGCGATCCATCCCACACTCGTGGCGTGAAAACACCATAAAAAGACACATCTCTGCAATCATCTGTCGCCGGAATCACACCCTGGTCAGTCCTCATCCGTAACGAGCTCGTGTTGACCGCAACTCTAGCCGTAGCTCTCCCTGCCCGTAATCGTGGCAGTAAAACCATAACTGGTACCGATGAGGCTAGATCATGAATGAGTATAATACTGAGCAAAGAAATGTACATCCTAAGGCTTCTTAAGTGGAGTAGCGTATCGTAAATATGCCGCGGAACATACCCACGGTACGTCACTCTACTTTAGTCACCTATTCCATCAACCAAGGGTCATCCTACGCTCCGAAGGTAAAATCCAACGCTCTGATACCAACTTTGTCACGTCCCGAAAGTACGGAATATGACCGGTACTTAAACTACGAAACGTCTCGAGGCGTACGTAATCTAGGTAAGCCGAAAACCCAGAAATCCAAACCAAGAAAAGTAGTAGAGTGTAGGAAAAACCATTTTAAATCAAATAGTTTGCAAAATAAGCCGAAATATGCATTTTTAAAATCACAAGTCTTTTCTAAAAATTTCGGCAGAGTTTCCTTTGTAAAAACTGACCCCAAACGGGTACAAAACCTGATAAAGCATATATAATGAAAAATGCATCCCCAAGCGGGAGCTAGCTCTTCGTCAATCGACGGTCACAACCACGCAAGCAATATAATATACAACGCCGAAAGGCGAGGATCACAACAGAAAAGGAAACTCAAAACAGCATGAAATCCAAAGGAATATAACGCGCGACTCTAAGATCGAAAGAATAAACATCACTGGTCTTTATCTGAAATAAATACATGTTTGGTTGATGGAACTTCTAGATACAACTGAATAATAATATACAAAATATAATGATGGGTATGATACAAATAAACCCACATACTAGCAAGTCACCAGAAAAGAAGCAGTGCCAGCAAAGCCGTACTGAAACCTGTACGGCAAAACCAGCAAGAAACTGTGGCACAACGGGGGTGAGTTGCCAACTCGTGAGTAGAAAAACATTTACGAACAGAAATCGCATGAACAATGCAATCCTAGGTCATAAGATCATAATATATCATCAAATATATAACCAGCAGCCTATAACAATGGTTAGGGTAAATATCTAACCCAAGTGTAATCCCATGTGCCCGTGTTAGTGCCTCAGGTAGCAATATATATCATATGGATGAGGTATGAATGCATAAAACAAGATTGCATGTACTGAAGAAAACTGCTTTCATAAATTAGTGAGATTTCTGTATCTTTTTTGAAAATGAGGTATCATAAATGAAATCAGCATAAACAGTGCCTAGCATCGACACAAAACAAGTATCCAAATATCTCGATATCTCTGTGTCGCAATCTCTGTACCTCAATATCTCAAAATCTTAATGTCTCAATCTCACTATCTAGGGAACCGTTAGTCCAGACCGGCCCCTACCATCAATCTCAAGACCACGACGGTATCTTCCGGATATCCGACGCGTCGGGTAAAATCACCGGTCGGTAGTCTTCCCCTGCCAGGCTCATCGTCATCACCATGAGCTTCTTGCCCCGGGGTACCTTACCGGGCCCTCCATGTACCCGAAACGGTTCATCCAACTCCTCGAATTGGGTCTCGAAATCCATCAGCAAACTCATGGTGGACGACTCATAAATCATGGGAAAACCGCACTTTTCATTTAAAAATAGAGAGAAAAGAAGTTTATAAATGTTTTTGCGGTTTTCCCTCAAATCCATGAAATCTCATGAAAATCCGAATCCAAATCATTAATAGCATGTAAACAGTGAACATAGTCATAAAAATCCATGAATGCGGCATAACAGTGAATAATAACATGCATGAAGTAGCAAGTAATAACTACAATGTCTAAACTAACATATAAGGCAAGTACACTAATATCATGTCTAAACTATTAGCTAACAAACTATGTCAATGAAATAGTATTTTCTAAAGTGTCGTGAAATGGCAATTACCGATGAAGATGTGTGTGAGCCGGCAAGTAAGTGTACATGGTACATACGCATCATCGGTAATGGTGCTGGTGTCCTAACAGCATAATATCAACAATGCAATATGAAATAACAATATAAGTATGCGATGCGGAGAGAACAACAATAATGAGCGGGAGCTGAATACTAAACACAATGATAACTAATCTGTATTTAATATAAATCTAGTCTAACAACTACACTAAACTATAGGGCTGAGCTAACAGGCTAACTGAAGGTAAGGAAACCGCCTAACATCTGAGTCGATATATATATATAGTCGGTGATCCCGCCTCGATAATATCACATCCGATACCATATCTATAATCAGATATTCCCAAGTCAAGAGTGCGGATCAAACATCAATATATAGCTCGTACGTAAATCCGTCGTACGGCATCCCAAATCTGGGTACGGGTCAATATCACATTCATCATATTATTCATCTGGTATCCTCATTATCAAAGATCATAATCCGGATACTGACCTACGTCTAGTACAATACTAATATCATCAATATAATTATGATCTGACTACTGATCGACAGTCTCATCCAAACCGATATCATCAGCACATATCATCATAGAGAAGTATACACCGCCCAATGCGGCCTATCATAAACATTCTAACATATCATATCTCATATCACGATCACATGTCGACCATTTTATTTATATCACTATTCACATGGTAACGTCGTCCAAAATCCGCTATAACATCAGGACGTATTTCAAGTACGAATCCTGCCATATCACCGATCTCACAGTCTCAAATCACATCTCATCGACTCACCTCAAATCCTAAATACTATCCTCAAATCCAGTATATGATCACATAGTCCTATACCCATGTGAACACATAAACATATATTCCCATATACGCACATATGAAAGAAGAATGTATGCAAGTATGGGTGTGTGTGTATGTGTGGTGCAACCACTATTCTAGGGTTTCGCAACACTAAACCAATCCAATCAAACCTAGAATCCATCTTTATCATCAATAACAAAATCAACATAAGATAAATGAATGTGTGTATACGTATTCATATACATCACCACGAACCGCGGGAGTGCTATACGCTATCCACCCGACTTCTCCCCGTAGATATAAATCTACTCACCTTGCTTCTCGTGTGCCGATGCTGATGTCACCATCTTCATCTTCAACGCCTCGACGTCACGTGGGGTACCTACAAGGATATCACAAACGCTAAAGCACATGAAAATTACATCGGAAACCAAAACGGCATACGCTACGCCCATAGGTAAAAACCTATAGTCTCGCATGCAAACACGATCAATAATCCTTTGCCGTTGACGTTCAAACGCCAACCGACAAAAATGAATCACCAAATACCAAAATCCATGCTAAAACAAGTCATAAACCATGCGCCAACACATGAAAATCATACCAGATTCTACCCTAGATGGAATCAGCCAAAATTGCACATGCCAAAGGTCAAGTTTATAGGGTAAAAGGCTACAGAACAAAAACGAGGGAGTTCCAACCTGCTCTGGCCGCAATTTGCGGCCAGAGGGATTAAATCTACAGCCTGAACAAGGAGTTAGTGGCTAGGGCTTTGTGTGGTAGTTTCAGGGTGCCTGCACATCTCACTGTCAAACCAATTTTATTTTCAGGTGGCTCGGGTGAAAGCAGATTTCAAAACACACTCACAGATTCACAGTTTTTCCCGATATCGATTCCATAAACCAGTATTCTGGGTTTTACTCTCAGGTTTGGGTCTCCAATCAATCACCACAGGGATTGTAATCTCTAACTACACCTCAATTCACCTTTGATTTCAAATCCAACCCTAAATCCTAACTTGAATTTTCCAAAGTCCATCAAAACACATAATATCGACATGAAACAAGTATAGATGCACAAGAAATCGAAATACTACTCTAAAGGTGCAGAATTTACCTCCTTTGGCAGCTCAAGAAAATTCTTGAGTTACTCAAAGTCCTCCAAATCAGCTCTTCCTTAGTCCAATGTGTAGCTAGTGAGCTTGGGAGCAAGTTTTGTGAAGTGGGAATGGGGTTTTGGTGAGGGAATTGAGATGGATCTATGGAGTGAAAGTTGAGGGAGATGAGGGAGGAGCAGGAGCAGCAGCTCTTGAGGGAGTGGGAGAGAGAAAATGAGGAGAGAAATGACGGGGGATGGTTCAAAAAGAGGGTTGACCCCATACCTACATTTTTCTCTCTCCTAATCACTCTTACCTTTTTCTTTTCTTTTCTTTTCTTTTCATAACCTTCTCACTCGATGGTAACCCTAGGCCACCATCTACCCACAACATGTAAGAAAATGTGACAAGTGTGGAAAAATGATAATGTGCATGTTTTGCTCCAAAAATGCTAAAAATCCGATTAGCGACTTTTAATCGCGATTAGCACTAAAATAGCATATAATTAATCATAAAAACTTAAAAATGGCATAATTCCATAAAACACCCCATTTTAGAATTTTCCATAATTTTTCCAAAATTTTCCCCATTTATCGGTATTTAATTATACCGAAATATTAAAATATTCATTAAAATAATATTAAATTATAAAAATTCCCAAAATTAATATTTTATTTTTTTTGAAATGTTACACCCACTCAACTCTCAAGCTAAATCAAAACTAAACCAAAATGGAAAAAGGTATAAGTTTATTCACACTATCTATCCCCCTCACTCAAATCTGTTCTGGTATTTATAGGCTTAATATCAGAATTAATAAACAATAAAAATAAGATGATGTGACTTAAAGAAATGACAAGAAGAAAAATGGAGATGTTTGGAGCAAGGAGCGCCGGCGTCGCCGGAATTATAGGGGGCCGGCCGGTCTAAATCCGAGCAAAGGGGCTTCGTGTTGATGTGGTGGTCTTGTGTTCACTCCACTTGCACACTGGTATTGTTTGATTATTCTAATTAACCCTGGTTTGTACTCAGTGGAATTGGAGGGAAAATTGATGCTTCATTTCACATCATAACTTTTTGCATTAAACACACATCAACTCATACATGTGCCCACTTGCATAAATTGTGCAAGGGCAGCCCCCATATGGTCCATGTCAAAGAACTAGTTTTACACATGTATTGTGTTAGACCAAAATTATGTGCACACTTGTTTATTGCAAAAGTGCTATTTGAATATTGGTCGGTTCTCTGTTCTGATTGCAGTGTTGGCTCCCAAATGCTATACCCGTGATACTGAGTATGTTTCCAGTATTTTATCACGAATACCTGTAATCTGTAATTACTGAGCAGACATTTGTTAATAGCACCGATATATAACAAAATAGATAATGAATGAGCGGTATTAAAATGCAGATTTCTGAGACGAACAAATACCCCCAAACTTATCTTTTGCTCGTCCCAAGAAAAACAAAAAATCCTAGCCTCACTTTCGCACGGAACGCGATTGCACTGAGCACGTGCAACAAGCCGTTAAACCTCTAGGTGTCCCTAGTAGGAGGATTGTTGTCTCCTAAAGGTTTTCAGCGGATTACACCCACAAAATCCAGTTAAGTTAGAGTTGTGGAGAAACTGTTGATTCTAATCTTAAGTTAGAGATCAAAGTTAGAAGTTCTATTATCCAAGTCGGAAACGTTTAAACCCTATTTTTCACTCCCTACAATTTGTTTAACATAAGCTCATATGCGTCTTAACGTGATTGTGCGGATAGTGTCCACAAGTTTTTAAGAACTTGATTAGGGTCATCAAGTCTTAAGTATGGACCAGGATAAACTTCTAAAGGATCACACGAGTTTGAAAGGAGTTAAGATTTTCTCAAATTTTGTTCTCCAGTTAGGTTTCAAGTCAGAATATATTTCATTTTTAACAGGGAACCAAGTCTTATTTTTCACTTCTACCTTTCACCTGTTTTTGTTCATACACACCCTTCGTTATCGTGCAAAACTTCTTTATAAATACAAACTTTCATATCTCCATGAAAAAACTGCTTTATAAGAAAACTCGTCTCCGCCAAGATTATTCTCCCACAAAGAACCGTGAGGACTTTTAACTCGGAGAGAACATTTGCTTAGCTTGTTTTATTTGGTGATTGGAAACTTAGCAAGTTTTGGGTCAATGACTCCCAAACCAGATGGTTTTAGGGAATTAGGTGTGAAGACACCCTAAGGACTTAATTACCCAAGTCACCAAGGCCACAAAACAAAAGACTCATTTTGTTTGCGTTTAAAATATTCTGAAAGCAGTGCGAACGGAGATATTGCCAGTTTTTTCTTTTTAATCCTGAAGACGTTACATGTGGATAAAATGTGTAATTACTCCAAAAAGGTTTCAGATGGGTTATTCTTTAGACTTTAAGATTCTATTAAAACCTCAATAATATCCTTCATATTCAATTCACTTTATGAACTATTCTTGATATTACTTAACTCAGAACAAACCTGTTTGATCCTAAAGATGTTTTATCAGTTTTCAAAAGTTTTTTAAACATGTCAGACTTTCATTAAATTCTTAAACACATACGACACGTGTAAAGTGATATAAAAGACGTATATCGGCTACAGTTAAACTCAAAGGAGGGTTATCTTTCGGGTTTTCAATCTCTCGAAAAGGATTTAGTTGCTTCAATCTTATCAATCGAACCATCGGACTTCGAATTTAAGTTCACCCGCTAGCTAATCATGAAAAAGTTTTTATATTTTTGGGAATTTTTTTCAATTTTTATGGTTTTTTTTAATATGTATGCAATGCAAAATATACACACGATGCAGCAAAATAAACGCAGTGCTCACCCCAAACCTGAGTTTTACAATGTCCTCATCGTTGCCCCCGTCTCCGGTAGCTAGTCTTAGACATCAGGGTGAGATTTTTTATTTAAAGAAAAAGAAAAAAACCTAAGACTAATTACAGCATATACAAGTTAAAGATTGGGTTAGTCCAGAAATTAATACCAGCCATTTAAAAATTTTGTCTATGTAATGCAAGGACTGGTAAAAGAATATGTATAAAAAAAGAAAAAGAAAAAGAAAAAGAATAAGAATATGTCAGATGTTAGTGAAGGGCATGGGCGTGTAAAAGTAGGGATCAGAAGACGTTGAAAGTGAAAATGAAGTTTTGAAGAGGTCAAAGAATTGTTTCCTGGATGAATTGAATGTTCAAAAAGAACGCGTTGAGTTCCGAGATCAAAGAATTGTTTCCTCGACTCGTATGGAAAAACATCTTTATAAAACTGATTGATACGAATTTTCTTTGTGTATGTTAGAAAATGTATAAAAATCACAACCAAAAATTATTTGACCGCAATCAATAACGGTGTCGATTGTAGCACGTTAGTAAGTACGGATCGTCCACAGGGAAAGTGTAATCGTTCGTATTTCGAATTAGATGAGTCAAAAATTTAAAGAAAAGAAAAAAGACAATTCATGATTTATAGAATTGAAGTTCAAGAACTAGTAAAATTTAGATCTATTAACTAGAAAACATTAAAATCAAGAATTGAGAATTTATGATTTCCAAACCAAATATCAAGATTCGAAGTGAGGCTCGTAGGAGTCGATTGAACCTTTAGATGTGATGAAATCTAATGATTACATACTCTTATCCATCGAAGAATTGATGCTAGATTGATGATAATCGACAAGAATTGGGGATTTCTTGCGGAAACTCAAGTTTCAACTTCTATCCCTTGTCCTTTTGTCGATTTCATTCGCATTCTAGCCTCTAGTAAATTCAAGAATCGATCGTGGATCCCTAATTTCGAGCGAACACGATAAAAAAAGTATCGCCTCGAAACTAGGTCATCGAATCTTGAATTTGCTAGGGTTTACAAACTCGTAGGACTTAAGAATTGTACAAGAATCTAAATCATCATCATCTATAGATCGTCTCGACTCCTTTACGAGCGGAGCTTTACTCAAACATTATCACAAAGAACACATTCAAGAATCTAGATTGAATCATAATGCTTGAATTAAAAGATAAGCAAGATATAGAAATTTCACCTTTATTTATCAACAATTTAGTTACAGCTCTCAAGATCTACAAGAGGAAGGAACATGATCGTTGATTTCGGCTTCGCTCGGCTCCTTGAGTCACGGATCTCCTTGGATCACTTGCTCCGATGAAGTCCGGCGTAGCTTCTAAAGGATCGAAGGCTTCAAGCTTGATTTGGTACTCAGAATTCTTGATCTTGGCTTTGGAATTGGAATTAGGGTTAGGGTTTTGAGGCACAAGTTGTGTCACTCAACTTGTGGGTGGAAGATGAAGAAAATTCTTGAACCACTTTCAACAACCTTCTGAAGTGAAGCCTAGGGTCCCTTTTATAGCCTTAAGAACGATTAGCTTCCTTTGTAAGTTAGGATTAGGTTAGCTTCCCTTGTAAGCTTGGTAGTTAGGAGGAAGGTTCTAGAGTTAGTTAGTTAGGGTTAGCTTCCTTCATAAGCTTGGAGATTAGGGAGAAGCTTCTAGGCTTAGGTTGTTATTTAGCTTACTTTGGAAGCTTGAACATGATTAGCTTAAATAAGGAGCCTTGCTGATTTGGCAGAAGCTTCTAGAGTTATCTGGAAATTGCAGTGGCTTAAAGGAGTTCTGAAGCTGAGTGGAGAGACCTGAGCTGAAACAACACTGATGACGTGGCATGCCAACCGCGGATCCGCGGCACGTGCCAGCTCTGGCCGCGGATCCACGGTCACGTGAGGGCTTCAGTAAATGAATTTCTGTATGCTGCTTCCTCTTGACTTAATGGTATTTTGCTGATATGTTGAATTTTATATTTCTTTCTGTATCAATGCCAGATCAAAAATCTTAGACTTGGCGCATCTTTTATCAGCACTTTGACAATTTTGGCTCGGTTCCTGGAATTTCCTGCACAGATCTTTGAAACAAGTGTTGCGCTATACAAGGATGATGCGATGCCATGATAAACACTCAATTTCCCTCGAAATGTCAGTTTTAAAGTATAACACATGTAATTTGGTATTTTACGGCTGTTTTGCTAATATGTGCTATACTTAACCTGAATACCTTTAGATGAATGCAAATGATAGGGAAATTGACGTGTTAAAAATACATTATTTTTGACTGATCAAATTCCCCCAAACTTATTTTCGGTCGTCTCGAACGAACTGTTTTATTAAAAAGAGAAGGAGAAAATAAAGAAACAGAAAAACTAACTAGCACACTTTCGTAGGCAACACGATTGCACTGAGCACGTCCAACAAGCCTTTAAACCTCAAGGTGTCCCTAGTAGGAGGAGTGTTGTCTCCTGAGGGTTTTCAGCGGATTGCACCCACAAAATCCAATAATAAAAGGAAGACCGTGAATATTACATTTAAAGATAAGAATTGTAAAAGAAAGATTTTGAAAATTAGGGTTTCCAACTAAGCTAGCTTTTCGGTTGTCATGAGCCCTATCTTAATAGTCATGAAAAGATGTCAGAAATCACATCATCCCTAAATAAAATATCGTCTTTATTCTTCATTCCTATCTTTCTTCCAAATATTGATCATATTACCCTACGTGTGTGTAAAGAACATCCCTACACCCGGAGAATTCAATTCAAGCTATCATACTCTTGTCCATCTGCCTCAGTACTTTTTAATTAATGAATATTTAGATGAATTTGCTCACACACTTTCATACGACCGTTAATATTTCTTGAGGTACTAACCGATCGATTACTCATGTGCTTACTTATATGGTGTTTTTCCTCGTCTTGCACCACCTAAGGTTTAGCAGTGACTCCCAGACCAGTTGGCCTTAGGGCACTAGGTGAAGAGGTACCCTTGCTATATTTTTTTATTGCTGCCTTGGCGATAATAAAACCAGTGTTCATTTTTCTCACCATTTTATATTTTATTCATTTTTTTATTTCCTTCATACATCGGCTTTTAGACAAGAGCATTTCAAGGTATTCTCTACTATCTCGAGTTTCAAGACGTGTGTAAGTGCGAATAGTAGGATATCAACGTTCAAAATGTTTGGCTTCCAGAATATGAACTATTTTTCAGACTTATTTTTATTCTCAGATTAGTGACTTCCTTCATCTTACTAACCCTTGGGACAACGGCTCATAACTACTTATTACTAGTTCGTATAAGAAAACTTCTAAATTTCTTGGTTTTCTTAAATTTTTCTAATCTTTTGGATATAATTTTTCACTATCTAATCTTTTATTATCTTATTTATGTACAAAATATATATATATTTTTTTTATTGAAAATTTTTAAATTTTTATAGGTTTTCAAAAATTTTAAATTTTTACAGTTTTTTTTTAAAGAAATGTTTTGTGCTTATGCAAAGTGATATGCAAATGATGCGAAAATAAGCACAAAACTCCCCCAAACTTGTTTTCAACGGTGTCCTCACTGTTGCCAACCGCTATATCTACAAAAACCTGTAAAGCCTGGGAGGAAATTTATTAACGGGGGTAAAATATTTAAGTGAAGATCTTCCCCCAAACTTATTCTTTTCACTCACCTCCATTCAAAAAGTATGGTGCAAATGATGTAGTAATTTACAGGACATGAAGGTGAGACGGAGGAATTTTAATCAAGATAAAATGGCTCCTGTAAGAACAGGAGCTCCTCCGTGGGGTCAGTGGAAAAATACGGCTTTAATCTATGTCCATTAACTTTGAAAAATGTGTTGTTTTAACATTTTCTACCTCAACTGCCCCGTGCTGGTATACAGACCGCACAATAAAAGGTCCCTTCCACCGAGATCGTAGCTTACCCGCGTGAAGGTGTAGTCGTGAATCATAAAGAAGGACTTGTTGACCAGGTGTAAATGTTTTCCTCAAAATGTTTTTATCGTGAAATACCTTAGTCCGATTCTTTACGATTACAGCGTTATCATAAGCTTCATCGCGGAGTTCGCTTAGCTCATTTAATTGCAGCTTCCGAAAGTTGCAGCCTTGGTTTAAGTCAAACTTGATTTCTTTAATAGCCCGCATTGCTTTATGCTCAATCTCGACTCGCAAGTGACAAGCCTTCCCAAACACTAACCTATATGGAGACATCCCTAGATCGGTTTTATATGCAGTTCGGAATGCGCAAAGAGCATCCGTCAATTTGATTGACCAATCTTTTCTATTCTTCGAAACGGTTTTCTCCAGGATTTGTTTGATCTGTCTATTCGAAATCTCAGCCTGCCCGCTCGTTTGGGGATGATAGGGTGTAGAAAGTTTGTGGTTGATTGCGTATTTCCGCATTAAAGTCTCGAAAGACCTGTTGCAGAAATGTGTCCCGTTACCGCTAATGATAGCGGGTGGGTGTCCAAATCACGAAAAGATGTTTTCTTTTAAGAACTTAATGACAACCTTCTCGTCATTAGTGCGACAAGGAATAGCTTCAACCCACTTTGAGACGTAATCAACCACAAGCAGTATGTATAGATTCCCAAAGGAGTTGGGAAAAGGACCCATAAAGTCAATGCCCCAAACATCGAAAATTTCAACCACTAAGATTGGTTGCTGGGGCATCTCATTTCTCCGGGAAATCCTACCCGTGTGTTGACACTGTGTACAGGTTTTGCAATGATCAAATGCGTCTTTGAACAAGGTCGGCAAATAAAAACCGCATTGCAAAACTGTTCAGTTGATAAAACTGCACATTTGTTATTACATTTTCCCTACTATTTCTATATTAGAAAAGGTGTTTATTATAATATATGATACATATGAGGGTTTATCTGTAAAAAGACTGTTTTCATGTATTTATATATTATAATTAGCATTTGGTAGGAAAATGTATGCAAAAAAAATATCATTGACCAAATCCTAAGAAAACAAACTCTACTAAATATCATTTGAGTTGTTGTGCAGAATTTTCAGGACTAAAATCAAGGAAATCAAGTTTTTAAAGCAAACCTGCCTAATTAAGAAAGCAAAACTTAGAAATCAAGTCTGGCAGCAACTACGAGAAGATTTCCAAGTTCCAAAGGTTCCAGAGATCGCCACATGTCACAAAGATCAAGCCACAGAAAAATGATCCAACGATCCCTCTACTTGGCCGCGGATCCACGGCCAAACCCCCCTATTGGCCACGGATCCTCCGCGGGACAGATGAATCAAGGGCTGGAATTTCTTCTGTTGGATCATAACTGATGGTTTCCAATTTTAGAAGCTAGATTTCTGGCTTTGGGACTATAAATAAAAACCGAGAGCCTCTTGGAAAAATTATCAAGCCGACGAGATCACGAAGTCCAAGATGGCTCACGCATCCAGGCTGATCATCAACGGTTCATCTACCTCCTTAGAAGAGATCGAGAAGCAACTAGAAATTGTAATCATTTTCTAAGGAATCAAAGTGTAATGAATATTGTTGATTAATAAAGGTAGCTTTCTTTTTCTTATTCTATTTCTTCGTAGTTTAATTATGCATTTTCTCTCCATCTCTTTTTCTCCCAACATGCGCGAGTAATTCTCCGCTTGTTAGGGTTCGTAGGATTAGGGTGGGTTAATAGATGATGAAGATCCCTAAACCCTTTTTACGTCCTATAAAGTTTATAAACTTTATCAAAAGAATCATTAACATCCTAATCAGGCGCGCTACCAATTCGTTGTTAGTCTCGACCGCGATTAGAGATTAGATTAATGATTGTTTTGGTAAAGGCTAGATATGAACGGAGTTCTGTGTCGAGATAAAGGTTAAGAGTGGGATTCCTTTTTCCTCCAGAAACCCTAATCTACACGCATCACTGTCGTTCTAGTTTTAAATCTATTAAAGGATAAAATAGGGTAATTTGAATTAATCATCCATAACTACTAAATCCTAACGAACCCTACAAGCCCCTTCTTATATTAACTACATCCATAAATAATCTAGATCTATATTCTGCATTAGTGCTTAACGTAGATCTATAAACCATTCTACAATATTCTTTATCTCTCCTCTCTTTTTCAACACATCTAAAGTAAGAGTAAAAGATTCAACATTTTCCTGAGGACGACCCGTACTCATCTCGGTCTAGTTACACGCGACACCGTTATTGATTGCGGTTATTCTACAAACACACTTTTTCACATCAATCAAATGGCGCCGTTGCCGGGGATACGTGCGTAATTTTTTATTCTTACTATTTGTGTTGAATTCTTATACGATCCATATCATAATTAAAACAAAACTGCAAATTGCATATTTAACGATTTGTACGTGAATTTTTTTTGCAAGGAGATCTGGAGTCACAGACTTGAGGAAACAGGAGACAGAGACATTCATCGAGATCTAGAGGAGCACAGGAGGCCACAGAGAAAATTTCATCAACAGATCTTCCCTTCTTGCGGTGGATCCGCGGCAAAGGAGGCATATCCGCGGCGGAAGCACGGTGGACTAGGAGATCTAGGGTTCCAAACTTCTCTGGTATCTTTCTCAACTCTTTCTCTTTCCTCCAAAATATAATAAAATCTATTTTTTGCAGGATTATTTGCAAAATATCGACAAAAAAAAATCTTTTTGCAAAAGTTTTGTGATTAGTTTTGTTTTGCATATTTTAATACGGACTTTAAGGGGCAAAGACCAAATCCAGATTAGGTGGGGATTTCATCACCGTTCTTAAGCCCCACAAATCATAAACTGAGCATCTGCATCAACCCTACATTAATTTAAAAAATATTTAGACCAGACTCTAAGGACTGTCGCGCTCAATAAGGATAGAGGAAGGTCGTGGGTAATCTATCGCTTATCCGCATTACTTTTGTGGTGTCTAGGCAAGTGTGTCTAAGGCAAGTGGTTACTTAATTAGGACCACTACTTTCGTAGTGGGGAGCTTCCCACTTACCTGGCACTTACGTGGTTATAAGAGTAGTAAAGAGGCGGTAGAGGATTGATCCTGCGGCTTGTCCTTTGGAAGTCTAGGAGCGGTCTAGAGACTGGACTTATGTAACCTTAGTTCTAGGGTTGTTTGTGCATTGTAGAGTGATTTGTCTTGAGTCCCACTTTTTTCAAAGAAAACCAATTTTAAATCACACACACGCTGCCACTTGCACTAAACCCGCTTAGTGCATGCTCGGCTGGACATGGGATCCTAGTGCCCGTCTTGTCCGCGTTCCTGCTATCGACACCGAAGTCGGTACTTCTTTATCTTCTTTTCCCCCACCACACACCACGACCGGGATGGACGACACTCCATCAGATTATAACACCACGCTGCCACCGCCCCTAGATGCGCAGAATCCATCGCGCATCTCTCTTCAAGAGAGATGCTATCCTATCCGTGGTCCTCTTCCCACTTGTCTATCTATTCCACCAGCTAACGGGGATAATTTCGAAATTAAACCCCACTACCTCAATCTGCTGCCAAAATTTCACGGGCTTGAGTCGGAAGACGCGTACGTTTTCATCACCAAATTCGAAAACGTATGCGCAATGATGGGTACTTCACAATTGACTGTGGATGCTATGCGCTTGCTTCTTCTCCCATTCACACTGTGCGACTTGGCAGAAAAATGGCTTTATAATACTACTGCACACTCTATCACTAATTGGGATGAATTTGTAATAGCATTTCTTAAGAAGTTTTACCCAAACCATAAGACCGCCCGTGTTAGGAGCGAGATCAACCAGTTCACCCAGCTTTCCAATGAACCATTTTGGAAGTGCTTTGAACGTTTCAAAAACTGCTTGTCCAATGTCCTCATCATGGAATCAATAGATGGGATTTATGCCGAATTATATATGAGGGCATTAATCCAGGGACAAAGCAGATGCTTGAAACAAATTGTCAATGCAATTTCATGTCTAAAGACGATGGTGAAGCTTGGAAATATCTGGAAGAATTTGCTGAACACACTTAGCAGTGGGAAAGCTTAAGACCACCTTCTTAAGGGAAGTATTCATCAGCTCGATATTTCCATCGCAGTAAAAGCCGAAATGGCAGAGATACAGAAGAAACTCGACGCTATTGAGAACAAGTTCTCATCATTCTCCCTAAATCAGGTCACGCTTCCCAAGACCGTCTGTGGTTGCTGTTCAGATCCTTCACACTTAACGGAAGAATGTCCTATGAATGCATCGTTTCAATCTAATGCTGCTTTTCAGCAGCGACCTAGAAACGATCCTTATTCTTCCATGTACAATAAAGGATAGAGGAATCATCCTAACTTTGCTTGGAACAAAAACCAACCCTAAAATCAAAATCAGTTCCAAAGCAATTATCAAAGACCTCCTCCACAGCAACCACAACCTCAAAGTCAGCTCCCCTTTCAGTCACAAAATTTTCAAAATCCAGCCAACACTTCTACACCATAAGTGGCCGGTACTGACAACTCTTCACTCGTACAAACTTTGGATATGTTTATGAAACATACCATTCAAATGTCGGCCGAGATGAAGTCTTGTATTGATACCATAAAGCAAGATTCCGCCTCCTACGGCGGAAGTATTAAATCAATAGAAAACCAACTAGCACAGTTAAACGCCACAATGAGTGCGAGAGAGAAAGGGAAACTCCCATCTCAACCCCTACAGAATCCTGGCTATTCACAAAATCATAATGTGAATGCCGTTACTACGTTGAGATCGGGAAAAGTGCTGAATAACCAAGTGGGTGAGCAATGTGATGATGTTAGTGACACCAATGATACCCCAGCTTCTACTTCTTCCCCTAATTCGTCTAGTCTCCCACCTACTTCCGAGCCTATTCTCCATTTTTCCCAAGGCTCGAACCCTTCGCCCATTTCCTCGAATCTACCTAAAACGATCCCCACTCCAATTCTGGGATCCACTCCATCCCCACAATCCTCTCCAATGTTGGACCAAACCCTTATTGATAAAGCACCTTATCCAAACAGGTTAAGGGGCAACAGACCAAGTCCACAAATGGAGAAGATTGTGGAAATTTTTAAGCAAGTTAACATAAACATTCCTCTCCTAGATGCTATTCAACAAGTTCCGTCATATGCGAAAATCCTAAAAAAGACTTGTTCACTAGGAAGAGAAAAGTTCAAATACCTAAAAAAGTTTTCCTTGCGAGTAATGTGAGCACTGCTTTTACACAATAACTACCCAAGAAACGAAAGGACCCCGGAAGTACTACAATTTCTATTTCCATTGGGGGTAAAAATATCAATCGTGCTCTACTCGATTTAGGTGCTAGTGTTAACTTGCTTCCGTATTCTGTTTATGAGCAATTAGGGATCGGAGAGTTAAAACCTGCGCATTGCACTCTTCAGATGGCTGATCGATCTATCATCCAACCTAGGGGTGAGCTAGAGGATATGTTAGTCAAAATCCAGGAATTTATATTTCCTGTGGACTTTATTGTTATTGATACACAACCTGTGGCAAACCCACGCAATCAGATCCCGGTGATACTCGGTCGACCCTTTTTGGCCACTTCCAACGCTGTAATCAATTGTAGAAACGACTCTATGACCCTATCCTTTAGAAAGAAGTCAATTGAGCTTAACATTTCCAAGTTGGGAAGTGAACCCTCCGAACTCTATGCTCATGTGTGTTCTGTCGAATTAATGGATGTCGACAGCAGCGAATTTGATCAACCTCATAATTCTGACTCTTTTCATATGTCGTTGCTTGACACGGACTCTTCCATCGAGTTGTTCGGGTCAACATCTAACGCTGATAAGGAAATTTTTATAGAGTCTGACGATCACCCCATTTTTTCTGATAACATTATTCTTCGGGGTATCGACGAAAGCTTTGAGGAAATTTTCGCTGATGAACTCGCAGTTTTACAAGACACGGGTGTTGAGATGAATCAACTCCAAGACAAAGAAATTGAACCTCCACCCCTTCTTCTGGACAATCATGATAATGCGAGTAATCCATCATCACTATCACTGTGTCGTCTCTCCAAATTGAGATGCAATCCTTTTCCATTACACCTCTTATCACCTCCCCACTTCTTCATGTCGAAAGGTGACATGTTCTTCCACCAACCTTGGTGCTTCATCGATAAAATTTTTGAATGGTTGGTGTTGACTTTCGGTCTTTGCAAAACTTGGCATTGACCAATAACTTTGACCCCCTCGTGTGATTTTAAAAGATTAAAATTGTTTAACTCAAGTTTGGGGGGGGTATATTTTGGCTCTTGAAAGAAAATGATTTTTACAAATTTGTGAGCCAAAAAGAAGTTTGGGGGAGGATTTCACTTGCATTATTTCTTGTCCCCTTATTCCTCCTAAGTCTACAGGTTTTGAGCTTAACGGATGAAATCAGTGAGGACACTGCTGTAAAGAGGTTTGGGGGAGGTTTGTGCTTATTTACACATCAATTTGCATCATACTTTGCATAAGCACAACATTTTCAAAAATTTAAAATTTTTTTTCTTTTATAACAAAAGAGTAGAAAGTGAAAATTACATCCAAAAGATAGGAATAATTTAAGAAAACCAAGAAAATTAGAAGTTTTCTTAAACGAACTGGTAATAAGTAGTTATGAGCTGTTGTCTCAAAGGTTAGTAAGATGAAAGAAGTCACTAATCTAAGGATAAAAATAAGTCTGAAAAATAGTTTCTATTCTGGAAGCCAAACATTTGAATGTTGATACCCTACTATATACACTTACACACGTCTTGAAACTCGGGATAGTAGAGGATACCTTGAAATGCTCTTGTCTAAAAGCCAATGTATGAGAAAAAAATGAATAAAATATAAAATGGTGAAGAAAAAATGAACACTGGTTTTGTTATCGCCAAGGCAGCAATAAAAAAATATAGCGAGGGTGCTTCATCACCTAGTACCTTAGACCAACTGGTCTGGGAGTCACTGCTAAGCCTTAGGTGGTGCAAGACAGGAAAATACTATCACCTAATCAGCAAGCACATAAGTAATCGGTCGGTTAGTACCTCAAGAAGTATTAACGGTCGCATGAAAATGTGTGAGCGAATCCATATAAATATTCGTCAAATTAAAAAGTACTGAGGTAGATGGACAAGAGTATGATAGCTTGAATTGAATTCTCCGAGTGTAGGGATGTCTCTTACACACGTAGGGTTATATGATCGATATTTGGATGAAAGGTAGGAATGAAGAATTAAGACGATGTTTTATTGAGGGATGATGTGATTTCTAACATCTTTTCATGACTATTAAGATATGGCTCATAACAACTGAAAAGATAGTGTAGTTGGAAACTCTTATTTTCAAAAGTCTTTCTTTTATGGTTCTTATCTTTATATGCAAATTTCACCATCTCTTTTTTATTATAGGATTTTATGGGTGTAATTCGCTGAAAACCCTCAGGAGACAACACTCCTCCTAATAGGGACACCTAGAGGTTTAACGGCTTGTTGCACGTGCTCAGTGTAATCGTGTTTGCCTACGAAAGTGTGCTTAGTTTTCTCCTTTCTTTTTTCTCCTTCTCTTGAATAAACTAGTTTGCTCGGGACGATCAAAGATAAGTTTGGGGGTATTTGTTCAGTTGATAAAACTGCACATTTGTTATTACATTTTTCCTACTATTTCTATATTAGAAAATGTGTTTATTATAATATATGATACATATGAGGGTTTATCTGTAAAAAGACTGTTTTCATGTATTTATATATTATAATTAGCATTTGGTAGGAAAATGTATGCAAAAAAATATCATTGACCAAATCTTAAGAAAACAAACTCTACTAAATATCATTTGAGTTGTTGTGCAGAATTTTCAGAACTAAAATCAAGAAAATCAAGTTGTTAAAGCAAACCTGCCTAATTAAGAAAGCAAAACTTAGAAATCAAGTCTGGCAGCAACTACGAGAAGATTTCCAAGTTCCAAACGTTCTAGAGATCGCCACATGTGATTAATCCAAAAATTTGTAGTTTACCGTAATCAGAAACGGCGTCGCTTTGCAGCTAGCCGGTGAATACGGGTCGATCCGCAGGGATGGTTAATTTCTGATTTTGTGTTATAACGAGTTGATTCAAATTGTTGTTGGTTTTTTTATCGATTGAGTTTAAGACGAATTTATGTGATGAGAAAGAACTCATTAGGGTTAGGTCGAAGGTAGGTTTGTTGAGATCAATGTGTTCACCTCTTTCAATGCCGTGATTTAAATTTTTAGGAAAGTCACAACAATCAATAGGAAAAGGGATTAGGATGATCGGGAAGAAACAAAATTTCTTCCTCTAGATCCTTGTCCGTCTTTTCTTATTCATTGATGTGAGCTTCATGGACATCATATAAGTCCGGCCTTTTATACTACGGAACACCGTTACCTTATAGGTAGGGTGCCGTAGGGGGCGGATCGTATATGTGTGCATGAAGGTTTCGTTTAAAAATAGTTTGACATTGAAAGAGGTGAGAGACATCCATCTCTCACTCACTCCCTTGTTCCTAACCCTAACGAGCGAGAATTTTTACTCGCACATTAGGGAATTATAAGTAAGAAACATTTTTGTGTTTTATGTTTTAAATAGTTATCTTACGACAGATTTAGAAATTAGCTAACCAGCAATTAAATGATTCCTAGGGCAAGCAAAACAATTATACTAATGCAAGAATTAAATAAGATGAAAGACTTACACGAAGAAGATGATGCTCTTGATTCCTTCAACAAATCTCACTTTTATTGAATATAAAGAGGCATACAATTTTTTAGATCTAGATTACAATTTATAAGTAACTAGTGAAGCTAGGGTTACAGACTCTCGTAGACATGAATTTACTGATTTACCCCCTAAAAATCCCAACACATGAAACGACACACCGACACAAGAAGTCGGTGCCGACACGGGCACCATATGGCCACGTTTCCGCGGCAAAGACATGCCTTTGGCCGCGGATCCGCGGCCATTTGGTAGGCTGGGCCCACCATCTTTCTGTGGTTGGTTGATCTTCTCTTGGGCTCTCTTTTTTTACTGTTCTTTTCTCTGTTGGGCTTTCTAGTATTCTCCAGATTCTCAGTGAACCTTGTAAGGATCTTTTTGACCGTTTCTCTTGACGTTCGTCTCGGCTTGAGTAGGATCCGTGTGCTGGTTGGTCAAAAGTCCATTTCCCGTATCATCTTTGTCTTTTTCACTGTATTTGCTTCAAAAGTCTGTATCCTGTATCATGTAACAAACGATCGTCAAAAGCACCTGTTTACTTATAAATTGCACAAAAATGGGGCGTATGAATTGCAATATTATGATGTGAACAAATACCCCCAAACTTACCTTTTGCTCGTCCTCGAGCAAATTTATTAGTTTATTCTAACCTAGCCACATTTTCGCAGGGAAACGCGATTGCACTGAGCACGTGCAACAAGCCGTTAAACCTCCAGGTGTCCCTGGTAGGAGGAGTGTTGTCTCCTGAGGGTTTTCAGCGGATTACACCCACAAAATCCTATCAATTTGGTTTCTCAACTTTTGTTCTCCATTTAGGTTTTCTAACAAGGAAATCTATTATCGTTGACCCGCAAATTATCCACCCATATTCTTCACGCTTGCTCATTATTTAACTTAAGATTACACATATCCTGTAGAATTACCTAGCTTTCGGCATTTTTTAAGTTTTCCTTCTAGAGTTCCATCTCCACTTAGGAATTTCTATCAACTCTATTAAAGACACAAGTTCTATTCTTCATTCCTTTCTCTTATCTAAACTCTAATCACATATCCCCACGTGTGTGTAAATATCACCCCTACACTTGGAAATTCAAATCAAGCAATCGTACTCCAGCCCATTGTCCAAAGCACTTGTGAGACTTCGCTTTCACATCCTTCATGCGACTGTTAATACTTCTTGAGGTACCAACAACCGATTACCAGATGCGTTAGCACTTTAAGGCGTACTTCCTAGTTTTGCAACACCCAAGGCTTTTAGCAGTAGCATCTTCGCTAAATATTATTATTATTTTTTTTTAGCCTTAAGTAATCACAAAAACCAGTGTCCATTTTTTTTCTTTATCCACTCTTTTTTTCTTTTTCATTGTGCTAAGGACGTTAGGCAAGAGTATTTCAAGGTCTCTTCTACTAATCCAAGTTTCAAGGTGCGTGTTTGTGCAATTTGTAGGGTATACATTTTCAGAATCTAGACTTAAGTTAGGAACTATTTTTCAAACTTATACTCTAATAAGAGTTTTAATACTTTTCCTTCGTTTCGACTTAGCCCAAGAACTGAACCCAAAATTTGCCTATTTCTAAATAACCTACAAAGACATATGCTTTCCACAGTTAAACTTTAAGGAAGGTTATTTTTAGGGTTTTTAATTTGCTAAGTCTAAGATTTAGTTTTTCCTAGCCAGTTAACCTATTTATCAAACTCAAGTCAATTAACCAGAATTGAATACATTAATTTTTATAATTTTTGAATTTTTTCCAATTTTTATGGGTTTTTCTGTTTTCTAAATTTTTTTATGTTTTCAAAATTTTCAAATTTTTATGATTTTTGTATAAAGATGCAATGCAGAAATTAAATATGCAAATAGGAAAACAAAATATATACAATATGCAATGCAAGGATAACTATGTACATCACCCTCTAACACCCCCAAACTTGAGCAAAGCAGTGCCCTCACTGCCCGGCCCCACGTCGCGCTCGTGAGCGTGAACGTGATCTCTCCCCCCTAGCCAACAGTGTTTGTATCCCCCTCTCAATCTCCGTCAACCGACGGTCGTGTTCTCGTGCCGTAGCCCGAAACTCATC
The DNA here is from genome assembly GCA_030015575.1 of Agapanthus africanus. NCBI lineage: Eukaryota > Viridiplantae > Streptophyta > Magnoliopsida > Asparagales > Amaryllidaceae > Agapanthus > Agapanthus africanus. The sequence goes on along the minus strand of JASDDO010000016.1, from coordinate 520,639,167 downwards.
CCTCAAAGAGTCTAATCTCCTCACTGTTCTTCTCATTAATCGCGCATGTTCTTGGGGAGTTAACTCTTCCCCGCTCGACGTCGAGCTCGAGCTGGGGGTGTGTGCAGGTATGTTTTCTCCCGGCTCTGTCCGTGTCCAAATATCCGTCAGTCTAGAGTAAGACGACGAGACGCCCTCTAAAAGTGGTCGAACTATGGTACCGTCTGTCAAATAAGAGTCAAATTCCTCGGCCGGGAGGAAATAACGGCAGAGTTGGGTCACGAGCATGGGACATGGATATACACTACCTCTTTTACCCGAACCTATGGAGTATAGCAAAACTGTGCACATGTCGAATCTAGGGTTTTTCGTCATTAAAGTATGAACGACATGTAAGGAAGGGGTGAAAAAGGTTGTGTTGTGAGAACTTCCAAAAATATTGTTTTGTGCCCACCGGCACACAGTTAAAACATTTGCGAAGAGGGTCCGTGCTTGGATCCCCTTGCGCGGTTCTCGCGCACAGTCATTACCCATTAAAGGAATATAATCTTCAAAGCGAAGGGGTTGTTCGTGTGCCGGTACACGTGGTATTAGAGTAACCTCGTGTATCATATCCCTATCAATGCGAATTTCATTATTTTCCCAATTCAGTTTAATATAGCCTAAGTTGTCTAGGCTAGTCTCTTCCATTGACTCATAAAATTTGGTAACTAAGTTAGGGACAGCAAATGCAGATCCATGGTTATAGAGGAGGAAATTCCATCCCCTCTGTGCAATTTCGTGTGGGAAGTATGATCCATAGATCTCGTGTGCGAACACCGGTGAGAAATCTCTCTCGTACTGCATTTTGTGGGTCATTTTAAATTTCTACAGTGAAGTATATGTACTAACAGAGAGGAAACAAGAATATGTACCTCCCCTGAAAATTTCAGGGGGAGAAGAGTCGAGACGGCGGCGGAAGGGCGGTGGGAGACGGCGGGAGCGGCGGATGCGCGGCGCTCTGGTGGAGTTGCGGCGAAAATTTTCTGCAGGAGACAGGAGGTGGCGGCTAGGGTTTGTTGAAGATGAAATGTTTAGGGTGTGAGGGCAGGAGGCCTCGGGTTCACTTATATAGGGGGAAAGGGGCTATTTACAGAAAACACCCTCAAAGGTGAGGGTTTTATTCGTAAATGCAGCTATTAATCTGCACATTTGCAATTTAGTCCAAAAATATTATTTTTTTTTATTTTTTTATTTATATTATCTTATTTTTATGGTATTTTGGAAATGTACATACAAATGATATACACACCCCCAAACTTGTTTGAAATAGTGTCATTGGGAAACAAAGTTTGGGGGTGAAAGCGGAGGAAGATCAATCAGTGTAAAGCGGCTCCTGCAAAAACAGGAGCTCCTCCGAAGGATCCGCAGTGAAGAACGGTTTTAGTCGATGCCCATTTACCTTAAATAAGGTACCGTCTTCAGGGTTCTCAAGATCAACCGCACCGTGCGGATAAACGGTGCGGACCACAAAAGGTCCTCTCCATCTGGACCTGAGCTTACCAGGATGCAAGTGTAACCGAGTGTCATAAAGTAGAACCTGTTGACCAGGTTCAAAAGTTTTTCGTAAAAGGTGTTTATCGTGGAACACCTTGGCTCGGTTTTTAGCAGTTATGGCATTGTCATATGCCTCATCCCTTAGCTCCTCCAACTCATTCAGTTGCAGCTTTCTGTTGCTGCCAGCATCTCCTAAAGACAAATTTAGCTCTTTTATAGCCCAGAAAGCTTTGTGCTCGATCTCCACTGGGAGATGGAAAGCCTTCCCGTACACAAGCCGGTATGGAGACATACCCAGATCGGTTTTATATGCAGTACGGAAAGCCCATAGTGCATCTATCAATTTAAGCGACCAATCCTTACGGTTTTTGGAAACCGTTTTCTCCAAAATTTGCTTTATCTGCCGATTTGAAACCTCGGCTTGCCCACATGTTTGGGGGTGATATGGCGTTGACAATTTGTGGGTGATAGAGTATTTACGCATTAAGGACTCGAAAGTCCTATTGCAGAAGTGAGAACCATTATCACTTATTATCGCTCGAGGGTGCCCGAATCGAGAAAATATGTGTTCTTTAAGGAATCGAACGACAACTTTATTATCGTTCGTTCGACTGGGCACAGCCTCGACCCACTTAGAAACGTAGTCAACCGCCAACAGAATATACACATTTCCAAAAGAGTTAGGAAATGGTCCCATAAAATCTATACCCCAAACATCAAAAATGTCCACTACCAAAATGGGTTGGAGTGGCATTTCGTTTCTCCGCGAAATCCGGCCCAAATGTTGGCACCGGGAGCAAGTTTTGCAGTATTCAAATGCATCCTTGAAGAGTCGTGGCCAATAGAAACCACACTGCAAAACTTTTTCGGCTGTCTTCTTTGGGCCAAAGTGCCCGCCACATGCTTGATCATGGCAGAAAGACAGCACGCTCTTGACCTCACTCTCGGGCACACACCGACGAATGATTTGGTCGGAACAGTATTTGAAAAGATAGGGTTCATCCCAGTAAAAATGCTTTACTTGGGACAAAAATCGAAGCTTATCTTGTTTCGACCAATCATTAGGAATTAGGCCGGTGGCTAAATAATTTACAATATCGGCGAACCATGGTTCGCAAGAAACGGTCAAGAGCTGCTCGTCGGGAAAAACGTCAGAGATTGGAAGATCGAGCGTGGGCGAAGAAGGAAGTCGTGATAGGTGATCAGCTACTACGTTTTCACATCCCTTTTTGTCCTTAATGACAAGGTCAAATTCTTGCAATAAAAGGATCCAACGTATTAACCTAGACTTAGCATCCTTCTTCGCAAAGAGGTGGCGAAGAGCCGAATGATCAGTATAAACAACGACTGGAGAGCCGATTAAATAAGGCCGAAATTTTTCGAGTGCGAACACAACAGCTAAAAATTCTTTCTCTGTTGTTGTGTAATTAAGTTGGGCCTCATTTAGTGTTCGGCTGGCATAATAAGTCACGTGCGGCATCTTATTAATGTGCTGTCTAAGAACAGCTCCAATTGCAAAGTCTGATGCGTCGCACATGATTTCAAAAGGGTGCGTCCAGTCGGGAGATGAGAGGATGGGTGCAGTGATGAGTGAATGTTTTAAAGACTCAAATGCTTCAGTGCATGTGGAGTCAAAAGCGAAGGTCGTGTCCTTGGCCAGTAAGAGGGTCAAGGGTCTAGCAATCTTGCTAAAGTCCTTGATAAACCGTCTGTAAAAACCGGCGTGGCCAAGGAAGGCTCTAATATCTTTGACGCATTTTGGGGGAGGTAGGTTAGAAATCACTTCGATTTTAGCCCTGTCTACCTCGATGCCATTTTGCGAGATAACATGTCCTAAGACAATGCCCTCTCGTACCATGAAATGGCACTTTTCCCAATTTAATGTTAGGTTCTTATCCCTGCAGCGGGTAAGAACAGCGTCAAGATGGCGTAAACACTCGTCGAAGGAGTCGCCAAAGATGGAGAAATCGTCCATAAAAATCTCCAAGAACTTTTCGACCATGTCTGAAAAGATCCCCATCATACACCGCTGAAATGTAGCGGGCGCGTTGCATAACCCGAAGGGCATGCGACGATAAGCAAAGGTGCCAAAGGGACAAGTAAAGGTTGTCTTGTCTTGGTCCTCTTTGGCGATGGGGACCTGATTGTAACCGGAATAGCCATCGAGAAAGCAATAGAATTCGTGCCCTGCCAATCGCTCGAGCATTTGGTCAATGAAAGGTAAAGGAAAGTGGTCTTTCCTTGTAGCGGCATTGAGTTTCCTATAGTCTATGCAGACTCGCCACCCAGTTTGGGTGCGAGTGGGAATCAACTCATTTGCCTCGTTTGCAATGACCGTAATGCCCGATTTCTTGGGCACGACGTGGATTGGGCTAACCCATTGGCTATCCGAGATAGGGTAAATGATACCGCTATCCATACATTTGACAATTTCCTTCTTAACCGCCTCTTTCATGATGGGGTTGAGGCGCCTTTGTGGATCTCGTGCTGGCCTGGCATCATCCATTAAGTGTATATGATGTTCGACTATGAGGGGACTAATCCCCTTAATGTCCGCCATAGACCAGCCGAAAGCTTGCCGATTATTGAGTAAGACCGTCAAGAGAGCCTTCTCTTGCTCAAGAGCTAGAGAAGTTGATATAATGACAGGTAAGGTCTCATTATCACCTAGATATGCATATTTTAGGTGTGTCGGCAAAAGCTTTAATTCGAGTTTAGGGGGTGAAACAATAGATGGTAACAATGGGGTATTTGTTTCAAACTCGAATGATTCCATCAAAGGTTCGAACTGAGTGTACGCAATAGTGTCGGATGGTTCTACTAACTCATCCGCAAAAGCAAAAGACTCCAAATCAGGTGATGAGTCTTCGAAGTCGTCGACGAATGTAAAACATTCAAAATCATTATCCGCCACGAAAACTGAGTCGGATTCTAGGAGGAACGCACTAGTGGCGTTAACATTGCTGTGGTCGAATAAAAAATTCTCGAACTCACAGTCCTCCTCCGCGATCTCATTGATCGAGCAAACGTCTAGTACGCTAGCATTGGGCTCAGCAGGCTGACTTCCTAACTTGAAAATATTGAGCTCAATTGTCATATTGCCGAAAGATAAGTTCATTGAACCGTTACGACAATTGATCACTGCGTTGGAAGTAGCCAAAAATGGTCGACCTAATATAACCGGAATTTGGTTCCGGGGGTTCGCAACAGGTTGTGTATCCATCACTATAAAGTCTACGGGGAAAATGAAATCCCCTACTCTTATTAACACATCCTCCAGCTCTCCCCTAGGATGGGTGATCGACCGGTCATCCATTTGGAGAGTACAGTGAGTGGGCTTAAGCTCTCCAACGCCCAATTGCTCGTACACAGAATAGGGTAGCAAATTGACGCTCGCACCAAGATCTAATAGTGCTCTATTGATGTTCTTGTCCCCAATTGTTATCGAAATGGTAGGACACCCGGGGTCCTTTTGTTTTGGGGGTAAGGAATTTACAAGAGCATCGCTAATAGCACTAGCCACAAAAACTTTCTTTGGCACTTGCGACTTCCTCTTTTTGGTGCACAAGTCCTTTAAAATTTTGGCATATGAAGGAACTTGCTGAATTGCATCCAAAAGAGGGATGTTTATGCTAACCTGTTTAAACAGCTCGACAATCTTCTCCATTTGAGGAGTTGGTTTATTGGATCTCAACCTATTAGGAAAAGGAACATTTTGAAAAGTGGTTGAGTCCAACTTTTGTGGATCAGATTGTCGAGTTGGAACGGTACCTCGTGTAGATGTGTTCGTGTCGTGAGAATTAGGTCCGTTCAAGCTAGAAGAGGTAGAGCCATGTGAAGGGTGGAGAATAGGCTCTAAAGAAGAAGAAGATGGTGAAGAAGAAGAAGAAGAAGAAGAAGACCCACCGGCAGGGGTGTCATTGTTAATGCCCACATTGTTCCGCAACACTTTTCCCGATCTCAACGTGGTCACCGCATTCACGTTATGATTTTGCTGATTGTGGGCAGCATGTGCGTGACCGGGGTTGGGCAACGGTTGAGACGGGAGTTTTCCTTTTTCGCGCTCGCTCAAAGCTGCATTAAGTTGTGCAATTTGTGCCTCAATAGATTTGATACTCTGATCGTGGGAGGCACTATTTTGCACTAGAGATTGAATAGAAGTCTCAAGTCTTGCTGTAGACTGTGTAGATTGCTTAAGGAATGCATCTAGACTTCTCTCGAGCGAGCTAACCTTATCATTATTAGGTTGAACATAATTGTTTGGCTGGTAAGCATTGTTCGGCACAAAGTTGTTCACCTGATTAGGGTAAGGTTGTTGTTGAAATTATTGCGGTTGATATTGAGTTTGCGAGGGTGCTTGTTGTTGTTGTGGAGGAGGAGGTCTTTGAAAATTATTATTATTTCCTTGGAATTGTTGATTTTGGTTCCAAGCGAAATTTGGGTGACTCCTCCACCCCGGATTATACGTCGAAGAGTACGGATCGTTCCTTTGTCGTTGCTGAAATGCAGCATTGACTTGATCCTATCCTTGAGTGGATGCATTATAAGGACACTCTTCAGTTAAGTGCGATGGATCCGCACAACAAGCACAGACAGTTCGTGGGGGCATAGCGGGGGCAGGAGAAGACGACGGGATTTTGTTCTCGATCGCTTCTAGCTTTTTCGTCAGAGCGGCCATCTCGGCCTTCATAGCAATCGACATCTCTATTTGATGTATGCCCGCCCTAGATTGACCACTAGAAGTTGATGTGGTCTTGGTGCTCTCCCACTGTATTGTCTGCTCACTAAGATCCTCGAGAAACTGCCACGCCTCATCATTAGACTTAGAGAGAAAATGACCTTGACAGATGGTTTCTAGCAACTGCTTCGTTGCCGAGTTCAATCCCTCATATAATGTTTGGCAAAGTTGCCAACTTTCTATCCCATGGCGAGGGCATTGAACTAGTAGGTCTTTAAATCTCTCGAAGCACTTCCAGAATGGTTCGGAAGGAAGTTGTGAAAATTGAATTATTTCATTTCGAATTCTGGCAGTTTTATGGTGAGGATAGAACTTTTTCAGAAAAGCCTTCACAAACTCGTCCCAATTTCTTATGGAATGTGACGCGGTGCTATATAGCCACTTCTCGGCTAAGTCACATAAGGTGAAAGGAATGACCCTTAGCCTTATAGCGTCATCACTTAATTGGGTTGTCTTCATCATGCTGCAAACGTTTTGGAATTTATTAATGAAAATATATGCATCTTCGGATTCCAAACCATGAAATTTAGGCAGCATATTGATGAAGTGTGGTTTTATTTCAAAATTATCCCCATTCGCCGGTGGGGGTGAAAGACATGTGGGTAAAGAAGTGTGAACGGGGTAGAAGAGATCCTGGAGCGCAACTCGTGCGGGCGCTACAACAGGCGGTAGATTCGGGTTATTCGCACCTGGTGGAGGTGGAATCATTCCCGTCGGCAAGGTATCGTTGGGGTTGAATCCCGACATACCTTCGAAAGAAGAATTTGAATGTGGAGGTAAGGAAGTGGACGGAAGATCGACGAAGGGTTCGTCGAAGGGTTCGTTGGTCGGTATCAACGAAACGCGGACTAATCGGGCGTTAGTATCCCTAGTCCAAAATGACATACACTAAAGGGTAGTGCAGTCAGAAAAAAGAGAAAAAACAGAAGGTGGGGGTAAGATAACGTCAGTGAGAAGAAGTGGTGGAAGTGAGTTTTTTTTAGGTTTTCTTTTTGCGACAAGTTGCAAGTTTTGAAAAGTTTTATTTGATTTTTTTTTATACTTTTTATTTGTGTGTGAGTTTTGCAAAGAGGTTTTTGAAAACGGACTCGTGACACAACTGTATCAACCACACATGCACAATCAGGCCTAGATCTAGGGTCGCCTAGGTCTACTAGACAGCTCCTAACTAGGGCTAGAAATAGACCTCAAACCGCCTCTTCACGGACAAATACGGCCAGGTAAGTGGGAAGGAACCACCACTACAGTGGGCCTAATTAATAACCACTAGCCTAGACACCGCAATGTCGGTTAGGATAAACGGCCGATGCCTACCCTAGTCCTTTTCCTATTGAGCTCGCTGTCCTTAGGTCTGAGTTTAATCTTTTTTAATTAAAGGTGGTCGATGCAAAATGCTTTAGGTGTTTTCTGGGGTCCTGGGAAGGGTGATGAAATCCCCACCCAATCTGAGTTTGGTCAAATAGCCCCTTAAGTCCGATTAAAATATGCAAAACAACAATTCACTTGCAATCAAAATTTTTTTAGCGCGGCGCAAAGAAACCTGCAGAAATCTGTTATTTAGAAGGGGGAGAAAGACTCTTTACGCAAAGAAATCCTGCAGAAAGATTTTTAACAGTGGATATATGGAGGTTACAGAGGAGAGGGAAAGAGAACAAACAGAGCAAATTTGAGATGCTGACGTGGCATCACAGGCGCGGAACCGCGGCGTATGGGGTACTGGTGCGGCGGAAGCGCGGCAAGGAGATGGGTTCAGCCTCTGGAAAAATTTCTGTGGCTCTGTACTTTCAATTCCTCTCTGTTTTTATGCCTCCTTTTCTGTTTTGACCTTCTGTAAAATTCCAGATCCAAAAGTTCTTGTCGTTCCTGCAAGATTCAAACGAGAAACCCTTCAAACAGATAAAAATAATGAAAAGAATTTTTTTTTTGTATTTTGTATTTTCAGATTTTTATAATTTTCAAATTTTATATCAACCCGAAATCATACAAAAAGAGAAAATTACGCCTTCCCCGGCAACGGGGCCATTTGATTAATCCAAAAATTTGTAGTTTACCGTAATCAGAAACGGCGTCGCTTCGCAGCTAGCCGGTGAATACGGGTCGATCCGCAGGGATGGTTAATTTCTGATTTTGTGTTATAACGAGTTGATTCAAATCGTTGTTGGTTTTTTTATCGATTGAGTTTAAGACGAATTTATGTGATGAGAAAGAACTCATTAGGGTTAGGTCGAAGGTAGGTTTGTTGAGATCAATGTGTTCACCTCTTTCAATGCCGTGATTTAAATTTTTAGGAAAGTCACAACAATCAATAGGAAAAGGGATTAGGATGATCGGGAAGAAACAAAATTTCTTCCTCTAGATCCTTGTCCGTCTTTTCTTATTCATTGATGTGAGCTTCATGGACATCATATAAGTCCGGCCTTTTATACTACGGAACACCGTTACCTTATAGGTAGGGTGCCGTAGGGGGCGGATCGTATATGTGTGCATGAAGGTTTCGTTTAAAAATAGTTTGACATTGAAAGAGGTGAGAGACATCCATCTCTCACTCACTCCCTTGTTCCTAACCCTAACGAGCGAGAATTTTTACTCGCACATTAGGGAATTATAAGTAAGAAACATTTTTGTGTTTTATGTTTTAAATAGTTATCTTACGACAGATTTAGAAATTAGCTAACCAGCAATTAAATGATTCCTAGGGCAAGCAAAACAATTATACTAATGCAAGAATTAAATAAGATGAAAGACTTACACGAAGAAGATGATGCTCTTGATTCCTTCAACAAATCTCACTTTTATTGAATATAAAGAGGCATACAATTTTTTAGATCTAGATTACAATTTATAAGTAACTAGTGAAGCTAGGGTTACAGACTCTCGTAGACATGAATTTACTGATTTACCCCCTAAAAATCCCAACACATGAAACGACACACCGACACAAGAAGTCGGTGCCGACACGGGTACCATATGGCCGCGTTTCCGCGGCAAAGACATGCCTTTGGCCGCGGATCCGCGGCCATTTGGTAGGCTGGGCCCACCATCTTTCTGTGGTTGGTTGATCTTCTCTTGGGCTCTCTTTTTTTACTGTTCTTTTCTCTGTTGGGCTTTCTAGTATTCTCCAGATTCTCAGTGAACCTTGTAAGGATCTTTTTGACCATTTCTCTTGACGTTCGTCTCGGCTTGAGTAGGATCCGTGTGCTGGTTGGTCAAAAGTCCATTTCCCGTATCATCTTTGTCTTTTTCACTGTATTTGCTTCAAAAGTCTGTATCCTGTATCATGTAACAAACGATCGTCAAAAGCACCTGTTTACTTATAAATTGCACAAAAATGGGGCGTATGAATTGCAATATTATGATGTGAACAACATGTCACAAAGATCAAGCCACAGAAAAATGATCCAACGATCCCTCTACTTGGCCACGGATCCGCGGCTAAACCCCCTATTGGCCGCGGATCCGCCACGGGCCAGATGAATCAAGGGTTGGAATTTCTTCTGTTGGATCGTAACTGATGGTTTCCAATTTTAGAAGCTAGATTTCTGGCTTTGGGACTATAAATAAAAACCGAGAGCCTCTTGGAAAAATTATCAAGCCGACGAGATCACGAAGTCCAAGACGGCTCACGCATCTAGGCTGATCATCAACGGTTCATCTACCTCCTTAGAAGAGATCGAGAAGCAACTAGAAATTGTAATCATTTTCTAAGGAATCAAAGTGTAATGAATATTGTTGATTAATAAAGGTAGCTTTCTTTTTCTTATTCTATTTCTTCGCAGTTTAATTATGCATTTTCTCTCCATCTCTTTTTCTCCCAACATGCATGAGTAATTCTCCGCTTGTTAGGGTTCGTAGGATTAGGGTGGGTTAATGGATGATGAAGATCCCTAAACCCTTTTTACGTCCTATAAAATTTATAAACTTTATCAAAAGAATCATTAACATTCTAATCGGGCGCGCTACCAATTCGTTGTTAGTCTCGACCGCGATTAGAGATTAGATTAATGATTGTTTTGGTAAAGGTTAGATATGAACGGAGTTCCGTGTTGAGATAAGGGTTAAGAGTTGGATTCCTTTTCCCTCCAGAAACCTTAATCTACACGCATCACTGTCGTTCTAGTTTTAAATCTATTAAAGGATAAAAAGGGTAATTTTTAATTAATCATCCATAACTACTAAATCCTAACGAACCATACAAGCCCCTTCTTATATTAACTACATCCATAAATAATCTAGATCTATTTTCTGCATTAGTGCTTAACGTAGATCTAGAAACCATTCTACAATATTCTTTATCCCTCCTCTCTTTTTCAACACATCTAATGTAAGAGTAAAAGATTCAACGTTTCCCTGAGGACGACCCGTACTCATCTCTGTCAAGCTACACGCGGCACCGTTATTGATTGCGGTTATTCTACAAACACACTTTTTCACATCAATCAAAAACCTTCTGCGCCGTCTTTTTGGGACCGAAGTGACCCCCACATGCCTGATCATGACTAAAAGATAGAACACTCTTGAATTCCTCATTCGGGACACACTGGCGAATGATCTGGTCAGGACAATATTTAAACAGTTAGGGTTCATCCCAGTAAAAGTGTTTTATTTGGGATAGAAAACGATGTTTGTCTTGTTTTGACCAATCGCTGGGTATCAGTCCCGTAGCAAGATAATTCACAATATCCCTGAACCAAGGTTCATCGGATACGTTCAAGAGTTGTTTGTCCGGAAAAGAATCATTGATCGGCAGGGTCACAGGTGAAGAAGAGATGCGTGAAAGATAGTCGGCTACAACGTTTTCATATCATTTCTTATCTTTGATAACAAGATCAAATTCTTGTAATAGAAGGATCCAACGTATTAACCTACCCTTAGCATCCTTCTTCGCCAAAAGATGTTTCAAGATGGAGTGGTCAGTGTACACAACTATTGGTGAGCCAATCAAGTAAGGCCTGAATTTTTCTAATGCAAATACAACTGCCAAAAGTTCTTTTTCGGTAGTTGTATAGTTAATTTGAGTATCGTTCAGGGTCTTACTTGTATAATAGATCACGTGTGGCATCTTTTCAATGTGATATTCTAAGACTGCACCAACTGCAAAATCTGATGCATCACACATAAGCTCAAAAGGGTGGTCCCAATCTGGAGACGATAGAACGGGGGCTGTAGTGAGGGAGTGTTTAAGTGAGTCGAATGCTGCCTCACAATCCGAGTCAAAGTGGAAGGTCGTATTCTTGGCCAAGAGAAGAGTTAAAAGTCTAGCAATTTTGCTAAAATCCTTAACGAATCTCCTGTAAAAGCCCGCATGGCTAAGAAATGATCGGATATCCTTGACGCTTTTGGGATGAGGAAGGTTTTGAATGACATCTATTTTAGCTCTGTCAACCTCAATGCCTTTTCGTGAAATAACATTTCCAAGCACAATTCCCTCTTGGACCATGAAATGGAATTTTTCCCAATTCAAGGTTAAGTTCTTCTCTTTGCAACTAGTAAGAACTGCGTCAAGATTCAATAGGCAGTCAGAAAAAGAGTCTCCAAAAATCGAGAAATCGTCCATGAAAATCTCCAAAAAATTCTCGAACATGTCTGAGAATATCCCCATCATACACCGTTGAAATATAGTGGGAGCATTGCATAACCCAAAGGGCATGCGTCTATAAGCAAAGGTACCAAAAGGACAAGTAAATATGGTTTTATCTTGATCCTTTTTGGCAATGGGGACCTGATTATAGCCAGAGTATCCGTCCATAAAGTAATAATACTCACGTCCAGCTAAGCGTTCCAGCATCTGATCAATGAAAGGTAGAGGAAAGTGGTCTTTCCTCGTAGCGGCATTGAGTTTTCTGTAATCTATACATACACGCCACCCAGTTTGGGCGCGTGTCTGAATTAACTCATTTGCCTCATTGGTAATAACAGTGATGCCAGATTTCTTATGGACGACATGAATTGGACTCACCCATTGGCTATCGGAGATTGGTTAAATAATACCATTGTCAAGGCATTTGACGATCTATTTCTTCACCGCATCCTTCATGACGGGGTTCAACCATCTCTGTGGTTCTCGGGTTGGTTTGGTATCATCCATCAAATGTATATGATGTTCTACAATTAAGGGACTAATCCCTTTGATGTCCGCCATGGTCCAACCAAACGCCTCCCTATTAGATCTCAATACCGTCAAAAGTGCATTCTCTTGCTCTGATGCTAGAGAAGCGGATATGATAACCGGTAAAGACTCATTCTCACCTAAATATGCATATTTAAGATGAGAAGGTAAAAGTTTGAGATCTAATGCTGGCGGAGAAATAATAGAAGGTGGGATCATCGACTGATTTTCGGAGTCACGAAGAAGCTTATAGCCTGTGAAAGATACAGACTCGGATGGTGATGAGTCAGGAGTGTCGGACTCAAGCGTGGAAAATGTGTCCTCACTAAGATGTTGTGCAAGATCAAACATTGATGTGGTAGTGTCGTCGAGATTATTAAAGCAAAGTTCTTCAACTCCGCAACTTTCGGGAGCAATCTTGTGGACAGAGCACACATCAAGTATATGAGCAGAGGGTTCGGATGGCTGACTTCCAATTTTGTAGATGTTCAGTTCAATTATCATATTTCCAAAAGATAAGTCCATTGAACCGTTTCTACAGTTAATGACAGCATTGGAAGTGGCAAGGAATGGTCGACCCAAAATCACCGGAATTTGACTCCGTGGGTTTGCTACAGGTTGTGTATCGAGAACAATGAAGTCCACATGGAATACAAATTCCCCGACTTTTATCAACACTAGTTCGCCCCTAGGTTTGGTGATTGAACGGTCTGCCATTTGGAGAGTGCAGTGAGCTGGTTTCAACTCTCCAATCCCTAGCTGCTCATAAACAGAGTATGGAAGTAGGTTAACACTTGCGCCAAGGTCTAGAAGAGCACGGTTGATGTTTTTACCCTCAATAGAAATCGATATCGTAGGACATCCTGGGTCCTTACGTTTCTTTAGTAGCTGTGGGATAAAAGCAGTGCTAATATTATTAGACCTGAAGATCTTCTTTGGCACTTAAGTCTTTCTCTTCCTAGTGCACAAGTCTTTAAGAATTTTCGCATAAGCGGGGACTTGTTGAATAGCATCTAGGAGAGGGATGTTGATATTAACCTGTTTGAACATTTTCATAATTTTCTCCATATGTGGACTCGATTTGTTAGCCCTTAACCGGTTAGGATAAGGTGCTTTAGCAATAAGCGCTGGGTCCATCATAGGAGAAGGAAGTGTGTGTGGAACCGATCCCAAAATAGAAGTGGGAATCTTCGGTGGTAGACTAGAAGAGGTTTGCTGAGGTGTCGAGCCTTATGGGAAACGGAGAATAGGCTCGTGAGAAGGTGGTGGGGTAGAAGAACAAGGATCAGAAGTAGAAATGTGTGTGTGAGGAAAGGTCTCAGCCGGGGTGTTATTGATAGATTGATCAGTATCATCAAACTCTTCCCCAACGTGATTATTCAGCACTCTTCCTGATCTCAACGCTGTGATGGTATTTACATTGTAATGCCCAGGATTCGGTAGGGGTTGATACAGAAGTTTCCCTTTTTCTCACGCACTCATTTCAGCTTTAAGTCGTGCAATTTCTGCTTCCATCGCTCTGATACTCTCAGCTTGGGACGCTGAGTTTTTCTTTATCTCACTGACGGAAGACCTAACCTCAGCCGACACTTCCATGAAATTTGACAAGAGTGATTTCATGGTTTGTGTGAATGCAGAGAACTCGTCAGAACAGGTCAACTGCATAGGAGTAGACGGTGCAGGAGGGTTGACCTGGTTTTGAAAATTTTGTGACTGGTAGGGGTGCTGAGTGAGTTGAAGTGGTTGCTGTTGTGGTGGAAGAGCCCTTTGAAAATTGTTTTGGTTTGGAACCGTGTTTTGATTTTGTTGTTGGTTCCAAGCAAAGTTAGGGTGTTTCCTCCAACCCTGATTATACGTGGAAGAATAAGGATCGTTTCTAGGTCTTTGAAAAGCGGCATTGGTATGCTCTTGACCTTGAAACGGAGAATTCAATGGACATTCTTCCGTCAAATGAGAAGGATCAGAACATCATCCATTTATAGTTTTGGGGAGTGACATTGGATTTAGGGAGGCTGCTAAAAGTTTATGTTCCATAGCCTCGAGCTTCTTTTGAATGGCTGCCATTTCAGCTCGAACACCTATGGAAACATCAATTTGGTGTACGCCACCCCTAGACAATGACTGGTTTCCACTCTCCCACTGTAAGGATTTTTCAGCGAACTCTTCTAAAAATTTCCAAGCTTCCCCATCATCCTTGGTCATAAAATTGCCTTGACACATGGCTTCAAGGTTTTGTTTAGTGGTAGGGTTAATGCCCTCATATATGATTCGGCACAGATCCCATCTCGAGATGCCGTGATGTGGACATTGAACCAGAAGATCCTTGAAGCGTTCAAAGCACTTCGAGAATGGTTCAGTCGGAAGCTGGGTGAATTGATTTAGTTCGCTACGGACTCGAGCTGTTTTTTACATAGGGTAGAATTTCTTAAGGAATGCCGCAATGAATTCTTCCCAATTCGAAATGGAATGTGCGGTAGTATTATACAGCCACTTCTCGGCTATATCACACAAGGTAAATGGAAGAAGACGTAGACGCATAGCATCCACAGAAAGTTGTGACGTACCCATCATTGCGCATACATTTTCAAATTTTGTAATAAAGATGTATGCGTCTTCAGACTCAAGACCGTAGAATTTGGGTAGAAGGTTGATGTATTGGGGTTTAATCTCAAAATTATCCCCGTTGGCTGGTGGAATGGATAAGCAGGTCGAAAGAAGACCTCGCATAGGATAGCACCTCTCTTAGAGAGAGATGCGGTGTGGATTCTGCGCACCTGCGGACGGCGGCAGATTAGTGGGAAAGAAGTTCGATGGAGAAGGATCCATCGATGTGGGTATGGTGGTGGGTAAAGAAAAGGTAAATGTAGAAATACCGATTTCGGAGTCGATCGGGGGGGACGCGGAATCCCGTGTCCAGCCCATCTTGCACTAAAGGGTTTAGTACAAGTGGCAGCGTGAATATAATTAGAGAAAATGATGTGATTAGTGTTTGTTTTGAAAAATATACGGATTTTTGAAAAAATGATGCAAATCACAACAAATGCAACAAGCAACCCTAACTCTAGTGGTCACCTAGGTCAAGGCTCTAGACCTCTCCTAACTGCCAAAAGACAAGTCGCGGGATCAATTCTCTACTGCCTCTTTGTCTCACCTGTGGCCAGGTAAGTGCCAGGTAAGTTGGAAGGTACTCCACTACGTAAGTAGTGGGCCTAATTAATAACCACTAGCCTTAGACACACTTGCCTTAGATACCACAAAAGAAACGCGGATAAGCAATGAATTACCCACGGCCTTCTCTTGTCCTAAGTGAGCGCGACGGTCCTTAGAGTCATTTCTAGATCTTTTTGAGTTAATGAGGGTAAATGCGGATGCAAGTTTATGATTTTTGGGGCTTAGGAAGGGTAATGAACTCCCCACCTAATCTGAATTTGGCCGTGCCCCTTAATTTCCGTATTAATATGCAAACAACCAAAAATCAAAAACACGCACAATTTTTTATTGCTTTTTGCGGCGCTGCGAATTTTGCAAAGAAACCTGCAGCAAATTGTTAATTGGAGCAGATAAGGAAGGAGATAAGAAAGTAAGAATTTTACAGAGCAAATTTCATGCAGCGAAGCCTTGAAGAGACCGTGGAACCGCCGCAGGAGGTAGGTTCTAGCCGCGGAAACGCGGTGCTACAGTGTGATCCCTGCACAGAACTTTTTCCACACACTCCTGTTCACTTCCTGAGTCCTATGGAATTTTCCAAATATTTTTCCAATTGCTCAGCAGACGCCAGATTTTCTTGCAAGAAATCACAACGAATCGTTAGTGTTTTGCGCGAATTTTGATCTAAAAATTATGATGGAATAAATCTTTCAACTCAAATTTCAAAAACGAATGAATTAGCATACGATCCCCATCAACGGCGCCATTTGATTGAATGGTGAATTCTCGTTGTGTATGTTAGAAAATGTATAGAAATCACAACCAAAAATTATTTGACCGCAATCAATAACGGTGTCGATTGTAGCTCGTTAGTAAGTACGGATCGTCCACAGGGAAAGTGTAATTGTTCGTATTTCGAATTAGATGAGTCGAAAATTTAAACAAAAGAAAAGAGACAATTCATGATTTATAGAATTGAAGTTCAAGAACTAGTAAAATTTAGATCTAATAACTAGAAAACATTAAAATCAAGAATTGAGAATTTATGATTTCCAAACCAAATATCAAGATTCGAAGTGAGGCTCGTAGGAGTCGATTGAACCTTTAGATGTGATGAAATCTAATGATTACATACTCTTATCTATCGAAGAATTGATGCTAGATTGATGATAATCGACAAGAATTGGGGATTTCTTGCGGAAACTCAAGTTTCAACTTCTATCCCTTGTCCTTTTATCGATTTCATTCGCATTCTAGCCTCTAGTAAATTCAAGAATTGATCGTGGATCCCTAATTTCGAGCGAACACGATCAAGAAAGCATCGCCTCAAAACTAGGTCGTCGAATCTTGAATTTACTAGGGTTTACAAACTCGTAAGACTTAAGAATTGTACAAGAATCTAAATCATCATCATCTATAGATCGTCTCGACTTCTTTACGAGCGGAGCTTTACTCAAATATTATCACAAAGAACACATTCAAGAATCTAGATTGAATCATAATGCTTGAATTAAAAGATAAGCAAGATATAGAAATTTCACCTTTATTTATCAACAATTTAGTTACAACTCTCAAGATCTACAAGAGGAAGGAACATGATCGTTGATTTCGGCTTCGCTCGGCTCCTTGAGTCGCGAATCTCCTTGGATCACTTGCTCCGATGAAGTCGGCGTAGCTTTCTAAAGGATCGAAGGCTTCAAGCTTGATTTGGTACTCGGAATTCTTGATCTTGGCTTTAGAATTGGAATTAGGGTTAGGGTTTTGAGGCACAAGTTGTGTCACTCAACTTGTGGGTGGAAGATGAAGAAAATTCTTGAACCACTTTCAACAACCTTCTGAAGTGAAGCCTAGGGTCCCTTTTATAGCCTTAAGAATGATTAGCTTCTTTTGTAAGCTAGGATTAGGTTAGCTTCCCTTGTAAGCTTGGTAGTTAGGAGGAAGGTTCTAGAGTTAGTTAGTTAGGGTTAGCTTCCTTCATAAGCTTGGAGGTTAGGGAGAAGCTTCTAGGCTTAGGTTGTTATTTAGCTTGCTTTGGAAGCTTGAACATGATTAGCTTAAACAAGGAGCCTTGCTGATCTGGCAGAAGCTTCTAGAGTTATCTGGAAATTGCAGTGGCTTAAAGGAGTTCTGAAGCTGAGAGGAGAGACCTGAGCTGAAACAACACTGATGACGTGGCATGCCAACCGCGGATCCGCGGCACGTGCCAGCTCCGGCCGCGGATCCGCGGTCACGTGAGGGCTTCAGTAAATGAATTTATGTGTGCTGCTTCCTTTTGACTTAATGGTATTTTGCTGATATGTTGAATTTTATATTTCTTTCTGTATCAATGCCAGATCAAAAATCTTAGACTGGGCGCATCTTTTATTAGCACTTTGACAATTTTGGCTCGGTACCTAGAATTTCCTGCACAAATCTTTGAAACAAGTGTTGCGCTATACAAGGATGATGCGATGCCATGATAAACACTCAATTTCTCTCGAAATGTCAGTTTTAAAGTATAACACATGTAATTTGGTATTTTACGGCTGTTTTGCTAATATATGCTATACTTAACCTGAATACCTTTAGATGAATGCAAATGATAGGGAAATTGACGTGTTAAAAATACATTATTTTCGACTGATCAAAATCCCTCACGGCTCATGAAGGTGAAAATCCTTAGGAGATGGGGATATCAACCTATTTGCTAAGCACTGTGGCCCTACAAGTAGGTCCAAAATGACGCTTGTATACTATCCATAAGCCACATTCTCCGAAGCCGCATAGGACGATAAGGGGAAACCACTTACGAGTCCTCTCGACTTGTAAGGGGAAAATTCTTTTATGAGATCCTTACAACTCTCAAGAGAAAACACATATAGGAGTCCTCATGACTTCTAAGGAGAAAATACTCCTACGAGATCCTCTCGACTCGTAGGGAGAAAATTCTTTATGAGACCCTCACGGTTTATAAAGTTGAAAAGTCTTAGGCGACAGATCTAAACCTGTTTCCTAAGCCATCGCTGCCCTATAAGTAGGTCCAAACTGACTCTTATATACTATCAACGGGACACATTCTCCAAAGTCGCATATTGATGAGAAGGAAAAACCACTTACGAGTCCTCTCGACTCGTAAGGAGAAAATTCTCTTGTGAGATCTTTACAACTCTCAAGAGAAAACGAACTTAGGAGTTCTTACGACTTCTAAAAAGAAAATACACCTACGAGATCCTCTCGACTCGTAGGGAGAAAAGTATTTATGAGACCCTCACGGCTCATAAAGTTAAAAAGTCGTAGGTGACAGATCTAAACCTGTTTTCTAAACCATCGCTGCCCTACAAGAAGGTCCAAACTAACTCTTTTATACTATCTACGGGCCGCATTCTCTAAAGTCGCATATCGATGAGGAGGAAAAACCACTTACGATTCCTCCCGACTCGTAAGGAGAAAATTCTCTTATGAGATCCTTACGACTCTCAAGAGAAAACGCACTTAGGAGTCCTTACGACTTCTAAGGAGAAAATACACCTACTATATCCTCTCGACTCCTAGGGAGAAATGTCTTTATGAGACCCTCACGGCTCATAAAGTTGAAAAGTCTTAGGCGATAGATCTAAACTTGTTTGCTAAGAATTCGCTGCCCTACAAGGAGGTCCAAACTGACTCTTGTATACTATCCATGGGCCACATTCACCAATGAAATGAAGAAACTACTTATGGGACCTCACGACTCATAAGGAAAAAATATCCTAGTGAGATTCTTACGACTCACAGAGACGATGAACATTTAGAAATCCTCATGATTTCTAGGGAGAATACACACCTATGAGATCCTCAAAACTCATATAAAAAAACCTTCTTGAGACTCTAATGGCTCATGAAGATAAAAAAAAGTTTTAGTCTACAAGGATTCTAAACTTGTCTCCTAAGCCATCAATTGTATGGCCATGCGTAACTTTGCACTACTTCACCCACGTACAAACTTAAGTAGGAAAAGTAGTGGGGGGCATTTGTTCCTGCCAAAATTTTTGGCAAAGAGCTATTTGTTCCCTTATAAAAAAAGGGAGAGAAAAGAAAGAGGAAAAGAATTCTCATAATTTAGTATCACGTGTTAAACACGTGAGCGCTTATATACAAAGCATATAAGCGCTGAAAACAAATAACTAAGGGTCAAATTGGCCTCACATGTTAAATACGTGAGCGCTCATATGCAAAACATATGAGCGCTGAATAAAATAAACCTTAAGGCCAAACTGGACTCACGTGTTAAACACGTGAGCACTCATATGCAAAGCATATGAGCGCTGAATATAAATAACCAATTAGCAAATAGGCCTCACGTGTTAAACATGTGAGTGCTCATATGCAAACCATATGAGCACTGAAAATAAACAGGATAAAACACACACTAAGGGTCATGTGTTAAACACGTGAGTTCTCTTGCCGCATTCTTTGGCAGCGCTCACATGCAAAGTATGTGAGCGCCCTAATTTAAAATGATCCCATCTGATAAAATTAAATTCTATATGATAGAATTAAATTCTATTTGAAAAATATTTTCTCTGATCTTTCTAATATGGAAAGAACTTTTTCTAACAGAGAATCTTGGATTTAAAATCTAATGATGATAAAATATCACCAATTAAACCATCTGATAGAATTAAATTCTATGTGGGAAATATTTTCCTGATCTTTCTTAAAGTAGAAAGATCTTCTCTGTTAAACAGAGAACCCTTAGATCAAAGATCCAACGGTGTTCAAGTGATAGAATAAAATTCTATTTCAGGAAAATATTTTCCTAATCATGTTAAACTAACAGGATATTCATATAACAGAATTAAATTATATGTTAGGGAAATATATTCCTAAACTTGTTAAACTAACAAGATATTCATATGATAGAATAAAATTCTAATCTTGTTAAACTAACAAGATATTCATATAATAGAATAAAATACTATATGATAGAATTAAATTCTATGTTGGAATAAAATTCTAATCTTGTAAAAATAATAAGATATTCATATAATAGAATTAAATTCTATATTAATAAAATATATTCCTAATCTTGTTAAACTAACAAGATATCTATATGATACAATAAAATTCTAATCTTGTTAAACTAATAAGATATTTATATGATAGAATAAAATTCAATCTTAGAAAAATATTTCCTAATCTTGTTAAACAAATAAGAAATCTTCTCTGTTAAACAGAGAGCCTTTGGATTAAAAATCCAACGGTGAATAAAATTCATCGATTGATCTACGAGATCATTTTGATTTATCATGAAATCAATCATGATCTCGAGATTTTTTCAACAAATTGATTTTTCTCTTCTCCTATGAATAGAAGCAAAGAGATTAATCAAAAAGGAGAATAGGAGGAAAAGAAAAGAGGAGACCTCCCATAACCTTCTGTAAAAATACAGAAGGCTCTCAAAACAACTGAGAATTTAATTCTCTCAAAGAAGAAGATTTTCCTCTTAAAAACCTTAGGTAAAGAAAAAAAGAAGAGATCAAAAAACATCTCCTTTACCTATTAAAAAGGTTTTAACCCTTCTCAAAGAACTTAATTCTTTCTCTGGATCTGAGATCCACAAGAAAAGTCTCTCACAAGTTGAGAATTTAATTCTCATCGGGAAGATCTTGTTCTTGAGAATCAAAGATTCAGGAGAGAACATGGATACAAGAACATGAAAAAGATGGAGTTCATAATACTCCGGGAACTTAGTTCTTTCAAATCAAGAACTTAGTTCTTAAAAGAACTTGATCCCAGATCCTCAAAATAATAATCTTGGTGATCCTTAATGGTCAAAATACTATTAAAAGAGGTTTAACCTCTTTTAAAACATGAACATGGAAAATATGGAATTTATAATACTCTAGGAACTTAGTTCCTTCAAATCAAGAACTTAGTTCTTAAAGAACATGATCCCAGATCTTCAAAATAATGATCTTGGTGATCGTCAATGGTCAAAATACCATTAACAGCGATTTGTGTTCTCTAAAAATATCAACAAAGATTAAATCTCCATAAACATAGCGCCTCACGTAAAACACACGTGAGCGCCAGGAAAATTTTGCGCTTAGCACTATTGGAGCGCCTCACGTGAAATACACATGAGTGCCAAAATAGTCAGTGCTTAGCACTATTGGAGCGCCTCACATGATATACACGTGAGTGCTATATGCAGCTGAGTGCTTAGAACTGCTGGGTATTTCAGAAACCCAATTTTAGCCCAAATTGGCTAAGCTTATATTCATGATATCCAAACTGATATACAAACTGATCTTAGTCTCAAACATGACTAATGATTTCTCATTGATGATATCCAAAATGATATTCATCACATATCTCCTAAGATAATCTTAGTCTCAAATAAGGCTAATGATTTTTAGATGATCCACAATGATCTTTTTTCTCAAATACGGGATTTGGTTCAAGGGTACATCTCTCCATACCTCTGATATATGTCGTTGTAATTCCTCAACGTCTTAAGAAAGGTGGCGGCTCCCGACGACCAACAATTTCTTTCGTTGATGCACTTCCAAACTGACATGCACGCCTCAAATCGGATTGTGCCCCAAATTGGACACATTCCATATCACCATTGTTCACTCGTCACGTAAAAAATACACATGCGCGCAAGGTGGATAACGGACCGAAATGTTCTTAAACTAACATACGTCCCCAAAACGGGAATGTTGGACCGAAATGTTCCTAAACTAATATTCGCCTCCAAAATGGCGATAAAGGACTAAAACGTTCTAAATTAACATTTCGCCTCAAATATGACGATAATGGATCGAAATGTCCTTAAACTAATATTCGCCTCCAAAATGGCGATAAAGGACCAAAACGTCCTTAGATTAACATTTCGTCTCAAACATAGCGATAATGGACCGAAATGTGCTTAAATTAATATTCGCCTCCAAAATGGCGATAAAGGACCGAAACGTCCTTAAATTAACATTTCGTCTCAAATATGGCGATAATAGACCGAAATATCCTCAAACTAACATTTCGCCTCCAAAATGGCGATAAAGGACCGAAACGTCCTTAAATTAACATTTCGCCTCAAATATGATGATAATGGACCGAAATGTCCTTATACTAATATTCACCTCCAAAATGGCGATAAAGGAACGAAACGTCCTTAAATTAACATTTTGCCTCAAATAAAGTGATAATGGACCGAAATATTCTTAAACTAATATTCGCCTCCAAAATGGCGATAAAGGACCGAAACATTCTTAAACTAATATTTCGCCTCAAACATGGCGATAATGGACCGCGATGTCCTTAAACTAAAATAATCGAGCTCAAATGCTCATATGTTTATGCCGATCTTAATCTCAAACCAGATTAACGATCCTTAAATCAACCCAAACCCAAATTTAAAAATATACGGATTCGGACTAATCCACGCCCTACGGGCAACAACATAAAATTGCCTCCGTATACAATCCACGGGCAACCAAAATAAAACAAACATACACACGACACGAAGTGAACCTCCGGAGCAAGAGAAAGCAGTTATCGCGATGCGGTAACATAATTAACTGCCGGGGCTTGCGCATGCAGGGAAGAGCGTCGCCACAATCAAAAACCCCTCGCAAATGAGGGAGGATCTGATAAAGTCTGCTACAACGGCCGCGTTCGTCCAAACCTCCGATATACGGTGCCAAAAATTAACTTGGCATCTTCGAAGAGGTGGACGGATAAATCCAAATAGCATCTGCCTCCAGGATTCAGTCCAGACGTTCCAACGTCCTGATCTGTCTTCCGGCGGTGAGCACTGACCTTCATAGTTTAGCTCGAATTTCCCTCGTTTTGCACGATTGGGGATCATGGGTTTTTTACGAATAGTACGAGGTCACCTTGGCGGAATGTTGTTGGCCTGGTCAGTTTTTCGTATGACCGCGTCATCCTTAGTTTATAAGCTTCCAGATTTTTCTGTGCAATAAGGCGAGTTTCGTCGAGGGCATCGAGCTCTTCAAGCCGAAGATGAGCGTTTTCTTCATCTGTGAGCTCATATTGAACCACTACTCATAGAGAAGAGAGTTCTATTTCCAAGGGAAGCACTGCTTCCGTGCCAAATACCAACGCGTATGGTATTGTATTTGTGGTTGTTTTGAACGTTGTTCGGTATGTCCAGAGAGTTTCGTGCAACCTTTCGTGCCAGCTTTTTTTGTTTCTGGACACTGTTTTCTTTATAATCTTTATCAAGGTCTTATTGAAAGGTTCGGCTAGACCATTAGCATGAGGATTATAGACTGAAGAGTATCTCTAATCTATTTTATCATGTTGTGCGAAGCGGCTGATTTTATGACTTCTATAAGCTGGCCCATTATCCGAGATAATTCGTCGCGGAGTGCCGAACCGATAGATGACATGTGTCCTGAAGAAATGGAGGATATTCTCCATCTTCACCTCCCTTAGTGGTACCGCTTCTGCCCACTTGGAGAAGTAGTCGGTCGTCGCCAGTATGAACCAATGTCCTTTAGACGATGCTGGTTCAATGGGGCCAATTATATCGGTTCCCCACATTTCGAATGGCCAGCTAGCCACTGTTGGGTGTAGTGGATTTGGATGTTGGTGGATGAAGTCCCCATGAATTTGGCATGAGTGACACTTCTTCGCATATTCGAGGCAATCCTGAATCATTGTAAGTCGATGTCATGCACCCCGCGGGTTCGCTGGGAGGCAGAATATACAAAAAATGATTTTTATCAAAGCTCGCAACACCGATAAAACTCTAGGATCTTAACAGAAACCTTAACTAGCAATTCTACTAGGAGGTTCTAACTACTCGGTTAGGATTTTATACCTCCTTGCTAACAAGTCTTCGGGTCTTGGTCTTCTCCTCCTCTTCTTTAGCTCCTCGAAGATCGGATCGCGCTTGATCGTCGGCCTCCTCGTGTCGAAGATGATCTACCCGAAAGTCTATACCTCAAGCTCCAAGCTCTAAACCGAGGTAACTAAGGTACCTAGTTCGCTAAACTAGATAGCCTAGAAGATGTAAAGTATCTAATAGAGTCTTTTACCTCATGAGACACTATGGTTCACAACTCATGTGAGGGTTAGGGTCTTTGAGGAAAAAGGAGGGAAAATGGAGAGAGAAAGTAAAAATGCAAATGATCAAGTCTTAAGGCAAGTCAAGAATGGCTCATCCCTTTTCTTTTCTCAAGCATGCATTATTATTTCAATAAGAAATAACAACCATGCTTGAATAGTGTAGCCAAAACAATAAATCAAATAAATGAGCCATGCTTGACTCCAGGCCTCAAATATCTCCATTTACACCTAATTAATCTATTTTCATAAATAAATAATCCAAATAATGAGGTGTCCCCTTCTAGAAGCATCTCTTGTGAAATTACAAGAATGCCCTCACTGTATATACATACTCGTATTCATATTCCGAAAAATACGAATACAATGAGATGATAACAATCCAATAATATATACTAGGATCCGGCTAAAACTAAAGCCCACTAGTATTATCCGTCCGAACAACATCCGTATAGCCAGTACACGTATATGATCGGAACCTTGCTATAAAACCATACGGCCTCTACATCATTTTTCCCGAAGTAGGGAAACCCTCTGTGTGGGACTCTAAAGACTCGACAGTACGCTGGTAGTGGGTTTAACCACAAGTCCGTCAGCGGTACTAGCTGCATGTAACGGCTACCCAGGTATAGTCGATAAGGAGGCCGATGAGCAAACTCATCCGAACTCCTACTGAGCCTATCTGTGACAATCTCCGTACAATCCGGTCTGTTCGTCTAAGATACTCGCATATCGGGCCTAAGGGAATGGTAACCGTCAGACCCCTAATAGTGCAATAAGACGTGCCGGGGTAGAGCCCAATACACCCTATGAAACTACAGGAGTGCCTATCAGTAAATATCGCTTGTCCTGGCCAGGGACTTTGTGTAATAGCTTTCTGAACACAACGCGATATCAACCCCCAATACTGGGAGAGATGATTCCTATCTAACCACTATTACCTCCAAGTGCTTCAGGACTGCACCCAACTACTACCTGTTTGCACGACTCCTTTGAACCATGGTAGGGTAGTAATCTAAGTGCAGTGGGAACACACTTGAGACGAATGGTGATATCAAGTCAACGGACTAACCTGTACTCATGCCACCCGAGTACTGCTACCTGACGATAGCTATAATACCAACCAGCAGTTCCCAACGAGTCCGTTCAGTATAACTCATAACCCAATGAGCATATGTATACTATCTCCGGTACGATGTACCAATGGTTGTGGGACGGGCCATCTTCCCTGCTGGGATGAGAAGCGTATACCCTAGTCTACTCTGGAGTATCGATGCCACGTCTCGATAATCCTACGATTAGGGACCTGTATAAGGATGTGATTATAGACTACCCAGCCCCTACTAGTGTGACTACCATCATAATGCTGGTAGTCAAGCAAAGATCCTAAGAGCTCTACCAATATTTATAATATGCTAAAAGAAACATATGCACATAATGAAGTAGAATCAAACCAAGTAGCATACTACCATTTTGAGCAAGACTGTTATTATAACTATGAATATCCCAAACTTCCAAAATGTAATATACAATCTAGTATGATACAATAATGGCCTCTAGGGCATATATCACTGACAATAGTAACCCATTCTTTTTATCTTCAGCTTCATCTTTTGCCCATCTTGATGAGAACCGTGGAGTCCATCGTGGGTTTCTCGGACGACTATCTTCGCTTCTTCTGGTCCCAGGCATCTTAGCCATAGACATTCGAACGATCTTTTATATATAATATCATTGACGAAGGCGAAGAACAGAGCTCGTTTCATGCGCTAATTGTTGGATATAGTGCCCTCAAAGTCAATTATTGGATCGTAGGTTCGTGATTACAATGATTGAGGAGGACCTATACCGGTGGTACAGCCTTACTCGAGATGATAGTATGCTATCTGGTTTGCTTTTATCAGTCGTGTACAGGTTCAGGTGACTGATCACTGTTACACGTTGATAGAGCCCTTAGGATCTTGCTTGACTACCAACAGTATGATGGCGATCATATACGTGGGAGTTGGGTGGTCTATAAACATATCCTTAATTGTGGTCCCTAGTAGTGGGAGTTTCGAAACAGGGCATCGATTCTCCGTAGTAGACTAGCGTATACAGTCGAGACCCCAAAGAGGGGCGGTGGCCGCTCTCACAAGCCACTGGTGTCAGTTGGATCACCTAAGATGTATACAGGTGCTCATTGGGTTATGAGTACACCGGACAGGACTCGCCGGGAACCTGCTAGTTGGTATTATACCTATCGTCAGATAGCAGTTCCCTGGTGACATGTGTACATGTTAGTTCATCGACCTGAGGTCGTCATTTGTCTCATGTGAGTTCCCACTGTGCTTTGATTTCTACCCTACCACGGCTCAAAGGAGTCGTGCAAACAGCTATTTTTTGGGTACAGTCCCGAGCCACATGGAGGCAAGTGAGCGGATCGGCAGGGGATTCGTCTCTCCCGGTATTGGGGTGAGATCACGCTGTGTCTAGGAGAGCCATTACACAAATCCTCGGCCGAGGTAGGAGATTTACCGGCAGGTACTCCAGTAGTATCTCAGGGTGTTCTGAGCTACACTCCGACACGACTTATACTGCTATTGGGGGTCTGACGTTACCAGCCCCCTAGGCCGATATGCGATACTCATAGACGAACGGACCGGACTATATGTATATTGTCACTGTTAGGCTCATTAGGGTTCCAGGATGAGTTCGCTCATCGGCTTCACTTGAGGTCAGTACATGGGCAGCCGTTACGCACAGCTAGAGCCGCTGACGGCTTGTGGTTAAACCCACTGCCAGGGTACTGATGAGTCATTAGAGTCCCCCACAGATAGTTTCCCAAGTTCGTGCGAAACGTTGTAGAGGCCGTATGGTTTTATGGCAGGGTTCGGAAAATGCACGTGCGTTTACGCACGTGTCATATTTCGGGCAGATAATACTGGTGGGCTTTGGTTTAAGCCGGATCCATATATTATACTGTGTAGATATAATATCTTTGTCTCAGTTGCATTTGTATTCGATCGTAATACAAATGCGGGTATGTTTATACTGTTACGGGGTTATCCTGAAATTCGTTTCATGGTCGCTTTTGGAAGTTACCAGTTTCCAGTTTTCTATCACCCGTATTAAACATTCGGTTAAATGCGGATTTATCTTTTCTTCACTTAGGTGAGTTATGAGGTGAGCCGTGATTCTAGAAGGTTCTAGATTTGGTGACTAGGTTCATGTATCATTCATTAGCATTAAATGAAATGGTGATGTGTTGTGATGAATCATTTATGCATTAATTATTCTAAGTGAGTCATGCTTTTCTTTTAATGTGAAGTGATAAGGATTCATCTTATGGTCACCCTCTCCCTTGCTCCTACACTCACCCCCTCCTTGATAAATTGGCCGGCCACATTTGTGGAGGGGAATGGTTGTTGATTGGAAAAATATTAAGGTTTTTAGGTTCATGGAAATTAGATTGTTCATTTCTCATTTCATTCAATCCAAAAAGGCAACTTCATTAAACGTTCGTACATGGCTTTGGACGAAGTGAGACAAAGTGTTCTCATTCTCTACATCATTTTTGGTCATCTCTTCTAGCTAACTTGATGACCGAGTTGCCTCGGGTCAGAGGCGGGAGACCGTTTAAAGATCCGTTGACGTGGTGCCACCTGGAAGAGCAGACCGGAGATCGAGCGAGATCAGAGCAGCCACAACAAAGCGTGGGATGATGGTTAAAGAACGAAGGACTCGGATCGTTTGGTATAAAATTTCTACCCACTTCATAGTTTGTTAGTTTAGCAATAATGGCAGATCCGGGTTACAGTATACGATAGCGCCAGTTAAAAAGTTTTTGTTCCGCATTTGGGGTCTGTTAGACGGCCGGGGCGCTACCGTGGACTTACATTGGTATCAGAACCACGCCATTAAGCTTTACTAACTTGTGCTAACACGTTTAAAATATCGATCGAACGGATTTTCGAAAACTACAATTTTCAGTGTTAAAGTTTCTGTCGATTTTAAATCTGGTCTAAAAATTATTTTGAGTATCACAGAAAATCGTGCAGGCTTTTTTAAGAATTCTGGTGAAATTTGGTCAACTGAAGCTTCCAAAGCGCCGCGGAACCGCCGCGAAAACCCTAGTTTGGCCGAGGTTCCGCCGCCGTTTTGGAGCTACAGTAAATCATTTTTCTACAGTAGGTTCTTCTCGTAAAATTGTTATTTATGGAATATTTCTTTTGGGCCCATATTTTTTTTACTGTACTGCAGATGTACGTGGGGCCCACTTCGGGAAGTTTTGTCGATCGAAATTTTTAACATGTTAGTTTACAGTACTTACATTATATCTCCGACCGTGAATGTCATTCGAGCGGTAAACCGCGTCTAATTGCTATAGCTCTTTTAGTTAGATTTGTGAACGTGACAGGCGCGTTGATGTTCTGTGTTGTGCTGTGATGTTGCGGATTTGTCGTGGTGGATAGAAGTGTGCAATGGTAGTGCAGTTTGGATTTATTTGTACATTTGATATTGCGGGGCGAGCGTCCAACATGTGGACTGCCGTCACTGCCTGTTTTTATAATATTCTTTTGGGGCACGACCGGGCTGAGGTCGATGTAGCCGTTGTACATATTTTTCATTTCTGTACTAGGTTTTACCCCGCGACGGAGTGCATGGATAGCCGGGTTCTAGAGGACAACGGGTCCGCATCTCATGGCTTTGAGAGACAGAGGGGCTTCACTCTAGAATTGGCAGACTATTCGCCGCACCCGTAGGGGGTACAGGTTAACCCAAGGAGGGGTGCTCAAGTTACCGGATTCCGTGAAGTGCAGGGTGGTCCATTCACTTTGCTGTAGGGGCTGCCTCGCTTCAGGTTTTGGCGGGTAACTTGCCGCACCCGTAGGGGTCTAGGTTTCATTGCACAGGTTATCCATACGACTAGGGGAACGTCGGGTTTCAGTAGCGGCTCTGTGAAACCCGGGGATCCCAGATGATCTGTATTATTCTGTGATGCTTATTACTTTTCTGTAATGTAGCATATTATCACGTCTAGAGCGATTATTGTATATTGGTATATATACTATTAGATGTTGTATATGTTTTATAACCGCGCTAGTCCAGTCCCCGCTCTGTCGTTAGTTAAGTAACCTAACGGGTGATGACGGAACCTAGTGACGAATGCGGATGGCATATACGTACATTTTATTTTCGTTCTTTTCTGGTGTGATTAATTGATGGGACTGCGTTGATTCTGATCAATGCAAAGGAAAAAAAACCTATTTGGCAGTTGTTGGAACAGTTTTAAAAAGTGTTATTACAAAGACGTTTCTTTTTGTTTTGCATAGTGGTATTCGGTTGGAATATCCTGCACCTCATTTGACGAGGCAAGGGCCGATATCCCTTCACCGGGAGTGACCCCTTGGGAAGAAGTTTGCATCAGGGTAATAACTTCACTATAGTCGATTACAAGTTGCTTTGCATCGCGGTATTCAGTTGGAATATCCTGCACCTCATTCCACGAGGAAAGAGCCGAGATCCCTTCACCGGGAATGACCTCTTTAGCAAAGGTTTTCGCCACTATATTTTTATAAAAAGCTATCAGGTTCCTTCAGCGATATCAAGTTCATTACGTTAACGGTTTTTCGCCAAAAACCAGCCGTAGCCCTCCGTCATTTCTTTTGGGTATTCAGTAGTATTCATGCTATGTATTTTGACCAATGCCAAGGCATAGTGTTTGGTAGCTGCTGGGTATTCATTTGTTGCATAGATAGATGAGTTGGTTTGGGACAGTCGTTCTGCCATTTTGACCAACGTCAAGGGCATGTGCGGGTGGGTTCAAATTGACAAGATAGTGACGGGTAGAACTTGGCATGTGACTTATGATATTTTGAACAACGCCAAGGTCATAAGAGCATGGGGCAAAAATCATATCGGGAGTTTCTAAAGAAACTGAAACTTGCCAAGTATGCGCATACCTTCTGGAGTGTGATAACCTGAGTGGATTCCGTCACGTTATCATGCGATAAGAGTTGGATCCCGATTCCCACTGATGAGTTGGTTTACTCTTCGGGTGATCCCGATTGATTCTTCTTTTAGGTTTGGAGGAGAATTTGACAGTACAGTGGGAGGTTTCCTGATTAGATAAAGTGATAACCATTCTGATCTAGGTTAGAGTGCATGCAGAGTGTTTCTTTTCTCTCTCTCTTTGGCAGCGACCATTGACCGACCCTAGACTATGACTCAGTGAACAAGTTGACCGAACCTTCTTAAAATACTGGCTTTTTGATTGTCCGAGTTGCATAAGTCATTGCCGCTCCTTCTTTTACCCTTTGCATTTCTCAGAACACCCCGTATTACTACGGACATCCACTTCCATTGGATAGATCCATCGTATGGTTATATACGAACCCGAAGGACTTCTTCGAGGATGGATCAAGGTTCAGGAGAAATAGAATTGGTTTATTCAGTTGTCTTTTATTATCACCTTCTCTCAGGTTGCGAGGGCTCCTTAGTTTAGGAGAGTACACCTATTACGCTTATTGGATAGTCTTATTCCAAACCATAGGCAGGTGCCGAAAGGTAGGGAATGAAGAAAACCAATTAGCTTAAGTAGGGTGTACAGAAGGTAATAACTAAAGACAAAATAAATGGATTAGAAAGAGGGCAAAGTAAATTGCGACTGTTATCATTCACGACCAAACCGCGTACTTCATCGCAACTCCTATTTCACCTTTGCTTTTTTTCCCCAGTTCGGGAGAAATAGAATAAGGTATTATTCAGTTGTCTTTTATCATCACCTTCTCTCAAGTTGCGAGTACTCCTTGGTTTAGGAGAGTACACCTATTATGCTTACTGGATAGTCTTCTTCCAAATCATAGGCTGGTGCCGAACGGTAGGGAAAGAAGAAAACTACTTAGCCTAAAGGGGTGTACAGAAGGTAATGAATAAAGACAAATAAAGGGATTTGGAGAGATGGCAAAGAAATATACGGTTATAGTCATGAATTGGATTATGGAAGAGGCATTACTATGAATACCAGGATACCCCTATGAAACATTTTCATGTTTCGGTGCATTGTTAAAGGAAAACTAATTTCTCGATTAGATACTTACTCCACGGTATGTATTTACCAGATATGATTCTTACATCTGTATGGTTTTACAGATGATGAGTGGGAGTAGGTTATTAGGAATAAGGTGATCACCCTCATTATATCGGAATTCGTTGTAATTGGTGATATTTGAGGAAGTCGCCTGAGTTTTTGCCGGACGGCATGTATTTGGTTTTGAGTATCCGCTGTTGTGCACCTATTTCAAAATGATATATCTGTACGTTTATTTTTATAAAGTGAGATATAACTTTTTGAAATTATGTCCGTGACATTTACTTATATCAGTTGACGATTGGGTAAGGAGCATTGAACAGCGGAGTAGTTCTTAACCATAAGTACAGTTTTCAACCTACGATGCACAGGTTTTGAGTTATTCAACTCAGCGGACTTATACAGAGTATTGTATGTTGTCCAGTGTCCATCAGGACAAAGGGGTTGTTCCTCATACTATGTTCTGTTTACTTGTGACTTCTCTAGTTTTTAGACAAGTGTTTCGTAGAAATACAAGGTCTAAGTTTTGAGAAGTTGTGGGTATAAGAATAAAGTAGAGAATCAGGTGTCGCAAGTATCGGGATTCTTCAAAGAGATCGAAGATGTAGATACTTGTGATTGGTATTCAGTTGATAGTAATGGTTTTGAGAAACTTGTTTCTCTTTCAGGTTACTCATAATTGGATGTATTCCTAAGTTGAGTAATGCTGATTAGCCTCTTTCCATTAAGTTGATATGCACTGGAGACAGCTGCATGATTTGAATCTAGTTCCAATTAAATAAGTGCAAAAGTTTCTATATTGGATATAGAATGGTTCATATTTTAACGATATTAAGGTACGGGGAGTTGTCCGGCTTATGCTTAAAACCAGACTCTGGATAACTCAAGGCACGTTTCTGTAATGGCAGTTTGTGGGTTGACCCTGGCTTTGACGAGGGTTGACTTTCTACCATCTGGAAAATCAATGGTGATATTGTTCTTGACTCGCCACAGTTTTAGTAAAATGGATTTTTTCAGAAAAACAGTAGTGGGAGTATGGTAGAACTGGAAGTGATTCCAGAACCGCAAATGATTACGGAAAATTTAATAGGACCTAAAGATTGAATCAGGTTTGACATTCCATTAGCCACTCCGCAGATATGGTGGGTAACCTCAGACACCCGAAAGGTACTCCGGTAGCCTTAAGGACGATGACAGGGAGGTTCTTGTTTACTCAGACTTAACACTACTGTTGTTCCAGGCTATGAGACCCGGCAGGAGGTTGAGTATAGCGTCGTTCTAAACTAGCTTTAGAAGTGCACGTATATATTATTCTGCCAGAGGGTTGTCGTAGTCAGTGGGAGCAGCGGAAGTATAGTGGGCAAGTAGCTTATGTCTATTTATAGACTTGAGCAGATATAGCGGAGATAGATCATCTAATTTTGATGTGACAGTCATGGGTTTGACTTCATTAGAATAGGGGATGGATCTGTTAAGAAGGTAGTAGGGTGTGATGTCCTGGAATTTGGATGACATACACAGAGTAGGAAGTAAAATTCCTATACTATAATCGGTTATACTGTGGTCGTCACACAGTTGTTTCTTCACACAGGATATGGATATAATATCAGATATTCTGGTTACTAGATCTATGGTTTTAGATCTAGATTTTGGTAGTTTTCCAATGTGGGTACTTTGAAAGTATTCTAATAGTATTTTAGAATAGATGACTCCTGGCATGGTGGTGTACCTGCAGGTGATAGAGTCACCCTCTCTAAAGGTGTCTTACAGACTAAAGGAGAGAAGGATGTGCATGATTGGCAGATCACTTGCTTAGGCAATTGAGTCAATCATGAGATGTCAAGTACCACACCAGATGTTGTTTTTGCACTAGATCCAATAAGTTTATATTAATCCAATCCTGAAGAAACATAAGGAAGCGGTTTTAGAACATAAGTGAATGTTCTACGGAATTGATGACGGCAGCCTCCTTCGGGAGACGGTTATCATTCCAGGCTTCAAAGGTGACATGGATGACATAGTGATTTTCAGAGTTAAAGTTTTCCCGATGACGAGAGACAATATTATGGACAGGTGGTCCAAGAGGATACTGAGGGAGGCATAGTGCTGGACACTGATTAGTTTCAGTTGTGTATACAGTCTAAGAAGTTTGGATTTGGAGTTCATTTATGAACTAGGTCCCATCAGATATCTAGACATATTCTAAGACAGGTATTACTCAATTCGGGAGATGGCTTTCTCCGTGAACTTGAGATTAAGAGAGACATAGAAAGAAACATCAGGGCGGATCCACTCACTGGGGCTATTTCTCGAACACAATAGTTTTACAAACGAGCTTTGTGAAACTGGTTAGTAGAGAAGTTGAGTGTTCGGTATCACATGGGCTGTGAGTATGCGATATCGCAATAATTAGCCTTAAGTACAAGTGGGAGATTGTTGGATATAGTGCCCTCAAAGTCAATTATTGGATCGTAGGCACGTGATTGCAATGATTGAGGAGGACCTATACCGGTAGTACAGTCTTACTCGAGATGATAGTATGCTATCCGGTTTGCCTTTATCGGTCGTGTATAGGTTCAGGTGACTAATCACTGTTATACGTTGATAGAGCTCTTAGAATCTTGCTTGACTGCCAACAGTATGATGGCGATCATATACGTGAGAGTTGGGTGGTCTATAAGCATATCCTTAATTGTGGTCCCTAGTCGTGGGAGTTTCGAGACAGGGCATCGATTCTCCGGAGTAGACTAGTGTATACAGTCGAGACCCCGACGAGGGGCGGTGGCCAGTCTCACAAGCCACTGGTGTCAGTTGGATCACCTAAGATGTATACAGGTGCTCATTGGGTTATGAGTACACCGGACAGGACTCGCCAGGAACCTGCTAGTTGGTATTATACCTATCGTCAGATAGCAGTTCTCTGGTGACATGTGTATAGGTTAGTTCATCGACCTGAGGTCGTCATTTGTCTCATGTGAGTTCCCACTGTGCTTTGATTTCTACCCTACCACAGCTCAAAGGAGTCGTGCAAACAGGTATTTTTTGGGTACAGTCCTGAGCCACATGGAGGCAACTGAGCAGATCGGCAGGGGATTCGTCTCTCCCAGTATTGGGGGTTAGATCGCGCTGTGTCTACGAGAGCCATTACACAGATCCTCGGCCAAGGTAGGAGATTTACTGATAGGTACTCTAGTAGTATCTCACGGTGTTCTGGGCTACACTCCGACACGACTTATACTGCTATTGGGGGTCTGACGTTACCAACCCCCTAGGCCGATATGCGATACTCATAGACGAACGGACCGGACTGTATGTATATTATCACTGTTAGGCTCAGTAGGGTTCCAGGATGAGTTCGCTCATCGGCTTCCCTTAAGGTCAGTACATGGGCAACCATTACGCACAGCTAGTGCCGCTGACGGCTTGTGGTTAAACCCACTGCCAGGGTACTGGCGAGTCATTAGAGTCCCCCACAGATAGTTTCCCAAGTTCGTGCGAAACGTTGTAGAGGCCGTATGGTTTTATGGCAGGGTTCGGAAAATGCACGTGCGTTTACGCACGTGTCATATTTCGGGCAGATAATACTGGTGGGCTTTGGTTTAAGCCGGATCCATGTATTATACTGTGTAGATATAATATCTTTGTCTCAGTTGCATTTGTATTCGGTCGTAATACAAATGCGGGTATGTTTATACTGTTACGGGGTTATCCTGAAATTCGTTTCAGGGTCGCTTTTGGAAGTTGCCAGTTTCCAGTTTTCTATCACCCGTATTAAACATTCGGTTAAATGCGGATTTATCTTTTCTTCACTTAGGTGAGTCATGAGATGAGCCGTGATTCTAGAAGGTTCTAGATTTGGTGACT
Organism: Agapanthus africanus; assembly: GCA_030015575.1. Taxonomy (NCBI): domain Eukaryota; kingdom Viridiplantae; phylum Streptophyta; class Magnoliopsida; order Asparagales; family Amaryllidaceae; genus Agapanthus; species Agapanthus africanus. The sequence continues at coordinate 520,603,668 of JASDDO010000016.1, read as the reverse complement.
AGGTTCATGTATCATTCATTAGCATTAAATGAAATGGTGATGTGTTGTGATGAATCATTTATCCATTAATTGTTCTAAGTGAGTCATGCTTTTCTTTTAATGTGAAGTGATAAGGATTCATCTTATGGTCACCCTCTCCCTTGCTCCTACACTCACCCCTGTTGGTGTATATGCCCTAGAGGCCATTACTGTATCATACTAGTATGTATATTACTTGATGGAAGCTTGGGATATTCACAGTTGTACAGACAATCTTGCTCAATATAGTAGTATGCTACTTGGTTTGTCTCTGCTTTAATGTGTACTTGTGTGTTTATTTATTATATCACCTATACGCATTAGTAGAGCCCTTCGGATCTTTGCTTGATTACCGGCGTTGTGATGGAGATCATACTCGTGGGGGCTGGGTAATCTACAAGCACATCCTTATACACGTCCCTAGTCGTGGGAGTATCGAGATAGGGCATCGATACTCCGGAGTAGACTAGCGTATGCGCTTCTCATCCCAGCACGGGAGACGGTCTGTCCCACAGCCGTCAGTACGTCGTACTTGAGATAGTATGCGGGTGCTCGTTAGGTTACGAGTACACTGGACAGGACTCGTCGGGAACTGTTGGTTGGTAATATACCTATCGTCAGTTATCAGTTCCCAGGTGACATGAGTACAGCTTAGTCCGCTGACTTGACACTGTCACTTCGCCTCGAGTGTGTTCCCACTGTTCTTTGATTGCCACCCTACCACGGCTCTACTGAGTCGTGCAAACAGGTAGTAGTTGGGAGCAGTCCCGAAGCACTTGGAGGCAGTGACGGTTAGACAGGATTCGTCTCTCCCGGTATTGGGGGTTGACATCGCGCTGTGTCTAGGAGAGCCATTACACGAGTAGTCCCTGGCCAGGGCAAGCGAGATATACTGGTAGGTTTCCAGTGTTATCTCAGGGTGTATTGGGCTTCACTCCGACACGACTTATACCGCTATTAGGGGACTGACGTTCACCGCCCCCCTAGGCCCGCCATGCGATGTATCAGACGAACAGACCGGACTGTACGGAGATTGTCACATACAGGCTCAGCAGGAGTTCAGATGGGGTTCACCTCGTCAGTCTTCTTATCGACATCTACCTGGGGACCGTTACGTACAGCTAGTGCCGCTTGCGGTCTGTGGTTAAACCCACTGCCAGCGTAGTGTCGAGTCTTTAGAGTCCCACACAGAGAGCTATTCGCCTTTAGGCTAAATGAGTAGAGGTCGCATGGTTTTTGCGACAGGGTTCGTTCACATTCGCGCACTTGTGCACGTTTGCTGTCCGGACAGTTTATACTAGCGGGCTTTGGTTTAAGCCGGATCCTAGTATATGATTTGAGATTGGTTTTTCTCATTGTGTTCGTGTTCCTCGGATCACGAATGCGGGTGCGTATGCACAGTTGCTTGAGATTGAGGGAGAGGACCTTGATTAGGGTTAATGGCTATTGTCATTTTATTAACCCTAATATTTATGTGTGTGTTATTGTTAATTAGTAATTAGTTTAATAATTATCCATGGTTGTGGTTGTTGACCATTTGACTTCTTTGACTTGTTGACCTAGGTTGACACTTTGACCATCATCATTTCTTTTGGAAGATGCTTTTTGATCTTTGCAAATTGAAATGATAATGGTCATGTCATGATTTACCATGATAATTATCTAGCTAATTATTCAATTAAATTAATTCACACATATTAGTGAGAATGGCTCTATTATTTTTCTCATTCTCTCATATCATTTCTCTCTCTTGCTCATCCTCTCCCTCAAGCTCTCTCCCTCTCATGTGTTGAGAAACAAAAAGCTTGAGAAAAACCTTCACTTGATCCTCTCTACTCTCTTCTAGGGTTCAAGTCTTAGCATTTCTTGCACTCTAGTTACTCCTAGCTTGGAGTTGAAGCTAAAGGTGGTGGCTTTCAAGTGGATCTTTCTTTGACGGGAGAAGACAAGCAAGGTGAACTCTTTCTACCATTCCTAGGAGCAAGGAGAGAAGGACTAAAGACCAAAGGTATAACCTTTCCATCACTTAGCTACTTTGTAGTTAGGTCTAGCAAGTTTATGTTTAGCAAAGATCCTCACAAGCTTGGTCCATGTTGCCTAAGTCCATAAAAATCCAATTTTTATTATGTTTTCCGCCTCCCCGTAAGCACCGGGGTGGGCAACACGGACCTACAGTGGTATCAGAGCCTAACTAAACTCAAACTAGCTAGGTAGTGAAGTGTAACGAAGTTTCGAAACCGGAAAATCCAAAAACCGAACTTTTGCAAAACCCTAGTTTCTGTTGAATTTTTTTCTGCTCTAAATGAAAAATTTTATACTTGTAAATTCATCTCAGGGTTTTGTATAAAGACCTATGAAAAACGGTACAGTGATTCGTTCAAACCGCCGCCCTTCCGCGGCACGAGGTAGGCATGTGCCGCGGAAGCGCCGCGGTTTGTCGTCTTCTCTGCATCGTTTTTCGTGCAGTGTCTGTTGTTGTTGGTTTTGGGATTTTTAGGATATATTATATGTGCCCAGATTTTCCAGAACTAAAATTTACTTTTGAGGGCCTATAAATCCGTATTTTTCGGAACTTCACTACACTTTAACTACATCGGTTATATCTGTAATGCTTGCATGTATTGAACGTCGGCTAATCGCTATAAGACGATTAGTCGGGGTTATACATGATCTGTGATTGTTATTGGTTTGTGGATATGAACTCGTTGGATTGTCGCGGATGAATAGCCGGGGTGGATGTGAGATGAGATTTTCTTTTTCTTTCATTCATGTAATAAATTGTAAATTGATGTAATATTATTTGTATGGCCGCACAACCGGGTCGGGGTTGTAGCCGTCATTGTATAATTCTTTTTACTGTTTTTGCTCCTAGGATAGACCCATGGAGGGGGTGCACAAACTACCGGGTAGCTCGAAGTGCCGAGTGGCCTACTCATGGCATTGAGGGAGGTAGCTTCGCTTCGGGTACTTGGCGGGTAGTTTGCCGCACCCGTAGGGGTCTTGGGTGGGGTTTTGGCTATTCATCGCGACCGTGTAATCCGTTTTTCGTTGCAGGCTCGAACGAATTGCGGGTTCCTAGTATATCCAAAGTGTTCATCTGTGATCTGGATTGGCTATCATTGCTATATTGCTATATATAATAACTATTTAGGCGTTGCTTATGTTTTACAGCCGCGCTAGCCCAGCCCCCGCTCTGTCGTTAGTTAAGTAACCTAACGGGTGATGACGGGGCCCCGTGGCGAATGCGAATGGCATAAGCGTACGTCATATTTTGGTTGTTTTCTGCAATGGTAGGATTTAAATGATGGGACGCATTAAAAGAACTAATGCAAGAAAATAAACCTAAAATACGTTGTTGGAACAAGTTTTTCAAAAAGCTGTTATTACAAGGACGTTCATCTTTTTGTTTTGCATCGAGGTATTCGGTTAAGAATGCCCAGCACCTCAATCGACGAGGCAAGGGCCGAGATCCCCTCATCGGGAGTGACCCCTTGGACAAAAGGTTTGCGTCAGGGTAATAACTTCATCATAGTCGATTATTCTTGCTTTGCATCGAGGTATTCATCTTACGAATGCCCAGCACCTCACTCGACGAGGAAAGAGCCGAGATCCCTTCACAGGGAGTGACCTCTTTAGCAAAAGTTTTCGCCACTATGTTTTTCAAAAGGATGTATCACGTTCCTTCAACGATATCAAGTTCATTACGTTAACGGGTTTTTCGCCAAAAACCCAGCCGTAGCCCTCCGTCGTTTCTTATAAGTTATACTTAGTATTCGTGTTGCGTTTGTTGACTGTGTCAAGGCGCAGTGAACGGTAGCTAAGTGTAGCTTATTTGCTGGATACAATGTGATTGGTTAGGACATTTGTAGAACCTTGTTGATTGTGTCAAGGGTTATGCAGGTGGGTTTAATGCAATCAAGATAATGACGGGATGAACTTGACTAGGACCTTTCGATTTGTTGACTGTGTCAAGATCACTTGGGTCTTAGGGGCAAAAACCACATCGGGAGTTTCAAAAGTACTGAAACTTGCAGATTTAGCATACCTTCTGGAGTGTGGTGACTAGAGTGGATTCCATCTAGGTCATCACACAATGATGGTTGGATCCCGATCCCACTGATGAGTTGGATTACTCTCGGGAGATTATTTCACTTAACGATCAATGCTATAAACCTAGTAGGTGTCTAGAAAGGTGTTAGCGGGGTTACGCCCCCAGGGAAAAGAGGTTATTTAATTAAGGAACTTCGCGAAAGCGTTGGAAAACCTCCCTCGAAGTACCGACACTAGCCTGGCTGAAAGGTTAAGCAAGTATTGTGACGTGAATTATAACCCGGCTAGTTCTTCTTTTAAAAAGGTTTTAAGAAGAATTTGAGGAAACAGTGGGAGACATCCTGGTTAGATAAATTAATAAACCAATCTAATCTTGCAAGAGCATACGCTGAGTGTTTCTTTTCTCTCTCTCCAGGCAGCAACCTTTTCACGCCCTAATCAAGATAATAAAATGTATCGCTTGACCGATCCGAATTCTTATTCGGGACTGGGGAAAGTTGGTTCAGCTCTAACTTGTGACAACAGTCATGAGTATGAGAATGGGAAAGAGGAAAGTATGGATTTCCAGGATACCCAGTTGAAGAAGAAGCATGGTTTTGCATCTACTTCAGGTGTTCTTGTAATTGAGAACTGTTTTACGGTCAGCCCTACCTCCTGGGTACTTGATACCGGATCAGGATCTCATATCTGTAATTTATTGCAGGGACTGAGAAAAAGTAGGAAAGTTGCACCGGGTGATATGTCGCTCAGAGTAGCGAACGGAGCACAAGTTAATGCGGCAGCCGTCGGTGAATATCATCTAGTATTGCCTAATGGCAAGACTATGATTTTGAACGATTGCTACTATGTACCCTCCATGGTTTGCAACATCATATCAGTTTCTTTACTCGATAAAGATGGATATGACTTTGTTCTTGAAAAGAATATCATGAACATTTACCTTCATAAGGTACTGGTTGCAGAGGGTACACTGTGTAATGGTATCTACGTTCTAAATCAGAATACAGTTCTCAATATACAAAACACACGCAAGAGGAAGAATTCAGATACGAATGAATCCTACTTGTGGCATTGTAGGCTTGGTCATATCGGAGAGAAAAGACTGAGTAAGTTGCATAAAGATGGACTCTTGAATACGTTCGAGTTTTCATCTTATGAAACTTGTCAGTCTTGTCTCAAAGGGAAGATGACCAAATCTCCGTTCACCGGACATGGAGAAAGAGCAAGAGAGCTCTTGGGACTCATACACAGTGATGTGTGTGGTCCGATGTCTATACATGCAAGGGGTGGGTTCTCGTACTTCATCACATTCACTGACGATCTCTCTAGGTTCGGATATGTGTATCTAATGAAACACAAATCTGAAGCTTTTGAGAAATTCAAGGAATTCAGAAAGGAAGTAGCGAACCAGATTGGCAAAAGTATCAAGATCCTCCGGTCTGATAGAGGAGGGGAGTACTTAAGCACGGAATTCCTAGATTACTTAAAAGAGAATGGTATTCTCTCTCAGCTTACTCCTCCTTATACACCACAGCACAACGGTGTATCGGAGCGGAGGAATCGTACCCTACTGGATATGGTTCGCTCCATGATGAGTAGTGCTGAGTTACCTCTTTCATTCTGGGGATATGCACTTCAAACTGCAGCACATCTATTGAATCAAGTTCCATCCAAATCCGTGCCTAAGACTCCGTATGAAATATGGAGTGGTAAAAGTTTGTATCTTAAACGTGTTAAGATTTGGGGTTGCCCAGCTTATGTCAAAAAGCAGAACCCAGACAAACTTGAGGCACGGGCAGTTTTGTGTAAATTTGTGGGATACCCAAAAGATTCAAGTGGGTATCTTTTCTACCATGCAGAGGAACAGAAGATAATTGTTTCAAGAAATGCCACATTTTTAGAAAAAGAATTTCTTGTTAAAAACATTAGTGGCAGCACGGTAGAACTGGATGAAATTCCAGAAACACAAGCTTTAACAGAAAATTTGGAGGAACCGCTAGATTCAATAACCCCAAACGAACCTCAGCCACTCCGCAGATCTGGTAGGATTTCTCATCCGCCCGAGAGATACTACGGTTTTCTCATAGACGGGGATCGAGAGGATTGCATCTTGGAAGAAGATGACCCTACCAGTTTCAGGCAGGCCATTATCAGTAGGGACTCTGATAAGTGGCAGGAAGCAATGCAATCCGAAATGGAGTCCATGTACGCCAATAAAGTGTGGACCTTGGATATTGCTCCACCTGGGGTAAAACCCGTTGGATGCAAATGGATCTACAAAAGGAAACTTGGTGTAGATGGGCAGGTGGAAACCTATAAAGCTAGACTCGTTGCAAAAGGTTTCCGTCAAAGACCTGGTTTGGACTATGACGAAACTTTTTCTCCGGTGGCTATGCTCAAATCCATTCGGATCCTACTTGCCATTGCTGCCTTCCATGACTATGAAATCTGGCAGATGGATGTTAAAACGGCTTTCCTAAACGGTTGTTTGGAAGAGTGCGTTTACATGGATCAACCAGAAGGTTTCGTAGACAGTGGGAGCAGCGGAAAGGTGTGCAAGTTGCTTAAATCCATTTATGGATTAAAGCAGGCATCGCGGAGCTGGAACATCTGTTTTGATGAGGCAATCAAGGAATTTGATTTCATCAAGAACGAAGATGAACCCTGTGTATATAAGAAGATTGTAGGACGAACTGTCGTATTCCTAGTCTTGTACGTGGACGACATTCTTTTGATAGGAAATGACATTCCTATGCTACAATCGGTCAAGCTGTTTTTGTCACAAAGGTTCTCCATGAAGGACCTGGGTGATGCCTCGTACATTCTGGGGATCAAGATCTATAGAGATAGATCCAAGAGATTATTGGGACTTTCGCAGTCCAGGTACATAGAGACCGTACTAAAGAGATTTAGTATGGAGGATTCCAAGCGCGGTAACATACCCGCATTGCACGGAATTACCCTCTCCAAGAAGATGTCTCCTAAGACTGACGAGGAGAGGGTTCGCATGAGCGCTATACCCTACGCTTCGGCGGTAGGATCTATAATGTATGCGATGCTATGTACAAGACCAGATGTAGCTTACGCGTTGAGCACGGTAAGCCGGTATCAGTCGGACCCAGGGGAGGACCACTGGACAACAGTGAAGAACATTCTCAAGTACCTGAGAAGGACTAAGGAGATGTTCCTGGTTTACGGTAATGGAGACCTCAGGGTCGAGTCCTTTACCGATTCAAGCTTCCAGAGTGACAAAGATGACAGCAAGTCTGTCTCGGGTTTTGTGTTTACCCTCAACGGAGGGGCGGTATGTTGGAGGAGTTCCAAGCAGGATACCGTCGCAGACTTGACGATGGAGGCTGAATACATTGCTGCAAGCGATGCCGCAAAAGAGGCGGTCTGGATTAAGAAGTTCATTAGTGAACTTCAGGTGGTTCCGTCCATTGTTGACCCAATACCTTTGTATTGCGATAACAATGGGGCTATAGCTTTAGCGAAGGAACCAAGGTCCCATCAGAAATCCAGGCACATCTTAAGGCGGTATCACCTGATCAGGGAGATCATTGATCGACAGGAGATCGAGGTGCGGAGAGTGGACACAAAGGACAACACTGCGGACCCATTCACGAAGGCTTTACCCCAGACTCAGTTCGAGCGGCTGATCGAGATGATATGTCTTCGATACGCCAGTACATGGCCTTAGTGCAAGTGGGAGATTGTTGGTGTATATGCCCTAGAGGCCATTACTGTATCATACTAGTATGTATATTACTTGATGGAAGCTTGGGATATTCACAGTTGTACAGACAATCTTGCTCAATATAGTAGTATGCTACTTGGTTTGTCTCTGCTTTAATGTGTACTTGTGTGTTTATTTATTATATCACCTATACGCATTAGTAGAGCCCTTAGGATCTTTGCTTGATTACCGGCGTTGTGATGGCGATCACACTCGTGGGGGCTGGGTAATCTACAAGCACATTCTTATACACGTCCCTAGTCGTGGGAGTATCGAGATAGGGCATCGATACTCCGGAGTAGACTAGCGTATGCGCTTCTCATCCCAGCACGGGAGACGGTCTGTCCCACAGCCGTCAGTACGTCGTACTTGAGATAGTATGCGGGTGCTCGTTAGGTTACGAGTACACTGGACAGGACTCATCGGGAACTGTTGGTTGGTAATATACCTATCGTCAGTTATCAGTTCCCAGGTGACATGAGTACAGCTTAGTCCGCTGACTTGACACTGTCACTTCGCCTCGAGTGTGTTCCCACTGTTCTTTGATTGCCACCCTACCACGGCTCTACTGAGTCGTGCAAACAGGTAGTAGTTGGGAGCAGTCCCGAAGCACTTGGAGGCAGTGACGGTTAGACAGGATTCGTCTCTCCCGGTATTGGGGGTTGACATCGCGCTGTGTCTAGGAGAGCCATTACACGAGTAGTCCCTGGCCAGGGCAAGCGAGATATACTGGTAGGTTTCCAGTGTTATCTCAGGGTGTATTGGGCTTCATTCCGACACGACTTGTACCGCTATTAGGGGACTGACGTTCACCGCCCCCCTAGGCCCGCCATGCGATGTATCAGACGAACAGACCGGACTGTACGGAGATTGTCACATACAGGCTCAGCAGGAGTTCAGATGGGGTTCACCTCGTCAGTCTTCTTATCGACATCTACCTGGGGACCGTTACGTACAGCTAGTGCCGCTTGCGGTCTGTGGTTAAACCCACTGCCAGCGTAGTGTCGAGTCTTTAGAGTCCCACACAGAGAGCTATTCGCCTTTAGGCTAAATGAGTAGAGGTCGCATGGTTTTTGCGACAGGGTTCGTTCACATTCGCGCACTTATGCACGTTTGCTGTCCGGACAGTTTATACTAGCGGGCTTTGGTTTAAGCCGGATCCTAGTATATGATTTGAGATTGGTTTTTCTCATTGTGTTCGTGTTCCTCGGATCACGAATGCGGGTGCGTATGCACAGTTGCTTGAGATTGAGGGAGAGGACCTTGATTAGGGTTAATGGCTATTGTCATTTTATTAACCCTAATATTTATGTGTGTGTTATTGTTAATTAGTAATTAGTTTAATAATTATCCATGGTTGTGGTTGTTGACCATTTGACTTCTTTGACTTGTTGACCTAGGTTGACACTTTGACCATCATCATTTCTTTTGGAAGATGCTTTTTGATCTTTGCAAATTGAAATGATAATGGTCATGTCATGATTTACCATGATAATTATCTAGCTAATTATTCAATTAAATTAATTCACACATATTAGTGAGAATGGCTCTATTATTTTTCTCATTCTCTCATATCATTTCTCTCTCTTGCTCATCCTCTCCCTCAAGCTCTCTCCCTCTCATGTGTTGAGAAACAAAAAGCTTGAGAAAAACCTTCACTTGATCCTCTCTACTCTCTTCTAGGGTTCAAGTCTTAGCATTTCTTGCACTCTAGTTACTCCTAGCTTGGAGTTGAAGCTAAAGGTGGTGGCTTTCAAGTGGATCTTTCTTTGACGGGAGAAGACAAGCAAGGTGAACTCTTTCTACCATTCCTAGGAGCAAGGAGAGAAGGACTAAAGACCAAAGGTATAACCTTTCCATCACTTAGCTACTTTGTAGTTAGGTCTAGCAAGTTTATGTTTAGCAAAGATCCTCACAAGCTTGGTCCATGTTGCCTAAGTCCATAAAAATCCAATTTTTATTATGTTTTCCGCCTCCCCGTAAGCACCGGGGTGGGCAACACGGACCTACAACCCCCTCCTTGATAAATTGGCCGGCCACATTTGTGGAGGGGAATGGTTGTTGATTGGAAAAAGATTAAGGTTTTTGGGTTCATGAAAAATTAGATTGTTCATTTCTCATTTCATTCAATCCAAAAAGGTAACTTCATTAACCGTTCGTCCATGGCTTTGGACGAAGTGAGACAAAGTGTTCTACTCATTCTCTACATCATTCTTGGTCATCTCTTCTAGCAAACTTGATGACCGAGTTGCCTCGGGTCAGAGGCGGGAGCCCGTTTAAAGATCCATTGACGTGGTGCCACCTGGACGAGCAGACCGGAGATCGAGCGAGATCAGAGCAGCCACAATAAAGCGTGGGATGATGGTTAAAGAACGAAGGACTCGGTTCGTTCGGTATTACATTTCTACCCACTTTATAGTTTGTTAGTTTAGCAATAATGGCCGATCCGGGTTACAGTATACGATAGCGCCAGTTAAAAAGTTTTTGTTTCGCATTTGGCGTCTGTTAGACGGTCGGGGCGCTACCGTAGACTTACACTAATATATAGATGACGCATTTTTAAGCGTTGGTTGGGATTTAAAGCAGTCTATGAAGACTTCCCTCCAATCCTTGACCATTTCTTCGTCCTCTATTTGAAAGGCTACTTGTTTAGACGTTTTTTCCTTTCGGATGGCTCTATTAAGTCTTCCGAAGATACATTTGTTGGCGTGAGAACCCGACGGCTTTGCACAATGATCCTTACATCATCGAGGTCTTCATCGGCCAGTTCCTTAGCCAATTTGGCCAATGCATTCGCTGTTCCCTGATTAAAAATCAGGGTTTTCCTCAAAGAGGCATCACGTGCTCACACGTGACCAAGGGTCACATGTTGACACGTGATCTATTTACAAGGTTAAAATCTAAGCAAACAGAATCATAAACAAGAGGCTGAAGGAGGACCCAACTGGGGGTCACGTGCTCACACGTGACCAATGGTCACGTGTCAACACGTGATGGTTAAAACCAAAGCACAAACGAACGACTGAAGGAGGACCCAATTGGGGGTCACGTGCTCACACATGACAGGCTCTAAAAGCCTTATAACTTAATAGAATTTAATTCTAAAAATCGGGAATTACCTCAATGAGGTATCACGTGCTTACACGTGACCAATGGTCACATGTTGACACGTGATGGTTCAATTCTAATCAAACAGAAATGAAAACAAATGACTGAAGGAGAAGCCAGGGGTCACGTGCTCACACGTGACCAAGGGTCACGTGCCAGCACGTGACAGGCTTTGAAATCCTTACAGTTTAATAGAATTAAAATTCTAAATTTCTCTAAAATCTTTCCAAATGGGAAAGGATTAGAGAGAACCGTTGGATTAAAAATGCAGGGGTGATTAAATATCACAAATTTATGGAAAAATCTTAGATAAGGAAAGATTTCCCTAAATCTCACCGAAAATAACAAACAGAATATCTTCGGATTGAAAATCCAACGGTGAATAAAATTCACTGAATAATCTAAAGGGTCATATTAATTATGAAAACAAACAAAATCTTTCAATGAAAGATTCATTAAACAAATTGATTCTTTTCCCTCTCCTATAAATAGGAGCCAAGAATAAAAGAAAGAATTTTTTTTTTTGGAGATATAGAGTTTTGAAATCTTGAAATTTCAGAGTGAGAAAAAAGGAGAATTTAATTCTCAACAAAGAAAACCCTAGGTGAGAAAAGAAAGGGAATCAAAACTTCAAACAGAGAATTTAATTCTCAAAATCTAAGAGTTTAACTCTTCTGCAAAGGAACTTAGTTCTTCCTCTAGTTGAAGATCTGCAGAAACACATCTCCCCATAGGTTGAGAATTTAATTCTCATCGGGTTGAGATCCTGCCATGCAGATCCAAGACTTAGAGGGAGGATTGAGTTCAGAGAATTTAATTCTCTCAAATTTATAGGAATTTAATTCCTCCAAGATGAAACTATGGTTTAACCCTATATGAGAATTTAATTCTCCTAAAATTACAGGAATTTAATTCCTTCAAGACGGATAAAAACCATGGTTCAACCCTAATTGAGAATTTAATTCTCCCAAATTTATAGGAATTTAATTCCTCCAAGACAGAACTAGGGTTTCACCCTATACAAGAATTTAATTCTTTTACATATATAGGAATCTAATTCCTCTAAAGAAAATTAGGGTTTAACCATACATAAGAATTTAATTCTTTCAAAAATAGGAATTTAATTCCTACAGAATCATAATCAGGGTTTAACCCTATAGAGAATTTAATTCTTAAAGATAAAGAGAATTAAAGTATGCAAAGAACCAAGGTCACATGTCCCCACGTGACCCCCGAAAAGATCCCCAGAAATGAGAAGGAGAAAGCTCTGGGCGTTCTCACGTGTCCCCACGTGACCCCTTAGCAAATGCTTTAATAATCAGTGCATAAATGTCCATCACGTGCCAGCACGTGATGCTTACAATAAAAAAAAGTGTTTAACACTTAATTGCAGAGCGAAGTAAAAAGGAATCTGGTCCCACCTTTGGGCGCCCTCACGTGTCCACACGTGACCCCTTTTCCTTTAGTGTTTAACACTAATTGAGAGTTTTATTGCCAGTGTTAACACTGTTGTTATCTAGTGTTTAACACTATTTTTAATCAAATTGGTTAATTTTCCAGAGGCAAGGCCCCCCTTCAATTGAATCTCGAAACTGAGTAAAAACTCAGAGCTATAATGTTTAATGCTCAGTCAAAGACCAAAATGATAACAGAGCCCTCAAACTCTTGTTTAGCATTGCTAAATAATGTGGGCTTGAACCCGAACAAGTGTCTAATGGTCCAACAAAGGGCCAACACTTCAGATCTAATTGGACTTAGCTCAAATTGGCCGTAAGTCTTCAATTCAGATTTAACTGAGCCAATGTGCTCATAATCTAATTATTTGATCTTAGTTCAAAATTGGACTACAGATCCCCAAGAAATCTTGGTTCAAGGGTACATCTCTTCACTCCTCTGATATTTGGCGTTGTAATCCTTCAACGTCTTCAGGGAGGTGACGGGTCCCGACAACCACACATTGCATGGACTGTGGGGTCCTTAAACTCATGGACTATGATGTCCTTAATCTCGACCGTGATGTCTTAAAACTAACACTGGACTATGGGGTCCTTAAACTCATGGACTATGATGTCCTTAACATCGACCGTGATGTTTTTAAACTAAGATTGGACTGTGGAGTCCTTAAATCCACGGACTATGATGTCCTTAACCTCGACCGCAATGTCTTTAAACTAATATCGGACTGTGAGGTCCTTAAACTCACGGACTATGATGTCCTTAATCTGGACCGAGATGTCCTTTAACTAACACTGTACCGAGATGTCCTTAAAGTAACGATGGACCGTAATGTCCTTAAACTAATTATCGACCGCAATGTCACTAAACTAAACAATAAAGCCCAATTGCTCTCTTGTCGGATCTAAATGGTCCTGTTAAGTTGATCTTAGTCTAAATTTAGACTAACGTATCCTTAACAAACGTTTAAGTTGATCTTAGTCTTAAATGAGGTTAACGTATTCTTAAACCCAACCCCTAAACCCAAATCTAAGAAAGATACGGATTTGGACTGGTCCCCGCCCTACGGGCGACAACATAACTTAGTCTCCGTAGACAATCCATGGGCAACCACAAACAAAACAAACACCCATGACATGAAGTGACCATCGGGAGAAGGAGAAAGTTGTTACCGCGATGCGGTAGCGTAATTAACAGCAGGGGATTGCACCTGCAGGGAAGAGTGTCCCTACAATCAAAAACCCCTTAGATGATGGGGAATCTGACGAAGTCTGCTACATCGGCCGCATCCGTTTAAACCTTCGATACATGGTGCCATAAATAAACTTGGCATCTTCGGATAGGTGGACGGATAGCACCAATTAGCATCTGCCCCGAATTTCAGGCAAGACGGACTTACGCGATCGCGTCTCCGTGTTCGGAGGGGAACAGATTCTGGCACGCTCGGTGGGACCTTTTCCTCTTTCCACTCCACACTTCGTGTTTCATGTTCTCGAACGAATCGCGGTTTTCTATGGTTGCCTGTGGATTCGGGGTACTAAGATTTGGTGTCTTGCTCCGTGCAGAAAAGACAGAAGATCAATAGCTTCAAACTGCACAAACTGCAACAACGGCAATAACTCTCACTCCGTACCCGCTAGAGGAGTGACTTACGGGCCCCAAGCTGCTTCCCTGTTCACGATGCCGTTGGAACAGGTCACTCAGGCCACCACTGGATTGTTTTTTAGGACCATGCTCCCACCGATGAGTTTCAGCGCCCCTGTGCCAACACCAGAAGCTTCCAAGAAGTCGGTCTTTGATCGGCTTGCAACTGTTGTGGCCCCTCTCAATGGGTCGCCTAAGTCCACTGCCTCAGTTTTCAACAGACTGGGCCGAAGCTCCAACAGGCCTGTAAAGAAGCCCACAATTCCAGAAGGGGTTATCCCGAAAGGGATAGCCATTCCTACTCCTGAAGTCACCAAGGCGACTTCTCCGGCTAAGGGGTCGGTCTTCACAAGACTGGTCGTTTCAGCTCTCACTCCGGGTGAAGTAACCAAGGCCGTTTCGCTTGCACGAAAATCGACCTTTTCAAGATTGGCCATTCCCTCTCAGCGAGCATTCGTCTTTGACAGGCTGGCGCCAACAACAGACTCTCATCAGAACAGGGGGCATAAAGAAGCTCATCCAACAGCGGAGGTAATCCCGGTCGCACGACATGCTCGAGTCGCCACTGGCGTCGAGTGAGGAAAGCTGGGGGCAATTCCCTTTCTGGATTGACACCGCCGGCTCCAACGGTGGAAATCAATGTTGCTGTTCCAACTGGGAACAGGTTTGAACCGCTAAGGAGAGTGCGCAAAAACTCTCCGACTGCCATGCTGAAGAGATCTCCTCTACCCGTGGAGAACGCTACTAAGGTGAAGCTAGAGCAGCCCCCTCAGCAAGCTGTCCTCTAAAATTTACAAAGTTTGGCGATAGGTCCAAAACTCCATGATTGATCAAGACTATCCCCGCCAAAGAAAAGTAAGGTGGACTACAACATTCTGGCGCACTTGAGGAAGTTACCCTCGCAGCTCAGCATTCTCGATGCTCTTTTACTATCAAAAGAAACAAGGGACTCTTTGATCAAGGTGCTACAAGAGCCGGGGCAATTCCAAGCTTTTCTCACCGAAGAAAAGATGAAGGACGAACTGGAAGAAATACACATCGCCGATATTACCTTCGGTGATGAAGATCTCCTCCTTGGGACGTGCGAGCACAACCGTCCCCTATACGTCTCCGGATATTGCCACGATATCAAGATAGGCAAAATCCTGGTCGACAATGGGTCTTCCGTCAATCTCCTCAACGTGCGAGTGTTGAAGGAAATCTGCATGAGCGTTCAGCACCTCGCTCGTGATAAAATCATCATCTCCGGCTTCGATTCCCAGTCATCACGGACTCTCGGGTCTGTGATACTGACGCTGCGCTTCGGGCTACTCGTCACGGATATTAAATTTCACGTCATTGACGCCAAGACTTGCTACAATGCTTTGCTCACCCGTTATGGGACTTCCTCGGGCTCACCGGGCGGCCTTGGTTATACGAGGACAACATCATCTCTTCTACACAACATCAGTGTATGAAATACTTCAAGGATGGTCTCGAGTATACCGTAACAGGAGAGCTGAACCCATTCTCCATGAATGAGTTCCGAAAGTACGAAGATGCAAAATACTTCTTACCAGATTTCGAGGACACGGAGAGATGTCACAAACCGAAAGACAAAGCTATCACCACTATTCCAGTCTTCGGGAGTGATACCGAGGAGGAAGAAGAGATAGTTTATTCAGGGCCGCCTCAACGCAACAACCCGGGGCCGTCCGCCCCCATGTTGATTTTCGGCAGCGACTCGGAAGATGAGGTTATTGCTGTATTCTTCGCTCGGCCACCAATACAAGCATTCGTTGGTGATGATCAGAGTTTGCAAATCACCATGATTCCGCGGAAGCACTACAAAGAGCTCGACGCACTTGAAGCTTATAGCGTGCAAAAGCTACAAACATTTTACGTCCCTCCTAGGCGAAAAGGTGAACAGGCAATCCTATTCTACCGATCCACGGAAACCAAAGTGGAGAAAGAAATCTGGCACGGCACCGATCCCCTGCTCGACAAACTCCAGCCCATCCGTCTACCTAGATATTACTCGGAAGGCTTGAGAAGGCTATTGAAGCGCCAAGGGGTACCCTTCAGAAAGACTGTTCGACAGGCTCGGTTCTACAACAGGATTTGGGATGTCCCCGGAACTCAGCGCAAACTGCCCAACGGGAGAATGGAAACGGTCGGGCTCAGATATGTTCGATCCAAGAAACGGGAATGAGTCCATGGTAGCTACGCCATATATGACTTTGATGAAGAAGAGGACACCGTATCAGAAAACACCGACCCTGAACCAAAAAGAGATTCTACCATCAAAATGCCAAGTCCGTCGTTCGAAGAACGAATGGACAAGCTTATCAGGGAAGCGGATCAAAAGGTTCAAGACAACCATAATCGCGAAATGGCCATCTATGAGAAAGCCAGGACGCGACGCCTCCTTCAACATGCTGAGAGAAATGAAGATGCTCCTCCTTGCCAAACCGTTGTACAAAAAGCCCAACGCAGAGGCAGAAACAAACTAAAGAGCGGGAAAAGCGTTGGACAGCGACAAAGCGGATCCAAAAAGCAACGCAATCCGGAATCGAGCGGCCGGGATTCATCTCTTATGAAGAAGATGGGTCGAGCATACTCTTTTGCCCAAGACAAGACAAAGAAGATACTTGACCTCGCCATGAGACATCAACTGATTACACTCCCGGAGTCCAAGCACCCCGAGCAAGCAGGCGAAGTCTCCCATCCGGACTATTGCTCCTATCATAGGGAAATAGGACATCCTATTAAAGATTGCTTCACCTTCAAGAACTTGGTCGAAGATCAATATCGACAGAGCAGATTCGCTCTATCCAGCAGCTGGAGGGTAACTCCGCCGCAGAAGCATGAACCCAAATCCACAAGGGTAGAACCAGATCAACATCGATCTTGGAAGCGAGCTCGTACCTGCCACGTGATAACGCTATCAGAAGAAGACCCCGACGGTATGGATAATCTCCCCTGGTGCTTCGAAAACAATAATGACGAGGTGATCTCAGAGTTTCCACCGGCGCCGAAAGAGCTAGAAGATGGAATATATACCACTGTAGATGAGCTCAAGAAAATTGACTTGGGAACGGCAAGTGATCCACGACTAACGTTTGTTAGTGAGTTGTTGTCTGAAGAACGGGTAGCCACATTAAAAGACGTGCTTATACAGCATAAAGATTGCTTTGCATGGAACTATTCTGAGATGCCGGGACTAGACCCAGAGATTGCCGTACACAAATTGGTGATATCTCCAGACGTCAAGCCGATCAAATAGGCGCCGAGAAGAATGCGGCTCAAGCTTGAGATGAGCATCAACGCCGAGATTAAGAAGCTAATCGACTCCGGCTTCATCCAAGAGGTGCAATATCCTGACTGGATTGCCAACATTGTACCAGTGATGAATAAAAATGGGACAGTGCGCATATGTGTGGACTTTCGGGATCTCAATAAAGCCTGCCCGAAAGATGACTTCCCAGTACCGGTCACCGAGCTAATGATTGACAATACGTCCACCCACGAAGCTTTCTCCTTCATGGACGGCTCGTCAGGATACAATCAGATAAAAATGCATCCCGAAGACCAGAAGCACACCGCTTTACGGACCCCTTTGGGTATATTCTGCTACAAGGTGATGCCCTTCGGTCTAAAGAACGCCGGCGCAACCTACCAGAGGGCCATGACGAAGATCTTCGATGACCTCATATATGAAATCGTCGAATGCTATATCGACGACCTTGTGGTGAAAAGAAAATCATACGAAGAGCATTTAGAACACCTGAAGATCGTTTTTCAACGCCTCCGGCAATACAACTTGAAGATGAACCCTCTCAAATGCGCGTTCGGTGTTTCCTCGGGCAAATTCCTAGCATTCGTCATCCGACACCGAGGCATCGAAGTAGATCCGTCAAAAATCAAGGCAATTATGGAGATGCCACCACCGAGGACTCTCAAGCAATTGCATTCTCTCCAAGGGAAGCTCGCGTATATCCGGCGATTCATAGCCAATCTCTCCGGCAAGTGCCGTCCTTATGGTCACCTGATGAAGAAGGGAACCCCTTTCGTCTGGGATCGCAAATGCCAAAGCGCGTTGGACGAAATCAAGCAGTACCTACAAAATCCGCCAGTGCTGGCTGCTCCGGTCAAGGGAAAACCTCTCATTCTGTATACAACCGCCCTTGAAGATTCCTTAGGCGCATTATAGGCACAAGAGAACGACCAAGGGAAGGAGAGAGCCCTCTACTATTTGAGTCGAGTTCTACTGGGGGCAGAAAGCAATTATTCTCCCATCGAAAAACACTGCCTAGCATTGATCTTCGTGATAACGAAGCTCAGGCACTATGCGTTGGCGCATGAAGTCCGTCTCATATCGAAGGTAGATCCCCTCAAATATTTGATGTCAAAGGCCATACTGACAGGGCGGCTCGCTAAATGGGCCTTGCTCCTGATGGAGTTCTCAATAACTTATCAGCCTCTTAAAGCAGTGAAAGGCCAAGCCATCGCCAACTTCCTCGCTGAGCATCCGATATCTGCCGACTCTCCCTTGAATTGCGAACTGCCAGACGAACATGCGTTTGACACTATCGACGGAAATGATACCCGATGGGAACTTTACTTTGATGGAGCGTCTTCGATGAAAAAGCACAAACAAAACACTCCCATGATCAAATCAGGGGTAGGCCTCATCTTCGTAACTCCATAAGGAGGGATAATGCGCTTTGCCTTCTCCTTAACAGAGCCGAGGACAAACAATGAAGCCGAGTATGAAGCTTTGATAGCGGGTCTCGAGATCGCTATCGACATGGGAATTGCAAACCTCCTCATATACGGAGACTCCCAACTGGTCATTAGTCAAGTAAATGGCGACTACCAAACGTGCAAACCAGAGTTGGTAAAGTACGGCGAGAAAGTACAGCAGCTGCTGGCTCAAATTCCTTCCTACACCTTGGAAAGCATACCGCGTGCGGAAAATAGCAAAACGAATGCATTAGCTAAGCTTGCTAAAGAATTGGCCGATGAGAACCTCGATGACGTAAGAATCGTGGTATAAAGCCGTCGGGTTCTTGCGCCGGCAGAAATATCTCCGGAGTCATCCGAAGAAAAGGGAGCGACCGGGAAAAAGCTCCAAATCCCGTAGGACGCATGAAGATGCGTCCTCAAAACATCAGCTCATGAAGCGAGCCCTATATTTCGCCTTCGTCAATAATACTCTGTACAAGAGGTCATTTGATTCTCTGTGGTTAAGATGCCTGGGACTTGAAGAGGCAAAGAGAGTTGTCAAAGAAACTCACGACGGACTCTGCGGTTCTCACCAAGCCGGCCCGAAGATGAAGTTGAAGATTAAAAGGATGGGCTACTATTGGCCCACGATGATTCAGGACTGCCTCGAATATGCGAAGCAATACCACTCGTGCCAAATCCATAGTGACTTTATTCACCAGCATCCAAATCCACTATATCCAACGGTGGCTAGCTGGCCGTTCGAAATGTGGGGGACTGACATAATCGGCCCCATCGAACCGGCATCGTCCAGAGGACATCGATTCATTTTGGCGACAACTGATTACTTCTCCAAATGGGCAGAAGCAGTACCGCTGAGGGAGGTGAAGACGGAGAATATCCTCCATTTTTTCAAGACACACGTCATTTATCGGTTTGGAACTCCGTGACGGATCATTTCCGATAACGGGCCAGCCTATAGAAACCACAAGATCAGCCGCTTCACACAACAGCATAACATAGACTGGAGATACTCCTCAGTCTATAATCACCGAGCTAACGGTCTAGCTAAGGCTTTCAACAAAATCTTGACGAAGATCGAGAAAAAGACGGTATCCCGAAATAAGAAGGACTGGCACGAAAGACTGCATGAAGCTCTCTAGGTGTATCGAACTACGTTCAAAATGGCCGCAAACACAACTCCATACGCATTGGTATTCGGTACAGAAGCGGTACTTCCCCTCGAGATAGAGCTACCCTCTTTACGAGTAGCAGTTCATTACGAGCTAACGGACGAAGAGAATGCTCACCTTCGGCTTGAGGAGCTCGATGTCCTTGATGAAACCCGGCTCATAGCGCAACAAAATCTGGAAGCTTATAAAGCAAAGATGACGCGATCAGATGAAAGATTGACCAGACCCAGGACATTCCGCTAAGGCGAACTCGTGCTAGTGGTTAAAAAACATATGATCCCGAATCGTGCCAAGCGGCGGAAATTCAAGCCAAACTATGAAGGCCCATACATCATAGACAAGGTCTACCAGGGTAGAGCCTATCTACTCATGGGCATGAATAGTGAAAGACCTTTCAGGCCAATAAACGGTCGCTTCCTAAAGAAATACTACGCTTAACGAGTCATGGCCTAGGTCAATGATAGATGACGACGACTATGTCCGCTCGCTATCTTCCTAGGCCCAAATTCTATAAGTAGTAGCCGGCTTATCGGACCGAAATGTCCTAAAACTAACAATGGACCGAAACATCCTTAAACTAACAACGAACCGAAATTCCTTAAACTAACGACGGACCGAAACGTCCTTAAACTACCAATGGACCACTATGTCCTAAAACTAGCCGTTGACCGAGAGGCCGATAAGCTAGGATGGATTGCAGTGTCCCAAAGCTGATACAAAAAAGGGAATAAAAAAAGAGAAAAGAAAAAGAAAACGGTATGCCCATAAGAAAAATGGGCACGGATGAAAACCCGAAAGGGCCCCGTGAGTAAAAACAGCAGGGCTACCGGCGAGTCTTGTGAAAACCCGAAAGGGCGCAACCTCGTTAGAAAAAAAAAGGGGAAAAGGAAAACGGTATGTCCATAAGCAAAATGGGCACGGATGAAAACCCGAAAGGGCTCCGTGAGTAAAAACAGCAGGACTACTGGCGAGTTTTGTGAAAACCCGAAAGGGCGCAATCTCTTTAAAAGACACTTGTAAGGTCCTCTCGACTTTGTAAGGAGAAACCACCTGCATGAGATCCTTACGACTCATAAGGGAGCAACACACTTAGCGATCCTCACGATTCTTAAGGAGAAATTACACTTGCGAGATCCTCACGACTCGTAAGGAGAACCCTCTTATGGGACCCTCACGGCTCATAAAATTTGAAAGTCTTAAGCTACAAGGATCTGAACCTGTTCTTAAGCAGCCCCCACAACCTTCAATACTGCCCTACAAGCAGCTCAATACTGACCCTTGTATACAATCCACGGGCGCGAATAAACATCTCCCTAACAAAGTCCCATCCGTGACTAGGGATATGTCTGCACGGTGAACAGCCCTTATAAGTCCTCTCGACTTAGAAGGAGAAAACACTCTTGTAAGATCCTTATGACTTATAGGAGATCATACGCTTAGGAATCCTCACGACTCCTAAGGAGAAAACACACCTACGAGATCCTCGCGACTCGCAGGGAGAAATACCTTTGTGAGACCCTTATGGCTCATGAAGTCAAAAGCCTTAGTCGACAGAATCCTAACCCTGTCTACTAAGCCACCTTTGTTCAACATCAACGAAGGCAAATGATGATTCGCTCCTGGCAATATCCCAGTTGTAGCGGTGCTGATGCCAAAATCGGTGTCAAAATCCAAGCTTGCAGCAAAAAGCCAGCAAGCCACACATGTATACAAAATATCCGAAATGATGGGGAAACTTGCAAACAAAATCAGCAAGTAAAAATGTATGCATGCAAAAAAGCCGAAATGATTGGGAAACTCGCAATAAAAAGAAGCGAGTAAAAATAAAACAAATAGCCGAAATGATTGGGCACCGCGAAAAATAGCCGAAATGATTGGGCAATCGCGACCTTCGCGATATAAAAGCTGAAATGATAGAGCATCGCGGAAATAAAAAAATGATGATAAATGGAAAAATGAAATTTATGCCCTGCAGGTGATATCACATCAATCCCTGTATACAATCCAGGGGCACAAACAAAGAAGGAATCACACCTTCCCTCCCCAGGTTTCATCAGAAGAAGAAGCCAAATCTCAACGGTTCACAGATAGCCTGGGGATCATCTCAACATTCGTCTTATTACAACAGATACAACATCAAGCAAAGCGGAACAGCGGAAACTCCCAGTTCCATGACTCGGTAGTGTACAGATGACCGAGAGTCAAACTCCGACTCCGTGAAATGCGGATAAAGTCAACCCTTCCTGGCTACGTGGAACATGGATTATGTCACTCCTGACCCCGTGGAAAATGTCCAGAGCGGATCCTGGTCCTCGCAGAGCATGGCAATGACCCCGTGTGAAGCATCCAGAGCAGAGCCTGGTCCTCGCCGAACATGGCAGCGAACCCGTGGGAAGCATCCAGAGCAAAATTCCTGGCTACGTGGAACGCGGATTATGTAACTCCTGACCCCGTAGAAAACGTCCAGAGCGGATCCTGGTCCTCGCAGAGCACGGCAATGACCCCATGTGAAGCATCCAGACCAGAGCCTGGTCCTCGCCGAACACGGCAGTGAACCCGTGGGAAGTATCCAGAGCAAAATTCCTGGCTAGGTGGAACGCGGATTATGTCACTCTTGACCCCGTGGAAAACGTCCAGAGCGGATCCTGGTCCTCGCAGAGCACAGCAATGACCCCGTATGAAGCATCCAGAGCGGAGCCTGGTCCTCGCCGAACACGGCAGTGAACCCGTAGGAAGCATCCAGAGAAAAATTTCTGGCTACGTGGAACGCGGATTATGTCACTCCTGACCCCGTGGAAAACGTCCAGAGCGGATCCTGGTCCTCACAGAGCACGGTAATGACCCCGTGTGAAGCATCCAGAGCGGAGCCTGGTCCTCGCCGAACACGGCAGTGAACCCGTGGGATGCATCCAGAGAAAAATTCCTGGCTACGTGGAACGCGGATTATGTCACTCCTGACCCCATGGAAAACGTCCAGAGCGGATCATGGTCTTCGCAGAGCACGGCAATGACCCCGTGTGAAGCATCCAGAGCAGAGCCTGGTCCTCACCGAACACGGCAGTGAACCTATGGGAAGCATCCAGAGAAAAATTCCTGGCTACGTGGAATGCGGATTATGTCACTCCTGACCCCATGGAAAATGTCCAGAGCGGATCCTGGTCCTCGCAGAGCACGGCAGTGAACCCGTGTGAAGCATCCAGAGCGGAGCCTGGTCCTCGCAGAACACGGTAGTAAACCCGTGGGAAGCATCCAGAGCAAAATTCCTGGTCACGTGGAACGCGGATAATGTCACTCCTGACCCCGTGGAAGATGCCCAGAGCGGATCATGGTCCTTGCAGAGTACGGCAGTGAACCCGTGTGAAGCATCCAGAGCGGAGCCTGGTCCTCGCAGAACACGGCAGTGAACCCGTGGGAAGCATCCAGAGCAAACATTGGACTGTCAGGTCTTTAAACTCATGGACTATGATGTCCTTAACCTCGACCGTGATGTCTTAAAACTAACATTGGACTGTAAGGTCCTTAAACTCACGGACTATGATGTCCTTAACCTCGACCGTGATGTCTTAAAATTAACAACGGGCTGTGGAGTCTTTAAATCCACGGACTATGATGTCCTTAACCTCGACCGTGATTTCTTTAAACTACGGTATCCTAGAAAACGTCCAGTGTGGAGCCTGGTCCTCGCAGAACACGGCAGTGAACCCGTGTGAAGCATCCAGAGCAGAGCCTGGTCCTCATAGAACACGGCAGTGAACCCGTGGGAAGCATGCAGAGCAAAATTCCTGGTCACGTGGAACGCGGATTATGTCACTCCTGACCCCGTGGAAAACGCCCAGAGCGGATCCTGGTCCTCGCAGAGCACGGCAGTGAACCCGTGTGAAGCATCCAGAGCGGAGCCTGGTCCTCGCAGAACACGGCAGTGAACCCGTGGGAAGCATCCAGAGCAAACATTGGACTGTGAGGTCCTTAAACTCATGGACTATGATGTCCTTAACCTCGACCGTGATGTCTTAAAACTAACATTGGACTATAAGGTCCTTAAACTCATGGACTATGATGTCCTTAACCTCGACCGTGATGTCTTAAAACTAAAAACGGACTGTGGAGTCTTTAAATCCATGGACTATGATGTCCTTAACCTCGACCGCGATGTCTTTAAACTACGGTATCCTTGAAAACGTCCAGAGCGGAGTCTGGTCCTCACAGAACACGGCAGTGAACCCGTGGGAAGCATCCAGAGCAAACCCTGACTCCGTGAAATACGGATAAGGGCAACTTCACCCATCACTTGCGGGTCCTCACGACTCGTAAGGGAGTAAATTCTCTTGTGAGATCCTTACGGCTTTCAAGGGAAAAACACACTTAGGAATCCTCACGATTCTTAAGGTGAAATTACACCTACGTGATTCTCTCGACCGGTAGGGAGAAAATTCTTTATGAGACCCTCACGGCTCATAAAGTTGAAAAGTGTTAGGAAGCAGATCTTAACCCTGAATCCTAAACCATCGTTGTCCTGCAAAGTGATCAAGATAGATTATCCACAGAATACATTCAATAAAAAGGGAGACACCATGGTGAAGAAAAATATGTCTTTTATTCACGAATCAAAACGGATACATAGTACAATTCGTGGAAGAACAAAAAAATAATGTACTCTTATTCAGGAGTATGTACAAATAGATGAAAAAAGTATATACAAGTTTTTAGGTCGGCGGGCGATTTAGCAGATTGGTCAGCTCATCCCTCTTTCGCTGGACCTCGCCTTCGTGATTCAATATCGCCAAAAGACGGGCCTCCGCCTGAGCTTGCTGGGCCTGATATGAGGCAAGCCAGTCTTCAAGCTCTTTCTCGGTAGCCTTGTGGGCCTCAACCCTTTCACGAGTGAACACGGCGGCTTTGTTGATAGCCACCACCTCCTTGATGGCCTCTTGAACTACTCGCCAGAGTTCATACGCTTTGTTAGCTTTGGCTGTAAGGTTGGCTTGGAGCTCGCTCAACGCTTTCGAAGCCAACTCCCTCTCTGAGAGTTTGCGGCCGAGTCTCTTCTCGCACGACACCATGTTTGCCGCGCACCGCTCTATCAGACCCCGTAAGCCCGTCTTCGTAGCCACGGCCGACAGAACTCAACCCAGACTTGCACCATTGCTTCGCTATGATAGCTGGCAAGAAAGGGAAGAGAGCCGTTAGCTTCAGCAGTAAATGCTTCGGCCGTAATTGCGTTACCAGCGCGAAGTTCCTCGATAAAAGATGACAGAGAGGCGAGGCTCAGCTTGGCCATCCGTTCCAAAGCACGAAGGGCATAGGGGCCAGGTGGCATAGTGACGCGCGACTCTAACGCAGTAGAACAAATGGAACAATATTGGGACTTTACTTACCCACGGTCGTGCAAGAAGGAGCTGAAGACTCCCCTGGCCCTTCAAGAGCCTCAACCTCATCATCGGCCTTCATGACTGTAAAGGACATCAATGTCATTTTGGGAAATAATAGCAATGCTGTGAAAATAAGGTAGACAACACTAACCTTGCCCAGAAGAAAGGACGTTGCGCTGAGGAGATATTGCTTGTAGAGCAGCCATCTCCAACAGGCGCTGAAAAGACTGCCTGGGAGACAAGTCGGCAATCGAAGCCGCCAACCCGCGCAATTCTGAAAAGACAAAAGAGTTCAGATAACGGAAAGATTACTAATTTAAAATATAGAAGGTTACCTTCGACGCTCCTCCCATTCTGAGCTGGAGGGATAGCAGCTTCAACGGCCTCTGCTGCAACCTCTGAGCCGCCCTCAGGGAGAGCCATTGGGACAGCGATCACCAAAGGTGCCTCCCCCAAGGGAGCAAGCGCTTCGGGAGCAGGAGCCACCACAGGAGGCTCTATCGCGAGAGGGACAGTTTCATCAACCCCCTCCACACCGAGCAGTGTTTCACTGGGGGTATCAACAGGCTCTACGGTCAGTAAACCCATGGGAATCCTCGCCATCGCCGAAGTCTCTACACAGTTCACACAAGGATAAGAATGCATATATATACGTGCAGACAATATGAAGTATCACAAAGAGATACAAGAACATACCGATGCGCAATGAAGCTTGCAATATAGCTTGCTCAAGCCGGCGCTCCTTCTTAAGGAGGTGTGCTCGCCGAGGTCCGAGGGTGGACTCGTGGCCACCGGTCCACAACGAAAGCGCGTCCGCGGCGTCTTCCGAAGCAGCCTGTTTAAGAGCCCTTTCGCCCTATTCCTCCAAAGGGCGCCGGATCCACGAAGGGTCTTCATAAAAAATGACGGCTGGGTATGGCTTCTTCGGAATTCTTACGTTCTCTGACTCGTCTTGAGAACGTCTTATAGCCTCAGCCAACTGTGCGGCTTCCTCAGCAGTCGAACTGGGAAAAAGTAAGCCAGCGTCCGATTCTTGCAGAGCCAAGGGTTCGTCCTGAAGAATGGGCTCAGACTCTACTAAAGAGTCGAGCAGATTGGTAGCCACCTTCCTCCGCCGTTTGGATCCAGAACCGACCACCGAAGACGACCATTTCCTCCCTCGAGGAGCCTTGGTCCGACGCTAACCCACTTCACCCTCAACACCCTCGCTCCCATTGCCCTCTCTTGGTGCTGCGACTGAGGACGACATGGCCATTGTCAATGCCACTGGCTGTGGTATTGCTACCGGCGCTCTTTTACCCCTCGACTGAGCCCGAGTATCCAATGGCATACCAATTGTGGGAGTGAGGTCCACCTCCGACTCACCCGGAATGAGCGCGGCACTGGTATCCCTCAGAGGAAAACGGACCGGTGCGCGCGGTCGCAGCGGAACTCCCGTGGCCTGAACCTGAGTAGGAGTACCGTATCCAAGGAGCACCCTCTTCTCCTCAGCAATAATTGGGCTGAACCAATGAAGGTACCAGCCTGTAAAAGACCCCACACAACGGGGAATATCGTCAGCTTCAGGGATCATGAAGCGGGAACCAGTGTTCAGCCTCACAAAGTGGTGAGCAGCATCGCGAATAGTTTCAGGCGAAGGAACCGGTGCAACTGTGAAAGCCTCAAAGGGAACACCCTGATCATATCCAAGCTGCCGGGCGAAGCGATGCAAATTGTACCGCATAAAGAGGGCCGCACTGTTCTGACGGAATACCAGATAACCTGGTCTGATCGTGTACAAGTGCATAGCCTCCCGGGGCTTCAGAGAAGGTGCCCCCTCTTTCGACAAGTCGTGGAGTTGTTGGATTGGACCTGAAGGAGAGGATAGAACCCGATCAACGAATACCAATCCGCCCGGGGTAGCGTAAGGAGCAATCAATGCACGAATGGCCCTAAATTGAGTCGGGTCAGGGGCAGAAGCATCCACTAGCCGCATGAGCCGCGGGAAAGTGTAGGCGTCGTAAAATGCAGGTCTCTGGTGTGCAGCAAAAGCCCCAACACGTGCATCTCGATCCAAGACGTGAAGTAATAGAGAGAAAAATTTACTACGTCCACGCCGGGGGTCAAAGTATTAGCCACGGTACCCAACCCATGGTAGAGATGCGCTAGCGCTGGGATGCCTACGGCTAGCCGTGTCCCCTCAGCGATACGATGAGCCGGATAGATCACCTAGACTCTCATGAAGCCGTGATGCATGGGGATGACGAACCAGCAGAGCCAGACGCTGATAAAACCCATGAAGAATGTCTCCTCGTCCATGCCGGGAGCTGCAATCGATTCAAAAGATACCGGCGACATAACAGGAATGTAGTACTGCGGTAAATCCGATTCCTTAGTCGGCCGCCTGTTCAAACCAAACCCAAAGGGGTCATTGATGTTTGAAAACTTCGGAGCCGTCTTCGATAGGACGCTCTTGCGAAGGAAGCAAGCGATGAAGCTCTTAAAGGTGATGCCCTGTTCCTCCGACTCTATGAACAGTTTGTCAAAGATGCCCAAGGCCTTGATCAAACTCGGGCACTTGTGGCAGACGGCATTCTCAGCGGACAAGCTGTCGAGCATTGCGGGATCAGTCTCGAAGATGTACTCGTCAGAAGGCAGCAATTCCTCATAAAGTGTCCCCCTGATTGGCAGCCCCGAGATCTCGTGAAATTCTTCCAAAGAAATCGAAACTTCGCGGTCCCCTAGGAGAAAAGTATTGGTGGGGAGATTCCACTGGTTCAAGAACGCTTTAACCCACCAGATGTGAGGGGATTGGTAATGGAAGAGTGAGGCATATATTGCCTGATAAAGTCCAACCCTCTGCAGTCGCGCATGATGGGTAGAGAGGATGTAGCGAGCCTAAAGAAGATAGCCCGTGTGGTGTCGAGGGGTGAGCCCTATTTTGTAGATCTGCCCCCATGGTTGGACCTCGCCCTGGCAAATGCGGCATCCCAGAATATCTATGGCTGGGATAGGATGGTTCGGGATGCCAGTCGTTGATGGCTCAAGTCGTCCCGTCGGAGTCCAATTAGGCATCTCTACAGCGAAGACTGTCCCTGGAGGATCCATCGGCAGGAACGGAAAGGTAGGCTCCGTCGGTACTTCACAAAGAAAACTCCGGCCACCCTGGATGATGTGACTGTACCAGGTCCCCCACAGAAACAAATTGGTGTGATTTGGGTTGTGAGCCCTGATCATTGCCATCACCTCCTCGTCAGATGGCGATTGGGGGAAAGCGGCTTCCAAGCGGGTGAAAAGGAAATACGGAACAGACGTCATTGTACCTGAAATATCATAAGGGGAAACTGTTAAAGCGAAGCCAAAAGTGTATATATATATGATTATAAATATATATATATATATATATATATATATATAAAAAGACAGTGACAGGACTCATTTTATGGGACCATTGGTTACAAAACACATGGGTCCCACAAAATCAAGATGGCGGCTGGCTAATGATGAGGCAAAGTAATTATAATGAGACAAAATTATAATGAGACAAAAGGAAGATTCTCATTAAATAGACAGTGGATTTCAAATGACCTTACACATTCCCCTAAAAAGAAATCCATCTTGGACTCTGTGACAAATCAAACAGAATCAAGGGAAATAAATTCCTAGAAAGCAACATTGCAAACTTCTTCTTCTTGGTTGTGAAGAAGACAACTCAGGGCAAAAAAACCCAAGGAGTTCTATGGGAAGAACTGAGCTCTTCATAGGAATTAAATTCCTTTTTGAAAAAAAAATGGGGAATCAAATTCCCAGAGACATTTTTCAGAGCCAAAGCGCTTTGAAGATGGAATTAAGTTCCATGGAAAAGACATACACCGTCAACCCCTGAAGATCAGAGAAACCCTAAGAGATCTATTATTTGAAGATTAAATGATTTTCTGTTTTTTTTAAAGAGCTTCAAAAAGATGGGTTCTTGATTAATGGGAAAAACCCATGTCCTGGATTTAAAATCCAATAGAGACTCCTGCAAATGTTCTTCATTCGTTCAAGATTATTACCTGAGGAAGGAGAATCTTTCAATAGAGTTAAACTCTGGAAAATTTTCGAAACAGAGAACTAAGCTCTGGAAAAGAGAATTAAATTCTCAAAGGGAAAAGTTTGCAAGGAAGAAGATAAAAGAGTGGAGGCGCTTCTGAAGAGACCCCTGCATTTATAGGA
The DNA here is from genome assembly GCA_030015575.1 of Agapanthus africanus. Classification (NCBI taxonomy): domain Eukaryota; kingdom Viridiplantae; phylum Streptophyta; class Magnoliopsida; order Asparagales; family Amaryllidaceae; genus Agapanthus; species Agapanthus africanus. The sequence goes on along the minus strand of JASDDO010000016.1, from coordinate 520,574,194 downwards.
TGTGATGGAAACGTTTCATCTTCCCTATTCCCTAGATGGATCCAACGGTCACAAAAGTGACAGGGTTGCACTCACGTGCAGACACGTGAGAGCAACGCTATGGGGGCATTTGTTCCCTGATTAAAAATTAGGGTTTTCCTCAAAGTGGCATCACATGTTCACACGTGACCAAGGGTCACGTATTGACACGTGATCTCTTTACAAGGTTAAAATCTAAGCAAACAGAATCATAAACAAGAGACTGAAGGAGGACCCAACTGGGGGTCACGTGTCAACACGTGACCAATGGTCACGTGTCAACACATGATGGTTAAAACAAAAGCACAAATGAACGGCTGAAGGAGGACCCAATTGGGGGTCACGTGCTCACACGTGACCAAGGGTCACGTGCCAGCACGTGACAAGCTCTGAAAGCTTTATAACTTAATAGAATTTAATTCTAAAAATCGGGAATTACCTCAATGAGGTATCACGTGCTCACACGTGACCAATGGTCACGTATTGACACGTGATGGTTCAATTCTAATCAAACAGAAATGAAAACAAACGGCTGAAGGAGAAGCCAGGGGTCACGTGCTCACACGTGACCAAGGGTCACGTGACATGCTTTGAAAGCCTTGCAGTTTAATAGAATTAAAATTCTAAATTTCTCTAAAATCTTTCCAAATGGGAAATGATTAGAGAGAACCGTTGGATTAAAAATCCAGGGGTGATTAAATATCACCAATTTATGGAAAAATCTTAGACAAGGAAAGATTTCCCTAAATCTCACCGAAAATAACAAACAGAATATCTTTGGATTGAAAATCCAACGTTGAATAAAATTCACTGAATGATCTAAAGGCTCATATTAATTATGAAAACAAACAAAATCTTTCAATGGAAGATTCATTAAACAAATTGATTCTTTCCCTCTCATATAAATAAGAGCCAAGAATAAAAGAAAGAATTTTTTTTGGAGATATGGAGTTTTCAAATCTTGAAATTTCAGAGAGAAAAGAAAGAAGAATTTAATTCTCAACAAAGAAAACCCTAGGTGAGAAAAGAAAGGGAATCAAAACTTCAAACAGAGAATTTAATTCTCAAAATCTAAGAGTTTAACTCTTCTACAAAGGAACTTAGTTCTTCCTCTAGTTGAAGATCTGCAGAAACACATCTCCCCATAGGTTGAGAATTTAATTCTCATCGGGTTGAGATCCTGCCATGCAGATCCAAGACTTAGAGGGAGGATTGAGTTCAGAGAATTTAATTCTCTCAAATTTATAGGAATTTAATTCCCCCAAGATGAAACTAGGGTTTAACCCTATATGAGAATTTAATTCTCCTAAAATTACAGGAATTTAATTCCTTCAAGACGGATAAAAACCAGGGTTCAACCCTAATTGAGAATTTAATTCTCCCAAATTTATAGGAATTTAATTCCTCCAAGACAGAACTAGGGTTTCACCCGATACAAGAATTTAATTCTTTTACATATATAGGAATCTAATTCCTCTAAAGAAAATTAGGGTTTAACCCTACGTAAGAATTTAATTCTTTCAAAAATAGGAATTTAATTCCTACAGAATCATAATCAGGGTTTAACCCTACGGAGAATTTAATTCTTAAAGATAAAGAGAATTAAAGCATGCAAAGAACCAAGGTCACATGTTCCCACATGACCCCCGAAAAGATCCCCAGAAATGAGAAGGAGAAAGCTCTGGGCGCTCTCACGTGTCCCCACGTGACCCATTAGCAAATGTTTTAACAATCAGTGCATAAATGTCCATCACGTGCCACCACGTGATGCTCAAAATAAAAAAAAAGTGTTTAACACTTAATTGCAGAGCGAAGTAAAAAGGAATTTGGTCCCACCTTTGGGCGCCCTCACGTGTCCACACGTGACCCCTTTTCCTTTAGTGTTTAACACTAATTGAGAGTTTTATTGCCAGTGTTAACACTGTTGTTATCTAGTGTTTAACACTATTTTTAATCAAATTGGTTAATTTTCCAGAGTCAAGGCCTCCCCTTCAATTGAATCTCGAAACTGAGTAAAAACTCAGAGCTATAATGTTTAATGCTCAGTCAAAGACCAAAATGATAACAGAGCCCTCAAACTCTTATTTAGCATTGCTAAATAATATGGGCTTTAACCTAGACAAGTGTATAATGGTCCAACAAAGGGCCAACACTTCAGATTTAATTGGACTTAGCTCAAATTGGCCGTAAGTCCTCAATTCAGATTTAACTGAGCCAATGTGCTCATAATCTAATTATTTGATTTTAGTTCCAAACTGGACTACAGATCCCCAAGCAACCTTGGTTCAAGGGTACATCTCTTCACTCCTCTAATATTTGGCGTTGTAATACTTCAACGTCTTCAGGGAGGTGACAGGTCCCGACAACCACATTGCATGGACTGTGGGGTCCTTAAACTCATGGACTATGATGTCCTTAACCTCGACCGTGATGTCTTAAAACTAACACTGGACTGTGGGGTCCTTAAACTCATGGACTATGATGTCCTTAACCTCGACCGTGATGTCTTTAAACTAACATCGGACTGTGGAGTCCTTAAATCCACGGACTATGATGTCCTTAACCTCGACCGCGATGTCTTTAAACTAACATCGGACTGTGAGGTCCTTAAACTCATGGACTATGATGTCCTTCACCTAGACTGAGATATCCTTAAACTAACACTGGACCGAGATGTCCTTAAACTAACGATAGACCATAATGTTCTTAAACTAATTATCGACCGCAATGTCACTAAACTAAACAATAAAGCCCAATTGCTCTCTTGTCGGATCTAAATGGTCCTGTTAAGTTGATCTTAGTCTAAATTTAGACTAACGCATTTTTAACAAATGTTTAAATTGATCTTAGTCTCAAATGAGGCTAATGTATCCTTAAACCCAACCCCCAAACCCAAATCTAAGAAAGATACGGATTTGGACTAGTCCACGTCCTATGGGCAACAACATAACTTAGTCTCCGTATACAATCCACGGGCAACGACAAACAAAACAAACACCCACGACACGAAGTGACCATCTAGAGAAGGAGAAAGTTGTTACCGCGATGCGGTAGCGTAATTAACTGCAGGGGCTTGCGCCTGCAGGGAAGAGCGTCCCCACAATCAAAAACCCCTCAGATGAGGGGGAATCTGACGAAGTCTGCAACATCGGCCGCATCCGTTTAAACCTTCGATACATGGTGCCATAAATCAACTTGGCATCTTCGGAGTATAGTGTGCCTAGGAACCCTACAGTGGTATCAGAGCCTAGCTAAAGCCTTAGGCGAAGTCCTGACGGAGTTTGAAGTCCGAACGAACCCGAAACCCTCGATCCAAAATGCTCTCTGTACATATTTTAAAAACTGGGTTTTTTCCAAATTAAAAATATGCAGAAAACTTAGCAAGAAATTCTAAGAATTACGACACAAAATTTGAGTCATGAATAGTGCAACCTGCAGCGGAACCGCGGCATAAGCCTCCTTAGGCGGCGGTTCCGCGGCAGGATGATGACGTCAGCACTCCTACTTTGCGCTGTAATTAATTATTTCAGAAGCTGAGTTTTATGGGTATTTTTAATATTTATTCCAGAGTTTAATTTTCTGGGGTATTTTGGAGCTTCGATAGTTCGATCGGATTATCAAATTTCGTCTATGTGTTTTCCGGATGACTTTAGAATATGTTAAAAAGTTCGACCGGATATAAATACCCAACTTTTCCCCTGTCGGGAAATTTCCAAGTGTTGGATTTTTCCGTAGTTTAAAGACGTTCTAAGTAGTGCAAGTAACGCGATGGACCCTCTAGAAGACAACAAACCTTAACTCGATTATGTGACCGTCTTGAACTGCCCTTTGAACCTTCGGGTTTGGGGCAGTACGGCGCGCCACATGTGAGTCGTTGGCTTGACCCTTCTACGGATGGACCGTTGCTACTGAGGCACGAACTGAATGTTTTTAGACTTGTTTCATGTGTTGAGCTGTATCGGGAAAACTTGGGTATTCGACTGTTCGATCGGAAAGTTTAACATTTTCTGTTTATCTGGAATGTGATACAATAATTGGAATTCACAAACAGTTATGAGATAACTGAATGAATGTTATAAATCTAGCAGTTTAGTTTCACTTGATATTGAAAAGAGTTTTCGATAATGAGACTAAAATGCGGGGTTTATAACTGTTAGGCATGTGATGTCTAAGTATTTCATTTTATTAGGCATGCGATGTCTAATGAGGTTGCGGATTCCAACTGTTGTAGTTTTACACTTTCTTTTCTGTGACCGTAAGTGTAATATGTGATATCGCCGGTTTCGTTGCTATATGTCAACGACAATTGGGATACGCATGTTTACTTACGTTGATGACATGTGATGTTATGTGTTGCTGGATATGTTATATTGGATTGTCGTGTTCGAATAGCCGGGGGTTTTTATGTGAGATGAGTGTTTTTCATTTTCATTCATGTAAAAACTTGTATGTAATATTCTTTTTTTTGGGGCACTTCCAGGTTGCGGAAGTTGTCACCCTTTGTATATTATTTACTTTTCCGCATTAGGATAGACCCAAGGAGGGGAGCACAAGTAACCGGGTTCTAGGGTTCAGTGGGAGACCATCTCGAGGAGTCGAGTCCGGGTCTCCTAACCCTAGAATTGGCAGGGTTGCTTGCCGCTCTCGTAGGGGTCTAGGGGTGTGGGATTGGCTATTCATCACGACCGTGGAATCCGTGTTTTATACTGGCTCGTATTGAAAACACGGACGTCCTAGTATACCCAATGTTTCATATGTTTCTTCTGCTGCGATATCTGTGATGTGATCATGTGACGTTCTGTGATAGATACTGTATATAGTATATATGATATATTATATAGGCGTTACTTATGTTTTACACCCGCGCTAGCCCTGCCCTGCTCTGCCGTTAGTTACCTAACCTAACGGTGCACGAGGGGACATTGAGGCGAATGCGGATGGCATAAGTGTACGTCGTATTTATCTGTGATGTTTAGGTATTTAAATGATGGGACTTCATTAATGTGATTAATGAAAGAAAAGAAACCTAAGATATTGTAGAATCAAATTTTAAACAAAACAGGTAGCTACAGTTCTTGTTTTGCATAGCGGTATATATGATATACCCTGCACCTTATTCGATGAGGAAAGGACCGAGATCCCTTCATCGGGAGTGACTCCTTTAGCAGTAACTGGCAGATGCTACACACTCGGTTTGACTTTTGATTGCTTCTATAGTTTCTGCTTTGCACAGTGATATATATGATATATCCCGCACCTCATTCGATGAGGAAAGGGCCGACGATCCCTTCACCGGGAGTGACCCCTTTAGCAAAACTAGAAAAGCCTCAAAATCACTCCATTTTAAAACTTCATTTGATTCTACAACGATATCAAGTTCATTACGCAATAGGTTTTCAGAAAAACCTGTCGTAGCCCTCCGTCATTTCAGATAAGTAGTAGTTAGTATTCGTGCTACGTTTGTTGGCCTGTGTCAAGGCGTAGTGTGCGGTAGCTAACTAGTATTTATCTGCTTATGCATATGATGCAGATTGGATTAGGGTAGTCGTACGACTTTGTTGGCCTGCGTCAAGGGTCGTGCGGGTGGGTTTAATTCAATCAGGAAATGACGGGTTGAACTTGACTAGCGCGCTGTGATTTGTTGGCCTGCGTCAAGGTCATAGGACGCTAGGGGCAAAATATTATCGGGAATTTCAAGTGTTGAAATTTGCAATGAGATTGCATACCTTCTATGAGATAGTTGGATCCCGATACCCACTGCGAGTAAGAGTTACTCCTGGGAGAGTTTTACACATTACAATTAGCCGATCAAGTAGGTGTCTAGAAAGGTGTTAACGAGGTTACGCCTCTGGGAAAACGAGGTTTACATTAATTAGGTTCGTGCGAAAGCACGGGGGACCTCCCTCAAAGTACCGACACTGGCCTGGCTGAAAGATCGACGAAGTTGTAGGGTGTAATTAATCCCGGCTAGTCTTTCCTTTTAAGGTTTGAAGGAAGATTTGATAAAAAGCAGTGGGAGCCATCCTGATTAGATAAGATAATAACCAATCTGATCTTGCACGAGCATACGCTAAAGTGTTTTCTTCTCTCTCTCTCCAGGTAGCGACCATTTCATGCCCTAATAAAGATAATAATATGGATGTATTGACCGAACCCGCATGTTATACTGTGCTGAGGAACGTTGGTTCTGTTCTTTCCTATAAGAGTTATAGGAATGAACAGGATATAAGGGAACACCAGGATTCCCATGCCACCCGAATGAGGAAAGTACATAATGATGCATTTTCTTCGGGTGTGTTCGTTACAGAGAACTTTTTCTCCATTTGCTCTACGTCCTGGGTATTAGATACCGGGTCAGGATCCCATATATGTAATCAGTTACATGGGCTTAGAAAAGGTAGAGAACTTGGAGAAGGTGATAAAGACATAAGAGTTGGAAATGGTGCAATTGTTGCAGCTAAGACTGTCGGGGAATATCACCTTGTGTTACCAACTGGTAAAACATTGGTTCTGAACGAATGCTATTACATGCCGAACCTGATATGCAACATTATATCAGTTTCTTTATTAAGTAAAGAGGGATATAATTTTGTATTACAGGACAATGTTATGAACATTTTTCGTAACCAAAAGTTGGTTGGATCAGGCACGTTGTGCAATGGCATTTATGTTCTAAATCAATCAACAGTTCTGAGCATAACTAACACACACAAGAGGAAGAGTTCTGAAATGAACGAATCCTTCTTGTGGCATTGTAGACTGGGTCACATTAATGCGACACGACTGGCTAAGTTGCATAAGGATGGATATTTGAATCCGTTTGAATTTTCATCCTATGACACTTGCCAGTCATGTCTCAAAGGCAAGATGACCAAAGCTCCGTTTACGGGACACGGAGAAAGAGTTACCGAACTCTTGGGACTGATACATAGTGATGTATGTGGTCCCATGTCTACACATGCCAGGGATGGTTCTTCGTACTTCATTACATTCACTGACGATCTCTCTAGATTCGGATATGTGTTCCTGATGAAACACAAATTAGAAGCTTTTGAGAAATTTAGAGAATATAAACAAGAAGTCGAGAACCAAACCGGAAAAAGTATTAAAATCCTTCGATCTGATCGAGGAGGAGAATACTTAAGCAATGAATTCCTGGACTTCCTAAAAGAGAATGGGATTCTCTCTCAGCTGACTTCTCCATATACACCACAGCACAACGGTGTATCAGAACGGAGGAACCGCACCCTATTAGATATGGTGCGCTCTATGATGAGCACAGCTGAGTTACCTATTTCCTTCTGGGGATATGCACTGGAAACAGCTGCAGATCTATTGAATATGGTTCCCACCAAAACCGTGCCAACCACTTCATATGAGATATGGAAAGGAAAGAGACCATGTCTTAATTATGTTAAGATATGGGGTTGTCCGGCATATGTAAAAACGCAAAATCCGGACAAACTCGCGGCAAGGTCCATTCTGTGTAAGTTTATTGGATATCCCAAACATTCGCGCGGGTATATCTTCTACCACACCGAGGAACAAAAGGTGTTTGTTTCTCGACATGCCACCTTTTTAGAAAAGGAATTTCTTGAAAAAGAGATTAGTGGCAAGGAGGTAGAACTGGAAGAGGTTCCAGCAATACAGACTGCATCAGAAGATTTGGCTGAACCAGGGGATTTAGTAGTTCCCAATGAACCTCAGCCTCTCCGCCGATCTAGTAGGGTTCCTCTCCAACCTGAGAGATACTACGGTTTTCTCATGGACGGTGGGAGCGAGGATTGCATCATGGAGGATGATGACCCTACTAGCTTCGAGCAGGCCATCACGAGTGGGGACTCAGTGAAATGGCTGGATGCTATGCGGTCCGAGATGGAATCCATGTACACCAACAAAGTATGGACTTTGGAAATTGCTCCTGAAGGGGTAAAACCCATTGGGGGCAAGTGGATCTTCAAGAAGAAACTTGGTGTAGATGGGAAAGTGGAGACTTTCAAAGCTAGACTTGTAGCAAAGGGTTTTCGTCAAAGACCAGGTGTGGACTATGACGAGACCTTTTCTCCAGTGGCTATGCTTAAATCCATCCGGATCATGCTTGCCATCGCTGCTTATCATGATTACGAAATCTGGCAAATGGATGTTAAGACCGCCTTTCTAAATGGTGATTTAGAAGAGTGCGTGTACATGACTCAGCCAGAGGGCTTCGTAGACAGTGGGAGCAGCGGCAAGGTGTGCAAGCTTCTTAAATCCATTTATGGATTAAAGCAAGCATCGCGGAGTTGGAACATCTGCTTTGATGTCGTTATCAAAGAGTTTGATTTCGTCAAAAACCCAGATGAACCTTGTATTTACAAGAAGGTGGCAGGGAGTAAGGTTGTTTTCCTCGTATTGTACGTGGACGACATACTCTTGATAGGAAATGATATTCCTATGCTGCAATCGGTCAAGCTCTTCTTATCACAAAGATTCTCAATGAAAGATCTTGGTGATGCCTCCTGCATATTGGGAATCAGGATCTATAGAGATAGATCCAAACGGATATTGGGATTGTCCCAATCCAGGTACATTGACACCATACTAAAGAGGTTTAGTATGGAAGAATCCAAGCGTGGGAACTTGCCCACGATCTCTGGAGTCACTCTCTCCAAAGAGATGTCTCCCAAGACTGATTTGGAGAGAGCTCGCATGCAAGGGATACCCTATGCTTCAGCTGTAGGCTCTATCATGTATGCGATGCTATGTACCAGACCCGATGTTGCATACTCACTCTCTGTAGTGAGCAGGTATCAAGCTGATCCTGGAGATAGTCACTGGACAGCTGTGAAGAGCATTCTCAAGTACTTACGAAGGACTAAAGAGATGCTCTTGGTGTATGGTAACGGAGAACTCCAAGTGGAGTCCTTTACCGATTCGAGCTTCCAGAGTGATAAGGACGACTCTAAGTCGCAGTCGGGATTTGTCTTTACCCTTTACGGAGGGGCGGTTAGCTGGAAGAGTTCCAAGCAGGAAACCGTGGCAGACTCGACGATGGAGGCTGAATACATCGCTGCCAACGATGCTGCCAAAGAGGCTGTCTGGATCAAGAAGTTCATTACTGAACTTGGAGTGGTTCCATCCATTGAGCATCCAATACCTTTGTATTGCGATAACAATGGAGCGGTGGCTTTGGCCAAGGAACCCAGGTCCCATCAGCGATCCAGGCATATTCTGAGGCGGTATCACCTGATCCGGGATATAGTTGATCGCCGGGAGATCGAGGTCAGGAGGGTTGACACGAAGAACAACACGGCGGATCCACTCACGAAGGCCATTCCCCAGATACAGTTTGAGAGACCCTTCGGGATGCTCGGTATGCGATACTACAGCAGCTGGCCCTAGTGCAAGTGGGAGATTGTTAGTTGTATGTATGCCCTAGAGGCCAGTATTGTACAGATGATGTATATTATATTGGATGCTTGGACATATATAGAGATGACTTTCTTGCTCGATATGATAGTATGCTATCTGGTTACTCTTTACCTTAACATGTACACTAGTCTCTTTTTAAACTGTCTTATAGTTACATGTTGGTAAAGCCCTTAGGATGTGTACTTGACTACCTGGACTATGATGCAGATCATACTAGTGGGGACATGGTAGTCCATAAGTACATCCTTCAAGGTCCCTAGTCGTGGGTGTATCGAGACAGGGCATCGATATACCAGAGTAGACTAGCGTATACGCTTCTCGACCCATGAGATGGGCGATGGATGATCCCATATCCATTGGTGTTTGACATCAGAGATGGTGTATGGGTGCTCAGTGGAGACTGGGTACACTGGACGGACTCGCCGAGAACTCCCAGATGGTATTATACCTCACGTCAGATGGCAGTTCTCAGGTGACACTTGTACAGGTTAGTCTGTAGACCCGAGATCGTCATAGAGTCTTGTGTGATTCCCACTGTGCTTTGATCTCCACCTTACCACGTCCATGAGGGCGTGCAAAACGGGGGTCTTTGGGTACAGTCCCGAGTCACATGGAGGCAATGAGCGATAGGAGGGGTTTCGTCTCTCCCGGTATTGGGGGTTGATGTTGCGCTGTGCTCGATTGGCCGTAACAGGGAAGTCCCTGGCCAGGGCTGATCAGAGATTTGCTGGTAAGTGTTACCAGTAGTTTCTCGACCCGTTACGAGCCTCACATCGGCACGACTTATCGGTTATTGGGGTCTGACGTATACCATCCCTAGACTTGATATGCGACATATCAGACGAACAGACCAGACTGTATGGTAAGTGTTACTGGTCGGATTCGCAGGAGTGTGAGCGGGCTAGCTCGTCGATCTTCTGATCGCTCAATACCCGGGTGGCCGTTACGTTTAGCAGACCGCTTGCGGCTTGTGGGTGCTTGATATGATCATCATCTGCTACCGGCGTATTGACGAGTCTTTAGAGTCCTACACAGAGGTTTCCTGCCTCAAGCGAAACGAAATAGGAGCGCATATGAGATATGTGCGGGACCGAGAATAATGCGTGTATGTGATACCGTATTTGATTCTCGCGATTAATGTTTCGATTGGATGTATGTGATATAACCTAGTTATCGAATCGAAGATCGATTCGATAAGCCGATACATTGAATACTAGTTGGTCATGTGCGACATGACCGGATCATTGAATCAAGTGTTGATTTAATGATTTAATGTATAATTATATATTTGATATATTACTTTACATTAACTAGTATTGGTTCACTTTAAACGGATTTTTCTCACTTGATGCACATTGTATATGTGATATGCTTTTGTGCGCATTTTTGTATCATGTTTGATAATACTTGATCATTTGGTTAAATGTGTAGAATTAAACCATGGTTAATTTGATAATTAGGGTTTTACATATTCATTTATTTATTTATTTATTTTGTTCATTTATTTATTTGGAAATGATTTAAAAAGAATGGTGGCTTTCTTTTGTCATTAGTTGAAGCTTCATGAAGCCTTTACTTTTGCAACCATTCTTGTCCTCATGCTTAACCCTAACTCTCCAAATGACCATGGTTTATTCTCTACACTTAACCCTTGCTAGTTTTATGATAAGTATGAATTTTCTTTTCATTTTAAAGAACTTATCATAAAACTAGCTTCATCTTCTCCTTCTTCTTCAAGATAGAAACCTTGATGCCATCAATGGCAACTTGAGTTCTAGTGAGAGAAATCCAATTCTAAAGTGAACCCACCTCCTATTTCTTCACCCTCTACCTCTTGCCAAGTTGTTTTGGGTGTTTTCTTCACAAGTTTCACAACTTTGTGAAGTCGGAGCTTGAACTTGTGATGCCTCGACGTAGATCGTCTTTGACACGAAGCCGACGACCTAGCTCGCCCGTTTCTCCGATGAAGCCGACGAATGAGTTCGGGATTCATGATGGACAGCGAGAGGACACCCACGTGGAGCTAAGGAAGTGGAGAACCGGATCTACAAAGGTTGTAGCCTCTCTCCTTTAGTTAAAGTGTTAACTAGATTCGTATTTCGCCTAGAATTCTATAGAGGTCATACAAGGCATCAACCATGCCAATTTAAAATTTTATGGGTGCCGAGAAACCCTAATACGGATCGTCGGCTAGAATTCTAGGCGAAATACGAATCTAGTTAACACTTTAACTAAAGGAGAGAGGCTACAACCTTTGTAGATCCGGTTCTCCACTTCCTTAGCTCCACGTGGGTGTCCTCTCGCTGTCCATCATGAATCCCGAACTCATTCGTCGGCTTCATCGGAGAAACGGGCGAGCTAGGTCGTCGGCTTCGTGTCAAAGACGATCTACGTCGAGGCATCACAAGTTCAAGCTCCGACTTCACAAAGTTGTGAAACTTGTGAAGAAAACACCCAAAACAACTTGGCAAGAGGTAGAGGGTGAAGAAATAGGAGGTGGGTTCACTTTAGAATTGGATTTCTCTCACTAGAACTCAAGTTGCCATTGATGGCATCAAGGTTTCTATCTTGAAGAAGAAGGAGAAGATGAAGCTAGTTTTATGATAAGTTCTTTAAAATGAAAAGAAAATTCATACTTATCATAATCTAACAAGGGTTAAGTGTAGAGAATAAACCATGGTCATTTGGAGAGTTAGGGTTAAGCATGAGGACAAGAATGGTTGCAAAAGTCAAGGCTTCATGAAGCTTCAACTAATGACAAAAGAAAGCCACCATTCTTTTTAAATCATTTCCAAATAAATAAATGAACAAAATAAATAAATAAATAAATGAATATGTAAAACCCTAATTATCAAATTAACCATGGTTTAATTCTACACATTTAACCAAATGATCAAGTATCATCAAACATGATACAAAAATGCGCACAAAAGTATATCACATATACAATGTGCATCAAGTGAGAAAAATCCGTTTAAAGTGAACCAATACTAGTTAATGTAAAGTAATATATCAAATATATAATTACACATTAAATCATTAAATCAACACTTGATTCAATGATCCGGTCATGTCGCACATGACCGACTAGTATTCAATGTATCGGCTTATCGAATCGATCTTCGATTCGATAACTAGGTTATATCACATACAACCAATCGAAACATTAATCGCGAGAATCAAATACGGTATCACATACACGCATTATTCTCGGTCCCGTACATATCTCATATGCGCTCCTATTTCGTTTCGCTTGAGCCAGGAAACCTCTGTGTAGGACTCTAAAGACTCGTCAATACGCCGGTAGCAGATGATGATCATATCAAGCACCCACAAGCCGCAAGCGGTCTGCTAAACGTAACGGCCACCCGGGTATTGAGCGATCAGAAGATCGATGAGCTAGCCCGCTCACACTCCTGCGAATCCGACCAGTAACACTTACCATACAGTCTGGTCTGTTCGTCTGATATGTCGCATATCAAGTCTAGGGGTGGTATACGTCAGACCCCAATAACCGATAAGTCGTGCCGATGTAAGGCTCGTAACGGGTCAAGAAACTACTGGTAACACTTACCAGCAAATCTCTGATCAGCCCTGGCCAGGGACTTCCCTGTTACGGCCAATCGAGCACAGCACAACATCAACCCCCAATACCGGGAGAGACGAAACCCCTCCTATCGCTCATTGCCTCCATGTGACTCGGGACTGTACCCAAAGACCACCGTTTTGCACGCCCTCATGGACGTGGTAAGGCGGAGATCAAAGCACAGTGGGAATCACAGAAGACTCTATGACGATCTCGGGTCTACAGACTAACCTGTACAAGTGTCACCTGAGAACTGCCATCTGACGTGAGGTATAATACCATCTGGGAGTTCTCGGCGAGTCCGTCCAGTGTACCCAGTCTCCACTGAGCATCCGTACACCATCTCTGATGTCAAACACCAATGGATATGGGATCATCCATCGCCCATCTCATGGGTCGAGAAGCGTATACGCTAGTCTACTCTGGTATATCGATACCCTGTCTCGATACACCCACGACTAGGGACCTTGAAGGATGTACTTATGGACTACCATGTCCCCACTAGTATGATCTGCATCATAGTCCAGGTAGTCAAGTACACATCCTAAGGGCTTTACCAACATGTAACTATAAGACAGTTTAAAAAGAGACTAGTGTACATGTTAAGATAAAGAGTAACCAGATAGCATACTATCATATCGAGCAAGAAAGTCATCTCTATATATGTCCAAGCATCCAATATAATATACATCATCTGTACAATACTGGCCTCTAGGGCATACATACAACTAACACGGAGAGGTGGACGGATTGCACCAATTAGCATCTGCCCTGAATTTCAGGCAAGACAGACCTACGCGGTCGCGTCTCCGTGTTCGGAGGGGAACATCCGCCTTACTATTTTCTGCATACGGTATACTCTCCAAGATATAGGAGGGGATTTGTGTCAGCAGTTGATACACTCTTTCTTCATACTTTATCAGCTCTGGCTTGCACGTCTGATAGTCGCCATTTACTTGGCTAATGATCAGCTAGGAGTCTCTATATATGAGAAGGTCTTCGATTCCCATGTCGATAGTGATCTCAAGACCTACTATTAAAGTTACATATTCAGCTTCGTTATTAGTTCTTGCCTCAGTTAAGGATAGGGCGTAACGCAATATCCCCCTTGTGGAGTCACGAAGATAGGCCCACCCCAGCTTTGATTATAGGGGTGTTTTGCTTTCGCCTTTTCACGGAAGATGCTCCATCAAAGTAGAGTTCCAATTAGGAATCATTTTCTTCCTTCTCTTCTTCGATTGTGTCAAACGCATGTTCATCCGACAACTCGCAATTTAAGGGGGAGCCGGCTGGTATCGGATCCTCTGCGAGAAAGTCGGCAATGGCCTGGCCTTTCATTGGTTTGAGGGGTCGATACGTTATCGAGAACTTCATCAGGAGGAGGGCCCATTTGGCAAGCCTTCCTATTAGTATAGCCCTTGACATCAGATATTTGAGAGGGTCCACCTTTGATATGAGATGGACCTTATGTATCAAGGCGTAATGTCTGAGTTTCTTTATCACGAAGATTAGTGCCGGGCAATGCTTTTCGATGGGGGTAGTTGTTTTCTGCCCTCAGGAGAACACGACTCAAATAGTACATGACTCTTTCCTTTCCCTGGTCGTTCTCTTGTGCCCATAGCGCGTCTAGAGAACCCTCAAGGGCTGTTGTATATAGGATAAGGGGTTTTCCCTTAACCGGAGCGATCAATTCCGGTGGATTTTGCAGGTATTGCTTGATTTCGTCTAGTGCATTTTGGCACTTTTGATTCTAAACGAACAGGGTCCCCTTCTTTATTAGGTGACTGTAGGGACGACATTTTTTGGAAAGATTGGCTATGAATCGCCGGATATATGCGAGCTTTCCTTGAATGGATCACAACTGTTTGAGAATTCTTGGCGTCGGCATTTCCATAATCGCCTTGATCTTTGAAGGATCGATTTCGATACCCCGGTGCCGTATGATAAATCCTAGGAATTCGCCTGAGGAGACTCCAAATGCGCATTTTAGAGAATTCATTTTCAGATTATACTTCCGAAAACGTTAGAATACTATTTTTAGATGTTCCCAATGTTTCTCATAAGATCTGCTCTTTACCACAAGGTCGTCAATATGGCATTCGACGATCTCGTGTATGAGGTCATTGAAGATCTTTGTCATGGCCCTTTGGTAGGTAGCGCTAATGTTTTTTAAACCGAAGGGCATAACCTTATAGCAGAATATGCCCAGCAGAGTCCGGAAAGCGGTATGCTTTTGATCTTCAGGATGCATTTTTATTTGATTGTATCCTGAAGATCCATCCATGAAGGAGAAGACCTCATGGGTAGACGTATTATCGATCATCAGCTCAGTAACAGGTACTGAGAAGTCATCCTTCGAGCAAGCTTTGTTGAGGTTCTAAAAGTCTACGCAGATGCGCACCGTCCCATTTTTCTTCATTACTAGAATGATATTAGCGATCCAGTCAGGATATTGAACTTCTTGGATGAAGACGGAGTCGATTAGTTTCTTGACTTTAGTGTTGATACACATCTCAAGTGTTAGGAATATGTATGCCCTAGAGGCCATTATTGTATGATATAGTGGATGCTTGGACATATATATAGAGGGCTTTCTTTCTGGACATGATAGTATGCTATCTGGTTGCTCTTTATCTTAAAATGTACATTTGTATTATTATACTGCCTCTTTGATACATATTGATAAAGCCCTTAGGATGTTTTCTTGACTACCAGGACTATGATGCAGATCATACTACTGGGACTTGTGTAGTCTACAAGTACATCCTTTAACAGTTCCTAGTTGAGGGAGTATCAAGACAGGGCATCGATATTCCAAAGTAGACTAGTGTGTATGTTTCTTGATCCTGTAGGGTTGATCCCATATCCATTGGTGTTTGACATCAAAGATTGTACACAGGTGCTCATTAGAGAATGGGTACACCGAACATGACTCATCGAGAACTCCTAGATGGTACTATACCTATCGTCAGATAGCAGTTCTCTGGTGACACTGGTACAAGTTAGTCTGTAGACCTGAGATCGTCATAGAGTCTTGTGTGGTTCCCACGGTGCTTTGATTTCCTCCCTAACACGGCTCAAAGGAGTCGTGCAAACAGGTGGATTTTGGGTACAGTCCCGAGTCACATGGAGGCAATGAGCGATAGGAGGGGTTTCGTCTCTCCCGGTATAGAGAGTTGATATTGCGCTATACTCGATTGGCTATAACAGGAAGTCCCTAGCCAAAACTGTTGATGAGATTTACTGGTAAGAGTTATCAGTAGTTTTTCGTACCGTTATAGGCCACCCATTGGCATGACTTATTAAGTTATTGCGGTCTGACGATTCCACCCCGAGACTCGATATGCGATATATCAGAGGAAGAGACCGGACAGTACGACAAGTGTTACTTATAGACTTCATTGGAGTTTGGACAAGCTTTCTTGTTGATCTTCTAATCGATCAATACCTGGGTAGCCGTTACTTCCAACTAGTACCGCTAACGGCTTGTGGATAACTGATGTGACCATTACCTACTGCTGGCGTATTGATGAGTCTTTAGAGTCCCACATAGAAGTTTCCTAGTTCAAGCGAAACGAAATAGGGCACATATGCTGATATGTGCGGGGGCCTGATTAAATACGAGTATGTGATACCATATTCTAATCTGGCGGTTATTTGATATCAGTTAGGTTATATGTGATATAACTGGATTATTGAATCAAGTGTTGATTTAATAATGTGATATGCAGATAAATAATATTAGTCGGTTATATGTGATATAACTGGATTATTAAATCAAGTGTTGATTTAACAATATGATATATATTTATAATTGATATAATTATATATTAACTAATATTATTAGCTCGGTAATTATTTTCTTCATAATATATATATATATATGATTATAATATATATATGATATATATATATATATATATATATATATATTATATGAAGCATGGTTGGAATTTCTATTTTGTGAAAATAGAAAATGAAAAATGGGGAGACTTTTGCAGGATGGGCA
Source organism: Agapanthus africanus (assembly GCA_030015575.1). Lineage (NCBI taxonomy): Eukaryota > Viridiplantae > Streptophyta > Magnoliopsida > Asparagales > Amaryllidaceae > Agapanthus > Agapanthus africanus. The sequence goes on along the minus strand of JASDDO010000016.1, from coordinate 520,557,170 downwards.
AGGCATGGCTTTTATTATTTATATATTGCTCTTGCAACACTATTGAAGTATGGTTGAATAAATTTATTGGAAATTTATCCATGCTTCAATAAGTGAATAAGTGTAGAGCCATTTTTTATGGTGGTTCGTTTTTGCCTTAGCTATTTTTCTTGAGCTCATATGATGAGTTCTCCTCTCTATCTCTCTCCATCTTCTTCCTTACCTTCTCCAAGCTCAATCCCTCGCATGAGTTGTGAAACCTTGAGCTTGTGAAAACCCTAGTGAGCAAACAAAACCCTTACTTAACCATCCTACACTTGATTAGCAATTAAGTGTAGTGTGTTTCCTTCACTAAAGTGTTTAGTGAAGATGTAGCTTGGATTAGCAGAGCTTCAGGTGGATCATCTTCGGCACAAAGATCACAAAGGAAGTTCGATCCAACTTCAAGTGGAGCCTAGTGGAGTCTCATGGACTACTATACGGAGCTTGAGAAGAGAAGGACACGGTCTACAAAGGTTGTAGCCTCTTTCTCTTAGTATAGATTTCTTTATATCAAGCTAAAACCCTAATCATCTAGTTTAGATTCTAGGTTAGTGTTAATTAGCACCTCAAAAATTTTGAAAATGGCATACTTGATACTAGTAAAACCCAGTAGTGATGGTAATAAACACTTTCATGGTATCAGAGCTAAAGCTAGAAGATTAAACGATGTTTATAAAATCACGAAATCGAAACAACTCCGAAACCGGAAACCCAAAAAACAACTTTCTGTCGAATTCTAAATGATCTCTGAAAATTTTTTAAACAAGTGCAGAATGTTACATGTGATGTAACTAGAACACCGGAGAAATTTGAGACCAAAACTCCAAAATCACCCGGCGAGATCTCCAATAATATCGGCCTCGTCGGCCCCTTGTTCTTTTTTTGGTCTCAAATTTTTTTGCTGTTATGTATGCTATGGTATGGGGTTTTAGATTATGTTTGTTTAGCCCAGTTTGTATGTGATATTAACTTTTCTATTAGGGCTATTCGGAGTGTTTCGTAGTCGTGTTTTAACGTTGTTTCGGGTTTAAGTTTGATATGTAATACAATATTTGGAATCCACATTTAATTAGTTTTGTGAAAACTAGTTAGTTTTTGTAAATCTAGCATGTTAGTCTCTATTGATCGATTTCTATGAAATTTCGATTCGGATCGAAACTCCGTCGCAATCGCGTATCGTACGTGAATACTCGCCAAATAACTTTACTAGATAGCCACGCCCCATAGCCCCAACCAAGTGACTTTAGGAGAACCCCGTTGCCAAAAGCATCCACTCGGGTGCTTGAGGCCACGGTGTTCCGTCTAAGTGCACTTGGTCGATGGAATCGGGGGTGCGGCCATCTACTAAAGTTCTCGACGAGTATTCGATCGGGAAGTCGGGAATCTTGTTGAATTACCCGACTAAGTTATTGAAAAGTGTTTTCGAATTAAGACTAAAATGCAAGGTTTATAGGTTAGGCATGAAATTCGGAATATGAGATATTTCGGGTTTATGATGTCTAAGAAAATGTGGATTCTAATTATTGTAGTTTTTCATTTCTTTTTTGCGACCGTAAGTGTAATATATGGGGTATCCCAAATCTCGTTGCTATATGTTAACGACATTCGGAATACGTATATTTACTTACGGTGATGACATATGATGTTATATGTTGCTGTGATATGTTATATTGGATCGTCGTGATTGAATAGTCGGGGTTTTTTACGTGAGATGAGAGTTTTTCAATTTTCAGTCAAGTAAAATTTGTATGTAATATTCTTTTATTGAGACACTTCCGGGTTAAGGATGATGTCACCATTGATGTATATTATTTACTTTTCTGCATTAGGATATGCCCAAGACGGGGAGGACAAGTAACCAGGTTCAAGAGTCCAGTAGGAGGTCATCTCGAGAAGTCGAGACCGGGTCTCCTAACTCTAGAATTGGCAGGGTTGCTTGCCGTTCTCATAGAGGTCTAAGGATATGGGTTTGGCTATTCATCACGACCGTAAAATCCGTGTTTTTCATTATTGGCTTAATTTAAAATACGGACCTCTTAGTATATCCAATATTTCATATGTTGACTTCTGCTGCTTGGTTCTGTGATGTGATCATATAACTGCGTGAGACGAATATTATATATATATATATATATATATATATATATATATATAATAAACGTTTCTTATGTTTTGCACCCATGCTAGTCCAGCCCCCGCTCTGCCGTTTTAAGTAACCTGACGGTGCATGACGGGCCCCGTGGCGAATGCAAATGGTGTAACAACCCTAAACTTTCTGTACAATTTTTTTCAAAAATACAGAAAGGAACACTTAAGCCTGAGCACAAGTTATAAATTTGATTTGCTTTTGAACAGCAAGAAAGCACTTGGAGCTCATTGGTAAAGCCTTACACTGCTGTGACGTAGCCCCTGTGATCGAATCCACCCAGCCATATATATTTTTTAATTGATTTTCTTTTGATCTTTTAGAAGCCCAACAGTTTGCACGTACACTACACATAAAATGAAAAATCACAGATTAAAAAAACACGTGCACTGAGGTATACCAACAGACATGGACATGTAGCAGCGATCTAGACCCCTACACTTTACCCACGGCCGGCGAGATGTTAAAATAGACCGGCGGCGCCGATTCAACCCGACAGTAATGCCCCCAAATTTTCCCCCTGGTACCTTGTTTACCGCCGAAAACGGAGACGAACTGCTTATGGATCGTCTTGCCTGAATTTGGGGGGAAATGCTATTTGGATTTATCCATCCACCTCTCCGAAGATACCAAGTTGATTTATGGCACCGTGTATCGGATGTTTGGACGGATGCGGCCTTTGTAGCAGACTTCGTCAGATTCCCCCTCATTTGCGAGGGGGTTTTTATTGTAGGGGCGCTCTTCCCTGCAGGCGCAAGCCCCTGCAGTTAATTACATTATCGCATAGCGATAACCACTTTCTCCTGCTCCAGAAGTTCACTTCGTGTCGTGTATGTTTTGTTTTATTTTTAGTTTCCCGTGGATTGTACATGGAGACTAATTTCTGTTGTCTCCCGTAGGGCGTGGATTAGTGTAAATCCCTATATCTTAGATTTGGGTTTGGGTTGATTTAAGTATCATTAATCGTGTTTGAGATTAAGATCAACTTAAATTTTTATTAAGGATACGTTAGTCCAATTTGAGATTAAGATCTACTCAATAAGGTTTTAGGATCATTCAGATCCAACAAAAGAGCATTTAGGCTCTATTGCTTTAGTTTAAGGACATTACAGTCCGTTGTTATGTTAAGGATGTTTCGGTCCGTATTGGGATGTGCACATCGGTTTGGGAGTGCACCAAACAGTTTTTGGTTGTCGGGACCCTCCACCTCTCTGAAGATGTTGAAGAATTACAACGACATATATCAGAGGTATGGAGAGATATACCCTTGAACCAATTTCCAGTCATGAGCATAGAGGCTCGGTCTATTTGGAGATAGAAGATGTTTTAATCTCAAGAAGACTTAGCCAACTTGAGGCTGGAGTTGATTTCCCATAGTGTTAAGCACTAGTATACGTTCAGCACTCATGTGTTCCCACGTGAAGTTTTAATGCAGTGTTAAACACTGGATTCCGGGGGTGCTCATATATGGCACGTGGGCCATCTCAAAGCTGGCGCAGTGCATTGCGTTCAAGTCCCCGTTTATATATATAAGTGTTAAAAACATAATTCTTATGACACTCACGTGTGAGCACATGAGGTGCCTTAAAGTTGGGTACTATCTTTTTGGGTTTCATTTCTCTCTTCTTTTATAACTGCTGAGCATTTGGCTCACGTGTGAGCACGTGAGGCACTTGAAATGGGAACTTTTCTCTGGATTTTATTTCTTTTTCTTTTATAAGTGCTAAACGCTTGGACCCTGTGGTGCTCACGTGCGAACACGTGAGGCGCCTTCAAAATGTGAGTGATGTTTTTGGGTTTATTCCCTTTAAGTGCTAAGCACTTGATTGGGGGTCGCGTGGAAAACACACGACTCAGTCTCAGCCATTCTTTTTTGTTCATCAGAGGTGCTCACATGGGAAAACAAGTGAGGTTTTTTTATAGTGTTGAACACTAATGAATCGTTAGTCTTTCCTTCTACGTGCATGAAGATTTTGATCTCATATTAACGAAGCTGGGATCTGAGTTTAGAGAATTTCAAGTCTCTTGTCTTACAAGAATTAAATTCTTTACAGGGTTAAACCCTAATGTTATCATAGAAATTAAATTCCTATATACTTGTGTAAGAATTATATTCTTTGAACTTAGTTCTTTTCCCTAAGTTTTGAATCTGCATAACAGAATCTCCCCGATAAGAATTAAATTCTCAACTTGTGGGGAGATCTGCTTCTGCAAACCTCAACCAGAGAAATAACTAAGATCTTTTACGAAGGGTTAAACCCTTAAAGTGGCAAAGAAATGTTAGGATAATCTCTTCTATTTTCTTCTTACCTGGTTTTTTGTTTAAGAAGGGGATCTTCTTCTTTCAGAGAATTGAATTCTCTTTCTCCTTTTTTTGTTTCTCTTTTTGTTCTCCCCTCCTTTTTTTCTTGAAGTCTTGGGTTCTTTATATAGTGGAGAGAAGTTTGTTAATTAGTTTTAGGAAATCTCTCATTGAGAGACTTCAATTGATCTGGGGGTTTTACCCACTGTTGGATCTTTGATCCGAGGGTTCTGCCTCACAGAACATATTTTCTTGTTTCTTAAACAAGATTAGGAAAATATTTTCCTGTACAGAATTTATTCTGTAGATTGGTGATTTTTAATCACCGTTGGATTTTTAATCCAAGAGTGCTTGATTTAACGGAGCACAATTTTTCTTTGTTTTAAAAAGAGATGAAAAATATTTTCCAACTCATAGGATCTTTGATCCGCCAACTTTCTGTTTAATAGAAAATATCATTTCTCATTTAAAAGTTCAATAGAAATTAATTCTACCATTATTGGATTTTTGATCCAACGGTTTCTTGTTGAGTAGTGAAGTGCCCTCACGTGTTTAACACGTGAGGCTTATTAGTTTGGCCTAGCAATGGTTTTAATTGCTGTGCCTATATGTGTTGCATATAGGTACTCACATGTTAAACACGTGGGGCTGTTTTAGCCTAGCAATGGTTTTAATTGATGTGCCTATATGCGTTGCATATAGGAACTCACGTGTTAAACACGTGGGGCTGTTTTAGCCTAGCAATTGCTTTAATTGCAGTGTCTATATGCGTTGCATATAGGCACTCACGTATTATACACGTAGGGCTCTTTGGCATTGCAATTGTTTTAATTGCTGTGCCTGTATGCGTTGAATATAGGCATTCACATGTTAAACAAGTGGGGCTGTTTTAGTAAGGAACTTTCCCTCGTCCCTTCTTTATAAAGGAACAAATTCCTCCCAGCATTGCTCTCACGTGGCTTGCACGTGAGTGCAACACTGTTTGTCCTTACAGCCGTTGGATTGCCTTGGGAAATGGGAAGATGAACCACTCCCCATCATGTCTTATAAATGCAAGGATTTTGCCTTTGGGAAGCCATTGTTCTTTCATCTTCTTCCTCACTTGTTTTCCTTGAGAATTTAATTCGCTTCTTTAGAGCTTAGTTCCCTGCTTGTTGGAATCTCAGAGTTAAACTCTGTTAAAACTTTTTCCTTGGTAAGGATCATGAATGGAACCCCCCTTTTTTGTTCTTTTCATCATGGATTTTAAATCCGGGGACATAGCGTTGCTCTTTTCTTAGATTGGTTTCTTAAAAATCCAAACCACACATTTTTTGTAGATTCTAAGATCGTTAATCCTCCTCTTAGGGTTTTACCCTGTCATCGATCTTTAAGATCCTTGGAATTTAATTCTATTGTTTAAAAGGAATTTGATTCCTCATTACAGAGCTTAGCTCTGAAAGATCTAGAGGCCCTTTAGGAAATTTATTCCCTGGTGTTCTTAGGCATATTTTCATTTTTAGCGGGTTTTAATTCGTGGGGTATTTTGACAGACCTCATTTTTCTTTGAGGATGTTAAGAGTTGTTTAAATTCCAATATCCATTGAATGAGAATCCATTTTTATTCTTACAATGATTATCTTGCCTCATCATTGGTGAGCCGCCATATTGATTTTGTGGGGTCCATTGGTTTTGCAGTCAGTGGTCCCATAGAACAAACATCCTGTCATTTTCTTCTGTTATTATTATTATTATATATATATATATGTTTTATTAATGGTTTTTCTTTCCCTTATTTCAGGAACAATGGCTTCACTTCCCTACTTTCCTTATACTCGCTCAGATGCCGCTTTTCCGCAATCGCCGTCGGACGAGAAAGCTATGGCAATGATCATGGCACATGACAGGGACTGCACGAGTCTACTCTTATGGGGGGTTTGTTATGTTCATATCATTCGGGGCCACCGTAGCTTTACTTGTGAGGTGCCAACAGAGCCCCTCCGCCCAATATCGCTGATGGAACGCCCACAGACCGCTTACGCGGTAGAAGGGACTAACTAGACTCCTATAGGCCGGCTTGAGCCGTCAACAACTAGGATACCCAACCAGTCCCTATCGGTTATAGATATTCTGGGGTGCCGCATATGTCAGGGCGAAGCCTGGCCCTGGGGACAAGTTTATAAGGTAGGCATTACCCCCTCCACTCAGTAGGCTACCTTCCCTGATACGTTCTTTCCGCCCACCGTGCACAGTTACAGAAGGTTGGGCTGTATCAGGCGGTGTACGCTTCTCTATTTCATTACCAGGCCCCTCACGTCTGGTGGGTTAAAGACTTTCTAAACCAATGGAATCTTCCCACCAACACCTTCTTGCTAAGGGATCACGAGGTCTCGATTTCACTGGAAGGGTTCTGCGAGATCTCTGGATTGCCGATCAGGGGAGAGAATTATGAAGAGTTGCTTCCTCCCAATGAGTATGTGTTCATGACTGTGCTTGCTATGCTTGACGGCCTGACGACTAAAAACGCTGTCCATCATAAGTACCCAAGTCTAATCAAAGCTCTGGGTATCTTTGAGAAACTGTTCGTGACGTCAGAAAGGCAAGGCGTCACCTTTGAGACTTTCATTGCCTTATTTCTTCATGGAGACACTTAATCCAAAGAGGCTCCAAAGTTCACGAACATCGACGGCCCTTTTGGGTTTGGGTTGAACAAACTGCCGACCAAAGAGGAAGATTTGCCGCAGTTCTACATTCTGACCTCGTCGGCCGTTTCCTTTGATGCGATTGCAGCTCCCGGCATGGATGAAGAGACCTTCTTCGTTGGCTTCATTAGCCTCTGGCTCAGTTGGTTCACCATACCGACGCATCGACGCTTTATGAGAGCCTCTGTCTTCTACCCCGCTCATCGCAAAGCTAGAGGGGTGCGATTGGCTGTTGGTGTTGCAGGATTGTCGCATCTATATCATGGATTAAGCGTTGCGGCTAATACTTCGACCCCAGATGCGGATATTATGAATCTCTCCCTCCACTACTTCACGTCGTGGATCGAGATGCATGTATTTGGAGCATTTGCTTCTCACTGACGACCAGATTTTTATGACTCCTATACCTTCCCACGGGTTATGAGGTTGGTGAATGCTTCCGCTTCCGATCCTACTCAGCTAGGGGCCTTCCGCGTGTTTCTTAACCCATACTCAAACGAGGGTGGGATGGTTTTTAATGACTGAGTCTTATCTTCTCCCGCGGGGCCCATTCAGTAGCTATTTGATTTGTCAAAGGATGGAGCGCCATCTCTAAAACCTAAAGAGAGTATGCACCTGTACTCGATTAGGTCGGGCTATTTGGTGTTTCTTCAGAATGACACGGTTCTTTTTATGCGGTATAATCCATACCACTTTGCCCAGCAATTGGGCTATAACCAGGGCATCCCTCTCGAGGCATTTTTAGTTGAGCCCACTTTGTCTCCGGAAGTTGCTCGTGACGTCATCCATCATTTTATGCGGCTGAACACCGGCTCCCGTTTCATGATCTCTGAGTCTGACTATCTTCCAAGGCCTGTGGGGTCTTTCAAGGGTTGGTATCGCCATCGAGTCGGACCTGTCATAGCCGAGGAGAGGCGGATACTCCTCGAATGCAGAGTTCCAGCTCTGACCCTAGTCACTAGCGCTCCATTGCGGTCACGGTCAGTGGTTCGCCCTCCACTGAGGGATAGCGGTCCGGTACTTATCGCCAGTGCCGCCAAAATAGAATCGACTCCTCGCACTGCTGGTATGCTAGTGCGCACTAAAGCCCAAGCAAAGGTTTCCAATGAAGCACCAACAGTAGTGTCACCAGCGGCGGTGTCACCAAAGGTAGTGTTTCCCGAGGGGGATACTAAAAGTGAAGTTGGGCAACGTCCTGCTTAAAGCACCCAGAGGGAGGAAGTGTTCTTCCGCTAGTGTTAGCCTAAGTTCCAAAAGGAGGAAGAAATCGGTTGACGGCTTACTCGAGACTCTGCTTGAGTCCGAGTCGTTTATTCAGGACGAACCGATAGCTATGGAGGAGTCGGACGCCGGTCTTATCTATCCTGGCTTATCTGCCGAGGAGGCCACGCAATTGGTTGAGGCTTTGAGGCACTCACAAGATGAGACCGAGGACGTGCGCGTCCCGAAAAAGTCCTACCCTCGTGTTATATTCTATGATATTGATCCATCATTACGATGGGTACGTATGGGTCTTTTGTTAATGGAGGAAGAAAGGGCCTTCAAACAGCCCATAACGATTGCCACCGAAGACGAGCTTGCGTTAAATACAGGCAGTCATTCATCTGCGCTTGAACCTCGGTGAGCGTACTTAGCCAGAAAGGAAAAACATCTCGAAAAAGCCATACTTCAAGCTCCTTGGCGTATTGGTATGCGTCTTTCTCGTTTCCTTCTTTTAGCGAATAGTCTGTATTACTTTTATGTCTTCTCATTTTTGTGAAAACTTTGCAGGGACTTCGGCGGTGAAAGATAATTCGAGTCCAGATTGGGCCATAACTGTGGACTCTACAAATATCTCCTGTGATGTATTGGCAGGTGTAGAGGAGATTATTAAAACTGCTACTCTTGCTATGGAGCTTCCGGTGGTAACTTCTATTCCTTCGGTGTCTATTCCTGTAGCAGAGGTGACTTCACTGGCCACAGATCCCATGGACATCTCTAATGACGCACCGAAGGGTGTAGAAGAGAATGATGAAGCCGTTAGTCCTATCTTGGAGCTCCCGGTGGTGACTTCCATCCCTTTAATATCTACACTTTCGGCAGAGGTGACCTCGCCGGCCATAGATCCAATGGATCTCTCTAGTGGTGCCCTGGAGGGCGTAGAAAGGATTGCCGAGACCGTTGTCCTCTCCTTAGAGCCTGAAGTGGCGGCTGTTGTTTCTCAATTGGAAGCTGCTACGCCGGCACATATCCCCAATGATGTACCTGAGGGTTTGGAGGAGGCTGCCGAGGCTGCCATCCCTCTAGTTCAAGGGGGGCGAAGTATCGAAGTTAATCTTCTGCATTTCATTTTAACGATCCCTCCATTATTTGAACCCTTCCTTCTTTCAGAATTGTAGGAATTGGCGGTTTCCATCGTGGATCTATCTCCTAGAAAAACCTTCCAGTGTTTGCTCGATATGGCTGCCCCACAGGCGATACCCCCGCAAAGCATAGTGCTTTCTTCTGGGAAAGGTTGGTGTTCTTTTGGTCTTTTTTTTTATTATTATTTTTCATAATGATGCTAATATGCGCTCCACGGTTCTGGAAGCCGATGATGAAGTCGAGATCCTTGATGGGCCTGGGGATCTCTCAAACCCCCCTTGCATGACTATGGATAAGTAAGGCTTTATCTTTGGCATTGTTTTGCCTATCCCATGTTTGTAAATCTCACTGACTGTTCATAAATCTTGACAACTCTGCTAACCCTAACCCCGTTAGAATCTCGGATCCCCATGCCACCAGGCCCCTATGCCCGGCGTGCGTCTGAAAGGATGGCGAAACAAAGCATTTACTCCCTGACGGCTCTCATTGAAGACCTTCGCGCTAGTACCTCTGTCATGACTGAAGAATTTGCTGTCGAAGCCAACGCTTCCTTGTCAATTCTCACCACCTATCATGACGAACCATTGGTGCGGTTTAGGTTGAGTACTGTCGCCGAGTGGAGGTTTTTCTACACGGACTTGAGTGCATCCGCCTTCTTTCCGACATTTTAACTGTAAAATCAAGTCTTCGGGGAGGGATTGAACGGTGTGCAGCCAATCTACAGTCATGTGAGAAGAGGCTCAACCAGAAGTTTTCAGAGAGAGAGTTAGCTTCAAACGCTTTGGGGGAACTTCACGCTCAGCTTACCGCCAAGACTACCCGCGCATACAAAATTTGGCGGGTGCTTCAAGAAGCTGTTAGAGAGGTGGTGGCTCTTGATAAAGCCGTTATCTTTACCTGCGAGATGGTTGAATCCCATAAAGTCTCCGAAAGGGAGCTCGAGAGTCGATTTGCTTCATATCGGACTCAATAGACTCAGGAGGGTATCCGTCTTACCGCACTAACGGAGCTTGAAGCCGAGGTCTAGCGGAAGAATGATGAACTCACTAGCTTATTGCACCATTCGCCGGCTTAAACATTTTTTGTCGTTGTTCCTTCTTCTTCTTTTCTTTTGTATTCATTCATGAATAAGAGTATCTTGTATTCATTTTGATTCATGAATAAAAGACATATTTTTCTTTATACTAGTGTTTTTCTTTCTTTTGCTGTCTTGGCTTAGCATAAAGTAGTTTATATACTCTTTTCGGAGTTTGTAGTTTATTCACTCATCCCGGAGTCTCTAGTTTATGAACTCATTTCGGAGCTTGTAGTTTATTCACTCATTCTGGAGTCTCTAGTTTATGGACTCATTTTGGAGCTTGTTTAGTTTATCTCCCTTAGGCTTGTGGGCAAACTGGTCCTAATGTCACAGTTAACCCCTTCTCTTTACGACAGAGGTCTGTTAGGATCTGTGGTACTAAGGTTTTATCCGCCCGTCACGTTGGCTGATGCATTCCTCGATATGAAATCTTGCTGTTCGAGTAGCCCCGCAACTGTCGTATCTCTGATCCCTTCGAGGGCTGGACAAGACGTCTTCAAGTAATCTCCCAGGTCATATTACCGTCAGAATAGCAAGCGTTAGGGATTTTCTATGCCACTTTTTACTTGAGGTCAGGCTCAATTTGGGAGCCCCGATGAGTCATAACCACTCCACGCTGGTGTGGGATGATCTCTAATAGTCTTTCAGGTTTTATTTGAGTTGCCGTCAAGACCCTGAAACCAGGGATTTTCCTTTGCTTCGTTTGCTGGCATTGCGTTTGCTGTAACGAGACGAATGTCGAGGTTGTCTCTAGGTTGTCTGTGAACCGTCGAGGGTTGGAACTAGGGACTTTGCCATGGCTTCGTTGTTTTGACCCTGGGGTCGATTGTTGATGTTGTATCTACATCCTGCTGGAGTTGAAAAGGAACGCTAATGTTGATCTCTAGGTTGTCTGTGATCCATCAAGACCTAGAACTAGGGACTTTGCCATGGCTCCGAGGTAGTCTCTAGGTTGTTGTTGAACCGTCGAGATTTGGAACTAGGGACTTTGCCATGGCTCCGTTTTGTTGACATCGCGTCTACATCCTGTTGAAGTGGAGAAGGAACGCCGTCGTTGATCTCTAGGTTTTCTATGAACCGTCGAGATTTGGAACTAGGGACTTTGCCATGGCTCCGTTTTGTTGATGTCGACTCTGCATCCTTTTGGAGTGGAGAAGGAACGCCGGGGTGATCTCTAGGCTGCAGATGTTGCCGTCGAGATTTAGCTCTCCTTTTGATAGAGCCCGGTGGGGAAACGTGGTTCCCTTTTCGTTTATGCTCATGGATTGTATACAGGGATTGATGTAGACTCACCTGTAGGGCAAAATTTTCATCATTTTTTTATTTCTTTCCGTGATGCACTATCATTTCAGCTTTTTATATCGCGAAAGTCGCGATTACCCAATCATTTCGGCTATTTTATTGCGATGCCCAATCATTTCGGCTCTTTTTTCTTTCTATTCGCTGCTTTTTATTGCGATTTGCCCAAACATTTCGGCTATTTCATATGCATTTTTTACTCGCTGATTTTTGTTGCGAGTATGGGACTTGAGATCTGATCCCAATCTTGGCATCAGCGCCGCTGCGACTGGAATATTTCCAGAAGCGAATCATCATTTGCCGCGAAAGGACTTGGAATTGACACCCGTTCAGGCATCAGCATCGCTGCGACTGGAATTTTGCCAGGAGCGAATCATCATTTGCCTTGAAAGGATATAGCATTTGATACCAACTTAGGCATCAACATCGCTACGATTAGAATATTTCCAGGAGTGAATCATCATTTTGCCTTTGCTGATTTGAACAAAGGTGGCTTAGTAGACAGAGTTAGGATCCTGTCGACTAAGACTTTTCGACTTTATGAGCCGTAAGGGTCTCATAAAGTTATTTCTCCCTACGAGTCGTAAGGATTTCGTAGGTGTATTTTCTCCGTAGAAGTCATGAGGACTTCTAAGTGGTGTTCTCTTTTATAAGTCGTAAGGATCTCATAAGAGTATTTTCTCCTTATAAGTCGAGAGGACTTACAAGTGTCATTCACCATATGAGAACATTCCTCATGATTGGTGGAACTTGGTGGGGGAAACGTTTATTTGAGCCCATGGATTGTATACAAGGGCCAGCATTGTACCGTCTGTAGGGCAACTTGAGGAGTATGACGGCCTAAGGACAGGTTTAGATCTCTATAACTTAAGACTTTGAATCCTATGAGCCGTGAGGGTCTCACAGGGGGAGTTCTTCTTACGAGTCGAGAGGATCTCATAAGTGAAAATTTTACGAGATTGCGTCCTTTCGGGTTTTCATAACCTCGCTGGTAGCCCTGCTGTTTTTACTCACGGCGCCCTTTCGGGTTTTCATCCGTGCCCATTTCGCTTGTGGACGTACCGTTTTTTTTTTACAACGAGATTGCGCCCTTTCAGGTTTTCACAAGCTCACCGGTAGCCCTGCTGTTTTTACTCACAGCGCCCTTTCGGATTTCATCCGCGCCCATTTCTCTTATGGACGTACCATTTTTTTTACACCCTTCTGTTCTCCAATGAAACTTATGGAGGACTTCATCACTGGGCAGCTGTGCAGCCAACGGGACTTGAGTTGCATTCATCGCCGCTGGGAATTGTGGACGTGAATTCCATTATCTCCATGTTTTAGGCGACGTATTTAGTTTAGGGACATCTCTGTCCGTTGTTAATTTAGGAACATCTTGGTCCGTTGTTAGTTTAGAGACATCTCGGTCCATTGCTAGTTTCGAGGCGAAGTTTTGCCGGATACTACTTATTGAGTCTTGACTCAGGAAGACAGCGAGCGGACATGAGCGTTGTCATCTATCATTAACCTGAGCCGTGACTTGTCAAGCGTAGTATTTCTTAAGGAACCGGCCATTTATTGGCCGGAAGGGTCTTTCGCCATGCATATCCATGAGCAAGTAGACCCCACCTTGGTAGACCTTGTCTATGATGACGAACCATCATAGTTAGGCTCGAACTTTCCCGCTTTGCACGGTTGGGGATCATAGGTCTTTTTACGACTAGCATGAGTTCGCCTTGGCAGAATGTTCTTGGCCTGGTTAGACTTTCGTATGAGCGCATCATCCTTGCTTTGTAAGCTTCCATGTTTTGTTGCGCCATGAGACGAGTTTCATCGAGGGAATCAAGCTCCTCAAGCCGAAGATGGGCATTTTCTTCATCCGTCTGCTCGTATCGAACTACCACTCTCAGAGAAGGTGGCTCTATCTCCAAGGGAAGTGTCGTATCCGTGCCAAATACCAACGCGAATGGCGTTGTATTCGTGGTCGTTTTGAACATGGTTCGATATGCCCAGAGAGCTTCATGCAGTCTCTCGTACCATTCCTTTTTGTTTCTGAACACCATTTTCTTTATGATCTTCGGCAAGGTCTTGTTGAAAGCCTCGGCTAGACCATTAGCTCGGAGATTATAGACTTAAGAGTATCTCTAATCTATATTATGCTGCTGTGCGAAGCGACTGATCTTATGACTCCTGTAGGCTGGCCTATTATCCGAGATGATTCGTCGCGGAGTGTTGAACCGGTAGATGACATGTGTCCTGAAGAAATGGAGGATGTTCTCCGTCTTCACATCTCTTAGTGGCACTGCCTCTGCCCACTTAGAGAACTAATCGGTTGTTTCCAATATGGACCGATGTCTTTTAGATGTCGTTGGTTCGATGGGCCCAATTATATCGGTTCCCCACATTTTGAACAACCAACTAGCCAGTGTTGGGTGTAGCAGATTCGGATGTTGGTGAATGAAGTCCCCGTGAATTTGGTATGAGTGACACTGCTTCACATATTCAAGACAGTCCTGAATCATTGTGGGCCAGTAGTAACCCATTCTCTTGATCTTCAGCTTCATCTTTGGCCCGGCTTGATGAGAACCACAGAGTCCATCATGAGTGTCTTGGACGACCCTCTTTGCTTCCTCCAGTCCCAAGCATCTTAACCACAAACTGTCGAACGATCTCTTATATAGAGTATCATTGACGAAGGCAAAAGACAGAGCTCGTTTCATGAGCTGATGTCTTGTCGACGCGTCTTCAGGTGTTTGATGGGATTTGAAGTATTCTATGAAGAATTCTCTCTAATCCGTAGCCTTTTCTTCATCTTCTATTTGGCAGGCGGCTTGTTTGGTCGCTTCTTTTCCTTCAGACGACTCCGGAGATATTTCTGCTGGCGCGAAAATCCGACGACTTTGCACAATGATTCTTACATCATCGAGGTTGTCGTCAGCCGGTTCTTTAGCGAGCATGGCTAGCGCATCCGCCTTGCTATTTTTCGCACGCGGTTTGCTTTCCAAGATGTAAAATGGAATTTAATTCAGGAATTTCTGCACTCTTTTGCCATATCTTACCAACTCTAGTTTGCACGTCTGATAGTCGCAATTTACTTGGCTAACGACTAGCTGGGAGTCTCCATATATGAGGAGGTTTTCGATTCCTATGTCGACAGCGATCTCAAGACCCGCTATCAAAGCTTCATATTCAGCCTCGTTGTTTATTCTTGGTTCCGTTAAGGAAAGGTCGAAACGCATTATCCCTCCTTGCGGAATCACGAAGATAAGGCCCACCCTAGCTTTGATTATGGGGGCGCTTTGCTTTCGCTTCTTCAAGGAAGATGTCCCGTCAAAGTATAGTTCCCATCGGACATTATTTCCTTCCTTCCCTCCTACGATTGCATTGAACACGTGTTCGTCTGGAAATTCGCAATTTAAGGGAGAATCGGCTGGTATTGGTTGTTCAGCGAGGAAGTCGGCGATGGCCTGGCCCTTCACTGCCCTGAGGGGTCGATAAATTATCGAGAACTCCATCAAGAGGAGGGCCCATTTGGCAAGCCTTCTTGTTAGTATAGCAGTTGACATCAAATATTTGAGAGGATCCACCTTTGATATGAGATGGACCTCATGTGCCAAGGCATAATGCCAAAGCTTCGTTATCGCGAAAATCAGTGCCAGGCAATGCTTTTCAATGGGGGAGTAGTTGTTTTCTGCTCCCAGGAGAACACGACTCAAATAGTAAAGAGCTCTCTCCTTTCCCTGGTCATTCTCCTGTGCCCATAGCGCGCCTAAAGAACCTTCAAGGGCTGTTGTATATAGGATAAGGGGCTTTCCCTTAACTGGAGCGGTCAGTACCGGTGGGTTCTGCAGATATTGCTTGATTTCGTCTAGTGAATTTTGGCATTTACGATCCCAAACGAACGGGGTCCCCTTCTTCATTAGATGGTTGTAGGGACGTCATTTGCCGGAGAAGTTAGCTATGAACTGTCGGATATACGTGAGCTTTCCTTGGAGAGACCACAATTGTTTGAGAGTTCTTGGCGTGGGCATTTCCATAATCGCTCTGATCTTTGATGGGTCTATTACGATGCCTCGGTGTTGTACGATGAATCCTAGCAATTTTCCTGGGGAGACTCCAAACGCGCATTTCAGAAGGTTCATCTTCAGATTATATTTCCGAAGACGTTGGAACACTATTTTCAAATGCTCCCAGTACTCCTCATACGATTTTCTTTTCACCATGAGGTCGTCGATATAACATTCGACAATTTCGTGTATGAAGCCATCGAAAATCTTTGTCATGGCTCTCTGGTAGGTAGCGCCACCGTTCTTCAAGCCGAAGGGCATCATCTTATAGCAGAATATGCCTAGCAGTGTCCGGAAGGCGGTGTGCTTTTGGTCTTCAGGATACATTTTTATTTGATTGTAGCCTGAAGATCCATCCATGAAGGAGAAGATCTCATGAGTGGACGTGTTATCGATCATCAGCTCGGTAACAGGCACTGGAAAGTCATCCTTCGGGAAAGCTTTGTTGAGATCCTGATAGTCTACGCAGATGCGTGTTGTCCCATTTTTCTTCAACATTGGGACAATGTTGGCGATCCAGTCAGGATATTGAACTTCTTGGATGAAGCCGGAGTTGATTAGTTTCTTGACTTCGACATTGATGCTTATCTCGAGTTCGAGTCGCATTCTTCTTGGCGCCTGTTTGACTGGTTTGACGTTCGGTGATATCTCCAGTTTATGCACAGCTATTTCTGGATCTAGTCTCAGCATCTCGGAATAGTTCCATGCGAAGCGGTCTTTATACTACATAAGCACGTCCTTTAGCATGGCCACCTTCTTTTCAGACAGCAGCTCACTGACGAACGTTGGCCTCAGCTCATTTTCCATCCCCAAGTCGATTTTTCTCAGGTTGTCCGCTGTGGTGTGTATCCCATCTTCTAGCTTTTTTGGCGCCGGTGGAAATTCTAAAACTACCTCATCCTCATCCATATTTGCGAAGCACCGGGAGAGGTCGTCTATATTCTCGTGCTCTCCTTCTTTTGATAGTGTTATCACGTGGTAGGTACGAGCTCGTTTCCAAGCTCGATGCTGATCTAGCCTTTCCCTCGCAGTGTAGGTAGCTCTTGGCTCATGCTTTCGTGGTGGGGCTACCCTCCAACTGTCAAATAGAGCAAACCTGTCTTGCTGATACTGTTCTTCGACCCAGTCTTTGAAGGTGAAGCAGTCTTCAAGAGAATGTCCTGTTGCTCTGTGGTAGGAGCAATAATTCGGGTGATGGACCTCTTTTATTTGCTCGGGGTGCCGAGACTCCGGGAGTGTCATCATTTGATGCTTGATGACAAGGTCAAATATTTTCCTTGTCTTGTCTCGGGGAAAGAGTATTCCCGACCCATCTTCTTCATAAAAGACGGATTCCAGCTGACTTTTTCTCGATCGCGTAGCTTCTTGGATCTGCTTCGCTGTTTTTGAACATCATTCCCGTTCTTCACCTTGTTTTTTCCTCTGCGTCAGACATTTCCATTGCTACAAGAGCGCACAGGGGGCTGAGGGTGAAGGACATTGTAGTCTTCTCTTTCCGCGGACTGCTGAGTGAGACGCTGCGTCCCGGGCTTCTCGTAAATGGCCATTTCACGGCTGTGGTCATCCCGGACCTTTTGACTGGATTCTCTTATTAACTTGTCAATTTGTTCTTCGATTGATGGACTTGGCATTCTTACAGCGGGATGTCGCTCGGGTTCAATATTAGCACTGTCTAGAAAAGCATTCCCTTCTCTACCGGAGTTATTTATGACACGGCAGCCATGGAATCGCTGTCGTTTCTTGGACCGAACATATCCAAGACCAGTTGTCTCTATTTTCCCGTTGGGCATCTTTTGCTGAGTCTCGGGAATGTCCCAAATCTTATTGTATAAATAGGCTTATCGAGCGGTTTGTTTCAAGGATACGCATTGGTATCTTAATAGCCTTTTCAATCCCTCTGCATAATATCTGGATAGACGGATTGGTTGAAGCATGTCAAGCGCAAGTTCGGCACCATGCCAGACTTCTCTCTCCACTTTAGTCTCCATAGACTGATAGAAGAGGATCGCCTTTTCACCTCGTCGCCTAGGGGGGACGTAGAAGGTCTGCAGCTCTTGCACGCCGTATGTATTGAGCGCATAAAGTTCCCTGTAATGCCGCTGTGGAACCATGGTAAATTTGTAAACTCTGATCAGCTCTAGTGATGGTTTGTACTGATGGGAGAACGGAGAATACGGCGTTGGCCTCGTCTTCAGAGTCACTGCTAAAGACCAAAAATGGGAGTAGATGGTCCTAGCCTGTTGCCTTGGGGTTGCCCCGAGTAGACTATTTCTTCATCTTCCTTAGTATCGCTCCCAAAGATCGGGATAGTGGAGACGGATTTTTGTTTATCCTCCGGTTTATGATATCTTTCCGTGTCTTCGAAGTCTAGTAGGATGTACTTGGCGTCTTCATATTTGCGGACTTCATTTATGGAGAATGGATTTAGCTCCTCCGTAACTGTGTACTCGAGGCCGTCTTTGATGTACTTCATACACTGATGTTGTGTAGAAGGGATGATGTTGTACTTGTGTAACCAAGGCCGGCCGAGCAGAGCATTGTAGCAAGTCTTGGTATTGATGACATGAAATTTGGTGTCATCCCAAAGAGTAATGTCAATATTACGGACCCCAGCGTCCGTGATGACTGCGAGTTGAAGCCGGAGATGGTAATTTTGTACCGGGCCAGGGGCTAAACGTTCATGCAAATCTCCTTCAGCACCTTCACATTGAGAAGGTTGACGGAGGACCCATTGTCGACCAGAATCTTCACTATTTTGATGTCGTAGCAGTACCCGGTGACATATAAAGGACGGTTGTGCTCGCACATTCCGAGGAAAAGATCTTCATCGCCGAATGTGATGTCAGCTGTATGAACCTCTGCCAACTCGTCCTTCATCTTTTCTTCCGCAAAAAAAGCTTGGAACCGATCAGGCTCTTGCAGTGCCTTGATTAGAGAATCTCGTACCACTTTGGACAAGAGGAGAACATCCAGTATGCTCGGTTGTGAGGGTATCTTCCTCAGGTGTGCCAGAACATTGTAATCCACCTTCTTTTTCTTAGGCGGGTCTTTGGCTGCAAGCTCTTTGACGACTCTATCATCGAGAGCGATTTCCTCAAGGACTTTTTCCTTCCCCTTGTCTCTTTTGTTCGGACCCTTGTTTGTAGGCCCGAGGTTCTTTTTAAGCAATGTACATTTGCGCAGCTGAATGTTCTCGCAGTTCTTCGCCTCTTCTTCTTTTCTAGAGTTGGATTCTTTGAAGAGAGGGCCGAGCATTATTTCTTCCTTAGAATCGCTCCCGAATGTGAGAACTTGAGTTTTCCCTTTTGTCGAACTGATATCAACCATATAACAGTTGCCAGTCATTTTTCCGCGCTCATCTGTCGTAGTTTTTCGCAGTCGACGAGTGTTCAGTCGAAAATATTGCATATTTGATATAAAATTTTCCTTACTTTTGTTAAGTGCTTAAAGGTGTTTATTTTAAATATAGAACATATGAGGGTTTATCTGCAAAATATCTATTGTCATATGTTCTATATATTATAATTAACATTATGAAGGAAAATATATGCATATTATATTTATACAATATTTTGATAATTAAAATATGCATATCATATCAAATATCCCTGATCAATATTCTTAAAATATAATATCATATAAAATGGTTAGGATAATATCTCAATAAAAACAAATATTACTAACATTATTCATTGAGATGTTGTGCAAGATTTAGCTCAGGTCAGGAGATCGAGATATCGAGTGTCGGGAATCAAAAATCTGCCGATGAAGTTAAATAAATCGAAGAATCAATACTGGCAGAGACTCAGAAAAGATATGAAGATTCCAAATATCAAATAAATCGCCATGTGTCACTATGAAGCAGCCCAAGAATTTTGAAGTAATGATCACACCGAACAGTCGCGGCTCCGCGGCCAAAACAAGCCATATGCGGGGGATCCGCGGCCGTTATAGGGAATTGGGGTTTTGGATTTTTTGGGTAGGATCCTAAAGAAAAGTCACCATATATGGAAAATCACCATATTAGGAAATCACCATATATGGAAAATCACCATATTAGGAAATCACCATATTAGGAAGTCACCATATATAATAACTAGGTTTTCTTCTTTGAGGGCTATATAAAGGACCGGGGGAAAAAGATAGAAATCATCAATCTTTTACAAAAGATAATCACCGTCAAAGAACAAGTGATCCAAGACAGATCCAAGATTTGAAGTGATAAAGCGACATAAGATTCGACGGAACATCTACATCCGACAACTTCCTCTTGTAATCTAAACTTGAAGTTTGTACTTGTGAAGTTGATTAATAAAGGTAGATCTTTAGTTTAATTAGTTTAATTATTTAGTGACATTATGAATTACATCTCTATCCGTTCTTCTATCTCCATCATGCCCGAATAATTCTCCGCTTGATAGGGTTCGTAGGATTAGGGTAAATCAATAGATGAGAAAATATTTTAACTTCTTTTACATCTTATGAAGTTTATAAACTTTAACAAAACAATCGTTAACATCCTTATCGGGCACTACCAATTTATTTCTAGTCTCGACCGCAATTTGAGATCAGATTAACAATTGTTTTGTTAAAGGCTAGACATGAATAGAGATCAATGAAAGGACAAGGGTCAATAGTGTGGAAACCCTAGTTTCTTCCAAGAACCCTAATCCTCATTCATCACTATCAATCTAGTTTTAAATCTATCAAAAGATAAAAGGAGTCATCTTTATTAGTCATCCAGGATTACTAAATCCAAACGAACCCTACAACCCCTCTTCTAATATAAAATCTACATCTGTCTTTAAACTAGATTTATATTCTACATCCGTGTTTAACGTAGATCTAGATTCTATAACTATTCTTCACTATTATCTATTCTTCTTCCTCTTCCTAATCAACACGTCCAAAGAAAGATTAAAAGATTCTACATATCCCTATGGACGACCTGTACTCGTCTCGGTCTAGCTACACGCGACACCGTTATTGATTGCGGTTACTACACGCACTTCTTTAAATACAGATCAATCAAATGGCGTCGTTGCCGGGGATACGTGCGTAATTTTTTTATACTTACAATTTGTGTTGAATTCTTATTCGATATATATCATAAAAATAAAACAAAACCGCATCTTGCATATTTAACGATTAGTGTGTGATTTTTGCAAGGGAATCTGGAGTCACTTTAGCGAGGAGATAACGATTCAGAGATATTCATCAAGACCCAGAGGAGCAAACGAAGCAACAGTGAAATAAAATTAAGCAAAGAACCCTTTAAAGCGCGGCGGAACCGCGGTTATTGTGTGCAAACGACGGCAGAACCGCGGCGGTCTTGTGGAGTTGTGCCCTCAAACTTTTCTGGTATCTTTTCTATCTCTTTCTCTCTCCTCTGAAAAATCAAATAATATATTTTCTGCAGGATTCTTTGCAAAATATCGCCGCTCAAAAATCTTTTTGCGAGTTTTGTTTTGCGGTTTGATTTTGCATATTTTAATACGGACATTAAGGGGCAAAGACCAAATTCAAATTAGGTGAGGATCTCATCACCCTTCCTAAGCCCCACAAATCACAAAACGAGCATCCGCATCACCCTACATTAATTAAAAAATATCTAGACTAAGACTCTAAGGATCGTCACACTCAATAAGGACAGAGGAAGGTCATGGATAATCTATCGCTTATCCATATTACTTTTGTGGTGTCTAGTGAAGTGTGTTTCAGGCAAGTGGTTACTTAATTAGGCCCGCTATTTTCGGTGATTCGTATAGCGGATACCTCTCACTTACCTAGTACTTACCTGGCCACAAGAGTGATAAAGAGGTGGTAGAGAATTAATCCTGCAGCTTGTTGTTCATATCAGAATACTGCATTTTATACCGTCCATTCTTACGCTCGTGTGTTTATAGGTAAGTGCTTTTTATCCGTGTTTATCACATATTTGCAGAATACAGGTTCTCGGTTCTAAAACGGTGAAATTCATGGAAAACACGACAATATCCGGGTTCCTGCCAACCACTGATAAAACACGGTCTCCGCTCTTCATCCGTATGTTACCAGATATCAGTTAAGAGACAAAATGTCAAATCATTGTCGTTATCAGGCACAAGGCTCAATGGTAGCACAAGATCCAAGAGATCTACGCGGAGCTCGAGGCAATCATGACAAAAACATCCACAAAAAGTCCACCCTTCCTCAACAGAAATTCTGGAAGAATTGTGAATGTATTTTCAGAAAATATATGTACCAAACAGTTGGAAAAATCTAAACAGGGACCCCAACCAAAAACCACTGCCCAATTCCACTGTTCGGCCGCGCATGCGCGGCCAAAAGGGGGTTTTGGCCGCGCAAGCGCGGCAAGGTGGGGCCCACTCCCTGCCGAATTTCAGGGGCACTTTTGGTACTTCAAATATAGTCTGCTGGTTGCCCTAGAACCCCATTTCTCTGCCTATAAATACAGCAGAACTTGCCAAAGCTAAGGGTCATTCTTTGGATTCTTTTTGTTCCTCTTTTGTAGTGTTTTGTATAGTTGTTCTTCTTCTTCTTCATTCCTCTTCCATGAATTGTAGTGAGAGCTTTTTGTGGATATGAATAAAGAGAAGGGTTTTGTATCATTCTTTTGTCTTTCTTCTTCCCCTTCAGATTTCTGCTTTCTCTTGCTCATTCAACCTCTTCATTGAGCTTGAATGGGTAAGAGTTAGTTATTGATTTCAAGGGTCGTATTTTCTCCCGGGACTAGTTCTTCACTTCACATGCGTTCTCTACCCTTCCCTTGATCTTGCAACCTCTTCATTGAGCTTGCAAGTTTAAGGGTTGGCTATTGAGCACATGCTTGGCTTGGGTTCTACTTCCGTGTTCTTTTCTTGTTCTTTTTATTACTCGCTTTTTATTACTTGTCTTTTTATTACTTGCATTCTATTTCATGCAATTTTATTCATGCACTTTAATACTTGTATCTTTTCTTTTCTTTGTTCTTTTCTTTTTGTTCTCTTTTGTTTATTTTGTGAATGTTGTAATTATTGTTGTTGTTAAGAATTAATACGGTTTTATAAGTTAACATTTCCTTCTCATTTCCTTTTCCCGTTATTTTCCTTTTGAACTCCGCCCAAACCATACGCAAGCGCTCCGTTAGGCACCGTACCCTGACAAGGTAACGGTGATTCCTAACCACGACCGGTTGCGTTCGGTTTGGCCGGAGGCGAAAGCAAGAGACAAGAACGGAAGGACAAGGGTAAATAAGCCGGATTCCACGAATACCGCGCTTAAATCCCCTAATCCCCGTTGTTGCCAATTGCTTAGCTTCAATTGGTCAAGACTCGGCTCAAAGGTTTTTGAGTATGGATTTCTTAGCTTACAATCTCGTATTTTCTTAACAACTTTATACTTGCAGATAAAACACTTAGGTTAGACTGAACAAACATACAGATTCTTTATTAACTCGTCTAAGACAAGAAGGTAAGATAACACCATCTCCCTGTGGACCGACCCGTGCTCACCCGGCTAGCTGCAAAGCGACACCGTCCTGATCGCGGTAAACTTTAATTCTTTCATCCGACACGCCAAAAGCGTGCGATCACTTGTCCTTTGGAAGTCTAGGAGCGGTCTAGAGACTTGACCTAGGTAACCTTAGTTCTAGGGTTGTGTGTGCATTTTTTTGTGGTTTGTCTCACGTCCGACACTTTTCAAAACAAACCAATTTTTAAGTTCTCACACGCTGCCAGGTGCGCTAAACCCGCTTAGTACATGCTCGGGTGGACACGGGATTTTAATGCCCGTATTGTCCGCGTTTCTGCAATCGACTCCGAAGTCGGTACTTCTTCATCTCCTTTTTTTCCCTCAACCCACCACATTGACCGAGATGGACGGTTCTCTATCAGATTTAACCACCACCATCCTGCCACCACGCGTCGGTGTGCAAAATCCATCGCGCATCTCTCTCCAAGAAAGATGTTACCCCATGCGCGGACCCCTTCCTACCTATCCATCTATTCCACCATCCAATGGGGATAATTTTGAAATTAAACCCCACTCCATCAAACTATTGCCTAAATTTCACGGGCTTGAATCCGAAGATGCATACGTTTTTATAAACAAATTCGAAAACGTATGTGCAATGATAAGTACGTCACAACTGTCTGTAGATGCTATGCGCTTACGTCTTCTCCCTTTTACTTTGTACGATCTAGCAGAAAAATGGCTTTATAACACTGCCTCACATTCTATTGCCAAATAGGAAGAATTCGTTGTAGTATTCCTTAAGAAATTTTATCGCAATCATAAGACCGCCCGCGTACGATGCGAGATTGACCAGTTTACCCAACTTCCCAATGAACCATTTTGGAAATGTTTTGAACGGTTTAAGGATCTTCTTCTATAATGCCCTCATCACGGAATCGATAGATGGAACCTTTGTCGAATTATATATGAAGCTGTTGATCTAACAACAAAACAGATGCTTGAAACCATGTGTCAATGCCATTTCCCGTCTAAAGATGATGGTGAAGCTTGGCAATTTGTGAAAAATCTAGCTGAACAAACCCTACAGTGGAAAAGCGTTAGACTTGCAACGTCTAGGAGAGGTATCCATTAGCTCGATATTTCTGTCGTAGTGAAAGCCGAAATGGCCGCGATACAAAAGAAACTCGATGTTATAGAAAACAAAGTCTCTTCGGCCCCCCTAAACCAATTTACGCTCCCCAAAACCGTGTGTGGTTGCTGTTCCAACCCATTACATCTAACAGAAGAATGTCCTTTGAATCCACCGTTTCAAGGTCAAGAACAAATTAATGCTACTTTTCAGCAGCGACCTCGAAACGATTCTTATTCTTCCGCATATAATCAGGGATGGAGGAATCGTCCTAATTTTGGTTGGAACCAAAACAAAATCCAAAATCAAAACCAGTTCCAAAGCAATTATCAAAGAATTTCTCTACAGCAACAACCACCACCACAGAGTTAGCACCCCTTTCATTCGCAACCTTTTCAAAATTCGGCCATCAATTCTACACCTTATAATAATTTTCTCCAAACGGCCGGTAACGAAAACTCATCTGCACTCGAACGAAGCGTGGATATGTTTATTAAACATTCCATGCAATCGACGGATGAAATAAAGTCTTCTATCCAATCATTAACACATACCACCACCTCCCATGGTGAAAGTATAAAATCAATAGAGGCACAACTTGCACAATTAAATGTTGCGATGAGTGCGAGAGAAAAAGGGAAACTTCCTGTCAACCTATACCTAATCTTGGCCACTCACAAAGTTATAATGTGAGTATTGTTACCACGTTGAGATCAGAAAGAGTGCTGGATAACCAAGTGGGTGAACACGTTGATGACGTTGATGATATTAATGATACCTTGGCTTCTACTTCTTCTCCTATTTCGTCTAGTCCACCGCTTTCTTTCGAGCCTACTCTCCGTTTTCCCCAAGGCTCGAACACTCAGCCCACTTCCTTGAGTCAACCTAAAAAAATCTAAACTCTAATTATGGGATCCATTCCATCCCCACAATCCTCTCCAATGATGGACCCAACCCTATTAATAAAGCAACTTATCCAAACAGGTTAAGGGGCAACAGACCAAGTCCACAAATGGAGAAGATTGTGGAAATTTTTAAGCAAGTTAACATAAACATTCCTCTCCTAGATGCTATTCAACAAGTTCCGTCTTATGCAAAAATTCTAAAGGACTTGTGCAGTAGGAAGAGAAAAAATCAAGTGCTTAAAAAAGTTTTCTTAGCGAGTACTGTAAGCACTGCTTTTACCCAACAACTATCCAAGAAATGAAAGGACCCCGGAAGTCCTACCATATCTATTTCTATTGGGGGTAAAGATATCAATCGTGCTCCACTCGATTTAGGTGCTAGTGTTAACTTGCTTTCGTATTCTGTGTATGAGCAATTAGGGATCGGAGAGTTAAAACCGGTGCACTGCACTCTTCAAATGGCCGATCGATCTATCACCCAACTTAAGGATGAGCTAGAGGATATGTTAATCAAAGTCGGGGAATTTATATTCCCTTTGGACTTTATCGTTATAGATACACAGCCTGTAGCAAACCCAAGAAACCAAATTTCGGTGATTTTAGGTCGACCTTTTCTTGCGACTTCCAACGCAATAATCAATTGTCAAAACGGTTCTATAACCCTATCCTTCGGGAAGATGTCAATTGAGTTTAACATTTACAAGTTGGGAAGTGAACCCTCCGAACCCTATGCTCAAGTATTATCTGTCGAAGCGATAAATTTCAACAGCAGCGAATTTGAATAGCTTCATGATTTTGATCTTGACTCCGCTAGTACGTTATTGTTTGACCCTGCTATTTTTTATACATATACGGAAACTTCTATCGAGCTGTCCGGGTCAACATCTAACGCTAGATATGAACCTTTTATGGAGTCCGAGCATCATCCCGTTCTTTCCGATGAGATTATTATTCGGGATATCGATGAAAGCTATGAAGAAATTTTCGCTGAAGAACTCGCATTCTTAGAAAACATGGGTGTTTTGATGAATCAACCTCAACACAAAGAAGTTGAACCACCATCCAGTGCTGAATGCGAGTAATCCACCATCACTGTTTCGTCTCTATAAACCGAGATGTAAACACGATCTATTCCACCCCTTATCCCCTCCCCATTTCTTCACATCGATAGATGACATGTTCTTCTACCAACCAGTGCGTTACATCGATAAAATATTTGAAGGGTTGGTGTTGACTTTTGGTCTTTGTAAAACTTTGTATAGACTAATAACTTTAACCCCCCTCATAATTTTAAATGCTTAATATGATTTTACTCAAGTTTGGCGGGAGGGATATATTTTGGCTCTTGAAAGAAAATTTTTACAAAATTGTGAGCAAAAAATAAGTTTTGGGGAGGATTTCACTTTCATTATTTCTTGTCCCCGTTACTTTTCCTCCTAAATCTACAGTTTTTTTTAAGCTCAACAGATGACATCAGTGAGAACACTGCTGCAAACAGCTTTGGGAGAAGTTTATGCTTATTCATGCATCATTGCATTATAGTATATATAAGCACAAAATTTTTTTGATAATGAAAGTTTAAAAGTGAAAATTTACATACGATAAGATAGGAAGAGTTTAAGAAAAGCAAGAAAATTAGATGTTTTCTTAAACGAAACTAGTAATAAGTAGTTATAAGCCGTTGTCCCAAAGGTTAGTAAGATGAAAGAAATTACTAATCTGAGGATAAAAATAAGTCTGAAAAATAGTCCCTATTCTTGAGACTAAACATTTGAACGTTGATACCCTACTATACACACTTGCACACATCTTGAAACTTGGGATAGTAAAGGATACTTTGAAATGCTCTTTTCTAAAAGCCTTGGTATGAAGAATAAAAAAATGGTGAAGAAAAATGAACACTGGTTTTGTAATTACCTAAGGCAACAAAAAAAATATATAGAGAGGGTGGTTTATCACCTAGTGCCTTAAACCAACTGGTTTGGGAGCCACTGCTAAGTCTTGGGTGTCGTAAGACTAGGATATTGCTAATTACGTCTAATAAGTGAGCATATTTAGTAATCGATCGGTTAGTACTTCCAAGAAGTATTAACGGTCGCATGAAAAATGTGTAAGCAATTCCATCTATAATATTCACCGACTAAAAAATACTAAGACAGATAGACAAGAGTATGATAGCTTGAATTGAATTCTCTAAGTGTAGAGATGTCTTTTACACACACGTAGGGGTATATGATCGATGTTCGGATAAAAAGTAGGGAGGAAGACTAAAGGCGATATTTTATTGAGGGATGATGTGATTTCTAATATCTTTTCACGACCATTAAGATAGGGCTCATGGCAACTGAAAAGCTGGTATAGTTGGAAACTCTTATTTTCAAGTTCTTTCTTTTATAGTTCGTATCTTTGCATGTAACTTTCACCATCTTTCTTTTATTATGGGATTTTATGGGTGTAATCCGCTGAAAACCCTCAGGAGACAATACTCCCCTACTAGGGACACCTAGAGATTGAACGGCTTGTTGCACGTGCTCAGTGCAATCGTGTTGCCTACAAAAGTGTGCTACTTAGGTTTTTCTTTTTCTTTTTCCCCTTCTCTTGAATAAATAGTATGCTCGGGATGATCAAAATTAAGTTTGGGGGTATTTGTTCAGTCGAAAATATTGCACATTTGATATAACATTTTACTTACTTTTGTTAACCCTGAGTTTACTTGACTTCACTTTCAGTTTCGTTAAGTTGATTTTTTACCACATGCATATAGTCTAATTAAACGAGAAATTTTGAAGTCCGCCAAAAGCCAAAAGAATGACACTTCATTCACCTTTAGCAAGAACGGGTTTGCCCAGTTATAAGACTAGATAAATATAGATAAGAAAATTTTGAACTGGGATGAAGACCTGATAAACCTGAAACCAAAAGGATACGCCTGCCTTCGACCATTCCTGTTTACCAGTTCTTTCTATAGGTTAGGACTCGACCACACATAAAGATGCACAGTGTTTATTGTAAATATAGAACATATGAGGGTTTATCTGTAAAATATCTATTGTCATATGTTCTATATATTATAATTAACATTATGAAGGAAAATATATGCATATTATATTTATACAATATTTTGATAATTAAAATATTCATATCATATCAAATATCCCTAATCAACATTCTTAAAATATAATATCATATAAAATGGTTAGGATAATATCTCAATAAAAACAAATATTACTAACATTATTCATTGAGATATTGTGCAAGATTAAGCTCAGGTCAGGAGATCGAGATATCGAGTGTCGGGAATCAAAAATCTGCCGATGAAGTTAAATAAATCGAAGAATCAATACTGGTAGAGACTCAGAAAAGATATGAAGATTCCATACATCAAATAAATCTCCATGTGTCACTATGAAACAGCCCAAGAATTTTGAAGCAATGATCACACCGAACAGTCGCGGTTCCGCGGCCAAAACAAGCCATATGCGGCGGATCCGCGGCCGTTATAGGGAATTGGGTTTTGGATTTTTTGGGTAGGATCCTAAAGAAAAGTCACCATATATGGAAAATCACCGTATTAGGAAATCACCATATATGGAAAATCACCATATTAGCAAATAACCATATTAGGAAGTCACCATATATGGTAACTAGGTTTTCTTCTTTGAGGGCTATATAAAGGACCGAGGGCAAAATTTATAAATCATCAATCTTATACACAAGCTAATCACCGTCAAAGAACAAGTGATCCAAGATAGGTCCAAGATTCGACGTGATAAAGCGACGTGAGATTCGATGGAACATCTACATCCGACAAGGCAGAGATCGAGAGCAACTTCTTCTTCCTCTTATCATCTAAACTTAAAGTTTGTACTTGTGAAGTTGATTAATAAAGGTAGATCTTTAGTTTAATTATTTAGTTACATTATGAATTCCATCTCTATCCGTTCTTCTATCTCCATCATGCGCGAGTAATTCTCCGCTTGATAGGGTTCGGAGGATTAGAGTAAATCAATAGATGAGAAAATATTTTAACTTCTTTTACATCTTATGAAATTTATAAACTTTAGCAAAAGAATCGTTAACATCCTTATCAGGCGCTACCAATTTATTGCTAGTCTTAATTGCGATTTGAGATCAGATTAACAATTGTTTTGCTAAGGGCTAGACATGAATAAAGATCAATGAAAGGACAAGGGTCAATAGTGTGGAAACCCTAGTTTCTTCCAAGAACTCTAATTCTCATTCATCAATATCAATCTAGTTTTAAATCTATCAAAAGATAAAAGGAGTCATCTTTATTAGTCATCCAGAATTACTAAATCCTAACGAACCCTACAAGCCCTCTTCTGATATAAAATCTGCATCCGTCTTTAAACTAGATCTATATTCTACATCCGTTTTTAACTTAGATCTAGATTCTTCATGCTTCATCCTCTTGAAGTGTTGTTGGTAGGCAACGTATCCCTGCCATCCCTTCTTGAAGGCACTGCACTCTTCAGTGAGGTGTGTAACCCTCCGATGGTATAAGCAGTAGTTCGGGTGTACATCTGCTTCATCGAGGCACGTACTCCCGGGAGCATTTCCTTTGAAAGGTGGAAGCTTCATCCCCATTGAAAGGGCTTTGGCGAACCGCTTCCCTGTCTTAAACCTGCTTTTGTCTGCCGCGGGTGTGCTTCGATCTGGTTGGAGTACTTTGTGACTCTTCTTCGCCGCAGCTTCTTCATCCAGACGTCGACACTTGGCCTTTTCGTATATGTCCGTTTCACGCTCTCGGTTAGCTTTTCCCTTTTGAAGGGCTTCGTTCAGCAGCCTGTCAATCAGGTCATCTGACGGTTCCATGGATCTTGGCACCGATCCTGCCCCCAGTTTCTTCGTGTTGCTCTCCGATGCCAAAGGATTTTCTTCGTCTTTTAATGACGAGTGAGAAACCATGTGGCAACTCGCTACATAATTCTCGGGTTTTTCTGACGAGTCATTTCTCTCATCAATGTCACTATCTCCGTTCTCAAGGATATGGTTGAGAAATTCTTCGAGAGTGACTGGGGTCCGCACCTTCTGGTTGTACTCCTCCGGCGCGTTAATGTACTTTTGCAGGTCCGTACGCTTGTTATCAGGCTGTACGGGCTTCTTGGTCTTCTTCTTTTTCTTCGAAGACTTTGAAGGCTTGACCTGGTTGTTTTGCCCATCGTTACCAGTTTTCGGTATTGGGCGTGGTTTAAGCATCCCCTCAATGATCTCAGGCTCCAGCGGGCTCTTCCACCTGATCGCCGGACATGCTTGAAGGTCCTTCAGTATTCTTTTAGTCTTAGCTGAAAGGACAACTTCCCACAGAGTTTCTTCGACAAACGAGCATGATGCCCCTGGCGTGTCCACCTTTTTAAGAGCGTGCTTCTGTGGCGGGTTCACCCTCCAGTTTTCGGATAGCGCAAACTTGGCTTGTTGGTATTGGTCCTCGACCCAATTTTTGAAGACGTAGCAATTCTCAATTGGGTAGCCCAATACTCTGTGGTAGAAGCAGTAGTTGGGACTGTTGATGTTACCAAGCTGCAGAGGACATCTTGGATCCGGCAGAGTGATAAGTCTGTTGCGCACTACCAGTTCGAACAGTTTCCTCGTTTTATCCCGGGGAAATGAGTAAGGACGTCCTAGCTTCTTTTCGAGGGATCGGCGTGGGCGTGTGTCGCTTTGGCGAGCAACCGGTTTCGGGTCAGTTGGTTGCTATTGAGCGTTGGCAATGAAGGACGCTTTCTCTTTTCCCTTTTCATTCCGGGGATCTGTTTTTAAAGAGGACGTCCTGTGGCCCATATGGTCCATTTGGGCCAGCTTGTCGATCAAGGCCTGGAAGGTGGTCAGTTTGAAGAACATCATAAATTGGGATATAGTCGCCTGAGGATCAAGGGTCCCTACTAACATGCCCACGGCAAGAGCTTCTTCTATGCGTTGTTCACATTTTGACCATAGGTTTCGCCACCGAATTGTGTATTGAACCCGGGTCTCTTCTGGCCTCACCCTGGCATTGATTAATGCCATGATCAGGGTGCGCTCGCTTGCGCTTGCGAACCGCTGTGTGAATAGTAATTCCATCTCTATGAATGTTTTGATAGAGTCATTTGGGAGCTCGGAGTACCATTCAAATGCCTTCTCCGACAAGCTGCCAACAAACTGGCAAAGCACCAGTTTGTCGTCACCTCCAGTATTACAGCACAAAGCTCTGAATTGAGCAACATGCTGGTGTGGATTGCCCGTCCCTTTATACACATGGAACTTAGGGATCGTATATCCTGGCGGGTACTTGATTTGATCGTACCAGCTTGGATAAGGTCGCCCAATTCTGACGACTTGGCCAGCCGCTTCACTCGCTTGATAAGATCGTATTTGTTGAGCTATATAGTCATCAAGAGCAGCCTTGGAGATCGTATCTTCCTTGGATGCTGAGAAAGATGGAGGAGGGTTTGACATTTCTCCTCTGTCGTCTTCGATGATCATCAGAAGGTCTTCGGCTGGAGGTTCCGGCTGGATCATCATCTCAACCATGTCTTGGAACAGAAGCGCCATCTGCTTTATCTTAGCAGCATGTTCCACGGCCTACTTATCCTTTCTTTCTAGCACCCTCCGTAGGAACTCGGTGTCGGTCTCCTATTCCTGGCGCTGCTCAGACGTTGATTCCAGGCTTTCTTTCTGCCCGGTAAGTGCTAACATTTTCATCAGCATTTCTTAGAGCTTTTGTTCCTGCTCCTGAGCTTTTGTGGCTGCTCAACGACCGAGTGAGTAGTCGATGACCTACGGAAGCACGGCTTTCCTCTTTCCCGGAAGCCATATACATCGTGTGCACGATCATGCCCCCGAACTTAGGGCGTTTGGGTCCAGTGCCTTTGAAATTCACCGCAGGCAGCGGGGTTTTCTCCGACTTTCTCCTTTTGTGGGAGGTTGAAGTCGGAGGGGCCATTGTAATAGGCACCCATGTAGATGATTCCTTCCGTGGTACGACGGAGGGATGTTCCTCCTCTTGCCGAGCATTCATTTTCTTCAGTCGGGGAGAGGAGTCTTTATCGATCACAGAATCTTGGAACTTCCACCAAACTCTGTGGATTTTGGAAGACAACCGCTGAGGGGGTTGCTGTAGCTTTTCTTGCATCATGTTTTCAGCAGCCGGGGGAGACTTCTTCAATATGGCGTTTGGGGAGTTCTTTCGCACCCTCCTTAGCGGATCGAAGTTGTTCCCAGTTAGAACAGCAGCGTCAATTTCCACCATTGGAGCTGGTGGAGCAAGTCCAGAGGGGTAGTTACCCCCAACTTTCCTCACTCGGCGCCAGGGGCGACGTCCAGCATGTCTTGCAGATGGGATTGGCTCAGTTACGGAAGCGGCTTCGTCATGCCCCTTTCTCTGATGAAGGGCTACGCTGGTGCCAGCCTGTTGAAGACTAATGTCCGTTGAGAGGGGACGGTCAATCTTTCGAAGGCCGACCTTTTGGTAGGGGAAGCAGTCTTGATGACTTCGCCGGAAGCAGGAGTTGGAACAGCCAATCTTGCGAAGACCAATTCTTTAGCAGGAGAAGCCCCATTGACGACTTCATCTGCTGGAACTAGAATGGCTATCCGTTTCGGGATAACTCCTTCAGGTATTGTGAGCATCTTTGCAGGCCTACTGGAGCTTTGGCTCAGTCTATTAAAGACTGAGGTAGAAGACTTGGATGACCCGTTGAGAGGGGCCGTGGTGGCTGCAATTCGATCAAAGACCGACTTCTTTGGAGCTTCTTATGGGGGCACTAGGGCACTGAAGCTTGCTGGCGGGATCATGGTCCCAAAAAACAGTCCAGTGGTGGCTTGATTCACCTGCTCCACTGGCATTACAAAGATGGAGGCCGCTTAAGGCCCATAAGTCACTCATCCAGTCTGGGCAGAGCGGGAATTGCTGTTGTAGTTGGTGCAGTTGGAAGCCATCGATTTCTCTTCTCTTTTGCAGAGGAGCAAAACACCAAATCTTAGTACCTCGAATCCAGGGAAAACCATAGAAAACCGCGATTTGTTCGCGAACACGACACACGAAGTGTGGAGTGGAAAGAGGAAAAAGTCCCACCGGGCGTGCCAGATCTGTTTACCGACGAAAACGGAGACGAACCGCGTAAGGATCGTCATGCCTGAATTTGGAGACAGATGCTATTTGGATTTATCTGTCCACCTCTCCGAAGATGCCAAGTTGATTTATGGCACCGTGTATCGAAGGTTTGGACGGATGCGGCCATTGTAGCAGACTTCGTCAGATTCTCCCTCGTTTGCGAGGGGGTTTTGATTGTGGGGATGCTCTTCCCTACAGACGCAAGCCCCTGCAGTTAATTACGTAATCGCATAGCGATAACCACTTTCTCCTACTCCAGAAGTTCACTTCATGTCGTGTATGTTTTGTTTTATTTTTAGTTGCCCGTGGATTGTATACGGAGAATAATTTATGTTGTCGCCCGTAGAGCGTGGATTAGTCAAAATCCGTATATCTTAGATTTGGGTTTGGGTTTATTTAAGGATCATTAATCTCGTTTGAGATTAATATCAACTTAAATTTTTATTAAGGATACGTTAGTCCAATTTGAGACTAAGATTTACTCAACAAGCTTTTGGAATCATTCAGATCCAACAAAAGAGCATTTGGGCTCTACTGCTTTAGTTTAAAGACGTTGTAGTCCGTTGTTAATTTAAGGACGTTTCGGTCCGTATTGGGATGTGCCCATCGGTTTGGGAGCGCACCAAAGAGTTGTTGGTTGTCGGGACCCTCTACCTCTCTGAAGACGCTGAAGAATTATAACGATATATATAAGAGGTGTGGAGAGATGTACCCTTGAACCAATTTCCAGTCATGAGCATAGAGGCTCAGTCTATTTGGAGATCGAAGATGTTTTAATTTCATGAAGACTTATCCAACTTGAGGCTGGATTTGATTTCCCATAGTGTTAAGCACTAGTATACGTTCAGCACTCACGTATTCCCACGTGAGGTTCTAACGCAGTGTTAAACACTGGATTCCGGGGGCGCTCACGTGTGGACGTAAGGCATCTCAAAGCTGGCGCTGTACATTGGGTTCAAGTCCCTATTTATACATATAAGTGTTAAACACTTAATTCTTATGGCACTCACGTGTGAGCACGTGAGGCGCCCTAAAATTGGGTACTGCCTTTTTGGGTTTCATTTCTCTCTTCTTTTATAAGTGCTGAGCATTTGGCTCACGTGTGAGCACGTGAGGCGCTTGAAATGGGAACTGTTCTCTAGATTTTATTTCCCTTTCTCTTATAAGTGCTAAGCGCTTGGACCTTGTGGTGCTCACGTGCGAACACGTGAGGCGCCTTCAAAATGTGAGTGCTGTTTTGGGGTTTATTCCCTTTAAATGCTAAGCACTTGATTGGGGGTCGCGTGGAAAACACGTGACTCAGTCTCAGCCATTCTTTTTTGTTCATCAGAGGTACTCATGTGGGGAAACACGTGAGGTTTTATTATAGTGTTGAACACTAATGAATCGCCAATCATTCCTTCTACGTGCATGAAGATTTTGATCTCATATTAACGAAACTGGGATCTGAGTTTAGAGAATTTCAAGTCTTTTGTCTTACAAGAATTAAATTCTTTACAGGGTTAAACCCTAATGTTATCAGAGGAATTAAATACCTATATACGTGTGTAAGAATTAAATTCTTTGAACTTGGTTCTTTCCCCTAAATTTTGAATCTGCATAACAGAATCTCCCCGATGAGAATTAAATTCTCAACTTGTGGGGAGATTTATTTCTGCAGATCTCAACCAGAGGAAGAACTAAGTTCTTGTATGAAGAGTTAAACCCTTAATTAGGCGAAGAAAGGTTAGGATAATCTCTTTTATTTTTTTCTTACCTAGTTTTTTTTAAAGAAGGGGATCTTCTTTTTCAGTGAATTGAATTCTCTTTCTCTTTTTTTTGTTTCTCTTTTTGTTCTCCCCTCTCCTTTTTTTCTTCTTTTTTTTCTTGATGCCTTGGGTTCTTTATATAGTGGAGAGAAGTTTGTTAATTATTTTTAAGAAATCTCTCATTGAGAAACTTCAATCGATTTGGGGGTTTTCCCGCTGTTGGATCTTTTGATTCGAGGGTTCTGCCTTACAGAACATATTTTCTTGTTTCTTAAACAAGATTAAGAAAATATTTTCTTGTACAGAATTTATTCTGTAGATTGGTGATTTTTAATCACCGTTGGATTTTTAAACTAAGGGTGCTTGGTTTAACGGAGCATAATTTTTCTTTGGTTTAAAGAGAGATGAAAAATATTTTTCAACTCATGGAATCTTTGATCCGCCAATTTTCTATTTAACAGAAAACATCATTTCCCATTTAAAAGTTCAATAGAATTTAATTCTATCATCATTGAATCTTTGATCCAACGGTTCCTTGTTGAGTAGGGAAGTGCCCTCACATGTTTAACACGTGAGTCTTATTAGCTTGGTAATTGTTTTAATTGTTGTGCCTATATGCGTTGCATATAGGCACCCATGAGTTAAACACGTGGGGCTGTTTTAGCCTAGAAATTGTTTTAATTGTTGTGCCTATTGCGTTGCATATAGGCACTCACGTGTTCAACACGTGGGGCTGTTTTAGCCTAGCAATGGTTTTAATTGATGTGCCTATATGCGTTGCATATACGTGTTAAAAACGTGTGGCTATTTTAGCCTAGCAATTGTTTTAATTGTAGTGCCTATATGCATTGCATATAGGCACTCACGTGTTAAACACATGGAGCTCTTTGTCCTTGTAATTATTTCACGTGTTAAATATGTGGGGCTGTTTAAGTGAGGAACTTTCCCTCATCCCTTCTTTATAAGGGAACTCACCTCTTCGCCTACCCCACTACCCCCATATTGTTTGTTTACTCTGAAAACATCCAGAGAGTGATAATTCCTCTCTTTAATTCATTTTTAAGGCAAATTTTAATTCCATTCTTCATTACCCCAAACCCTAATTTTCCCTATAAATACCACACCACATTTCAACCCTCCTCACTCAGAATTTTATTACAAAAACTCTCTAAAAATTTCCAAATCCCTAGTTGTGCAAGTGGAGTTAGAAAAGGGCAAGGTTCCGACGAAGTTTCTGGAAGAATCCAGCGACAAAAAGACCCCCCGATGGTTCCAATAGCTTACCCTCTCGCTCCTCTTGTTTTACAATCTATAAGTCCCCTCTCCCCTCCTCTTTTGCTATCCTAAAACTTCTCCTTTTTAAAACTCGTTGGAAGCGGAGTTATTCCGGTTTCCGATTCTCTTTTCTTTAAAAATCTAATTTTTTCTTAATAACAAACCTACAAATTTTTAATATATTGTTTAGTAATCATTAACAAACACATTAGAACAATTTTCATCTCAAAAGAATCTATTATGCAACTTTTATCGTATTTTTATGGTTAAATACCATATACTTTACTTTCAACATAATTCCCTTGTATTACCTTTAGAAAACTCACGAGGTAATGATCTACCTCATCACAACACACATTGTTGACATAGCACGATAACTCTTGGGACATTGGTTTATGGGAAAATATGAGTTTACGATTAAATACCTTAAACATTCAAAAACCGTTTTCTTTAAAATGTGTGTTATTTAATTCCGTGCAATTGCGCCTCTACAACCCATTTTAGGGAACCCCGATCGAGATGGTACGAGTTATTGCACATCTTCGGGCCTAGTAGAGCAAGATGCAGACCTCCGCAAGGAGCATTCGATCTCGATGGAATTTTTAATGCAATTTTTAAGAAAAATGTTATTTCTATTTAATAAATATATTCTATATTTTTAAATATTAGATATATATAAATACTATCAAAATATCTACTTTAAGTATACAATATTATATAGATATATATTTATATATATATATATATATTCCATGTTTTCTAAATTAAAGGAATCACAAATTTCATGAAACTAGCTTTACAATTCAATACCATTCCAAGATTTCACTAAAATACCATATATAATGAAAACTAGGTTATATCCACTAGAATATTTCACTTTATAAAAATTACAAATATGAAAACCCTAAAGACGATAATTAAATACTTGAGGTATATTTTGAAAATATATCAAAACTATTTTTCATAAGACCCCCTCAAGTTATATTAATTTACAATAAGAACCCTAGTAAACAAAGGTTTAAGCGGGACCAGTTCTCTTGAGCTTCAGGGAGCCGGAGAATATGGGTTCTTGTCTATCTAAGGTAGAAAACCTAACAACGGTGTTATCAACACGGTAATTTTCTTGGAAAAAGACACAAATCCTGTCGTTCATATGCAACAGTTACCGATAATATCAAAACTAATTCAGGACTTCAATTTCTTTTTAAGTGTTTGACTCAGACAGAGTCTCAATCAAATTAATCTGACTTGAATTCAATTCAAGTATAATTACAATACAACATGAATCCACGAATACCAGAATACAATCCATATGAATATGAACATGACCGAACCGAACCATGGATATACTCTGATTACATGACTATCCATTTATATCGATTCTGTTTACTGATATCATGGTTTCAGCAAGTCTTCCATTTACTACAAGACAATACAATATAATCAGTATAATCAATACAATAAACATTATGGGGCTAATAAAGGGGTAGACCGGTACGGAACATGTTAAAGGTGGCACGAGGTGGTCACTAAAAGACGTAATTACATCCATGTCGTTATTCCGTGGTATTATCGACGGAGCCTTATACTACGGGTTACCAAAATCCACGGTATAAGTTGGGCTCCTCTCGTATACACTGGCATATTCTGTACCAAGGTACAACAACTACGTTAGTATAGCAAATATAACATATCCACTTCACCTATTCTATTCTCTATTTATTCTTCTCCTTCTTTCTTTGGGACTTACCGAGCGATTGTTCGCTGACGACATTCCTATTTCTCTTCTTCTTTAGAATGTTGTCAGGAGGACCCGACTCTGAGAAGCTCGAGACTAGCCAGGAGCACTTTGAGCAGTTCACAGAAGACCCTGAGCATTGACTTTACTTGTGCTCATTTTATTTTCAATTCATGCTATTGTTTAGGCATTGCATTCCAGACTTGTATTTATATTTCCAGTTGTATTGTAAAGAAATATTGAATAAATAAAAGTTATTGTTCATTTATATTCATGTCTCTTGTGTACATTTTACTTTATATTGCTTAGATATGCTTAGCGTGTTTACTTCGGAGTAAATACGTAGCGGGCATCGCCGCATCCTCTTGCTCGTACACCGGGAAGCAGGGTGTGATAGATAGCACAAGCGTACATTCTATTTTCGGTTCTTTTCTATAATGTTTATGGAAAAATAAATGATGGGGCTTCGTTAATAAGATTAATGAAAAGAAAAGAAACCTAAAGATATTGTAAAATCGAAATTTTAAAATGATAGCTCTAGTTCTTGCTTTGCATAGTGGTTTTCCTTGATGAATATCCAGCACCTCATTCGATGAGAATGTAGGGTTGCTAGGCACACGGACAAGGGTCTACGAGGTATCAACCATGCCCGATTTAAAATTTAACCATGCCTAACAACCCAAAACCGGATCTTTAAACTAGAGTTTAGGCGAAAACAAGCATGTTAAACACTTTAACACTAAGTGAGAGCGATTGCAATCTTTGTAGATCCGGTCCTTCACTTCTTAAGCTCCGTGTTGTGGTCCCTTCGCTGCGATCATCGTGTTCCGGACTCTCGAGAGGCTCCACGAAGAGAAAGATGCAAGCTTGCTTCCGATCTTCCATAACAAAGATGATCTACCTTGAAGTTTCATTAACACAAGCTAACACTCACTAAATGAAGTGAACACTCTCATCTAAAGGGTAAGGGTAGATGAGGATGATGAAGTAGGATTTTTGCTCTCATTTGTTTTCATATTCTCACTCATTTTCATCACTTAGGAAAAACCTAGAAAGCTTTTCATGAAGCTCAAAGATAAAGAAGAAGAATAGTCATCCTTTGGTGATGAATAATGAAAGGATAATAATGATGAATAATGCAACCATGCTTAAACAAACCTTTGTAGAGATTTAACTAGGGCTAGGGTTTTGGTTGAGTTAAAGATGAGTCACTTTAAAATATCTAACACAAAACAAAAAGAAACCTTCTAGAAGGTTCATGAATGCACTAACCCAAATCAAACCCTAACCTTGTTTAATCTCCACTAAACATGTTGCATTAGTTATCATATCATGTTACAATATTATATATCACATATATAATATTTATTGTAACAAAATAAAATAATACAATTAACATATATCGCATATATAACAATGTGTTACCCGAGTGAGAAAAAGAATCTTTTAGTGAGCTAATATTAGTTAATGTAATTTAATATATCATATATATTATTATACATTAAATTATCGAATCAACACTTGATCCGACAATCCGGCTATATCGCATATAACCGAATAATATCTCATTTACTGATTCATCGAATCAACACTTGATCCGATGACCCGGCTGATATCAAATATCGCGAGAATATAATACGGTATCTCATATCGCATTATCCTTGGTCCCGTACATATCACATATGTGCTCCTACTCCGTTTTGCTTGAGCCAAGAAACCTCTGTGTAGGACTCTAAAGAATCGTCAATACGCCGGCAGTGGGTGATGATCATATCAAACACCCACAAGCTGCAAGCGGTCAGCTAAACGTAACAGCCACCCAGGTATTGAGCGCTCAGAAGATCAACAAGCAAGCCTGTACATTCTCCTGTGAATCCAATCAGTAACACTCCCGTACAGTCCGGTCTCGTCGTCTGATATGTCGCATATCTCGCCTAGGGGTGGTAAAACGTCAGACCTCAGTAGCTTGATAAGTCGTGTCGATATGAGATCTATAACAGTTCGAGAAACTACTGATAACACTTACCAGAAAATCTCAGCAATCCTGGCCAGGGATTTCCAGTTATAGCCAATCGAACACAGCACAACATCAACTCCCTATACCGGGAGAGACGAATCCCCTCCTATCGCTCATTGCCTCCATGTGATTCGGGGCTGTACCCAAAAGCCACCTTTTTGCACGCCCTCTTGGACGTGGTATGATGGAAATCAAAGCACAGTTGGAATCACACAAGACTCTATGACGATCTCGGGTCAACAGACTACTCTGTACCAGTGTCACCGGAGAACTGTTATCTGACGTGAGGTATAATACCATCTGGGAGTTCTCGGCGAGTCCGTCCAGTGTACCCAGTATCTACTGAGCACCCGTACACCATCCTTGATGTCAAACACCGATGGATATGGGATCATCCATCGCCCATCATATGGGTCAGTATGCGTATACGCTAGTCTACTCTGGTGTATCGATGCCCTGTCTCGATACACCCTCGACTAGGAACAATTATAGGATGTACTCGTCGACTACCGTGGCCGCACTAGTATGATCTCATCATAATCCCAGTAGTCAAGTACATATCTTAAGGGCTTTATCAACATGTAACAAAGAGACAATCAGAGTATATGTTAAGATAAAGTACAACCAGATAGCATACTATCATGTCGAGCAAGAAAGTCCTCCCTATATATGTCCAAGCATCCATTACAATATACATCGTAAGTACAGTAATGGCCTCTAGGGCATACATATAACTAACAATCTCCCACTTGCACTAGGGCCATCTGTTGTGGTATCGCATACCCAACAATTAGCTGTGGTTGAAGTATCTCATACTCAACCATCCCATAAAAGTCTCTACTGGAAAAAAGGCTTTTGTGAGTGGATCCGCATTGTTGTCCTCTGAGTCTACTCTCCTAATCTTGATCTCCCTA
This sequence comes from Agapanthus africanus, assembly GCA_030015575.1. NCBI lineage: Eukaryota > Viridiplantae > Streptophyta > Magnoliopsida > Asparagales > Amaryllidaceae > Agapanthus > Agapanthus africanus. The sequence goes on along the minus strand of JASDDO010000016.1, from coordinate 520,515,957 downwards.
GAGATCAACCATCTTCATGATCAGGTGATACTGCCTAAGAATTATATCTGGATTTTTGATGGGACAGGGGTTCCTTGGCATAAGCCATAACTCCATTGTCACACAATGGAAGGAACGAAGTTCATCTCATGAACTTTTATATATCCAGACTACCTCTTTGGTAGCATCCTTGGTAACGATGTATCTTGCCTTTAATCGTCTAGTAAGTCACGGTATCTAGCTTGGAACTCTTCCAACATACCGTCCATCCACTTAGGGTAAAGACAATGCCTGCGACTGACATTCAGTCGTCCTTATCACCCTGGAACCTTTCCAGTGATTCTCCCAAGGATCGATTGATACCATCTCACTACAACTAGTGAGTATCCTAACATCCAATTAGATCTATCTCATAGATCCAAAACCCAGGATTTATGAGGTATCATTTTGATCTTATATGGAGAATCCTTGTGATAAGCGGAGATTGACCGAGCGTAGCATAGGAATCTCCTTCCCTATCAAGAGTATGTCATCCACGTACTCTAGGAGGATCACCACCATACTCCCTACTACCTTTTTGTATATACAAGGTTCATTTACCATTTTGATGAAGTCAAACTCTTTGACTACTACATCAAAACAGACGTTCCAACTCCGTGATGCCTGATTTATCACATAAAACATCTTGCTCCCGTTTCTGCTGCTCCCATTGTCTACGAAGCCCTCTGGCTGTGTACTTATAGACGCTCTCTTCCAAATCAACATTTAGAAAAGCAGTCATGACACCCAACCGCCAGATATCGTAGTCATGGTATGTAGCCGTGGCAAGTAGGATCTGGATGGACTTAAGCATAGCTTTGAAAGTCTCAACTTTTTCATGTACACCAAGTAATCTTCTCAAGATATACTTGCTCCTGATGGAGATTTAACCCTTCAGATAAAATAACCAAAGTCCATACTTTGTTGGTGTATAAGGATTCCATCTTAGATCGCTAAGCATCCAGCCATTCTTACAGAGTCTCACTCCTGATGGCCTGCTCGAAACTAGTTGGGTCATCATCTCATGATGCCATCCTCGCTCCCACTGTCATAGAGAAACCGAAGTATCTCTCAGGTGGGTGAGGAACCCTACTAGATCGGCGGAGAGGCTGAGGTTCGTTGGAAACTATTGAATCCTTTGGTTCTACCAAATCATCTGCTGTAGTTTGTATAGCTGGAACTGTTTCCAGTTCTACCTCATGACCAATAATTTCTTCACAAGAAATTCCCTTTCACAAAGGTGGCATGCTGAGAAACAAAACATATTTTGTTCCTCGGTTAGGTAGAAGATATTCCCTTGCGTATTCTTGGGATATCCAACAAACTTACACAGATCTTTCTTTGCCTCGAACTTGTCCGGATTTTTCTTTTTAGACATAGGCCGGACAACCCCAAATCTTAACAAACTTAAGATATGGGCTCTTCCCTTTCCATATCACATATGAAGTGGTAAGCAACTGATTTGATTTGAACCCTATTCAATAGGTATGCAACTTCTCAAGTGCATAACTCCCAAAAGGAAATAGGAAACTCAGTAGTACTCATCATAGAGCACACTATATCACATAGAGTGCTATTGCTCCGCCCCGATATACCATCGTGCTATGGTGTATACGGAGGAGTAATGCTGAGAGAGAATCTCATTCTCCTTTAGAATAGTCCAGGAATCCCGTGCTCAAGTATTCTCATCCCTGATCTCATCAAAGGACATAATACTTATACCCGTTTTTGGTTCTCTACTTCTAACTTATATTCTGTGATTATCTGAAAAGTTTCGGACTTGTGTTTCAACAGGAACATATGTCTGAATCTAGAGAGATCATCAGTGAATATAATGAAGTACAAAGAACCGGTCTTGGCATGTATAGACAGGGGACCTTCATACATCAGTATGTATCAATCCCAAGTGTTCACTAACTCTTTCTCTGTTTCCAATAAACAGAGCTATGGTCATCTTATCTCTGTGACATGACTGACAAGTTTCACAAGATGTAAATTCAAACTAATTTAAATATGCATCTATATGTAATTTCAGCTAGTCGGGTCGCATTGATATGACCTAGTCTACAATGCCTCAAGAAGGATTTGTTCATTTCTGAACTCTTCCTCTTGTGTGTGTTCTTTACGTTAGGAACTGTAGTTTGATTTAGAATGTCTATGCTTTTAGATAACGTGCCTAAACCGATCAAATCTTGATATAGGAAATGTTCAAAACATTATCCAATAATACAAAATTATATCCTTCTTTACTAATAAAGAGATTGATATGATGTTGTATATCAGGTTCGGTATCTAAAAACATTCGTTCAGAATCAATGTATTCTGGTAATACAGGGTGATAGTGACCAACAGACTTGGCTGCAACACTTGCACCGTTTCTATCTCATGAAACTTATCACCCGTTCTCAGTTCTCTACCTATCTGTAGCCCATGTAACAAATTACATATGTGGGATCTTGATCCGGTATCAAATACCCAGAACGTAAAGGATACTGAGAAACAGTTCTCTGTAATGAATACACCCGAAGATGATGCATCAGCATGCACTTTCTTCGTTTGGGCGGCACGGGAATTCTGGTAATCCCCAATTTCCTGCTCTGTCTTATAACAATTATAAGTTGGAGCGAGACCAACGTTCCTTAGCGCAGTACAACAAGCGGGTTCGGTCAATACATCCGTATTATTATCTTAATTAAGGCGTGACATAGTCGTAACCTGGAGAGAGAGAGAAGAAAACACTCAGCGTATGCTCTTGCAAGATTAGATTAATTATCTAATATATCTAATCAGGATGTCTCCTACTGTTTTAGTCAAATCTTCCTTCAAACCGTAAAAGCAAAGACTAGCCGGGATTAATTACACCCTACAAGTTCGCCAATCTTTCAGCCAGGCCAGTGTCGGTACTTTGAGGGAGGTTTCCCGTGCTTTCGCACGGACCTGATTAAGTAAACCTCGTTTTCCCAGAGGCGTAACCCCGTTAACACCTTTCTAGACACCTACTTGATCGGCTAATTGTAATGTGTAAAACTCTCCCAGGAGTAACTCTTACTCGCAGCGGGTATCGGGATCCAACTATCTCATAGAAGGTATGCAATCTCATTGCAAATTTCAACACTTGAAATTCCCAATAATATTTTACCCCTAGCATCCTATGACCTTGACGGAGGTCAACAAACCATAGGCTGCTAGTCAAGTTCTACACGTCATTTCCTGATTGAATTAAACCCACCCGCACGATCCTTGACGGAGGTCAACTAGGCCGCACGACTACCCTAAAACAATCTGCATCATATGCATAAGCAGATAAATACTAGTTAGCTACCACACACTATGCCTTGACGGAGGTCAACAAACATAGCACGAATACTAAGTAGGACTTATCTGAAATGATGGAGGGCTACGACAGGTTTTTAAGAAAACCTTTTGCGTAATGAACTTGATATCGTTGGAGAATCGAGTGATTTTAAATGGAGTGTTTTTTAGGCTTTTCTAGTTTTGCTAAAGAGGTCACTCCCGGTGAAGGGATCGTCGACTCTTTCCTCATCGAATAAGGTGCAGGATATTTCACAAATAGCGCTATGCAAAGCAAGAACTATAGAAGCAATCAAAAGACAAACCGAGTTTGTAGCATCTGCTAGTTTCACTAAAGAGGTCACTCCCGGTGAAGGGATCTTGGCTCTTTCCTTATCGAATAAGGTGCTGGATGTTCTACAAGGAACACCACTATGCAAAGCAAGAACTAGAGCTACCAGTTTTTAAACAAGTTTGTACAACATCTTAGGTTTCTTTTAGTTTCATTAATCTCATTAATGAAGTCCCATTTTATTATGCTTCACAAGCATCACATTTGAAACGAAATCTGCAATATAACATATATCTCATATATATAATATAAACATTCGTCTCAGGCAGTAATATGATCTCATCATAGAATATTGCGGCAGAAGAACATATATGAAATATTGGATATACTAGGACGTCCGTGTTTTAATACGAGTCTGTATAAAACACGGATTTCACTGTCGTGATGAATAGCCAAACCCACATCCCTAGACCCCTAAGAGAACGGCAAGCAACACTGCCAATTCTAGGGTTAGGAGACCCGGTCTCGACTCCTCGAGATGGTCTCCCACTGGACCCTAGAACCAGGTTACTTTTGCTCCCCGCCTTGGGTCTACCTAATGCGGAAAAGTAAATAATATACAACGGTGACATCATCCTCAGCCCAGAAGTTCCCCAATAAAAGAATATTACATACAAATGAATTTTACATGAATGAAAAAGAAAAACTCTCATTTCACATAAAAACCCCCGGCTATTCAGAACGCGACGATCCAATATATCATATCACAGCAACACATAATATCTCATATCATCAACGTAAGCAAGTATGCGTATCCCGATTGTCGTTGATGTATAGCAACGAAGCCGGCGATACACCACATACTACGCTTACGGTCACAAAAAAGAAAGTGTAAAACTACAACAGTTGGAATCTGCAACCTCCTTAGATATCGCATGCCTGACCAAATGAATTCCTTATACATCGCATGCCTAACAATTATAAACCCCGCATTTTAGTCTCATTATCAAAAACTCTTTTCAATATCAAGTCGGGCAATTCAACAAGATTCCTGACATCCTGATCGAATGCTCGTTGCAAACTTTAGTAGACAGCCGCACCCCCGGATGCCGTCGACGAAGTGCACTAAGGCGGAACACCGCTGCCGCGAGCACCCGAACGGATGCTTTTGGCGACGGGGTTCTCCTACAGTCACTTGGTCGGGGCTATGGGGCGTGGCTGTCTATTAAGTTTACCCGGCGAGTATCCGCGTACGCTACATGATTGCGACGGGCTTTTGATCGCATCAAAATCCCGTGGCAACCGATCATCCGAGACTGAACTTCTAGATTTATAACATTCAAATTAGTTATCTCATAACTATTTATGGATTCCAAATATTGTATCACATTCCAGATAAATAGACAGTGTTAAACTTTCCGATCGAATAAACAAACCCCCAAGATTTCCCAAATAGCTCAATACTTGAGCGGAGTTCAAAAAATATCCATCACATGCAACAGTACCAATGGTCCAGCCGTAGAAGGGTCAAGCCAACACCTCACATGTGGCATGCCGTACTGCCGCAAACCCTAAGGTTCAGAGGTAGTTCAAGATGGTCACATAATCGAGTTAAGGTTTGTTGTCTTCTAGAGGGTCCACCGCGTTACTTGCATGATTTTCCGGAAGTTTCAAACTCGAGAAAAAAATCCAACTTTTGAAAAATTTTCCGACATGGGAAAAAGTGAGTTATTGATATCCATTCGAACTTTTTAACAGTTTCTAAAATTACCCGCAAAAAATTAAACGAAATTAAAATATCCGATCGAATCAACGAGTCCCCAATACAACCCAGAAAACTCAACACTTGAGTATAATTAAAAATACCCAGAAGCATCAGGAAACACATACGGACGTTACTGTAGAAAATTGAAACTCTAACTCTCAATTCTTGTCGCGGAACCGCCGCCAATACCCCAGTTTGGCCGCGGTTCCGTGGTGCTACAGTAGAGTTAGGGTGTCGTTTTTCACATGTCTCCATAGAATTCCCTGCTGATATTTTTAAGTATTTTTAATATGAAAAAATCAACATTTTTACAAAATTTCCAGAGAAAAGGTATGTTTTGGGGTTTCGGGGTTCGATCGGACTTTAAATTTCGCCTAGACTTCGCCTAAAGCTCTAGCTTGGCTCTGATACCACTGTAGGGTTGCTAGGCACACGGAAAAGAGTCTACAAGGCATCAACCATGCCCGATTTAAAATTTAGCCGTGCCGAACAACCCAAAGCCGGATCTTTAAACTAGAGTTTAGGCGAAAACAAGCATGTTAAACACTTTAACACTAAGTGAGAGGGATTACAACCTTTGTAGATCCGGTCCTTCACTTCTTAAGCTCCGTGTTGTGGTCCCTTCGCTGCGATCATCATGTTCCGGACTCTCGAGAGGCTCCGCGAAGAGAAAGATGCAAGCTTGCTTCCGATCTTCGATAACAAAGATGATCTACCTTGAAGTTTCATTAACGCAAGCTAACACTCACTAAATGAAGTGAACACTTTCATCTAAAGGGCAAGGGTAGATGAGGATGATGCAGTAGGATTTTTTCTCTCATTTGTTTTCATATTCTCACTCATTTTCATCACTTAGGAAAAACCTAGAAAGCTTTTCATGAGGCTCAAATATGAAGAAGAAGAATAGTCATCCTTTTGTGATGAATAATGAAAGAATAATAATGATGAATAATGCAAACATGATTAAACAAACCTTTGTAGAGATTTAACTAGGGCTAGGGTTTTGGTTGAGTTAAAGATGGGTCACTTTAAAATATCTAACACAAAACATAAAGAAACCTTCTAGAAGGTTCATGAATGCACTAACCCAAATCAAACCCTAACCTTGTTTAATCTCCACTAAACATGTTGCATTAGTTATCATATCATGTTACAATATTATATATCACATATATAATATTTATTGTAACAAAATAAAATAATACAATTAACATATATCGCATATATATCAATGTATTACCCGAGTGAGAAAAAGAATCTTTTAGTGAGCTAATATTAGTTAATGTAATTTAATATATCATATATATTATTATACATTAAATTATCGAATCAACACTTGATCCAACAATCCGGCTATATCGCATATAACCGACTAATATCTCATTTACCGATTCATCGAATCAACACTTGATCCGATGATCCGGCTGATATCAAATATCGCGAGAATATAATACGGTATCTCATATCGCATTATCCTCGGTCCCACACATATCACATATGTGTTCCTACTCCGTTTTGCCTGAACCAAGAAACCTCTGTGTAGGACTCTAAACAATCGTCAATACGCCGGCAGTAAGTGATGATCATATCAAACACCCACAAGCTGCAAGCGGTCAACTAAATGTAACAGCCACCCAGGTATTAAGCGCTCAGAAGATCAACAAGCAAGCCTGTACATTCTCCTGTGAATCCAATCAGTAACACTCCCGTACAGTCCGGTCTCGTCGTCTGATATGTCGCATATCTCGCCTAGGGGTGGTAAAACGTCAGACCCCAGTAGCTTGATAAGTCGTGTCGATATAAGGTCTATAACAGTTTGAGAAACTACTGATAACACTTACCAGTAAATCTCAGCAATCCTGGCCAGGGATTTCCAGTTATAGCCAATCGAACACAGCACAACATCAACTCCCTATACCGGGAGAGACGAATCCCGTCCTATCGCTCCATGTGATTCGGGACTGTACCCAAAAGCCACCTTTTTGCACGCCCTCTTGGACGTGGTATGATGGAAATCAAAGCACAGTAGGAATCACACAAGACTCTATGACAATCTTGGGTCAACGACTACTCTGTACCAGTGTCACCGGAGAACTGCCATCTGACGTGAGGTATAATACCATCTGGGAGTTCTCGGCGAGTTCGTCTAGTGTACCCAGTCTCTACTGAGCACCCGTACATCATCCTTGATGTCAAACACCGATGGATATGGGATCATCCATCGCCCATTATATAGGTCAAGATGCGTATACGCTAGTCTACTCTAGTGTATCGATGCCCTGTCTCAATACACCCTCGACTAGGAATAGTTATGGGATGTACTCGTCGACTACCGTGGCCCCACTAGTATGATCTCATCATAGTCCCAGTAGTCGAGTACATATCCTAAGGGCTTTATCAACATGTAACAAAGAGACAATCAGAGTATATGATAAGATAAAGTACAACCAGATAGCATACTACCATGTCGAGCAAGAAAGTCCTCTATATATGTCCAAGCATCCATTACAATATACATCGTAAGTACAGTAATGGCCTCTAGGGCATACATATAACTAACAGAGAAAAGTGCCTAGATCCCTTCATCGGGAGTGACCTTTTTAACAAAACTAGCAAATGCTACAACCCACTCAGTTTTGTTTTAATAGCTTCTCTAGTTCTTTTTTTGCATAGTAGTATTCCTTGATGAATATCCAGCACCTCATTTGATGAGGAAAGAGACGAGATCTCTTCACCGAGAGTGACCTCTTTAGCAAAACTAGCAAAAGCTACAAAAAACACTTCTTTTCAAATCACTGGATTCTACAACGATATCAAGTTCATTACGTTAAAGGTTTTCTTCAAAACCAGTCGTAGCCCTCCGTCATTTCAAATAAGTGTTATTTACTATTGGTGTTGTGTTTGTTGACCTTGTCAAGGCGTAGTGTGTGGTATCTGATTAGTACTTATCTTCCGCATATGATGCGATTGGATTAAGGTAGTCGTACAGCCTTGTTGACCTTGTCAAGGGTCGTGCGGATGGGTTTAATTCAATCACGAAATGAACGGGTAGAACTTGACTTGCGGTTTATGGTTTGTTGACCTTGTCAAGGCCATGAATCGCTTAGGGTAAAAACAGATATTGGGAATTTCAAGTGTTGGAATTTGCAATGAGATTGCATAACTTCTGTATAATAGTTGGATCCCAATACCCACTACGATTAATAGTTACTTCTGGGAGAGTTTTCCACTTTACAATTAGCCGATCCATTAGGTCTCTAAGAAAGGTGTTAACAGGGTGATGCCCCTGCGGAAATGAGCTTATTTAATTAGTTCTATGCAAAAGCATGGGGAGACTACCTCGGAGTACCAATACCTGCCTACCTGACCGATTGGCGAACTTGTAGGGTGTAATTAATTCCGGCTAAACTTACCTTTTATAGTTTGAAGGAAGATTTGATAAAAACGGTAGAAGCCATCCTGATTAGATAAAATAATAACCAATCTAATCTTGCAAAGAGCGCACGCAAAAGTGATTATCCTTCTCTCTCCTGGTAGCGACCAATGACACGCCTTAATCAAGATAATAATATGGATGTATTGACCGAACCCACTTATTATACTGGGCTAGGTTCCGCTCTATCTTATGAGTGTCATAAATTTGAGCAAGGAATAGTAGAATTCCCGTACTCCCATGCTACCCAAAACGAAGAAAGAGTATGCTGATGCATCTTCTTCGGGTGTGTTCGTTACCGAGAACTGTTTCTTAGTTTGCTTTGCGTCCTGGGTATTGGATACCGGATCAGGATCCCACATATGTAATTTTTTACATGGGTTAAGTAGAGATAGAGAACTGGAAAAAGATGATATGTCCCTCAGAGAAGGGAATGGTGCAATTGTTGCAACCAAAGCAGTTGGCGAATATCACCTTGTATTACCAAATGGTAACACAATGATTCTGAGCGACTGTTATTTCGTACCCAAAATATTGTGAATGTTTTCTTAAATCAAGTGTTGATTGGGTATGGTATGTTGTATAACGGTATATACGTTCTAAATCACAAAATAGTTCTAAGTATACAGAACACAAAAGATGAACAGTTCAGATATAAACGAAGCCTTCTTGTGGCATTGTAGACTAGGTCATATCAATGCGACAAGACTGGAAAAGTTGCATAAGGATGGATATTTGAATCCGTTCGAATTTACATCTTATGAAACTTTCCAGTCATGTCTTAAAGGAAAGATGACCAAAACACCGTTTACTGGACACAGAGAAAGAGCTATTGAACTCTTGGGACTGATACATACTGGTGTATGTAGTCCTATGTCTACACATACTAGGAATGGTTCCTCGTACTTCATTACATTCACCGATGATCTCTTAAGATACGGACATGTGTTCCTGATGAAACACAAATCTGAATCTTTTAAGAAATTCAAGGAATATAAGTACGAAGTTGAGAACCAGACGGGTAAAAGTATTAAAATCCTATGATCTGATCGAGGAGGAGAATACTTGAGTATGGAATTCAGAGACTACTTAAAAGAGAATGGGATTCTCTCTCAGCTTACTCCTCCATATACACCACAGCACAACGGAGTATCGGAGCAGAGAAATTGCACCCTATTGGATATGGTGCGCTCTATGATGAGTACTGCTGAGTTGCCTATTTCTTTTTCGGGTTATGCACTTGAGACAGCTGCATACCTATTGAATAGGGTTCCGACCAAATCTATGCATACCACTCCATATGAGATATGGAATAGGAAGAGACCATCTCTTAAACGAGTTAAGATATGGGTGTAAGTGCACGGCGGCGCCCCGGCCGTCAATCCGACGCCGGAATGCGAAAGCGGTGATTTACTTTAACTTTTCAAATCGGCACCACCGCGCACTATAAACCCGGATCGTGCCATTAAACTAAATCTAGCTAACTACAAGATGGGAAGAGAGATATACCAAGTGATCCGTGTCCTCCGGTCTTCTCGTCGTCGTCCCGATCTCCCGCGGAATCTCCGGTCTCCACCACGTCGCCGGAAGGGCACCACGTCGCCGGCTTCTTTTACGGGCTCCCACCTCTATACCGAGGCAACTCGGGCACGAAGTTGGCGAGCCGACGTGCCCAAGGTTTGCTGTAGAATACGTGTAGAACTTATGTCTCATGGGGTTCATGGAGGTTGCCATTTGGTGGAGGAAATGAAGTAGTGGAATTTCGTGATGAACTTGGGAATTTTGTAGCATGAAATGAACAACAATTCCACTCCTCAAAAATGGGCAGCCCGTCCCTCATTTGGCCGGCCATCATGTGGTGAAGGGAGTGAGAGAGAGTGGAGGTATGTGTATCACAAAGGAGTCAGCCAATAATGCAAGAGAGAATCAAATGTGATCATGAAAAGAAATCATTATAAACAAAATCCAACACTCAACAACCATCTCCCATCATCACATCCAAAGTCAAGCTATGATGACTAAAGAAAGTCAAGCAATGATGATCCAACAATTTGCAAAAACAACCCTCCAAAATGCTTATTTGCACAATTGCAAATAAGCCCTCCTCCACCAATCTTCCGCCAATGAAAGATACAAAGGAAAATGGCCGAAACGGAAAACAAACTGGCAACTCCAAAAACTGATCCCGTAATAAATTACAGGAAAACCCCGCTACTGTGTATACACACCCGCATTTGTATTCCAACCGAAATACAAATGCAATGAGACAAAATCTACACTGTACTATACTAGGATCCGGCTTAAACCAAAGCCGGCTAGTATTATCCGTCCGATCATGATCCGTACAATACCGCACGTATCTGATCGAATCCTGCCATATCTCCAAACGGCCTCTACAGCGTTTCGCCCGAAAACTTGAGCAACTGAATGTGGGGGACTCTAAAGACTCGTCAATACTATGGCTGTGGATTTAACCACTAGCACGTCAGAGGTATTAGCCATACGTGACGGGCTACCAGCTATTGACCGAAAGGGACGTCGATGAGCGAACTCATCCTGACACCCTACTGAGCCTGTCAGTGACAATATCCGTACAGTCCGGTCCGTTCGTCTATGAGCATCGCATGGCGGGCCTAGGGGGTTGGTAAAAGTCAGACCCCCAAAAGCGGTACAAGTCGTGTCGGAGTGTAGCCCAGAACACCCTGAGATACTACTGGAATACCTACCAGTAAATCTCCTGCCTCGGCCGAGGGCTTCGTGTAATGGCTCTCCTAGATACAACGCGACCTCACCCCCAATACCGGGAGAGACGAATCCCTGAAGATCCGCTCACTGCCTCCATGTGGCTCGGGACTGTACCCAACTAAAACCTGTTTGCACGTCTCCTTTGAGCGTGGTAGGGTAGTAATCAAAGTACAGTGGGAACTCACACGAGACAAATGACGATCCTCAGGTCAATGAACTAACCTGTACACATGTCACCACGGAGCTGCTATCTGACGTCTGGTATAATCCCAACTAGCAGGTTCCCGGCGAGTCCTGTCCGGTGTACTCATAACCCAATGAGCACCTGTATACATCTTAGGTGAACCAACTGACACCAGTGGCTTGTGAGACCGGCCACCGCCCCTCGTCGGGGTCTCGACTGTATACACTAGTCTACTCTGGAGTATCGATGCCCTGTCTCGAAACTCCCACGAGTAGGGACCTTTTAAGGATGTGCTTATAGACTACCAGCTCCCACGTATATGATCGCCCTCATACTGCTGGCAGTCAAGCATGAATCCTAGGGGCTCTATCAACGTGTAATAGCGACCTGTCTGGTCACCTAAAGCAGTACACGATGATAAAGATAAACCAGATAGCATACTATCATCTTGAGTAAGACTGTCCTACCGGGATAGGTCCTCCCTCAATCATTGCAATCACGTGCCTGTGATCCAATAATTGACTCTGAGGGTACTATCTCCAACAATCTCCCACTTGCACTCAAGGCTAATTATTGCGATGTCGCATACTCACAGCCCGTGTGATACCGAACACCCAACTCCTCTACTTGTCAGTCTCACAAAGCTCGTTTGCGAAACTATTGCGTTCGAGGAATAGCCTCAGCGAGTGTATCCGCTCTAATGTTTCTTTCTTTGTCTCTCTAAATCTCAAGTTCGCGGAGAAACCCATCTCCCGAAATGAGCAATACCTGTCTTAGAATGTGTCTGGATGTCTGATGGGACCTAGTTCATAAATGAACTCCAAATCCAAACTTCTTAGACTGTATCGTCAACTGAACTTAATCAGTATCCTGCGCCATGCCTCCCTCAGTATCCCCTTGGACTACCTGTCCAAAATACTGCCCCTCGTCAGAGGGAAAACTATAACTCTGACAACCTCCCTGTCTTCCAAGTTACCTTGGAAGCCTGGAATGATAACTGTCTCCCGAATGAGGCTGTCGTTATCATATCCCTAGAACATCCACTTATGTTCTAAAACTGCTTCCGACTGTTTCTCCAGGATTGGATCAATATCAACTCATTGCACCTATTGCAAGAACAACATCTGGTGTGGTACTTGACATCTTATGATTGACTCAAATACCTAAACAAGTGATCTGTCAATCAAGCGCATCCCTCTCTACTTTAGTCTGTAAGACACCTTTAGAGAGGGTGACTCCATCACCTGCAGGTACACTACCGTGCCAGGAGTCGTTCATTCTAAATACTCTTAGAATGCTGTCTAAGTACCCTGATTGGGAAACTACCCAAATCCAGATCTAAAACCATAGATCCAGTAACCAGAATGTCTTGATATTATATCCAAGTCCCATGTGGAGAAACCACTGTGTGACAACCAAAGTATAACCGATCGTAGTATAGGAATATCACTTCCTACTCTGTGTATGTCATCCAAATACCAGGACATCACACCCTACTACCTTCTTAACAGATCCATCCCCTATTCTGATGAAGTCAAAGCTATGACTGTCATGTCAGAAATAGTTGATCTATCTCCGCTACATCTGCTTTAGTCTATAAATAGACATAAGCCACTTGTCCACCAATGCTTCCGTTGCTCCCACTGACCACAACAACCCTCTGGCAGAGTCATATAGACGTACACTTCTAAAGCCAGTTTAGAACGACGCTATACTCATCCTCCTGTCGGGTCTCACGGTCTGGAACAACAGCAATGGCAAGTCTGGGTAAACAAGAACCTCCCTGCCACCGTCCTTGAGCATACCGGAGTACCTCTCTGGTGCCTGAGGTTACCCACCACATCTGTGGAGTGGCCAATGGAATGTCAATACAGATTGAATCTTTAGGTTCTTATCAAATTTTCAGTAATCGTTTGCGGTTCTGGAATCACTTCCAGTTCTACCATACTCCCACTACTGTTTTCTGAAAAAATCCATTTCTTTTAAAATTGTGGCGAGTCAAGAACAATATCACTATTGATCTTCCAGATGGTAGAAAGTCAACCCTCGCCATAGCCTGGGTCAACCCACAAACAGCCATTACAGAAACGTGCCTTGAGTTATCCAGAGTCTGGTTTTAAGCATAAGCCAGACAACTCCCCGTACCTTAACAATGTTAAGATATGAACTGTTCTATATCCAATATAGAAACAGAGGCACTGATTTAATTGAACCAGATTCAAATCATGCAGCTGTCTCCAGTGCATGTCAACTAAATGGAAGAGAGGCCGATCAGCGTTACTCAATGCTTCCATTTATGAGTAACCTGAAAGAGAAGCAATTTCTCTTAATCATTACTATCAACTGAATACCCTACACAAGTATCTACATCTTCGATCACCTTGAAGAATCCCGATACTTGCAACATCTGGTTCTCTACTTTACTCTTATACCTATAACTTCTCAAAATTTGGAGCCTGTGTTTCTACGAAACACCCGTCTAAGAACTAAAGAAGTCATAAGTAAACCGAATATAGTACGAGGAACATCCCCTCTGTCCTAATGGACACTGGACAATATACAATACTCTGTACAAGTCCCTTGAGTCTAATAACTCACTCCCTGTGTGTCGTAGGTCGAAAACTGTACTTATGGTTAAGAAGAATTATACCACTGTTTAATGCTCCTTACCTAACCATCAACTAATATAGGTAAATGTCATCGACATAATTTCAAAAAGGTATATCTCACTCTATAAAAATAGACGTACAGATATATCAATTTGAAATTGGTGCATTATAACGGATATTCAAAACTAAATATTCGCCGTCCGGCAAACAACCCAGGTAACTTCCTCAAATATCACCGATTACAACGAATCCCGATATAATGAGGATGATCACCTAATTCCCAATAACTTACTCCCACTCATCATCTATAAAACCATACAGATATGAGAATCATACCTGGTAAATACATACCCTGGAGTAAGGACTAATTGGGAAATCAGTTTTCCTTTAACAGTACACAGTGAAACTGAAACATTGAAATGTTTCGATGGGGTATCCCGGGTATTCCTAGTAATGCCTCTTCCATTATCCAGATTCACAACTGTAACCGTATATTTCTTTGCCATCTCTCCACATCCCTTCATATGTCTTTAGTCATTACCTTCTGCACACCCCTTTAGGCCAAATGGTTTTCTTCCTTCCCTACCGTTCGGCACCAGCCTATGGTTTGGAAGAAGACTATCCAATAAGCATAATGGGTGTACTGTCCTAATCCTAGGAGCACTCGCAATGCGAGAGAAGGTGAAGATAAAAGACAACCGAATAAACCTTATTCCTATTTCTCCTGAACCAGAATCCATCCCCGAACTGGAACAAGTTCCTTTCGAGTTCGTATATAACCATACGATGGAGTATCCAATAAACTGTGGATCTTCGTAGTGATACGGAGTGTCCTGGAGAAATACAAAGGTGAAGTGGGAGTGGTAATGAAATACCTGGTTTGGTCGTGAATATCAGTCGCAATTTACTTTGCCCTCCTTCTAATCCCTTTCTTTGTCTTTACATAATACCTTCTGTACACCATCGTTAGGCTAATTGGTTTTCTTCATTCCCTACCGTTCGGCACCAGTCTAAGGTTTGGCAAAAGACTTTCCAATTTGCGTAATAGGTGTACTATCTCCTAAACCAAGGAGTACTCGCAACCTGAGAGAAGGTAAAAGGAAAAGACAACTGAATAGTCCTATCCGTTTTCTTCAGAACCGGAAACCATCCTCGAATAAATCCCTTCGAGTTCGTATATAACCATACGATGGTTTTGTCCAATGGAAGTGGACGTTCGTAGTAATACGGGGTGTCCTGGAGAAAAGGGTAAAAGTAGGAGTTGCAATGAGGTTTGCAACTCTGACAATCCAAAAGCTAGTGCTTAAGAAGGTTCGGTCAACTTGGTCACTGAGTCATAGTCTAGGGTCGGGTCAATGGTCGCTGCCAAAGAGAGAGAGAAAAGAAACGCTCAGCGTGCACTCTAACCTAGATCAGAATGGTTACCAATTTATCTAATCAGGAAACCTCCCACTGTACCGTCAAATTCTCCTCCAAACCTGAAAGAAGAATTAGTCGGGATCACCCGAGGAGTAAACCAACTCATCAGTGGGAATCGGGATCCAACTATCACCGCATGATAACGTGACGGAATCCGCTCACGCTATCACACTCCAGAAGGTATGCGCATATCTGGAAAGTTTCAGTTTCTTTAGAAACTCCCGATGTGATTTTTCCCCCATGCTCTTATGACCTTGACGAAGGCCAACATATCATAAGTCACATGTCAAGTTCTACCCGTCATTGTCCAGGTTAATTTGAACCCACCCGTACATACCCTTGACGAAGGCCAAAATAGTAGTACGACTGTCCCAAACCAACGCATCTATCTATGCAGCAGAAAAGTAACAAATAGCTACCATACACTATGCCTTGACGAAGGCCAACATACATAGCATGAATACTAAATGCTACCTTTCTGAAATGACGGAGGGCTACGAATGATTTCTGGCGAAAACCTTTAACGTAATGAACTTGATATCGTTGAAGGAACCGGATAGCTTTTATAAAAATATAGTAACGAAAACCTTTGCTAAAGAGGTCACTCCCGGTGAAGGGATCTCGGCTCTTTCCCCGTAGAATGAGGTGCAGGATATTCCAATTGAATACCATGATGCAAAGCAAAAGCAATCGGCTATAGTGAAGTTATTGCCCTGACGCAAACTTTTGTCCAAAGGGTCACTCCTGGTGAAGGGATCTCGGCCCTTGCCTCGTCAACTGAGGAGCAGGATATTCCAACTGAATACCACGATGCAAAACAAAAGTGAACGTCCTTGCAATAACAACTTTTTGAAAAATGTTCCAACAACATCAGATTAGGTTTGTTTAACTTGCATTGATCCGAATCAACGCAGTCCCATCAATTGATCACACCAATAAAGAACGAAAATATACTGATGTACGTATATGCCATCCGTATTCGCCACTGGGTCCCGTCATTACCCGTTAGGTTAGCTAACTAACGACAGAGCGGGGACTGGACTAGCGCGGATACAAAACATATACAATATCTACTAGTATATATATATATCAATATATAATTTTCGCTCAAGGCGTGATAAAATGCATCACAGAAATGTACAGCATCACAGAACAATACAGATATCTGGGATCCCCGGGTTTCACAGAGCCGCTGAAACCCGACGTTCCCCTGGTCGTGTGGATAGCCTGTGCAATGAAATCCAAGACCCCTACGGGCGCGGCAAGTTACCCACCAAAACCTGAAGCGAGGCAGCCCCCTTCAGCAACGTGAATGGACCACCCAGCACTTCACGGAATCCGGTAACTTGGCCACCCCTCCTGGGTCAAGCTGTACCCCCTACGGGTGCGGCGAACAGCCTGCCAATTCTAGAGTGAAGCCCCCTCCGTCTCAATACCATGAGATGCAGGCTTGTTGCCCTCTAGAATCCGGCTATCCGTGCACCCCTCCGCGGGGCAATCCTAGTACAGAAAGTAAAATATACATACAACGGGTACATCGACCGCAGCCTGGTCGTGCCCCAAAAGAATAATACAAACAGGCAGTGACGGCAGTCCACATGTCGGACGCTCGCCCCGCAATATCAAATGTACATAATACAACAAAACTGTACCACCACTGCAACCAGGCTATCCCCACGACCAATCCGCAACATCACAACACAATCACAGAACATCAACGTGAATGTCACGTTCGCAAATCCGTCTATCCGGGCTATAGCAGTTAGACAGGATTTACCGATCAAGTGACATTCACGGTCGCAGATATAATGTAAATACTGTGAAATAATGTGTTTAAAATATCCGATCGATCAAATTTACCAAGTGGGCCCCAAAACACTACTGTAGCACATAAAGAAATTCTGGGCCCAAACAAAGTATACCAAAACCCCTATTTTCAGCCCAAAAGCCCACTGCAAAAAATTGGTGAAGTGAAGCTAACATACTGCGGCGGAACCGCGGCCAAAGAGGGGTTAAGGCAACGGTTCCGCGGTCATATGGAGAGATCATGTCACCAAAATTTTACAGTGTTCTTAGAATTCTCTGCACATCATTCTGCAACACCCTGAAAAATTTTTGGAGACAAAAAAATTTCGAAGAAACTGATTGTACATGAAAACGCGGTTTTGGGATTTTTGTTCGATCGGAAATGTAAAACACATTATACAAAGCTAGACTATGTTAATGGCGAGGCTCTGATACCACTGTAAGTGCACGGCGGCGCCCCGGCCATCAATCCGACGCCGGAATGCGGAAGCGGTGATTTACTTTAACTTTTCAAACCGGCACCACCGCGTACTATAAACCCGGATCGTGCCATTAAACTAAATCTAGCTAACTACAAGATGGGAAGAGAGATATACCGAGTGATCCGTGTCCTCCGGTCTTCTCGTCATCGTCCCGATCTCCCGCGGAATCTCCGGTCTCCACCACGTCGCCGGAAGGGCACCACGTCGCCGGCTTCTTTTACGGGCTCCCACCTCTATACCGAGGTAACTCGGGCACGAAGTTGGCGAGCCGACGTGCCCAAGGTTTGCTGTAGAATACATGTAGAACTCATGTCTCATGGGGTTCATGGAGGTTGCCATTTGGTGGAGGAAATGAAGTAGTGGAATTTTGTGATGAACTTGGGAATTTTGTGGCATGAAATGAACAACAATTCCACTCCTAAAAAATGGGCAGCCCCTCCCTCATTTGGCCGGCCATCATATGGTGAAGGGAGTGAGAGAGAGTGGAGGTATGTGTATCACAAAGGAGTCAGCCAATAATGCAAGAGAGAATCAAATGTGATCATGAAAAGAAATCATTATAAACAAAGTCCAACACTCAACAACCATCTCCCATCATCACATCCAAAGTCAAGCTATGATGACTAAAGAAAGTCAAGCAATGATGATCCAACAATTTGCAAAAACAACCCTCCAAAATGCTTATTTGCACAATTGCAAATAAGCCCTCCTCCACCAATCTTCCGCCAATAAAAGATACAAAGGAAAATGGCCGAAACGGAAAACAAACTGGCAACTCCAAAAACTGATCCCGTAATAAATTACAGGAAAACCCCGCTACTGTGTATACACACCCGCATTTGTATTTCGACCGAAATATAAATGCAATGAGACAAAATCTACACTGTACTATACTAGGATCCGGCTTAAACCAAAGCCGGCTAGTATTATCCGTCTGATCATGATCCGTGCAATACCGCACGTATCTGATCAAATCCTGCCATATCTCCATACGGCCTCTACAGCGTTTCGCCCGAAAACTTGAGCAACTGAATGTGGGGGACTCTAAAGACTCGTCAATACTATGGCTGTGGATTTAACCACTAGCACGTCAGAGGTATTAGCCATACGTGACGGGCTACCAGCTATTGACCGAAAGGGACGTCGATGAACGAACTCATCCTGACACCCTACTGAGCTTGTCAGTGCAGTCCGGTCCGTTCGTCTATGAGCATCGCATGGCGGGCCTAGGGGGTTGGTAAAAGTCAGACCCCCAAAAGCGGTACAAGTCGTGTCGGAGTGTAGCCCAGAACACCCTGAGATACTACTGGAATACCTACCAGTAAATCTCCTGCCTCGGCCGAGGGCTTCGTGTAATTGCTCTCCTAGACACAGCGCGACCTCACCCCCAATACCGAGAGAGACGAACCCCTGAAGATCCACTCACTGCCTCCATGTGGCTCGGGACTGTACCCAACTAAAACCTATTTGCACGTCTCCTTTGAGCGTGGTAGGGTAGTAATCAAAGTACAGTGGGAACTCACACGAGACAAATGACGATCCTCAGGTCAATGAACTAACCTGTACACATGTCACCACGGAGCTGCTATCTGACGTCTGGTATAATCCCAACTAGCAGGTTCCCGGCGAGTCCTATCCGGTGTACTCATAATTCAATGAGCACCTGTATACATCTTAGGTGAACCAACTGACACCAGTGGCTTGTGAGACCGGCCACCGCCCCTCGTCAGGGTCTCGACTGTATACACTAATCTACTCTGGAGTATCGATGCCCTGTCTCGAAACTCCCACGACTAGGGACCTTTTAAGGATGTGCTTATAGACTACCAGCTCCCACGTATATGATCGCCCTCATACTGCTGGCAGTCAAGCATGAATCCTAGGGGCTCTATCAACGTGTAATAGCGACCTGTCTGGTCACCTAAAGCAGTACACGATGATAAAGATAAACCAGATAGCATACTATCATCTTGAGTAAGACTGTCCTACCGGGATAGGTCCTCCCTCAATCATTGCAATCACGTGCCTGTGATCCAATAATTGACTCTGAGGGCACTATCTCCAACAATGGGGTTGTCCGACCTATATTAAAAGGCAAAATCCGGACAAGCTCGAGGCAAGGTCTGTTTTGTGCAAGTTTGTAGGATATCCAAAGGATTCATATGTATATATTTTCTACCATACTAAGGAACAAAAAGTGTTTGTTTCTCAACATGCCACCTTTTTAGAAAAGGAATTTCTTGTGTAAGAAATTAGTGGTAATGAGGTAGAACTGGAAGAAGTTCCAGCGACACAAACTATAACTGACGATTTGGTAGAATAGGAGGATTCAATAGACCCCAAATAACCTCAGCCACTCAGCAGATCTAGTAGGATTCCTCATCCACCTGAGAGATACTACGGTTTTCTCATAGACGGTAGGAGTGAGGATTGCATCATGGAAGATAATGACCGAATTAGTTTTGAGCAGGCTATCACAAGTGGAGACTCTATGAAATGGCTAGATGCTATGAGATTTGAGATGGAATCCATGTACACCAACAAAGTATGGACTTTGAAAGTTTCTCCTGAAGCAGTAAACCCCATCGGGAGCAAGTGGATCTTTAAGAAGAAAATTAGTGTAGATGGAAAAGTTGAGACTTTCAAAGCTAGACTTGTAGCAAAAGGTTTACGTCAACGACCTGGTGTCGATAATGATGAGACCTTTTCTCCTGTTGCCATGCTTAAGTCCATCAGGATCCTACTTTCCATTGCTGCATACCATGACTACGAAAGCTGGCAAATGGACATCAAGACTGCTTTTCTAAATGGTGATTTAGAAGAGAGCATGTACATGACACAGCCAAAGGGCTTCGTAGACAGTGGGAGCATCGGAAGAGTGTACAAGCTGCTTAAATCAATCTACGGATTAAAGCAGGCATCGTGGAGCTGGAACATCTCTTTTGATGAAGCTATCAAAGAGTTTGACTTCATCAAAAATGTAGATGAACCATGTATATACAAGAAGGTTGTAGAGAGTAAGGTTGTCTTCCTCATATTGTACGTGGATGACATACTCTTGATAGGAAACGATATTTCTATGCTACACTCGGTCAAGCTCTTCTTATCACATAAGTTCTCCATGAAAGATCTAGGTGATGCCTCCTACATCTTGGGGATATAGATCTATAGAGATAGATCTAAACGGATGTTGGGATTGTCCCAATCCAGGTACATAGACACCATACTAAAGAGGTTTAGTATGGAAGATTCTAAGCGTGGTAATTTACCCGCTTGTTCAGGAATTTTTCTCTCCAAAGAGATGTCTCCCAAGACTGATTTGGAGAGGACTCGCATTCAAGGGATACCTTATGCTTCGGCAGTCAGGTCTATCATGTATGTGGTGCTATCTACCAGACCAGATATAGGTTACTCACTAGATGTTGTGAGCAGGTATCAATCAAATCCTAGGGAAAAGCACTGGACAGCTGTGAAGTACATTCTTAAGTACTTGAGAAGGACTAAAGAGATGTTCTTGGTGTATGGTAACGATGAACTCCAGGTGAATTCCTTTACCGATTCGAGCTTCCAGAGTGATAAGGACGACAGTAATTCGGTCTCGAGTTTTGTCTTTACCCTCAATAAAGGGACGGTATGTTGGAAGAGTTCCAAGCAAGATACCGTAGCAGACTCGACGATGGAGGCTAAATACATCTCTGCCAACGATACTGCCAAAGAGGCTGTCTGGATGAAGAAGTTCATAACTGAACTTGGTGTGGTTCCAACCATTGAGCATCCAACACCTGTATATTGTGATAACAATAGAGTGGTGGCTTTGGCCAAGGAACCCCGATCCCATCAGAGATCCTGACATATTCTTAGGCGGTATCACCTGATCAGGAAGATAGTAGATCGCCGGGAGATAAAGGTCAGGAGAGTCGACACGAAGGATAACACGGCAGATCCACTCACAAAGGCCCTCTCCCAGACATAATTTGAGAGACATTTTGGGATGTTGGGTATGAGATACTACAACAACTGACCTTAGTGCAAGTGGGAGATTATTAAGAATATGTATGCCCTAGAGGCCATTATTGTATGATATAGTGGATACTTGGACATATATAGAGAGGACTTTCTTGCTCGACATGATAGTATGCTATCTGGTTTCTCTTTATCTTAACATGTACACTTGTATTAATATACTGTCTCTCTGATATATGTTGATAAAACCCTTAGGATGTTTGCTTGACTACCAGGACTATGATGCAGATCATACTACTGGGACTTGTGTAGTCTACAAGCACATCCTTTAACAGTTCCAAGTCGAGGGAGTATCGAGACAGAGCATCGATATCCCACAGTAGACTAGTGTGTACGTTTCTTGACCCTGTAGGGTTGATCGCATATCCATTGGTGTTTGACATCAAAGATTATACACATGTGCTCATTAAAGAATGGGTACACCAAACAGGACTCGCCGAGAATTCCTAGATGGTAATATACCTATCGTCAGATAGCAGTTCTCTGGTGACACTGGTACAGGTTAGTCTGTAAACCTGAGATCATCATAGAGTCTTGTGTGGTTCCTACTGTGCTTTGATTTCCTCCCTACTACGGCTTAAAGGAGTCGTGCAAACAGGTGAATTTTGGGTACAGTTCCGAGTCATATAGAGGCAATGAGCGATAAGAGGGGTTTCATCTCTCCCGGTATTGGGAGTTGATGTTGCGCTATACTCGATTGGCTATAACAGAATGTTCCTGGCCAAGGCTGTTGATGAGATTTACTGATAAGAATTATTAATAGTTTCCCGTACCGTTATAGGCCACACATCGGCATGACTTATCAAGTTATTGGGGTCTGACGATTCCACCCCCAAACTCGATATGTGACATATCAGAAGAGAACAGACTGTACGGCAAGTGCTACTTATAGGCTTCATGGGAGTTTGGACAAGTTTGGTTGTTGATCTTCTAATCGCTCAATACCTGGGTAGCCGTTACGTCCAGCTAGTACCGCTGACGGCTTGTGGGTAACTGATGTGATCATTAACTACTGCTGGCGTATTGACGAGTCTTTAGAGTCCCACACAGAAGTTTCCTAGTTTAAGCGAAACGAAGTAGGGCGCATATGGTGATATGTGCGGGGGGGCTGATTAAATACAAGTACGTGATACCGTATTCATATCAGTTAGGTTATATGTGATATAACCGGATTATTGAATCAATTGTTGATTTGATAATATGATATACAGATAAATAATATTAGTCGGTTATATGTGATATAACTGGATTATTAAATCAAGTATTAATTTAATAATATGATATATATTTATATTTGATATAATTATATATTAACTAATATTATTAGCTCACTAATTATTTTCTTCATAATATATATATATATATATATATGAAGTATGGTTGGATTTTCTATTTTATGAAAATAGAAAATGGAGAGACTTTTGAAGGATGGGCAATGCATGGCTTTTATTATTTATATATTGGTCTTGTAACACTATTGAAGCATGGTTGGATAAATTTATTGGAAATTTATCCATGATTCAATAAGTAAGCAAGTGTAGAGCCATTTTTTATGGTGGTTCATTTTTGCCTTAGCCGTTTTTCTTGAGCTCATATGATGAGTTCTCCTCTCTAGCTCTCTCCATCTTCTTCCTCATCTCCTCCAAGCTCAATCTCTCACATGAGTTTTGAAACCTTGAGCTTGTAAGAACACTAGTGAGCAAATAAAACCCCTAATTCACCATCGTACACTTGATTAGCAATTAAGTGTAGTGTGTTTCCTTCACTAAAGAGTTTAGTGAAGAGGTAGCTTGAATTAGCGCAGCTTCAGGTGGATCATCTTTGGCACGAAGCTCGATCCAATTTCAAGTGGATCCGAGTGGAGTCGCGTGGACTACTACACAGAGCTTGAGAAGAGAAGGACACGGTCTACAAAGGTTGTGGCCTCTTTCTCTTAGTATAATTTTCTTTATATCAAGCTAAAACTCTAATCATCTAGTTTAAATTCTATATTAGTGTTAATTAGCACCCCAAAAATTTCAAAAATGGCATGCTTGATGCTAGTAAAACCCAGTGGTAGTGGTAATAAACACTTTCATCAAGTTCGACCCGCATTCTTCTTAGCGCATGTTTGACTGGATTTATGTCCGGCGATATTGTAACGACTTTGTTTATAATGTACAAAATTTGTTTAAAGTTAATGTACTAATTGGAGTATTGCAACCCTAAGTATGCTATAAGTATTTGATTTGTTTTAGAACAGCAAGAAAGCACTTGTAGCTCATTGGTAAAGCCTTGCATTACTGTGACGTAGCCCCTGTATTCGAATCCCATCAGCAACATATTATTTTATTGATTTTTCTTTTAGAACTTTTTGGATGCCCAAAAGTTTATACGTGCAATACATGTAAAAATGAAAAGTCACTAAAATCAAAGATGTGGAAAATGTTGTACATACAAACCCCGACACGTGGCATTCATCCAAGCCCCACCCCCTTCTTGATGGCCAGCAAGATGAGCCTCTAGGCCGGCGCTGCTGGGCCCACCCTGGGAAATGCTCCAAAATTTTGCCCCAACACCCCTTGGCCACCCCCCACTACTCCTCTTCTGTTTGTTTTTTCTGTACATTAACAGAGAATTAAAAATGAGATTTTAATCCAATATTTAATTCATTTTTAATTCTCATTTTAATTCCCTAAAACCTAATTCTATCCTATAAATACCACACCATATCTTAGCCCTCTCTATTATGAAATCTTTCATCAAAACTCTCAAAATTTTCCAAGACAAATAAAGCGTACAAGTGGAGTTAGCCCAAGGTCATCTTTCGGCGACGACTCGGGACAAATCCGGCGACACCACGATTCCACGAAGCATTCAAACTCTCACATACCTCCCCTCTCTCTTTTTATCCAGTAAATCCCTTCTTTTCTCCTCTCTTCTCTATTAAACAAGTTCTCTTTTCAAAAGACGTCGGTAAGTGGAGTTAACCGATTTTTAAATTCTATTCTCTTTAAAATAACAATTTTTCTTAGGAAACTCAGATCCATATTATTAACCCTTGCTTATTAAATATTAGCTAAAATTTAGAAACCAATTTCACCGTAAAACTCCATGTAAAACCATATTTATTACACTTTTTTTAGTTTAATACCACAAAGTTTACTTACGACATTATTTCATATATTTGCTCATATTACCTTTAGAAAACTCACGAGATAATGACCTACCTCATTACAATACTCATCATGACATAGCACGATTGCCTCTTTACAATGTTTTGGGATAAATACAATTTTACAATAAAACACCTTAAACTAATAAAACCGTATTCTTTAAGATTGTTTTAAATTAAATTCCTTGCAGTTAAGCTTCTACAATCCATTTTGGGGAACCCGATTTGGATGGTGTGGGTTATCGCACATTCTCGGTACTAGTAGAGCGAGATGCAGACCTCTTCACGGAGCATCCGATATCGATGGAATTTTTATTACAATTTTTAAGAAAACGTGATTTTCAATTAATAAATAAATTTATTTTTCTATAATTATTTATAATATTATCAAATTATCTATTTTAAATACATATAATAAATTCCATGTTTTCTAAACAAAGGAATCACAAATTTCATGAATCTACCATCACAAATCCATACAATTCCAATTTACACTAAAATACCATATACTATTCAATCTAGGTTTATATTCACTAGAATACTTCACATTTAAAAATTACATCCATGAAAACCCTAAATACGATAAGTAAATACTTAAGAATTATTTTGAAAGTATACTAAACTATTTTTCATAAAACCCCCTCAAGTTTATTAATTTACAATAAGAACCCTAGTAAATATAGATTTAAGCGGGACCAATTCTTTTGAGTCTCAGGGAGCCGGAGAAAGTGGGTGCTTTCCTATTTAAGGTAGAAAACTAAAACGGGGTTATCAATGGTAATTGGTTTGGAAAAATCACAAATCCTGCCGTCCATGTGCAGCAGTTACCGATAACTCTAAAACCTAAATCAGGAATCCAATTCTGTATAAGCATCTGACTCAGACAGAGTCTCAGTCTAATCGGAATACAATCCATACATGAACACAATCCAAATATAACTCCAATATAACATGAATCCATATATACCAAAATACAATCTATATCAACATGACTTGATTTGACCGATCCATGGATATACATTGACTTGTCTACATGACTATCCGTTTATATCTTTATCCGTTTACATGAACAATTGATATCATGGTTTCAGAAAGTCTTATATCTACAAATCATCTATAAAACAATACAATAAACATTACGGGGTTGTTTAAGGGGTAGATTAGTACGGAATGTGTTAAAAGTGGTAAGAAACGGTCACTTTAATACACCTAACCTGAATATTCGTTGCCGTTGTTCCGTGGGTTTTGATGGGGCCTTGTACTCCATATACCATAGCCCACGGGGTAAGTTGGACTCCTCTTGTATACACTGGCACATTCTGTACCAAGTTACAAACAACCGCGTTAACATAATAATCATACATTATACCAGATATATTCTTTTTACCTGTTTAGTCTATTTCTATCTCTCTTTGGGACTTATCGAGCAATTGTTCGCTGACGACATTCCTTTTCTATTCTTTCTTTGGAATGTTATTAAGAGGACCCGACTCTTTGGAGATCGAGCCCAGCTCAGAAGACTTGGAGCAGTTCGCAGAAGACTAAGAGCTTTAGTCACTTGTATATACCTTTACTTTCTGTTCATGCCATTGTTTAGGCATTGCTTTCCGCATTGTTTTTACTTTCCAATTGTATTGTATATAATGTTTAAAAAATAAAAAGTTGATGTTCTTTTACATCTCATGTCATTCTTGTGTACATTTATATTATATTCCTTATTTACGCTTAACGTGTTTACTTCTAAGTAAATACGTCGCGTGCCTCATCGCGTCTCCTTATCCGTACACCAGGAAGTAGGGCATGACAGATATGTCCAGTTTATGTACTGCCACCTTTGGATCTAGACCCGGCATCTTGGAATAGTTCCACGCGAAGCAGTCTTTATATTGTATGAGCACGTCTTTTAACGTGGCTACCTATTTTTCAGATAGTAGCTCAGTGACGAATGTCGGCGTCGGATCGTTGTCTGTCCCCAAGTCAATTTTTCGCCATGGTATGTATCCCATCTTCCAGCTCTTTTGGTGCTTGTGGAAACTCTGAGAACACATCATCCTCGTCTTCATTTGCGAAGCACCTATAAAGGTCATCCATAGTCTCATGTCCTCCCTCTTTTAAGAGTGTTATCACATGGCAAGTACGAATTCGCTTCAATTTTTGTGGGTGAGCTGGTCCTATCCTCATGGTATAAGTCCTCTTTGGCTCATGCTTTTGCGGCGTGGTTACCCTCCAGCTATCGGATAAAGAGAACCTGCCTTATTGATATTGGTCTTCAACTCAGTCTTTGAAGATGAAACAGTTTTCGAGGGGATGACCTATTACTCGGTGATAGGAGCAATAATCTGGATGATGGACCTCGTTCATTTGTTCGAACTGCCGAGACTCCGGAAGTGTCATCATTTGATACTTCATGACAAGGTTGAATATTTTTCTTGTCTTGTCTTGGGGGAAAGAGTATTCCCGATCCATCTTCTTTATAAAGGACGGGTTCCAATTAAATTTTTCTCGATTGCATGGCTTCTTAGACCTGCTTTGTTGTTTTCGAACATTTTTTGCATTCTTCAACCTGTTTTTGCCTCTATTTCAGGATTTTCCCCTTACGCGAGGATATACAGTGGGTCGGGGATGAAGAACGTTATAGTCTTCCTTCTCCGCGGATTGTTGATTGAGGCGATACGTCCAGGCTTTTTCATAAATGGCCATTTCGCGGTTGTGATTGTCTCGGCTCTTTTGACAAGCTTCTTTTATTAGCTTGTCTATTTATTCTTTGAGCGACAGACTTAACGTTTTTAGAGCGGGATTTCGCTCTATTTCAACGTCACGGCCATTTGGAAGAGCATTTTCCCCTTCACTGGAGCTGTTTATGACGTGGCAACTGTGGAACCGCTCCCGTTTCTTGGACTGAACGTATCCGAGCCCGGTTGTCTCCATCTTCCTATTGGGCGTCTTTCGCTGAGTCCCGAAAATATCCCAAATCTTTTTGTAGAATTGGGCTTGCCGAACAGTTTGTTCAAGAGGTACACCTTGGCATCTTAACAGTCTTTTCAATCCCTCCGCGTAGTATCTTAGCAGACGGATTCTTTGAAGCCTGTCAAGTGCAAAATCGGCACCATGCCAGACTTCTTTTTCTACTTTGGTCTCCGTAGATTGGTAGAAAAGGATCGCCTTTCCACCTCTTCATCTGGGAGGGACGTAGAAAATCTGTAGTTCTTGTATGCTGTATGTATCAAGCGCATCAAGTTCTTTGTAATGCCGAGGCGGAGCCATTGTTGCAGACTCTGATCTGCTCCGGTGAGGGTTTTTACTGACGGGTGAATGGAGAACACTGCGTTGGATTCGTCCTCAGAGTCGCTGCCAAAGACCAGAATATGAGTAGATGGTCTGGGCTTATTGTTTTGGGGTTGCCCCGAGTAGACAATTTCTTCATCTTCCTCGGTATCGCTCCCAAAGATCGGGATAATGGTGATGGACTTCTGTTTATCCTCCGGCTTATGACATATTTCTGTATCTTCGAAGTCTGGTAGGAAGTACTTTGCATCTTCATATTTCCGGACTTCATTTACCGAGAACGGGTTTAGCTCTCCCGTGACGGTATACTCTGAGATATCCTTGAAATACTTTATCCACTGATATTGTGTAGAAGGGATGATGTTGTACTCATATAACCAGGGTCTGCCGAGCAAAACGTTATAGCAAGTCTTGGCGTCAATGACATGAAATTTGATGTCAGTGATGAGCAACCCGAAGCGCAGCGTTAGTATTACGGACCCGAGCATCCGTGACGACTGTTCTCCGAAACACAGAAACACGACTGCGTAGGTTCGTCTTGCCTGAATTTGGGGGCAGATGCTAATTGGTGCTATCCGTCCACCTCTCCGAAAAAGCCAAGTTGATTTATGGCACCGTATATCGAAGGTTTAAACGGATACGGCCGATATAGCAGACTTCGTCAGATTCCCCCTCGTTGAAGGGTTTTTGATTGTGGGGATGCTCTTCCCTGCAGGCGCAAGCCCCTGTAGTTAATTACGCTACCGCATCGCGGTAACAACTTTCTCCTTCTCCAGATGGTCACTTCGTGTCGTGGGTGTTTGTTTTGTTTTTGGTTGCCCGTGGATTGTATACGGAGACTAATTTATGTTGTCACCCATAGGGCGTGGATTAGTCCAAATCCGTATTTTCTTAGATTTGGGTTTGGGGTTGGGTTTAAGGATACGTTAGTCTTATTTGAGACTAAGATCAACTTAAACGTTTATTAAGGATACGTTAGCCTAATTTTAGACTAAGATCAACTTAACGGGATCATTTAGATCCAAAAAGAGCATTTAGACTCTATTAGTTAGTTTAGGAACATTGCGGTCGATTACCAGTTTAAGGACATTGTGGTCCAAGGTTAAGGACATTGTGGTCCAAGGTTAAGGACATCATAGTCCATGGGCTTAAGGACCCCACAGTCCGAGGTTAAGGACATCATAGTCCACAGGCTTAAGGACCCCACAGTCCAGGTTAAGGACATCATAGTCTATGGGTTTAAGAACCCCACAGTCCATGGAATGATTGGTTATCGGGACCCGTCACCTCTCTGAAGACGTTGAAGGATTACAACGACAAATATCAAAGGAGTGAAGAGATGTACCCTTGAACCAAAGTTGATTGGGAAATCTGTAGTCCAATTTGGAACTAAGATCAATTAATTAGATTATGAGCACATTAGCTCAGTTAAATCTGAATTGAGAACTTATGGCCAACTTGGGCTAAGTCCAATTAGATTTAAAATATTGTACTTTTGTTTGGGCTGCTGAGCATTTGTCTAGGTTCAGCCTCCCATTATTTAGCAATGCTAAACATGGGTTTAGGTTCTGACAATGTTTTGTCTTTTATTGAGTGCTGAGCACTCATATACCATATGAGATGATCAATCTTGGAAGACAAGGATGTATTTGAGGCTCAATCAAAAAGGGAGTCTTGCCTCTGGAAGACTTAGCCAATTTGGGCTAAGACTGGTTTGAAAATAGTGTTAAACACTTGCACATATCTGGCGGTCACGTGTTCCCACGTGATGTATTTAAAATAGTGTTAAACACTAGGGATGAAAGTCTTAAAATAGTGTTAAACACTAGAAAATGAAGCGCTCACGTAGGTCACGTGAGGCGCCCTAGGATTGGGTCAAGCCTCCCTTATTTTATTCTCAGAATAAGTGTTAAACACTTTTAGTCTTCCAGGATATCACGTGTGAGCACGTGATGGGCATCCATAAATTGGATATTAAAAGGATTTGCTAGGAGTCACGTGGGGACACGTGAGAGCGCCCAAAGTCTGTCCTGGCCTTGTTCTGTTTATCTTGAGGAATTTATCCAAAGGTCACGTGGGAGAACGTGACCCCGTCTCATTCATTCTATTCTGTCCATTGAAGGAGAAGGTCACGTGTTGCCACATGATCAGGTTGGATACTGACTTCTTTATGTGCATGAAGAGTTTTTAAGTCCCTTGTTTAAGAATTAAATTCTTTGTAGGGTTAAACCCTAATTCTGTTTAGAGGAATTAAATTCCTATGTATATAGAAGAATTAAATTCTTTAAACCCAACTCTCCCTCTAATTTTTGGATCTGCATGGAAGAATCTCCCCGATTAGAATTAAATTCTCAACTTATGGGGAGGTCTGCTTCTGCAGATTTTCAACCATGAAGAAGAACAAAGTTCTTATTTTAAGGGTTAAACCCTGTTTCTGTTGGAGAAATTAAATTCCTAAGTATTTGGAGAAATTAAATTCTTCAAACTCAATTCTCCCTCAAAGTTTTGGATCTGAATGGCGGAATCTCCTCGATGAGAATTAAATTCTCAACTTATGGGGAGATCTGCTTCTGCAGATCTTCAACCAAAGGAAGAACTAAGTTCTTATTCAGAAGAGTTAAACTCTTGGTTTGAGAATTAAATTCTCTTTTCTTTTTTTTATGGAGCTTAGATCTCTTTCCCTTTCTCACCTAGGATTTCTTTCTTTTCTCAAGAAATCTTCTTTCCTCTCTGGAGAATTAAATTCTCTTCTTTTTTCTCTCTGTTGTTGTATCCTCCAAAAAAAATACGATCCCTTCTCTTCTCTTCTTAGCTTCTATTTATAAGAGAAAGAAAAGAATCAATTTTTTTAGTCAATCTTTCATTGAAATATTTTGATTGATTTTTGTAACCGACATGATCTTTTAGATCACTCAGTGAATTTTATTCACCATTGGATTTTTAATCCAAAAGATATTCTGTTTGTTATTCTTGGTGAATTTCAGGGAAATCTTTCCTTGTATAGAATCTTTCTATAAATTTGTGATTTTTAACCACCATTGGATTTTTAATCCAACGGTGCTCCACTTTACAGAGCACAATCTTTTTTGTTTGGAAATATTTGGAGAAATATTTTTCCAGTTAGGGTTCTCGATTCCCTCTTAATTAGAATTTAATTCTATTAGTTCAGAAGGCTTACGAGCCTATCACGTGTTGGCACGTGATCCCACTGTTTGATCGTTTTAAATATAATTTAATTCTATTAATTAAAGAGCTTAGGAACCCATCACATGTTGACACGTGACCCCCCTGATTAAACATTATAACCAGAATTTAATTCTGTTGTTTTAAAAGGCTCAGGAATCATCATGTGTCAACACGTGACCCTTGGTCACGTGTGGACACGTGACGCCCATTGGGGTTTTTCCTTGTCGTTTTATTATTCCTTTTAATTCCTTTCAGTGGGTTTAAGGGCCCATCATGTGTGGACACGTGACTCCACTGATTGATTGTTTGATTAGAATTTAATTCTATAAATTAGAGATCTTAGGAACCCATCACGTGTCTGCACGTGACCTCTGGTCACGTGTGGACACGTAATGCCCCATTGGGGTATTCCTGATATTTTATGAGGGAACAAATGCCCCCACAACTTTGTTCTCACGTGTTTGCACGTGAGTGCAACGCTGTCACCTTTTGTGGCCGTTGGATCTTCCTAGGGAAGGGGTAGATGAACCGTTTCCCATCATATCCTATAAATGCAGGGGTCTCTTTAGAAGCGCCTCCACTTTTTCCATCTTCTTCCTTGCTCATTTTCCTCCGAGAATTTAATTCTCTTTTCCAGAGCTCAGTTCTCTGTTTCAAAAATTTCCAGGGTTTAACTCTTTCAATAAAAGATTTCCTTTTTCAGGTAAGGATTTTGAACGGCTGAAGAACTTCTTATAGAAATTTCCTTTGGATTTTAAATCCACACCAAGGGTTTTTTCCCTTAACAAGAAACCATCTTTCCAAGTTCTGTAAAATAATGTCCAATCTTTAAATAATAAACTCCTTTTGTTAGGGCTTCTCTGATCTCAGGGATCGATGGTGATACCTGTCTTATCTCTGGAATTTAATTCCATTCCAAAGAGCTTTAACTCTGAAAATGTTTTCTGGGAATTTAATCGCTCTATTAAAAGGAATTTAATTCCTCTAAAGAACTCGGTTCTTCACAGAGAACTTCTTGGGATTTTCTTGCCCTGAGTTGTTCTTGTAGAGATCCTTCTCGATTTGCACAGAGCTTCTGTAATGTTTTTTTTTCTCTTTGGGGGAATGTGCAGAGTTGCTTGAAATCCACTGTTCATTTATTGAGAATCTTCCTTTTGTTCTCATAATGATTACCCTGCCTAATCATCAGTGAGCCGCCATCTTGATTTTGTGGGGCCTATGCGTTTTGTAACTAATGGTCCCATAAAATAACTTTGTCGCTTTCTTCCACTGTCTTTATATATATATATATAAATATATATATATATATATATATATATATGTTTATAATCATATATATATATATACATGTGTTTGCTTCACTAACAGTTTCCTCTTCCTTTATTTCAGGAACAATGGCTTCTCTTCCATACTTCACTTTCATCCGCTCGGAGGCTGCCTTTCCTCAGTCACCGTCTGATGAAGAGATAATGGATGATTAGAGATCACGACCCTAATTGCACCCACTTGCTTTTATGGGGGACCTGGTACGGGCATATCATCCGCGGTCGCCGCAGCTTTCTCTG
Organism: Agapanthus africanus; assembly: GCA_030015575.1. Taxonomy (NCBI): domain Eukaryota; kingdom Viridiplantae; phylum Streptophyta; class Magnoliopsida; order Asparagales; family Amaryllidaceae; genus Agapanthus; species Agapanthus africanus. The sequence goes on along the minus strand of JASDDO010000016.1, from coordinate 520,482,700 downwards.
CGAGATACCAACAGAGCCTACCTACCCATTTTTGCCGATGGAGCGTCCACGGACCGCTTTTGCTGTGGAGATGTTGAATTGGACCCCCACGGGACGGCTTGAGCCGTCGACAACTGGGATTCCAAACTACCCTATGCCGGCTATAGACATCTTAGGGCGTCGAATCTGCCAAGGTGAAGCCCAGCCCTAGGGACAGGTTTACAAAATAGAGCTTACTCCTCGACATCCCATGGGCTACCTTCTCTGGGCTCGTTATATCCTATCTTCCCATCGTGCGCGACTGCAGAAGGTTGGGCTCTATTAGGCGGTGTACGCATCTCTCTTCCACTATCAGTCCCCCCATGTATGATGGGTTAAGGCTTTCTTAAATCAATAGAATGTTCCCACCAACACCATCTTCCTAGGGGACCGCGAAGTTTCAATCTCTCTGGAAGAGTTTCGCGAGATCTCGGGGTTGCCGATCAGGGGGACGCACTATGAAGAATTGCTGCCACCTGATGAGTATGTTTTCGAAACTGAGCCTGCTATGCTTGACGGCCTGTCGATTGAAAATTCCGTCCGCCATAAGCACCCAAGTCTAATCAAGACTCTGGGAATTTTTAAGAAGCTATTCACAGAGTCAGAGGAGCTGGGTGTCACTTTCAAAAGCTTTATCGCCTGCTTTCTTCGCGGAGACATTCTATCAAAGACGGCTCCAAAGTTTGCGAGTATCAACGACCCCTTCGGGTTCGGTTTAAATAAGCTACCGGCTAAAGAAGAGGATTTACCACAGTTCTACATTCCAATCCTGTCGGCTGTACCTTTTGAATCGATCGCAGCTCCTGGCATAGATGAAGAGACTTTCTTCATGGGTTTTATCAGCGTCTGGCTCAGCTGGTTCGTCATTCCAACGCACCGTCGATTTATGAGAGCTTCGGTCATTTACCCTGCTCATCGCATCGCTGGAGGGACGCGACTAGCCGTGGGCATTGCGGGGCTAGCGCATCCTTATCATGGGCTAAGCGCTGCAGCCAATACCTCAACACCAGGCGTGAACGTAGTGAGCTTCTCTCTTCATTACTTTACGTCATGGATTGAGATGCATGTGCTAGGGGCATTTTCCATGCATCAGAGACCCAGCTTTTTTGATGTATACACTTTTCCACGGCTTATGAGGTTGGTGGACGCCTCTGCCCCTGATCCGACTCAGTCCGGAGCCATTCGCGTGCTATGTAATCCCTATGCCAATGCGGGCGGGATGGTATTTAACGATCGAGTCCTCTCTGCTCCTTCAGGACCGATTCAATAGCTTTGTGACTCGTCGAAACAGGGAGCACCCTCCCTGAAGCCCAAGGAAGCCATGCACTTATATTTGATCAGACCGGGTTATCTGGTATTTCGTCAAAATGGTGTGTCCCTTTTTATGCGGTACAACCCACACCACTTTGCTCGGCAACTTGGATATGATCAGGGTGTCCCCTTTGAGGCATTTACAGTGGAGCCCAGCCTGTCGTTAGAAGTTTTTCGTTACGCCGCTCATCACTTCATGCGGCTGAACACCGGCTCTCGCTTCGTGATTCCTGAGGATGACTACATCCCTCGATGTATGGGGGCTTTCACAGGCCGGTACCTCTATCGGGTCAGTCCTATTATTGTTGAGGAAAGGAGGATGCTCCTTGGATATAGGGTTCTAACTCCGAACCAAGCTACGGGAGTCCCGCCGCGACCGCGGGCAGTGGTTCACCCTCCCCTGAGAGATGTTGGTGTTGTGCTTATTCCTGAGACGGTGGGATTGGATCTAACTCCCACAGCTGGTATGCCACCGCGCACTACAGCTCAAGCAAGGGCCAATAAGGCACCAGTTGCAGTATCATCAGCTGCGGTGTCAGCAATGGCCGTGTCGCCATCGGTAGCACCGCCGGGTGAGGATATTGAAGGCGAAGTGGGTCAACGTCGCACTAAAGCACCGAGGGGAAAGAGGCGATCGTCTTCTGCAGTTAGTTCTGGGTCCAAGAGGTGAAGAAAAACGGCCACCAATCTGCGCGACTATTCAGTGGAATCCGAGCCTATTCTTCAAGATAAACCACTAGCCGTGCAAGAATCGGATGGTGGTCTACTTTTCCCGGGTTCATCTGCCGAGGAAGCCGCGCAATTGGCTGAGGCTATAAGACGCTCCCAGGATGAAGCTAAGAATGTAAGGGTCCCAAAGAGGCCTTATCCTGCCGTCATCTTCTATGAAGATCCTCCATCGATACGGCGGATATTTATAAGTCTTCTAGAAGAGAAATGCGAGAGAGCCCTTAAGCAGCCTATCTCGGCCGACACTGAAGACGCGCTGTCGTTCTGGACCGGCGGCCACGAGTCTACCCTCGAACCCCGGCGAGCATACCTTCGCAGAAAAGAACGTCGGTGTTGAAGTCGAAAATTGCACCCCGGTTGACCAAGTCAAAGTCAAAGTCAACCCCAAGCCAAACGGGCCCATGCCCAGGTCGAGTCCGAACATGAAGCGGCCGGCCCTCCCCATGCCAAAATATAGATCATGTAATAAATAATTTTTATTTAATTTTTTATGCATGAATGGGCATAAAGCCAACTTTTTGTAAAGCACATGGCTTATGTGCAAAAAAAAATGGCACATGAGCCTTGGGATGGCCAAAATGCCATTTTTGTAAAGCCCAAGGGGCTATATGTAAAGTGTATGGCCTATAAAGGCAAAGATAATGAAATATCTCAACAACTTTTTTCTCTCTCCAAAAAAAAATCCAGATCTGTGATCTTCTTCCTCAAGGTTCTAAAACCTTCTTTTTTCTTTTGAATTAAATCAAGAGTTTTACTCTTCCTTTTATAAAACAAAATAGTTTTTCACCACAAAACCTACAAAGGGGAACTCAGATCTGCCATCAGATCTCAGAAAGGAGAGATTTTTAAAATCTCATACTTCTTGATCTTTAAGATCCGGCCAACAAAGAAAGAAGAAGGAGATCCATCTCCAGAAATCCCACTTTGGGGAAGAACTAGAGCTCAAGGGGAGAAGCCCTTCATCAGCTTCAAAACATCCTAGGAGTTTAACTCCTCATATATATATATATATATATATATATATATATATATATATATAGAGAGAGAGAGAGAGAGAGAATAATAAGTGCTCCTTTCTGGGAGTACAACTCCCATTGCAGGGACCAAGTCCCTTTTGCCGCTCGAGCGCCCACGTGCTGACACGTGGGGCACTAGCGCTCTTGCGCTCAGAGCGCTAGCGCCCAAAGCGCTAGCGCCCGAGCGCCCACGTGCTGACACGTGGTGCGCTAGCGCTCTTGCGCTCAGAGCGCTAGCGCTAGCGCCCAAAGAGCTAGCGCCAGCGCCCAAAGAGCTAGCGCCAGCGTACTGACACGTGGTGCGCTAGCGCTCTTACGCTCAGAGCGCTAGCGCCCAAAGCGCTAGCGCCCGAGCGCCCACGTGCTGACACGTGGTGCGCTAGTGCTCAAAGCACTTGCGCTCAGAGCGCTAGTGCTCTTGCGCACAGAGCGCTAGCGCCTATGTGCCGACACGTAGGGCGCTAGCGCTTTTACGCTCAAAGCGCTAGCGTCCAAAAGCGCTAGCGCTCGAGCGCCCACATGCTGACAAGTGGTGCGCTAGCGCACAAAGCGCGAGCGCTCTTGCGTTCAAAGCGATGGCGCTTTTCCCCACGCATCCTTTGGATGCCCTTTTCCTTTTTTTTTATTTTATATATATGTATACACACACATACTCTACAACACTGTCCCTCTCAAAAAAAATTTGGGCCGGGACGCTGCCCCGCACCCCGCAAGGGGGCCGCTAGCCCCTTGACCCCCAGCCCGCTATCCGGGTAGCGGGACCCCCGTAAAAACTCTGCGTGGCTCCCAAGTAGCCAAGCCTCCCTCCAAAACAAAACACGCGTACACTGCACATTGAGTTCGCATGACCAGTTTAACCCGTCAATCAGAGCTTCCCTCACTCCAAAGGCGAGGGGTAATTAACGGCAGCTTAGTCCGCAGCTGCCAGAGATTCGGATCCCCACAATCAATAAACCCTGACCTACCCTAGGCAGGGGGAATCTGTAGTACACCTGACAAGCGCGTGCGTATTTCTATCTCAATAGGGTGACGAAAAATACCCTACAGATTCTGACACGCCCGGTGGAACCAATCTCTCCTCCCATATTTCGGGTTAAACGTTCATGCGAACTCAATCTGTATACATATCTATATTTATACTAAAATAATGCTCTTTCATGCAGCTATTCAAGCAATCACTTTTCAACAATGTCTCCAAGGACGATCTCAGTTCTCGATACAGCTCCCATCTCCTACACGATGAAGATGGACGCCAGGACGGTCCTCCCGTCCAGTCTTAGGCGACAATGGGAAGAGCTGCCGCTACCATTCGGCTCTATTCTGTTCGTGTCAGCTAACGCCATCCCAGCTCCTCAAGCCCCGGTGACAAACAAACCGGTCTCAAAAGGCAAGAAGCCAAATGTGGTGGTCTCGAAGGTGCCCCAACACAAACGCAAGTCGGTGTTTGAACGACTCTCCTTGGCCCCAGCTGGGGGCAAGGCTATCAACAACAACAAAGCAACAAGGCGTCTCGAGCAAGCTCCGGCGGTGCCCCTGACAACTGCTCGATCGGGTATCTTCTCTAAGCTCCCCGCTAATCGACTCACAGTGGCTTCCCAGGAAACAGATGCCCGCCAAGCCCTTAAAATTGAGAAGCTAAGACAGAAAATGCTCAGATATAGAGCCAATAAAAGGGCTAGGGCTCCTGCTAGGCTGTACCTCATGAGGTTTGAAGAACAGGGCTACCCCGCCAAAGATGAAAGGATGGCTGAATGTGTTATCCACACCGTCTACATGGTGGGCACGTGTCCCAAAGACAACCTTCGCAGCAAAAGCAAGGATGGGGCCACCACATCTCAAATCCAACCTGGTGTGAATATGGCTGCCACATTCCATGACCAGCCTCCTCTGGAAGATAATGAAGGCCCTTCCAGTGAGGCTGATAAGCAGAGAGAGCCATCGGTTCATGAGGAGTCGGGCTCGGAATGTGAAGAGGAGCCAATCTTCCGTCCCAAGAATGCAGAGCAACAACTTCTCCAAGAGCTCCGAAAACAGCTCAGAAGCAAAGACAAGGAGATGGCCAAACTTTACTATAAAATTGACAACTTGACGAATGTCGTCTTGCAGCTCACGGCCCGACTTGCCTCTCAGCCGCCCAATCAAGCACAGGGCTCTGCCCGTGAACTGGGAAACGGTGTCCCAAAGCAGCCGACGCCTATTCCCTCAAATCCAAAAGTGGGCGAACCGCATGAAAATCAGTTGCATACTATCTCGGGAAATGTCTTGGCTACTGATGACAGTAACCCGCTAACTTAAGATCAAATCATGGATTTGGCTGCCAGCAAAGTCAAAAAATTAGTAGCTGAAGCCGAAGCGCAAAAAGATGTTAGCGGTAGCGGGAGACCATATCCTGCTCAGTATGATCTGGTAGAATTTCCCAGCGGCTATGTCATCCCTAAATTCAGAAGATTTGATGGGACGGGAAATGCGAATCAGCACATCTCCCACTTTAAAGCATCATGCGGGAATACAGGGGGCAATGATGCGCTTCTCCTCCACCAGTTCGTTAATAGCTTGGCCGACGTTGCTTTCGACTGGTACGCGAGCATACCAGATGGCTCCGTCACAACTTTCGTCCAAATGGAGTCTCTGTTTCGGCAGAGATTCATGAGCGTCAGCGATAAGATCACCATTGCCTAGCTCGTAAGGACCAAGCCAGAGAACAATGAAAGCAGCATGGATTTTATAACCCGATGGCGCAATCTTTCCATCAAATATGAACCGCCGATAGAGCAGGACCAATCTGGCAGTCTCCTTGTCGGAAATCTCAACAATTGGATGGCCCTGTTTCTATGCACCGCGGGTCTCAAAACATTCCAAAAGCTGACCAGGAAAGTTCAGATGCTGGAGCGCTCAAAGTAGGAGACCTCCTCGGATTCCCAAAATAACAATAGGTCCTGGAGAAACCGAAAGGACGATAATCGCAAAGGCGGAAATCCCGACGATTCTGAATCTTTCAACATTTCCGCTAACCGAAATAAGCGAGGGATGAGCGGGCCTAATGCCAACCAGCCTCGGAAGCCAGTGTTCGGAGAGGGAGGAGAATCTCTACTGAAAGAGAAGCTGGATAAGGTCTATTCCTTAAGAAGGGAAAAAATCTATAAAATATTCAAAGACACCCTACGGAACGGTCTACAACTGCCAGAGTCAAAAAGACTGCATGAAGCGAATATGGCCGACGACCCCAAATACTGCACCTATCACAGGGTGATAGGTCATGCCATTGAGGACTGCTTCGTCTTCAAAGATTGGGTCGAAAAGCAATACAAGGTAGGAGAGATAGAACTGTTTAAAGGCGTATTAACAAACAGTCCAGCTGCGACCGCCAATTTCATACAAACGGAGACCGAAGCTCTTCGTGAAACTGATTCTGTCAGACATCTGCCTTTCTCTGAAAACAGTCGACCACCACGTCATTAAACTGGGAATAATAAACCTATAAGTCGTTAAACTGAGAATGTAAATATATATATATATATATATAAATAAACAAAAATATGTGTAAATAAAAGAAAAATAAAATTCGAAACGATAGGGCAACTCGCAATAAAAATCAGCGAGTAAAATAAAGATGAAAATAAAGCCGAAATGATGGGGCAACCGCGAATAAAAGCCGAAATGATAGGGCAATCGCGATAAAACAAAAAAAAACAACGGCGAATGATGAGTCGCTCCTGGTACCATATTCTAGTGCAGCGATGCTGACGCCAACCAAAATCCAGTTTCCCAAAATTCTTCCGGCCCTACGGTTAGTCCTCAAGTTGACTACCGTATACAATCCACGGGCTCAAATAATTCTTAGCATACCTATACCCCACCGCAATTTCCAGTTACGCGGCTGGTCTCCGCCTTTGGAATTATGCTCCATTGAGAAGACCCACTCATGTGTCCTCACGATACATGAGGAGAACAAACCTTTGTGGGATCCTTATGACTCATAAAGGAAAAACACACTTAGGAATCCTCACGACTCCTAAGGAGAAAATACACCTGCGGGATCCTTACGACTCGTAGCGAGAAAATGCTTTTATGGGACCCTCACGGCCCATAAAATTGAAAAGCCTTAGGCAATAGGGATCTAAACCCGTCTCCTAAGCCATCGCTCCCAATCCCCAAGTGGCGAATGATGAGTCGCTCCTTGTACCATATTCCAGTACAACGATGCAGATGCCAACCAAATTCCAAATTTCAATCCTTAATTGGCGAATGATGAGTCGCTCCTGGTACCATATTCCAATGCAGCGATACAGACGCCAACCAAATTCCAAATCCCAATGGCGAATGATGAGACGCTCCTGCTACCATATTCCAGTGCAGCAATGCAGACGCCAACAAAATCATGAAATTTTTCCGGCCCTACGGTCTGGATCATATATCCTGCAAAACCGTATACAATCCACGGGCGTAAACAATCCCAATCTCTCCTAAGTCCTACCGGTGAGACCACATTCAAAGTCTCACCAAAAATAAAAAAAATAAAAAAAAACAAAAAAACAAAAAAAAGGTATGTCCACAAGCAGAACGGGCACGGATGAAAACCCGAAAGGGCTCCGTGAGTAAAAACAGCAGGACTGCCGGTGAGTTTGTGAAAACCCGAAAGGGCGCAAATTCGTAAAAAAAAAGGAGATGAAATGCACTCTCAAGGTCCTCTCGACTTTGTGAGGAGAAAATTCCCGCGTGAGATCCTTATGACTCACAAAGGAGCAATACACTTAGAAGTCCTCACGACTCCTAAGGAGAAAATACACTTACGGGATCCTTACGACCCGTAGGTAGAAAATGCTTTGTGAGACCCCTACGGCTCACAAAATTGAAAAGACTTGGGTGATAGGGACCTAAAACCTGTCTCCTAAACCATCGCTTCCTGATAAGCAAGCGCAAATGATGATTCGCTCCTGGTACCATATTCCAGTGCAGCAATACTGATGCCAAGCAAAAACCAATTCCCAAATCCTCTCGGGGCAAATGATGAATTGCTCCTGGCATTATTCCAGTGCAGCAATGCTGATGCCAAACCAAAAAAAAATCCCTAATTCCTCTCATGGCAAATGATAATTCGCTTCTGATACCATATTCCAGTATGGCGATGCTAATGCCAACCCAAATCAAACCAACAATCTCTGCGGCGGAATCATGCTTCCTCCCAGAATATACCCCGTGTCGAAATCATGCTTCGCCTCAGGCGTATCTGCCTCCCATGTCGGAATTATGCTTCGACTCGGAATCAACCAGCGACACTCCGTGCTGGGGACAAGTCGAACAGCAACACTCCATGCCGGGGACAAGTCAAACAGCGACACTCCGTGCCGGGGACAAGTCGACCAGCGACACTCAGCGCCGGGGACAAGTCGATCAGCGACATTCCGTGCCGGGGATAAGTCGAACAGCGACACTCCGTGCCGGGGACAAGTCGAGCACCAGCGACACTCCGTACCGGGGACAAGTCGACCAGCGACACTCCGTGCCAGGGACAAGTCGACCAGCGACACTCCGCGCCGGGAAAAAGTCGATCAGCGACACTCCGTGACAGGGACAAGTCGAACAGCGAAACTCCGTGCCGGGGACAAGTTGAACAGCAACACTCCGTGCCGGGGATAAGTCGAACAGCGACACTCCGTGCCGGGGACAAGTCGAACATCAGCGACACTCCGTGCCGGGGACAAGTCGAACAGCGACACTCCGTGCTGGGGAAAAGTCGATCAGCGACACAACGTGCCGGGGAAAAGTCGATCAGCGACACAACGTGCCGGGGACAAGTCAATCAGCGACACTCCGTGCCCGGGACAAGTCGAACAGCGATACTCCGTGCCGGGGACAAGTCGAATAGCGACACTCCGTGCCGGGAAGAAGTCGATTCACGACACTCCGTGCCGGGGACAAGTCGAACAGCGACACTCCGTGCTGGGGACAAGACGATCCGCGACACTCCGTGCCTGGGACAAGTCGAACATTAGCGACACTCCGTGCCGGGGAAAAGTCGATCCGCGACACTCCGTGCCGGGGACAAGTCGACCATCAGCGACACTCCATGCCGGGGACAAGTCGATCAGCGACACTCCATGCCGTGGACAAGTCGATCAGCGACACTCCGTGCCGGGGAAAACTCGGCCAGCGACACTCCGTCTCGGGGAAACGTCCAACACAGACACTCCATGCCGGGGAAACGTCGACCAGTGACACTCCGTGCTGGGGGCACGTCTACCAAATCACTCCGGGCTAGGAAAACATCTACTACGGACACTCCACCTCGGAGACGCGTCAAGCGTTGACCGTCCATGTCGCAAAAAGGGCAGTGCAGGCTTCCCACAAATCGGGAACCAAATCGCTCTGGATCAGAGCGTCGACCGTCCATGTCGTAAAAAGGGCAGTGCAGGCTTCCTACAAAGCAGGAACCAGATCACTCCGGGCGAGGGAAAAGTCTACCACGGACACTTCTTCTTGGAGACGCGTCAAGCGTCGACCGTCCATGTCGTAAAAAAGGGCAGTGCATCCCAAAAAGTGGAAACCAAAGTAAGTCGCCTCCACGCAAAAGAAGATCCATCAATTTCATGCACACGACTCACATGCGTGGTGTGTATTTATTGATGGGGGGCACTTTGTTGAAGTCGAAAATTGCACCCCGGTTAACCAAGTCAAAGTCAAAGTCAACCCCAAGCCAAACGGGCCCATGCCCAGGTCGAGTCCGAACATGAAGCGGCCGGCCCTTTCCCATGCCAAAATATAGATCATATAATAAATAATTTTTATGTAATTTTTTATGCATGAATGAGCATAAACCCAACTTTTTGTAAAGCACATGGTTTATGTGCAAAAAGAAATGGCACATGAGCCTTGAGATGGCCAAAATGCTATTTTTGTAAAGCCCAGGGGGCTATATGTAAAGTGTATAGCCTATAAAGGCAAAGATAATGAAATATCTCAACAACTTTTTCTCTCTCCAAAAAAAATCCAGATCTGTGATCTTCTTCTTCCTCAAGGTTCTAAAACCTTCTTTTTTCTTTTGAATTAAATCAAGAGTTTTACTCTTCCTTTTATAAAACAAAATAGTTTTTCACCACAAAACCCATAAAGGGGAACTCAGATCTGCCATCAGATCTCAGAAAGGAGAGATTTTTAAAATCTCATACTTCTTGATCTTCAAGATCCGGCCAACAAAAGAAGAAGAAGGAGACCCATCTCCAGAAACCCCACTTTGGGGAAGAACTAGGGCTCAAGGGGAGAAGCCCTTCATCAGCTTCAAAACATCCTAGGAGTTTAACTCCTCATATATATATATATACATATATATACATATATATATATATATATATATATACATACATATATATATATACATACATATATATATATATAGAGAGAGAGAGAGAGAATAATAAGTGCTCCTTTCTGGGAGTACAACTCCCATTGCAGGGACCAAGTCCTTTTTGCCGCTCGAGTGCCCATGTGCTGACACGTGGGGCGCTAGCACTCTTGCGCTCAGAGCGCTAGCGCCCAAAGCGCTAGCGCCCAAAGCGCTAGCACCCGAGCTCCTACGTGCTGACACGTAGTGTGCTAGCGGTCAAAGCGCTAGCGCTCTTGTGCTAAGAGCGCTAACGCCCAAAGCGCTAGCGCCCGAGCGCCCACGTGCTGACACATGGTACGCTAGCGCTCAAAGCGCTAGCACTGTTGCGCTCAGAGCGCTAGCGCCCAAAGTGCTAGCGCCCGAGCGCCCAAGTGTTGACACGTGGTGCACTAGCGCTTAAAGCGCTAGCGCTCTTGCGCTCAGAGCGCTAGCGCCCGAGCGCCCACGTGCTGAAACGTGGGGCGCTAGCGCCCTTGCGCTCAAAGCGCTAGCGTCCAAAAGCACAAGCGCTCGAGCGCCCACGTGCTGACACGTGGTGCGCTAGCGCTTAAAGCGCTAGCACCCAAAGCGCTGGCGCTTTTCCCCACGCATCCTTTGGATGCCCTTTTCCTTTTTTTATTATTTTATATATATGTATACACACACACACACACACATACTCTACAACACTGTCTCTCTCAAGAAAAATTTAGGCCAGGGCGCTACCCTGCACCCCGCAAGGGGGCCGCTAGCCCTCTTGACCCCCAGCCTGCTATCCGGGTAGCGGGACCCCCGTAAAAACTCTGCGTGGCTCCCAATATATCCAAGCCCCCCTCCAAAACAAAACACACGTACACTGCACATTGAGTTCGCATGACCAGTTTAACCCGTCAATCGGAAGTTCCCTCGCTCCAAAGGCGAGGGGTAATTAACGGCAGCTTAGTCCGCGGCTGCCGGAGATTCGGATCCCCACAATCAATAAACCTCGGCCTACCCTAGGCAGGAGGAATTTGTAGTACGCCTGACAAGCGCGCGCGTATTTTCATCTCAATGGGGTGACGAAAAACACCCTACAGTCAGCTTGAAAAAGCCATATTAGATGCTCCTTTGCACATTGGTACATTTATATTTCCCCCTCCCCCTTTTTTTGTAGTATTTTGCACTGCTTTATGTGTATACATCCTTATCCTTGTGAAAACTTCGCAGGGACTTCGGCAATGGCAGAGGATTTGAGTTCGAGTCGCGCCTTGACGATGGACTCCGCAAATATCCCCGATGAGACACTAATAAGTATGGAGGGGATCGATACAACTGTTGTTCCTGCAACGGAGCTCCTATCGGTGACTCCCGTTTTCCAGGTGCTTGCTCCCCCGGAAGAGGCATCTTCATTGGCCGCAGATTCAATGGATCTTTCTGGGGACGGCCCGGAGGCTTTGGAGAAGGTAGTCGAGGCCAGTGTCCTCTTATTGGAGCCTGCCGCGGTGGCTGCTGCACCTCAATTGGGAGTTGTTATACTGGCCTATGTCCCCGATGATATACCTGGGGGTATGGAGGAAGCCGCCGAAGCTACTATCCCTCCTGTTTAGAGCGGAAGGAGAATTGAAGGTAGCCCTCTACATTTTATTTCAATAATCTCTTCATTATCTGAACCTTTCTGTCTTTTCAGAGCTACGAGGATTCGCGGCGTCCATCGTGGACTTGTTCCTCAGGAAGTCTTTTCAGCGTCTGTTAGAGATAGCCGCTCCGCAAGCGATATCCCCTCAACACATCGTCATCTCTTCCGAGCAGGGTTAGTGTTATTTGCCTACTCCTCACGACATTATTATTATTTTGTATAACGATATTGATGCCTTATGCAGTTCTGGAGGCCGATGACGAATTTGAGATTCTTGACGGGCCTGGGGATCCTTCAGACCCTTCTTGCATGACCGTGGGTAAGTAAAGTTTCAATGTTGTTCTACCCGCTCTTTACTTGTGAGTCTCGCTGATTCTTTTCTATGAATCTTAAAAGCTCTGCCAGTTCTTACTACGCTGGAATCTCACATAATGATGCCGCCCGGCCCCTATGCTCTACGTGCCTCGGAACGGATGGCAAAGCTAAGCCTTCACTCTTTGTCAGCTCTGATCGAAGACCTTCGTGCTGGCAGTCTGATCACGGCCGAAGCATTTGCCGCTGAAACCAACGATTCTCTTCCCTTTCTTGCTACTTACCATAGTGAAACATTGGTGCAAGTCTGGGTTGAGTTCTGTCGTCAGGTGGAGGCTTGCTTGCATAGTCTTGAATGTACGCGCCTTCCTTCAGAGGTTGTGGCTGCAAAGGCGAGCTTACGGGGGCTGATTGAGCGGTGCGCTGCGAATATGCTGTCATGCAAGAAGAGGCTCAGCCGAAAGTTTTCGGAGAGGGAGCTGGCTTCCAAAGCGCTGAGGGAACTTCAAGCTAATCTTACGGCCAAGACCACTCAGGCATATGAACTTTTGCGGGTGCTTCAAGAAGCTATCAGAAAGATGGTAGCCATTGATAAAGCCTTCATTTTCACTCGTGAAATGGTCGAAGCTCATAAGATTACCAAAAAGGAGCTTGAAAGTCGGCTAGCCTCGTACCGGGCCCAACAGGCTCAAGCGGAGACCCGTCTCTTGACGATAATAAATCATGAAACCGAGGCCCAGCGGAAAAGGGATGAACTAGCAAACCTATTAAATCGTCCGCCAGCTTGAAGAATTGTATATTTTTTTCATACTTCTTTTGCACATACTCCTGAATGAGAGTATTTTTTTATTCTTTCATAAATTGTACTTTGTATTCATTTGGATTCATGAATAAAAGACATATTTTGCTTCATGATGGTGTGTCCCTTTTAGAAACTGCATTTTGTGAATAATCTATTTCGATTTCCTTGTAGGACAGCGATGGCTTAGGAGTCAGGTTCAGATCTGCCTCCTAAGGCTTTCCAACTTTATGAGCCATGGGGGTCTCATAAAGGTATTTCTCTTTACGAGTCATGAGAATCTCGTAAGTGTAATTTCTCCTTAAGAATCGTGAGGATTCCTAAGTGTATTTTCTCTTGAGAGTCGTAAGGATCTCACAAGAGAATTTTCTTCCTTACAAGTCGAGAGGACCCATAAGTGATTATGTCTTTTCTTGTCGGAGAGTGTGGCTCGTAGAAAATCTACCTTGACCTCTCTGTGAAGCAATGATGGCTTGGGAGACAGGGTTAAGATCTGCCCCCTAAGACTTTTCAACTTTTATGAGCTGTGAGGGTCTCATAAAGAATTTTCTCCCTACAGGTCGAGAGGATCCTGTAGGTGTAATTTCTCCTTAAGAATCGTGAGGATTCCTAAGTGCGTTTTCTCTTGAAAGTCGTAAGGATCTCACAAAAGAGTTTTCTCCCTTACAAGTCGTGAAGACCCGTAAGTGGTGCATGAGGTTGATATTATTCGCATTTCACAGAGTCAGGAGTTGCTCTGGCCATTTCCCACGGGGTCAAGATTGACTTTAACCGTGTTTTATGGGACCAGGATTTGCCCTGGAGGCTTCCCACGGGTTAGGATTGATATTAGCCGTGTTCCGCAAGGACCAGGATCCGCTCTGGACGTTTCCCACGGGGTCAGGATTGACATTAGCCGTGTTCCACGAGACCAGGATTTGCTCTGGCTGCTTCCCATGGGGTCAGGATTGACATAAGCCGTGTTCCGCAAGGACAAGGATCCGCTCTGTACGCTTCCCACGAGGTTAGGATTGACATAAGCCGTGTTCCATGAGACCAAGATTTGCTCTGGATGCTTCCCACGGGGTCAGGATTGACATAAGCCGTATTCCACAAGGACCAAGATCCGCTCTGGACGCTTCCCACGGGGTCAGGATTGACATAAGCCGTGTTCACTAGACCAGGATTTTGCTCTGGATGTTTCCCACGGGATCAGGATTGACATAAGTCGTATTCCACAAGGACCAGGTTCCGCTCTAGACGCTTCCCACGGGGTCAGGATTGACATTAGCCGTGTTCCGCAAAGACTAGGATCCGCTCTGGATGCTTCCCACGGGGTCAGGATTGACATAAGCCGTGTTCCGCTAGACCAGGATTTTGCTCTGGATGCTTCCCACGGGATCATGATTGACATAAGCCGTGTTTCATAAGGTCCATGTTCCGCTCTGGACGCTTCCCACGGGGTCAGGATTGACATTAGCCGTGTTCTACTAGACCAAGATTTTGCTCTGGATGCTTCCCATGGGGTCAGGATTGACATAAGCCGTGTTCCACAAGGACCAGGTTCCGCTCTGGACGCTTCCCACGGGGTCAGGATTGACATTAGCTGTGTTCCGTAAGGACCAGGATCCGCTCTGGATGCTTCCCACGGGGTCAGGATTGACATAAGCCATGTTCCGCAAGGAGCAGGATCCGCTCTGGACGCTTCCCACGGGGTCAGGATTGACATAAACTGTGTTCCACAAGGAACAGGATCCGCTCTGGACGCTTCCCACGGGGTCAGGATTGACATAGGCCGTATTCCACGTAACCAGGATTTGCTCTGGATGCTTCCCACGGGGTCAAGATTGACATAAGCCGTGTTCCGCAAGGACCAGGATCTGCTCTGGACGCTTCCCACGGGTCAGGATTGACATAGGCCGTGTTCCACATGACCAGGATTTGCTCTGGATGCTTCCCAGGGGGTCAGGATTGACATAAGCCGTGTTCCGCAAGGACCGGAATCCACTCTGGACGCTTCCCACAGGGTTACATAGGCTGTGTTCTGCAAAACCAGGATATATTGACTTTATCCGCTTTTCACGGAGTCGGGGGTTGACTCTCGGTTGTCTGTGCACCGCCGAGTCATAGAACTGGGAATTTTGCCGCGGTTCCGATTTGCTGATGTTGCGTCTGTTATAATGAGACGAATATTGAGATGATCTCCAGGCTGTTTGTGAACCGTCGAGATTTGGCTTCTTTTTCTGATGGTGCCTGGTGGGAAGGTATGGTTCTCTCATTGTTTGTGCCCCTAGATTGTATACAGGGATCGATGTAATCTCACCTAAGGGCAAAAAGTTTCATTTTATATATTTTTCTTTCCGCGATACTCTATCATTTCAGCTTTTATATCGCGAAAGTCGCGATTGCCCAATCATTTCGGCTATTTTTCACGGTGCCCAATCATTTTGGCTATTTGTTTTATTTACTCGCTGCTTTTTATTGCGAGTTACCCGATCATTTCGGCTATTTTGCATGCATACATTTTTACTTGCTAATTTTGTTGCAAGTTGCCCCATCATTTTGGTTATTTCATATGCATTTGTGGCTTGCTGGCTTTTCGCTGCGAGTTTTGGGATTTGATACCGATTTAGGCATTAACATCGCTACAACTGGGATATGGCCATGAGCGAATCATCATTTGCCTTTGTCGATATCGAACAAAGATGGCTTAGTAAACAGGGTTAGGATCCTGTCGACTAAGGCTTTTAACTTTATAAGCCGTAAGGGTCTCATAAAAGTATTTCTCCCTACAAGTCGTGAGGATCTCGTAGGTGCGTTTTCTCCTTAAGAATCGTGAGGAATCTTAAGTGTATGGTCTCTTATAAGTCGTAAGGATCTTACAAGAGTATTTTCTCCTTATAAGTCGAGAAGACTTACAAGGGTTGTTCGCCATATGAGCATATCCCCAGTCATGGGTGGGACTTTGTCAGGGAGATGTTTATTCGCGCCCGTGGATTGTATATAAGGGTCAATACTGAACCACTTGTAGGGCAAAATCAGGGTGTATGACTGATTAAGAACAGGTTCAGAACCCTTTAGCTTAGGCTTTTGAATCCTATGAGCCGTGAGGGTCTCAAAGGGGAATTCTCCTTACGAGTCGTGAGGATCTCGTAAGTGCGTTTCTCCTTAGGAATCGTGGAGATCCCTAAGTGTGTTGCTCCCTTGTGAGTCGTAAGGATCTCACGCAGGTGGTTTCTCCTTACAGGGTCGAGAGGACCTTGCAAGTGTCTTTTAACGAGATTGCGCCCTTTCGGGTTTTCACAAACTCGCCGGCATTCCTGCTGTTTTTACTCACGGAGCCCTTTTGAGTTTTCATCCGTACCCATTTTGCTTATGGACATACCGTTCTCTCTTTTTTTTTTCTTATTTTTTAATTTTTTTAAATATTTTTTTTGTGTCAGCTTTGGGATGTTGCGATCCGTAGTAGTTTATCGACGTCTCGGTCAGTAGCTAGTTTTAGAACATAGTGGTCCATCGTTAGTTTAAGGACGTTTCGGTCCGTCGCCAGTTTTAGGACATAGTTGTCCGTCGTTAGTTTAAGGACGTTTCGGTCCGACGCCAACTACTACTCATAGAGTTTGGGCTTAGGAAGATAGCGAGCGGACATAGGCGTCGTCATCTATCGTTGAACTAGGACGTGACTTCTCAGACGTAGTATTTTTTCAGGAAGCGACCGTTTATTGGCCTAAAAGGTCTTTCACCATGCATGTCCATGAGTAGATAGGCTCCACCCTGGTAAACTTTGTCTATAATATACGGGCCTTCATAGTTCGACTCGAATTTCCCCCGCTTCGCACAATTGGGGATCATAGGTCTTTTGACCACTAGCACGAGTTCGCCTTGGCGGAATGTTCTCGGCCTAATTAATCTCTCATATGAGCGCGTCATCTTTGCTTTATAAGCCTCCAGATTTTGTTGCGCCATGAGCCAAGTTTCATCAAGGGCATCGAGTTCCTCAAGCCGAAGGTGAGCATTTTCTTCGTCTGTTAGCTCGTAGTGAACCGCCACTCGTAGAAAGGGTAACTCTATCTCGAGAGGGAGTACCGCTTCTGTGCCAAATACCAATGCATACGGCGTTGTGTTTGTGGCCGTTTTGAACGTAGTTCGATACGCCCAGAGAGATTCATGCAGTCTCTCGTGCCAGTCCTTTTTATTTTGAGACACCGTCTTTTTCACGATCTTCGTCAAGGTCTTATTGAAAGCCTCAGCTAGACCGTTAGCTCGGGGGTTATAGACTGCAGAATATCTCCAGTCTATGTTATGCTGTTGTGCGAAGCGGTCGATCTTGTGGCTTCTATAGGCTGGCCCGTTATCGGAGATAATCTGTCGCAGAGTGCCGAACCCGTAAATGATGAGTGTCTTGAAGAAATGGAGGATATTCTTCGTCTTCACTTCTCTTAGTGGTACTGCTTCTTCCCACTTGGAGAAGTAATCGGTTGTTTCCAGTATGAACTAATGTCCTATGGACAATGCTGGTTCGATGGGCCCGATTATATCTGTTCCCCACATTCTGAATGGCCAACTAGCCACCTTTGGGGTAGCGGATTTGGATGCTGATGGATAAAGTCTCTGTGAATTTGGCACGAGTGGCACTGCTTCGCGTATTCTAGGCAGTCTTGGATCTTCGTGGGCCAATAATAGCCCATCCTTTTGATCTTCAGCTTCATCTTCGGCCCGGCTTGGTGAGAACCGCAGAGTCCGTCATGAGTTTCTTGGACGACTCTCTTTGCTTCTTCACGTCCCAGGCATCTTAGCCAAAAAGAATCAAATGATCTCTTATACAGCGTATTATTGACAAAGGCAAAAGATAGAGCTCGTTTCATGAGCTGATGTCTTGAAAACACATCTTCAGGTGTTCGAAGAGATTTGAAGTAGTCTATAAAGACTTCTCTCCAATCCATAGCCTTTTCCTGGTTTTTATTTGCAGGGCCGTTTGTTCTGCCGCTCCCTTTTCTTCGGACGACTCCGGAGATATTTCTGCCGGTGCAAGAACCCGACAGCTTTGTACCACGAACCTCACGCCATCGAGGTTCTCGTCGGCCAGTTCTTTAGCGAGCTTGGCTAATGCATCCGCCTTGCTATATTCCGCACACAGTATGCTTTCTAGGGCATAGGCAGGGATTTGTGTCAGCAGTTGCTGCACTCTCTCACCGTATTTCACCAATTCTGGCTTGCACGTTTGATAGTTGCCATTTACTTGACTAATGACCAGCTAGGAGTCTCCGTATATAAGAAGGTTCTTGATTCCCATGTCGACAGCAATCTCGAGACCTGCTATCAAAGCTTCATATTCGGCTCATTATTAGTCCTCGGCTCTGTTAAGGAGAAGGCAGAGCGCATTATCCCTCCTTGTGGAGTCACGAAGATGAGGCCCACCTCGGATTTGATTATGGGTGTGCTTTGTTTGCGCTTCTTCATGGAAGATGCTCCATCGAAGTAGAGTTCCCACCGGGTATCATTCTCTCTTCTCTCCCCGTCGATCGTGCCAAACGCATGTTCGTCTGGCAATTCGCAATTCAAGGGAGAGTCGGCGAGTATCGGATGCTCAGCAAGGAAGTCAGTGATGGCCTGGCCTTTCACTGCCTTGAGAGAACGATAAGTTATTGAGAACTCCATTAAGAGCAGGGCCCATTTAGCGAGCCGCCCTGTTAATATAGCCATTGACATCAAATATTTGAGAGGATCTACCTTTGATATGAGATGGATCTCATGTGCCAACGCATAGTATCTAAGCTTCGTTATCACGAAGATTAACTCCAGGCATTGTTTTTCAATGGGAGAGTAATTGTTTTCTTCCCCCAGGAGAACTCGACTCAATAGAAGAGGGCTCTCTCCTTCCCTTGGTCATTCTCTTGTGCCCATAGCGCGCCTAAGGAACCTTCAAGGGCAGTTGTTTACAGAATGAGGGGCTTTCCCTTGACTGGAGCAGTCAGCCCTGGTGGATTCTGCATGTATTGCTTAATTTCGTCCCGTGCGCTTTCGCATTTGCGATCCCAGACGAACGGGGTTCCCTTCTTCATCAGGTGACTATAAGGACGGCACTTGTCGGAGAGATTGGCTATAAATCGCCGGATATGCGCGAGCTTTCCTTGAAGAGACTGCAGTTGCTTGAGAGTCCTTGGCGGAGGCATTTCCATGATCGCCTTGATCTTCGACGGGTCCATCTCGATGCCTCGGTGTCGGACGACGAATCCTAGGAACTTGCCCGAGGAAACTCCGAACGCGCATTTGAGAGGGTTCATCTTCAAGTTGTATTTCCGAAGACGCTGAAATACGATTCTCAGATGCTCTAAATGTTCCTCAGATGATTTGCTTTTAACTACGAGGTCGTCAATATAGCATTCGACGATTTCATGTATGAGGTCATCGAAAATCTTCGTCATGGCCCTCTGATAGGTGGCACCGGCGTTCTTAAGACCGAAGAGCATCACCTTGTAGCAGAATATGCCTAAAGGAGTCCGGAAAACGGTATGCTTCTGGTCTTCGGGATGCATCTATATCTGATTGTATCCTGACGAGCCGTCCATGAAGGAGAAGACTTCGTGAGTGGAGGTGTTGTCTATCATTAGCTCGGTAACCGGTACAGGAAAATTGTCCTTCGGGCAAGCTCTGTTGAGATCCCGGAAGTCTACGTATATGCGCACCGTCCCATTTTTCTTCATTACTAGGACAATGTTGGCGATCCAGTCAGGATACTGAACCTCTTAGACGAAGCCGGAGTCGATTAGCTTCTTGACTTCGGCGTTGATGCCCATCTCAAGCTCGAGCCGCATTCTTCTCGGTGCTTGTTTGATCGGTTTGACGTCCGGAGAAATCGCCAATTTGTGCACAGCAATCTCTGGATCTAGTCCCGGCATCTCGGAATAATTCTATGCGAAACAGTCTTTATACTGCATGAGCACGTCTTTAAGTGTAGCCTCTTTTTCTTTAGACAACAGTTCACTGACGAACGTCGGCCGCGGGTCGTTTGCCGTCCCCAGGTCATCTGCGGTAGTATGTATCCCATCTTCCAGCTTTTTTGGCGCCGGTGGAAATTCTGAGATGAACCCATCCTCATTGTTTTCGAAGCACTAAGAAAGGTCATCTATATTCTCGGGTTCTTCTTCTGACAGCGTTATCGCGTGACAGGTACGAGATCATTTCCAAGACCGATGTTGATCTGGTTCTACTCTCATCGCATAAGTGGCTTTTGATTCATGCATCCGTGGCGGACTTACCCTCCAACTGTCGGATAGAGCGAACCTGCCTTTTTGATATTGGTCTTCGACCCAGTTCTTGAAGGTGAAGCAGTCTTCGAGAGAATGTCCTATTGCTCGGTGATTGGAGCAATAGTCTAGGTGAGAGACCTTGTCTGCTTGCTCGAAATGCTTGGACTCCGGGAGTGTCATCATCTGATGTTTCATGACAAGATCGAATATCTTCTTTGTCTTGTCTTGGGGAAAAGAATATGCTCGACCCATCTTCTTTATAAGAGACGGATCCCGGCTGCTCGGTTCTTGATCGCGTGGCTTCTTAGACCCGCTTGGCTGCTATCGAACGTTTTTTTCCGTTCTTTGGTTTATTTTTTCCTCTACGCCGGGTCTTTTGTATGACGGGCTGGCGACGAAGAGCATTGTCATTTTCCGCGGCCTGCAAAAGGAGGCGCTGCATCCTGGCTTTCTTATAAATGGCCATTTCGCGGCTATGATCATCCCGGACCTTCTGACCCACTTCCCTTATTAGCTTGTCCATCTTTTCTTCAAACGATGGACTCAGCATTTTCATGGCGAGACCTCGTGTTGATTCAGGGTTAGCGTCTTTTAGCAGAACATCTCCTTCTTCGTCAAAGTCATGTATAACGCAGTAGTCATGGAATCGTTCCCGTCTCTTGGATTGAACATATCAAAGCCTGATCGTTTCCATTCTCCCATTGGGTAACTTTCGTTGAGTTCCGGGAACGTTCCAGATCCTGTTATAGAACTGTGCTTGTCGAGCAGTTTGTTTGAAGGATATGCCTTGACGCTTCAACAGCCTTTTTAATCCTTCTGTGTAGTATATGGGCATATGAATGGGATGGAGCTTGTCAAGTGTAGAATCGGCACCATGCCAAATTTCTTTTCCCACTTTGGTCTCCGTTGATCGATAAAAGAGGATCGCCTTTTCATCTCTTCGCCCGGGAGGGACGTAAAATGTCTGCAGTTCTTGCACACTGTATGTATTAAGTGCGTCGAGTTCTTTGTAATGCTCCTGTAGGACCATGGCGATTTGCAAACTCTGATCATTGCCAGTGAAGGCTTGTATTGATGGCCGAACAGAAAATATGGCATTGACCTTATCTTCCAAGTCGCTGTCGAAGATCAACATAGGGGTGGACGGTCCCGGCTTGTTGCATTGGGGTAGCCCTGAATAGACTATCCCCTCTTCCTCCTCGGTATCACTCCCGAAGACCGGAATAGTGGTGATAGCTTTGTTCTTCGGTTTGTGCCTTTTTTCGTGTCTTCGAAATCTGGTAAGAAGTACTTTTCATCTTCGTACTTTCGGACTTTATTCACGGAGAATGGGTTTAGTTCCCCCGTCACAGTATACTCAAGACCATCTTTGAAGTACTTCATACACTTATGTTGTGTAGAAGGGATAATGTTGTACTCGTGTAGCCAAGCACTGCCGAGCAAAGCATTGTAGCAAGTCTTGGCGTCAATGACATGAAACTTGATGTTCGTGACAAGCAGCCCAAAGTGTAATGTCAATATTACAGACCCGAGCATCCGTGATGACTGGGAGTCAAACCCGGAGATGGTGATTTTATCACGAGCAAGGTGTTGAATGCTCATGCAGATTTCCTTCAACACTTTTACATTGAGGAGATTGACGGAGGACCCATTGTCCACCAGGATTTTGCCTATCTTGATATCATGACAGTATCCGGAGACATAAAGGGGACGGTTATGCTCGCACGTCCCGAGGAGGAGATCTTCATCGCCGAAGGTGATATCGGCTATGTGCACTTCTTCCAACTCGTCCTTCATCTTTTCATCAGCGAGGAAAGTTTGGAATTGCTCGGGCTCTTGCAGTGCCTTGATCAAAGAATCTCTTGCTTCTTTTGATAACAAGAGGGCATCGAGAATGCTTAGCTACGAAGGTAGCTTCCTCAAGTGTGCCAGAACATTGTAATCCACCTTGTTTTTCTTTGGCGGGTTCTTGGCTGTCAGCTCTTTGATGACTTAGTCATCTAGGGCGATATCCTCAGGGACTTTTTCTTTCCCCTTATCTTTTCTATTTGACCCACTGGTCGCGGGCCCGAGATTCTTTTCGGGCAGCGTACGATTGCGCAGCTGAATATTTTCACAGGTCTTCATTTCTTCCATCTCGGATGCGGGTTCTTTGAAGAGAGGTCCAAGGGCTATTTCTTCATCAGAATCGCTCCTAAAGGTGAGAACTTGCGATCCCCAGCGTTGACCATGTGACAGTTGCTGGTAGTTCTTTTACGTTCCTCGGTCGTATTTCTTTGCTCACGACGAGTTTTGCGTTTCATCCGCTTGAAATGTTGTCGGTGAGCAACAAATCCCTGCCACCAGTTTTTAAAAGCGTTGCACTCTTCGGTAGGGTGCAAAATATTTTGATGATATAAGCAGTAGTTAGGATGTATATCCGCTTCATCAGGAGTGTTTTCATTGGAGGGTGGCAGCTTCATCCCATCGATATGGCTTTGGTGAACCTCTTCTCGTCTTGAACCTGCTTTTATCTGCGGCGGATGTATGTTGATCTAGCGGGAATGTCTTGACCCTTTTGTCCAGTCGCCGGCGTTTGGCCTTTTCAAATATGGCCATCTTGCGCTCTCGGTTAGCTTTACTTTTCAAAAGAGCTTCATTTAGGAATGCAACGATCATTTCGTCTGATGGTCCTAGAAGTTCCGGCTCAGGATCTTCCCCCGGTTTCTCTGCATCCAGAGCTTCTCCATCGTTTATCAACGAGTGAGAGATCAAATGGCAGCTTGCCACATAATCCTCAGATTCAGCCGACGAGTCTTCTCCATTGCCGTCATCTCCGTCCTCAAGGACGTGGCTAAGAAATTCTTGGAATGTAACCGGGGTTCGTGCTTTCTGATTATACTCATCCAGCCCATCAATCTGTTTTTGCAGGTCCGTGCGCTTGTCACCATGCTTCATAGGCTTTTTGGTCTTCTTCTTCTTTTTCGAAGACTTTGACGGCTGGGTGTGAGCTCTTTGACTATCACCACCAATTTTTGGAGTTGAGCGCGGTTTCAGCATTCCCTCGATGATCTCGGGTTCCAGTGGATTCTTCCACCTGATTGCCGGGCTTGTTTGGAGATCCTTCAGCATTCTTTTTGTTTTGGCTAAAAGAGCGACCTCCCATGGAGCTTCTTCAACAAAAGAGCATGATGCCCCCGGTGTGTCCGTCCTTTTAAGAGCATGCGGTTGAGGCGGGCTTACTTTCCACTTCTCGGACAGGGCGAATTTGCCTTGTTGGTATTAATCCTCAATCCAGCCTTTAAAGATGAAGCAATTTTCAATTGGATGGCCTATCACTTAGTGATAGGGGCAATAATTAGGATTATTGGCCTCACCGGGTTGCAATGGGCGTTTTGGATTTGGCAAATTGATGAGCTTGTTGCGCATTGCCAGCTCGAACAATCTCCTCGTTTTGTCCCGGGGAAACGAATAAGGGCGCTTTATTTTCTCATTATAGAATTGCCGTCTCTCGTCCAGGCGTTCAGTTAGTTTTGGGCCACTGGGCTGTTGTTGAGCATTTGCGATGAAGGTCGCTTTCCCTTTTCCCTTTTCATTCTGTGGCTCCGGCTTTGAAGGAGACGGTCTATAACCCATTTGGTCCATTTGGACCGGTTTGTCAATCAAGGCCTGAAACGTGGTCGGCTTGAAGAACATCATGAATTGGGAAATAAATGCTTGAGGGTCAAGAGTGCCCATGAACTTGCCCACTGCCGGCGCTTCTTCGATGCGCTGCTCACATTTCGACCATAAATTCCGCCATCGTATTGCGGATTGAACCCATGTTTCTCCAGGTTTCACCCTGGCATTGATCAATGCCGTTATTGGGGTGCGTTCACTAGCACTCGCGAAACGCTGGGTGAATAGTAGCTCCATCTCTGCAAAAGTTTTGACGAAGTCGTTGGGAAGCTCCGAATACCACTCAAATGCTGTCTCTGACAAGATACCAACGAATTGGCGAAGCAACAGTTTATCGTCGCCTCCAGTGTTTCCGCACAAGGCCCTGAATTGAGCGACGTGCTGATGCGGATTGCCCGTCCCTTTATAAACATGGAATTTAGGGATCGTATATCCCGGCGGGTATCTTATTTGGTCATACCAGTCTGGATAGGGTCGTCCAGTCTTAACCATCTGCCCGGCCGTTTCGCTCGCCTGATGAGCTCATATTTGCTGAGCGATGTAATCATCCAGAGCGACCTTGGAGATAGTCTTCTCCTTGGGTGCTGAAAGAGCTGGAGGAGGGTTGGATGTCTCCCCACTGTCGTCTTCAATGATAATCGGGGGGTCTTCAGCTGGAGGTTCTGGCTGTAACATCATCCCGGCCATGTCTTGGAACAAAAGAGCCATTCATTTTATGTTGGCCGCCAGTTCCGCGGCCTCTTTTTCTTTCACCTCGAGCACTCTTCGGAAGAAATCAGCATCAGTTTCTTGTTCCTGACGCTGCTCTGATGACGTTTTCGGGCTTTCTTTTGGTCCCGTGAGTGCGGCCATAGCTGTTAGCATCTCTTGGAGCTTTTGTTGTTGATGCTCCTGAGCCTTAGTCACTAATTGCGTAAGCGGTCGATGACCTGTGGAGATACGGCTATCCTCTTTTCCAGATGCCATATAGATAGTATGTACCGCCACGCCCCCAGACTTCGGGTGTTTGGGTTCAGTGGTCCTGCGATTCATCGCAGACTCAGGGATTTTCTCCGACCTTCACCTCTTATGGGCGGTCAAAGTTGAGGGGGCCGTTGCAGCGGGCACCCAAATAGCTGTCGCCTTCTGTGACTTGACAGGATGATCGTCTTCTAGCTAAACTTTCACCTTTTTCTATCGGCGAGAGTAATCTTGATCAATCACCGAGTCTTGGACCTGTCGCCAAACTTTGTAGATTTTAGAGAACAGCCGCTGAGGGGGCTGCTCTAGCTTCTCCTTTGGGGCATTCTCCATAGGTGGAGGAGATCTTCTCAGCACAATAGTCGGAGAGTTTTTGCGCACCCATCTTAGTGGTTCAAAGCTATTCCCAGTTGGAACAGCAGCATCAACTTCCACCGTTAGAGCCGGCGGAATCATTCTGGAAGGGGAATTGCCCCCAGCCTTCCTCACTCGGTGCCAGTGGCGACGTTGAGCGTGTCTTGCAGTTGGAATCATCTCAGCTACGGGGGTGGTTTCCTCATGTCCCCTGTCTTGATCAGAAGTTATCGTTGTCAATCTGTTGAAGACTGATGTCTGCTGAGTGCGGATGGCCAACCTATAGAAAGCAGACTTCCGGGTAGGTGAAGCAGCCTTGACGATTTCGCCGGAAACAGGAGCTAAAACAGCCAGTCTTGTGAAGACCGACCCTTTGGCAGGAGAGGCCGCTTTGATGACTTCGAGAGCACGAATGGCTATCTTTTTTGGGATAACCCTTTCTGGTATCGCAGGCTTCTTCACGGGCCCACATGAGTTTTGGCCCAATCTGTCAAAGACTGAGGTGTTGGAGTTGGGCGACCTGTTGAAAGGGGCCACAGTAGTTGCAAGCCGAACAAAAACTGACTTCTTTGGAGTTTCTTGTGATGGTACAGGAGCGCTGAAACTTGTTGGAGTGATCATGGTCCCGAAGAATAGCCCAGTGGTGGCTTGAGTCACCTGTTCTACTGGCATGGCGAAGATGGAGACCGCTTGGGGCCCGTAAGTCACTCCTCAGGACGGGACAGAGTGAGAGTTGTTGCATTTGTTGCAGTTTGAGGCCATTGATTTTCTCTTTTCTGCATGGGAGAAAAACTAAACCTTAGTACCTCGAACCCAAGGGCAACCATATTAAACCACGATTCGTTCGCGAACACGACACACGAAGTGTAGAGTGGAAAGAGGAAAAGGTCCCACCGGCCGTGCCAGAATCTATTCTCCTCCGAAACACAGAGACGCGACCGCGTAGGTTCATCTTGCCTGAATTTGGGGACAGATGCTAATTGGTTCTATTCGCCCACCTCTCCGAAGATGCCAAGTTGATTTATGGCACCGTATATCGAAGGTTTAAACGGATGCGGCCGATATAGCAGACTTCGTCAGATTCCCCCTCGTTGAGGGGTATTTTATTGTAGGGACTCTCTTCTCTACAGGCGCAAGCCCCTGCAGTTAATTATGCTACCGCATCGCGGTAACAACTTTCTCCTTCTCCAGATGGTCATTTCGTGTCGTGGGTGTTTGTTTTGTTTTTGGTTGCCCGTGGATTGTATACGGAGACTAATTTATGTTGTCACCCGTAGGGCGTGAATTAATCCAAATCAGTATTTTCTTAGATTTGGGTTTGGGGTTGGGTTTAAGGATACGTTAGTCTCATTTGAGACTAAGATCAACTTAAACGTTTGTTAAGGATACGTTAGCCTAATTTGAGACTAAGATCAACTTAAACGTTTGTTAAGGATACGTTAGCCTAATTTTAGACTAAGATCAACTTAACAGGATCATTTAGATCCAAAAAAAGCATTTAGACTCTATTGTTTAGTTTAGGGATATTGCGGTCGATTACCAGTTTAAGGACATGGTGGTCCAAGGTTAAGGACATCATAGTTCATGGGTTTAAAAGGACCCCACAGTCCGAGGTTAAGGACATCATAGTCCATGGGCTTAAGGACCCCACAGTCTGAGATTAAGGACATCATAATCCATGGGCTTAAGGACCCCACTGTCCAGGTTAAGGACATCATAGTCCATGAGTTTAAGGACCCCACGGTCCATGGAATGATTGGTTATCCGGGCCCGTCACCTCTCTGAAGACGTTGAAGGATTACAACGACAAATATCAAAAGAGTGAAGAGATGTACCATTGAACCAAAGTTGATTGGGAAATCTGTAGTCTAATTTGGGACTAAGATCAATTAATTAGATTATGAGCACATTGGCTCAGTTAAATCTGAATTGAGGACTTATGGCCAACTTGGACTAAGTCCAATTAGGTTTAAAATATTGGACTTTTGTTTGGGCTGCTGAGCATTTGTCTGGGTTCAGCCTCCCATTATTTAGCAATGCTAAACATGGGTCTGGGTTCTGACAATGTTTTGTCTTTTATTGAGTGCTGAGCACTCATATACCATATGAGATGACCAATCTTGGAAGACAAGGGTGTATTTGAGGCTCAGTCAAAAGGGGAGTCTTGCATCTGGAAGACTTAGCCAATTTGGGCTAAGACTGGTTTGAAAATAGTGTTAAACACTAGCACATATCTGGCGGTCACGTGTTCCCACGTGATGCATTTAAAATAGTGTTAAACACTAGGGATGAAAGGCTTAAAATAGTGTTAAACACTAGAAAATGAAGCGCTCACGTGGGGTCACGTGAGGCGCCCTAGGATTGGGTCAAGCCTCCCTTATTTTATTCTCAGAATAAGTGTTAAACACTTTTAATCTTCCAGGCCATCACGTGTGGGCACGTGATGGGCATCCATGCATTAGATATTAAAAGGATTTGCTAGGGGTCACGTGGGTACACATGAGGGTGCCCAAAGTCTGTTCTGGCCTTGTTCTGTTTATCTTGAGGAATTTATCCAAGGGTCATGTAGGAGCACGTGACCCCATCTCGTTCATTCTATTCTGTCCATTGAGGGGGAAGGTCACGTGTTGCCACATGATCAGGTTGGATACTGACTTCTTTATGTGCATGGAGAGTTTTTAAGTCCCTTGTTTAAGAAATAAATTCTTCGTAGGGTTAAACCCTAATTCTGTTTAGAGGAATTAAATTCCTATGTATATGGAAGAATTAAATTCTTTAAACCCAACTCACCCTCTAAGTTTTGGATCTGCATGGCAGAATCTCCCCGATGAGAATTAAATTCTCAACTTATGGGGAGATCTGGTTCTACAGATTTTCAATCATGAAGAAGAACTAAGCTCTTATTTTAAGGGTTAAATCCTGTCTCTGTTGGAGGAATTAAATTCATAAGTATTTGGAGGAATTAAATTCCTAAGTATTTGGAAGAATTAAACTCTTCAAACTCAATTCTCCCTCTAAGTTTTGGATCTGCATGGTAGAATCTCCCCGATGAAAATTAAATTCTCAACATATGGGGAGATCTGCTTCTGCAGATCTTCAACCAAAGGAAGAACTAAGTTCTTATTCAGAAGTGTTAAAATCTTAGTTTGAGAATTAAATTCTCTTTTCTTTTTTTTATGGAGCTTAGATCTCTTTTCCTTTCTCACCTATGGTTTCGTTCTTTTCTCAAGAAATCTTCTTTCCTCTCTGGAGAATTAAATTCTCTAATTTTTTTCTCTCTGTTGTTGTATCTTCCAAAAAAAATCCGATCCCTTCTTTTCTCTTCTTGGCTCCTATTTATACGAGAAAGAAAAAAATCAATTTGTTTAGTCAATCTTTCATTGAAAGATTTTGATTGATTTTTGTAACCGACATGATCTTTTAGATCACTCAGTGAATTTTATTCACCATTGAATTTTTAATCCAAAAGATATTCTGTTTGTTATTCTTGGTGAATTTCAGGGAAATCTTTCTTTATATAGAATCTTTCTATTAATTGGTGATTTTTAACCACCATTGGATTTTTAATCCAATGGTGCTCCACTTTACAGAGCACAATCTTTTTTGTTTGAAAAGATTTGGAGAAATATTTTTCCAGTTAGGTTTCTCGATTCCCTCTTAATTAGAATTTAATTCTATTAGTTCAGAAGGCTTAAGAGCCTATCACGTGTTGGCAACTGTTTGATCATTTTAAATATAATTTAATTCTATTAACTAAAGAGCTTAGGAACCCATCATGTGTTGACACGTGACCCCCCCTGATTAAACATTTTAACCAGAATTTAATTCTGTTGTTTTAAAAGGCTCAGGAATCATCACGTGTCAACACGTGACCCTTGGTCACGTGTGGACACGTAACGCCCCATTGGGGTTTTTCATTGTCGTTTTATTATTCCTTTTAATTCCTTTCATTGGGTTTAAGGGCCCATCACGTGTGGACACGTGACTCCACTGATTGATTGTTTGATTAGAATTTAATTCTATAAATTAGAGATCTTAGGAACCTATCACGTGTCTGCACGTGACCTTTGGTCACGTGCAGACACGTGATGCCCCATTGAGGTATTCCTGATATTTTATGAGGGAACAAATGCCCCCACAGTGTTGTTCTCACGTGTTTGCACGTGAGTGCAACGCTGTCACCTTTTGTGGCCCTTGGATCTGCCTAGGGAAGGGAGTAGATGAACCATTTCTCATCACATCCTATAAATGCAGGGGTCCCTTCAGAAGCGCCTCCACTTTTTCCATCTTCTGCCTAGCTCGTTTTCCTCTGAGAATTTAATTCTCTTTCCCAGAGCTCAGTTCTCTGTTTCAAAAATTTCCAGAGTTTAACTCTGTCAACAAAAGATTTCCTTTTTCAGGTAAGGATTTTGAACGGCTGAAGAACTTCTTGTAGAAATTTCCTTTGGATTTTAAATCCACACCAAGGGTTTTTTCCCTTAACAAGAACCCATCTTTCCAAGTTCTATAAAATAATGTCCAATCTTTAAATAATAAACTCCTTTTGTTAGGGCTTCTCTGATCTCGGGGATCGATGGTGATACTTGTCTTCTCTCTGGAATTTAATTCCATTCCAAAGAGTTTTAACTCTGAAAATATTTTCTGGGAATTTAATTCCTCTATTAAAAGGAATTTAATTCCTCTAAAGAACTCAGTTCTTCACAGAGAACTTCTTGGGATTTTCTTGCCCTGAGTTGTTCTTGCAGAGATCTTTCTCGATTTGCACAGAGCTTCTGTAATGTTTTTTTTCTCCTTAAGGGAATGTGCAGAGTTGTTTGAAATCCACTGTTCATTTATTGAGAATCTTCCTTTTGTTCTCATAATGATTACCCTGCCTCATCATTAGTGAGCCGCCATCTTGATTTTGTGGGGCCCATGCGTTTTGTAACCAATGGTCCCATAAAATAAGTTCTTTGTCGCTTTATTCCACTATCTTTTTATATATATACGTTTATAATCATATATATATACACGTATTTTCTTCACTAACAGTTTCCCCTTCCTTTATTTCAGGAACAATGGCTTCTCTTCCATACTTCCCTTTCATCCGCTCGGAGGCTGCCTTTCCTTAGTCACCGTCTGATGAAGAGGTAATGGCGATGATTAGAGCTCACGACCCTAATTGCATCTACTTGCTTTTATGGGGGACCTGGTAAGGGCATATCATCCGCGGTCGCCGCAGCTTTCTCTGCGAGATACCAACAGAGCCTACCTACCCATTTTCGCCGATGGAGCATCCACGGACCGCCTTTGCTGTGGAGATGTTGAATTGGACCCCCACGGGACGGCTTGAGCCGTCGACAACTGGGATTCCAAACCACCCTGTACCGGCTATAGACATCTTAGGGCGTCGAATCAGCCAAGATGAAGCCCAGCCTTGGGGACTGGTTTACAAAATAGGGCTTACTCCTCGACATCCCACGAGCTACCTTCTCTGGGGTCGTTATATCATGCCTGCCCATCGTGCGCGACTGCAAAGGGTCGGGCTCTATCAGGCGGTGTACGCGTCTCTCTTCCACTATCAGTCCCCCCATGTCTGGTGGGTTAAGGCTTTCTTAAATCAATGGAATCTTCCCACCAACATTTTCTTGCTAGGGGACAGCGAAGTTTCAATCTCTCTAGAAGAGTTTCGCGAGATCTCGGGGTTGCCGATTAGGGGGGTGCTCTAAGAAGAACTGCTGCCTCCTGATGAGTATGTTTTCGAAACTGAGCCTGCTATGCTTGATGGCCTGTCGATTGAAAATGCCGTCCGCCACAAGCACCCAAGTCTAATCAAGAATCTGGGCATTTTTGAGAAGCTATTCACAGAGTCAGAGGAGCAGGGTGTCACTTTCAAAAGCTTTATCGCCTGCTTTCTTCGCGGAGACGTTCTATCAAAGACGGCTCCGAAGTTTGCGAGTATCAACGACCCTTCCGGGTTCGGTTTAAATAAGCTACCGGCTAAAGAAGAGGATTTGCTGCAGTTCTGCATTCAAATCCTGTCGGCTGTACCTTTTGAATCGATCGCAACTCCTGGCATAGATGAAGAGACTTTCTTCATGGGTTTTATCAGCGTCTGGCTCAGCTGGTTCGTCATTCCAACGCACCGTCGATTTATGAGAGCTTCCGTCATTTACCCTGCTCATCGCATCGCTGGAGGGATACGACTAGCCGTGGGCATTGCGGGGCTAGCGCATCTGTATCATGGGCTAAGCACTGCAGCCAATACCTCAACACCAGGTGTGAACGTAGTGAGTTTTTCTCTTCATTACTTTACGTCATGGATTGAGATGCATGTGCTAGGGGCATTTGCCGCGCATCAGAGACCCAGCTTTTATGATGCATACACTTTTCCATGGCTTATGAGGTTGGTGGACACCTCTGCTCCTTGTAGGGTGTTTTTCGTCACCCCATTGAGATGGGAATACGCGCGCACTTGTCAGGCGTACTACAGATTCCCCCTGCCTAGGGTAGGCCGGGGTTTAATGATTGTGGGGATCCGAATCTCCGGCAGCCGCGGACTAAGCTGCCGTTAATTACCCCTCGCCTTTGGAGCGAGGGAACCTCCGATTAACGGGTTAAACTGGTCATGCGAACTCAATGTGCAGTGTACGTGTGTTTTGTTTTGGAGGGGGTTTAAATGTATCGGGAGCCACGCAGAGTTTTTACGGGGGTCCCGCTACCTGATCGCACGCCAAAAGCGTGTCGGATGTTCAAAGTTCTAAAGTTTACCACGATCAGGACGGTGTCGCTATGCAGCTAGCCGGTTGAGCACGGGTCAGTCCACAGGGAGATGGTGGTATTTTACCTTCTTGTCTTAGACGAGTCAATAAAGAATATGTATGTTTGTTTGATCTAACCTATGTGTTTATTTGCAGGTATAAAGTTGTTAAGAAGAAAATACGAGATTGTAAGCTAAAGAAATCCGTACTCGAAACCTTTGAGCCGAGTCTTGACCAATTGAAGCTCGAGCAATCGGCAACAACGTGGATTAGGGGATTTAAGCGCGGTATTCGTGGAATCCGGCTTATTTACCCTTGTCCTTCCGTTCTTGTCTCTTGCTTTCGCCTCCGGCCAAACCGAACGCAACCGGTCGCGGTTAGGAACCACCGTTACCTTGTCAGGGTACGGTGCCTAACGGAGCGCTTGCGTATGGTTTGGGCGGAGTTCAATGGAAAATAACGGGAAAAGGAAAAGAGCAAAGAAATGTTAACTTACAATATCATATGGATTCTTAACAACAACAATAATTACAACATTCACAAAATGAACAAAAGAGAACAAAAAGAAAAGAACAAAGAAAAGAAAAGATTACAAGTATTAAGTGCATGAAATAAATTGCAAGTAATTAAAGACAAGGTAATAAAATGCAAGTAATAAAAAAGCAAATAAAAAGAACAAGAAAGTAATTACAAGAACATAGAACTCAAGACAAGCATGTGATCAATAGCCAACCCTTAAACTTGCAAGCTCAATCAAGAGGTTGCAAGATCAAGGGAAGGGTAGAGAACGCATGTGAAATGAAGAACTAGTCCCGTGAGAAAATACGACCCTTGAGATTAATAACTAACCCTTAACCATTCAAGCTCAATGAAGAGGTTGAATGATCAAGAGAAAGCAAGAATCTCAAGGGGAAGAAGAAACAAAAGAGAATGATACAAAACCCTCATCTTCATTAATCTCCCACTCAAAAAGCTCTCACTACAATTTTCATGGAAAAAGAATGAAGAAGAAGAAGAAAAAGAACTAAAACTAACAAAAAGAGGAACAAAAGAATGACCCTTGGTTGAGCTCAGTTCTGCTGTATTTATAGGCAGGGAGTTGAAGATCTAGGGCAACCACCAGAACATATGTAAAAAGACCCAAATACCCACCAAAAATGATGCTCTGTCGAGGCCATACGGCCGCGTTTCCGCGGCCAATACCCCCTATTGGCCGCGGAAACGCGGCGGATTAGAGGAGTTGGCTCCTCGGGTTTTGGGCACTTTCCTGGTTTGGTGTTTACAGCTGTCTGGTACATATATTCTCTGAAAATACATTCACATTTCTTCCAGAATTTCTGTTGAGGAAAGGTGGACTTTTGTGGATGCTTTTGTCATGATTGCCTCAAGCTCCGCGTAGATTTCTTGGAACTTGTTGTTGCCATTGAGCCTTGTGCATGAAAACGACATTGATTTGACATTTTGTCTTCCTAAACTGGTAACTGGCAACATACGGATGACGAGCGGAGACCGTGTTTTCTCAGTGGTTGGCAGGAACCCGGATTTTGTCGTGTTTTCCGTGAATTTCACCGTTTTAGAACCGAGAACCTGTATCCTGCAAATATGTAACAAACACGGATTAAAAGCACCTACCTATAAACAACCGAGCGTAAGAATGGGCGGTATAAAATGCAGTATTCTGTTATGAACAAATACCCCCAAACTTAACTTTTGCTCGTCCCGAGCAAAACCAATTATTCGCAAAAAAAGAAAATCCTAACCGCACTTTCGCAGGGAACGCGATTGCACTGAGCATGTGCAACAAGCCGTTAAACCTCTAGGTGTCCCTAGTAGGAGGAGTGTTGTCTCCTGAGGGTTTTCAGCGGATTACACCCACAAAATCCGGTCAAGTTGGTTTCGTAAAATAACTAAGATTCAAACCCTAAAGTTTTGTTTTTAGAAAATAACAATTCTATAATCCTAAGTCTAGACTATCGAACCTTTATTTTTCACACCTCGCTTCTTATTTAACTACAGATTTTATATGTCTTTACGTGCAGTGCAATTAGTGTCGTTAAGTTCCAGAAGGATCGATTAAAGTCATCATGTCGCACAATAAAGCCCAGATAACAATTTTAAAAGGATCACATAAGTTTTATAAAGAGTTAAGCATTTTTCAAGTTTCGTTTTCCAGTAAGGTTTCAACTTCAGAATTTCTATCTTCCATAACAGGAAACTAAGTCGTATTTTTCACTCCACCTTTTTCTTGTTTTCATTTCATACACACCTCTGTGAACATGCAATAGTCTTTATCATAGAATAAAACCTTCATATCTCCGCTAAATTTTTTTTATAAAAGTCTGTCTTTTATCAAGATTATTCTCACACAAAGAACCGTTAGGAATTTTAACTCGGAGAGAACACTTGCTTGACTTTGTTTTAAAACTAGACTTTCTAGGCTTCTTAGCGAGCTTTGGGCCAATGCACCCAAACCAGTTGGTTTTAGGGCATTAGGTGTAGAAACACCCCAGCGGACTTAATTACTCAAGTTACCTAGGTCCAAAAACAAAAGACAGTTTGACGTGAAAATCAGATGATTTAATACGAACGGAGATATAACCAGCAGTTCAATTATTTTTTTGGATAAAAGACGTGTTTAGTGGGTTTGGTGTGTAATCATTCCAATCAAGTTTCCGATGGGTTATTTTTCAGACTTAGCTCCAATTACGGCATCAATAACATTCCTTCATATTCGCTTTACTTCATTTACTTATTTCAGAACAAACCTATTTGATCCTCAGAAAATCATTTATCTGTTTAAAAGTTTTTAAATATAAAAGACTTGTCATCTAATTTCCAAGACTCACAACACGTGTAGTGTGATGTAAAGACGTATATCAGCTATAGTTAACTTCAAAGGAGAGTTATTTTTCAGGTTTTCAAAATCTAAACATAAGATTTAGTTATTCTTATTTTATCAAACAAAACCGTCGAAATGTTGAATCAGAGTCCTCCCACTAGCTAACTTGACAGAAAAGTTTTTATGTTTTTAGAAATTTTTTGATTTTTGTGGGTTTTTAATAAGGTATGCAAATGCAAAATATACAAATGAATGCGAAGGAAGAAAGCTTACCGAGCACACCCCCAAACTTAAACTTGACAGTGCCCTCACTGTCAGGCTATACCAAGAGGGTTAAAATTGCCGGCGCTTCCTAGAAACAAATTATATACAAAACAAAAAGGAAAACAAAAATATATACAAAAAAGTGTCCCCCCCAAACTTAAGTAAACCAGTGTTTCCACTGTTAAGCGTTGAAATTCAGGATTTAGGGGGGAAAGAACAGTATCAAGCTATACAAGGCCTTACACAGGCCAAAAGTTAACACCAACCATTCAAAAATTTTATCGTGATAAAACAGCGGCTGGTGAAAGAAGGTGAAGAGGTAAGAAATGGAGATTACGCGAGACCGTATGCGGAGAGAAGCGGGATACGGTCTCGGTATATGAGAGGAAGAAGAATGGCGGAAGGGAAAAAGAAGTGGAATACGAACTTGAGGGTGCAAATGGAGTAAATAGATTAGCACAATTTGTGATGACCGATGTGTGAAAAGTGATTGTGCTAATATATTTACCCGTCGAGAAATGGGGTCAAATCCCTCAAGGTTCGTGAGAAACCATGGGTACGCCGAACTTGGTAAACCAGACATATGAAATGAAAGTAATACAGTTTCTTGCAAGGTCGGACCGATGGGAAGGATGGAGGGAAGTGATCGAGGAGGGGTATCGGTTAAGGTTTCGGGAGGGTGCACACAGTCAATGAAAGGAACAGGATGAATTGGAAAATCCGACTCATCAATTAAAACTGTTTCATCCTCAAAAATATCCTCAAAATTCTCCTCAAAGTTAAGCTCATCCATGCTCTTCTCTTCAAAGTCCAGACGCATATGGGGTTCGGGAAAAACATTTAATGACTCGGGATGATGATTTGAAGAGACAAACTCAGCCAAATCTACGGGTTCATCATCCAAAATATCCCCAGCGTCAATATCCTCAATCAAGTGAAAATCAAAATTCTCTGACACCTCATCAAAAGCATGGATATTAATCGATTCTGGTTCTAAGATATAGGTGTAGAGGTCAAAAGGATTAGGTATGGTTTCACTTGGAAGGGACCCTTCACAATCGGGCAAATCAAACACTACGAAGTCGCACAACTCATTCATCATTCTATCTTCAATTGATAAATCATGTGGAACACTAGATAGACATTCAAAATCAGAGTTGTGGGAGTCAAGTTGAAACGGGTAGGTTTGATGTGGAAGGGTATACATCTCACTCTCTCCACTCAAATTCACAGCCTGTCCTACCGCCTCTTCATACATTGGAAAATGTGGAGCTAGCTGAAAACTAGCTACCGGGTCACTAGGTTGTATGAGAGCGGCCATGGACGCATTCAAATCCATCATCTGTTGGCTTGACGCTACCCTAAAGTCTTCCAACGACTGTTCCAGACTAGACATGGGTTGTGAAGGGGTTTCAGTAAAAGATTCACAGTTGTATGGATACCGAAAACTCCCAAAAGGCTGTTCTGAAGCAATGTCTAGGGAAGGTGCAAAAGTAGGGTAGGATTGGTAGGAATTGAATGGCTGGACAGGAGTGGGATCAACATTGGGATAAGAAGGTGAATGGAATTGTTGATCCCAAGAATTTGTAGTGGTGAAAGGAGTGAAAGATCGGCTACGAGATTGTTCAATACGTTCAGCAATAGACATAGGTCTCGGGGTTACAACTGGATTTTCAAAAGGGGTATCAACGCAAGAAGGTGTGAATGTTTGAAACGGTTGATACGAAGTGGATTGCGGGGTCCAGTTGTTCGTCCTAGATGCGTCTATCCGATCTTTCAAAGAAATTTTTGGCATGGAGGGGTCGTTTGAAGTTCGACCAAAACAAGAACCGTAAGAAGTGATGTCTGGTTGGGGGTACCAAAGTTCGGCAAGAGTTTTTCGAGGTGGGGTACCCATGATATGAAGAGAGAGAAAGAAAGGAGGGGAAAAAGAATTTTATTTTTTTTATAGTTTATATATTAACAAAAGAATAAAAAACAATATGGACAAAAACAATCACGAC
Organism: Agapanthus africanus; assembly: GCA_030015575.1. Classification (NCBI taxonomy): domain Eukaryota; kingdom Viridiplantae; phylum Streptophyta; class Magnoliopsida; order Asparagales; family Amaryllidaceae; genus Agapanthus; species Agapanthus africanus. The sequence continues at coordinate 520,445,494 of JASDDO010000016.1, read as the reverse complement.
ACAAAAATACCACACACCTAATCGTTCTAGAGTTCACCTAGGTCAACTAGACCTGCTCCAGAACTTGATTGTCGAAGTAAAACTGTGTCGAGAAACAGGCTCAAGATACACTGGTCACGAGGCCAGGTAAGTGCAGAGATAAGGGGAGGTTTTCCAACGCTTTCGCGAAGTTCCTTAATTAAATAACCCTTTCTCTTTTGGCGGTTGCGCCGTTAACACTTTCCTAGACACCACGTAAACAATATACCGTTAAGCGAGGTTCTAAACACAATTAACTTCTCCTAGTGAGCGCGAAGTCCTTAAGGCTTAAAGTCTAATTTCTTTTAAAATTTGTGCGGGTAATCGTTATGCGCAAGTTCGTGATTTGTGGGCCACGGAAAAGGTGATGAAATCCTTTACCGTATCTTGTGGGGTTCGCTTGCCCTTAAGTCCGTATTAATGTATGCAATGCGCAATTCAAAAAATTCTATAAAGAATCAAACAATCGATTTTTAGTTTAAGCGCGGCGCTGCAACAAATACGGGTTAGTCAATTTTTTTTAGCGTTTGCTAGCGAACTTGCAAAGAATCCTGCAAAGAATAGTATATTGGAAGCGTCGGATTTGAGAAGAAGGTGTTAGTAAAGTACGTACCGTTAAGTTTTGGGTTAGGAAACCCCCGTTGAATCAAATCCGGTAAGCTTGAAAGGTTCGCATGCGCGGGTCAAACTACCCGGATCTTTGGCACTGTACTTCGTAATCACCTATGCCTTGAATGCACACTTTGCTCCCCACAATCGCAGTTTGCAAATACGCAAAAAGCTACACACTTGCCCACAAAAATTGATCAAAAATAACAAAAAGATTTTTTTTTTTTTATTATAAATATATACAAAAAGAATATTAACCCGAATAACGAGAAAGAAAATACGCTACCGTCTCCCCGGCAACGGCGCCATTTGATCGCACGCCAAAAGCGTGTCGGATGTTCAAAGTTCTAAAGTTTACCGCGATCAGGACGGTGTCGCTATGCAGCTAGCCGGTTGAGCACGGGTCAGTCCACAGGGAGATGGTGGTATTTTACCTTCTTGTCTTAGACGAGTCAATAAAGAATATGTATGTTTGTTTGATCTAACCTATGTGTTTATTTGCAGGTATAAAGTTGTTAAGAAGAAAATACGAGATTGTAAGCTAAAGAAATCCGTACTCGAAACCTTTGAGCCGAGTCTTGACCAATTGAAGCTCGAGCAATCGGCAACAACGTGGATTAGGGGATTTAAGCGCGGTATTCATGGAATCCGGCTTATTTACCCTTGTCCTTCCGTTCTTGTCTCTTGCTTTCGCCTCCGGCCAAACAGAACGCAACCGGTCGCGGTTAGGAACCACCGTTACCTTGTCAGGGTACGGTGCCTAACGGAGCACTTGCGTATGGTTTGGGCGGAGTTCAATGGAAAATAACGGGAAAAGGAAAAGAGCAAAGAAATGTTAACTTACAATATCATATGGATTCTTAACAACAACAATAATTACAACATTCACAAAATGAACAAAAGAGAACAAAAAGAAAAGAACAAAGAAAAGAAAAGATTACAAGTATTAAGTGCATGAAATAAATTGCAAGTAATTAAAGACAAGGTAATAAAATGCAAGTAATAAAAAAGCAAATAAAAAGAACAAGAAAGTAATTACAAGAACATAGAACTCAAGACAAGCATGTGATCAATAGCCAACCCTTAAACTTGCAAGCTCAATCAAGAGGTTGCAAGATCAAGGGAAGGGTAGAGAACGCATGTGAAATGAAGAACTAGTCCCGTGAGAAAATACGACCCTTGAGATTAATAACTAACCCTTAACCATTCAAGCTCAATGAAGAGGTTGAATGATCAAGAGAAAGCAAGAATCTCAAGGGGAAGAAGAAACAAAAGAGAATGATACAAAACCCTCATCTTCATTAATCTCCCACTCAAAAAGCTCTCACTACAATTTTCATGGAAAAAGAATGAAGAAGAAGAAGAAAAAGAACTAAAACTAACAAAAAGAGGAACAAAAGAATGACCCTTGGTTGAGCTCAGTTCTGCTGTATTTATAGGCAGGGAGTTGAAGATCTAGGGCAACCACCAGAACATATGTAAAAAGACCCAAATACCCACCAAAAATGATGCTCTGTCGAGGCCATACGGCCGCGTTTCCGCGGCCAATACCCCCTATTGGCCGCGGAAACACGGCAGATTAGAGGAGTTGGCTCCTCGGGTTTTGGGCACTTTCCTGGTTTGGTGTTTACAGCTGTCTGGTACATATATTCTCTGAAAATACATTTACATTTCTTCCAGAATTTCTGTTGAGGAAAGGTGGACTTTTGTGGATGCTTTTGTCATGATTGCCTCGAGCTCCGCGTAGATTTCTTGGAACTTGTTGTTGCCATTGAGCCTTGTGCATGAAAACGACATTGATTTGACATTTTGTCTTCCTAAACTGGTAACTGGCAACATACGGATGACGAGCGGAGACCGTGTTTTCTCAGTGGTTGGCAGGAACCCGGATTTTGTCGTGTTTTCCGTGAATTTCACCGTTTTAGAACCGAGAACCTGTATCCTGCAAATATGTAACAAACACGGATTAAAAGCACCTACCTATAAACAACTGAGCGTAAGAATGGGCGGTATAAAATGCAGTATTCTGTTATGAACACTACCCGGATAGCGGGCTAGGGGTCAAGGGGGCCAGCAGCCCCCTTGCGGGGTGCGGGGCAACGCCCCGTTAGAAATTTTTTTTCTAACAGGGACAGTGTCGTGGAGTATGTGTGTGTGTACATATGTATACATATGTATATATATACATGTATATATAAATAAAGGGGGAAAAAGACATCCAAAGGATGCGTGGAGCAGCACCTTGAGCGCTGTGCACCTAGGTGTTGTGCGCTCAGGCGCTAGAGTGCCACGTGTCGGCACGTGGGCGCTGGGCGCTTGAGCGCAAGCGCGCCACGTGTCGGCACCGGGGCGACTTGCGCTCGAGCGCTGAGCGCTTGAGCGCAAGCGTGCCACGTGTCGGCACGCGGGCGCTCTGCGCTTGAGCATGTGTGTTTGTTTTTCAGAAGAGAAATCAGAGAAATCAGAGAGGAGTTGGACTCCTGAGTGTGTGTGTTTGTTTTTTTTTTTTGGGTTTAGTGAACGATATTCTTCTTCTTCCTCCTCTGTTAGCTGGATCTTGAAGATCAAGAGATATGGGATTTTTTAAAATCTCTTCTTTTTGAGTTCTAATGGAAGATCTGAGTTCCCCTTTATGGGTTTTGTGGTGAAAAACTAATTTGTTTTATAAAAAGAAGAGTAAAACCCTTGATTTAATTCAAGAGAAAAAAGAAGGTTTTGGAACCTTGAAGAGGGAGGAAAGTTCTCAAATCTGAAAAAAATTTGAGAGAGAGAAAAAGTTGTTGGGATATTTCATTATCCTTGCCTTTATAGGCCATACACTTTACACATAGCCCCTTGGGCTTCACAAAATAGCATTTTGCCTATCACATGGCTCATATGCCATTTCTTTTTGCACATAAGCCATGGGCTTTACAAAAATTTGGCTTTATGCCTATTTTTCTTACATTTATCCATAAAATAAAATAAAAGAAATACAACAAAATTATTTATTACAAAATTTTTATCTTAGCATGGGGGAGGCCGGCCGCTTCATGTTCGGGCTCGACCCGGGCATGGGCCCACTGGATCTGGGCTTGGGCCCACTTGGCTTGGGGTTGACTTTGATTTTGACTTGGTCAACCGGGGTGTAAATTTTTTCCCAACAAATTGCCCTCCATCAATAAATGCACACCACATATGTGGGTCGTGTACATGAAATTGATGGATCTTCCTTTACTTGGAGGTGACCAGGTTTGGTTCCCGCTTTTTGGGAAGCTGGCACTGCCCTTTTTACGACATGGACGGTCGTTGCTTGACATGTCTCCGAGACGGAGTGTCCGTGATAGATGTTTCCCTAGCCCGGAGTGATCTGGTTCCCGCTTTGTAGGAATCCTGCGCTGCCCTTTTTACGACATGGACGGTCAATGCTGCCCTTTTTGTGACTTGGACGGTCGATGCTGCACTTTTAGCGACTTGGACGGTCGATGCTGCACTTTTAGCGACTTGGACGGTCGGTGCTGCCCTTTTTGTGACGTGGACGGTCGATACTGCCCTTTTTGCGACTTGGACGGTCGATGCTGCCATTTTAGTGACGTGGACGGTCGATGCTGCCATTTTAGCGACGTGGACGGTCGGTTCGGCCCTTTTTGCGACTTGGACGGTCGAAGATGCCCTTTTTGCGACTTGGACGGTCGGTTCTGCCCTTTTTGCGACGTGGACGGTCGGTGTTGCCATTTTAGCGACGTGGACGGTCGGTACTGCCATTTTAGCGACGTAGACGGTCGATGATGCCCTTTTTGCAACTTGGACGGTCGATGCTGCCATTTTAGCGACGTGGACGGTCGGTGCTGCCCTTTTTGCGACTTGGACGGTCGATTCTGCCCTTTTTGCGACTTGGACGGTCGATGCTGCCATTTTAGCGACTTGGACGGTCGATGCTGCCCTTTTAGCGACATGGACGGTTGGTGCTGCCATTTTAGCGACTTGGACGGTCGGTGCTGCCATTTTAGCGACGTGGACGGTCGGTTCTGCCCTTTTAGCGACGTGGACGGTCGGTGCTTGATTTGACTTGCTCTGCTTCTTGCAGTGTCAGGGGTAGACTTGACTTGCCCCGCCTCTTACGGTGTCGAGATTGGATTCTGACTTGCTCCGCTTTCTGCGGTGTCGGAGTGGAAGTTGACTTGTTGATTTTGATTTGGGTTGACATCAGCATCGCTATACTGAAATATGGTACCAGGAGCGAATCATCATCTGTCATCGAGAGGATTTTGGGATTTTGGTTTTTGTTTGGCATCTGCATTGCTGCACTGGAATAATGCCAGGAGCAACTCATCATTTGCCCCGGGAGGATTTGGGAATTTTTTTTTTGGGACTTTGAATGTGGTCTCACCGGTAGGACTTGGGAGAGGTTGGGATTGTTTTACGCCCGTGGATTGTATACGGTTTTGCAGGATGTATGATCCAGATCGTAAAAATTTCGGAACTTTGTCGGCTTCTGCATCGCTGCACGGGAATATAGTACCAGGAGCGACTCATCATTCGCCGTTGGGGTATGGGATTTGGAATTTGGTTGGCGTCTGCATCGCTGCACTGGAGTATGGTGCCAGGAGAGACTCATCATTCGCCATTTGGGGATTGGGGAGCGATGGCTTAGGAGACAGGTTTAGATCCCTATCGCCTAAGGCTTTTCAATTTTATGGACCGTGAGGGTCCCATAAAAGCATTTTCTCCCTACGAGTCGTAAGGATCCCGTAGGTGTATTTTCTCCTTAGGAGTCATGAGGACTCCTAAGTGTGTTTTTCCCTTATGGGTCGTAAAGATCCCACAAAGGTTTGTTCTCCTCATATATCGTGAGGACACATGAGTGGGTCTTATCAATGGAGCATCATTCCCAAAGCGGAGACCAGCCGCGTAACTGGTGATTACGGTGGGGCATGGGTATGATGAGAATTTTTTGAGCCCGTGGATTGTATACGATGGTCAACTTGGGGACCCACCGTAGGGCCGGAGAACTTTGAGAAATTGGATTTTGGTTGGCGTCTGCATCGCTACACTGGAATATGATATCAGGAACGACTCATCATTCGCCGTTTGAGGACTTAGAATTTGGATCTTGTTTAGCATCAGCATTGCTGCACTGGAATAATGCCAGAAGCAACTCATCATTTGCCTTGGGAGGACTTGGGATTTAGGTTTTTGGTCGGCATCAGCACCGCTAACACTGAAGCGAAATGCCAGGAGCGACTCATCATTTGCCGTTGCCCGTTGGGGAACGATGGCTTAGGAGACAGGTTTGGGTCCCTATCACCTAAGGCTTTTCAATTTTATGGGCCGTGAGGGTCCCATAAAAGCATTTTCTCCCTACGAGTCGTAAGGATCCCGCAGATGTATTTTCTCCTTAGGAATCGTGAGGATTCCTATGTGTGTTGCTCCTTTGTGAGTCGTAAGGACCTCACGCAGGGGTTTTCTCCTCATAAGGTCGAGAGGACTTTGCGAGTGTATTTCATCTCTTTTCACGAGTTTGTGCCCTTTCGGGTTTTCACAGACTCGCCGGTAGTCCTGCTGTTTTTACTCACGGAGCCTTTTCGGGTTTTCATCCGTGCCCGTTTTGCTTGTGGACATACCGTTTATTATTTTTTTTTATTTCTTTCCTTTTTTTCTTTTCTTCTTTTTTTGCTGCTGGTGGGACTTTAAAAGTAATCTCACCGGCAGGATTTGGGAGAGATAGGGGTCATTTACGCCCGTGGATTGTGTACGGTTTTGCAGGATGTATGATCCAGACCGTAGGGCTAATGTGCTCAATTTGCCTGCGACTTGGAGCATTCACGTGTAGTATTTCTTGAGATATCGGCCATTGATGGGTGGCATGGGCCTTTCTCCCTCAGCACTTATCAGTTGGTAGGATCCTCCGTCGAACACTTTCTCAATGACGTATGGTCCTTCCCAGTTTGGCTCGAATTTTCCCTTGGCATGTCGATTAGGGATGATCAGTCTTTTGAGGACCAACACCAATTCACCTTTCTTGAAAGCGCAGAGACGGGTTATCTTGTCATAGGCCCATGACATTTGGGCTCGGTATAGCTCCAGATTTTGCTGCACCGCGAGCCTCTTTTCTTCGAGGGCATCGAGCTCTTCAAGTCGAAGGAGCGTGTTTTCCTCCTCCGTCAACTCGTGCTGAACGGCCATTCTTAAGCTTGGAACTTCGACTTCGAAGGGGAGGACCGTCTCTACTCCGAAGAGCAATGAGTATGGAGTGGACTGAGTTGGAGTACGGTGCGTGGTACGATATGCCCACAACGCCTCGTGAAGTTTGAGATTCTAGTCTCTCTTATTGGCTGAAGCATTTTTCCTCGGGAGCTTGCATAGAGTCTTATTGAAGGCTTCGGCCAGCCCGTTAGCTCTTGGATTATAGATGGGGGAATATCTCCAGTCTATCTTGTGCTGAGTAGCGAACCTTGAAACATTGAAGCTCTTGAAAGAAGGCCCGTTGTCAGAAATGATTCTTCTTGGTGTACCGAAGCGGTATAGAATATTATGCTGGAAGAATGTCAGAATATCTTTTGTCTTGACTTCTTTTAGCGGGACAGCTTCAGCCCATCTGGAGAAGTAGTCTGTCACGGCCAGTATGAACCGATGGCCTTTGGATGATGGAGGATCAATTGGGCCAACAATGTCGGTGCCCCAGACTTCGAAGGGCCACGACGCCACCGTAGGATGCAATGGATTGGGATGCTTGTGAATGAAATCACCGGATTTGGCAGATCTGACATTTCTTTGCATGTTCTCCGCAATCCCGTATCATGGTGGGCCAGTAATACCCAAGCCGTTTGATTTGAAGTCGCATCCTGGGGCCAGATTGGTGAGCACCGCAAATGCCCGAGTGAACATCTTTCATGACCTTTTGGGCTTCGGCCAATGACAGACACCTGAGCCAGAGTTGGTCATATGACCTGCGGTATAACATGTCATTTACAAACACGTATCGGAGAGCTCTTTTCTTCAGCTGAATCCTCGCAGATTTTTCTTCGGGCAGCTTGTCGTATCGGAAGTACTCTATGAAGGGTTCCCTCCAATCGGGCTTGTCTTGGATGATCGAAGCTTCTTCGGCAGGACTGCTCTTCTGTTCCGCGCTTTCCTCTTCTCGTAGAGAGACTGGGGGTAGAATTTGCCGGTTCCTGACTGTGATCAGAATTTCGTCCATGTCAGGATCAGCCAGCTCCTTGGCTAAGCGAGCGAGTATGTCGGCTTTTTCGTTCAACGCTCTGGGGATTCTCATTAGTTCAATGTGAGTGAACCGTTTCATGAGTTCCACCACCCGGCCTCTGTACCGACCTAATTCGGGTTTGTATATCTTATAATTGCCGCTCACTTGGTTGACGACAAGCTGGGAGTCACCGTAAACCCGTAGCCAAAGGATTTCCATTTCTATGGCGAGCTCCAAACTAGCTATCAGAGCTTCATACTCAGCTTCGTTGTTCGTTCGAGGCTCGGTGAGAGCGAAAGAACACCGTAAGGTTCCCATTGATGGCGTGATGAACACTAACCCTATCCCTGCTTTTACCTCCGGGACGCTTGATCTGCTGGAGCTCCTTATTGATGAGGCTCCATCGAAGTAGAGCTCCCAACATGGCCCATCTTTCTCGAGGTGCAGCACTTGTTCGTCGGGTAATTCACAATTTAGCGGCGACCCTTCTGGTATAGGATAAGCAGCGAGAAAGTCTGCAAGAGCTTGCCCTTTTACTGCTTTCTGAGGAGTATAAACTATGTCAAACTCAAGTAGCATGATAGCCCATCTTGCCATCCTGCCGGCTAGGCTTGCTTTGGTCATCAAGTGTTTGAGCGGGTCGACCTTGGAGATCAGCATAACCCGATGAGCCAGCAGATAGTGCCTCAGCTTCTTCACAGCAAATATCAGAGCCAGGCATTGCTTTTCGATTGGGGAATAGTTGTGTTCCACCCCGACTAGAGTTCGACTGAGGTAGTAGAGGGCATTTTCCTTTCCTTCCTCGTTATTCTGGGCGAGGAGCACACCGAGTGACTCATCTAGCGCGGCAGTGTAGAGAATCAATGGTTTATTTGGACTGGGAGCGGCCAGCACTGGAGGGTGCAACAAGTATTGTTTGATGCTTTCGAACGCTGCTTGACATTCGGCATCCCAGATAAAAGGAGCTCCTTTCTTCATGAGCTTTGAGAAGGGCCTACATCTCCCCAATAAATTTGAGATAAACCTCCGTATATAAGCAAGCTTGCCTTGAAAAGATCTTAGCTGCGTCAGACTCTTCGGAGGGGGCATCTCCATGATGGCCTTTATCTTTGATGGGTCAACTTCGATCCCTCGATGTCGGACTATGAAGCCCAGGAATTTTCCCGATGACACGCCAAAAGAGCATTTCAGAGGATTCATCCTCAGATCGTATTCCCTCAGTCTGGTGAGAACGGTCCTAAGATCCTGGATATGATCGGCCTTGGTTTTAGTCTTAACGACCAGATCATCAACATAACATTCGACGACTTTATGAATTAGGTCATCGAAGATATTGGTCATTGCCCTTTGATATGTAGCACCTGCGTTCTTCAGTCCGAACGGCATCACCTTGTAGCAATATATTCCGATCGGGGTTCGAAATGCTGTGTGCTTCTCATCCTCAGGCGACATCTTGATCTGATTGTATCCGGATGAGCCATCCATAAAGGTGAACAGTTCGTAATTTGAGGTGTCATCGACCATCATTTCCATGACCGGTAGCGGGAAGTCGTCTTTAGGACATGCCTTGTTGAGGTCCCTGAAATCGACACAAACTCAGATATGCCCATTTTTCTTCTTCACTGGGACTACGCATGCGATCCAGTCAGCATATTTCTCTTCTCTAATGAAGCCGGCATCGATGAGCTTCTTAGTTTCCTCGATGACCTTTTCTTCTAGTTCCCTTCTCATTCTTCGAGGAGTTTGTTTGACTGGCTTAGCATCAGGAGATATAGCCAACTTATGTACGGCCACTTCAGGGGAAAGGCCAGGCATTTCTTTGTATGTCCACGTGAAGAAGTCGACGAACTCATGCAACAGGGCAATTATCTGCGCTTTCATTTCCTCTGACAAGAGCGAGATGATATAGGTCGGCCTTGGATTATCGGGCGTTCCTAAGTCAATCTCGGTTAGCTCGTCAAAGGTTGCTTGTCCGCCATCTTCGAGTTCTTGAGGAGCTTCTTCTGGCTCGGCTATCTCGTAATCATCATTTGATCTTTCGCTGGCCTCACCAACACGGATCATGTAGCACGCTTTGGAATCAGGTTGAATGTAGCCTATGCCCCGTCTATCTGGAATTCATCCATTGATGAGTGCTCTGACCTGGGGCGGATACCATAGCCCTTCGTAAAACTTTGCTTCGGACTCCGTTTGATATAACCGGCATCCGCACTTTTTAAAGTATTCCCGCATCTCGGGCGCATAGTATCTGGGATTGAGGACGGCTCTTATGCCTCTCTCATAGGGAAGGCATGCGACAGAAAGATCGTCCGGGTGCACAACGGGGTTTGACTTGTAAAACAGGATGCCCTTCTGTCCATTTTTCCTCCCGGGCACGTAGAAAGTTTTCAGCTGGTCCACGGTAGAGACTGACAATGCGTCGAGCTCTTTGCACATCCATTCCGGCACCCTTGTGATGGCCAGGGACCCTTCTGCGACTTCGAAGGTCTCTCATAGTTTCGCTTGCTGCATGGGGGGCCAATCTGCACAGCTGTTGCACGGCAGGTCCTCTTCTTCTGACTCTTCAGTGTCACTGCCAAGATGAGGGCGGACTTTGCTGCTAGATGATCCTTCAGTAACAGATTCGTCCGTATCGCTGCCGAAATGAGGGCGAGTTTTACGGAAGGACGGCCTTCCATCGTCGGACTCATCAGTGTCGCTGCCGAAATGCGGGCGCACTTGGGTATTTTTGCTTTTGAAAGTGACAGCCGGCGCAGATTTGCTTTTGAGTCTTCGGGCCGGTCTATCCTCAGTCAGTTATGGCTTAGCATTTTGGTGGTTCATAAAGTACCGAGAATCTTCATATCGGACTTCATGCACACCGAACGGCTGGATGTCTCCGTCAATGCGTCTTTCTTCGCCATTTTTAGTATACTTCAAGCATTGATGGAGAGTTGACGGAATGATGCCGTAATCGTGGAGCCACGGCCGCCCCAAGAGAATCTTATAAGACGTGTCGGCGTCGATCACGTATATCTTAGCTTCAGTTTGCAGATCCCCGAATTTGATTGGCAAAGCTATAGACCCCAGAACTTGCTGGCAATTTTGGTTGAAGCCTTGAATGACAATCCTTTCCCTTGACAGGTGTCAGACATCCATTGACAAACTCTTCAGAGTTCGCAAGTTCATAATGTTCACTGAGGACCCCGGATCAATCAATATGCGATTAATTCGATCTCCGTCGCTGTACCCGGTCACGTAAAGCGGCCGATTATGCTCAGCCGTTCCCAGTAGCAAGTCTTCATCCTTAAATGTGACTGCGGTGGCATTCAAAGCGTGCTGGGCTTCTTTCATATTAATTTCCGCAAAGTGAGCCTGATACCGCTCGGGGTTTTGTAGAGCGTGAATGAGAACATCTCTAAGCTCCTTAGATAGGACCAATGCGTCGTAGATGCTCAGGAGAGACGGAAGCTTCCGGAGATGTGCCAAGACATTATAGTCCACCGAGGAAGGACTTATGTTTTCATCAGCCGGTTCTCTGCCATCTTCTTCATTAGCGACCTGTTTTTCCTTCCCTTTTGGGGTGTTGCCCTGATTTTGCGGTAAAGCCCTGCCGCTTCTGAGCTAGATTTGATTGGCCTTTGTGGTGAGCTCCTCGTCCTCTTCGGGAAAACAGAGCTCATCCTCGGAGTCGCTGCCAAGATGGATGGCGTAGCAGGTCACTACTGGGATATTGGAGTCTTCTTCTAACTCCTCCAGAATTTCAGCCGCTTGTACAGAGAAGAACTCCTTCAATTGAATCAATATTCTTTCCTTTTGTTCATATTCTTCGAGGGAATCGATATATTTTTGAATGGTCGATCTCCCTGCAGACTCTTTTTCGCGCCGAGCTACACTTTTCTTCTTCTTGAGCTTCTTGGATTTTAAGCCTGATGGAGCCGCATTGGCAGCTGGACTGGTAGGCTTCTTCTGCCCTTCCCATTCCGTCCTGGGTTCTTTCCGAAGTAGCTTTATCATCTTCTTCGTCTTATTAGATATGTGCGTACTCCACGGAGGCCGCGATGAGTCAGTTTCGTTTGTCAGGGCAATAGGTTCAGCTGTCTGCTCCCAGAAGGCTTCAACTTCTGTCTGTATAAAGTTGGCAGTTGCAACTTGATTGTTCACCAACACGTTTTTGGACAGCTCGATCTCTCCAGCCTTGTACTGCTTCTCGACCCAGTCTTTGAAGATATAGCAATCCTCGATCGCATGGCTCACTACTCGGTGGTACGGGCAATACAGAGGATTGTCGGTCATTTTTGCTTCTTGGGGTCTTTTCGACTCCGGCAATTGTAGGTCGTTGTTCAAGGCATCTTTAAATATCTTGCGGACCTTGTCCCTTCTGAAAGAGTAAACCTTATTCTTTTTCTCCTCTAGGGAAGGCCCATCTCCTCCCAGCAATGGCTTTCGAGACCGGTTAGTTTTGGATTCGGCCGTCATTCGCTTTTCTTCATTGTCGGACGCATTGAAGACATTGGTACTGCTGGAACTCCTGCTTCTACGGTTGTCATCCCGCTTGCTTTTCCAAGTCTTCTCTCTTTGAGAATCCGGCGGGGACTCTTGTTTCGAGCGTTCCAGCATTTGGACTTTCTTGGTTAGCTCCTGAAATGTCTTGAGGCCCGCCGTACACAAGAATGGGACCATCCAATTGCTGAGGTTCCCAATGAGAGGGCTGACGTACTGGTCCTGCTCCAGCGGCGGTTCGCACTTGACTGTGAGATTACGCCATCGAGCGATAAAGTCGGTGTTGCTTTCATTCTTCCCCAGCTTGGTCCTCACAAGGTCAGCAATAGAGATTTTATCACTGACACTCATGAACTTTTGCCGAAACAGAGATTCCATTTGGGCAAAGGTAATGACGGACCCGTCCGGTATACTCGCATACCAGTCGAAGGCGACGCCGGTCAGGCTGTTGACAAACTGACGAAGAAGGAGCGCGTCATTGCCCCCTGTATTTCCGCACGATGCTTTGAAGTGGGCGACGTGCTGATTTGCATTCCCCGTTCCATCAAATCTTCCGAACTTAGGAATGACGTAGCCGCTTGGGAACTCAATCAGATCGTACTGCGCGGGATATGGCCGCCCACTACTGCCGATTTCTTTCTGAGCTTCAGCTTCGGCCACCAATGTTTTAACCTTGCTGGTGACCAAATCCATTATCCGATCCTGTGTTAGCGGGATAGTGCTATCTGGAGCCAAGGCGTCCCCAGAAGCGGAATGTGGCCGGCTTTCATGTGGCTCGACCAGTCTTGGACCCGAAGGAACAGGCACTGGCTGCCTCGGATTGTCATCACCCGGCTGATTAGTAGCGGCTTGTGCTTGATTGGGAGGCGCTCAAGCAATTTGAGCCGTAAGCTGCATCACCACGTTCGTTAAGTCGTCAATCATCGAATAGAGCTTGGCTATCTCTTTATCTTTGCTCCTGAGCTGTTTTCGAAGCTCTTGAAGCAGCTCTTGCTCCGCAGTCCTGGGGCGGAAAGTTGGCTCTTCCTCGCTGTCCGAGCTTGACTCTGCATGGACCGAGGGGTCTTTCTGCCTATCATCCTCATCGAGAGGGTTTTCTTCATCCAGCGGGGGAGGCTGTTCTTGGGCAGCGGCAACCACATTCAGGCTAGATTGGGCTTGGGATGTGGTGGCCCCATCCTTGCTTTTGCTGCGAAGGTTGTCGCTGGGGTGCCCGCCCGCCATATAGACCGTATGGATGATATATCCGGCCGTCTTTCTATCATTGGCAGCTGATTTCACGGATCGCTGTCCTGACCCCCTTGTTTCGATAGCTAGTAGTCGATTGAAGGCGGCTGGCCTAACCAGGTTCTTGAATGGTGCTGGCGCTTCTTTTCTGGGTTTGCCCCGCTGCTTTCGTGCGGCACAGAGTGCTTGATAGACTCTTGAAGAGACAGTGTCATACTTTTTCTGTTGGGGCCGGGACATTTTCTGTTGGGGCCGGGACACGTCTCTTTGTGGCACTGTTCGGACCGCTGTCTTCTTGATTCTGGCGGTCATGGCGTTTTTCTGAACCCACTTCAGAGGCTCGAAGGAATTGCTGATTCTTACGTCCGACCCAGCCGTCGTCCCGGGGCAACCCTGCACTTAGAACTTCACACGATTCCATTTGGCCGAAACCCTGGCCTCTTGTTGGCTCGATACCTGAGCCGTTTCTGCCTTAACTTTTCTGTTCTAAGCGCCTGGCAGACTTCGGCTCTTTGGGAAGACGCCGCAGACCGGGCGATGGAGGGCCTTAGAGATACGCTCGATTGTGCATTTGTTAGAGTCACCGCCTGAGCTCGTCCGTGACGTTTGATGTTGCCCTTCGCACCAGAAGTCTTGCCCCCAGCTGGAGCGCCAGGGAGTCGTTCAGACACCATCTTAAGTTTCGGTTGTGGTGCTTTAGCAATCACAACATTCGGCCTCTTGCCCCTTGGGACCGGCTTGGCCACCTGTTCCGCCGGGATTTCCGCCAGATGAGCGCTTCCGGCAGGGTAGATGATGACGGAGCCAAACTAGCGGGGCGGTTCCTCCCACTGTCGACTGAGGCTTGCAGGGAGAACCACACGAGCGTTGATCTTGACCACGTACGGAATCGGGGTCACGTTGGAAGTTGAATTCGTCTGGGGAGACATTGTCGTCGAAGGTTGATTGCTGCATGAAAAAAGAACATCATTTCAGTATAGGCAATCGATATGTATATTGATTGAGTTCGCATGAACGTTTAACCCGAAATATGGGAGGAGAGATTGGTCCCACCGGGCGTGCCAGAAGCTGTAGGGTGTTTTTCGTCACCCCATTGAGATGGGAATACGCACGCACTTGTCAGGCGTACTACAGATTCCCCCTGCCTAGGGTAGGCCAGGGTTTAATGATTGTGGGGATCCGAATCTCCGACAGCCGCGGACTAAGCTGCCGTTAATTACCCCTCGCCTTTAGAGCGAGAGAACCTCCGATTAACGGGTTAAACTGGTCATGCGAACTCAATGTGCAGTGTACGTGTTTTGTTTTGGAGGGGGGTTTAAATGTATCGGGAGCCACGCAGAGCTTTTACGGGGGTCCCGCTACCCGGATAGCGGGCTGGGGGTCAAGGGGACCAGCAGCCCCCTTGCGGGGTGCGGGCAGCGCCCCGTTAGAAATTTTTTTCTAACAGAGACAGTGTCGTGGAGTATGTGTGTGTGTACATATGTATACATATGTATATATATACATGTATATATAAATAAAGGGGGAAAAAGACATCCAAAGGATGCGTGGAGCAGCACCTTGGGCGCTGTGTGCCTAGGTGTTGTGCGCTCAGGCGCTAGAGTGCCACGTGTCGGCACGTGGGCGCTCTGCGCTCGAGCGCTGGGCGCTTGAGTGCAAGCGCGCCCCGTGCGGCACGGGGGCGACTTGCGCTCGAGCGCTTGCGCTAGAGCGCAAGCGCGCCACGTGTCGGCACGGGGGCGACTTGCGCTCGAGCGCTTGCGCTGGAGCGCAAGCGCGCCACGTGTCGGCACAGGGGCGACTTGCGCTCGAGCGCTTGCGCTTGAGCGCAAGCGCGCCATGTGTCAGCACCGGGGTAACTTGCGCTCGAGCACTGAGCACTTGAGCGCAAGCGCGCCACGTGTCAGCACGCGGGCGCTCTGCGCTTGAGCGCCGGCGAGAAAAATAGGCTTTTAGCCTAAAAAAAAATTTCTCAGAAGAAAAATCAGAGAGGAGTTGGACTCCTGAGTGTGTGTTTTTTTTTTTTTTTGGGGTTTAGTGAACGATGTTCGTCTTCTTCCTCCTCTGTTAGCTGGATCTTGAAGATCAAGAGATATGGGATTTTTAAAAATCTCTTCTTTTTGAGATCTAATGGAAGATCTGAGTTCCCCTTTATGGGTTTTGTGGTGAACAACTAATTTGTTTTATAAAAAGAAGAGTAAAACCCTTGATTTAATTCAAGAGAAAAAAGAAGGTTTTGGAACCTTGAAGAGGGAGGAAAGTTCTCAGATCTGAAAAAATTTTGAGAGAGAGAAAAAGTTGTTGGTATATTTCATTATCCTTGCCTTTATAGGCCATACACTTTACACATAGCCCCTTGGGCTTCACAAAATGGCATTTTGCCTATCCGATGGCTCATGTGCCATTTCTTTTTGCACATAAGCCATGGGCTTTACAAAAATTTGGCTTTATGCCTATTTTTCTTACATTTATCCATAAAATAAAATAAAAGAAATACAACAAAATTATTTATTACAAAATTTTTATCTTGGCATGGGGGGAGGCCGGCCGCTTCATGTTCGGGCTCGACCCGGGCATGGGCCCAGTGGATCTGGGCTTGGGCCCACTTGGCTTGGGGTTGACTTTGATTTTGACTTGGTCAACCGGGGTGTAAATTTTTTCCCAACACTCCTGATCCGACTCAGTCCGGAGCTATTCGTGTGCTGCTTAATCCCTATGCCAATGCGAGCGGGATGGTATTTAACGATCGAGTCCTCTCTGCTCCATCAGGACCGATTCAATAGCTTTGTGACTCGTCGAAACAGGGAGCACCCTCCCTAAAGCCCAAGGAAGCCATGCACTTATATTCGATCAGACCGAGTTATCTGGTATTTCTTCAAAATGGTGCGGCCCTTTTTATGCGGTATAACCCACACCGCTTTGCTCGGCAACTTGGATATGATCAGGGTGTCCCCTTTGAGGCATTTACAGTGCAGCCCAGCCCGTCGTCAGAAGTTGTTCATGACGCCGCTCATCACTTCATGCGGCTGAACACCGGCTCTCGCTTCGTGATTCCTGAGGCTGACTACATCCCTCGATGTGTGGGGGCTTTCACGGGCTGGTACCTCCACCGGGTCAGTCCTATTATTGTTGAGGAGAGGAGGATGCTCCTTGGATATAGGGTTCCCACTCCGATCCAGGCTACGGGAGTCCCGCCGCGACCGCGGGCAGTGGTTCGCCCTCCCCTGAGAGATGTTGGTGTTGTTCTTATTCCTGAGACGACGGGAGTGGATCTAACTCCCACAGCTGGTATGCCGCCGCACACTAGAGCTCAAGCAAGGGCCAATAAGGCGCCAGTAGCAGTATCATCAGCTGCGGCGTCAGCAATGGCCGTGTCGCCATCGGTAGCACCGCCGAGTGAGGATATTGAAGGCGAAGTGGGTCAACGTCGCACTAAAGCACCGAGGGGAAAGAGGCGATCGTCTTCTGTAGTTAATTCTGGGTCCAAGAAGCAAAGAAAGACGGCCACCAATCTTCTCGACTTTTTAGTGGAATCCGAGCCTATTCTTGAAGATGAACCACTAGCCGTGCAAGAATCGGATGGTGGTCTACTTTTTCCGGGTTCATCTGCCGAGGAAGCCGCGCAATTGGCTGAGGCTATAAGACGCTCCCAGGATGAAGCTAAGAATGTAAGGGTCCTGAAGAGGAATTATCCTGCCATCATCTTATACGAAGATCCTCTATCGATACGGCGGATATTTATAGGTCCTCTAAAAGAGAGGCGAGAGAGCCCTTAAGCATCCTATCTCGGCCGACGCTGAAGACGCGCTGTCGTTGTGGACCGGCGGCCACGAGTCTACCCTCGAACCCCAGCTAGCATACCTCCTCAGAAAAGAAAGTCGACTTGAAAAAGCCATATTAGAAGCTCCTTTGCGCATTGGTACATTTATATTCCCCCATTTGTAGTATTTTGCACTGCTTTATGTGTATACATCCTTATCCTCGTGAAAACTTCGCAGGGACTTCGGCAATGGCAGAGGATCTGAGTTCGAGTCGCGCCTTGACTATGGACTCCGCAAATATCCCCGATGAGACACTAATAAGTGTGGAGGGGGTCGATACAACTGTTGTTCCTACAACGGAGCTCCCATCGGTGACTCCCGTTTCCCAGGTGCTTGCTCCCCCGGAAGAGGCATCTTCATTGGCCACAGATTCAATGGATCTTTCTGGGGACGGCCCGGAGGCTGTGGGGCAGGTAGTCGAGGCCACCGTCCTCTCATTGGAGCCTGCCACGGTGGCTGCTGCTCCTCAATTGGGAGTTGTTATACCGGCCCATGTCTCCGATGATATACCTGTGGGTATGGAGGAAGCCGCCGAAGCTGCTATCCCTCCTGTTTAGAGCGGGAGGAGCATCGAAGGTAGCCTTCTACATTTTATTTCAATAATCTCTCCGTTATCTGAACCTTTCTGTCTTTTCAGAGCTACGAGGATTGGCGGCGTCCATCGTGGACTTGTCCCCCAGGAAGTATTTCCAGTGTCTGTTAGAGATGGCCGCTCCGCAGGCGATATCCCCTCAACGCATCGTCCTCTCTTCCGGGCAGGGTTAGTTCTATTTGCCTACTCCTCACGGCATTATTATTATTTTGTATAACGATATTGATGCCTTATGCGGTTCTGGAGGCCGGTGAAGAAGTTGAGATTCTTGACGGGTCTAGGGATCCTTCAGACCCTTCTTGCATGACCGTGGGTAAGTAAAGTTTCAATGTTGTTCCACCCGCTCTTTACTTGTGAGTCACGCTGATTGTTTTCTGTGAATCTTAACAGCTCTGCCAGTTCTTACTACGCTGGAATCTCGCATCATGATGCCGCCCGGCCCCTATGCTCTATGTGCCTCAGAACGGATGGCAAAGCTAAGCCTTCACTCTTTGTCAGCTCTGATCGAAGACCTTCATGCTGGCAGTCTGATCACGGCCGAAGTATTTGCCGCTGAAGCCAATGGTTCTCTTCCCTTTCTTGCTACTTACCATAGTGAAACATTGGTGCAAGTCTGGGTTGAGTTCTGTCGTCAGGTAGAAGCTTGCTTGCATAGTCTTGAATGTATGTGCCTTCCTTTAGAGGTTGTGGCTGCAAAGGCGAGCTTACGGGGGCTGATTGAGAGGCGCACTGCGAATATGCTGTCATGCGAGAAGAGGCTCAGCCGAAAGTTTTCGGAGAGGGAGCTGGCTTCCAAAGAGCTGAGGGAACTTCAAGCTAATCTTACGGCCAAGAGCACTCAGGCATATGAACTTTGGCGGGTGCTTCAAGAGGCTATCAGGGAGGTGGTAGCCATTGATAAAGCCGTCATTTTCACTCGTGAAATGGTCGAAGCTCATAAGGTTACCGAAAAGGAGCTTGAAAGTCGGCTTGCCTCGTACCAGGCCCAACAGGCTCAAGCGGAGACCCGTCTCTTGATGATAATAAATCATGAAGCCGAGGCCCAGTGGAAAAGGGATGAACTGACAAACCTATTAAATCGTCCGCCGGCTTGAATAATTGTATTTTTTTCATACTTCTTTTGTACATACTTCTGAATGAGAGTATTTTTTTATTCTTTCATAAATTGTACTTTGTATTCATTTGGATTCATGAATAAAAGACATATTTTGCATCATGATGGTGTGTCCCTTTTAGAAACTGCATTTTGTGAATAATCTATTTCGATTTCCTTGTAGGACAGCGATGGCTTAGGAGTCAGGTTCAGACCCTTCTTGCATGACCGTAGGTAAGTAAAGTTTCAATGTTGTTCCACCCACTCTTTACTTGTGAGTCTCGCTGATTGTTTTCTATGAATCTTAACAGCTCTGCCAGTTCTTACTACGCTGGAATCTCGCATCATGATGCCGTCCGGCCCTTATGCTCTATGTGCCTCGGAGCGGATGGCAAAGCTAAGCTTTCACTCTTTGTCAGCTCTGATCGAAGACCTTCGTGCTGGAAGTCTGATCACGGCCGAAACATTTGCCGTTGAAGCCAACGGTTTTCTTCCCTTTCTTGCTACTTACCATAGTGAAACATTGGTGCAAGTCTGTGTTGAGTTCTGTCGTCAGGTGGAGGCTTGCTTGCATAGTCTTAAATGTACGTGCCTTCCTTCAGAGGTTGTGGCTGCAAAGGCGAGCTTACGGGGGCTGATTAAGCGGTGCGCTGCGAATATACTGTCATGCAAGAAGAGGCTCAGCCGAAAGTTTTCGGAGAGGGAACTAGCTTCCAAAGTGCTGAGGGAACTTTAAGCTAATCTTACGGCCAAGACCACTCAGGCATATGAACTTTGGCGGGTGCTTCAAGAAGCTATCAGGGAGGTGGTAGCCATTGATAAAGCCGTCATTTTCACTCGTGAAATGGTCGAAGCTCATAAGGTTACCGAAAAGGAGCTTGAAAGTCGGCTTGCCTCGTACCAGGCCCAACAGGCTCAAGCGGAGACCCGTCTCTTGACGATAATAAATCATGAAGCCGAGGCCCAGCGGAAAAGAGATGAACTAGCAAACCTATTAAATCGTCCGCCAGCTTGAAGAATTGTATTTTTTTCATACTTCTTTTGTACATACTCCTGAATGAGAGTATTTTTTATTCTTTCATAAATTGTACTTTGTATTCAGTTGGATTCATGAATAAGAGACATATTTTGCTTCATGATGGTGTGTCCCTTTTAGAAACTGCATTTTGTGAATAATCTATTTCGATTTCCTTGTAGGACAGCGATGGCTTAAGAGTCAGGTTCAGATCTGCCTCCTAAGACTTTTCAACTTTATGAGCCGTGTCTAGGGTAGCGCCCCGGCCGTCAATCCGAGGCCAAATGCGGAAACAAAAACTTTTTAGGAAACCGGCGCTATCGTAGTCTTTCACCCGGGTCGAACCATTAACGTTAAACTAGCTAACTACTAAAAAGTGAGAGTGGCTATACCGATCGATCTGTGTCATTTGGTCTTTGGACACCATCCTAAGCTCCTCGCAGCATCTCCGATCTCCGGTCTCATCGTCAGAAGGGCATCACATCAATAAGTCCTTTTACGGGCTCCCGCCTCGAACTGAAGCAACTCGGACACGAAGTTTGCTAGCCGACGTGTCCAAGATGAAGTAGAGAATGTGTGTGATCACTTTGTCTCTTGACACTCTAGGATTCTCAACACATGAGATGGTTAGAGTGGAGGTAGAAGATGATGCCAATGGTGGAACTTGTGAGCAAGAAGAAGATAGAAAAGAGAGGAGCCTTTTGTGTTATTGTGTTGAATTATTGTTGTGAGCACAAGAATGAAAACCCAAGAGCCAACCCCAAGCCTATGGCTGTCTTCTCTCTCCATCCATCAATTCAACACAATAAACAAATTCTAATGTGACATTAGCATAAATAAAGAGATCATGAGTCACTAAACATGTCCATGTCACATTAAATGCACCTCATCATGAAATCCACTCACAATTTTCACATGTAAACATTAATCCAAATGTTTACAACAACGAAAAGATACGGCAACATCTAAAGTAAACTCATAACGGATCACAAGGATACCCCTCAGCTGTATATACATACCTGCATCCGCATTCCGACTGAATGCGAATGCGATGAGACGAAAGCAATCCAACGAATCTAATATTAGGATCCAGCTTAAACCAAAGCCCACTAGTATGATCCGTCCGATCATGATCCGTGCACTACTGCACGTATATGATCGAACCCTGCCATAATACCATACGGCCTCTACAACGTTTCGCCCGAAACTTGAGAAACTGTCTGTAGGGGACTCTAAAGACTCGTCAATACTTTGGCTGTGGATTTAACCACTAGCACGTCAGTGGTACTAGCCATACGTAACAGGCTACCAGGTATTGACCAAAAGGGAGGTCGATGAGCGAACTCATCCTGACACCCTACTGAGCCTGTCAGTGACAATATCCGTACAGTCCGGTCCGTTCGTCTATGAGTATCGCATGTCGGGCCTAGGGGGTTGGTAAAAGTCGGATCCCCAAAAGCGGTACAAGTCGTGTCGGAGTGTAGCCCAGAACACCCTAAGATACTACTGGAATACCTACCAGTAAATCTCCTTCCTTGGCCAAGGACTTCGTGTAATGGCTCTCCTAGACACAGCGCGATCTCACCCCCAATACCGGGAGAGACGAAACCCCTGCCGATCCGCTCACTGCCTCCATGTGGCTCGGGACTATACCCAACTAAAACCTGTTTGCATGACTCCTTTGAGCCGTGGTAGGGTAGTAATCAAAGCACAGTGGGAACTCATACGAGACAAATGACGATCTCAGGTCGATGAACTAACCTGTACACATGTCACCAGGGAACTGCTATCTGACGTCAGGTATAATACCAACTATCAAGTTCCCGGCGAGTCCTGTCCGGTGTGCTCATAAACCAATGAGCACCTGTATACATCTTAGGTGATCCAACTGACACCAATGGCTTGTGAGACCGGCCACCGCCCCTCGTCGGGGTCTCGACTGTATACACTAGTCTACTAATGGAGTGTCGATGCCCAGTCTCGAAACTCCCATGACTAGGGACCACTTTAAGGATGTGCTTATAGACTACCCAACTCTCACGCATATGATCGCCATCATACTGTTGGTAGTCAAGAAAGAATCCTAAGGGCTCTATCAATGTGTAATTATGATCTGTAAGGTCACCTAAAGCATGTACACAATCATACAGATAAACCAGATAGCATACTATCATCTTGAGTAAGACTGTCCTACCGGCATAGGTCCTCCCTCAATCATTACAATCACGTGTATGTGATCCAATAATTGACTTTGAGGGCACTATATCCAACAATCTCCCACTTGCACTCAAGGCTAATTATTGCGATGTCGCATACTCACAGCCCGTGTGATACCGAACACCCAACTCCTCTACTGATCAGTCTCACAAAGCTCGTTTGTGAAACTATTGCGTTTGAGGAATGGCCTCAGTGAGTGGATCCACCCTAATGTTTCTTTCTATGTCTCTCTTTATTTCAAGTCCACGGAGAAAGCCATCTCCCGAAATGAGCAATACCTGTCTTAGATTATGTTTGGATATCTGATGGGACCTAGTTCATAAATGAACTCCAAATCCAAACTTCTTAGACTGTACCATCAACTGAACTTAATCAGTATCATGCGCCATGCCTCCCTCGGTATCTGCTTGGACCTCCTGTCCAAACTACTGCCCCTCGTCAGAGGGAAAACTATAATTCTGACAGTCACTCTGTCATCCAGGTCACCTTAGAAGCCTGGGATGATAACCGTCTCCCGAAGGAGGCTGTCATTATCATATCCCTAGAACATCCACTTATGTTTAAAACTGCTTCCGAATGTTTCTCCAGGATTGGATCAATATCAACTTATTGCATTTAGTGCAAAAACAACATCTGGTGTGGTACTTGACATCTCGTGATTGACTCAATTGCCTAAACAAGTGATATGTCAATCATGCACATCCCTCTCCCCTTTAGTCTGTAAGACACCTTTAGAGAGGGTGACTCCATCACCTGCAGGTATATTACCGTACCAGGAGTCGTCCATTGTAAAATACCTGTAGAATGCTGTCTAAGTACCCAGATTAGGAAACTACCCAAATCTAGATCTAAAACCATAGATCTAGTAACCAGAATGTCTGCTATTATATCTATATCCTATGTGGAGAAATCACCGTGTGAAAACCAAAGTATAACCGATTGTAGTATAGGAATTTCACTTCCTACTCTGTGTATGTCATCCAAATACCAGGACATCACACACTACTACCTTCTTAACAGATCCATCTCCTATTCTGATGAAGTCAAAGTCCATGACTGTCACATCAAAAATAGATGATCTATCTCCGCTATATCTGCTTTAGTCCATAAACATAAGCTACTTGTCCACTATGCTTCCGCTGCTCCCACTGACTACGACAACCCTCTGGCAGAGTCATATATACATGCACTTCTAAAGCTAGTTTAGAATGACGCTATACTCATCACCTGCCGGGTCTCATAGTCTGGGTAAACAAGAACCTCCCTGTCACCGTCCTTGAGGCTATCGGAGTACCTCTCGGGTGCCTGAGGTTACCCACCATATCTGCGGAGTGGCTAATGAAATATCAATCCTGATTGAATCCTTAGGTCCCTATTAAATTTTCAGTAATTGTCTGTGATTCTGGAATCACTTCCAGTTCTACCATACTCCCACTACTGTTTTCTGAAAAAAAAATCCATTTTTATCAAAACTGTGGCGAGTCTAGAACAATATCACTATCGATCTTCCAGATGGTAGAAAGTCAACCCTCGTCATAGCCCGGGTCAACCCACAAACAGATATTACAGAAACGTGCTTTGAGTTATCCAGAGTCTGGTTTTAAGCATAAGCCGAACAACTCCATATACCTTAACATCGTTAAGATATGAGCTATTCTATATCTAATATAGAAACAGAGACACTGATTTAATTGGAACCAGATTCAAATCATGTAGCTGTCTCCAGTGCATGTCAACTAAATGGAGAGAGGCCGATCAGCATTACTCAACTTAGGAGTGCATCCAAAACATGAGTAACCTGAAAGAGAAACAAGTTTCTCAAAAACCATTACTATCAACTAAATACCGGATACAAGTATCTACATCTTCGATCACCTTGAAGAATCCTGATACTTGCAACACCTGGTTCTCTACTTTATTCTTATACCTATAACTTCTCAAAATTTGGACCTTGTGTTTCTACGAAACACTTGTCTAAAAACTAGAGAAATCACAAGTAAACAGAATATAATACGAGGACCAACCCCTCTGTCCTAATGGACACTGGACAATATACATTACTTTGTATAAGTCCGCTGAGTTGAATAACTCAAACCCTGTGCGTCGTAGGTTGAAAACCGTACTATGGTTATGAAGAATTACACCGCTGTTGAATGCTCCTTACCTAACCATCCACTGATATAGGTAAATGTCATGGACATAATTTCAAAAAGTTATATCTCACTTTATAAAAATAAACGTACAGATATATCAATTTGAAATTGGTGCATAATAACGAATATTCAAAACCAAATATTTGCCGTCCGGCAAACAACCCAGGAGATTTCCTCAAATATCACCAATTACAACGAATCCTAATATATAATGAGGATGTTCATCCAATTCCCAATAACTTACTCCCACTCATCATCTGTAAAACCATACAGATGTGAGAATCATACCTGGTAAATACATACCCTGGAGTAAGAGCTAATTGGGAAATCAGTTTTCTTTTAACAATACACAGCGAAACCGAAACATGAAAATGTTTCGAAGGGGTATCCGGGTATTCCTAGTAATGCCTCTTCCATTATCAAATTCACAACTGTAACCGTATATTTCTTTGCCATCTCTCCAAATCCCTTTATTTGTCTTTACTCGTTACCTTCTGTACACCCCCTTTAGGCTAAATGGTTTTCTTCACTCCCTACCATTCAGCACCAGCCTATGGTTTGGAAGAAGACTATCCAATAAGCATAATGGGTGTACTCTCATAATCCTAGGAGTACTCATAACCTGAGAGAAGGTGAAGATAAAAGACAACTGAAAAAACCTTATTCCTATTTCTCCTGAACCAGAATCCATCCCCGAACTGGAACAAGTTCCTTCGAGTTCGTATATAACCATACGATGGAATATCCAATAACTGTGGATTTTCGTAGTGATACGGAGTGTTCTGGAGAAATACAAAAGGTGAAATAGGTGTGGCGATGAAATACGTGGTTTGGTCGTGAATGATAGCAGCTGCAATTTATTTTTCCCTCTTTCTGATCTCTTTATTTGTCTTTACTTAATACCTTCTGTACACCTTTTAGTCTACATGGTTTTCTTCATTCCCTTCCTTTCGGCACCTGCCTATAGTTTGGATGAAGACTATTCAATTAGCGTAATAGGTGTACCATCCTAATCCAAGGAGCACTCGCAACCTGAGAGAAGATAAAAGGAAAAGACAACTGAATAGTCCTATTCATTTTCTCCAGAACCAGAAACTATCCTCGAATTTGGAACAAGTTCCTTCGAGTTCGTATATAACCATACGATGGTTTTATCCAATGGAAGTGGACGTTCGTAGTGATATGAAATGTTCCGGAGAAAAAGGGTAAAAGTAGGAGTGGCATTGAGGTATGCAACTCAGATAATCCAAAAGCCAGTGTTTTAAGAAAGTTCGGTTAATCTTGGTCAATAAGTCATAGTCTAGGGTCGGGCCATGGTCGCTGCCAAAGAGAGAGAGAAAAGAAACACTCTGCGTGCTCTCTAACCTAGATCAGAATGGTTATCAATTTATCTAATCAGGAAACCTCCCACTGTAACCTCAAATTCTCCTCCAAACCTGAAAGAAGAATTAGTCGGGATCACCCGAGGAGTAAACCAACTCATCAGTGGGAATCGGGATCCAACTATCATCGCATGATAACCTGATGGAATCCCCTCAAGTCATCACACTCTAGAAGGTATGCGCATGCCTGGCAAGTTTCGGTTTCTTTAGAAACTCCCGATGTGTGTTTTTACACCTAGGACCCAAGTGACCTTGACACAGTCAACAAATCAAAGAGTCCTAGTCAAGTTCAACCCGTCATTATCCTTGATTGCATTAAACCCACCCGTACGAGCCCTTGACACAGTCAACAAGGCCGCACGACTGTCCTAACCAATCGCATTAATATGCCACAAACAAACACTACTTAGCTACCGCACACTATGCCTTGACACAGTCAACAAACGCAGCATGAATACTAAGTAATACTTGTAAGAAATGACGGAGGGATACGGCTGGTTTTTGGCGAAAACCTTTAACGTAATGAACTTGATATCGTTGAAGGAACTGCATAGCTTTTATAAATATATAGTAGCAAAAACCTTTGCTAAAGAGGTCACTCCCGGTGAAGGGATCTCGGCTCTTTCCCCGTAGAATGAGGTGCAGGATATTCCAACTGAATACCGCGATGCAAAGCAAGAAGTAATCGACTATAGTGAAGTTATTACCCTGACGCAAACTTCTGTCCAAGGGGTCACTCCCGGTGAAGGGATCTCGGCCCTTGCCTCGTCGACTGAGGTGCTGGATATTCATAACCAAATACCACTGTGCAAAACAAAAGAGAACGTCCTTGTAATAACAGCTTTTTTTTGAAAATTGTTCCAACAACATCAAACAGGTTTGTTTAGCTTGCATTGATCCGAATCAATGCAGTCCCATCAATTAATCACACCAAAAAAAACGAAAATATGATGTACGTATATGCCATCCACATTCGCCATTGGGTCCCGTCATCACCCGTTAGGTTACTTAACTAACGACAGAGCGGGGACTGGACTAGCGCGGATGTAAAACATATACAACATCTACTAGTATATATATAGCAATATATAATAATCGCTCCAGGCATGATAAATGCAACATCACAGAAATGTAATAAGCATCACAGAACAATAAAGATAATCTGGGAGCCCTGGGTTTCCTTTGAGCCGCAACTGAAACCCGACGTTCCCCTGGTCGTGTGGATAGCATGTGCAATAAAATCCTAGACCCCTACGGGCACGGCAAGTTACCCGTCAAAACCTGAAGTGAGGCAACCCCCTTCACCAAAGTGAATGGACCACCCAGCACTTCACGGAATCCGGTAACCTAAGCACCCCTCCTTGGGTCAACCTATACCCCCTACGAGTGCGGCGAATAGCCCGCCAATTCTAGAGTGAAGTCCCCTCCGTCTCAAAGCCATGAAATGCAGGTTCGTTGCTCTCTAGAACCCGGCTATCCGAGCAGCCCACCGCGGGGTAATCCTAGTACAGAAAATAAAATATTTACAACGGTGACATCGACCTCAACCCGGTCGTTCCCCAAAAGAATAATATACAAACAGGCACTGACGGCAGTCCACATGTCGGACGCTCGCCCCGCAATATCAAATGTACAAATAATACCAAACTGTACTAACATTGCACCAAGCTATCCACCACGACAAATCCGCAACATCACAGCACAACACAGAACATCAACGTGAATGCCACGTTCGCAAACCCGTCTAAAAGAGCTATAGCAATTAGACAAGATTTACCACTCGAATGACATTCACGGTCGCAGATATAATATAAGTACTGTAAACTAACGTATTTAAAATTCCGATCGATAAAACTTCCCGAAGTGGGCCCCAAGTACAATTCCAGCACTCAAAATAATCTGGCCAAAACTATATATCACAAAAAATCATATTTCCATGAACTAAACCCTCATAAAATATTTGGGCCACTGTAGCCTAAAATGGGTCGTGGAAGGGCCGCCAAATGCACCATTTCGCGGCAGTTCCGCGGTGGAATTTTGGACTTAGGTCTCCAAATGTTTTCTGTAGCTTTAGTTATGCCTGCATGTATTTTTAAGCTGCCTAAAATAATTTTTTGAACTTTGAAATTCGACAGCAAGCACACTGAAATGAAAATACGATTCGGAAATTTCGATCGATCGATATTTTAAACACGTTAGAACAAGCTAATAAAGGTTAATGGCGTGGCTCTGATACCATGTAAGTCTACGGTAGCACCCCGGCCGTCAATCCAAGGCCAAATGCGGAAACAAAAACTTTTTAGGAAACCGGCGCTATCATAGTCTTTCACCCGGATCGAACCATTAACGCTAAACTAGATAACTACTAAGAAGTGAGAGTGGATATACCGATCGATCCATGTCCTTCGGTCTTTGGCCACCATCCCAAGCTCCTCGCGGCATCTCCGATCTCCGGTCTCCTCATCGGAAGGGCACCACATCAATGAGTCCTTTTACGGGCTCCCGCTTCGAACCGAAGCAACTCGGACACGAAGTTTGCTAGCCGACGTGTCCAAGATGAAGTAGAGAATGTGTGTGATCATTTTGTCTCTTGACACTCTAGGATTCTCAACACATAAGATGGTTAGAGTGGAGGTAGAAGATGATGCCAATGGTGGAACTTGTGAGCAAGAAGAAGATAGAAAGCCTTTTGTGTTATTGTGTTGAATTATTGTTGTGAGCACAAGAATGAAAACCCAAGAGCCAACCCCAAGCCTATGGCTGCCCTCTCTCTCTCCATCCATCAATTCAACACAATAAACAAATCCTAATGTGACATTAGCACAAATAAAGAGACCATGAGTCACTAAACATGTCCATGTCACATTAAATACACTTCATCATGAAATCCACTCACAATTTTCACATGTAAACATTAATCCAAATGTTTGCAACAATAAAAAGATACGGCAACATCTAAAGTAAACTCATGACGGATCACAAGGATACCCCTCACCTGTATATATATACCTGCATCCGCATTCCGACTGAATGCGAATGCGATGAGACGAAAGCAATCCAACAAATCTAATACTAGGATCCGGCTTAAACCAAAGCCCACTAGTATGATCCGTCCGATCATAATCCTTGCACTACTGCACGTATATGATCAAACCCTGCCATAATACCATACGGCCTCTACAACGTTTCGCCCGAAACTTGAGAAACTGTCTGTGGGGGACTCTAAAGACTCGTCAATACTTTAGCTGTGGATTTAACCACTAGCACGTCAGTGGTACTAGCCGTATGTAATGGGCTACCAGGTATTGACCAAAAGGGAAGTCGATGAGCGAACTCATCCTGACACCCTACCTGTCAGTGACAATATCCGTACAGTCCGGTCCGTTCGTCTATGAATATCGCATGTCGGGCCTAGGGGGTTGGTAAAAGTCAGACCCCCAAAAGCGGTACAAATCGTGTCGGAGTGTAGCCCAGAACACCCTGAGATACTACTGGAATACCTACCAGTAAATCTCCTGCCTTGGCCAAGGACTTCGTGTAATGGCTCTCCTAGATACAGTGTGATCTCACCCCCAATACCGGGAGAGACGAAACCCCTGCCGATCCGCTCACTGCCTCCATGTGGCTTAGGACTGTACCCAACTAAAACCTGTTTGCATGACTCCTTTGAGCCGTGGTGGGGTAGTAATCAAAGCACAGTGGGAACTCACACGAGACAAATGACGATCTCAGGTCGATAAACTAACATGTACACATGTCACCAGGGAACTGCTATCTGACGTCAAGTATAATACCAACTAGCATATTCCCGGCGAGTCCTATCCGGTGTACTCATAACCCAATGAGCACCTGTATACATCTTAGGTGATCTAACTGACACCAATGGCTTGTGAGACAGGCCACCACCCCTCGTCGGGGTCTTGACTGTATACACTAGTCAACTAATGGAGTGTCGATGCCCAGTCTCGAAACTCCGACGACTAGGGACCACTTTAAGGATGTGCTTATAGACTACCCAACTCTCACGTATATGATCGCCATCATATTGCTGATAGTCAAGCAAGAATCTTAATGGCTCTATCAACGTGTAATTGTGATCTGTAAGGTCACCTAAAGCATGTACACGATGATACAGATAAACAAGATAGCATACTATCATCTTAAGTAAGACTGTCCTACCGGCATAGGTCCTCCCTCAATCATTGCAATCACATGCCAGCGATCTAATAATTGACTTTGAGGGCACTATATCCAACAGGTGTGTCCCTTTTAGAAACTGCATTTTATGAACAATCTATTTCGATTTCCTTGTAGGACAGCGATGGCTTAGGAGTCAGGTTCAGATCTGCCTCCTAAGGCTTTCCAACTTTATGAGCTGTGGGGGTCTCATAAAGGTATTTCTCTTTATGAGTCATGAGGATCTCGTAAGTGTAATTTCTCCTTAAGAATCGTGAGGATTCCTAAGTGTATTTTCTCTTGAAAGTCGTAAGGATCTCACAATTGAATTTTCTTCCTTACAAGTCGAGAGGACCCATAAGTGATTATTTCTTTTCTTGTCGGAGAGTGTGGCTCGTAGAAAATCTTCCTTGACCTCTCTGTGAAGCAACGATGGCTAGGGAGACAGGGTTAGGATCTGCCCACTAAGACTTTTCAACTTTTATGAGCTGTGGAGGTCTCATAAAGAATTTTCTCCCCATAGGTCGAGAGGATCCTGTAGGTGTAATTTCTCCTTAAGAATCGTGAGGATTCCTAAATGCGTTTTCTCTTGAGAGTCGTAAGAATCCCACAAAAGAATTTTCTCCCATACAAGTCGTGAGGACCCGTAAGTGGTGGATGAGGTTGACATTATCCGCATTTCACAGAGTCAGAAATTGCTCTGGCCATTTCCCACGGGGTCAAGATTGACTTTAACCGTGTTTTATGGGACCAGGATTTGCCCTGGATGCTTCCCACGGGTCAGGATTGACATTAGCCGTGTTCCGCAAGGACCAGGATCCGCTCTGGACGCTTCCCACGGGGTCAGGATTGACATTAGCCGTGTTCCACGAGACCAGGATTTGCTCTGGCTGCTTCCCACGGGGTCAGGATTGATATAAGCCGTGTTCCGCAAGGTCCAGGATCCGCTCTGGACGCTTCCCACGGGGTTAGGATTGACATAAGCCGTGTTCCATGAGACCATGATTTGCTCTGGATGGTTCCCACGGGGTCAGGATTGACATAAGCCGTGTTCCGCAAGGACCAGGATCCACTCTGGACGCTTCCTACGGGGTCAGGATTGACATAAGCCGTGTTCCACCAGACCAGGATTTTGCTCTGGATGCTTCCCACGGGGTCAGAATTGACATAAGCCGTGTTCCACAAGGACCAGGTTCCGCTCTAGACGCTTCCCACGGGGTCAGGATTGACATTAGCCGTGTTCCGCAAGGACCAGGATCCACTCTGGATGCTTCCTACGGGGTCAGGATTGACATAAGCCGTGTTCCGCTAGACCAGGATTTTGCTCTGGATGCTTCCCACGGGGTCAGGATTGACATAAGCCGTATTCCACAAGGTCCATGTTCCGCTCTGGACACTTCCCACGGGGTCAGGATTGACATTAGCCGTGTTCCACTAGACCAGAATTTTGCTCTGGATGCTTCCCACGGGGTCAGGATTGACATAAGCCATATTCCACAAGGACCAGGTTCCGCTCTGGACGCTTCCCACAGGATCAGGATTGACATTAGCCGTGTTCCGCAAGGACCAGGATCTGCTCTGGATACTTCCCACGAGGTCAGGATTGACATAAGCCGTGTTCCGTAAGGACCAAGATCCGCTCTGGACGCTTCCCATAGGGTCAGGATTGACATAAGCCGTGTTCCGCAAGGACCAGGATCCGCTCTGGACGCTTCCCACGGGGTCAGGATTGACATAGGCCGTGTTCCACGTGACCAGGATTTGCTCTGGATGCTTCCTACGGGGTCAGGATTGACATAAGCCATGTTCCGTAAGGACCAGGATCCGCTCTGGACGCTTCCCACGGGGTCAGGATTGACATAGGCCGTGTTCCACATGACCAGGATTTGTTCTGGATGCTTCCCACGAGGTCAGGATTGACATAAGCCATGTTCCGCAAGGACCAGGATCCGCTCTGGACGCTTCCCACGGGGTCAGGATTGACATAGGTCGTGTTCCGCAAAACCAGGATAGATTGACTTTATCCGCTTTTCACGGAGTCGGGGGTTGACTCTCGGTTGTCTGTGTACCGCCGAGTCATGGAACTGGGAATTTTTTCGCGGTTCCGATTTGCTGATGTGCGTCTGTTGTAATGAGACGAATATTAAGATGATCTCCAGGCTGTCAGTGAACCGTCGAGATTTGGCTTCTTTTTCTGATGGAGCCTGGTGGGAAGGTATGGTTCCCTCTTTGTTTGTGCCCCTGGATTGTATACAGGGATCGATGTAATCTCACCTGTAGGGCAAAAAGTTTCATTTTATATATTTTTCTTTCCGCGATGCCCTATCATTTCAGATTTTATATCGCGAAAGTCGCGATTGCCCAATCATTTCGGCTATTTTTCGCGGTGCCCAATCATTTCGGCTATTTATTTTATTTAGTCGCAACTTTTTATTGCGAGTTGCCCGATCATTTCGGCTATTTTGTATGCATACATTTTTACTTGCTGATTTTGTTGCAAGTTGCCCCATCATTTCGGCTATTTCATATGCATTTGTGGCTCGCTGGCTTTTCGCTGCGAGTTTTGGGATTTGATACCGATTTAGGCATCAACATCGCTACAACTGGGATATGGCCAGGAGAGAATCATCATTTGCCTTTGTCGATGTCGAATAAAGGTGGCTTAGTAAACAGGGTTAGGATCCTGTCGACTAAGGCTTTTAACTTTATGAGCCGTAAGGGTCTCATAAAGGTATTTCTCCCTATAAGTCATGAGGATCTCGTATTCTCCTTTAGAATCGTGAGGAATTTTAAGTGTATGGTCTCTTATAAGTCGTAAGGATCTTACAAGAGTATTTTCTCCTTATAAGTCGAGAGGACTTACAAAGGTTGTTCGCCATATGAGCATATCCCCAGTCATGGGTGGGACTTTGTCAGGGAGATATTTATTCGCGCCCATGGATTGTATACAAGGGTCAATACTAAACCACTTGTAGGGCAAAATCAGGGTGTATGACTGATTAAGAACAGGTTCAGATCCCTGTAACTTAAGGGTCAATACCGAACCACTTGTGGGGATCCCTAAGTGTGTTGCTCCCTTGTGAGTCGTAAGGATCTCACGCAGGTGGTTTCTCCTTACAGGGTCGAGAGGACCTTGCAAGTGTCTTTTAACGAGATTGCGCCCTTTCGGGTTTTCACAAACTTGCCGGCAGTCCTGCTTTTTTTACTCACAGAGCCCTTTCGGGTTTTCATCCGTGCCCATTTTGCTTATGGACATACCGTTCTCTCTTTTTTTTTCCTTTTTTTTTAATTTTTTTCATATTTTTATTGTGTCAGTTTTAGGATGCTGCGATCCGTAGTAGTTTATCGACATCTCGGTCAGTAGCCAGTTTTAGGACATAGTGGTCCATCGTTAGTTTAAGGACATTTCGGTCCGTCGCCAGTTTTAGGACATAATGGTCCGTCGTTAGTTTAAGGACGTTTCGGTCAGATGCTGGCTACTACTTATAGAGTTTGGGCCTAAGAAGATAGCGAGCGGACATAGGCGTCGTCATCTATCGTTGAACT
Organism: Agapanthus africanus; assembly: GCA_030015575.1. Lineage (NCBI taxonomy): Eukaryota > Viridiplantae > Streptophyta > Magnoliopsida > Asparagales > Amaryllidaceae > Agapanthus > Agapanthus africanus. The sequence goes on along the minus strand of JASDDO010000016.1, from coordinate 520,411,980 downwards.
AGGCCGTGACTCGTCAGGCATAGTATTTTTTCAGGAAGCGACCGTTTATTGGCCTAAAGGTCTTTCGCCATGCATGTCCATGAGTAGATAGGCTCCACCCTGGTAAACTTTGTCTATGATATACGGGCCTTCATAGTTCGGCTCGAATTTCCCCCGCTTGGCACGATTGAGGATCATAGGTCTTTTGACCACTAGTACGAGTTCGTCTTGGCGGAATGTTCTCGTCCTAGTTAATCTCTCATATGAGCACGTCATCTTTGCTTTATAAGCCTCCAGATTTTGTTGCACCATGAGCCGAGTTTCATCAAGGGCATCGAGTTCCTCAAGCCGAAGGTGAGCATTTTCTTTGTCTGTTAGCTCATAGTGAACCGCCACTCGTAGAGAGGGTAACTCTATCTCGAGAGGGAGTACCGCTTCTGTGCCAAATACTAATGCATAAGGCGTTGTGTTTGTGGCCGTTTTGAACGTAGTTCGATATGCCCAGAGAGCTTCATGTAGTCTCTCGTGCCAGTCCTTTTTATTTTGAGACACCGTCTTTTTCACGATCTTCGTCAAGGACTTGTTGAAAGCCTCAGCTAGACTGTTAGCTCGGGGGTTATAGACTGAAGAATATCTCTAGTTTATGTTATGCTGTTGTGCGAAGCGGCTGATCTTGTGGCTTCTATAGGCTGGCCCGTTATCGGAGATAATCCGTCGCGGAGTGCCGAACCGGTAAATGACGTATGTCTTGAAGAAATGGAGGATATTCTCCGTCTTCAGTTCTCTTAGTGGTACTGCTTCTGCCCACTTGGAGAAGTAATCGGTTGTTGCCAGTATGAACCGATGTCCTCTGGACGATGCTGGTTCGATGGGCCTGATTATGTCAGTTCCCCATATTTCGAATGGCCAGCTAGCCACCGTTGGGTGTAGCAGATTTGGATGCTGATGGATAAAGTCCCCGTGAATTTCGTACGAGTGGCACTGCTTCGCGTATTCTAGGCAGTCTTGGATCATCGTGGGCCAATAATAGCCCATCATTTTGATCTTCAGCTTCATCTTCGGACCGGCTTGGTGAGAACCGCAGAGTCCGTCGTGAGTTTCTTGGACGACTCTCTTTGCTTCTTCAGGTCCCAAGCATCTTAGCCAATGAGAATCAAATGATCTCTTATACAGCGTATTATTGACGAAGGCATAAGACAGAGCTCGTTTCATGAGCTGATGTCTTAAAGACACATTTTCAGGTGTTCGACGGGATTTGAAGTAGTCTATAAAGACTTCTCTCCAATCCATAGCCTTTTCCTGGTCTTTTATTTGCAGGGCCGTTTGCTCGGTCGCTCCCTTTTCTTTGAGCGACTCCGGAGATATTTCTGCCGGTGCAAGAACCCAACGGCTTTGTACCACGATCCTCACATCATCGAGGTTCTCACCGGCCAGTTCTTTAGCGAGCTTGGCTAATGCATCCGCCATGCTATTTTCCGCACGCGGTATGCTTTCTAAGGCATAGGCAGGGATTTGAGTCAGCAGTTGCTGCACTCTCTCGCCGTATTTCACCAATTCTGGCTTGTACGTTTGATAGTTGCCATTTACTTGACTAACGACCAGCTGTGAGTCTCCGTATATAAGAAGGTTCTCGATTCCCATGTCGACAGCGATCTCGAGACCTGCGATCAAAGCTTCATATTCGGCTTCATTATTAGTCCTCGGCTCTGTTAAGGAGAAGGCAAAGAGCATTATCCCTCCTTGTGGAGTCACGAAGATGAGGCCCGCCCCGGATTTGATTATGGGGGTGCTTTGTTTGCGCTTCTTCATGGAAGATGCTCCATCGAAGTAGAGTTCCCACTGGGTATCATTCTCTCTTCTCTCCCCGTCGACCGTGCCAAACGCGTGTTCGTCTGGCGATTCGCAGTTCAAGGGAGAGTCGGCGAGTATCGGATGCTCAACGAGGAAGTCAGCGATGGCCTGGCCTTTCACTGCCATGAGAGGACGATAAGTTATCAAGAACTCCATCAAAAGCAGGGCCCATTTAGCGAGCCGCCCTATTAATATAGCCTTTGACATCAAATATTTGAGAGGATCCACCTTTGATATAAAATGGACCTCATATGCCAACGCATAGTGTCTGAGCTTTGTTATCGCGAAGATCAACGCCAGGCAGTGTTTTTCATAAGAGAGTAATTGTTTTCTGCCCCCAGGTGAACTCGACTTAAATAGTAGAGGGCTATCTCCTTCCCTTTGTCATTCTCTTGTGCCCATAGCACGCCTAAGGAACCTTCAAGGGCAGTTGTATACAGAAATGTTCCCTTCCGAAAGACGGCGCACAAGACTGCGATGTCCTGACGCTGAGATTCGGGGCAGATGCTATTTGGTTTTATCCGTCCACCTCTCCAAAGATGCCAAGTTGATTTATGGCACCGTGTATCGGAGGTTTAGATGGATGCAGCCGATGTAGCAGACTTCGTCAGATTCCCCCTCGCTTGAGGGGTTTTTGATTGTGGGGACGCTCTTCCCTGCAGGCGCAAGCCCCTGCAGTTAATTACGCTACCGCATCGCGGTAACAACTTTCTCCTTCTCCAGAATTTCACTTCGTGTCGTGTGTGTTTGTTTTGTTTGTGGTTGCCCGTAGATTGTATACGGAGACAGAGTAATGCCGTCGCCCGTAGGACGTGGATTAGTCCAAATCCGTATTTATTTAGATTTGGGTTTGGTGTTTTTAGTTTAAGGATGCATTAGTCGCGTTGCGGCTAAGATCAACTTAAACGTTCGTTAAGGATACGATAGTCCTGTTTGAGACTAAGATCAACTTAACGTGATAATCCATTTAATATCTGGCCATCGGGACTCGTCACCTCTATAACGTCGTTGAAGGATTACAACGGCAGATGTCAGAGGAGTTCAGAGATGTACCCTTGAACCAAGGTTGATTTGGAGTTTTATAGTCCGTTTGAATGTTTAAGGATACGTTAGCCGTGTTTGGGGGCTAAGATCAACTTAAACGGGATCGTTTAGATCCGGCAAAAGAGCATTTGGAGGCTCTATTGTTCCAGTTTAGGGATGTAGTGGTCCATAGGTAGTTTAGGGACGTTGCAGTCCATGCTCCAGTTTAGGGACGTGGTGGTCCATATTCCAGTTTAGGGACGTGGTGGTCCAATATTAGTTTAGGGACGTTTCGGTCCAATATTAGTTTAGGGACGTTTCGGTCCACGAGTTTAAGGACCCCGCAGTCCATATTCATGTGTGGTTGTTGGGACCCGTCGCCTCTCTGACGTCGTTGAAGGATTACAACGAGAGGTGTCGGAAGAGCTCGGAGATGTACCCTCGAACCGGATATAAATTGATTTAAGGGAGCAATATCGCTCAGTCAATTTAATTTGAGGACTTACGGCCATGATTGGGCTAAGTCCAAAATATTCAACGCCTTTTATTTGTTTTTGGTCTGTTAGGCCTGTGTTAGGGCTTGGCCCATTTTTAAATAATGCATTGCATTATTTTCTATTTTTTTGTTTGGGCTTTGCCCATAAAAGATGCAGAGCATCAATTTATTTTGGGCTCTGCAAGGCATCTGCATAGCATTTTTATTATTTTGTTTGGGCTTTGCCCATTTATAAATGATGCAGAGCATCAATTTAATTAGGCATGTTTGGTCTTTTAATTGGGCCTGGCCCTTCAGTAAAAGAAATGCATTGCATTTGTCAGGCGCTTTGCGCCAATCACTGAGCGCAAGCGCTTATGGTGAGGACACGTGTCATGCTCTGGTGAGCGCAAGCGCAACGGCGCAGTGCGCTGCGCTAGTGCGCTGCGCTGTTGCGCTGCTGACACGTGGCGCTCTCTTAAGAGCGCAACAGCGCAGTTTGGAAGTGCAAAGCACTAAGAATCTTTTAGATTCAAGAACAGAAGTGCAGAGCACTATTTGATTTCTTGATCTAATTTAGATCAAAGAAAAATAAGTTTTTCTTTTTGTTTCAAGAACCAGAGGTTCATAAAAGTGCAAAGCACTATTTTTTATTTTGTTGCTTTCTTGTTTTTAAAGAAACAGTGGTTCATAAGAAGTGCAAAGCACTGTTTATTATGTGAAGAACATTGATCAGGTTTTTAGATCAATGATTTATTAAAAGAGATTTCTTCTCTCTCGTGAAGGTTTTTACCTTTTTCTTTGAAATTTTCTCAGAATTCTCTCTCTGTTTGAAGCTCTTGACTTTTTTCAAGAAAATGTTGATGCCTTTGAATTAAGGTTTGGGGTCTTTTTTATAGTGCCCATAAATTAGTTAATTTTGTTGAAGAGATCTTTCTCTGAGTGATTTGGGGAATTTTCCCCACCGTTGGATTTTTGATCCAAGGGTTTCTGTTTTACAGAAGAAAATCTTCTTGTTTTAACAAGAACAGAAAGATTTTTTTAAAATCTTAATTCTGTTTGGCGCAAATGCCCCAGCGCGTGACAAGTGTCGCGCAGCGCACAGCGCAACGCAACTACGCTAGCACATCTGCGCTGACACGTGTCGCGCAGCGCACAGCGCAGCGCAACTGCGCTGACACGTGTCGCGCAGCGCACAGCGCAGCGCAATTGCGCGAGCGCATCTGCGCTGACACGTGTCGCGCAGCGCAGTGCCTGCGCAGCTGAAGCGTTGCTTCCTTTAATTTTGCTTAAAATAGAGCTTTGCTCTGATTGGGCGCGCCTTCTTGGACGCTGCGCTGACGTATCAGCGCCTGACATGTGGCGTGTTGCACCCGAGATTTGAAGCGTTGCTTCAAAATTTTGAATTTTGAATTTCAACAGAAGTTTGCTCTGATTGGGCGAAACAAATGCCCCCTCCCACCGTTGCGCTCACGTGGCGCACACGTGAGTGCAGCGGCGGCAAACTCCTGATCGTAGGATCAAGGGGTGAGCTCAAGGGGCGCAAGCGCCTTATAAATAGGACCTCTGGCCCTTAGAAAAATCTCATCATTTCAAGATTTTTATTTCCCAGAGCTTTGCTCTCATTCAAGAACTTTCAGAGCTTTGCTCATTTCTAAAGTCGAAAACTTTAGGTAAAATTAATTAAACTTAATTGAACTTAATCTTCAACCAAAGAGCTTTGCTCTCACAGATCTTTTGATCTAAAGAGATCCCCGTTGGGGTTTCATAAACAGAGTTTTGCTCTTAAGAACTTATAGATCTGTAGAGATCTTGTTCATGGGTTCTAACCCATGAACAGAGCTTTGCTCTTTGAATCATCTGTAGATCTTTTAGATCTGAAAAATGAAAAAAATTCACAAGTTTTTCATGGATTTTCCAAGATTCCAAAAATTCTAATTCTTTTAGGTGTAACATTTTCTGATGGACCATAGAACTATGCTCTTTTAAGGAATCTTATTTCTCTGAGATCAGAGTTTGACAAGTGTCACTCTGCGACAGAGCTTTGCTCTGAAAGAGGAGATTTTCTCCTTGTCTCTAGGGATTCTTCCCCCTTTTTTTTTATAAATGGGAATGCTTTCCTGAGGACCAACTGACAATCTCATCCAATGATGAGGTTGTCTTATTAACTGACGTATTGTCATCCAGATTTTGTGGGTCCCCCTTTGGTCTCCTACTCACTGCACTGCTGTGTGGTGTAATTAATTAATTTTAATTTAATTAATGCATTTTGTTTTTTAGACGCCAAACGTTAGAATTACAACACTAACGGCTAAACTGTTCTTTTGCAGCGATCATGTCTCTAGACACTTCATTCCCGTTCGTCCACTCGGAGGAGGGATTTCCCGAGGCGCCCTTGGACCGTGAAGTCCTGGCCATGATTAGAGAATACGACCCGGAGTACAAGAATCTCCACCTTTGGGGGTCTTGGTATAATCAGATCATTATGGGTCGACGCAGCTTCACATGCGCAGTGCCGTCCGAGCCCATCACGGCGATTCATTATGCTACCCCACCCTCGGTGCAGTATGCCGTGGAGATGGTGGATTGGACCGCGAACAGCTTTCTTCATCCCGCTATGGATGCGGTTCCGGTCCAACGTCCTATGGTCTTGGATATCCTAGGACGTCATATCTGTCAGGGCGAAGCGAGACCCTGGGGGCAATCATATAACATTGGTCTGATCCCCCGCCATCCGATTGGCTACCTGCCGTGGGCCCGGTACATCCTGTCGACGAAGAAGTCGCAATTGATAAGATTAGGATTGTACACCGCGGTCTACGTCTCTCTTTTCCAGTATCCCACGCTCCCCACCTGGTGGTTTAAGGCTTTCCTGGAGCAGTGGAACATTCCCACCCACACTTTCCTTGCCATGGATCGGGAAGTGTCCATCTCTTTGGAGGAGTTCACGGAGGTATCCGGTCTACCAGTCATGGGAGAACATTATGAGGAGCTGCTCCCGACAGATGTGTACGTCTTTGGTGCTAGGCCAGTGGTAAGGGGGGTCACACCGGAGAATGCCGTTCAACATCAATTCCCAAGCTTGATTAAGGTGTTGAACATCTACGAATCTCTTTTTATCGAACATGGGAGTCGGGGGTTTAACTTTGAAGATTTCATCGCTCGGTTCCTTCGCCCAAGCGTCCTCTCATCAGAGGCTGCCAAGTTTGCCACTCTGGATGACCCTTTCGGTCTAACTGTGGACAACCTATCGAAGAAGGAGATAGATCAAAAGGGTTTTTTTCTTCCGGACTTCCCTACCATGTCATTTGCAGAAATTGCGGCCCCTGTAATGGATGAGGAGGCCTTTTTCTTAGGATTTCTTGGATTGTGGTTGAGCTGGTTTGCGATCCCAATGCACTCTCATCGTATGCGGCCCTCTGTCTTTTACCCAGCCCACCGGATGGCCATCGGGGTAAAGGTGGCTTTTGGGATCGCTGGCTTGGAGCACCTATATCATGGTCTCAGCCGAGCAGCGAATGCTAATGAGCCCGGGGTATTGCACGTGGTCTTCCTGATGCACTACTTTATGTCGTGGCTCGAGCTATATACGGCGGGTGTCCTCGACATGCATAAAAGGCCCTCGTTTTTTGACAAGTGTGGTTTCCCTCGCATCATTCAGTTGATTAGCGCATCAATCGTGACCCCTTCACCACGGAACGCCAGAGGTTTACTGCTTCGCCCTCACACCGTTGGAGTCGGGATGTCCTTCATTGACAAGGTATTAACCATTGGAAAAGCGTCCACCGCTGCGGTGCGACCATTACAGGACTCCTTTAAGGATGGAGCTTTAGTGTTGACGGCCCAGGAGACCCTCCACTTGTATTCTATTAGACCGGGCTTCCTAGTCTTCAGACAGGGCGGTGCGGCAATCTTCATGAGATATAACCCGCATCGTTTCGCCCAACAACTGGGCTACGATCAAGGGGTACCCTTGGAAGCATTCTTACTGGAACCTACTACCAATGAAGAAGGGATGGAGAACGCGTTACATCACTTCATGCGCCTGAACACGGGTTCTCGTTTTTTCATCAGCGCGCCGGCCTGCGCTCCACGACTCCTTAATGTATATAAAGAGTGGTACCATCATGCGACGGGGGCCGTTATAAAGGAAGAGAGGCGAGTGTTGATCGACCGTAAAGGTGCACCCCCCGGCACCGACCGTAACGCTCCCTTAGTGCCAAGGACCCCGGTGGTTCCTCCTCTAAAAGATGCCGAGGCAGGCCATCGCGTGCGCAAAGTCCTCCACGTGAGTTGCCGCTCCCTGATATCACAGATGCACCTCCCGCACCCTGTGCTCCAGTGGAGACAGTGGTTGTATCCTCGCCGGAGTCTGGCGTGGGTGCGGACATCGGGACCCGTCGTCCCAAAGTGGCTGCTAAGCGGAAGTCGATCCCACGTGAGCCTAGGGTCGGAGGGCAAAAGAAAAAGAAGTCGCTCTTCACTGCGGACATCGTGTTTGGTCAGGAACCCCATGCTCCCTTTGCCGAGGGCCTGATCGAATACGGGACTAACGAAGGATTAGTGATGCCGCCGCCGGATGATACAGACTTGGAGGCTGCTCTCGAAGCTTCAGCGTGGTTGGTGAGGCGTGACGCGTGGCTAGGTGAGCTTGCGCAATCAGGTAACTACTAGTCGCCTTTTCTTTATTGCAACATATCCTCTTCATTGCCTTTGACTAACGCTTTTCTTTCTTTTCTTTCAACAGGCATCACTGATGAAGAAGCCATTGTCGCTTCTCTGAAGACTTTCCAGGAGGAGGAACGTCTTAGAGCATCCATGAGCCTTAGTAAGTTTCGATTCATTAAGTTTTCATTTCCCTTGTGTTATGGTCAATCTAACCTTTCCCTTTTAATCACAGGAACCTCAATGCCGCTCCCGCCAAGTGATGCAGATGTCCTACCGGCTGCCGACGTTCCTGCTTCCTCGGGGTTACCGCAAGAAGTCAGTCTTGAGGAGCCGATGAGAGACGCCTTAAAGGCTCTGGAGGTGTCTTTGTTTACGGATGACGACGACGCGGTGAAAGAGGCGTCACAGAGGTCCATTGTGACAGCTCGGGAGGAAAGAAAGCGGCTAAGGCGTGAGGCGAAGGCGCGCAGGGCTGCCTTGGCTGTGGGAGCGGGCCCCAGCACCGTCCCTCGCGCTGATACTCCATCCGAAGAGGCCCCTGTCGCCCTATCTACTGCCCGCAGAGAGGTGGCGCGCACAGTTCGGAGCGCAAACGGTAAATCCGCTTCAGGTAATATTTCTCTCAGAGTTTTTGTTATAAGGATTTTAATGCCATTGGTCCTTATATCTCTTATCTTGCAGGGCCAAGTCCGATCGAGGGGGAGGCGGAAACCGTTGATCCCAAGGAGACAGAGGAGGCATCTCCTACCGAGCCTGAGCCGACGGTGGGCAACGTCGCCGAGGCTTCGGGGCCCGAGATGGAGGTTGAGGGGTCTACAATTGAGAGGGTCATTGATGCCCAGCCTGAAGTGGCGGCAGATAAAATGATCATTACAACTGAACCGAGGGTGGTGGCGGACGAGGCGCTTGAGGCCGGCGACCTCGTGGTGACGGTGGATGAGCCGATGGAGACGGCGGAGCCCGAAGAAGTAGCGGGTGAGATGGGTACGACTCTTGGAGAAGAGTTAGCCATTCTCTCCCAAGAGTCCGGCAACGCTCCAATCATTGCCCTCCCCGTGTACGATCTTCCGCCGTCTCCAGGTCTTGCGAGCACGACAACGGTCCTTATCGAGTCGGGTGATGAGGCCACGGGCGGTGGCCTCATGTCCACGGAGGAGGGAGACGCCTCCGTTTCAGCCAGCAGCTCGTCAGGTAAATCCCAAGTTAGTGTTCTTTCTTTACCTCACAATTTTTCTGACAAATTTACCTTTTTTTGTAACGCAGGTGTAGTCAGCGCCGATGCCCCACTGCTCGAGGGAGCGCCTTCAACGACTGCCTTGGCGGTGGTCACCTCTCAACCCTCTCTCATACCCTCGAAGATGTTGGAAGGTATGGGTTTGCAATTTATTAATCTTATCTTCCAGACGCATAATTTGTGTACTAAAGTTATACTGTTGTGTCTTTCAGGAGTGCTCTTTGACCATCTCTATCAAGTGTTGCTCCCACACTTCTCCTTCCCATCTGAATTCGCCTCCCCCTCTGGTGGCGCTGGTGAGTACCGTTCCCGATTGATATCTTTGTTTTTCAGTGGTAGAATTATTTCTAACTCTCTCTTGTCCTGACCGCAGTGTTACAAATCGAAGGGGGAGAAGAAAGATCGGTTGCGCCACCGGCCCTTCCGGCCTTGCCACCTGCTTCAACCGGTATAGTAAACTATCTTATCAATGACTTTCTCTGTATCTATTGAATCATCATCTAATCACATTTTGTCCTTTTCAGCTGTCGTTCCAGTCTCGGTGCCTTTTGAGTCTCGTATTACAATACCGGGCGGCCCTTCCCAGAGACGTCCGTCCTCAAAAGGTGCGGCGAATAGTCTGCGCATGTTGAGCGACTACATCAAGGAACTCGACGTCGAGGCTCCTACATCTGCTGAGGACTTCGCTACGACGGTTAACCCGATGTTGGTGATATTTGCCACCTTCCATGACGAGGGCATTGTCACCTCTTGGGTTAACCATTGTCGGGAGATTGAGGCTCGCCTTCATCAGCTGGAGTCGATGCGCCTATCCCCCGAGACTTTGGCCGTGAGCACTCAACGGGGAGCATGGCTCGAGCAAAGCACTTCTCATTTCTGTCATTTGGAACAAGAAGCAGCTTTGAGGCTGAAGGAGTGCCAAGAATCTTTAAGCGAAACTGCTCGCCTGCGTGCTGAAGTTGAGGCAAACGCCGCTGAGGTAAAGGCCGTCTTCGAGGGCCTTCTGGAGCGCATCTCAAATGGGCTGAGACTGAAGCGGGCACTTGATGTCGCCGAGCATGACACTCCAGGCCGTGAAGCTGCTCATCAGGCCGTCAGGGATCAGCTTGCATCTGTCGCACAGCAACGGGCCCAAGTGGAGGCGGAGTTGGCAGTGGTGGCCAATCAGGAAAAGGCATGGAAGGAAGTGTACGAACAACTGATAAAGCTACTTAAGACGCTTCCTTCCCAATAGCTGCCTTTGTATCAATGTATTTGTAAAATTTTCCTTTTAAATAATATGTATCCATTCTTTATTCTTTTGTACGATTCATCTTGTATTTGATTGAAGTCAATGAATAAAGATACACATTTTCTTTTGCAATGTCTTGTATGCTCTTTTGCTTTCTGCCTTCTCTTATTATCAGCATGTTATCTTTGATAAACATAATTGGCAGATAACTTAGTTTTTTCCAAGAGATAGCGATGGCTTAGGCCGCAGGTTCAGATCTGCTGCCTAAGACTTTTCAACTCTATGAGCCGTGAGGGTCTCATAGAGACTTTTCTCCCTACGGATCGAGAGGATCTCATAGGTGGATTTTCTCCTTAGGAATCGTGTGGATTCCTAAGTGTGTTTTCTCTTACAAGTCGTAAGGATCCTATAAGAGAATTTTTCCCTCTTACAAGTCGAGAGGGCCCGTAAGCGGTTGTTTCCCTCCTTGTCGAGATTCGACTTTGGAGAGTGAGACCCGTGAATAGTATGCAAGAAATCTTTTTGGATCGACTTGCAGGGTCCCATTGTTCGGGAAGCAAGCTTTTTGATTCCTACTGCCTGGGGCTTCATCTTGCAATTTGAGACGAATCGGGAATTTCCCGCGGAGACACTGGTTTCTCTGCGAGCCAACGCGAATCAGGAGGCTCTCGTCAAGGAGTGTTTGTATCCGTGAGTCGAGGAATTTGCTAGGGATTATTTGTTTCCCTAGCGCCAAGGATTATTTATTTCCTTGGGATTTGAAACGAGTCGAGGATTTCCCACGGAAGCACTGGTGGCTCTGCGAGTCGACGCGGATCAGGAGGCTCTCGTCAAGGAGTGTTTGTATCCGTGAGTCGAGGAGTTTGCTAGGGATTATTTGTTTCCCAAGCGCAAAGGATTATTTGTTTCCTTGGGGTTTGAAACGAGTCGAGGATTTCCCACGGAGGCACTAGTGGCTCTGCGAGTCGACGCGGATCAGGAGGCTCTCGTCAAGGAGTGTTTGTATCCATGAGTCGAGGAGTTTGCTAGGGATTATTTGTTTCCCAAGCACCAAGGATATTTGTTTCCTTGGGGTTTGAAACGAGTCGAGAATTTCCCACGGAGGCACTGGTGGCTCTGCGAGTCGACACGGATCAGGAGGCTCTCATCAAGGAATGTTTGTATCCGTGAGTCGAGGAGTTTGCTAGGGATTATTTGTTTCCCAAGCGCCAAGGATTATTTGTTTCCTTGGGGTTTGAAACGAGTCGAGAATTTCCCACGGAGGCACTGGTGGCTCTGCGAGTCAACGCGGATCAGGAGGCTCTCGTCAAGGAGTGTTTGTATCCGTGAGTCGAGGAGTTTGCTAAAGACACTGGTTTCTTCGGAGTTGGACTGAACTGTCGAGATTTGGCCTCGTCTTCTGGCGGAGCCTGTTGGGAAAGTATGGTTCCCTTTTTGTTTACGCCCTTGGATTGTATACATGGATCGATGTGATCTTAACTATAGGGCCAAAGTTTTATCATCATTTTTTTTGTTTCATCTCCGCGATGCTCTATCATTTCAGCTTTTATATCGCGAAGGTCGCGATTGCCCAATCATTTCGGCTATTTTTCGCGGTGCCCAATCATTTCGGCTATTTATTTTATTTTTTACTCGCTGCTTTTTATTGCGAGTTCCCCAATCATTTCGGCTATTTTTCATGCATACATTTTCACTTGCTGCTTTTTATTGCAAGTTGCCCCATCATTTCGGCTATTTCATATGCATGTGCGGCCTGCTGGCTTTTCGCCGTAAACATGAAATTAGACGCCGATTTCGGCATCAGCACCGCTACAACTGGGATATTGCCAGGAGCGAATCATCATCTGCCTCTGTCGATATCGAACAAGGGTGGCTTAACGAACAGGGTTAAGGTCCTGTCGACTAAGGCTTTTGACTTCATGAGCCGTAAGGGTCTCACAAAGGTATTTCTCCCTACAAGTCGTGAGGATCTTGTAGGTGTATTTTCTCCTTAGGAATCGTGAGGATTCCTAAGTGTTTGTTCCTCTGTAAGTCGTAAGGATCCTACAGGAGGATTTTCTCCTTGTAAGTCGAGAGGACTTATAAGGGTTGTTCGCCATGCGAACATATCCCCAGTCACGGATGGGACTTAGTCAGGGAAATGTTTATTCGCGCCCGTGGATTGTATACAAGGGTCAGTATTGAGCCACTTGTAGGGCAATATCGGGAGTTGTGGGAGTTGCTTAAGCACAGGTTTAGGTCTCTGTAACTTAAGACTTTCAAATCTTATGGGCCGTGAGGGTCCCATAAGAGAGTTCTCCTTACGAGTCGTGAAGATCTCGCAAGTGTATTTTCTCCTTAGGAATCGTGGGGATCCCTAAGTGTGTTGCTCCTTTATGAGTCGTAAGGATCTCACGCGGGTGGTTACTCCTTACAAGGTCGAGAGGACCCTATAAGTGTCCTTTAACGAGGTTGCGCCCTTTCAGGTTTTCACAAACACTCGCCGGTAGCCCTGCTGTTTTTACTCACGGAGCCCTTTCGGATTTTATTTCGTGCCCATTTTGCTTATGGACGTACCGCTTTTTTTTTCTTTTTCTTTTTATATTTTTTTACGAGGTCGCGCCCTTTCGGGTTTTCACGAACACTCGCCGGTAGCCCTTCTGTTTTTACTCACGGAGCCCTTTCGGGTTTTCATCCGTGCCCTTTTTGCTTATGGACATACCGTTTTTTATTTTATTTTATTTTTATATGTTTTTTTTTATATATCTCGTCAGCCTAAAAGATGCTGCGGTAGTAGTTTAAAGACGTTTCGGTCTGCTATTAGTTTAAGGACATTTCGGTCCGACGTTTGGGACGGCTGGCTACTGCTGATGGAGTTTGAGCTTAGGAAGATAGCGAGCGGACATAGTCGTCGTCATCTACCATTGACCTAGGCTATGGCTCATTAAGCATAGTATTTCTTTAGGAAGCGACCGTTTATTGGCCTGAAAAGCCTTTCACCGTGCATGTCCATGAATAGATAGGCCCCACCCTGGTAGACATTATCTATGATGTATGGGCCTTCATAGTTTGGCTCGAATTTTCCCCACTTGGCGCGATTGGGGATCGTAGGCCTTTTGACCACTAGCACGAGTTCGCCTTGGCGAAATGTCCTCGGTCGGGTCAGTCTTTCATATGAGCGCGTCATCTTTGCTTTATAAGCTTCCAGATTTTTTTGCGCTATGAGCCGGGTTTCATCAAGAGCGTCAAGCTCTTCAAACCGGAGGTGAGCATTTTCTTCACCCGTCAGCTCGTAGTGAACTGCCACTCGCAGAGAGGGTAACTCTATCTCGAGGGGGAGTACTGCTTCTGTACCGAATACTAACGCATATGGCGTTGCGCTCGTGGCCGTTTTAAACGTACTTCAATACGCCCAGAGAGCTTCTTGCAGTCTTTCGTGCCAGTCTTTCTTATTTCGTGACACCGTTTTCTTCATGATCTTCGTCAAGGTCTTGTTGAAGGCTTCAGCTAGACCGTTAGCTCGCGGATTATAAACTGAGGAATATCTCCAGTCTATATTATATTGTTGCGCGAAGCGACTGAATTTGTGGCTTCTGTAGGCTAGCCCGATATCGGAGATGATTCGTCTTGGCGTTCCAAACCGATATATGACATGCGTCTTGAAGAAATGGAGGATATTCTCCGTCTTTACTTCCCTGAGTGGTACCGCTTCTGCCCACTTAGAGAAGTAGTCAGTCGTCGCTAGGATGAAACGATGTCCTCTAGACGATGCTGGTTCGATGGGGCCGACTATATCAGTCCCCCACATTTCGAATGGCCAGCTAGCCACCGTTGGATGTAGTGGATTCGGATGTTGATG